>OZ021726.1:37609458-38925458 GCA_963978545.1 Linyphia triangularis
GTTAAAGAAAAATATTCTTTAAAGAATTTTTTTTTTTTTTTTTTTTTTTTTTTCATATATAAGAAAACTAACAAATAATGTGTTATTTAACAAAAAATTGCGTTATTACTTTGATACTGTTACTTTTTTCTTGAAATAACTCTCTATATTTTAAAATATTTGACATATTTTTAAATAAATTTCTCGACCAGAAAGCTCATTTATTTTATTTTTTGTTAAAAATATCCTTCTTTTACTTGCTATGAAATCGTGGTAATATTTGTGTAAAATTTCATATTATTCTATAAATATTCTATATTATTAAACTATTCTATTCTATATTTAAACTATTCTATATTTTTCTATATTATTAAACTCTGTTTTTTTTTTTTTTTTTTTTTTTTTTTTTTTTTTTTTTTTGTATTAAATTACTCTAGTGAAACCCCAAAACGAATCAGAATATATTGAGCTCACATGCATGAAATACATTTTTATTTTCAATGATCAATATGTAAATATAGTGTTATAAAATTATTGCATAGATGTAAGAAAACTGATGGGAAAAAAATAGAATGTTCTGCATGTCTGCTTATGAACATCATAACACCAAAATAGTTCGTGCTGCGATGCACAAATTTAGTACACAAATTAATTGTGCTCATGGAACGTGACAACAACGATTTCATCAAATGCGCGCATGAGCAGAAGGTAGATGGCATAAAAATTTAGGTTTTTCATGGATTACCAAAAAACCGGCTATACGCGTTTGATAGAAATTGTTGGCAATGTCTTTCCATAACGGAAATTTTCGAAAAAATTTGCAAAAAGCATAAAAAGTTAAAAAATAAACGTATTTCACCAATGAAAATCGCCTTACCACGCGAGTTTAACTTCTATTTCTTACAATGAAAGTGACAGGTCGCATTAAATGAAAAAAGAAATGCACTCGCATTTAATCAAATTTGATTAGATGCGCGTGCATTTCTTTATTTCTTTTAGTTTAATTTGCATTATTTCAGTAAAATTGCATTTATTTTAATATTTTTATTTATTTCATTTTTTCTTTTCTTTTTTATTTATTTTATTTATCTATCGTTAAAATTAAAGTGTTTTTAAAATTAGACGAAGACCCTTTAAGATGTTTGATCTAAATGTCCATAGTTTATTCTGGACAATTTTGAGGTCATAGGAGAATATATGTACCAATTTTTCAGCTCCCTACCTTAATAGAGCTAAGAATGTAATTGTTGTCACATTAACAGTACTAAATGGTAGGTCTTCAAGTGAAGAACGATATAATTCGTGACATAATTAACAGAAGCGACTGCATTTTTAAAAAAAATTTAAATGTGTTATTTTCAAAATCATTTCCAAGTAACTTCCACTCATCTTTGTCATCATTTGTAAAAGAAAGATCAATCTTCTATTTATAAGTTTCGATTTATAGTGAAACAATTTTGTACACACACAAAAAAAATCACTTTTTTTTTTTGCCGTGCAAAAACGTACAAATTTGGCATGACACTATAATATTATAGATATTGATTAAAATTAAAAACTTAAATTGATAAGAGATATTAAAATTTCACCTTTATAAAAAATTTTAATAAATTCTAAAGTCTTTGTCATTAAAAGTCCCATAGTTTAAGACTAAAAAAAATTTTTTTTTTTTTTTTTTTTTTTTTAAATAATTTAAATTTAATTTTAACAATGAAAATAAACTATTGAAAAAGTGAAAAACAGTTAAATGAGACAATTTTCAGTAAGTATTCTTTAACAACCGCATCTGAAATACATTAGGATACTACTAAACATTAGGATACATTACTAAATAATTTTAGCGAAAGTCCCTCTCTAGGATGTTTTGAATACATGCTAAAAATTTACCAGAAAACCATTGAGCATCAAGTAAAGAAACTCATTAGCGTGAGTTACTGTTAATCACCAAGTTAACTAATTAATACATTTGTAAAAATATATTATTGTAGCTTATTAATTTTTTTTTTTTTTTTTTTTTTTTTTTTTTTTGTTGTTGTTGATAATTATACAAAGGCTCCATCCTTCTGTCCTTCAGTTAATTTTCTCAGCCAAACTATAATTGACAACTACTTTTGTAGCTAAAAATATCATCAAAATAAGATCATGAAAATGATAATCTCACAAAAATATCTCCAAATTTACGTGTTTTCTTTTCATTTATCAAACGAAAATATGAAAACGAAAAAAGATAAATTACACCAATCAATTTCAAATCTCAATGCTGTGTCAGTATCTTATTAATTGAAAATTGTGCGATATTGTACAACCCGAAATTCTCTTTCAAAATGACTTTTTAAAACTTATATTATGCATTGTTATCTGAACTAGGGGTGTGACGTGGTGGTAGTGACTTGTATTGGTATTATTAATGTTATATTTTCATGACTGATTTAGAAAAAATAATGACCAGTTTGGCGATATTTTTGGTGATAACTTTTATATTGGACTTTTAAAAAAATCCGCTAAAATAGCAATTTTAATTATATACTTTTCGATAATTCGTACATCATCCTTTCTTGTAACTGAAACAGAGGAGACGAAGAAAACGGTCGTTGATGAGCGATGCTTAAAGGGAGAGAACTCCGTGTTGAAGACATTCGTTCTTCGCAATTTTACGCCTTTATAGCATTTTTATGAAAATTTTGGGGATGCGGAGGTTTAAAACACCTTGAAGCATAACCACAGTGATTTTGATCATAATTGTTGTAGCCATTTTTAAGGAATTACTGCAAACATGATATTTTTTTTTTTCAATAGTATCTACCATATGCGCATGTGTAATTTCGACAAAAACCTTATTAGTGGTTCCCATGGTCACCACAAACGCAGACACCAAATTCGAACAACGTAAGTCAATTAGTTCGAGAGTTACGTTGCCATATACACACAGACATTTTTCTGGACCACTTTTTTGAAGTCAGGATGTGCCAAAACGTGGAGAAAGCCAAAAAACGATACTTTCATTACCCTATGTAAATATACAGATAATTGAAAGATAAAAATTATATTTTCGATGCAACTTAAGTACAATCAACGGATTGGAAGAATAGTTTTCAAAAATTCACGAAGCAAGTTTAAACATTTTTAAATTGAATGCCTTAAATTGCATTAAACAATTACACATTTTACCAAACGTTTATTAATTTTAGAAACTAATATTTATGAGAAATATATTTTGTTGGTTGCAAATATGAACTGAATATGAAGTTTTGAACTGAATATGTAGTTTTGAACTGAATATGTAGTTTGCTAAAAAATGCTTTGAAATGTTATTTATGTCAGCATTTTGGCGATAAATATAATGCAAGAAATATCTTTAAAACGAAGAAAAAACACATGTTCTCAGACAATTTCTATAAAAGATAACATAAATTGTAAATGAATGAGTAAAATCGTATGGTACATAAAATAATAAAAATCTTTCTGGAAAGAGAGAAAAAAAAAGGGTATTTAATTATAGATGATATTTACTAATAATTTTTGGAATATTCAATAAGTTTGTGTAAAAATATAGTAAATTTTAGAGTTATTGAATAATTCCATCCGGTATAAACCTAGCCTTCTGAGCTGCAAACCTTGAATACGCTAATTTTGATATTTATATGCATTTATTTACTTGTTAAATTCGTTTTAAGAGGCTTAAAAAAAAAAATTTAAATATCAGTGTTCTTTTTTTTTTTTTTTTTTTTTTTTTTTATTTATTTATTTATTTATTTATTTTACTTGTGCTTATCCTAAAAATTTATTTTAAAATTACAACAGAAAAAGAACATTACTTTTTTTAACCTACTAAAACTTTATTCTGAAAAAAGTTTGTTTTTGTAACGACAATCCTCAATTGAGAATTAGTTGATCACTTCTGTAGAAATTCCATTAATAGCAGTCTTGGAACAAAGATTTCTAATTTAAGTTGACCATTACCATTAGACGTTTATAAATGCCAAAACTGCAGTACTACGCGAAACAGAAACACACTCTATCGACGAAACGATAAACACCTTGTTTCGAATGGTTACAATTCATTCCATCAATCTCAAATAAGTTTTTAAAAAGGTTGAAGGCAAATACCTATTTTATAACAAACCAAGCATAAAATTAGAACATAGCTTATCCAATTTCTCCTCAATAGAACTAGCTCATACTAAAAATATCAGTATTTATTTTAAAAGGATGTTTAAAAATATATTTTATGGGTATTCAAAATAATATCATTTTGTAATTTTTATAAATATTTCATCGGCTTAGAGTGAAAAGATGTTAACTCCACTTTCGGTCTCAAATAACTTTTTGGGATATTCGGAAAATGAGAGAAAAGACCTAATAGGGGGTAGTTATACGGGTTGTCCGAATCAAATGTCCCTAATCTCTCCACCAAGATCTCGAGATGTCAAACCACTGGATTTTTTTTTTTCTTTTTTTTTCTTTTTCCTTTTGGGGCTACATCGAAGACAAGGTCTATTTAAGGATCAACCGTGATATTAAAGACCTTCGTACCGCAATAATCGCTGCTATTGCCACAGTGACTACGGAAATGCTACCGCGAACATGGCTAGAAATGGACTACCAGCTGGAAGGGAACCCACATGGAAAAGCACTGATTTTTTTCTGCAAACTTGGCGGGTCCTATTATCTAATTTTACATTTTTCTTATGCTTTTTAATTTTTCGTTAAGTATGTAGGTCTCTCCAAATTAAGGACATTTAATCTGGACGCACTGTATATCTTAAGAAAATATAAACGTCATTCTAAATTTTTGTCAGCAGATGGATTTATGGGACTTTAAGAGCTTATTTGCCACATAGTCTTAATCTTATCGAAAAAATTGTGAATGAATTTTTAGACAAAGAAAAAAAAAAATATATAAATAAGTTTTGAATATCGGTCTTATTGTGCTAACGGGTATTGTGAAAATGCTGATCATTTTTTTTTTTTTTCTTTTCTTTTCCTTTCCTTTTTTTTTTTTTTTTTTTTTTTTTCCCTTCTTCTTCTTAATTTTGTATATACATTTTTTTCTGATATTTAGAGATGTTAGTAGTATATATGGTAAATTTTTTGAAGATCTGTACATATTTACTGGTTCCATATTTTAGAACTCCAGTTTTAGTTAGGGCTAAAGTAATCAATTTTGGAACCTTATTTTCAATCGCAAAGGTCTGAGTAAATTAGATGTAAAAGAAAAATTAAATTTTAAAAATATTTATTAATTTATTTTTTATTTATGACTATTATTTATTTTATTGCTTTGACTTTCGTATGTGGTTCCAATATGTTGTCTTATAATCTGTTTCAAAATATTTCCCTGAAACGCATATTTTTATTTAGAATTCTAGGACTCTAAATTGTTAAAGATTTTAGACCGTTGTAAGGACATAAAACGTGATCTAATAGTTTTAATAGAAACATTAACTCCATTATGTTAATTTTATAAAAAAACTCAATTTTGTTAGGTTTGGCCTACAAATATTGACAGTTGGTTATAAACACCTTCTCAAACATAACTACAAATTCTATATGCACTCGTGATATTCAAATAAAATTTTTTTAAAAATGTGACAATTATGTTCATAACAAAAACCCTGAAAATTGCTAGGGGTTTTGTTGTATCTTGGGGAAAATTGCAGTCATTAAAAGTCGCATAACTGTGTATGATTGGTATCTGGACTTGATGTACTGTAATTAAACACGTGTAGAAGTGGTTTCTTAATGGAAGTTACTATCACAATCCAATTATTTAAATATAGTCACACAATTTCTATGTAATTTGAACTACTCGTTACATTCATACATTATAATAGTATCGGTCACTTTTCTCATTTCTAATCTGTTCGTTCATTTTACGTATCTAAATTATTTTTGGGGTAAAATCAAACACATTTATATAAAAAAAATATAAAATACTTCCTTTCAAATTAGCTCATTAAAAAGTTAAATATATAATAGTGATTTTTAGATTAAATTTTAACTCGGTATTTAAAGAACCATGGCAATTTGTAATAATTTTATATTACAAATTATAAGATACACTCACAATTTTATACAAATATCACTTAATGAAGAATCTGTCCCCGCGCAGAATGGCTATTAGAAAGTCACTTTGTAACCATCTTTAGTTTATAAAAGTAATGCAATAATGTGTTTTATATACTATTGTACTGAATTGCGATACTATAGCTTGAGTTTTAAAAGCAGTTAACTCTCATCTTATATTGTTGTTTGCTTTAGACTTTTTGGTTTTGGAGACTTCTCTTCAAACAAAATGTCTTGTTTTACAAAACACTCTGAAAGTTAAACAAAATAATTTTAACGTAAAATCAAATTATTGCGAAGACTTGTTAAAACTTAGTAGCATAAATCTGTATGTAGAGAAATGCATAAAACATATTTACCTAAATTTCATTTTGCTTATTTCTCACAGTCGTACCTCAAGTAAACTTTTCTACAATATATTCAGCACTAGGTAAACGGTCTTTTATATTCTTTAAGGAAAAACATTCCTGACAATATTTGATAACCTTATAACAGATGTTTAACTAATGCCCTCCCCCCCCACTTGCGAGTTTATATTTCCTAAAAGTCGAAAGCTAGAGGACAAAACACCACTTGAACTACGGCATCTTTTCGCGGTAGACTGTTTGAAAAATTTCTAGATTTTGATTCTAGGCATTTTAAAAGAAGTAAATTTTTTCCGAAAAGAATATAGATATTCTTCTATTCATGGTCTTACAAAAATCAAAACATTTTAAATTTCGAACTATTCTTCATAATCTATTTGTAACCGGCGAAATTTGGTTCTTTTAGAGTTGCACTTGTGCCATTACAATCCTATAAAATGGACTAAGTATGGTTATATTTACTTATAAACTTTGGAGTTATATTGTATTCATAACTTCAACTTCTCACATTTTTACTGAGATTTAGTAAAAACAAAAACTGCAGTTTGTCCTCTTTGTCAATATCCAATTTTTTACAATTTAAAATTATATTTTTAAAGTAATCGATCTCTAAATAAAACCGATAAATATAGCCATGCGTCATTATGAAGTTGTGACAGTTTAGAGTAGTACTACAAATCCAAAACTTTATTGAAAACTTGAGCAGTATATTTAGTTATATAAAACCATGATATAGCAACCACTACGACGCACTTCTTCATCCCACAAATCGCGGAAAATTCACCACTATGCCATTTAAATTTTTAAGATTATTTCCTGATTTGATAGAAAACTAGAACAACGTCCCTCAAAGTCCTCTTTCACTAATTCCTCAACAGTACAATTAAAACCTCAATTTGTTTCAGCCACAAATTAGAAAAAACTAAGCACTTGCAATCAAATCCTTCACCCTATGCTGCTTTTTCCTCGCAAAAATCAACTTAATCGAAAGTGAAACGCTCCCAGACATCATTTTCTAATCCCGTTCAGTCTTCCGTGACCAGATATCACAGTCGCTCGAGCATGACTGAGTGATAGCTTAGTGCATCAACAGATAAATCCTTTGTGTCCATCTATTTTTTTTTTACAAAACACAATGGTATTCCATAATCCACTTCTGGCGAGCAAATTAGCTCTCGGCCCAGATACCGGCGGCAAGAAAGAACAACAATTTACGTGATGAGCGGTGTTAAAGGTGAGGCAATTTTATTTGGTCAGTGTGACTTAGGGATTCTTGACTTTGACCTAGAAATGGATTTTGTGTGGTGAGATCTTGAAAGTGCTTATGGTTTTCAATGGTGTCCTTGACTTTTTGATGGCAGGAGACGATATATAAACAAACTAGGTGGTTAGTTTTTGTCTTTTGGTGTGGGAATGTTTTTGGATTGCTGAATTTGAATAGGAAGGAAGTGGAAAGATAAGAATTGTATTGTTAGATACTATTTTTAGTAATTGATGAAACTATATGGAAACTAGAATCTCTCCGGTTTTTGTGATTTACATATGAAACAAAAAATTGTAAGTTTTAGTGACTAATAGAATGATACAAATGTTTTCAAACTGAAGGTGCTGTAAGTGAAACTTGTGCAATATAGACAAAACTGAATGTATTCATTTTCAAGTCGTTATGTTAGTACTTATATCTGAAAAAATATAAAAGAAGTACTTATTCATGAACCTAATAATTTAACACTTTTGGAAGAATGGTTGGTTGTATTCAGATTATCTGACGCCGTCAGCAACACGAGGGCTATAATGCGCCGAAACATTCGTCATTAGACAAGCCAACATACATTTACAAACATCCATGCCAACACGGGATTCGAACCCGCAACCTCGCGGTCTAGAAGCTAGCACGCAAACCACTATACCGTTTGGTCGGCTTTGGAAGAATGAATTGGATTGTATGAAGACCTGTTTACAATACTGAAATATTGCTGACCATACTATGAAAAGACCTAAGTTGATTAGAACAATAAATTGTATCCATATATTTGAAATTAACTCAGAGTATCAAGAAGAACTTGAATCAAAACATGTCTGAATATTGCTTGTGTAAGATAAAAAACCACAACCACGAAGTAAATAAATAAATAAATTCACAACATTTTTAACACAGATAAGTTCTAACATTTCACCTTTCCACATTTTTAAAACACTTGGACCTGTTTTTCGACTTCGATTAATTTTCTTTTTTTAGTAAAAAGTCCAAAACAGTTATTGCGCACAAATTATGTACAATGTACAATACAATTAAAAGGTAATTTTGTATACATTTTTTTCTTCTGAAATATCACTGAATCGCCTTCCACTTCCCTACAAACTCCTCAGAAGCAAAAAAGTTACAGATTGTCACGAAACTCGGCATGATATTTTAAAACATTAATATTATGCGAGAACGTTTTTACCTTTAAAATAATGGATATATTTTATGATCTACTTAATTAGTAAAAAAGCAATTTTTATATATTTGCGTGTATTAATTTGGTGATGCTTACAAACATAAAGCATATACAGTACCCAAAAAAAAAATCAGAACGATGGCTATATCTTTTGTTCTAATTGTTGAAATAACAAACAAAAGGTACCGTTGTAAATCGTGGAAGGTTTTTAATAATTGTATGTAGTTTTTTTTATCATGAGGGGTCATCTACATATTAAAACAGAACCAAACTTTAAAAAGTTCAATAGCAACCTCGTAATATTATTCCATATTTGGATTCAGCATTAAAAAAGAATGCGAAATACAAAAATTCGTAATTTTCTAAGGAATGGTTTGTAATTTAAATGATAAAAAGAAAATGATAAATTAATGTTAAATAAAAAAGTTGGTTTTTTGGCCATAAATACTTAAATAATTGATATATTTCAGTAATTTTTTTCCCAAAAGATAGTTTGTAAATGGCCAAACATAAATAGTAATCAACTTTTGCATCAATTTCTTTTTTAATAATTAATTATTAATTAATAAAACAATTTTAACTTTTTTTTATAATAGAAACATATATATATATATATATATTTTTTTTTTTTTTTGCTTTTATTAGATTCACCATGGTCTGAAACCCCACCACAATTTTTTTCTTTTCATTTTGACTTTTAGTTCTCGATTTTTTAGCGAAAATGTAAAAAACGCTCACTTTAAGGGACCGTATAGTAGATGACTTTTGAAAACTATCAAAGATTAATTCAAGGTAAACTAGAGGTGTGGAAAATCACACAACGTTCAATTATCGTAAAATAGGGTGAATAGGAACAGCGGGGTGAATCGGAACAGAATTTCTTGAGATTACAAAAAATATATATATATTATTTTATACAAACAAAGCAGTTTTATTTTTTATATGTATATTTTTAATCTGTCTAAAGTGTTTGGAATCGTGGAACATATGTTTTGTGTGGTTTTCAACAGTGTCTTTTTTTAAAAAAAAAAAATTTACTTCCTTAAATTACATTTATTTAAAACCACATTTTTAAGCAATTTCAATAAGTTATCCTTTAAAAATTTTACTGAATCAGGTGATTTTTTCATTTTATAAATAATTTCAACGATCAAGTTACATTTGTGTTTACAGTGAAATGTTTCTGTAAAATAATCACACTTTGCTGAATACTGTTTACTAATGCCTACATTTTATATTTATTAATTTTCTAATTATCAGTAGTATACGTTATACTTCTGCAATTACAGTTTTTGATATTTTATTTATTTCGTGTGAAGAATGCACATCTTTAACGTTGTAAATAAATTATGTTACTTTTGCGTTTACTTGCTATTTTTGTATAAATCTTAAACATGTCACTATAAATCCAAGTAGTTTCTATGCAATTTTAGAATATTTGTATTTTATAACGTCGTGAAACGCCTCACTGACCGTTCGATTTCTCCCGCTGTGAAGTAGAATCTTAAAAATACCTTTCGTTTTATGGAAATTCTCCCTGAAGATCGGTCAAAAAATGGTCGAAACATTTTCGCTCATAAGTGACGTGTTTTTCAACATAATGCATTGAAATTTGGTCTATAGAGTAAATGATGTATTCTGAATCGAATGAAATGATAAAAAATAAGGGTTCGTATTGAAATTTTCGAAGATAGCGTTACTTTTACTTAGTAAACGGTCCCTCAAGAAAAAGAAATTGCATCAGATATATAGAAAATCGTATGCAAAACATTTTGGTGCAATCCGTAAGATTCTACGATAAATAGAACCGAAGATATAGCCATCGTTCTGTTTCGTTTTTTTGGGTACTGTACCATAAAGACTATGTTTTGCTTTATTTATAGTAACTTTAAAGTAAAAGAAGAGCGTTAAAAATCATTATTACTAAATTAAACAAATAAAATAATTTTCAACTTTATTTATTAAAAGAAGACTAAACTGTATAGCAATGCAGATTTTTTATGAATTTTAATTGCAGTATTGAAAAAAAAAAAAAAAAAACTTCAAATCTATCTATTTCTATGAGAGTCAATATTTAATCGTATGCCACTTAACTTTTTGAAATTTTTTGTGCTCAAGATTATCTATAATTGGTTGGGTTATGTAAATAAATTGAATTAGCGTTTTCTCCACCGAAACCTTCATATGAAACACAATAATACGCATAGGAATATTTAGCATTTTTAAATAATTTTTCTTCGTTTTATAACCATTTAGAGGACGCAAGGGGAAATATAATAAGTTGGGAAATTATTCTACATCAATAAATATTTATGAATTATGGTGTATATTGATAGAATATTGGCACTATCTAAAAAATTTAAGGATTTATAAAATGACAATAAAAAAGATTAGGAATAAAAATCATAGTTGAAAACTCATTTAGAATGCGTACTGTGTGTTTACAATTAATTAACAAATTTATATTTTTATGAGTTCTATAAATAATTAATAACTAACTCCAAATTTTTAAAAATAGGCATCTTGAGTTTTTTTTTTTTTTTTTTTTTTTTTTTTTTTAAGTTTAAAATACTTTTTTTGTTTTTATTGAATAGAAATTATAATTTTAAAAAATCTCAATTTCATTGATTGTCAATGAAACGTAAAAATAGTTTCTATACTCATTAAGAACGGGCTTCATTTGTATCGTACGTCATATGAACAGCTTCAGTGACTAATGTGCTCTAGTAAATTTTGACGTGAAGAATTTTTCTATAAGGGTAACAATTTTAATTAACATCTTACTTATGCGAAGACACATACAAATAATTTGACAAGACGTCCTTGCATATTGAAGGCTGGCTCTCGACTTACAAGTTGATTCAAGTTTCAGTAGAGAGATTTACAATCGTTTTGAAAAGAAGTCGTAAAACTGAGCATCACAAACCTGTAAATATAGATAAATATGGACGAAAAAATTAATAATAATATTTTTAAATGTAAGTTCATAGAAGGAAGTGCCAAACGAAAATGGCATACATAATCTTGATGGTTACTAATGTAAAAAAATATACAAGAGACAAAATACAGGAAACGTGGGCTTGCTACTAGAAATAGGTCTCCAGTTACCCGCATACATTAGCATTATTACCAGTTCTCCTATCTCAGTTTTGCGGAAGCAAACTTGACTCCGCAGGTTAATGTTTGGGATAGATGGTGGTGGATTAAATGATTCTGTGGAAGGTGGAAGTGTTTATTTTTTGTAAGTTTTGTTTTTGGTTCGTGATTTCCTGAAACTGGAAGTTTTTGTTGAGAACTATTAGTATTAGCGAGGATAGTTCTGACCTAAAAAGTCAATTGCTGTGCAGTGCCCTTTGACCACCTAATAATGTTACGGATATTTTTTTAAATATTTAGACAAGTACAAAAGGAAACGGATTTAGATATTTAGCCTTCTAAAGGTACTTCCTCAATTAGAGAAATTAAGTAATCGCAATATACTTTAATAATATTGTTTAATTTTAGTCAAACCAGTGTAATTAAACATATAACTATTTAAAAGATAAGTTCAAAGGCAAGATTTATTGCATAGCGCTATTTCAGTTACAAATCCGAATCTTTCAGTTAAAACTTTTGAAAAAATTGCATCTCTTTGTCTCTTTTTTTATTATAAGCAAAACATTTTATTCTTGATTCAATATTTAAGCAGTTCTTAATACTATTAGTTTAACCGAATATCTTATCAATTCATACCTATGGAAATTGGTCAAATTTTGTTGGGTTTTTTTCAGTTTCGATCATGACAATCCAAAAAAAGATGCAATCATAGAACACTTTAATATTGAATTAATTATACAATCGAGTATGTAAAATTTGTTTCAGAATGAAATAAACCAAACTAGTTATATGATTAAATTAATCAATTTTGTTACCTAATTAATTTAATCAAAATAATTGCATATTTAGATAAAAATTAATTGCATAATCATCTACATGAGTGTAGTGTATGTATGTATTTTCATTGTATGTAAGCATAGTAATAGTATGCATAGTATGCATTTCCATTCAACTAAATATTGAATTTCATCGAAAATAAACATTAGTTGATTTTTTGTTGATTTTTAGAACATTCAACTTTCAAGATTTATAAATTTAACCAGGTTACATTTTATGTTGTTAGTAATTATTCAATGTGGAGTAAGAAGAAAATGAGGAAACATTTATTTTCAAATTATAGTTATTTAGATAACGGTATTAAGTTTCTTTCACACACGAACAATTAATCAAATAGTATTTATATACAAACGTATATATTCTAGATATTAATATTGTTATTGAATTATAATAAGCTATGTTAATTTTCATACTGATTTACAATTACTATTTTTAAGAAATTTTTAATGAAAATTATCCACAGGACCTTTTGAATTTACCTGGAAGAATAATAATCTATTTTCATTATAGATAATATAAAAAAAAAAATAACCAGTACTTATTACTAAAACCCATGTAATTTATTGAATACTCAAAATTAAAAAGATGTTGGTCAGTCAAATGCTTTATTTTGTAAAATATGCAAACCTTATTTATCATGAATACTTTGAAAAGTAGGGGTTTTTTCCTAAAATATTTTACTCTTTTTCTTCTTCTCTCTCTTTTTTTCTCTCTTTATTTATTTATATTGCTATCAATGTTATCCTTATATTAGTGCATAAAACAATTTTTGTATCTCAAATAATACTTTTTTAATTTTTCAACGCCAATTCAAGTATCAGTCAACTGTGGTATAAAATGCATAATTAATTATTACATTAACACTAATAAACAAATAAATTCCATTAAAAAACAATAAAGAACATCAGATTGGTGTTGGGGCACATCAAATTTAGTGGAAGGGATTGATAATGACTTCATAAATGAACTTCATCGTGTCTAACCAAAACAAAACCGAATTACAAGAAAAAGCATGTTTCATTCGATGTAACAGTAACCATTGAAAATAATTAATCACTATTAAGCTATACAGATGATATTATATTTGTAAATAAACCATTTTTAAATGTATATTTGTATGGTCTAATAAATTACTACCACACGTTCCACATTACCACTAATAAATGAATACATAGTATTTTAATGTGTACTTTAAAAATTACTGTATACAAACTGCTAAGGATGATAGTTGAAACTCTCACTGAATTATTTATTTCAAAAATTGAAATATATATAAGTAGACCTATTTTTTACATTGTATGTTTATTGTCTCTTATAATCTAAAAAAAACCCTGTTATTTGCATATTTGTAAATTATCTTTAAACACTATAGCAATTCAATATTTTCACATACGTATAAAATATTTACCTTTTAGTAATTAATGAAAATTACGTGATAAATTTTTAATTTAGTAATTTAGTTATACATTGAAACAAAAAATAAAAAGGTAAGAATTAACTATTTGAAGTATTATACTAGTTTGTATAACAAAATATATTAAAACTTCACTATATGTTTTAAAGAATCGGGCCTTACTTACCTGTCACATCTATTGATTGCGAAAATTTGCGTAAATTCAATTTTTAATATAAAAAATGCACAATTTTAAATTACCGAGAACTAAATTTGTACTTCTTTTTCAGGAATTACATAAGTGCATCTGCTAAGCAGGTTAAATAAAAAATGGGATTCTCCACATCATTATTAACAGTATTTTTCTTAATGGTAAGTTATGAAATTTTATATGTGGAAAAACTTACTTACATTCTTTAAGTTTTATGCATTGAAGTATTGAAATTATGCTTTTGTTTTTGTTACCAAAATAACTAAACAAAAATTTATCATTCTGTATTAAACTAGAAATAATCCCCAAAACTACATTCAATAATATTTTTAATTCTAAATACCTAAAACTTACCAATTTTTCTTAATGGTAAGTTATACAATTTTATATGTTGAAAAACTTACCTACATTCTTTAAGATTGATATATTTAAATATTGCAATCATGTGTGTTATTTTTCGTTTTCAAAATAACTTAATATTAATTTAAAATTATTGAAAGAATAAAACTTTTCTTTGAAAAATAAAGTTGTAATTTTATGTTATATTTTGTATAGTGAATGACTGGCTTATCTCTCAGTGGAATTAATGAAATACCTAAAATTAAGACATATATTATTCAAACATTTACCGTTAGTAAAAAAAACGAAAAGTTTTTTTGGGATAGTGAAAACAAATTAAGTGATATGCATGTTTTTAAGAAAATGTGGTTTTCTACAATACTATAATTAACTATTAATAAAATACAACTACTGCTCAAAAGTAATAGCATTGTTTGTCCAAAACAATTGAATAATAATAAAAAAAGTTTAGCCATTTTTCCCTACCATTTTCGAATACTATTAGAGATACATAAAATTCTAATCAATATAATTTTCGGTTAACATTTTTGAGTTATAACCAGTCTCTTAGGTGATATTGCCAGAAACCAGAAAAAAATTCCTATTTTTCAAGGTGGTAGCTGAAGTTTACCTCACATTGATCCTGATTTTTGCTGTAATATTCGAAACTAATCCATAAATAAGTATGTCAAATATCAAAACATTCGTATTTATTTCATGTAACAGTTATTTTTTAAGCTTTGTCAACTGGGTTAGCAGTCATTTTTACTGTTACCATTTTCTCTTGCCATTATTTTTTAAACACTCTTTATTCTTCAGCTTGTAACTTTTCTGTTCCACATAAAAGTTATCATAACAAAAAACACAATCAAAATTTTCTGTTCTGTGAACATCTCGTATTCAACTGGCCTGGCAATCTATTTTATAACATAAAAAAAGCGTACAATAAATTCTTTAAATAAATTTACTTTGGAATGTTTTAAAAATATGCTACGCTCTATTTTAAAAACAGTAACAAAAAGAAACTATTCAACAAAACGTTATTTAAGAGATGTTATACTATTCATAACCCGATAACCCACTTATTTCTCAGTGTTTCTAACGCATGATTGCAATCCATAAACTGGAAGTTTAAATTACAAACTTCTACTGGTGATTCATTACTTTTTGTTTAAATTTCCGATTTAACTAGTTCAATACTCAATGTATCAAGTTCAGTGCATGTTTCTTCAAATGTAAATTCACTGGAGCAAGGTTTCTTAAGTCATTGATGTTTCAATATTTGATTGGTCAAATAAAGTTTTAAATGTGTACAAGATGTTTATAATTAAAGTTTTTCTGCTTAGAATAATCTAAAGCTATCATATATTTATAAAATTCTGAATGCGTATTACTGAGATCAATAGGAAATATTATCTAAAAATTAAGAAAAAAATTCCAAATTCCTAAATTAAATATATATTTATCAAGTAAGTAAAATTTTCAGAATGAGACTTGAAAGAGACTAATTATCGGATAGATATTTGAAACTTAATTAGATGTGCTTAACTTATTGTTAATGTTTAATGCGATGAACTTAATGTATATTTTCCCTTCATGTATCATTTCCCCGTGATCCAAATTAAGGAACTTTTTATTTAGATGTATTTTTTCCTAAAGGCAGCTCTGAATATGAGAACTTACACTGTATTTTTTTTTTAATGCATGACTTGTATTAAAAAAATACACAAGTGAAGCCCAAAAAACTGATAAACTATGTTTTTTCTCATTTTTTTTTAAATCATCACTCACGACTGTTCTGATAATTTTGTGTACGTATTACTGAGATCAAGATGAACTAACACCTAAGAACAAAAGCAATTTTCAAAATTGTTTGGATATTTCTCAAATAATTAAAATGTTTGCAAATGAGACTTTATAAAGACATTAATTATGGGATAGATATTCGAATCTTAATAAGTTTTTTTTTTTTTTTGGGGGGGGGAATAACTGTATCAACCGTGTCTCTGAATATGGAGCTGTATCAAATAATTAAAAATTTCCGAAATGAGACTTAAAATACATTAATTATGGGATATATATTTGAAACTTGATTAAATTACCTTCCTTTTGCCCTGACACTTCACATTTACAACTGCCCCTGCAAAGTTCCACCTGTAAAATTAACTTTCATATAAATACTGTAAGTGTCACAAGTCCATCTAATGACAAAAATTCGAATTGATGTTTATTTTTTCTTGATATATCACTTCTGCGTGATCTTAGTTATACAACTTTGTAGGTAGATATATTTTTTACGAAAGAAAGCTCTAAATATGGGAACTTAAATTATGAATACCCTGAATTTTGAAGGTAAGACTTGTATCAAAAGAAATTGCGCAAATCAAAACTATAAAATGGAAAAAAAATATATTGTTGCCTTCTTTTATTCTAAATGTATATCCCCGCTTCAATACTATTCTAAAGTTTGACTGACTTCAAAGTAGTCAAATTATAGTAATTCAAAAAGTAATTACTAAATATATTTAAATACTATTTTGGTAGGAATGACAAAGATTTGCTGAACTATTGTTTCAAAGTGTTTGTAACTTTTAGATTCTGAATGTTGAAATAATAATTCAAATCGCACTAATAGTTTATAGTGGTAAATATTTTTTATTCAACTGATAAAGCAATCTGCATATTGAAATCAATTCATTAAATAAGTTTACTTCGATGTGTTTCATAAATTTATCACGATCTTTTTAAAAGCCGCTAAAACTAAAAAGAAGAAATTATTCAATTACATTTTACAATCAATAGCCTGATATTAAGAAGATGTAAATACGTTAAATATCTATACAAGATGTAAATATGTTAAATATATACTACAAGATGTAAAACTATTATACTGTTATTCCACCATTTTCTGCGTTTATTTTTTTAATGAAATTTAAAAATAATTAGTATTAATATAAATAGGTCAACATGAATTCAAATTTTAGAACCATTAGTTTAGTTATTACCATTAGTTTGACATTTTATTAGCGAGAGATGTGCATATTTTATACATTTATGGCTCCATTTACGAAATTTATACAAATGAAACTACTATATTGTTACATTAAATATTAAAATAATTTACTATTTATTTTGCTAAAACATTATAATTGTTTTATAAATTATTATTATTGATAATAATTATATCTGCGTCTCAAATTGCGCAACTCCATATAAGATTTTCTAAATAAGAACATCGTTGTTCTGCATTGATTTTCGCTGTTTTAAATATGAAAGCAGATCTAATTTATTTTCATGACCCTAGAATAGCTTTTGCGCCATAAAACTCAAATCAACCAACCAACTAATTTATTTTCTTAAAAAATTTAAATTTGCAACCTTATTCCTCATATTTTTGCCAGCAAATAACTTTACAACAATACACATCCAATTTTATTAAGTTTCTTAGCAAAGCCGATGCAATAGCATTAAATTAAACCCAAACATAATTGTATCTTTGTTGGGGAAGAAAGTAAATTAGTTTCATATTCTTGAAAATTACACCCTATAACATCATTTAACACAAATTAGTTTAGATTTGGCCCCACAGATAACCCTGCAACGCGAAAAATAAAAGACTTAGATTTGTTTTATGTTTGAACCAAGATCAAGGAAGATAAGATTTTAAGTCAACCCAAACAAAATGTCGTTATTTTTCTTTTGTTAGAATGCATTTGCAAACCATTCTCTACAATTCTTCTCTTAATTTATAGACATCCTGTTATAAGACATTCTATGTGTGGTGGAAAAAAAAAACTTTTACGTTTGTGTGAAATTGTACTTTATAGCAAACATATTTTTTCATCTGACTACTATGCTAAAAATTCAAGGCATGTTCCTTTTTACATTGCGTGTTACAAATAAACCTTTAATAGCTAATGGGTTCGTAGAGACATTTATATAGCGGCTTTATCAAAAAGCTTCAGTTTCTTTAAAATGATCCTAAATTCGGTAAGTTAACTATCTTAATTTAACTTTTCATGGATTATTATTCTTTAAGAGAGAAAATTTTCCTAGATGGTATATTTGGATGACTGACCTTCGAGTTGATTTGACAACGTGAAAATTTTTGTTTAACTTTGTACAATGTATAATTTGCATGTACAGAAAGCAAAATAAAATTGAATTATATCTATAATTTCAGTTCCAAAGATTTTAAGTTAAAGTTGTTTGCACCAATGTGTTTTGCTTAATATTTGCGAAAATCTGTATTAAAAAATAGTAAAGGACCGATTGTTAAATTACCTCTGTTCAAACCCTGAGACATCCTAATATATATATATATATATATATATATATATATATATATATATATATATATATATATATATATATATATATATATATATATATATATATATATATATATATATATATATATATATATATATATATATATTTATATATAAATACACCGTATCCAACAATCGGAAACTTTATAGATATTTTATTCCAAAATTTTTGGTTTGGAATTTCATTAAACTTTATAAAGTCTAGTTCAGTTTTTTATATCTAGATGATGTCTTACGACAAACAAAAAAACAAAAACCTAGAATTACAATGGTACTTTTCCTCTTTTTTATGTCATCAATTATAAAAAAAAAAATACCCCAAACTGTTACTGTGTCTTTTAGCTAAATTATATTCGCAACTTATTAACATGTTTTCATGTAGTCTGAACAGAATTCCAAGAAAGAACGTCAATACAATCATCCGTGTCACAATACCTCGAGAGTAGAAACAAACTAAAATTCTTGTCTTCACTCCCAATGTCGACCAAATTAATTAAGAAGATATCGGCCAAATATCAATGTGATGAAACGTATTACGACAGGCATGCATCTAATTGTACTTCGACAAGATAAGCAGGATGTCAAGTTCAAGGGCGGCAATCTTCTGAAGGAAGCCTTGAGCGTCTCATTCACTACACACGGAAAGGTCGAGTGGGAAGGATGGTTATAACATGTGAGGAATAGGAACTGCCCGCTTGGAAATGGAACATGGGTTACCTGAGACGGAAGTTAGTGATAAAGGTTCGCAATTTGATTAAGCGGATGGTATATCTAAATATAGTTGACATACCTCTGACAAAAGAATACCTCTTTATCTGAGAAATACCTCTTCAAAAGAAATTCATTACTTTTGTACTTTTTTGACATCATTAAAACTCAGCTTGTTCGAAAATGTGTGAATGCCCAATTGTACGACAAAGATTCACAAATTTTAATTTCGAAAATAACTTTGATATTTTTATACAATTAGAAATCAATTCGACTGCATCCCCCATTTATTTCTGAAAACTTAAATTTTTTTAATTAATATTTTGGCGTATATGCTTAACATATTTTTAGAATTTATTAAATTTGACTTAACCGACAGCAATATCACGTACAGCTCATTTTATTATTTAATAATACATTAATATTTTCCCCAAAACTCTTCGTGTTAACTACCAAGCCATTAAAAAATTACTCCATAAAAAAATTACTTTGACAAATACCTGACCTGAGATTGACTAGAGTGGTTACCTGAGAAGGAAGTTAACGATAGAGCTCTATAATTTCATTAAGTGGATGCTATATTTAAATGTAGCTGACATACCTCAGACAAAGGAATACCTCTTTACCTGAAAAATACCTCTTCAAAAGAATTTCATTAATTTTAGGCTTTTTTGACATCCTTAAAAGTTTCAACTTGTGAGAAAATGTGTGAATGCATAATTTTACTACAAAGATTCACAAAATTTAATTTCAAAAACTTTTTTAATATTTTTATACAATTAGAAATTAATTCTAATGCTTCCCCCATTTATATCTGAAAACATATATTTTTTAAGTTAATATTTTGGCGTATATGCTTAACATATTTTTGGAATGTATTAAATTTGACTTAAGCAACACCAATAACACATGCAGTTAATTTTATTATTTAATAATACATTATTGTTTTACCCAAATCTCTTCGTGTTAACTACCAAACCATTAAAAAATTACTCCATAAAAATTATTTTGACAAATAATTTTAATTAAATATTTAATAACTAATGTGAGAAAAATCATGAATTTCAATTTAGAGTAATAAGAGAAATTTTTTAACTTGAACACATAAACTTATAATTCCTTATTCAAATTTTTATATGCTAATAATGGCATAAAAAAATTAAATTCTTGATTTATCTTTATTCTGAACTTATTGCCTTGAATTGTTCTTCAAAATCATAGTTTTGAAAAGAGAAGTCCTAGTATTAATATTACTTTTAAGTTACTGTTTATATTTTACTTCATGAAAAATCTTCCATGTTCATTGTTACTTAAATATAAAAGGTTAAATAAGAAACCTATACATTCAGAAATTTTCTTTGACACTAACTTGTAAATATAAAAAGAACGATAGTTCATATTCAATTAAAAAAACTAATTCGTTTGTTGTTCAAACTATCCGAAAATCAGACAATAGAAAAGCTCCACAAAACGCATTCATGTGATTAATGCGTTTACTAATCACAATAGAAAAAAAAAAGAAAAGAAAACTCTCTTTCATAAAAATCATGGAAGACAAATTTGAAAATAGCTCTCTGGAAAAAAGCTACTAAGTTCTCTTTTTCTTTCTTAATCGTCCGAATCCATGTCAAGTGAAGGTAACCAATTATTTTTAGCCGATGACCATTTTATGTCTCCATTTCTCAATGCTTATTCCGATACAAGAAAAAAAGATGAGGTGACGAATAATAATAACAAAAAACGAATTCTTAATAACTGTTATAACTGAAAGAAAAGCTTTTAACCCGCTTCTCATCTTAAATTCCAAGCTCATTCTGATTTATATAACTAAGTAAATCTCAGCTGGGTCACTAGGTAAAAGAAAAAGAGCAAGTAAACAAAGAAAATAAAACAAAAATGGAGGGATTTCTCACTTCCTGCAGATCGACCATGACCTATTGGCCGACAATGACCCAAGTAAAAGCAGGTGTGTTTGCCTTATCTGTGCTTCCTGATTGGGCACTTGAGGATTGCCCTACTAAGGATCTCAATCTCAGTTAATTGCAGAACCCTATTTGATTCAACATGAATAAAACAAAATGCAGACAATTATCAGAAAGCTGATCCTTACTAGACAGGGATCCGTTTAAAGCCTTACAAAGACTACAAAAACAGCGTATCTCTGTCCTGAAGTTAATTGCTGGTTCTAAGAGACTTGTCTAATAGTGTTCTTTTTGTCGCGATGTGGTGCTTCGCTGATGATGTCGATTGCTACTTTGAATTGATGTCGACTCATAAAAGGAGCTTCGATTAAATTGAAAACAGCCAACCTAGAAATTGGAGCATTAAAAACTGTTCGATCAACCGTGAAATGCTGTGTAAGTTGAAGTGAAAAGAACATTACTTTTGAGCGACCTTTGAATCAGAAAGCAAAATACAAAAGAAAGGAGAAACAATGATCATGACACAATTAAGCACTGACTGGGATGTAATTTTTGAGACATAATTCTAAAGGGTTTCTTCGTATATCGATTGAAGTTATATTTAATTCGATGTTTATGTATGCATTGGATATTTCCTACTATGCTTACCTTAAAATTATTAGGTTTATTTTTTATTATAAATTCATTATTCTTAAAAGTTTTACATTAATGGTTCATTATTATTAAAAAGTTAAATTTTTAAGAGATATATTTAATGGCAGAATAATGAAAGAAAATATTTACGGTATAAAATTAAACATATGCGTTAATTAGTCATATAATATAACATCTTTTGCGACATTTGTGTAAATCTTAAAAAAAATTGCCGACCAAACTGTATAGTGGTTAGCGTGCTAACCTCTAGACTGCGAGGTTGCGGGTTCGAGTCCCGTGTTAGGCATGGGCGTTTGTAAATGTATGTAGACTTGTCTAATGACGAATGTTTCGGCACATTATAGCCCTCGTGTTGCTGACGGCGCCAGATAATCTGAATACAACCAACCAACTTTAAAAAAAAATTAAGATTTTTATTATTGTTTTTGTTAATTTACTTAATTTTCTAAATTTAACATTTTCATTGGAGTTACAAGTAAACAGACACATTTAAATTAGTAAACGATTTTAAATTTTTATAAAAGTAATATTTGTAGGACTACACTTCTAATGTTTCTTCTATTTTGATGAACATTTTGATTTAATAACTATTTTTTTTTTATTTTTTTTTAAATATAAACACACATTTTAATAATAATAACATATACATTCAACAAATCACAAGTTAGTTCAACAACTTTATAGTTTAACTTTTATTTCAATTTCTTATTTTATAGTTGATCGATATGGTTAAATCCTAGAGCAATTTTTGTTACAATGTACTATAGATATTGTATTAAAACAGAAAAGAAATAAAATTTATGCTGATCAAATTAATGTTTTTAATCAACTCTAAGAGATTTTACCCCCGCCGCTTTGTAAATCCAAGCAGTGGAATTTGTTCCGGAAACTGTTAGATAATGAAATAATAGATTTTGAAGAGCATTTCAAACGTTAAGAATAGGTGGTTATAGATGAATTTCTTTCAGCAATATAGAATATGAGAACGTATTAACTAATCTAGTATTTTTCATTATCTTTTAAAACTTAAAATACAATAGAATCCAAACACAGTGAACATAAACTACAACAAAATAGGGTTACAATGATTTAATATCCTACGTCTGATTTGCAATACCAATTCCAATCGAACAATCAAATTTAGTTCATCAAGTGATCTTGCATTTTAAATGAAGATCATTCTAATTTTACCAAGTCCAGCATAGTAATAGGATAGATTCCTTTTTTGATCAAAAGAGCAATTTTACCGGTCATTGTGTTTTGAATCTTCCATATTGTTATACTGACCTACAAAAATCGCCCCCGCAAAACTCAGGCGTGACAGGTAGTGCAAAACAAAGAACTTGAGAAAGTTCGAATTGAGAACAATTCTACCGGATGGAAAAAAAAAATCCTTTCGTGCAAAATCTGTTCAGAAAAGAAACCACTGTTCTTTCAATTGATACAATAAAAAGATTACAGAATTAAGGTCTATATTAAGAACACGTGTCCTAATCTACTCTAGAAATCTTTTGTTGGTTATTAGTCACTATTTTATTTTCGATTGCTCCCTGACTCTGCTCAATGTCATGGTTGAACCTGAATAAAGTTGAAGTTCGTGCTGCGAAACCAGACGATCAAGAATGCAAAAACATTCGACCGGATTTTGGATCTGCATGAAATATTAATAAAACCTGCTTGCGGTGGTACTTTGGCACTGATTATTTTAAATGATGTACATGTTTGACAGCTCTAATTATATATTTAAGAAGCTTTAAATCGTTTATGGTAATCAATAATCGTATTTCTGCGTTTCTACTGTGAAAGAAAATCTGTTGGATAATCGTGTTTATAAATTTCTCGCAAAAAAATTGTTGTAAAATAAATGCCATAAAACTGTAAAACATTTTCCTGTTATTTTGAATATAGTTTGTGTTTCACAACTTTGTGACATTTATCCCCATCAAAAGATCAAAAGAAGTTTCCTGACATTCGATTAAAATTTCTTTTCTGCTTTAGTATTACAGCATTTTACAATTTCATATTTTGAAATTTAAAAATTAAATTAAATTAATTAAAGAAGAAAATGTAATGAAAAAATAATTTTTAATCAAACACAGCTACATATGTTATAGAACAAAATTTAAAACCACATTATCAATAAAAAAAGAGTTTACTAGGTCTTTAATCTTAAATGTACTGGATGGAAATTCTTATTTCATATTCTTTTATTCCGGAACTATCTTTATTTAAAATCGTCGAAGAGGAACAGTAAAATTCCTATCTATTTTATATTTAATTTTATGGTGATAAAATTTTGAACTACAAAAAAAAAAAAAAAAAAAAAAAAAACTATGCTTAATTTAGTCAAATATAAAAATATTACAAATGACGGATCTATTTTTTTTATTAAAGAAGAAAAAATTTCAGTAAAAAAATATAAAATTTTTTTTCCAGAATACGGTTTTTAAAAAAATATTCAAATAATTATATTTATTTAAAAAATTAAATTAGATGAGTAATAATAATAACTTTCACTAAAAAGGCTTCTATGGAGGCTATAAGGCTGGAAACATTTGATAAGAATGCCTCAATTGACAAGCATCAAGGAGACAATTCTGTTAATTGTTACTTGAATTTTTAGTAACAATTTTGGTAATTGTTACTTGACATTTTGGTGACAATTTTAGTAACTGTGACCAAATATCTAAATTTAACAGAGAGTCCCAATTAAGACCCAAGATATGATAGAACCATAGAGTCGATGTGGGTCTAGTCCTATAAAATGACCTTGGTAAACTTTTCGAGTCACACAGTCGCAAGCCAATCTGGTTGAATTTAATTGAGAATTCAAATACTTAATGATCAGGATGTGACCTTCAAATTGACAAACTAAAAATTATCGAAATCATTTTGAATCTTGTCTACTTACATGGAAAGTTTCTAGACCATAATCGACAGAATTTACCACAGAATGAATCTTTTCGTGATAAAAGTGTTTAAATGTAGAAACATACAGCTTTAAATTATAAATAGCTCTTATATACTTGTTTACATGTTCAAAATAAAAACACCAACTGTAAGATTATATATTTGTAATATTTGATTATTAAAAATCATCTTGTTAATAAAGGTCTCATTTAATTCCAATAATATCACCATCAAAAATATGTATTAATATATGCATGTTCTATCATTTTCAGATCTGCTATGGAGACTTGCTACCTGGTGCTGGACTTTCACATACGCAATCTCAACACATTCCTTCCAATATAGACGGCTTATCTCTTCACTTACCTGTTATCCCACCCCATCAATCGAATGGTTACATAATTCTTCCAAAGACAAGTTTCATATTGCCTAAAAGCAACGGTCAACCTCCTTTGCACAACAACAATAGGAAACCAGACAGAAGGCCACCAGTTCCACCACCAGGTAAAAACCGTCCTCTTCACAATTCACCAAATAACAGACAAAGAAGACCACCGCAACAAAATAAGAAGTCCAACCCGAATTTCAACAGTGGACCCCATCAACAATCGGGATCTCAACAAGTAAAGCACGTACTCCCAAACGGACAGTTTCCACCGAGAAGTAACTTCAATCCGCAGTTCCTAGATGCCACCATCCCCCAAAATGTCAAACCAGATCAAGCAGGTCAGAATCGGCCACCAATATTGCCCAACTTTCAGCAACATCCTCCACTGGGTATGAATATAAATCCGAATGATTTTCTTCTCAATAGTCTTCCGCCAAGAAAGCCCATCAGCAAAAACAAGAACCGCCAGAAAAACGTGCCTGTGTTGGTGCCGACCCATGATCTTGATACAAGTCATATGCGTGAACCTTCTCAGGAACTAAAACTAAACACGCCAATTTTGCCCCAAGTTAGCGAATCCCTGGAGTTGTCACAAATACTAGCCTCACCAAACAGAGAAAACGAATTACTTGATCATCATCAAGTTTCAGAACACCATTTAGGACAAGGTAATGAAAATTCCCATGGAAATCAAGGAGACACGCAAGCTCACGCGGAATTGTTGAAGCAGGGCGAACCTGAAAACGGTTTCCACATTAACTTTCCCGATTTTTCTGAGCCGGAACCTGGTCCGCAATTAAAACCATCTAATTTCAACCTTAATTTAAATATCAACAATAAGATTTCCCCACAAGAGTCCAAACAAAATCAAGTTTCAGTACGAGCAAAAAATGCCGATGTATTCGATAATATCAATGAGGAAAGTGCTCCTCCGGCTTCACTATACGGTCAAGTCCTTCCACCGAATGATGCCACGTACAGTTCTGAAATCAATAATTTCCCTGGTTTGCACGATGTATCCGAAGAAGAACGATGGCCAGTCATCATGCCAGAAATGCCCAAAATAATCCATCTGGATGTGAAATGCGAAAAGAATCTAATGAGGGTTTCCATAGATTTCGACAAACCATTCCATGGTATTATTTATAGCAAAGGTCACTACAGCTACGGTCGTTGCGTTCACTTGCCAGCGGGCTCCGGTCATAACAGCGTCGAGTTTGACATTTCCATCAATAGTTGCGGAATGCAAGGAAATTCTCCGTCTGGTCATTACGGACCCACTGAAACCGGCTCTTACTTCGAAAATACCGTTGTTGTCCAGTACGATCCTTTGGTACAAGAGGTGTGGGATCAAGCCCGAAAGTTGAGATGCAACTGGCACGATCAATATGAAAAGACGGTCACCTTCCGTCCATTCAACGTCGACATGCTTCAAGTAGTAAGAGCTGACTTCGCTGGAGACAACGTAGGATGCTGGATGCAAATTCAAGTCGGTAAAGGTCCGTGGGCTAACGAAGTGTCTGGAATTGTGAGGATAGGCCAAACTATGACTTTGGTTCTAGCTATCAAGGATGAAGAAAACAAGTTCGACATGATGGTTCGTAACTGCATCGCTCACGATGGAAACAGAGCGCCCATCGAGCTGGTAGACTCCTCGGGATGTGTCACCAGACCAAAACTGATGAGTCGTTTTACCAAGGTGAAGAACTTTGGATCATCCGCATCGGTGTTGTCTTTCGCTCATTTCCAGGCTTTTAAGTTCCCAGATTCAACTGAAGTACACATTCAGTGTACAGTTCAGATATGTCGCCAGCAGTGTGAAGACCAATGTAGCATCCACAGGAGAAAGAGGCAAGCTCTGGAAGGAGAAGGTGTGGGTGAGATTAGAGAAATAGGACTAAACAGTATACTTCAGGTTGTAGCAGTGGAGGACCTCACATTCTCTCCATACAAGAATGAAACAGAGGCAACAAAAATCAACACTGAGAAAAGCAGGGTGTGTATGTCTTCGTCAGGTTTCGCTGCCTCTTTGATCCTGCTTCTATCTATTGTCATTATATCGAGTTTGATAGCTGCGTTCCTTTTCCTTAAGCAAAGAAATGCTTCCAAAATCCCTCCTTTACCGTACGATATGGCCATCTTCAAGAAGCACATGGAAAAGCAAATAAAAAAGCAACAGAAAGACCAGCAAACTATTGGGAGGCAACAGAAGAGAATTTAACCTTAAAGAGGCTAAATAGCATGATGCATTAAACTAAGAATATTCAGTAGTTTTGCATCATTTTAACAATTTATTGTAAAATCTTTTCAAAATGTCTGTAAGACACTGTTAGGCAGCTCAACATATCAACGCTTTTGCGAGCTTATACAGAAGCTGCGCTGCAGATAAACGCTCAAAGACACTATAAGTGAACTGCGACAGATTTTTGACAGGCGATGGAACTTCATGAAAATATATTGAGTGCATATGACTTGTGGGAAGGATGAATATATTCTAAAAATCGCAATTACTAATGCTCATCTTTTCATTCATAACAATTGAGGCATTGCTGATACGAAAGAATGATCAACAAGATAGCTTTGATATGTCATCCATTAGCGTTCACTGATCAGGAAGAAAAACCTTTTTTTGCATATTACTACTTTTAGTTGAGTTTAGATTGTTCAGTTTTAATTAGTTTGTAACGTCTTCTACTGATAAGTACTAGGTGTCACTACTGAATTTCACGCTCAGAAGAACATATTATTCTAATTTTTCTTTTCTAAATATGATTTAAATGAAAAAACAATGAAAAATATGTAACCCAATTATTAGGACGAAATTATTAGATTTCAATAATTAACTTAAATTAGTTATGTCAAGACAGATTTAAGGTAAGATGTAATTACCTTGAATTCCATTCAAATAAATCAATTTATCTCTTTTTTTGTTCGACCTTAGCTGTTTTCATTCATTAGTCCGCAGTGCCTCACTTCACCAACATCTCTTATTTTGTTCTGCATTTTTACTCTGATAAACTACAACTTCGATTCATTATTTATTATGTTTTGTGCTTTATACACAGAAGTATTTTTGTTGTATAAAAAAGTAAGAAGTTACTACAGTGATAATATCTGCACCTCAGAACCAAGCGACCCTAATCACAATACAACAACTTTACAATAGATGAAAAAACAATAATAAATCCTACTCCAATTAGACTCTTTATTCAACGGTCTATTTTAACTCTTGTTATAATAGAGCGTCCCATAAAAAATTAAGATATTTTTTTGAGTGAGTAACGGTTTTATGATTTGATGCAAAAAACGACTTTAATACATTATAAGCAATAAAACAATAATCACCTTGCTTGAACGTAGTCTCGTTTGACTCTGAGGTAGTGATATGTAGTGTTCGATATCAAGTTGTGTACATAAAACTAGGTGCTGGCCACCGTTTTTATATTTGTCCATAACTCGTGGTATACCGGTGTGTATTTTTCAATGAAATATATTTGTTGCCAGTTTTTGTCTGACTATCAATGCTGATAAATATTTTTTTTTTATGTAAAAGAATAAGAATAAATAATACTTTTTAAACCTATAAGTGGATTTCAATAGCAAGAGTAAAATAAAAAGAAAAGAAATGTCCTTATATGTTTTAATTAATCTTAAAATTGTAATAAAGTACAAATGAAATATTCATGTCCTAAATAGAGTACTGTATTTTCACCAGAAAATGTTAAGATTTTGTATCTAGTATTATTTTTAAAGCTATGTGGTTCTTATGTTTTTGAATGTTGTGTCGTCAGACTAGTCAGTCTGGTATTATTTTATACTTTTATTTATTTCAATGCCATAACGGAAATTGTAACTTACAGAAATATATGTCTTTATGAGAATTATTTTGTATTCTTGAATAAAAATTTCTGAAACCTACTACTTCAATTAATACAAATACAGATTTGAAGACCAACAACAGGCTCAAGGCCCAAGGAGGTTGATCCAGACTATAAAAAAAACTCCGGATTTGCCTACATAACATAAAATACCGAATTTACAGAATAACGTAAGAGAAAATATCGAATTTGCAGAATACATATTAGACAAAGTACACATAATTAAGTTTACAAAGTTGACAATTATACCACATCCAATTCTGAATACAACAATGACAAGGTTTACAAAATCATGCTGGAATAATACAATTCAAAATATAAAGTCAAACTTTGTATTTCGTATTGTATTATTCTAATGTATAATTCTGTAAACAGTGTGATTCTGTACACAGCGTTTGACAAAGAATTATACTAGAAATGTTAGTTTTTAATAATAATGTTTTGGTTTTTAGTTTATTTCCATTAAAAGAATACGATTGCATAAGGACAGGATATTGGACATGCATAATTAATGTTCATAGGCTATTAAGAAGTGTCCACAACAAAAACAATTTATCAGAAAAAAATGTTAATCCGTCAAGGTATCAAATGATCTTGTGATTTCAATAAAGATTTGTGCGTTTGTTTACAAATCTTTAATTCACAAGAACACTTTGCAAAGTATTTATTACAGAAAAGGTTTTTAATGTACAGTTCTGCATACTTGATTACAAAATTAAATACAAAAAATTTAAGAAAATTCAATCAACTTCAAAATGTGTTAAAAACTTTAAAAAAAATCTTAGCAAAATGAATTCTAAAATAATTTAGTCTTTATTACTAGAATTTTGGAGAATTTCAATATCGGGATTTATCACTCATTTGTAATTTTTACTTATTAATATTGAAATTTTAAATGATGCAAATGATGTTTGTAAGGTAATAAATGTTGAGAAAATCCTTATTGGAATTTTATTTAAAAAAAAATCAATTGTTGGTTGGATCTCCTTTAATCTTAACTATGGTATTTATTTGTAAGGACGCTATCTTACAATATTCATCTTTGCTCTTTTGTTCTATTCTTGGCGGGGCATTTTTTTAATGTCCCATTTAAACAATTTGGATGTTCCCCAACCTTGGGTAAAAGAAAACTACAAAACAAAATTATGGGATTCTGAGACTAAGACCCACTTCAGGAAACCGACGTCATTTTCATTAATCTCTAATTTAACCTTTTCTATTGCTTGTCTCACCAAAAAAAAAAATTAAATGATGATTAAAAGGCCTTTTCGAGTACATTTATGTACTGGTTAGAGTTAAATGTTCCCTAACACGACCATTTCTCCCATACCTTCAGCCATGCATGTCCAACCACCATGCATGCTCATTGCCCAGCCGATATCATAATAGTGCCTCTTTCATGCTTAACAGAGGTACTCCGGAAGGCATTCTTCACCTACCTTTCCCTTAACATATGTCACAGCAGGTATAGAAAACACTTAAAATATTAAAGTAACATTAAGTAACTTTATAAAGCTATTTTGTAATATTTTTTACACATATTGACACCCTTATACTGTTTTTATAGTATATTGAGCTGCATATCTTGAACATTGTACAACTTTTGCAGTTCAACTTTTTCCCTCTTAGTCAAAAACAAAGTATAAAAGAACAGTTTTTAATCTAAGTTCAATAATTTTAGACTGATTAGAAAGCAAAAACGGTACAACTTAGGATTTCGATCAAATTAACAGAAATCGAGTGCATATGTTACCTGCAATATATGAAACACCATCATTCAATAGAATTATTAGGCATTGTATAGAATGACGGACGTTTTAAGGTAAAGTATGAAATATCATAATTATTTTATACTTTTCCTAGGCTTTCTATAGAGTGACAAATGCTATTTGAGAAAACTAGGAAACAGATCATGATAAGATAATAATAAAAGACGTGAATTCCTCAAAGAGCGACATTAAAAAAAACTTTTATTCAAAATACGTGAGGAAAAATAGAAGTTGCACAAAACAAAATTAATGCTTTTCTAATAACAGACTAACTCCGTGGCCCTGCCGTCAGTGTGTATAGGTTCTAGCTTTCAAATCCGAACAATTTTGGACTACTTTCCTGACTTTAAACGGCCGACCAAACGGTATAGTGGTTAGCGTGCTGGCTTCTAGACCGCAAGGTTGCGGGTTCGAGTCCCGTGTTAGGCATGGGTGTTTGTAAATGTATGTTGGCTTGTCTAATGACGAATGTTTCGGCGCATTATAGCCCTCGTGTTGCTGACGGCGCCAGATAATCTGAATACAACCAACCAACCAACCTGACTTTAAACTTCTATTTACAAATTAATAACACAATGCACCATTGTATATGAGGCGTTGTGCACCAGAATAGAACATCCCATAATTTGATTTTTGCAGTTTTTACTCAATTTTTTCAAAATCATTCATGCCAGAATGGGAAAAAGTAGTTTATCAGTGGCCAACATAATAGGCCATTAAATAAACCACATTTGATCTGGTCTGGGAGCTCATCGCCTCATATACGCTATTAATCAGGAGTGGAAGTAACTGCTTTTTGTATGGTTTTTGTATTAAAAAAAGTAGGCTTCTAAAATGCTATGAGCAGGATTATAAGACTAGGCGACATACAACTACAATCATACAACTAGGCGACATACTTTTTACCTAGGTGACATAAGTGTGAGATAGTCACTAAGTTAATAAATATATTGGGGATTATCGGTCTCATATTGATTATTAAAGATTCTGCAGGACTTGTTTATGTAACGTACAGTTTTAAGCTTTTATCTTAATATTTTTTGTTCATGAAACCATTTAAAGATTAAAACTTCAAATGTTGTATAGGGATTAAAAATTCAATGACCAAGTTATAAAATTTTCATATTTCTATGAAGTAATAAAACTACTAAAACAATCGAAGTTGTTTCGAATAAATAGGTTTTGATAGTTCAGAATTTGGTTGAATGTACTAAAGTTTTGGTTCGGCTATTTGGCTGATTTGGAGGTATTACATTTCAAACCTTATACTTCTCTCGTCTACTGATCTAAATCAGTTGACACGTGCTTTCCCATCCACCAATTAGCCAGAGACAAACAATCCCGTGCACATATATAAACAAAAATAGTTTAATAAATTGTTTAATATTTTTTATATATTATTCTATTTATTCTAGTAGGTTTCGGATTAAAAACGGAAATTTTTCGACAAGTAGATGTTATATTGATAAAATTCATACCCAGCCACAAATCCATTGTTTTTTGTGAGCTAGTGGACCCGTGTGCAAGTTGCGCATTCAATATTGCTTAGAAAAATTACTTTTTTGGAAGTTTATCAGAAGTAAATGCTGTACTCTGTTGATGAGAGATCTAATGGGACTTGAATTGGAAAACAGAGCTAGACACGGCACGGTTCGTGTAACTAGTCGGTCTGGTGATAAATCGTACCCCTACTTCTATCAAATTATCCCATTGGCATAAACTTTTCTTTAGCATTACAGTTCTATTTATTACAAATAATGAAGGGAATTGTTTTAAAAATAAACTACCTCTTTTGAAGTATAATAGTGCATTTATTTATTAACATTTAAAGAACGGCAGAGAAGAGGGATTCGTTGCCGTCTTTTGTCATAGAATATCAAAATGCTCTCGACAAGTCTACAAAGAGCTTTCTCTCAAATAGTATCCTCTATATCAGGGTTCGCCAATAACTTTTAAAGGGGAGCCGTATGACTTGTGTTGAAACTTTTCACGGGCCGCAAGTTCATATTGAATATACCAATATATGTAACTAATAATTATCGATTTATCAATATATAGCATTTCTGGAAACTGAAAAAAATAAAAAGATTTTTTTAAGATTATACTTAATAAAATTATTGATTTTATTTTTCAAATAATTAAATTTAATAATTTTCATTATTAGTAAAACAAAGTCTAAAAATTTAAAAAAAAAAAATGAATCTTTTGTTCCAACGTGACAGTGCAACTTGACTTAACTTTTAATAAAGGTATTTAAACCGTGCCTCCAGATGCCTCTGTTTTAATCGATATCAATTGTGAGACGATGATGGTTGAAATCGTTCAGTTTATTTTTTGATCGAGTCACTGTCTGTCGTAGTACTTTTGCAGCCAATCTTAATAAATCGTCCAAATGATATTCAGTTAAGTTATTCCTGTGTTTATTCTTGATGAAAACCCTCTTCCTGAAAGCTTCTTCATATAATTTCTTCGGACACGTAATGAAGAACTCTTTTCTACAAAGTAAACACAAAATATTTTGGACAAATTAACGTTGTGTAAAAGAAAAGAAGTCTGCAGCGTGAAGCTTAATTTTTGTTCTGTGCAGCCGACGGGCCTCAGAAAAATCTGTCTCAGGCCGGATAGTATCCGCGGGTCACGTAGTGGCTAACGATGTTCTATATAGAGTCTTCTACTCATAAAGTAACAAAATATCATCTAAATAAAGTAATCTCTCATACAGAGTATCATACAGAGAGAGAGAGTATAAAAAAATATATCTAACTTCTATTTTTTAACAAATATCACATTATGCAACTGCAAATAAACTATTCATCAGAAGCGGAAATTTTAGCCTTTAGTTTGTTACATCATTTATCAATTTTTGTATTGTATAAAAGACAGTGGCGTATATAGGTTACAATTTCGGGAGGGGCCAATACGACCAAACTTACCGTTATTTGCACTTGTTTTTTTATGTTTTAAGTGAGCTCTCACTCAATGATTAAGGATGGTTTTCAAGGGGTTTTAAACGAAATATTGGGTAAAAACATAGTTATTTTTTTTATATATATATATATTTTCAGTTTACTTTTATAACTGAAGTGAACTAATGCTTTATTATATGATAGCAGATTATTTTATAAAACACTTAATTGCATTCTCGTTAATATTATTTTCCTCACTCCTCTTACTTTTTTCCTTTTATAACTTTTTTTTAATAAAAACCTCCTCTGTTCATTAATTCGTCTTTAAGGTCATTATCTCTACTATTGGTTCTTTATCTTCAGCAGTGATCGAAAATTTTCGTCCCTTCTATCAAATTACTGACAACCTGTGTTACTAATTTCCTTTTTTCTTGGTGAATTCCTTTGAATATACTTTTGGAGCGCGAAAATATCAAGCAATATTTACAGAAAGATCGGAATTTTCCTCCAGAATAAGATAACCACTCAAATTCTTCTAGCCATTTAATTTGAAAAGTTGTAGTATGGTTTGAGCTAAAACAACTACACTGGTCTTCAAAATTTAAAGATATTTCAGTTTTTCTCTTATAACTTCTCAGTGGAACAGCATAGACACATGACATTCACATCAAAGAGGCATCTTTATGTAACAAAACGATAAGTAAAACAACTCAGTCATAAATTGAAATGCAAAGTTCACAGTGGGGACACATGTAAAAGCATGAAGTACCATTAGAGAGCAGTTGCAAAAAGGCATTCACATTAAAAATCTCACAACTCATGGAGTTGACTTTTAGTGTGAGATATGATATCCCCTGTCATCAGTGGTTACTTGGCTTTGTATTCTCACACTTAACATGAGTTTCTTGATGAATTCTAGTGATTAAATTGCTCAGTCAGATTACTTACCTAAAACTTACTCACCTCTATTTGTTGTACTATTATTTTTATTTATTTTCTGGTTGTAGTACATACTCGACGAATATTACATGTTTATTAAAATAAAATTGTCATACAAGTAGTCTTCACAAGTAGAAGTGTGTATTCTGCCATGGGCCAGTATAAAAAATAATAAAAGTTAAATTCGCATCCTATGATGACGAAAAAATGACGGCATATTGTGACCCAAAATTATTTGAGTCATTTATTATTTATAAAAAGACGTCATTTCATTACTCAAAAAAAATGTGCATCATATGATGACCAAAAAATGTACGTCATTTTAGGAACGTCAGTTTGTATGAACATTAAATGACGTCAAAACTGACGTGATTTTTTTACTGAATAACGTCATTCGAGAAAAGATGCCCTCAAAATTACGTCATTAATCACATCATGCTACTACTTGGGTTGTACCCAAAGACCAAACTTTTTTCCCACCAAATCGTTAACTTGATTTGGTATTTACCACGTAATATCGTTTTACTACCTTTCTATAGAACCTCTGAAGTTCATTGTCACTCATGAGATTGAAAAAGTTATTTTCAGTAAAAAGTATTTAATGCTAAAAAATGTGTTCTTTAGATGCCATTTAAGAGAGCAAGAGATAATTGAATTAAACTTTTTCACTGTGATTATGTTAACTTGATCCAGGCAAATTTTTAAACCGTGAAATATTGGTTTTTAACTAGCATTTATTGTTACTTAGAGTAAATTTTGTTTCACTTTTGCTTTGAATAAATTATTTAAAAAAGTATGAATATCGCCCCTATAAGTAAACCAGATCATTCCTCTAATCCGAATTTCATCAAATATGATTTGGACGCTTCTACGATAGGCATTTTGTAAAGATTTAATGTATTGGAAACTTTACATCACTTGCAAACAGTTCAAAAGACTGGACGAGTAATTTAGCCACTAGAATTAAATAAAGAAACTCATGTCAAGTATGAGAATACAGTGCCGAGTAAACACTGATGACAGGGGAGATCATATCTAACACTAAAAGTCAACTGCACAATAATGCTACTCTATTTTTTTAAAATCCTGAATTAGTATGCAACTATCAATATTATGTTCAGCGCACTTGATCAATGCCATAAAATACAAGAATAAATTTTAATAATTCTTATCAGTTATTAAAATATTAATATCTCAACATTAATTTAATTACAACAGCAATAGACGGTATTCTAAATTGTCAATTAATATTTAAATAACTCCAACAATTGTCGATGGAGGGGGGGGGGGGGCATCTGTTATGTTGTGCCTATAGTAATCAAATTTCTAAATCGGGCCCTGTCCATTGTACACTTTGCATTTCAATTTGCCACTGAGTTGTTTTACTTATCGTCATGTTACATAAAGATGCCTCTGTAATGTGAATTTCATGTATCTATGCTGCTCCAGTGATAAGTTATTAGGGAAAAACTGAAATATCCACTAATTTTGTAGAATAGTGTAGAAGAAGAAAGAAATTTGTAAAAAGGTTCCATGCATTTTCTACGAATTAAATTTTTCTTTATTTGTTTTTCTTTATTTCAAATTTTTTCTTTATTTGTTTAAATTCTGCGCAACTGATGCTGGATCAACGGTACTAGAATTTGCGATGTCAAAAGGAACATTGCTACTGAGACAGCCAACTTCAGCACTGCTTATTTACACGTTTTTTTACAAAACAGTTTTGAATAGAATTGTCATCGCTTCATTATGAATACCATTAACTTAATAAAGCAAATTAAGATTCCACAACAGTATAATGCAGAGGATTGCAGATACACACCTATTTAAAAAGCACACTATTGAATAAACTGAGCTACAGATAAAATGCCAAAGCCACACCTGCATTATACATATTTTAATTGCACAGTACTTATTCTGGTGCCATCAACTTTTTTTATTTTTGGGAAGCTAAGAGAATGGAAATTATTTGCAAACAAACGCAAATAATAACTACTTATTACTTTAATTTTTTGTCCCTGATTTCGGGAGGGGCAGGGGCCCTCTGGGCCCCTTCCATATATACGCCCTTGATAAAAGAAGAAAAAGGGATCGGCACAAAAAACACATTTTAAAATTAATCAAGTGCAATGCAGTCGCCCCCACTAGGGGGAGGGTGGGTTTTTTATGGCCCGTACCCCCCCCCCCTCCTCCTAGGATCCCTAACACTCCGGTATTTTGTAATGATTGAATAAAAGAGGCACTTAGCAGTTGTAAATAATTTCTACATAATAATTTTTAGTCTACCATTATTCAGACAGAGTTTTATTGCCGTATCACACTAAAGTAACTATTACGTTCAAGAACTTAAAAATAAATAACGGATTTGTAAATCTCCTTGCATTTAAAAATCATTGAGCATTATTTTTGGTCTACTTAAGATCAATATAAAGTGCCGTTTAAAAGAAAGGTAAAAATATGATTCAAATGTTTTAATTGAAATAAGATATTAGTGCTTCATGCCCTAGTATTTCAAGCTGCATAAATATATAGTAAAATCAGCCTGATATTGATACTTGTCCGTTAACCTAACACATTACTCCTTCTGTAATTGAATTTAAATAAACGAAAAAAAATATATATTAATTTGTAATATAGAAAATAAAGATAATACGGGATCTAGATAAAATGTTGTCATATGTTAGGATGTTTTGTATAACTCGAAAACTGGACAAAACTATTTTAATATTTTGTCATTATGTAGGAGACAGATTAAGAAACTGCATATGTATTGGTGACAATGAACAAGTATAAGATGAGAAAGTTTTGCACGGAAGTTGTTTTCTTAATACAGAGAAATACTGGAGTAAACTTTAGTAAAACCCCTTCCACAAAAAATTTCTGGTTACGCCACCGGTTTCAGTGCAATGAATGAAAGAAAAGTTTTTTTTTTTTTTTTTTTTTCAAACTATTTTAGAAATCAATTAATTTTTTAAAAACTTATCTTATTTGCCTGAGTTTCTGTATTAAAGAACTATTTGTGTGCCTAATTCAATGTAAATTATCCAACCACTTCCAAGCAATTAAATTCATTTAATGTTTCGGGTGGACAATCTAACATCGAAGGGAATCAATAAGTGATCCTTTTCCGACCTTAAGTATATAAGAACACTTAAAAATATACATTTTAATTGAAACTTCTATAATTAAAACTATGGTTTCGAATTAACAACGAAATGTTAACTTATCTTTGAAACATACTGTTGCATGAAATTTATATTACGGAATGGGTGATATATTTTTCATTTACTGAAAATTGATTTTTGTAAAATTGGACTGCTCTTAGATTTTATCAATGCCACATACCTAGCCACAGTAACAGATAGAAGTATTTTACCTTACGCTGCTTCTTATTAGGTCAATTGTGCACCACTTTTTAAAAAGGCTCTAACCTGAAGTTTGAGAAATTATCGATCTGTAACTGTGCCAGTTATATTGATTGTATGATGGAAGAACTATTGAAATCTAGGCTGCATAGGAACATTGTTAATAGCTGGCCGATTCGAAAGAAATGGCTAAACACTAGTAGACTGTATTAAAAATTGTTAATAAAAAACACTCATTAAAAATAAACCGCTTTAATAACGGTTGGAACTTCTTTGCAGTACAACACACAGTAAAATAGAATATAGCACTTCGCCACTAGATTAAAAATTAAACTCAACTTCAAGCCAGCACAGCAGAGAGAAAAAGACGCACTGAAAACTCAAAATCCACACAACTGCACTAACAGAAACGCCTCCTTTCGTTATACATGCGTGAAAGGTAAAAACTTCTGCTTTGCTGCTTTTTACATTAATACAAAGCAATTGAAATTAATACTCAACAAACATAGTTGAACATAATTAAGTACAGATGTGTGTGTGTAAGGGGTGGAGATATGTGTACGATGTGGAGATATGTGTAAGGCGTGGATGACTTCCAGGTGGCCTTTCAATGAATAACTAATCTGAATTTGCATTTCGTATGTGAGAAAATCCGGCAAACTTCGCTCTTCAGGCAGGCCAACATCCGACAAGAGACGGTCACGATTGCCACCAAGCCCATTACTTTCCTGGAGTCTGGACGTTTTGGATATTGGTATTCGTGGCAAGGTTGTAAAGTAGGTTCAGAATTAGTCAAATGGAAGAAAGCGTATAGCTCTTTAGTGTTAATTATTGAGTCAAAATTTATTACTTCAACTCAATATTTAACACTAAGGAGCTATTCGCTTTCTTCCAATTGACTAATTCTGAACCTACTTTATAACCTTGCCACGAATGCCAATAACCACAACGTGAACACAATCTTGGATCACAGTTGTTAGTTTTAAGGGAACTTTGTTATTTTCATAACCTCCCAATGTGGTCAGAGTAGGCAACATGGCGTAAGTATTTATCATAAATATTACATTCAATGCTGATTCTAAAAATGCAACCTGTATTTTTTTTCTTTCGATCACATAAGGTTTTTCATAAAAGAACTTCATATTTTGGAGAAATTTTAAAGGGAGTTTAAACCTTTTGACGGCAACAAAAACGGCTTTTATGGAGTAATATTCAATATGCTTTAAATTAAAATGTACTTCATATTTTTAATTGATATTTTTTATACGGTACAATGTTTAGTTCCTGCTTAAAAAACAATAATTATTTTAAACGTAAGTATATTTTTTACAAAATTATCATGTGAAACATGTTGATAAAAAGTTCAGATTTTTTTTTTTTTTTTTTTTTTTTTTTTTTTTTTTTAACCTAAGTTACCTACAAGATATTTTATTAAGTTTCTGGAAAATACTCAATATTAATATTGGAAATTAAAGCTAATTCATGGGTTCATTCTCTAAAGCAGAATTATCCTTAACAATATATAAAAAATATTTTCATGCAAAAAGGAAAACTAAAATTTGAATTTTAAAATTTATCTCTAATTATAAATGCCATTTTATAAAAAACTTGTGATCTACATTCTTAATTCCTGCTTCAGAGAATGTAAAGCTATCACGTGTATGTCCATAATATTTTTTAAAGGGATAAGATAATAACTTTTTTTTAATATTGTGGGTAACTTATATTCAGAAATTTATTTTCTAAATTTTCCATAATTACGTTTCACTTGATAACTTAAAAAAAAAAAAAAAATACTTATGCGCAAAATAATTATTGTTTCTCAAGAAGGTAATAAATATTGTGCTGTATGAAAAATATCAATTAAAAATAGCAAATACATTTTATTTTAAAGCACATTGAAAATTACTCAAAAAAAGCTGTTTTTGCTGTCATCAAAAGGTTTAAACTCCTCTATTTCAAAATATGCTGACATTTTTATATTTTTTTATCACCCCATAAATACATATTTTGTTTTGGATCTTAACTCTATCATAATTTAATTGATTCCGCTTGTGAACTTTACGTTGATCGTATTTAGTTTCAACACCTTTTAAAATGAACTGAAATTAATTTTGTGCTATTCTTTCATTGTTCAGGAAACTGGTGAACTGAAATAATTATGGTGCTTCTTACAAGCTAATTAGGAAAGTCAAGACATTTCATTCCAATGAATCTATAATAATAAAACAAGCTGTTTGTGAGTCTGTGGATTAAGAGAAACCTACTTATAACTAGAGTAGAGAAAACCTACTTATAACTAGAGTAGAGCTCTGAAATTTTCAACAAAAGAAATTTTGGCCTTCTAATTATACATATGTCAAACTGAATGTTAAACTTTAAATTAGTTCTTTTATAATTAAATTTTTTTACCAAGTGACTTTAAACAGAGATGCTGCTCCGAAATTTTCAACATAAGTAGTTTCAGCCTTCTGAATGTAGTTTTGAAAATCATAATTTTAAATTTTTGTTTAGTTCATTTTTAATCGTGGTTTTTTTTTTTTTTTTTTTTAAATAATTAATAAATATTTTACAAAACTATTTCTAATAGGGCTACGGCTCTCAAAATTTCAACATAAGTAGTTTTGAATTTCTATTTGGACTTTCCAAAAACAGAATTTTAAATTTTCATTTAGTTCTTTTTTAATTAATTTTTTTATATTAATTACTAAATATTTTACAAAATGATTTCTAAAAGGGCTACTGCTCTGAAATTTTCAAAATAAGTATTTTTGGCCTTCTAATTGGACTTTTGGAAAACAGAATTTTAAATTTTTATTGAGCTCTTTCTTAATTAGTTAATAAATATTTTACCAAACCATTTCTAACAGGACTATAAATTTTCCTGCAGCAATTGGGAACCATATTTTCTTGCACATTGTGTTAATAGAATAGCTTCAAATCTTCTGTGGATCAAAAAATTATGTCAAATTAATTTTTACAAGCTGTAAAATTTTCTCCATTTGTTCAATATCTGTTTCTTAATTTTTTTATTCTTTATTAAAAAATAAGGTCTTGTTCTATAAAAACATATGGACACATTTTTTGTCGCAATTAGTTTTGAGATGCGCTTGTAGCATTTATAGTAACACAAATTTTTAACACTTTCCGATTGTTAAATAAAATATAATACTTGAGTTGTATGTGTTATTCATTGTCCTAGAGACAAATGATTTGTTAGACTAAAATACTAATTTAAGAATTACCAAGGGTTTTAGTTCTTTGTGATCAAGGAATATTGAGAAAGCAGAGGCTTATTTTACCGGACTAAATATTGTTGTTTTAAAATTTATTCTTGGTAGTATGATATCATTTGTTAAAAATTTTTTTAGGAGGTGTGGCGACCTCAAATAGCAGATAAAACTTCTGTGCAATGGAGTACTCTTTTGCACAGCGATAATGTATCTCTCTCGAGTTCCAATGGTCTTGGGATCGAGACCCGTCGCCCACAGCGAAAGCACTACGCTTTATTGGTGACATCGGACTAAAACGAATCATGCTGCCATCTATCGGCACTTTCTGAAAGGAGAAACTTCATCGCAACAAGCGATCACATACGCAACTCGCGTGCAACACCGCAACAAGCGGACACAACGATGCAACAAGCATCCCAAACCTCCAACTCCGATCAGACGTTGATCAACAGCATCGCTTCTTCGTCGCTGGGAGGAGGCTGTGTGACGACCTCAAACAACAGATAAAACTTCTGTGCAATGGAGTACTCTTTTGCACAGCGGTAATGTATCTCTTTCGAGTTCCAATGGTCTTGGGATCGAGATCCGTCGCCCACAGCGAAAGCTGCATTAGCTTTAGAGGCAATGCTTCATAACCTGCAAGTGAGTGCAGAAGCTTCAGAAGTCAAGTGGCAACAGATTATCAGAAGGTAATAATTTCTAAAATTATGTGTTATTTACTTGTGTGTGTTTTGAATAGAGGAATAAAAATCTTCCTTTTTAGGTACTGCAAGAAAAGACCGTTCTTTCTGCCGAAAAGAAAGCATTTCAGTCCACATTCCAACAAATAGAGCAGTTGAAAGATGTAAGTCACTATTTAAAAAATATTAATAAATAAAATAATTTTTATTTTACTTAGGCTTTATAGTTGGTTGCTAAAAGCTAATCCTAAATGTGAACATGGCTTTTTAAAGAATACATTTAAATGTTATGTTTAATAAAGTTTATTATGCTTTTTGGAAACTATTTAAAAGTGTAGTTAAATTTCTGTCTTTGTTCTAGATAGGTTTGAGCGATGTTAACATTTATGCACCGCGATATATCGGGAAGCAAACATCACGATGTCACGATACATCGTGATGTAAACTATATATTTTTTTTACAAAATACTATAAAACAGCGTTTTCATAACACGCTATAGCCGAAAGTTAGCTTACTTAGATAATTTGTTATTATCCAGGAAAGGAGGAGGAGAAGGGGGAGAACAAGTGACTAAATGGCAGTGCGCATGTTACTTTAGTTATTTGATATTCTTAATTATTAAATCAAAAACATACTTTGTAATGAATACTTACAATATACAATGTAACTATTAAACAATAAAAATAAAATTAATGCATATTATTTAAAATTCTAATGATCTTTATTTTGTGCCAAAAAAATCTGCATTTCCGCATTTTTAAGAAGCAATGTTGGATTGCGTAATTAATCTTATGGAAATAAACTTTAATCAAATTGTGCAAACTGAAAAAAAATTATAAAACATTTATTTACTTACGAGACCGAAGAGAACATCCTTCAACGTAAATGGGGAAAAAATCGTCTATAAGTATTTAAGCAATCAAGCAAGAGAAACAACTGTGGTTATAGTCCATGCACTAGTTCACATAGATTTTGGCAGATATAACAAACAGCTTATAGTAATAAATAACCAGATTCTCTTGACTGGGTAAGAACTAGACGGAAATTAACGCGCCAGACTACCGCAATCCCCTTGCATCAATAAATAAAGCAAAATCAAATAATAGCAAAATAAACAAAAATCTTGAAGTTAATATAAAAGATTTCAAAATACAAAAGTGTAATATTTTATTTATTTCAAGTTAAAGAAATAATTTTAAAAAAATCAAAAATGAAACACAAAAAGTTTAGGAAATACTCAATTGAATTCCAAAAATAGAATATCAAGGTCTTATATCTGATGACAAATTAAATAAAAATCAAAACGTTTTTCAAGAGTTAAGAGAACAACAAAAAAATTTCAAACAATAAAAGGAATACTTATTTAATCGAATCTCTAATATTACTAGACTACTGGCGCCTGAAAACCACCTAGCAATTTCAATATTCAGCTGTAAAAACGAAATAGGAAATAAACACGAGACCTAAAATGGAAACATCGCACATACAGAAGGTGGATACGATTGTCACGATGCGGATGATGTATCGCCCCAGCAAAAGCAAATGGAAATCGTCTTAAACGTCGCGATGTAGCTGTTACACTACGTTTCTATACAGTCTTGGATACACCGCGCATATGCAGGGAGGATTAACCTTCGATGTGGTGAAGTATCGTATCTTAAACGGCGGCGGTGTAGACGGTTTCAATACGTTTCTATAGTATTTTAGAAACACCGCGCATGAATCGTGGCATCAAAGGTTCTTCGCCCTTGAAGTGCTTGGCAAGTACAAGGCCTGATCATCGCCTAGGCCAACAAGGCCCGGGCCTTGGGCCCCATGATTTTAGGGGCTCCGAAATTGGCTGTAAACCACTTTTGTTTCACAAAAGCTATGTGAATATTTTTTATAACCTGTAAAAAGTAATTTATACATAAAAATCATTTCGTATTGATCTTGAAGCCTCTTTAGTATCACAGAGTGAATTTATTCAAATAAACCATTTAAAAGCGTGAAATACAAGCTTTTTTGAAAGATAGAGGGGGAAATAATTAAAATGAAGTCTTGACGAATTTATTGTGAGATCAGCAAATATAGACTCTGAAGATGTGAATAATGCTGCAGATATTGTTGTCACGAATGTATACATTTTTATAGTGAAATGAATGTTACACGTAACAAAGTTTTTCTTCATTTGATTTATAAATTCGATTGTTTGCAATTTGTTGATTTGTGATAAAAGAAAAAAACATTTAGAAAAAAATATTAACATCAAAATTTATCAACTTTTTCTATATTTCATGTTAATTCATTTGACTTTGCGTCGAGTCCATCTCCAAAAAATCACCCGTTTGAAAAAAGGGCCCCCGAATGTGTTCGGGCCTTGGGATCCAACTTGTCATGATCGGGCAATGGGCAAGTATCACGCTCTCGTCAAAAAAATCGAGATGTATCGGTTTGGGAAATATAGTGAAACCGGTTTGACGATGTTAATTTCACACTGTTTTTGGATGACGTATCGATACATCGCCCAAGCATAAGGACTATATATGATACTTACCTGCATTTACAAAGTTCATTAATTTTATATGGGAAAAAATTCTTGTTAGTCTAAAGTCATAAATTGGTTTAAATAGGTTATTCCTTGTGGTTCTCAGTTTAATTAGGTCATGTGAGACCAAGAATGGTGTAAAAAGGGTCTCTTTTTTTCTTTATTTTCATTTGAAACACATACGTTTAATTCAAATCAAAACATAGAGATTATTAACATCAAAAATGTAGATTTTTCTTAAATTATTAAAAAAAATACTAGAATTTAAAAAAATATTGAGGATTAGAAATTATTAGAGAATTAGAAATATTGAGGATTAGAGAAAAACTGACTGAGCCCGATTTTTAATTATTAGGGGTGCTCTAACACGAGTTCCCATTACAAGTTTTACGCCTATGTTTGGCAAATATGCCCCTGTTCAATGAAATGCGAAAATATCAATTTCTTTTCAATGGTGTATTGTAATTGTTCATAAGCATCTCTCGCTCATCGTTATAGATAAACATAGTTTATATCCCATATAGTTTATTTATATCGATGGTCTCAATAGACTCAAAATAAGATCCTTTGATTTCCAATAGTGTATGACGTCATATGTATACAGCCTATTTTATATTATTTTTACTTAAAACGAAACCAAGATGATTTGAAATGAACTCAAACGCTCTGAACAAAATACCAAAATATTAATAAAAACAAACAGTTATCTCCAACGAAAAAACGTGTCTTTATGGTATACTGTTTACGTTTACCACGGATTCTCTTGTACAACAAGTGTTTAAAAAAATTCTGAAAACGTACAGTTCTTGTACTTTACTGGAAAAAATAAATCATTCCATAATACATTGGATTTGTTAAGAATGAATACTGAAAAAGCTTCTTCCAATCCACAATTGTTGTACTCTGAATATATTGACACTAATGGTAACATTTTATTTTCTTTCCTGAAAAAAAAAAAAAAAAAACTGATTTAACTTGAAATTTGATCAAAGTTAAAAACTAAAGTAAATGAATAATGGGAAGGAGTTCCGGGCAAAAGAGAATGCTTCCATTGCGTGAAACCGATGGTTTTTATTTTTTAACAGAAACTTGTCGCCCTTATACGGAACTCTTTCCAAAAGTATTTTTCCAGTTGATATTTTTATGAAATAGTTTTATATTTATTGTTAACTGTAAGGTGTGGGATGAATTGACGGTGGAAATTTGGCGATTAGTGCTGTATGTGGCAACCCGTTGACTTGGTTTTATGGCAACCCTAGTGACAGTTTGGATTAGGTAATACAATGCCATCTTGGATTCTGCGACACAGCTTTCAACTTGGCTTTTTTGAAAAGTCGCCATCTCACACCTTGCTATGAACCTGAGCCAAAATTAATAAGGATGTTATAATAATTAAGTGTTTTAGTTGTGTTAAATTAAACATCCTGAGTAACCATTTTAGAAAAATGCTAAAGTAAAAATTGTGATTTTTTCTAAAGAAGTTTTGCACAAAAAAATCAAGTCCATAAATATCTGTTTCTAATCTAACAATCTAATAACAAAACATTAAATTTTCAACAACGAGAGCTAGAAAATAATTAAATTATAAAAATTATGTAAGTGTGGTGATCTCCAATTTAACGTTAAACATTGCCTTTTGTGCCAGAAAAAAGCAACCCAACCAACCAATTTCACCAAAGCTTTGCTGTACTCTGAAGGTCCTGAGATCGAGCCCATGCACTGTCATATTACTGGCTTGTTGAACTATATAGTGAATGCTGCATATTAAATCTATTGAGATCCTATTGCCTTCTCGTTAGTGTGGCAGCGTGTATGTAAAGCTAGGCTCTAGCCCTGGTGTCAGTGCCACCTCATCTTACCAAATTAAGAATTTTGAGATGTATTTGTAGATGTTGTTGCTATTACCCAATGTTATGATGCAGTATGTAGAACTTGAGTCAGAAAACTTCTAAATGACCAACCAACTTTATGGTGCTTGAATTCTCTAAATTTAACTTATTATGGTTATTGATTTAAAAACAAAAATATTATTACATCTTTAGTACTTAATATGTATTTCATTTTACCTGAAAGCATTTGGTCATAGTTTAATATTTTTAGTAGAAATTTTGATAATGATTTTTCGTCACACCTCTGTGTGGAATATGTTTTAGTTTTGTTGTATACAAGTTATTCTCCTGAAACAGGAAAAATGCATGTCGCAACATTATACCACTTTAAAAACAAAAATGAAAATAATGAATTGCCTATTGATAACTTTTCCATATTCAAGGCTAACTTTCTCATCAATAACCTATTGAATTTTTCTTATAAAAATGTATTTAAAAGTATGTATCAAACGTCCAAAAGTCATTATCCTGGCTTATCAATAGAGCCATCTATGCTGTTGTAAAGGTTAAATAAATTAATATTAAAGCTAATTTTCCAACAACAATTAATTTAGTGTATTTATAGTAAAAACAATGGAATATATTTTCATTATTTTTTCTTATTTAATAAATTATTAAAATTCATGTTACTTAACAAAGCATCATTGCCCTGGCATATAGCATTACACTCAATATTTTAACTACAGAAAGCATCTGCATTGCATTTTTTGTGCCAATTCCAACAACTTTTATTTCTTTAGTAAGCTGTGTGAATAATTATTCTCTGTTGGCGTAATTTTTTTACAGTATTTTAAAGTACACTCGCTTCCAAAAGTTAAGCACGGAGAGGAAAATCTTAATTTCCATAAGCCAATCTGAATTGCAATCTGAAAAGTTGAAGAAGCTGAAATTTGCTGCAAAGGTAGAAGAAAGTATGCAACTATGTTAGGTAACAGCCAATCACGGTTTTGTGTCAAGAAATATGCAAAACAGGCACTTGTATAAGAAGCCGCCATTGTGAAGGGTTACAGGAGTTGCATGTAAGTGCTGATGAAAGGTGTTTAGAACATTTGTATGATTTCTTTTCTAGCTAGACATGTTTCTATAGCTTTCAAGAGACGAATGGAAGATTCTGAGCACTGGCGGAATGTCGGACGCATTGAAGCAGGACAGTCTATCACAGATGTTACTTTTTTCATCAGCATTCATCATTTCACGATTATTGGAACAATTCCAAACCAGCCAAACAATTGTTCGAAGATCTGTAGCTGTCATCCAAGGGTTATGACCCCAGCAGAAGATCAATATAATGCTGTTGTAGTCTGAGCTGAAAATAGCCTTCTACACGTGTGACATCTATGGTTGCAGCGGCCATTGTTAAGACAATATTTGCCACTACTGTTTGTCGAAGGCTACACATGAATGATCTGTATGCCTGGGTACCATGAGTTTATGTTCCTTTATCAATCCAATCCAAAGGGGCACGAAGTGGTGACGCCAGAATGTGAATTAGACTGTGTTTGATTGGGGCAACGTTATGTTCACTGACGAGTCCGATTTGCCCTACAACCCGATGATCAGCGCGTAAGGGTCTGGAAGGAACATGGCACACACAATCGGCCCCAGAAAATCGCACATTCCGCGGTGGAAGCATCATGGTCTGGGCAGGGATTTCATTAGGATATTGCACCGACCTGCACATCTTCAGGCGAGGTTCTTTGATTTCTGTACAATATCGAGATGAAGTCTTAGACCCCATTGGGAAACTGTATGCTGCAGCAGTTGGTCCTTCTTTTATTTGAATGGATGATAATATATGTCCCCATAGAGCTACCGTCATTGACGACTTTCTGGAGAGTGAAGGGATTGCATGTTAGGACGTATCGAAAAAAAATTTGGGGGAAATTCAAAATTTCAAGTTGATAAAAAGTTGTCACTATGCTCACATGTTTACCAAAAATTTTTTTAGTTCAATCTAAAAATATTTAGGTCTCCTGAAATGGACCTGAACTTTAATTTTTTTTGACAAAAACAAAGATTTTTAAAAACATAAATTTAAAACAAATTTTTATTTTCAAGTATAAAAATGTAAAGTTTAGAATAATAATTAACAATAATAAAAAAAAAAATTATATCTGCTATTTAACATTTAGGTCTCCTGGAATCTAGATGAAAACCTTCATTTTTTTGCAAAATACGGAAATTTTTCTATTTTTAACCCTTTCTTTTGGCTAGTTTCAATTATTTTATTCATAGTGTAGGTATAGTAGTACAGCATTTTGAAATCGGTATTACCATTTTTGAAGTTGCGTATATAAATTCAAGTGTTAAGTCATGTCACTTCTGCCCGACCTTGGGGTCTCCAACCAACACTCTAGGTTTAGACATGAAGGTAACGTTATTGAAAATGATTCAATGTCACAGAGTTCGAGTGATGAAAGTGTACAAAATGCTTCGACCAGGGAAAAGCCAGAAAGTTAAATTATTTCAGTGAAGCAAGGACTGCCCAAATCTACTTTCTTTTTCTAGACAATGTGATCGTAAAGCATTTCTATTGGAGCAGGAGCTCAATTGTTGGATTTAAATGTTGTAACACTAGAAAACCAGGCAATGATAATGAATAATGTGAATTTTCGTGAAAGGGTAAAATACCATCAAGGTATTAGTTCAAAAATTTTTCATTCTATTTATATAATCGAAAGAATGAAGCAATAAGTATAGAAATTGTAAATAGTGAATGTGGTCGCATATATAAACGAGAAGAACATGTAGCTTTGGTATAAGAACTATATTCAACATATTTCGGACACGCAACTCCAGACAGTGGCTCTGAATGAAACGTAGTATCATCATTACAACTTATGAAAGAAAGCTGCTTTAATAAGAAAACTATTCAAGGGTTTGGTTATGGTGGTACTGCATGAAATACTGAAGTCTCATATTGATCAATTTCATTATTCAAATATACTTTATAATTACCATTTCAAGCAGTTCTTTGTGTACTTCATTTAAACAAATTGCTCTTAGGAATGTTATGATTACCCTCAATGGTCCAATTTCTTGATGTACTTCTTTTACTGCCAAATAGAAAAACGTTTAACAAGTTGCCGAGATTTACCAATTGTTGAATACAATTACATAGTGTTTTTCCAGAAATTGATTTTAAAAAGTTGATCACCGACCAGAAATATGAGAAAATATGTAGGGCTGTACTAATAAGCAAATGCCCCCAAGGTTTAGCTAGCAGAAACCCTGGAAACATCTCCCATTCAAGATGACTGAAAATGGCATATCGAATGCCAAGTATATATATTGTATCACTTTATCCAACCTCGCCGTTGAAAAAAATAGCTGAATTTGTAATGGAAATTTATACTTCCTTATGGTTTACAATATGTCATCCTAGAATTATTTATGCATCAAGAAACATTTTTAAGATAATAATACAACAAATCGAGTATTTAGAAGACGACTTTAAGTATCTTGTTCAATAAATTCTACAAAGAAGTTATTTTTGTTGCAGTTCCTTATGCGCAGTATTAATATACTCTTAATACTTTTAACTAAAGAGAGTAACGATTAGAAACTTGTTTTATTAACAAACCGGTTTTTTTTAAAAGGAAAGAACTACAAGATGAAAGTAGAAGTTACTAAAATTAAACCTTGTTAAATCATTTCAAACGGTTACAGTTAAAACATTCAACACTCCTCCTCGTTTTAAATAATTTGACAACTCTGTCGCAAAATAATATGCCTGTTAGGTGACAATGGTTTGGTTAACAAGTCTGCTAGCATTAATTCGGTTGGACAAAATATACAGTCAACTTGTTGGTTGTCAACACAGTTTTTAACGAAATGAAACTTAGTGTCAATATGTTTTGTTTGATTAGAGAACTTCCCACTTCTAATCAAACATAGGCAACTCTGATTGTCCTCATAAATTGTTGCACAGTTCACATCTTGATGCGTGTCCTCCAACAAATGGCGCAACCAAAGAGCTTCTTGACAAGCTTCAGATAATGCAATATACTCTGCTTCGGTAGATGATAATGATACACATGTTTGTTTCCTACAACATCAACTGATGACTCCTCCATTTAAGAAGAACACATATCCACTGTTTGACTTCCTTGTCCTGTGATCTTTAGCCCAATTTGCATCAGCATATCCATAAAGTGTAGAATTTTTCTGAGCTACATTGCTGAGCTTAAGCTTCAGATTGTTAGTAGACTGGAGTTATTTTACAATTCCCTTCAATTGTGTCCAATCTTCTTGATTTGGCGAGGAAACCTTTTGTGCTGAAATGTCTGGTCGTGTATTGACAGAGACATATAATAAAACGACCTAGTAACTGTCTATACTTGGAGTTATCTTTCAGAAGATTATTAGATTCAGTCTTCCCATAATTCTGATCCATTGGTGTCTTAAATGGCTTTGCATCTTCCAAACCAAAATCAATTGCAATTTTCTTGATATAATCAGATTGGCAAAGTTGAAAATTTCCATCTGAATCTTTCTTAATTTCAACACCAAGATACTTTTGAATAACGCCAAGATTTTTCATTTTAAATTCTTTAGATAACATTTTCTCTACTTCTTTTACCTCATCTTCACACTTTCCAGTGACGAGAATGTCATCCACATAAATAAGAATATAACAACAACCATGTCCTGATTTTCTGGAATATAAACATGGATCCACTACACTTTGCTTGAAATTTGAATTGATTATAACTTTATGCAATGTTTCATTCCAAGTTTTAGCTGCTTGTTTCAAACAATAAATAACATTTCTTTAATAAGCACACTTGAGAAGAATCATCACTAAATCCTGGAGGTTGTTTCATATACATTGTTTCATTCAATTCTCCATTTAAAAATGCTGTTTTTACATCAAAGTGATAGACTTCTAGCTTTTTTTTAGCTACAACTGATAATAAAGTACTTAAAGTTGTTTGGCGTACAACTTGAGCAAAAGTTTTGTCATAATCCTCACCATATTTCTGGGAGTAACCTTGAGCCACAAGACGAGCCTTGAATTGCTGAATGCTTCCATCTGTGCTTCGCTTGACTTTATACACCCATTTATTTTCAACTACATTTCTGTTTTCAGGAAGATTGCATAGTTCCCAGGTACTATTTTCTTTTAATGATGCTAATTTTTCTTACATTGCTTCAAGCCATTCATTTTTGTATTTGCTGGAAATTGCTTCATTGAATGATTTTGACTCTTTAATTTCTTCTACAGCAAAATTAAATTCTTCAATTAACCTTTTTGGAGCAACACCTTTGGTTGATCTCTCTGAAACACGAGTTGCAGGGAGTTCAGAATCTTTATTATTCTCCTCCTTAATTTCCACTTCTGTTTGGCCTAATTGAAACTTGAAATCATTTGTTTGTTTGTGAAAGTCCTCAGGTTCTTTATGGTGTTCTTCTACGCTAAACCTTACATCTCGACTGATGACAACCTTTTGAGAAGATGTATTGTAGCATCTATAAGCTTTCGACTGTTCAACATATCAAAAGGAAAATCATTTCAATTCCTGTGTTATCCAATTTATGACGTTTCTGTGTTGGTACATGAACAAAGCATTTGGAGCCAAATATTTGGAAATTCTTTATCTTGGGCTTTTCTTTATTCCAAAGTTCATAAGGAGTTAGCTTCTTTGCTCGAGTAAGAACTCTGTTCTGGATGAAATTAGCAGTTACCACAGCTTTACCCCAAAATTTATTGGTTAAGCCTGCGTCAATAAGCATGCAACGTGCCATTTCTAAAAGATAGCTATTCTTTCTTTCCGCTGTACCATTTTGCTGTGGTGTATGTGCTGTAGTTAACTGAATCTGGATGCCCTTGTTAGCAAAATATTTCTTGAGATCAGTATTGAGATATTCTCCTCCTCGATCAGAACGAATTTTCTTTATTTTTATGTCAAACTTGTTTTCGACAAGTGCTGCATAGCCTTTTAAAGTATCAGCAACTTCTGATTTGTTTGACAACAAATATATATGAGTGTATCTTGAGTAGTCATCTATAAAACTCACCACATATCGTTTTCCACTAGAAGTCACAGTTTGCATTGGCCAACAAACACCTGTATGGATTAAGTCTAATGGAGCTCTTGATTCAGTAAAAGACTGTTTTGGAAATGGTAATCTGGTCAGCTTTCCTTGCATACATGTATCACACGACATTTTGATTCCACGGTCAACTATCTCTAAACCATCCAAAAGACCTTCAGTGTGCATTTTCTTTATTGCTTCAGGATCACGATGTCCCATTTTTCGATGCCACGAATGAATACAATTGTCCTTATGTTCCATCACTGTATGAACTTTACTTGCTAGATATACTTTATATAAATTTCCATATGAGTTGGCGAATCCTATCTGCTTACCATCTTTAAAAATATCACAGCCTTCCTTATTAAAGGTAACTGAAAAATCACTCAAATTTAGCTGCCTGACAGAAATTATGTTTCCAACAACTTTTGGTGCATAAAACACTTTAGTAAGAACAACAGGTGTCATCACTTCTTGAATTTTAAACATCAACTTTCCAGCTCCAATACCAACTACATCAATTAATTCCCCATTGGCAACTTCAATCTTAGCCTTGTATTATGTGTTTAGTGACGTGAAGAACTCTCTGTCACTGGTTAGGTGTCGAGTAACACCAGAATCTAAAATCCAACCATCTGATTGAACATCAAATGTAAACAATTGATCTTTATGTTCAATGGCATTAACTTTATTCTGTTGATTATCCTTCCATTTTCTGTACTTCTGGCAATCCTTTTTGAAATAGCCATTTTTCTTGCAGAAATAACAAGTTATAGAATTTTTCTTTAAATCTTTGTCGAAAACTGACTTTAACATCCTTTCCGAAGAGCTGCATGAAGTCGCTTCTTCGTGTTGCCTTCTTTCAAATTCAGCTATAGCCTTCTGCTGAACGACAACAAACAACATTTCCTTTTCTGAACGAGTTTCTAATGCTGTTATTAAAGGATCATAACTCTTAGGCAAACTGCTCAACAGCATAGCAACATTCCAACTGTCAGATAACGACCCTTCACCAATGTCCCTAAGCTTTAAAAACAATTCTTGCATGTGCGTAATACATTGCGGAACATTTCCACCTTCTTCGAACTTCAAAGAACAAATCATTCGCATCAGATGCACTTTGTTTGTTAAGGTACTTTTCTCGTGATACTCTTTCAAAGCATACCACATTTCTTTAGCTGTAGATTTACCTCGGATGTGAATCAGCTGATCATCCTCCATAGAAAGTCCGATATATGCTTGTCCTTTGCTATCAGCTATTTCCCACTCGGCAATAGGCCTGGGCGATGTTAACATTTCTGCATCGTGATATATCGGGAAGCAAACATCATGATGTCGCGATGCTAACTATGTGTATATTTTTTTTTACAAAATACTACAAAACAACATTTTCATAACACGCTATATAGCCGAAAGTTATGCTTAGTTAGCTGTGTAAAATTTTATTAAATTCATTTTAATTTTGTATAGTTTTAGGAAGTTTATTTTAAATAACATGATCAGCTACCGAATTTTCAGCGAGATACACAAAACACCCAAGGTGGTATAAGCCTGTTATTATTATTTTGGTTTAATCCGGATTTTTCAATTTCTCTATCTTAATGAAATTTTACTTTTTTATTTTCGAGGGAAGGAGGGGGGTGGAGGACAAGTGCACTTCCTGGCGGTGCACATGTTACTTTAGTTATTGGATATTCTTAATCATTAAATCAAAAACATACTTTATAATGAATATTTTATTACTTACAATATACAATATAACAGGGTTCCCACTCAAATCACAATGAAAATTAATGACTTTTCAATGACTTTTAAGCACCTAAATAACATGTTTAAGGACCTTTGAAAATTTGTTTTCAGACATCAGGGATATATATAAATAAGGGATATATATATATTTTTATTAAAGTATATAATACCAAAAAAGCTACAAGTTGGCGCATGCGTAATACAAATATGTCAGAGAATTCCGATACAGTGCGGATAAGAGGCGGTCACTAAGGAATCGCAAATCCTAGTTGTATTTTTATAAATTTTGCAGTTGGGTACACAACATCTGCAAAACTTAAGAACTTTTAAGGACCTCTAAGCAATTTCAAGGACTTTTAAGCACCTCTAAGCATTTTCAAGCACTTTCAAGGCCTTGAAAACAAGTTCAAAAATATTAAGCACTTTTAGTGACTTTCAATGAGGGTGGGAACCCTGTATAACTATTATGCATTAATTTTATTTTTATTGTTTAACATTTAAAATTCTAATGATCTTTATTTTGTGCCCAAAAAATCTGCATTTCCGCATTTTTAAGAAGCAATGTTGGATTGATACTTATGGAAATAAACTTTATTCAAATTGTACAAACTGAAAAAAAAAATTATAAAACATTTATTTACTTACGAGACCGAAGAGGAAATCCTCAAAGTGGATGGGAAAAAATCGTTTATAAGTATTTAAGCAATCAAATTAGAGAAGCAACTGTGATTAGTCCATGCACTAGTTCACATTGATTTTGGCAGATATAACAAACAGCTCATAGTAATAAATAACCAGATTATCTTAACTGAGTAAGAACTAGACAGAAATTACCACGCCAGAATACCGCAATCCCCTTGCGTTAATAAATAAAGCAAAATAAAATAATAGCAAGATAAAAAAAATCGTAATACTTTATTTCTTTCAAGTTAGAGAAATAAAAAAAAAATAAAAAAAAAAATGAAACACAAAAAGTGTAGGAAATGCCCAAAAATAGATATCAAGGTTTTATATCTGATGACTATTAAATAACAATCAAAATGTTTTCCAAGAGTTGAGAGAACAACATAAATAATGTTCAAACATTAAAGGAATACTTCTTTTATCATATCTCCAATATTACTAGAATGCTGGCACCACCTGTCAAACGGTTCCTTATGTTTATATACAATATTGGAAACATCGCACATATGCAGGGCAGGGTAGATAGGATTATCACGATGTGAGCTTGCTGATGAAGTACCGCGCAAAAGCAAATGAAACTCGTTTCAAACGGCGCAGTGTCGACGGTTTCAATACGTTTCCATAGTATCTTAGGAACACCGCACATGAATCGTGGCACGGTTCTTCGTCCTTGAATGCGAATGAAGTATCGCCTCAGCAAAAGCAAATAGAAATTGTCTCAAACGGCGCAGTGTTAGCTGTTACAGTACGTATCTATACAGTTTTGGAGACACCTCGCATAAACAGGGTGGATTACTGCGATGTGTTGAAGTATCGTGTTTCAAACGGCGCGGTGTCGACGGTTTCAATACGTTTCTATAGTATCTTAGAAACCCCGCCCATCAATCGTGGCATCACGGTTCTTCGTCCTTGAAGTGATAAGCAAGAATCGCGCTCTCGTCGAAAAGGATCGTGATGTATCGGGTATGCGAAAATAGTGACACTGATTTGGCGATGTTGATTTCACACCGGTTTTGGACGATGTATCGATACATCGCCCAAGCCTACTCGGCAATAAGTTTTCCATTGGGATCCAAGTCCGCATTTGGCCTTTCACCATCTATAATCTTTTTATACAAGTTTTCCTTCATCAAAAGTAGTCTAACTTTATATTTCCAGTTGGAGTAATTCTCATTATTGAGCTTTATAACGTTACTTTGATCAGCCATTGTGCTTTAGCGCTTTATGAACGAAAGTCAAACTAGGAAGTAAAACACACTAACTTTTTCAAATCGATACTCAACTTTCCTTAAATGCATCCGTGTGCACCCATAGCCTGTTGCAGTTCCTTATGCGCAGTATTAATATACTCTTAATACTTTTAACTAAAGAGAGTAACGATTAGAAACTTGTTTTATTAACAAACCGGGTTTTTTTTTAAAAGGAAAGAACTACAAGATGAAAGAAGTTACTAAAATTAAACCTTGTCAAATCATTTCAAACGTTTACAGTTAAAACATTCAACACTTTTATGGTAAACCCAGAACATCTCCTTTTGGGAATGTTGTTTGACGCGCGAAAACATAATCAAAGTCTAACAAGCCAAATGATACAAAATGTTCTACAAAGTTACAAGTAAAAATTCATTTTAAATGCAAAACAAAAAAACACTACGTCGATCTTATTGATTGGCAATCTACAATAGTAACGGAACGATGTGTCATAACTGGCTTAGACAAACAGGAGCTATGTTTCATAATTGAAAAAAGGAGCTAGCGATAGAAAGGAGTTTAAAACATCCTGGCACGAACAAACACATTTTTTCTACAACCACTGTCCAGAATTGTATGTCTAAAATACGTTGAGTATAGTTCTTCTACCAAAGATACATGTTCTTTTGGTTTATTTATGCGACCATATTTGCTACTCACAATTTCTATACTTATTGTTTCATCCTTTCGATTATATAAATAAAGTAAAAAATAGTTGAACTAATATCTTGAAGGTATATTACCCTTTCATGAAAAATCTTCGATTTATCCATTACTAAGCTTGATTTTCTAGGTTTACAACATTTAAATCCCGCAAAAGAGCACTTGCTAATTCAGCTTCTGCTATAATAGAAATGCTCTACAGTCACAATCTCTATAAAAAAAAAAGAGTAGATTTTCTTGCTGCTCTGGCTTTACTGAAATAATTGAACTTTCTGTCTTTTCCCTGGTCGAAGCATTTTACTATCAAGTACACTTTCATCACTCGAACTCTGTGACATTGAATCATTTTCAATAATGTTATTTTTATGTCTCAAACCTAGAGTCTTTGTTGGTTAGAGACTCCAAGGTCGTGCAGTAGTGACATGACTTTAACACTTGAGTTTAGTATATGCCATTTCATAAAATGATATTCCCGATATTTCAAAATGCTGTACTACTATACTTACACTATAAATAAAATAATTGAAACTTACCAAAAGAATTGGTTAAAAATTGAAAAATTTCCGTATTTTGTAAAAAAATGAAGATTTTCATTTAGATTCCGGGAGACCTAAATGTTAAATGGCAAATATAATTTTTTTATTACTGCCAATTAATATTCTAAACTTTTTAATACTTGAAAATAAAACTTTGCTTTATGTTTTTAAATTTTTTTTAAAAATCTTCGATTTTGCCAAAAATAATCAAACTTCAGCTCCATTCCGGGATACCTAAATATTTTTCAATTGAAGTAAAAAAAAATTTGGTAAATATGTGACCATAGTAACAACTTTTTATCAACTTGAAATTTTGAATTTCCAAAAAAAGTTTTTTTCATTACACCACCGTATTGTGCGTATGGAGTGGCCGGCTTACTCGCCGGACCTTAATCCAATTGGAAATCTTTGGGATGCCCTCGACTGTGCTGTATGTAGACGTTTCCCACTTCCAGCCACTCTCAGAGATTTAGGAACTGCCCTGCAGGAGGAATGGCGATTACTGGACTCTATGGTGGTTGATCATCTCAACAACAAGCATGATCACATGCTGTACACTTTGTATGCAGTTGAGGTGTGCTTACATACCCTATTAATGTTGTTTTTTGTTGTTTGTTTTGAATTTAAACATGATTTTGTTAATGACGCATGTATTGTGTCATTTATAATTTATGAAAATTATTATTATTTTTTTTTTATATCTCTGTTTGTAATTCTCTGTTTTGTTTCATGAATAAATATAGAGCTACTTGCTTGCAACATTTTGTGTCAATCAAAACAGTACCTATCAATTTTTTCGTATTTTACCGCTCCGTGCTTAACTTTTGGAAGTGAGTGTAGAATGTGTCAGCTTCTAATTATATAAATTGTGTAATTGTCCTGGCATATAAAAAACACAGTAACAGCAAAATAGGATAATGATGCTTGTTATTAATTCAAACTGTAATTAAAATTTATCTAAGTTTAATAGTATCCTTCTACCATTGTAATTGAATTTGAAAATTTAATTTTTTGTTATTTTAATAGCATTTTTTTAAATTGCCTCAATTAAAAAATTGTCATATTGTGAGCACTATTGTCTTAACATAGGGATTTTTTAAAATATTATTTTCTACTCACAATTGAGAAATTTTTGCACTGCTGAAATTTTTTTCTTGCTGTATAAATTCTAAATAATAACAAAAAATATATAACATACATGTAATAGAAATCCTTTTTTAGAACCAACATTAAATTAATTCCTCTTTACCCAATTCATTCCACAACTTATTTTGAACTTATTTTGCCCACGTGCAGTTAAAGTGTGAGAACAGTGGTGTCAGCATTTTTGATATCAGAGTATCCCATAATTAGTATTCCGTTTTGGCGTCAATATACTTGCCTTCTCACTTCAATGGTTTATTAAAACATCCTTGCTAAATCAGCATTTCCCACATTGCCAGATTTTGTGAGATAATACTGCTCTCTGTTCGACAATAATACGACACATTCTATTGATATCTTTCGTATGAGTAAGACGTAATTTTCCCTCTCTCTCCGTGCTGTTTTAATAAATGTGTTAGATTGTTCTAAAATGTCTTTTTACTGGCCACAACCACACTACAAAACTATAATTAAAATGTTTTAGTACATTACATACACTTATGACATCCTTTTTCAAAATTATGTTTTAATATTGAAAAATTGTCCGTTTTAGAAGAATGACCCATACAGGTTGTGTAAAACTTAAAATTTAGCTATCGGCACTGAACGTTACTAACTGGACATGAAAGTGGTGATTAAAATTCTTGGTCTTGATTAGCACTGTAGTAGAGGTTATTTCCTATAAAAAATGTAAATAAATCATTCTCCAGTTGAATGTTTTGCTGGTTCCAAGGAATGTTTCAGTTCTAAATAAATTTTTTATACAATTTACTTAATTTTTAGTGTGTAATACTATTTGAATACCTAGTCAAATTCGGAACTCTTGTATAATCTCTTTAATGTCTATCTGGATACACAACACTTGTCAAGTTTGAAATTCACACATATGATCATTTTTTTATATATTCGAGGGAAAATCCCAATCAAATGTGTTTATGAAGAAAAGCACAAATTATTTTCTTAACAATTTGTTTAAAAACTTTCTACTTACACATGCAGTATTATAATTGTTAATTTCTAAACTTATCCTCTCTTACTCATGCCTTTAATTTGAAACATTTATTAAACATACCTATATGATACTTGCGTATTATCTCATCGAGCGTGGGGAAGAGAAAAAATTCACCAAATGGATTCCTTTTGTCGGTAGGAATGATCAGTCCAGATGGATGCTCGATCTGCCTGAAGCATTCAAAAGGTAGGCCTTGACATTGGTCCCTCTTAAGAGGCCAAGTAGTTTTAACTTTTTGTATTTAAAGAAAAAAGTTTGTTGATGGGTTAATACATATATACCACCTATGTAAGTACATTTTATGTGTACTATATGATCATCCATGTGAGTATTATGTGAACTGTTTAAAATCAAATTGTCAGAGAAGAATGTTTAATAATCTGAAAAACATACACATATATAGATGAATTTTTCCCAAATCTTGTCATCTTACCTTTAGTTGATTCAAAGATGCTGAATAACCAGTTTGCATATTTATGTATGGCCTAATTGATATATTTTCAAATATTTTTAGCTGCAAAGCATGTTGTGCAACTGATTGAAAGTAAAAGTAAAGAAAAACCACTTATGAAGTTCAAGCGAAGCTCGGGTAAATAATTTGCGTATGCTATGTTAATATATTGATCTTAAAACTAATTCATTATTATACGACTAAATTCTTCATGTAAAGTTTAGAAGTAAAACTGCTTAATTGTCGTAGATTGAAGTGATTTATTTAACATGAAAAGTACTTAACGATTTTGTATTACCTGTATAGGAATGGTTCTTGGGGAAATTTAACAACTTTTTTAATAGAAGTAAAAAGTTACAATTTACAAATCCTTATGTTATTTATCCTATACAATTACATATATACAGCAAACAACTGTATATTTTCTTTGAATTTAAATTAAGTTACCATGATTACATGAATTGTTTAAAAACAATTAGCTTCTTGATTTTGGTTCCTTTTAAATTCAGCTAGATACAATTCTATATGATGTTGGACCAATCATCTGTGCTTTTTATTGTACGTCTTGGCCAACCCCCATATTCTTTTGATGTTTTGCATGTGCACGCCAGTCTTCTGAACTACGAAGTTATAAGAATGATTGACAGTGCCATGCATTAAGTCAGCTTTTTCATTTCGTCTCTTTCTACGCACAAACCAACAGTCAAAATAGACTCCCCAGTATTATATTTTTCTGCATTAATGTTGGTGCCTTTTCTTTAAAATTGTAGCTAAAAAAGTTTCTTTAGATTCCCTCATAGTCTTCCAAACATCCACTACTGTGATACTGTGATAAAATTTGTTTTGAGAATAAACTTTTGACTGTCAGATTTTTTTACCCTATCATTCCCACAAATTTCTCACTTGTAATGGACAATTCCCACATTTTTTTTTTTTTTTTTTATTCATTTCTAAATGTTTCGAAAAGGCCATAAACACAAAAATTTCTACTCAATGCACTTTTTTTTTTTTTTTTAATTTGCAACCCAAGTTTGCTTGTTAGTTTTTGCAGGGAAAATGATTCATTCGGCTCGAATTGAATGTGACGTCACTTGATCTGAAAAAAATTATCGTGAAAACCAGTTTTGCAAGTTTCTCGCAAATCGCGCCAACCTGTATGGGATATGGCAATGGTATACTAAATCAACTCCAACTTTTTGGCTGAAACCTTACAATAACCATAGAAATGGAAGGATATCTTGACATCACAGATTTTTTTTTTAATGTTTCGATCGGACTGGTTTTGGCTCGGTTTGGGGGCATTTTCTTTTCTTAATATTTAAATAACTAATTTTTTTTTAAAGAACTTTTGTTGAAATATTTGGAATCGGAAAGAAATTCTTCATAATATAAACTAATATCACTCATTTTAAAAAATGTGGGAATTCACCATTGTCCCAGTCAATTGCTCTTTTATTTGACTTTCCCATCTCTTCATAGCAGAATTTATCACTGTTCAATTCCTTACACTTGCAGTATATGAAACTAACAACAGTGGTAAACAGCAGATGACTACTATTTGGAAATCGATTGTTGGTTCTATTTCGAATGTGTTGTTGACATGTTTTAATATCGTATTTCTAAAATTTCCATTTCCCAAAATAACATTTCACAGCTTGAAAATTTGTAGTACATTTATACTTATTAGAGGGAATGTTTTATGCTTGAAACTATAAAAACTGCTGTACTCCATTGGATCAGTTGAGTGTTTCACCCTAAAAAATCACTGTTTCAGTAAACAAAACAGATGATTGTGAATTAATGGGCTGACAGAATTTGGTGTGCTCACTGTCTTTGCCCATTTTCACACAGATAAGTTTTTTTAGTGCACAACTCCCATGGGCATAGCTATTTTTAAATCTCATTAGTTGTTCAGGTTTTTTTTAAGGAAAAAGGTATATTGAATAAACGATTTAAATTTTTTTTGTTTTCAATATCTACCTCAAATGTAAACTACTGTATCATGTATTTTAATTTTATTACTCCTACAACAGGATTCCCATGGTCATTAAATGTACTTAATGTTTTTTAACTTGTTTTCAAGGCCTTGAAAGTACTTGAAAATGCTTAGACGTCCATAAAAGTCCTTAATTTTGCAGATGTTGTGTGGCCAACTGCAAAATTTATAAAAATACAGCTCAGACTTGCTATCCTCATGTGACCACCACTTATCTGCTCTGTATTGGAATTCTATGACATATTTGTATTATGCATGCATGCACCAACTTTTAACTTTTTTGGTAGAATATACTTTATTAAATATTTATTTATAGACATAATGCCTGAAAATAAATTTTCAAAGGTCCTTAAAAGTATTAATTAGGTCCTTAAAAGTCATTGAAAAGTCGTTGCTTTTCTTTTTGTGATTTGAGTGGGAACACTGTACAATAGCTATCTTTTGAAATATAAAATAATTATCTAAAATGGTGTTATGTATGTTCATTTCTCACAAACAATTTACTTTCATTTCCCAACCTCAACTTTGAATCAATGTTTTAGAAAAAATAATATTCATATTTTAACCGGATGCTAGAAGCCTTTTCTGAATTCTTTGTAAGCTGCTTGATTCAGTGCTTATATAATTTTTTTTTTTTTTTTTTACACTGTGCATTCTTGAAATAATCTGTTTTCTTACACTTATAATGCAAAGGAATCTGATAAGAACAAAAATTAAGGAAGCACTGCTTCAAATAATTGTTTTAACCCTGTCATGAAATTGCTGCCTTTTCCATTCATCCTAAATAAGTGTTATATTTTAGCTTCTAAATTACACTATAGCGAGAAGCATAAACAAAATGCCTTTGACCATTAATCTGAATGGAGAATTACAGCCTATTTTTAATTTTCATTCAATGAGAGTTTTTTTATACCAAAAAAATCTATCAGGAATTTGAATGTGGTTAAAACTTCTGTTATAAATTATTTATTTAATTATATTAATTTTAAAATCACTAAATACAGCCGAAAACGTGATGCAATAAAAAATGGCTTCTTATTGGTCATGATGTATTTAGTGCCTGGAACTGTTCTTGCTCAATCCTCCATTGACTACGAGATTTCGCTTATTGATCGTTATTTTGAGAATTTGTTAATCATAATTGAGTTATTTTGCACTTCGTGTGATTTGAATTTGTAGAAATATAAGTATAGAAGCCAGTTTCAGCAAATTGTTTTGTTTAAATCAATGAGTAACAACATAAAATATTAAAACTAATGAACCTATAAAATTGGGTCGTTCAAGTTACTATACAGTATGTTCAATCTGAATAAATTGTAACGTAAAATGTGTATTTGAATTTTTTTCTAAAGCTAGTTTATCTTTAAATTGATTTCATAGGCAATATTTTCTATAAAATATGGAATCAAACACCAACATATCGATCTTGACACTTGTTCTTTCTGTATCCATTCCATGTTTTTTAATTAACTTATTTAATCTTGAATTGTTAATTATTAGTTTTGCCAAGAATTTTGGATTTACTACCACGTTTGAAAGAGAGTGAAGTGGAACTTAACACAAAAGATGAAAATGAGCGGAACATTGAAGTTTGTGCTGAAAACACTCCTGTTATTGAAATGGTAATTTTGTTTAAGATATTTTATTTTACTTTTAATAATTCAATACAGATACTGCTTTTTAATACATATGCATTTTCACTAATTGCGTTCATCCAAATTTGATTATCAATTTTGGTGTTGCCACTTCAGCATCTTAAGTCTTTCCTGTTTTATTATTATAATTTTATGTTTTAATGAATTTGCTTACTATCTGTTGACATTTACATTTTATTATATTTTTTATGTTAATTGTAATTCGATCAGTGTTCCAATTAAATGCTTAGCTGCTTCGTCCAGAAAAAAATTCCTTTTTAAACAAATAGCATTGCAAAAAGTGAAATTTTAGGATCTGGTCTCAGGATACTGAACTAACTATATAACAATTGACTTATTATTATTTTCTTGAATTACATTGAAATATCCCTTTATGGATGCAAGTTCTTAACAGTTTAGTCATTGCATGTTTACCCCCAAATAAAAATATGAAACACTTACAAAATCATTTTTTGCTGTATCACTTCAAATCAGAATATGTTTAATTAACACAGCAAACAGTAGAATTATTTGCAACTTAAATTTATGCAAAATGGTAGTCAAATAATAATCCAAAACAGGAAAAAATATTGACATTAACTTTTGAAAATAATGCATTCTTTAATTATGTAATTTTGTTTATAAAAAAAAGATGAGATGATACAGGACTGGCTTTTTTCCTTCTGTATAGCAGCTTTTTATATTCTTTATAGGTACATTAGAAATAAGAAGTACAATTTCTTACACTAAAATCAAGGCTTTAAGATTGCTTTGTATTGAATTTCATCCTTGAATTCTTTTTATTTCTATATAATGTAGTCTTTTTTTTTTTTAAAGTTATTGAATTAGATTAAATTTTTTTTTTTTTTTTTTTTTTTTTTTTTATGTTAAGTACTTCTCAAGTCATTTAAATTAAATATTGTTCAAAATAGTTTACATAGAGAGTTTCACCTGTTTACATCTTTTTAAATGCAATTAATTAATATGTACTAAGAAATAGCCAAAACTGCACTGAGTGTTAAATTTAATTTTTTCCATTAAATGATAAATTATGCTGCATCTGTCCACAATCACTACAAAAAAGAAACTAATTTAGAAAATTTTACTTAAAATAAATAATCTATGAGTTTGTTTGTTACTATGCATTTATTTTTATTCCTATTTATATCGAATTAAAAACTTAAATCTTTAAATTTTTAGAATGTTGCCATTCCCAAAGGGTTCAAAGATAATGAATCTGATGACATAGCGAGTACAGATGAATCAAATGATGATGAAATGTTAAATGAAGATGAATCAAGTGATGAAAGTACATCAAGTAGTGATGACTCAGACGAATCTGATGTTTCTATAAATTTTGATTTATTTGAGGAACAGAGAAGCAGAGATAAATCATTAATGCTTCAATTTGACAATCAAATGACTAAGTATTTGTAGTTTGCCATGTAAATGCACCTGTGGCTATTTTAATAATTGTTTAGAATTATTCGGTACACTTCCTTTAGACGGGTACGAGATAAAAATCACCAAATTGCAGCGTTAACTCATTCATACTAATAACCTTCTGACACGTGATAAAGTTGCTATGGCAACGCCCGGACTAATGAATAAAAATAGAAATTCACGAGGTTAAAATATTATTTTTGTGTAAACATTTCAGCTTGGCGATATATGCGCCAACTTTCAGACTTGGGGTTTTTCGGTACCCGTCTAACAGAAGAGTACCAATAATTCTAATTGCTTGTTCATCTTGCATCTTTCCACTGTTTGTTTACTAAAAACCTGATAGTTCACTTAAAATAATTCCTTTTTTTTTAAATTATATTGGGTAAGTAATTAAAAAAAAAAAGATGAATTTCCTCCTTCTCTCTGTTTAGAATGCTTCAATTCATTTCAATCATGATTTAGTAAGAAATCAAATCCAAACAACTTACCCTTTTTAAGTGTACTTGAAAAAATTATTCTACCACATTGCTATAATGTACTTCTGGTTTAGGGTTATCTCATTTTTAAACTTTAGTATTTTTATTGGTCTTCTTATTTTTTTCTTTTTCAATACAGATAAAATTTGAGAACAGAGAGGGGGGGGGGAGATATTTTCTATAAACTACAAAATACAGGTTGTGGTATTGTAACCTACTCAAACTAAATGTTTGATTTGAAAACATAAGTCCTTAATATTTTTTGAAAATGCATCATTTTTATAAAAGCTTTGTTACATGATGTTAAAAAGAATGATTATATATAAAAGATAGTTATTATATTTTAAACATTTCATATTCAGCTCATTTCAAACCCTTAAAAATATTTAATTGAAATCACATTATCTGTATTAATTTTCTTTTAACCCATGTCATGCATTTTTGGTAACCAAAACAATTATAATAAGTTGGAAAAATGGTTGTGTGATTGCTGGTTTTGAGACAATAAAGAATCCAAATCAAAATGGTGATTTGCCTTTAATGAAACGGTACCTACCATTTACAATTCAATACCCAAATAAGATTAATGCCAGTGTGCTGTTTAAAGTGTTCTGGAGAAAACTGTTTCATATAAATTGAATTTCTTTTACTTATAGTTTCATGTAGGATTAAAAAAGTGCACTAGTTTTTAATTTTAAGTAAAATGTAATGTAAACAAATTTAAGAAAGACACTTATTCCATACAACATAACCCAAATATTTTAATGTAGATACATATTCTACATATACCAGTAATTTATTCTATAAAATGGTGAAGTTTAATGGTCGTATCTGCATGGGAAATATTAAAAAAGTTAATAGTCAATAAATTAGATCAACTGCATGAAGTGTGTTAGTTTTTTTTAAATAATTTTAACTGTATCTATAAAAATATTAACCAGGTTTCCCACTTAAATCGCAAAATGAAAATCAATGACTTTTAAGGACCTAAATAATGTTTTTAAGAACCTTTGAAAGTGTTTTTTTCAGGCATTATATTTGTAAATAATTTTTTAATAAAGTATATTCTACCGAAAAAGTTACAAGTTGGTGGATGCATAATACAAATATGTTGGAGAATTCTGATAAGTGGCGGTCATGTGGGGATAGCAAGTCCGAGCTGTATTTTTATAAATTTTGCAGTTGGCCACACAACATTTGTAAAAATTAAGGACATCTAAGTATTTTCAAGGACTTTTAAGCACCTCTATGCATTTTCAAGACCTTGAAAACCAGATAAAAAATATTAAGCACTTTTAATGACTTTCAATGGCTGTGGGAACCCTGTTAACACAAACTTGTTCTAAACTCAATGATTCAGAATGGCTTAGAAATATGCTAAGGTTATTAGTACTAAGATTATTAGATATCAGAATTAAAAAATGAACATCTTGTTTGAACATTTTGAACTTAAGGAAAAATTTTCACTACTTAAGCACTCTACAAAAAGTGAAAGAATGCATGTAATTTCTAATTTTTGTCATTACTTTTATCTTGATACATTATTGAGTACTTTATATACTTTGACACCTCCAACTTTTCCAAGCAATTGTCTTTAGATTTTTTTCAGTTTATTTTTATCTTTAAGAATAAATTTTGTGACAGTCTACAAGCCTGAAACTTCTCTGGAACAGTGGCTTTTGCCTGACGGTTATAGTTCCAGGCCTAACATATGAGGTGCCTTGCCTTTGGGTTAATTTCTGATTGATCTGGTGCGCAATACCATAAAAAAAAAAATTGCTTGTAATGTGTGATTGTCTCTTTGAATATAATAATGAATTTTAGTGGGTCCAAAGCTCATGTTAACTTTTACTCAATTTTGAAAGCATGTGCTAGTATAAAAGTTTTTAGAATAAGAAATTTCTATTCATATATAATCCTAAAAGGGTTATAAATATACACCAAATTTGAGTTTTAAAATTCAACTAAGACTAATTTACAACTTTACATAATTTGAATTTAAATGTGTTTAGTAAGTACACCTTGTTCAATGATATATTTTTTCACATTAAATATTTTACATTAATTATATGTTTGATTGTTTGTCCTGTTGAATGTTAAAATTATGAAGTTTGTTGATTGTGTATATCATAAAAATCAATAATGCTAAAAAATTCTAACTTTTCACTGTCAACAATTTTTATTAGAACCCAAATATTAAAGTGTATTCCAAAAAAATTAATGAATTCTAAAACAAAAATCACAATTCGTGCAATTTGAAAACATAAAACAGCATAGCATCAGACATTACATCTTACGATATAAAATAACATTAATTAAAAACAATCAATAATGCACTCGAATATTTAATATTGTAAAAATAATATATGTGGATTCGATGACATTGCAGTTAAAATAGTATATAATTTCCCAAACTTAAATAAATTACTTTATATTTAACATTGAGAAGTTACTGTTTAATTTACATTCCAAACCATTTTAAATTTTATGACGTTTTGGCATAGAATGGGTCCTAGTGTAGATCTATATCATAAAATTAAAATGTAACTAATCTAAGCCCAATAGAAATATTTTATATTTTCAATCAAAATCCAAAACAACCTTGTGACCAAAGTTGGCTTAGCTTCTTATGCTAAGCATTTAGGCTATTTATAACCTTATCCGAATTCAAGATTACCGTGTCAGAATCATTGAGCTTTTGAAACTAAAACCAATTTATTTTAAAAGTAAACCTACTAATTGCTGTTGTTCACCAGTTAAGCTGTAGGTCCTGGCCTGATTAGCTATTATTGTGCACATAGGTTGTTGATGAATACAAACCAACCAATTCATGCCTTGTTGTCTCAGTATTTCACACACTATTTTGAAAGTCAGCAACCTGGCAGTGTAGGCTAATCTAAGCAACCAGGAAAAGCATTCAGTTAACCATTCTTGGCAAAACCTTGTTTAAATAGTTTAATTTGACATTTTATATAAACTTAATTTAATGTTTACTTTAATATTTAGTCATTCTTTTAAATAGATCTAGAATAGATTTTTATCAACAAGCTTTCAAGTTGATCTTAATTTCAAGGCTTTGCGTATTTTCAACAGTTTTGAAAGTGGTGCTTTCTTTCACGTTAGGCAGAAATATTGATACCTTAAGGCATGTGTGTTTCCTTAAACCTCATAAATATGATTGTTTAAAACTCCCTCAAATGTTAACCCTGTTGACTTCCATACTAATCAATGATACATATGTTGTTCCGGTGCAGTATGGACTTGAAGCAGGAAGGTTATTGCTCCAGGGTTTATTACCAAGATAATAGGCTCAAATCCCAACCAGCATATATATTTAATACAAAATCTACACCAGGAGATTTGTATAATTATTTCTTGTTATTTGAAATTAAGTTCTTCTAAAATATTATTATGTTCTTATTTGATATACAATTAACTTCTCACAGAAAATATTTTTTAATTATATATTATTCCCTATCCTTACAAGACTGAAAAAATAAATTAAATATATTTTTTCAACTGATATCATTGAAAGATACGATTTTAATGTAATGTAAATGACATTCATGCTATGCAATCTTATGGATACAGAAAAATATTTCTAACTATATTCAAAGCATGCAACAGCTTTTATTGCTACAATGCACCCCCAAGATCAAAATAACTATTTGAATAGTTAAAACTTATTTCGTCTTAAGTTTAAAAGTGGTAAATATAGCTTATTGATTGGATCCATTTTTGCGTTTCATTCTAATTTGGTTGATTAGAATACCGCTGTTACCTTAACAATTGTGTTGCAAATTTATCTTTGTTGATGGTAAACAAAATGGTAATAAAATATATGATATACATTATTAAGTTTTCAACAAGGATTTATATTGTTCTGTATTAGGAACTGTTGTCTAAAATAATCTTGGTTTATTAATGATCCTCTTGAAGAAATGTTAATCTAAAGAATTCAAGAGGTTGATTACAAATATCTTATTTAATATTAACATCTTAACTTTTATATGTTAATAATAGTAATAAATATTTTGAAGGTAAGGTATACAACTTTTTTAATCTAAGAATGTTTTCAGATCACATCTTTAACAATTTTTATCCTATGTAACTTGATTTACCCTTGGACAACAATTAGTATAATAAAGCCCACTATATCGAAAAGCATAAAAATTGCTATAACAGCCTGCTATATATGTGAAGCAAGAGAGAACAGTAAAAAGCATTTGTTGAGAAATCCCACATGGAATATTCTCTTCACCGGGGTTCAAACGTGTTTGATGTAAATTTTAACTCTGCTTCCACAGAGTATTTACTATCATTTATACATATGTTCACAACTAGATATCAACACACGAACAAAAATAATACAAAGACTTAGCCAGCACACAATAATGAATAATTACATATAAGCCAAATCAGCAATGTATAACAGATTAATATGAGTTAAACTTCACAACAAATTCTAAAGTAAATATGTGAAATCCATTTAAGGCTTAACATTGCACACGTCTAAGGACTATGGAATTATTTCTATTTTTATAATAATCTAATAGAGTTAAAATTGAGTTGTGCTGAGCTGCTTTGAATGGAATATATCAAACACTGAGAAATACAATAAAAAGTTAAAATCTTGATAACCATGCAATCTAATGACACAAAAAATTTGTAATATCTCTTATTAACCTTGTATATATGTTGAAAAAATGAAACACAGGTAGCACTGTATTAAAAACGTGGTATACCATGGAATATGGAATCAATGAGTGGACTCAACCCAAATTTCTTTTACATTTTCAAGTGAAGCGGTTGCTCCTCTGTTACTGATATATGTTAGGTGGTATCAAGAATTTAAAATTTGTCAGCTATAAAAGAAAATTTCATATCAGTCAATAGAAAAATATAAGTTTTATTAATACTTGAAGGGTACAGGTGTTAAAGGCATACATTGCCAACCAAATTTAATATTGCATAAAACAAGTTCTTTTTCAGTCTGACAGTGCACCTTTTTTCTCAGGAGAGAAAAAAGTTTTACCTCATTTTCTCTTGATCTAAAGTCTTTATTCTCAAAATAAAATTACAGATTAATAATATCCGTCATATATACTACTTGATGGTGTGAGAATAAAAAACCTGACATTGCATTATTATATTCTGTATCCTTTGCATATAGTTTCTACAAAAGGTATTTGTTTACCTTGTAAGCATAAGACATTTCTATAAAATTAAGCATAAAGAGGTTATATTTTCCTTTAACTTTGAGTATATTCATGAATGTATTTCATATAGGCATTCAGGATTTTGCTCATTTGCTTATGTTTTATGTTTGATCATTTGAGTAGTATTACTAAATAATTTTTTTTTTTACTCTGTATAATTTCAAATGAGTATGGAAAAACTGCATACCAAGATGAGAAATAGTATTAAAGATAGCTGATAATGAGTGAAGTACTTTGTATTGAAATCATTTTTGAGATATAATACTGTAAAAATCTATCCAGTTTGTAAACGATAGCATGTTGATTGGCTTTTTTTTTTCAATTGATTTTAAAAATCCTGATTTTATATAATAATTTACAAAACCTTGAATTCGACATTTACATGTGTTTGCACCAATCACTAATTAGTTTAACTGATCTTTTTATGTTTGGAAATAAATTTTGAAAAATATATGTGCCAGAAAGTAATGTAATATTCCTCATATAAGTTATCTTTCGAGAGCATGTGACTCATGTAAATTTTTACAATTTTTTCCCCCTTCGTGATAGGATGTATTATGGTATACAGTCTGATAACTCTGTTTTGTTTGTTTGCACAAATTGTTGAAAGAATTCAATTTTTAGATGTATGGATGCTGACAAAAATGTGTAAGTTATAATAATTCATTAACTCGGACACATCGAAGTTGGTATTATAATTTTGTTAAAATAGATTTTAGAAGAAATTTAGATTTATGTTTAGATTATTACACTTGTTAATAATGGGAATGGGAGCAACTAGATCTTTAAATTGCCTATAGAATGATTGCTTAGAAATTTATTTTCAAATGATGTTATCGCATCAAAACAGCCAAGAAAAAGAGACCATTTTGTAATGTGCTTTACACAAATATTGAATTCAAATTTGTTTTATACCTAGTCTTTGTAGCAAGCAAGAACTGAACAAAGCACAAAAATACTATTATATTAGCGATAAAGGTGACAATAGTATATATGATACAACATTTATGGTTTCTTTCACAATAATTATACTGAAAGCATTTGTGGCGAATTTGGCGAGAAGGGGAGATTGTTCGCTTCGCAGGTTTCTTATCACTCGCTTTTTGGAATGCCTTTAATAAAGATCTTGTAATTGATAACGCATCGATGATTTTGAGTGGTGTCATGTTTCCTGTTTATAATTGGTGCATAGGCTGGGAAATGTTGTGTTGTTGGGAATTATTGTGTTGTGAGTGATACTAACCACTTTGGATTATTGGCGCATGTTTTCGCTGCACGGTGGGGTGAGTAATTGGTTTTTGTTTCGGTTTATTTCGTTGCTTTGGTTGATTCGTGTGTCGGTGTTGCGAAAATTGAAGTTGTTCGTTTTTTGATTAAAGGAAAGTAATTAATAAGTTAGAGTGGATTCTAATATTGGTTTTCTGTTTGTGGAGCTGAAATTTGTACTAGATTGCTGCATTTTGGATTAGAATGGTATTGTCATTTTAATATTTGTTTTGCTTGTAAAGTGTTTCGGTTTGAAATGGATGCATCAAATCTGGCTTTATTAGAAAGAACAAAAAAGACTCGTTCTGTCATAAGGTCTATTGTGACAAGGCAAACTAATAAATTGGAATCCGAAATAAATAATTCTGCCGACAAAACAGCAGTGCATGAAATATATATGCAATTAATTTCTAAATTTGAGGAATTAAGTAAACTCGATAAGGAAGTCGAGGGTTTAATAGATATCGATAATCTGGAAGATGAAATATTAACTCGTGAAGAATATAGAGATAAATTTATAATTTGGAAAACCCTCGCTGAGCGTTATAAGAATCGGTTTCGATTCCAAGTTCAGTTAGTATTCAAAATTTGCGGGAAACACAACAGCAAAACGTAACACTTCCTGTAACTAGCTCATTTCCTTCTGCTTTAGCAAATCAACCACGCTTGCCAAAACTTACTTTAGAGTCTTTTTCAGGCAAAGATATAAGTAGTTTCCCTAGTTTTTGGGCTAGATTTAAATCGGCAGTGTATGAAAATTCAAGTTTGAGTGATGTGGACAAATTTTGCTATTTAAAATCGGTTGTCACATCTGATGCTGAATTGGCAATACGAGGTTTAACGCTGACTTCGGAAAATTATGCCGCAGCCATTAAAATTCTAGAAGATAGATTCGGACGTAAGGAGCTTATAGTTGACTATCATATGAATAGTTTGTTAAATTTGACCCAGTTCGCAAATCATTTGATGTTATCGCGTTAAGAAATCTGTATGATCAATTGGAATTAAATATTAGGGGACTCGAAACGCTAGGAATATCTCCTAATTCTTATAGTTGTCTTTTGTTTCCGATAATTATGAAAGCTATTCCCCCTAATTTGGCGTTAGAATTCAATCGAATTTATAAAGATAAGCAGTCCCAAATCACTGATTTAACATCATATCTACGCGATGAAGTTCAAAGTCGTGAGCGCACGGACGCTTTAATAAAATCACATGAGTCACAAATCAAAGGCTCACATTCGAATAAATTCTCCGAGAGGGCGCCTAGATTCTTAACCCAGACGCAACAAAAGAGTAATCCGCGATTTTCTTCAAATCATAACAAATCAACTGTGAGCGGCCGACCAAACGGTATAGTGGTTAGCGTGCTGGCTTCTAGACCGCGAGGTTGCGGGTTCAAGTCCCGTGTTGGCATGGATGTTTGTAAATGTATGTTGGTTTGTTAAATGACGAAATGTTTCGGCGCATTATAGCCCTCGTGTTGCTGACGGCGCCAGATAATCTGAATACAACCAACCAAATCAACTGTGAGCGCATCTGCAACCGAACTCCTGGCAGCTGCGCATTTTAGTTGTATATTTTGTTCCGAAAATAATACTCATTCATCTGATTTGTGTGAGAATTTATGCGTTCAACAAAAGAGGGATAAGCTTATTAAGGAACGTAGATGTTTTTTATGTTGCAACATTAATTGCCGTGTAAAGGGTTGCAAAGGTGTTTGTACATATTGTTAGGGTCGCCATGCTCGCGCTATTTGCTTCAAGTTAGAAAATTCTAAAAAACAAAATTCGCATTTAGACTTGAAAGAAAACTCTGTTGACGTTAAATCGACGACTTCAAATTCTGTTATGAATAATTGCAGTGGTGTTTTATTGCAATGTGTTAAGGTAGGAATTATCGGTAGCACTTCATCGGATAAAATATTTTGTCTTTTTGACAATGGATCGGAAAAGACTTTTGTTAAGAAAGATGTATCCCGTAGATTGGGATTAAAAAAAATAGGTTTGGAAAAGCTAAATATTTACTCGTTCGGATCAAAAACTCCTAAAAATCAAACTTGTTGCAAGGTAGAAGTTAGACTAAGGAATGTATTGAATGGGCAGGAGACTGTGATTGAGGCATTGGAAATTGAGGAAATTTCTAAGGTGACACTTAGTCTTCCGAACCCAGAAGTTTGGAAGGAAATGGAATCGAGAGGTGTTAGATTGACGTTTAGTTGTAGTGAATCAACTGGGCGTTGTGAAATTTCGTTGTTAATTGGTTCAGATTTTTATTGGTCCTTAACAAATCAAATAAAAAGACTTGATTCATCATTGGTTGCTGTCGACACCACTCTGGGATGGTCTCTTCAGGGTAGATGCGATGAGCAGAGCGAATGTACTTCGGTGCATTTGATTCACAGTGAAGATGAATCTGTTTCGGCTGAGTTAAGAAGGTTTTGGGAGATTGAAAGTTTAGGGATACATGATAAGGATTCGGTGTCTTGGAGTAAGGGAGATGAAGAGGTACTAAGTGAGTTTGATAACTCAATTAGTTTCGTAGATGGTCGATATCGCGTAAGTTTGCCATGGAGACCAGGTATGAGAGAGGCTTTACAAAATAATGAGTTTGTTGCGCGTAAACGCTTTGAGGGGTTGGTTCGTAGATTCAAATGTGATCACGAGTTGTTTTGTGGGTATAAGGATGTAATCGATGACTATGTTAGGCAAGGTATCGTTGAGCGTACTTCTTGTGAATCTTTGTCGAATAGTCAGGGATTTTACCTACCCCATCATGCAGTGATACGTAGCGACAAAACCACAAGTCGGCTTCGAGTCGTTTTCGATGGTTCAGCTCACGAAGATAAAAATTTGTCGTTAAATGAGACTCTATATACTAGACCAAACTTGCATCCCAATATCTTAGAACTGCTTCTGAGATTTCGAGAAAATTCTGTGGCCTTTACAGCTGATGTGAAATCGGCTTTCCTTCAAATTGAATTGGACCTTGCTGATCGAGATTTCACGCATTTCTTCTGGACTGATAATCTAAACAATGATCCCTACGTCTTAAATTTCACGAGAGTTCTTTTTGGACTTAGGCCTAGTCCATAACTGCTTGCAGCAACTTTAAAACACCATTTCAAAAAATACAAGGAACAGTATCCTCATACATTTAATTTGCTAAACAGCTCTGTGTATGTTGATGACGTCATATCAGGCCGAAATGATGTTCAGGACGCTCTACGTACCTCCATGGAGTGCTTGCAAATATTCAGTGATGCTGGCATGTTACTCCGCAAGTGGCGAACTAACTCGAAGCAACTTTATTTGTTATGGCAACAAGAAAGGGTTGAGCCAGAATTCTCTGAAACTGTTGCTGTTGATCTTAGTCTACCGATTAAGGTTTTAGGACTTTCTTGGGATCCAGAAAGAGATTTGATTTATTTTGATCCGAAAGACTTATTGAAGTTTATGTCTCGTAAAATCGAATCAAAGAGATTTATTCTAAGTGTAGTTGGGCGTATCTTCGACCCTATAGGGATTATCGGCCCATTTGTCATCAAACTGAAACGTGTACTTCAAGATCTTTGGACTCTGGGAGTGGACTGGGACTCGGAACTTCCTCCAAAGCTACGCCACCAGTGGCAGCAATGGAGTAGCGAAGCTGAGGACTTGACTGAGATAAGGATACCTCTGTACTATTTAGGTGAACTAGAACAAGATGTATCAATGTTTGAGATATACTGTTTCTCTGACGCGAGTAAGACAGCCTACGGCACAGTATTGTACTTGCGCTTTGTTACTCGTAACAATGAAATTGAGACGAGTTTAATTTGCTTGAAGGGTCGTGTAGCACCTTTGAAGTCAATGACAGTGCCCCGACTTGAATTGACAACAGCTTTATTGTTAGCTAGGTTGTCTAAACAGGTATCATCTTGCCTCAGATTCGACGCCAACATTTACTACCTGGACAGATTCTCTTATTTCGTACTACTGGATTCGCGGCGATTCTTCAACATTCAAACCATTCGTCAAAAATCGTGTTGAAGAAATCCAAATGCTCTCCGACCCGATCCGGTGGGGACACTGTCCAGGAAAGGACAATCCTGCTGATCTCATTTCGCGTGGTACATCTGCTCTCAATTTAGTGCAAAACGAACTGTGGTGGAACGGTCCACCTTGGCTTAGACTACCACCTGATCATTGGCCAAATCTTCATCGTCCAATTTTAGATTCGGAACTTTGTTCTGAAGAATTGGAACTTCGTTCCAGTGTGCATGTGGCAGTTACCCAACCGAAGGAATCTCTTGTCGACATAGAACGATTCAGCAGTCTTAAAAAACTTTTGAGAGTAACCGCATGGATTTTTTGATTCGTGAACAATGTTAAAAACTTAAATAAATCATTGAGCTTGTATCTTACTGCAGATGAGATACAAAATGCTGAATATTTTTGGATCAAATACGTTCAAACCGAATTCTATTCTGCTGAAATATCAGCTTTAAGAAGTAGCAAGCAACTTCAGAATAACTCGGAAATAAAGAGTTTAGTGCCTTATTTTTATCAAGACTCTTTGTTACGAATTACTGGACGGTTGCTCGAAGCAGATTTATGCTTTGGTGAAAAGCATCCTGTAATTCTTCCTCGACGCTGTAAATTTACCGAGTTACTTGTGACTAGAGTACATGAAGAAATAGGTCATTGTGGTGTATCTGCAACTTTGACTCAACTTCGAAAACATTATTGGGTACCTAAAATCCGTCAATTAGTTAAAAAAGGTCATTCGCAACTGTCTCATTTGCAAAAAATATAATGCCAAATCAGCTGATCAACTGAGTGGTCAGTTGCCACGAGATAGAATTTCCCGATCTCCTCCTTTTCAAATCGTAGGTGTTGATTTTACAGGTGCAATCCTTGTAAAGAACAGTAAAGATACTCAAAAATCTTACGTCGCTTTGTTTATGTGTGCTGTAACACGAGCCGTTCATTTGGAACTAGTATCGGACATGTCCACAAAGTGTTTTTTACTTGCTTTTCGAAGGTTCCTTGCACGAAGAAGTAATTGCCAAGTGATTTACTCCGACAATGCTCGTACATTTAAAGCGGCTCAAAGAGAGTTGACGTATTTCACTAACATCTTGAAAGACAGCAAGTTACAAAATTTCGTCGCAGACAAAGGTATCAGCTGGAAATTCATAGTTGAACGTGCCCCTTGGTGGGGTGGCTTCTACGAACGCCTTGTTAAGACTGTAAAGGAACCACTGCGTAAAATACTTGGCAAGGCACTTGTGACATTTGAAGAACTTTCAACGATTCTCTCAGAGGTTGAAGTCATCGTCAACAATCGACCTCTAACCTATGTAGAGAATGACCCAGGGGAGCCAGAACCTCTCACGCCGGCTCACTTCCTCGAATTAGGTTATGGTGATTCCAAATACCGTGTACATTTCATCGAACTGATTGACTCTACAGCGGCCAAGCAATCATACCAAAGGAGAAAGACTTACCAGACACTCCTTTTGAAACAAATTTGGAGACGCTGGAAAGAACAGTATTTACTCCAGTTAAAGACTGTTAATAACTTTAAATCCCCATCTCTTCGTAAAAACTTGCAATTAAATGATGTGGTGATTGTTGAAGGGAATGTTAAGTCAAAATTATTGTGGGAACTTGGGGTAATCAAAGAGATATATATTGGAAGAGACAATAATGTTAGATCTTGTTTAGTTAAAACTTCTAAAGGTCTCTTCAGAAAACCAATCCAATTGCTTTATCCTTTAGAAATCACATGATGTTCTTAAACTAATTTGTTCTTATTTTTCACATTTATGTTAATGAAGAGTACATTATTAATTAATTTTAAAATTTATTTGTTGCGAGATCTTTAAGTATGTATCTTAATTGTTTATTTTCATTTGATTGTTTATTTCATTGCTTTGATTTGCATTATATGTTTAATTGGGTGAACATTCTGTTCACCGGTGGGGTGTGTGGCGAATTTGGCGAGAAGGGGAGATTGTTCGCCGTTCGCTGCGCAGGTTTCTTATCACTCGCTTTTTGGACTGCCTTGAATAAAGATCTTGTAATTGATAACGCATCGATGATTTTGAGTGGTGTCATGTTTCCTGTTTAGCATTCTTAGAAACTTAACAGCTTCTAGAAAGTTTCAATATCTTACAAAAATTCAAAGCACTATTGTGGTCTTATTTAGGTTTAAAATAGCAATGGACAATCTTAAATGATAAAGCTTTTGATCGAATAAATAAAGTATACTTGCCATCATAACAAAAACTGATAGGTGAAAAAGCTGTGAATACTCATTCTACTAGAAATGTTCCTTTTTTCTTTTCTTCTTATACCTACAGATATAATACAAAAATTAAAGTGTGAAAGGTTACATCGATTTAAAAAAAAAAAAAGAATTTGTATTAACAGAGATTTTTGTTTATATGAAATGACACAAATTAAGTTTTGCAAATGAAGTAATATCTGCTACCAGGCTACCACATATTACGCAAACTACAAAGTGCAAGATAAAAGTTAAAAATATAACTTTTATGTTCTGAAGTCTTTCTATGTTAAGTAAAAGCCCCATTATTTGGCTGATTAGTAAAACATGCAGTTTTAACTTTTCGAAATTTATATATTTCCTTAAAAAAAAATACTGTATTGAAAGTTTAGATACTACTTTAATTTCATAATTTTTTTTCAATTGTATTTTATAATACTTTAGTCCAACTATCAACTTTTTAAGAACTTGCATAAAATGCACTAGGTTTTGAAACCTCTTAAATTCTGTTTTTTGTTCTAAATTCTTTCTATATTAGATAAAAGCCCCATTGTTTGGTTGCTTAGTAAAAATGACAGTTTTAATTTTTGGAAATTTACATATTTTTTTTAAAAAAATATTACATGAGAAATTAAATACTTCTTTAATTTTATAATTTTTGTTGATTTGCATTTTATGATATTTTTTGTCAAATAATCAATTTTTTTTGCGAAATATGCTCGAGTTCTTGAAACCCATTACTTTTATTTTCAGTAGTACCATTAATCAACATACCAAGTGACCAGTGGCGTAGACAGGGAGCCCCCCCCCCCCCCGAAATGATTAAAAGTGAAAAAAATTTATTCGATTTTTTAAGTATCATGATTGTATATTATTTTTATTTATCAAGTTTTATTCGTTCTTCCTGTAACTCTAACTGCCGTCTTTTAAAAACTTAACGATATTTATTTCAAACTTATGGAGAACTTCTAATGGGGGTGCTGTTCTTTTCCGACCGTTCTCAATGGCGGCCTAACCCTCTCCCTCCTTGACCTTGTTAAATTAAAACCATCAAGCAGATCAGGTTCGAAGTATCGTAGTTATGGATAACTATTAATAAAGAATTCCACAGTATTACGACGAACACATTAATTTTGACAAACATCAACCAATCTTTCGAATACGAACAGATATTATTATTTTTAGAATTACAGATATTCTTTTTAAAACTACACCAGAGTCTCCATGGCAACTCTCTCTTTACAATTCGTAATCATTGCTACTCACTTGTATAAGAACATGGTAAGTAATTAATAAGTAATTTTAAAATATTGAAAAAATATATACGAAATTTTTATTACAATAATATTTTAATACTTTGATAATCTACCTACCTGATGGAAAAGTGCACAAAGAAATACCGTTTAGACAAGCATTTGCACGAGTTAACTTATTGCCAACAAACCAATGTGTAAAATGAGTTTGTATGTCGAATTGATATTTTGAAATGGTAATTTTTAAATTATAGTTTTACATATAGTAATTACAGAATAAGTTTTTAAAAAAATCAGTCATTATCCTGTTGTTTTCAACTCTTTATCGTCATTATTTATATAAAACAAGAACTTTATGAATAAAACAAGATTTTTATAAATGAAACTATTGTGTCCTATAACTTTTAAAGAAAGGATTAAAATAAAATATTTGGTGTAATTCAGCTGTGTCTAACCCACGAAACAACTGAATTTTATTAACACTAAGAGTACAAACGAAATTGCTTACATGTGTGTTAATTATAGTGTCTGATTTGAAGCCCCAATTTTTTTTTAATTGGACACTAACTGTTTTTTTCTCATTTTTTTCTGTTTTTCCCCCCCCCCCCCTTTTTTTTTTTTTTTTTGCCCTTCTCTAAGCTAAAGTGGACTTATACAAGAATTTTTAAAAAAAATTTTTTTTAGGTTAAAAAAGCTATGTTGTTAAATTGGCTAGTGAGAAAATACAGAGATATGCAAATTCTTATGGATTATCCTGAATTTTTAGGGATTTGTTTCTGAATTTTAGAAATATTTTGTGTTATTAGCAGGTTGAATCATTATAGTGTCATTTGGAATTCTATTTATTAACATTTTAATTTAATGTGTAAAGAAAAATAACCATTTCTGAATATTACTAAAAGTTGAAGAGGGATACTTGTGATTATTAAGGAGATCACATGTCTACAAACTGAAGTTGGCACCTCAGAAATTACTAAGTATACAAACCCAAATTATTCATTTATCATGATTTACAATTTTTGTTTCGCCCCCCCCCCCCCGAAAAAAAATCCTGGCTACGCCACTGCAAGTGACCAAATATTTGATACCTAGACCTTAATCAATTTATTATGAATAGTAAAATTATGTGGATTTATGAATATTAATAAATATCCTTTTATAGGAAAGTTAATTTTAGAAGGAAATGCTGCAGCTTTTTGTTCATAATACCGTAAAATGGGGTGAATCGGAACACTTTTCAAAGTAAAAGTCGGGTGTAATAAGATGGTTAACGAACATATTTTTGACATTGAAATTTTGGTCTTACCTTCTTTGAGAATCAGCCCCAAAAATATCGAAAATTGCATTTATTTTCAATTTGCTCATGGTGTTCCGATTCACCCCGAAGAAAGGGGTGAATCGGTACACTCAATGCAATTTATGTCTGATCTTATTTAAAGGTTTATAGGGTGGAAAAAACAAGTAATTATGCATTGTAGTGAATAAGAACGCAAAATTATCAGAAAAAATCCTTTAATATGACAGATAAAAAAATGTATTACGGTATGTGTTTCATTTATAAGCAAAAATTATTAATAAAAATTGTACATCATACAAATAATAACATAAGAATGTGCATTTAGATTTAATAAGACTTCCTTTAACCAATTGATTATTGTAAAATATTAAATATTCTTAATATTTTTAACTGTCATTAAATGAACAGAAAAAGAAATACCAAACAATGGTGGATCCAGCGAGAGACCCGTCATTTACTATTAAATAAGAAAAAAATGATAAAGACGACGAAAAATATTTTATATGTTGTTTGTCATGGCTGTAATAAACAAAAGTCTAATACTGGCGTCCAAAACTGATACAGATATTTAATTTATATATATAATAAGCAAATGAACATGCAAAAGATTAGAATTAAAACAATACCAATGTACTATATTTTTTCTACCTCTCACGTTTTAACTGGCGTTTCTTTCTGCCTTTGGATGAGGTCAGTCAAGATTTGGCTAACTTCATAATCCTTTCTGTCAAACTTAAATATAATTTACCCTAAAGAATGTAATTTAATTACAGACAAGCTTAACCCTAGTTTACTGTCGTAAATTCACATGTATCCAATCATTCGATAGACCTTTATGTGAATGACACTTTCTATTACAAATATTCTGTATAATCAAGTTAATTTATCTCATGGTATAGTGATATAATTTAGGGAAAAAAATTACTTAAACTATTCGACAGCCTAAAACTACAATTTTTTCGGGGGTGAACCTTCCGCCCCCTCCGTAGTAAAACTCTGGATCCGCTCTTGATACCAAAGCTTTTATAAAATCCCATATTTAGAGTATAAGCATGATTAATAATTATATTAAAAAAAAATCATTTTGTTTTTATGCTTAAAAGTGAAAAAGAACAATTGAAGAAAAAAGATTCAATAGGAATTTTTATTAAAAAGTTTCGTGAATTAAATCTTTTTTATATATCAAGAAAATACATTTTCTACTTTTCCATCAAATGCCAAACGATAATTTTTTATATATATAATTTATTTAACATAGTTCCATAAGAGTACCGTATTTTAAGTTCAGTAACAAATTTTTATAATAAAAAATAATTTTAGTTTAGTAAAAACAGCCTGATTGCAAAAGAATAAGTTATTTAATTATTTAGAGATTTGTTTTTGCTAATTTTAGAAAAAAACAATTTCAGGTTGTATATATAATTTTTGACCATTCACTAATAAATAAGAATAATTAGCATAATTGAAGTTAATTATGTGCTTAATGACACCAAATTGCTTACATAATGAATGATAACTGTAATATATCACTTGTATAATGAAACTTTTATTCTCCTTAATAATGAGTATTAGGGCCAGTTCCCATGAACAATAGTCTTGGGAAGGGAGGCATGTACTTATCAGTTATTATTACAATATTAGTTTTACACAACTGCATATTTTCTTTACAAATAATAAATTCTTTCTTTACAAATTCTACTCAGAAAACTGTTCTCGTCAATGTCATTAAACGACAACACATGAAAGTGGGTCAAACCAGAGCGACGAACGTTTGAAACAAAAACGTTTCTTCGGCCCGGAAGTAATAAAACTATTCTAAAAATTGTGCTCAAAACTCACCAGCAGTCCCTCGCCATCCTTTTCTTCTTTTGAGCTTTCTCCTCCGTGCAAACGATAATGGACAGAAACAGAAACCAGATAATTTACGGCCGCCAGTCGTCGACCCTCGGCCGTCGGTAACAGACGATCAAATGAGAAAATGTACCGGTATTCCACGAGGACTTTCCTGAGGGGAAGGGAAAAGGCGGCAAATCATCCCGGGACTTGCGCATCGTCACGCTTTTATCGGCGACGGTGCAGTTATAGATCCGTACTCTACATCTACGTTCGTTTTGTGTGTCTATGACCTCTTTCAATCAACATTTTTTTTAAATGTTTCCTAAGATAAATTTTATTATGTTCATGCGCTGAAGGTATTTTTATTTGCGAATAGAGGGGAATGACCCCTTGCAAACAATATTTTTATAGTGTAAACTTGCGTAATACGTTTTCATACCTTTATTTAGAACATGGTTTTGAAGAATTTTTAATATTTTATTCCTACGTGACTTAACTAGTTTTTAGAGAAATCTACGTTTTTTATTATTCATCGAATTGTCTTTAAAAATGGGAAATTAGACTGAAAACCAAGTTGAGAAACTTATTTTTCTCTCAATGAGGAAAAAGCTTTTATTCTATTTTGATTCCACTTCAGTTTTTCAAATTGAGCATGAATTTATGTGTGTACTTCAATATTTTTCCCTATACCCAGTATTGTATAAATAAACCGATTTTGCACAACATTACTTAGCTTTTAGACTATAAAATTTAATAAATTTTTTCTCTGCGAATGCCCTACTTCAGTGTCATGATAATATATCACTGTGTTCAACTGTTCAACAAAACTGGCTGGCACAAGCATTGTAACATTTCGAATTGCATCTTTTGTAACATTGCATAATTTTGCGTAATATTTTGGGGCATATTCTCCATCGTCTTGACTCGGTGAAATAAAGTAGGTTGTTAAACATGTATTTATAAAACTTTTCTACAACACATCAATAGAATCCTACAGTATTTTGGAGTGTTGTTATAAATTTATTTGCAAGAACAATTTTATTTATTATATTACATATTTGTCAATTTTCCGGAAACATTTTCTCTAAGCGCACTTAAATATGCTACGAAATAAAACTGATGGACAGTTACATTGAACATTGCTGTAGAGAAATTTATACTTTGTTAAAATATGTTAATTTCTAAAATACACAAATTTTGCTTCGACAGGTGTTCAGTGGATAACCGTCATCCTTTACAGTGACTACTATTAGTTTTCTTGCATGCGTTCATTCCATGCCGTGTAACTAATTTTTAAAGTATTTAATATCGAAAAGTAAATTATGATAAAAATGCGTGGAATTGTTCACAGGGGACATTGTAAACTCTAAAATTTAGATTGATCGACACACTAAATTTATATATGGCTGATGTTTGGAAAAATTAATTAAACAATTTTTTGATTGAAACAGATTATTAAGCTTTTATAAGAATATTAAATTTAGTAAAATTTTACATTTCCAGAGTATGGCATTTAAAAAAAAAATGCATTAACCAATGATAAACAATTAAAGAAGACATACAAGCATGCAGTAGCACATACAAAGTAGGTTTCGATGGATTTCGGCCAAATACTTTGGCGCAAAACCAGGAATCTAATTATTCAACTGCTAGACTATTTAAATTAAAATATTGTTTAACTTTTAGAAGTAATTGATCACATGTTTTATGTTATTAAGAAATAATGGAAAGGAGATCCTCTTGCTTAAAAATGAGAGAGAAATTATATTCGGAATTTTATGACCTGCTTATTATTACAAATCATATGTTCGAGCACTTTGAATAAAAAAAAAATTATCAGGAAATCCAATCATCCTACATTTAAATACAATTGTTTGATGTTATCTAGTTGTTAACTGTAATTTACTTGAATAATTATTTTAATTTTTCTGATTTTCAAATTTCTTGTATTGTTAGTTTTTTACTCAAAATTGTGCATTTTATACTTAAGAGTTCGAAAAAGAGTTTTTAATTTTTAGTTACTTCCCAGAGAATTTTTATTTAAGCATTTTTTTTTTTTTTTTTTAATATGCATTTTTATTGATCTTTTGCTTTGACCGTCCGCAAGCGCATCATGTACGAAATTATCATAACAAATCATAAGCATTATTTTTCTGATTGGTTTAAGTATAAGAAATACTTTAATTTTAACAATATGTATTTTTCATCCAAATATTTCAGATGAAAAGAAATTTTATAACATTCAAAAATTAATTTACGTTTAAACAAAATATTAAAGCTGCGTCAATTTTGAGGCAAACGCGCACGCGCTGTTACTGAAGATACAAAGAAAAAATAAATTATAATATTATAAGTATATTAAATATCAACCACAACTTAAATATAAATCCTATACCAATTCCAACTCAAAGAACACTTATCTAAAAATATTTTTTGTCTGGAGAAATAGTATAGTTGTAAAAATAAAATAATACCATATACGTTTTTAATTTTTTTCTTTTTCTTTCTTTCCTTTTTTTTTCCAAAATTAACTTTTCTTCTAAGAAATATTAACATTCCCAAATCCATAATTTATTCCCATCCTGTTTATAAAAATACATTTGGGAATATTTTTTTTTTTTACTTTTTGCTTACTATGTCGAAACACTCTTAATTTGCTTGACGGTTATTAGTTAAACCGAAAATCAAGGATTCCGAATGATAGGATTTTTACTTTTGAAAGTTATTAAAAATTAAATTTAAAATATAAAAAATTATTAAAAAAAATTAACAAATTGTAAAACAAAATAGTATCTCGATTTTGATGCTATATATTTATTAATATGCAATATTTAAGGTAGTAGTCTGGTAACTTGCACATTTTTTTACGACTTAATCGGATTTTTTTTGGTTTTTTTTTAGCATGTTATTGGCATCTAATGAACAAAAAAAATTATTACTTAATTTTATAACATTTTATTATTATATATTATTATTATTGGTCAAAATAGACACCTTAAAAAAAAGGTACGTGGCTGGCCCCGGTGATTTCAGCTCTTAAAGACATCTGAAAAAAAAAAATGAATTTATTATTAATCTATAGAATTATCGTTCTCGTTGGAACAGTGATTTTTTTTTTTTCAGTCACAAATCGATCAGTAAAATGAAAAGTTACTGATGAAAAAAATTCCTAGTCTCGACGAGATCTACTGATGTTTAGAATAACGAGTAAAAAGTTCAGAGCAATTGTTCAGAGAGAATTTTTTTTTTCCATTCGGGCCTACCGAAAAAACGCTGTTTTAAGAAAAACGCGTTTAAAGTTTCAAGAGCAGAATTAAAAAAAAAAAAAAAAAAAAAAACTCATACATTAATCGTCTATGCCTGGGGCGTAAAATATGCTTTCAATCAATTTTTTCGTAGGCATCATTCTCAGCAACTTTTTCTGCCCTGCGACTCATTTTTGCTACTTCAGAAGCCTTTGCGATGTCATTTTCCGCTTTTGAAGGCCTCATTATTTATTAATCAATTTTAATAATTGAATGGTTTTAATAATTAGAAATTTTATTATTAAAGCAATTCTATTAAAATTAATTAATAAATAAAACTATTCAATTGTTGAAACGAATTATTAGATATAAATATTTAAATAATAAAATCTATTAATGATTTTAAAATATTTGATTATTAAAATAAATTTTTTAATTAATTATTGGAATTATTTTATTATTAACAATAAACATTTTAATTATTAACAATAATAATTAAAATGTGTTTAATAATTTTATTGAAAATTTGGGAATAGTAATTTTTTAAAAACAAGAAATTTTGAAAAGTTGAAGTTGAAATATTATTGTAGCTTTAAATAAAAATTCTAAAAAATGCCCTGATTATTAAGCCGTCATAAGCTAAAAAGTCCTAAAAATATTCAAATGCATATTTTGACGCGTTGTATATGTTTGTATGATCTTAGAACTTGAGGCATTCAAAGAAATAAAAAGATTATTTTCTAAGGATTAATCAGAAAGTGTCAAAATATATGCAACTAAATTTTTGGGGGTATAGAGGTTTTTAAGTTATTTGAATCTGAATCCTATTAAAATATCATAGTGTTCAGTCTTTCCAACTTTATTTAACCAAACAAATTCAACTAGAAAACACTTTTAAATATCCTTACTGCCAAACTGTACAAGTTAAAAATAGAATTTTAAGCAAATGGAATTTGTGTTATAAATTTGTAAAACAAACACACTTTGTGTTAAAAATTTATATTAATATCACATTTCAATTTTGTATTTAAAGAAAATTTTGCGCTTACTTAATTTTTTTTTTTTTTTTTTTTTTTTTATAAGTTTTCCAAATGGATTTTTAACTACTTTAACAAAAAAAATTCTTCCACACAAAAACTATCATTTCCTAGTTTAGGATCATCTTTCCACGTACACGTGCATCACTAGCACGCAGGCGCAAAAGGGTTATTGACCTTTAAGTCGCCGACGACAATCGGAACAACACCTACACATTGCCCAGACACCATGTGTACTTTTAAGATACATTTTCAGATGCAAAGATTGTTTACAGAGGCGTACACGAGTTCTGAAATATTAAAATTGTAATTGATCACTTTCTAACTGTATGTTTCTTGCTAAGTACAAAGGAGAGAGATGGGGGTCAGGGGTGTACTAGCCATAGGGTTGTCCGGTGTAATCACCGGGCCGGTCACTGTATGTAAAAAATGGGCCGGTCCGGAAGTGCTCTTTTTTTCCCCCAATACAAAGAGTTGCTCTCTTTAACGTTTATTTAAAATGCCCGATGCATCAAAACTCAATCACTTAACTTTAACTTATTTACACATTACTTAAATTTTATAGATTATGTTGTACATTAACAATAGATGCATTAAGATTTATATATTATAGTAATACAACTTTTTTACTTATTTCATAACTTTTAAGGTAAATATATGTTATTCATTTTCTAATAAACATACTAGTTATGTAAACGGGCACTTTTTAATTTTGCAATTTAGATTTCACTGTTTTAGTTTTTGTAACAAATTATCAATGATTTCTGGAAACCAAGTTCACTCAAAGGAGGCATAAATAGTAGACAGAGAAAATTGGATTTAATTAAAGTCATCATTAAAAGAATTCAATTTATAAAATTAATTATATAAATTAATGAACAAAACTTTTTAATTATTAAAATTAATTAATTTACTTTTGAATTTTTTTTAAATTTTATTAGCAATAAATATTAAAATTTGATTAATGATAATATTGGAAATTTGGGGTGGCATAAATCAAAAATCTCCGGGCTGATTTTATGTCTTAGTATGCCCCGGGGTATTATAATTCAATGTTTAAAAAATACGTACATAGATACTTAGGTAAGTAAAGGGCCAATGAATTCTAAAATTTTGCAATAATAAGGGATACACTGCATTATAAAATGATAGACTTTAAAGTATACTGATACTGTTTAGTTTAAAATTCATCTCGGCAGAAATTGTTTAATAAGCATTACTTTTTGATCGAGATATAGATGCAAGATCCAATATGAATATTTTTTTTTAAAAGAATAGTTCTTAGAACATAGAGAAATACTAATAGTTTAATTAATATCCTAGTCACTCAAAACTAATTTGGACAACAGCGTTTACAAAAAAAAATCAACCGAGTGACTTTAATTAAAGACTTGTATCCAAAACTACTATATCTTGCATAATAATGTAATAAGCATTTTTTTCCCTTCCCTTGCAACCTGCCTTTCTGAAACATTGTCAGCTGTAAGAAACTGATGACAAATTGATAAAGTTATAACTCATAAATCGTTATTATTGACGTATCGTTTCTGAATCGGACCAAGTTTCGAAACGCAGATAATGCTTGGGCAATAAAGGAAATTTCAGGCGATTGAGTTTCTCATTAAAAATAGTGGTTGTTAGACAGAAAATAATAATTAGTTTGCGTATCAGAACAGTGATATAGCCAGAAATTTTATCTGACAGGTTTTTAGGCATGTTTAGTCTGATAAAACCCTATAAAGTCCACTAAAAATAATAATAAATTTGTAAAACAAAAGGAGAACTTCTCAAAAAGAAATGGAAATCGGTGTAAACACGGAAGATGTTTGATTCAAATAAACTTAAATTGAGAAAACATTACATATAGAGAGTCTGGTTACTTAAGTCTGGTTGAAGATTTCTGAAAACTAAATTTTTCCACTTTTAAAAGTTTTATAAAAATGTAATCATTATTAATTTATACAAACTTTTGGAAATTATCTACAAACTGTTTTTGACAAGACAGTTAGTTCTCACCCAAAGTTTCATATAATTTAGAAAATATAAACAATTTCTAATGAGAAGTAAATATCTCAATATTACTAAGGATAAGTTAATTGGATAACAATTTCAATTTAGAGCACAGTAGGGTATAGCTAGCTTTATGTAGCGTAAGGGGGAATGGGTGTTCAATACTGATGTCTTCCTGGTTTTGCAAATGTCATTATAAAGAGTTCTCAAATAGGTTGTACAGCAACTAGATTAAAAAAAGGATATTATAGTATTTTGCTTCCATATATGTCATTTTAAACTATACCATTTATATAAATAAAACACTTTTTCAGGTTGTGGCAAAGCTAATTTAAATATAAGAGGTTTATAAGATACTTTCAGCCCAAACAATGGTTAAATTAGTAGCGCTTTAGGTAATAAGTACTAATTAAATACCGAATATGCTATTTTAGTTAACATACATAATGTTAATGAGGAAAAATTATTATTGACTAGTTATACAGTTTTAAAAACTGAACATGTGTGATTTAAAATAAATGACTTAACCATATGGTTTTAAAATCTGCCAAGAGCATTCTAGCACAGTTATTCTGTTATGCATATAAATTTTGAAGTTTGGAAACAAAGGGAAAAGTACACATTCTTTTTTAAAATTGATTGATATGTTTTAAAAAAAAGTGAATGCTAGTCAATTAACAATTTACTAGCACAATGTAAGTATGAATGATGTAGAATTAGAAAGTATTTAATATTGTTTAGTAATTTCATTTATGAACATCCCAATCAATGAAATAAGACGGAACTTTTATACGTAATTTATACCCGATTTCTTAAAATCAGCCAGTATGCTTTAAAAATTAAGAATGGAGATAACCTTAAATTTTGATATTTTCTTTTCAAAAAATTCCTAACCATCAACATTACTACTAGATTTTTTAAATTCTAATAAAATCATGCTAAGCATTTCATACCCTAAAATATACCTTGAATTTTTTTGAAATTCTAATAAAATCATGCTAAAACATTTCATACCCTAACACATACCTTAAGATACACAGTTTTTAGATGTGTAAGTTGGAATTCAATTTCCAAAATAAGAAGGGAGGGAGTTACGATTATGTCTATTGGAAAACCTGTTATTTATGTTCAACACAAGTTGTAAGATCTAATAGTAAATACCCAGATCATTGGAAAGTTTTCAGTATTTTAACAATTATATGTAGTTCTTATCCTTTAATGTGTACATAATAAGGATACAAAAATTAAAACATTTAAACACAATTTTATCTGATAAATTTTTATTTTCCTTATATTGAGTAATTGCCATTAAAAATATTTGTCAAAAGACAAATTAAATTAAAATAGTTTATTAGGTAAATGTTGTGGTACATTCCACTTTTGAAACCAGGCACACACAAAAAAAATAAATAAAAAAAATAATAATAATAATCGTGGCAATTATACCCCTAGCCAAAAAAATGTACTTTATCAAGTAACCATGTATCACAATATAGTCCACAAAGAACAAAACACTTGAATAATAAACCATATTTAATAATAAAATACATTTAATATAATAAAACTATTACAAACAAAAATAAGATTAACAGAATTGAACTAAGGTAAATTATTTAAATTACCACAAATGAAAAATATTCAAATGTCGGGTATATTTGGCTTTATTTAGACACTGCAATATCGATATAGCAGTTTTTAAAACAAAAAAAAACTAGTTTTAATTTGAACTGAAAAACTATATTGATCAAAAGAAATTTAACAATAAAATGAAAAGTAACAATAAAAATTGAGCAACTTCGTATTTAATATTGGTTATTACATGTTACTTCCCAAAAGCAAAATTATAATCCTTAAACAAGTAATTATAAAAATAATATGGGGTTGTTTCTTTGACAATAAAAACTAATATAATGAAACTAAATATATTTATGTTCTTAACATAATGCCAAGTTCCAAGTCCACAAATATTTGAAATTCAGGGAAATGTTACAAAAAAGTAGATGCTGTAGTACCTTCCAATTCTGTATCCAAGCAAAAACATATTTCGAAGCTTATTATAAAAGCAAAAAAAAAAAAAAAAAAACTTTAAAACACTGCATTATCTTTTCTTATCTTCATATATATTCAGTGAAAGACAAATCACTCATATGATTAACCGAATCCAATAATAAAATGTATTTAATATATTCAGTCAATTATAAATGAAAATCAGATTCACATAATTAAACTATTACATTATTTCAATTACAATAAATGTATTATATTTAACAGTCGGGTACATTTGGCTTTATTTAACACATACAATATATATCTGTCTGTTTTTGAAACACCACAAAAAAGTATATTGATAAAAAATATATATTAATAAATAAGTTTAATATGTACATTTTCAATTAGAGGGAAAAATATCAATTTTAAATTATCAATTTTTAATATGAGATCATAGCAAAATTGAGATATCTTGAAGGTGAATATATTGTTTGTAAGAATACCTAATATAAAACACAAAACATTTCACTTGACTTATAAAACATATAACAAAAATATCAATACTTAAAGTTAAATCACCACAGCTTAAAAGCAATAACGAATTAAAAATAATTTTAGATTTAAATCAGTGTATATTACCCAGTCTTTAATAGGAATTAGTTTAATACTTTTAAAACAACAAAAACATAAACTTAAGTTCTTTCAAATATCTTTAAAAAAAAAAAATTTCAACAAGGATAACCAAATTTTAATCATTGTAGCAAGTTTAATTATTGCATCTTGTAAACAATACTGGCTGAGAAGATAATATTTTGTCATATTTTTTAATAGTAAGAGATATCAAAAATATCTACTAGTATTTTGAACAAAAAATACCAAATAAAATATAATAATATAACCAAAATAAATGCAGTTTTATTTTTAACAAACAGAATAAGTCAATAATTCCATGCTTTTATAATGGTTTGAAAAAAAAAAAACTTTAAGAAAATCCTTCAAATAATATGGCAAAAGATAACAGGTTTTGAAAAATTTGAAATAAAAACTACTTCTTGGTTAAAAATTTTGTTTATGGAAAAATCCATATACAATTTGCAACAAAATGATTCAAACACATTAAAAGCTTAATCATTTATTAAAATTATCAAAATAATTTATTGATTTGCAGTTTATAATAATAATACTAAAAATTTTTTTTTTAAAAAATCGGATTATTTTTAATACTAATAATAATCACCGGTAAAAATGAAGTCAGCTTCTTTTCAATAAACGAAATTAGAAGATTGCACTATAAAATTTTAATTCCTATCTTCCTTTGAAAAGATGCTCTTCCAATAAATATTCCTGTACAATTTTTAAACTAATAATCACATATATACAGTTCAGTAGAAAAATAAATTACTAATAAAATAAGGCAAAAAAAAATATTGAAAGAAATGCGTAATAATTTTTTTTTTAATTTTTTTTTTTTATTTAAACATCACATTTTGTAAGAGAGACGGAAAATTCAAACTGCTTGAATATTAAACGGGTTATTGCAATTTTAAGCATTTAGTATCAACTTATTATCTTTACTACTTTCAACTGCTGGTATTTTAAAAGGTCTTTAAAAAATGCGATAGTTCGAAAACAATGTAAATTTTTATTTGCCAAATAATTAAATTAATATTAGTGTTTTTGTGATCAGATTTTACAATTTATAAAACAAAATGCAAACAAAATTTAAAACTATAAAGAATTGAGAGAAGTTTTTTTCTCTGTATATAATCCCATTCCCATTGACCTTTTTGTCACTATAAAACTAACTTTCGAAAGGAAAAATAATACATTCAAACAGAAACAAAAAATTAATAACTTTTTTTCTATTATTAGTTTAAAGTAAAATTCACACAAAAAATATTTGAAACTAAAAAGTCCTACACATTACCAAATACTCAATTATCACAAAACCATCACTGGCCTCTCATTCTATTTGAGATAAACATGGAAAAACTACCCTTAATGCCAAAGAACATGGTTAATACTTGTAAATGAGTTTAATAGATTCTGAAAGAAAGAAAAAAATGCACAAAGACAATCCATAGTGAGATTGAAACTAAATCCAATATAATAATATATTAATTCTACAAGAAAATAAAACTTAAATGGCAAAAGGAAAAAAAAACAGGCATAATTTATTCACCAACATCATAATCTTTATCACCAAGTTCATATAAAATCAGAAAAGCACCAGCCAACAAAGCTGTACCAAGTAAATCACCTATGGCTGTCAAGTACGGTATGGCTGAACTGTCAGGATCAATATGCTTAATCCACATCCAATGGACCATGATATGTGCAAAGTACAAAAGAAGAAATACCTGTAAATCAATTAAAACATATGATTGTAACTGCAAAACCAGTTGATATAAACACACTTATTGTACCACTGAATTCTTGCTGATTGTTATATAAAACACACTTGCCTGTATTACTGCAGCTAACAGGTAAAAGGTTAAAAACATGGCAGTGACTGAGGTATGACCGGCATTAAAAAACCGAATTCCATACGTAAATACCAGATGGCCAGGTATCACCATTAACATCAAAACTCTTGCTGTAGTGGAATGAACACCTGAAAGCATGAAAGTGTAATCAACTAAAGTTGAAGGTATGAAAATATCAAATAATTATTTTGTGATTCTGAAATGATGACGGTTAAATAACATAATGCACTTCTTGCATATAGCGAAATGTATATTGATAAGAGCTTAAATAGCTTAAAATTAAAAAGAATCCCCACTCGATAAAGTCATTATAATATTGTCATCACTTTAAAATCAACAAACATGTTATTTAGCACCTTAATGCGTATAGCCATTTAGATAATATAATCATAAAAATACTTATGTTTTAATATTAATGCAGTTGACAAGAAAATCACTCCTCCTTCCCTCAAAAAAAGGGAGGGGAATTTTTTTCAGGAGTTAATAAGTAGTCATGAATTAGAGGTAAAGAAGTAGATTGTTAAATTCTACGTTAATTTGAAATATATCTCCACTTTCTTTTTAAAGTTGTTTCAGAAGAATATTTAACCCTTTTTATACATAATACTAGTTCTATATTACAGTCAAACCTCGTTAATGCGAAGTCAATGGGGCCGCCAAAATTATTCACGTAAAACGAATAAAATGACGTTAAGTTTTAAGTATAGAGAACTGCTTTTACTTCGCGTTAAACAGGATTTCATGTTAAACGATTTCGGATTAACAGAGTTTAACTGTATAAAGAAAGATAAAATTAGAAAGTTAAGCAACCACAGTGTGAAGCATGAGGTTTGAAGTAGAATTTAGCAACTAAATGTCTTTTTGATATACAAATGAAGGAAAATACCGATTGAGCCCACAAAATTAAGGAAAGGTCAGTTTATGATACCACAGCAATGTTATTAACAAATATTTTTTAACAGAAAATAAAGAATGGGAAAATACGATTGATTCCTGAAATATTCAATGCAAAAGTAAAAATTTAAAATGATCCTTGCTTAAATTTTTTCCTTTTTATTTGGTAAAAATTAAGTTAACAGACTGATTTGGCTTATCAGTATGTCTAGATAAAACACATCTTGAATTTCCCTGACAATTCTCAAGTCACCCTTTTAAAATTATGTAAATGTAAACTATTAAAATTTAAGGAAATTTATTGCAAAAAAAATACTTGTTAATATTTTTTATAAAAATAATAAAGTTTTGAATAAAAATATTTAAAATATAAATGTGATTTTGTAATCTTGTGGAATTTTCTTTCATCATTTTATTAACTTATGAAAGAACAAAATTAAATTGTTTCAACTGCTGCAACATCCCAAAAATTTCCTGATAAATCGCAGATATTTCAGTGACAAATTTCCTTATGAAACTTCTCCATTTCCCCTAATTTCACAGTTACTGGATGTCCATTTCAACCATCATTTACAAACTGTAATAGTAAATATGTATATCCTCACTTTTTCCAAAAAAAGCAGAAATTGGATTTTTGCACAATTCAGTGTCATCTGCAGGTAAAACCCCAAGTTTTGATCTTTGGTGAAGATGGGTAGAAATGCGACTTGCTTGGACAGCCACCAAATTACCACCAACACCTATGAGGAATAATAGGATATTTAAATACAACAATTTTATTGTGCTCTCCTTTATTCTTACTGCAGTTTAATGAGTAACGAGAAATATTTTTTAAAAATGTTAAAAAATAAATATGTAATCAATTATTAAAAAAAAAAATTCACTTGGATGAAAAAGTGATTTAGAGCACAAAAATTGCTCTAGCAAATTATGTTAATAATGGTTAATTGAATATGCATTTCAACAATCCAAAATTCAATACCAATACTATTGCATACAAGTATTTTTAAAACATGACTAAACCACGCTAAGCAAACTTCTATTGTCATCTTTTAGAATAGTTTGAATTGTAATGCATTTTAAGAGTTAATTTTACACCAAATTAATTTTTCTTTAAAGTTCTAAAAATCTATTGTTTTTCTTAACTAATAAAATTTAATAAAATGTATCAAGAAAATAATTTTAAAAATGTGAACAAATATTTAAAAATGTGAAAAAACTAATAAGTTTGCTAATTTTTGCTAAGAGCTAATTTTCTTTATGCACTAAATTTAATTCTCTTTCTCGTTGAAGCCATTAATCTCTTAAACATATTTATTTTTCATTCATAATATAAAGTTTTCGTGAAACCATTGTTAATTTATGCAATTGCATTTGCATTAGCATAGAATATTTATCATGGCACATTTATTAAAAACTAGAATATTCTTAAGAAAGAAGAAATTATAGTAATAAACAGTGGCAAAAGAGAAAAACATTAAGAGCATGATTCTCATGTTATTTTAAATTTATTATTCTACATTGCACTAAAAGAGTAGGCAAATTTCAAGTAGGCAAATTTCTATTACATTTAAGAGTGATCATAAACCTTGTCCTACTTTAAACTACAATGCCATATTTTGTTAAACATGGATGGAAGATATTACCATTTGTTGTTAAGAAATTGTTAAAATTTCTTGCTATACTATTTTAATGACAATTCACAGTTAAACATAAGGGTGTGTTTATTTACTTTTATTAATTTAAATTTAAAATAAAAATAATTTAAATTAAATAGGTGGTGTCATGTCACTAAAATATTTACTAATTTATGCTTTTTGAATAATAATAATAAATAGCCTTTTCATTTTTTCCTCAAATCATAAAAAATGTGAGCTTCAATTACTCTAACAGTGAAATGGCCTGACTTAAAGGGTTATGAATTAGTTTTTGGTGTATGAAAAATAGAATTTGGAGTACTATACAGCCTTTTTAGAAAAGTCTGAAAAGAACCTTGAAAAGCAGTAGTACTACTAAAATAGTTGAATGAATTCCAGAAATAATCGTAATTGAGTTAAATATCTACGATTTTTATAAAGCACATTACTCTAGTCTACATTTTTCATTAGGTGAATAAAAAAAAAGCAAACTATAAAATGCAGTTAAAAGTTGTTAAGTCCTCAAATCAAAGATAAATATAATATTTAAATTTAGTTTCTCAACTTCAAATAAGTATGAATTAAATTGGAGCAGTACTAGAGCAATTCAATCGAAAATAAATGTCTTTGAGCAACTTGGAGCAGACACAACATTAACAATTATCAGAAATGCAAGTAGTGAAGCAATATTACAGAAAGTACTATGTTTTGTAAAGTATAAAATTCGTAAAAGGACATTGAAAAACACATAAACACTCTTAAAAACACATAAAAATAAATAAAAAAAAGTTTAAAACATTCAAGTCAACTTAAATTTCGATGTAGAATTCTGAAATAAATCATGCAAAATTAAAGCCGAATATAAATATTGGTTAATTTACATAAAGCATAACTAATGATAGTCACTTGCCATTTATAACTGGTTGAAAAACAGCTATGCCATAAAATCTGTCTACAGCAAAATCTAAAATACAGCCACCAACACTAAAAGAAAACAGAAAAGTACATATACTTCTAAATAGGCAATAAACAAAAAGTTTACTTTATCACTAAGAACAAAGAATGCTTCAATAAACAAATAAATTCCATCAATTATTTTAAACCTCTTTAAAGCATATGTTTTTTATGGATTTTGCCTTAGTAACATACCGATGTACTAGGTAATATAATATGCACAAACTATACCAAAATCTAATCTTACTTGATATCAGTGAATAAGCTGAAGAAAATGTTCTTTGCGGAAATAATATAGTTTGGGGAAACTCGTACATTTTATAGTAATAACAACAGACTGAGCAAACAATTTTGTATTAAACTTAAATAATATGCTGAAAATAAATGCTTTTGAGTTTAAAATGGGATTCTTATCTTTTTTCTTGACTACGGATATTTTTATAGAATTGACGAATTGTATGGCTTTAGCCGAGCTCTTCCACTGACATCACTCGTCGGCAAATCATAAATAGACTATGAATATTCCCTTCGCGCCAGCCTTTCGGTATATATTGCAAACCTCTCAACACAATTAAATTAATCGCTAGTGCTGATTTTGTTTAAGTAAAACTTTGAATAATTAGGGCTGAATAGTAGGGTGGTTTGAAAAAAAATAAAATATTTTTGAAACGCATGAGGTGAAGAAAGTTGATACACATCCTAATAAGAAAAACTGTAAAAAAAAATAAAAATTTAAAAGAAATAATATCTTCCAATCGCGCATTCACCTCAAAGTTTGAAAAAAATACATACAATAACTATTTTTCCTAAATTTTTTTAAATTTTTAAACGTTATATATTTGAAAGGCAATAGTTTGCAATGTGTAGTGAAAGGGTGGTATAAAACAGGAAAACATTATTTTATACATTTTTAAAACATATATTAATAATTAAAAATACTCAAAAGTAAAATTTTTTGTAAAAAATAATGATTTTTCTGTAAAATGGGTACTAAGGTTACTTCTAATTTTTTTTTTTTAAACATGCTATTATTCATTTGCTTCACTTTTTTTTTTTTTTTTTTTTTTTTTTGAGCTTTTTATCCCAGTGATGTACTTTGAAGGAAACTTTTGTAGAAAAGTCGGGCATTATGGATCTTTTAAAAAAAAAGTGTTGTCCTAACGTCTCTTGCGTCAGCACCACCCACTTTTTGTCTTGTCTCTCTACATAAGCGTTCACAGCTTGTGAGTGACAAGGAAACGAGTTGAAGTCTGATCGAGGAATCTGAACGAGGCCAATCCAGATGTGGAACGTTGTGAATCAATCGTTGGACACAATATTAGGAGTTTTGAACTTTGGGTATTGTATTAATGAGAAACAAAACTATGTGGTGATTTTAACTTGTTTGTTTGTTGAAAAATCATGTATTTTGGAACTATGCTCGGCCAGACTAGCCAATCTTCTCCTGTTTCCTTCAATACAGCTGTGCTACCTCGCATGCACCAGTCTTTACTAACTAATGTTTGTTTGTTACTCTTAACGAAAGATTAGTCCTATTACAAGCATTCCAATTAATTATGTCCAGTAACCAGTGGCAATAAAGTTTGTGGCAGTTAAAACAGTGGCAGTAAAGTTTGTTTGCCTTGAAATGCCTGATTTTCTCTCTCTAGGAAAATTCCCGAAATTTCAGAACACGACACCTCAGTTATCTTACATCGCTCCTTTCGTTCAAAATCGTTGCCGAAAACAAATTTTTTTGGGTGAGGGATGGAAGCATTTCGTTCAATAACTGAGTTTAAAACTTCAGTAAGTATTCAGAGAGGTATCAAGACAATCGAATTACTTCATATATGTTCTTAGGTCCTTCAAAAAATTAACTTTTAAAAAAAAAATTCAAAATCAATGAGGCTTGAAACAATTAAAAATAAAGAATACCACTTGCTTGAGTTTATCCGATGGTTTACATTCACTCATATATACTCTAAGTACTCTGTTTTCTGTTGTTAGCCATCTGGAATGTGAAAGGGGAATGGTTTTGCCACCTGCCAAGTCATTGGCATGAACTAATAGATGCAAAAAATGTCAAGAAAATATAACTGATCTGTGCTCAGTACTTTCACATCAGTTTCAGGAATTGGAATTTTCAACACGTAAAAAATCAGTCGAGGGGTATTTTTCACAGTTCATCAATATTTGATCTATGAATATTCAATTTTTGATCTCACTAAAAGATATCGGTCCTGTTCTAGTACTATCTACGTGTTTAAATAGGCATTTGAATGGTAATTCATTGGAGTATAGGAGGCATATATCCCAATGTAGTGGTCTCCCAATGTGCAATTTGATCTGTCCGATTATTTCCAGCCAGTATTAATGGCAGTCCCAATCACAGCCACGCTAGACCCTTTACATATATATTCTCCACCAATATAATCATGGCTTGATGTAGTGCATAAGGTATCAGTTTAGCACATGAAAGATTACTGGTTCGATTCCAGGAACACTTTTTTTTTAAATTGGAAAATTTTATTGTTTTGCTTCATTTTAACAATAGTGTGATGCATCATTCTGGTTGACTATAATTTGTAAAAAAAATATTAAATTTTTCTTTACATTTACTTTTTTTTTTTTTTAAATTTACAAATTCATATTCACCATTCAAACAGAGTTTCTTAAAGTTTTTAACCTGCCTTTATAGTACTACATGAAATTTCTAAAATCTGCTATCAAATATTTTTTTAAACCAAGCATTTCAATATTTTATTTCATAAAAGTGATATTTTTCAAAGTATAAATGAAAAAAATAGCATATTATAAAACTCTACTTAAAAATTATTACATATAAAATAATAAAAGAATAAATACCATTAAATTTATAAATAACGATTATTTTCAATATTTTTTTTTTTTTTTTAAATAAAAGTGCTGTTTGCAGAAAAAGTAATTAAAAAATGCACAAAGAATTTTAGTTATAATTTTGACGTCACAATTGCAGATTTAGAGAAAAAATAACGGTTAAAATTTTTGCTGAAAACTAGATATCAAATATTTAATTTTCAACTGAAATATTAAAATAAAATTTAAAAAAAATACCTATATAAAAGTACCCCTTTTACAACAAGCACTTTTTTGAAATACAGAAATATAATACAGAGGGGAGGGGGTGTATCCACTCCCTCCCACCCCCAGAAAAAATACAGTTTCTTTTCTTGTATATTTATTTAATTTGGCAGTAAATTTGGCGATAATCGTGCCAAATCTGCCAACAACGTTCATCTATCTTGGCGCAGTTCAATGACGTAACATAAGAATGGAATCATAAGCAGCAGTTCAGAGTACTGAAACTGGTTTACACCTCCCACTGATGTCAAGTAAGAGTGTATTTTAGTAAAAGGCAATATCACAAAAAATTTACAAAAACTTAAAGGCAAAATGAATAAAGTTCTGACCTAAGATACACGCTTTTCAAATTGAAAAGATTATTTATTATTAGATAGATAGCCCAATGTAATGTATTTGTTTTTATATATTTTACTATACATAGAAATGGATTTTCACTTTCTGTTATTTGCATCAAATAATGTCTTCTATATAATTTTACATGAAGACAGCATGCCACAGATGCGCTTAAATAATGTCCAACCACATTTAATTTATTAAATATAAAGTGTAGTATTCAGACAATTATCAAATTGAAGATATTCAAGAAATTCTCTAAAGGTGTTTAAATGTCATAAAAGACTGCAAGGAACATTACCTGGAAATAGCCATAGCAGAAATAACAGGTGTCCAGCCTGAGTGCAAGACTTCACGAGTATACTTATTTCGACGAGTAACGGTGATCCAAAAGGGTAATAGTAATAGAAAAAATAGTATTATAGTGATAGGAAAACCAGGAGAGTCTGAAAAATAATGAACATTTATTCAATGATAAACAAAAAATGGAATGACCTTTCCAATTTAATATGACTATGTATGAGTTTATGTTTCAATTAAACTCTAAAAGTAGTTTATGTATGCATATATGAAAAGTGAAATCAACTATTTAAAGTAGTAAAGAGTAGTGTAATCTATAACACTACTTTTTCATTAGTAGTGTTATAGATAAGCATAACTGTCTATGAAGAATGTTTTCAAGACTTTGAGCTTTGAATTAATAGTAAATACACTTTATATTAACATCATGAAGTTTTACAGTATGAAAGATTTTTTTTCTGAACATGTGATCTTCTGAACTTTTATTGGCTTAAAAACAATTTAATAAGTTGTGTTGGATTTTATGGCATAAAACAAAATAGTACCTGATAAATAATTTAAAATTCATTTTAAAATTTGCTTCATATTTATAACTATTGGATTTCTTACAGATTTCTGTTAATATTCCGAAAATTCCATGTTTTCTTTATCGATACATTTAAGATATAAAGACATTCATATTTTTTAAGAATATTCTAGTTATATGCTTTACCTAACTTTCCATACAGGATGTAGCTAATGCCTGCCAAAAGGGACAATGTGGTTAAATCCCCTAGAGAGGCTGCAATAGGAGTAGCCACATTGTCAGGATTGATATGGCACTTTCTAGAAAATATAACAACTCCAACCATCACGCAACCTGTAATATAAAAGAATACACTTCAAATATTACAGCTTCAGAAAACATGCATCATTTGAAAGAAAGACTGTCATAATACAAAAATCCTTATTTTACAGGAAATGCAATTAAGGATTTCAAGTTATCACTTCAACTCCATTTGATTTGGCATCAATAGTGGAACAAAAACTCTAAAATTGTTTCCCATAAAAGCCTGCATGATTTTATGCCATACTAATGCATATAAGCAAAAATCAAAATCATAAATGTTGAAATATGAGTGTCTTCTTACAATTAATCTATAAAAAAACAGAATGTTTGTATTTCTTAATAAAGCATTCCTAGACCTTTAGTCAAATTTTTCTTATTATTTTTACAAATTTCCTATTGGATATTTTAGTATCATAAGATTCAAGGAAGCATCTGTTTAAAATTAGTACTAGAATCCAATTGGTTTAAACTTACCTAAAATAAGACTTGCTAATGAGGCAGTAACTAAACTTGAAGCACACAACAGTAAAGCATGTTCCAAATTAAATTTTCCCTCGGGAATCCAACCCATTATCATTGCAAAAAGAGAAGCTAAAAAGCCAACCACAATTGCTTGACACTAAAAGAAAATGAAAGAAAACTATTTATGTTACTAGTCATGTAAGATAATTTTTTTAAACATTTGCATTAAAGAACATTTTTAAAAACATTAACATTTAAATTTAAAAAAAAAAAAAAAATTAATATTAAAGAAACCCTTTTTAATTAATTAAGAAAAAACAACACCATTAAGCATAAAATTACCTGTATCAATGCCATATTGCCTGAAGCCAGTTTCCACTGCTCTTTGGTAGTGTCCATGTGACCTAAATTTGCCTGAGATTGCACAAAAAAGCAAAATAATGATACATTCATGTTGTTAACATTTATTCTGATCTAAAGTAAAGTCAAAATATAATAAACACAAAGCTTGTATATCATATTGTGTTTCTTTAACCGTTAAGATGGTTTACTCTACTGAATTATGGATTAGTTGGGTATGGGATTTTTTATTGTGGAAGAACTATGCTGTACCAAAAATATCTTAAAACATCTGAACAAGAGAGAGTACTAATTTCAGAGGAAGTATCAGTTCAGCAATTGTAACTAGAACTATCTCACATTTGCTTTTTGAATGAGCAGTAAAACAGAAAATTCACACCATGCAGTTGAACAATTAATGAGACCATTTGTCACAATCTCCTTCATATCTGTTAATTTTTTTAAAGCAGAGTATGCAGAGTGAAAAAATGCTGGGAATTAAATTTGAATCATCTTGCATGCTGGGCACATTGTCTGCTCGGGAATTAAAAGTTACAATTGTAAAAATCGTAACATACTGAACATAATCCTCAAATCAAACTGCATATAATAATCTAATGCCGGGTGCACATACAGCCAATGAAATAGTTTGCTTTCTTCTTAATCTTTTAAATAAAACCTATGACAGAATGCATGATTGACTGAGAATGACGCCATGGCCAAGAATTCAATAGTTACAAAAAAAAATTTAATTTGCAACAGAAAATACTGTAACTTGGCACAGGTTTTATGTAAACAAACAGCACAGACTTTGTCAAATTGTTCTGTGGACGATGCTGATTTGTTTAAAAGATCAACAATGTTTTTGTTATGACCAGAAGGCACACCAGATAATGAGAAAGATCCCTTGGATCTATTTTAGTCATTGAATTTAAATTTTATTTTCAGCAAAGTTTGATTGGCGGAGAATTGCTAGGATACTTATAAAAAAGTTAAATTTTCCAGAAAGATAGTCCATGATGTATAGTATATGTGCATTTAATGAGAATGACGATATAAAATATTTAACAGAAAAGAAATTCAACAATTGGCGAGCATTTGTTTCTGATAAAAAGTTGGACAGAATAATACATTAGTACCAATTTAGATATTTCTTCTCAACTGTAGAGCTTTTTGAAAGGATATTTTCAAAGGACGTTTTGCTTTTAATAATTTTAAAAGAAGTTGTTTTCACTTCATGTACACGATAAAATATTCATTTGTTTGCAATGGTGTAACTAAAATTAAATTTTGGGTTAATATACTTACATTTTTGTTACTTCCAATTATTAAGTATTAAGGAATTTTGTGAAGCAAAAGTTACACTGTGCTACTTCTAAATATCGCTAGGCCAAAATTTGGGTTACTAAGAGTAATCCATATGCCAAAGGTGTATTACCTACCAAGAAGTCTTTTGTCTTTTAAGTGAAAACTACCATGCATTTGCATCTTGAATGGGAGGAAACCTCGAAAGCTTCCAACAAGCAGCCCAATAACTGATGTGACTATTAGTCACAATCACATTTGAAACTTATATTGAAAACAGATTGCAGAGTGCTCAGAAGCCCAATCCTAAAACAACTCACATACAAGGCAAACATTCTACTTCTACGCAGGAAGTTCGGCATTTCTTTTCGGTCAAATTCTTATGTTTACATGTTACTATGTTCCTCCTTTTCACGACTCGAATGATAATAGTGTCCTTTTAATGAGTAAAGGTGTAGGCATGCAACATTTCTACAAGTGCAGCAAAGATGGTTTGTGAAATGTAGCAATCTTCAGGTGTTGGTGAGTGTTAAGGAACAGGGGATGGAGCTTCCCTGGTTTGAAAAGCAAACCAAAGGGATTGTGAAGCAATTCTGAAAGTTGGCGAGCATTAGAGAGCAGAAAGTGGAGCACTCTACTGTATTAAAAAATTTAAAATAAAAAGCCATCAAAGTATGTCCAATATAAAAAGTTTTCTCAAATATTTGATGAAATTAGATTTTATAAAATACCCAAGACTAAAACTATGCTTTCTTTTTAGCATATTGCATCCAATACTAGAGTATATTCTGTTACTCAAATGAAGCAACCTAAGGATAATCCAATCTACTTATGGACTCAAATCATTAGATATATGCCACTGAATAAAAATGTAAAACAAATTCTATGCATAAAAAAGTATTGTAACTTAAACATGTAAAATAAAACTAATTTTTTCAAAATGCATTCAAGAAACAGCACATGTTTTCATTATAATTGGAATAATTATATTATTATACACCTAATGAAGACAATTATATAATAGTAAAGAAAATTATCTTTAATACAACCTTAGATTTCCTTTAGTATTTTAAATTTTTATGCACAAAACTTATTTCATGCAAATGGAGAATAAGAAACAAAGGATTTAACAAAATGTCTTTGTGTTACTATAAGTGGTTAAGATTGGATACTAAAAAAATCAGCATGTAGAATGAAGGGGGAGGGGGATTACAAACACAATCTGCAATGTTAAGATAAAATTATCCTTGTAGATCACTAAAGAATTAAAAGTTCATAGCTGTTATGTTAACTACACAACTGTATTGTCCTGGCGCAGAATGTGTTTTAGGATTTTTTTTTACGATATAGACGCTTTATACTAAATAAATATTCTTTGTCATAAAAATGTAAATTGCAAAGTGACTATAAGATTAATTTATATATCTTATTTATAATGCAAAAAATTACAATGCTCTTAACCAGTAAAAATTTAGGACAATAGTTTAAATAGTAAAACTTACCTGAGTTGACAACCTGGATGCAAGAGTCATTTCTAAATTTCCTTTAAGGCCCAAAAGAGCAGGAACTAGTATAAATATTTCAGAAACTACTTTAAAAACTTCCCAATGCTGAAAAAGAATAGAGAGCAAAAGCTATTAAAAAATATTTTATATTAAATTTTCAAAATACACTTTTATTTAAAGAACTGAAATCAATCAATACAGTAACATGACTGAGAGGCAAGAGTAAATTTTTTATTTACAAATTCTGCATTTTAATTGAGGGAGTTGAGTGATAAATTATTAAAAATTTTGAGCTCACAAAATTTGATGTTAGAACCATTTAATTAAGATTAATATTTGTCTTTTACAAAACAAAACCTAAATGGTAATACACTTAGGAATGCTACAATTAGAATTGCTAATCCCCCTCCTGTAACAATAAAAACTCACTGTTGAGAAAACAACTTCATATAGATAAGCCTGAAGGGACATTATAAAATAATAAATTAAAATAAGTAGACTTGAGGACTATTGCCATACAGAATTCCACAAAAGAGAGAACATATACCTTCAGTCACCTTACCTAAGGAAAAGAACTACAAGGAGATGTATAGGAAAAAGTTTAGAAAATTATAAGGTAAAACTGTTTTTTAAAAAGTTACTTGAAATGATTGAAACACAAAACCTTAACTAAGAACAAATTAAAACTGTTTACGCATAAAATCTATATAATGGTAAGTGTACAATGTCACTTAAATGTGTGATTTCTTTAGAACTAGTGTTGTAATGAATTATGAAATTTTCTATTAAAAATTGTTCACAGATATCACATAAAATGTCTAGATATTTGCAATACTTAGGAAAAACCTCTCAATTTTGTAAATTTAAGTTCTCTTTAAAAACAGGCATTTTGCTGTATAAAGTTAATTTCCCTAAAACAGAATTATTAGACATAAATGGATAATTTTTTTAAAAAAAAACGGGAAAAGTGTACAAACAAGAAAATAAAAGACTTACTTGAACAATGTCTAAAACTAAACCAGCACCAACAGTTCCAAACCCTGCGATCAGAAAAGGCACAAAAACTTGAAATGCAATCGACAACATAGTCTCTTTTGTATCAGGTATAACAACCTGTTCCTCAAGAAGTGATCTATGACCCTCGTTTTCATTATCTGTTCCGGCGTGGTCACTATCAAAAGCCCACGACACTGGTTTTGAGTCTTTACTAAATGCATTAGGCACCAGAGCATTAATGATATCTGGTTTTCCAAATTCTCTTGGCTCCAGGAACTCCTTGTCATCACCAGAATCACTGTTCAAGATCAACTGGTCGCCTTCGGAAGCTGCACGAGGAACCATTTTCCTTCTGAAAGCGATTCCTTTATGTGTGTTTGCAGCACTCATACTCTAATATTAGATGAAACAGCACTGAAAATGTATTGGTGTAAACTTTATGTGTATAAAATATCTTTTTATCATTTTAGACAGTAGAAGTAATGTCACAACATTAAAAGCTATAAATGTATAATTTTTGGAGTTAATTAGAATATTTATACAGTTCAGAGTTTCTTATAATCGTCAATTCATCTACAAATATACTGATAATTCTCAATAAATTAATGCTAATATCATTAATAAAAATAAGAAACAGAAATGACCCCAATGCTGCACCCTGTAGTACGCCACTTATAACTTCCACCCACTGCGAATAATTATCTTTTTAAGAACTGCTTGTTTTCTTCTAGTTAACCGATTCTTAATCTATTTTGAAAACTTGCTACGAATCCCAATTTTCTCAAACTTATAAATCAATCTGTTCTTATCAAAAGCCAATCAATATGGAACCTTATCAAAAGCCTTTTGGAAATCAGTATAAACAACATCCACACTGACAGATGATAAGCATCTTTTAACTTTGAGTATTTATCATAGTGGATCAGCTGTTAAGGCAATAGCTTAGTGATGACAAACAATTCCTAAATATTTATGTTAAATACTGAAATAATTCTATGGTATTAAAAAAAAATTAAATAACCAAGTAATTGTTAATATTTACAATAGCAAGAGGAGCTTATTCTAATATGATAGAAATTAAAGATTTGAAGCTTCATTTTGATATTATTAAATAAACATAGTTACCAATGTGATGCTAAAATGTATTGGACAGATGGTCAATTGTAGGATATAATATAGAATACAAATATTGTGCAATATGAAAACAGATCTTTAGGCTTTAAAACATTTTTATTTGAATAGAGGACTGAAAAAACAAGCATTAAGATACCAAGGACTTCATACAAAGACACTCTTAAAAATGTAGTTAATAAAGTAATGTGCTCTTTAAAAATAAAATCACACTTATTTGAAATTGGATAATTAAAGAGAAAAGGTGAAGGAATGTTAGTCACTTACTTTTAGTAATAGGTATCATGGTAAATAAAAACTTAATGTTGCATTTTAAACACATGCAGGAAACAGGAACAAACAGTCTGAAACAGATGTGGAAAAAAGTACTTCATAATTTGCAATAACAAATCTCTTCCTGCTTTATATTTCATACAACAACCATTAACAACAATGTTATGTCTTTTTCGACCCCATAACTATAAATGAAACTTTGTCTTGCATACAAAGATGGCTGAAATATTGCAACAAGTTATGTGAAATTTATTCAAATGTTAAAACACAGGAGAACATTTAAATGTAACAATTAAACATCAATTCAAATTTTGAATGAAAAAAAAACTAAATAACAGCTTATTATTTTTCTTTCAATAGATGGAGCAATTGAATCAGATGGAAAACAGTGAACTAATTTTAATAAGCAAAAATACTAAAAAAAAAAACAAAAAAACTTCACTGTATACGGCCTTCAATTTTCAGAAATCGTCTATTACAGTTGTTATATATGAGGCCAAATTTTATAAATTTTTAAACAATAATTTATAGGAGTTGGTATTTCTTAAAAATTATTAGTTCTACGAGACAAAAATGACTAGCAATCAACTAAGGGATATTTCACTTTTCAATGCATTTAAATCGACCTCATAACTTTGTTTAATCCTCGAGATGAAATGCATATACAATTTCATAAAAAAAAATTGAAAAGGAAATCGTAAAAAAGAAATGTTAACTGGTATTTAAAGAGGTTAGTTGGAAATCCCAATCATTGAGAGGCCCGGTTAAATGTCACACTCGCAAAAATATATCGAATTATATTTTCCAAAATTTAAACATCCAAATGTAAATATTAGAAAGAAAAGAAACAATGTAAGAAATCTCCGAAAATAATTAAAACCTAAAACAACTGTTTAGAGAAGCTTCGACATTTAATTCACAAATGAACAGGAACACTTAAGTTTATTCAAAGAAATCGTGCCCAATCAACATTATTCCCAGAAAAAGAAAATCACAAAAATATTCACATTACTAACCACAACTTATTCCAAAAATAAAGGGGGATAGATAATTAAAAACAAAATTGTTTGTACATAATAAATCGCCAACACGTCATTTCAAAACCGTACTTCGAGTCCAATGTTTACATTTTTAATACAGCTATTGCCAAACTACTAAAACAAAACTTCATTTGTAACTTGAGAATGGATGTATAAGTTTTAGAGACAAGATGTATTATAACATTGGGCGAAAGTGTTACGAAGTGGAAATTGGTCAAATAAATAGTCAAGAATTGTCGCGGCACAATAAACTACTGAAACTGAAATACGTATTTCTGTTGTAGAAAAATAGAAATACTACACAATAAAAATAGTTTCAAGGCCAATGAGAAAAATGATTTTAACCCCTACTCATGAAATTGGAAGTAATATGCTTTATGTCTGATTTTCTGATGGTGTCTCAGTTTTCTATTAATCGCATCATAATTTGTCTCAAATTGTAGTTATGGCAATGTTTTCGCAATCTATTTGATCTAAACCTCTGAAAATCGTGTCATCAGAAGTTTGGGAGAGTTTATGTTCATTTAGAATTTTATGGTTGGGAGATTTTAGGTTCCAGGGAAAAAAGAGGAATATGTGATAAATCTTTAGCAAAGTTGGCACGTAAATGATGGCTTAGGAAGTTTTTTATAATACATAACCACCCATTCCAATAAAACAAACACTACCCGTTTTCAAAATATAGTTTTGATACTTTTTGCATATCAGAAGTTCCCATAGTCTTCATCAACAAAATGTACTCATCAACTGTAGAAATGATCGAAAGGCTGAGATCATGTTATCACGCTTTCAAAACACTGGCTTGTAAAATTAAATCACATTGTTGTCTCATTGGTGTGACAGTGTTGGAAAGATGAGTGTCGACTGTCAATCTTGGCCAAATTAAAAATTAAGAGACATTTGGCTGTGTCAAGAACTTAAATGTGGTAAAAGGTTTACAGAACCTTTCTAATTGCAAGGCTTGATCACCATTGAACTCATAGAAATGGGGGAAAAAATATTCCTCTCAAGTGGAATGTGAAAGCCTACAAACCCATTAGAATTTTATAACAAATATCAAGAAACAGAATAATGTTTGTCATCGGTTAATTTTGACTTAGCTGTGGTTTTTCTATATATAACCTTGCCATTCTGGATTACCATTGTTGTTTAGTGGCGATCTATAACATCATTCTGAATTTTTCATAGAATGTAGAGAAAGGCTATTAGATTATATTGTGAATGTAAACTGTTTTGCAAGGGGGAAACCACCGCCATATCTCACTCCCACTGTTGTGTTGATTCACGAGTAACTAACATATTACTTTGCATTAAAGAATTTTACTAATTCGTAATTGAATAAAATTGATAATTTTTAATTTTCAAGTCAAACTACAATAAAAATGGATAAATGATATTTAATCATATATATATACTTTTCCTACTCTACCACTCGAAAACTAATAAATATCCTATTTTTGTTTTGCCTTTTCAATGTTTGTATATGTTTATCTGTATCTTTTGTTAAGAAAGAAGATTTTTCTTTTTCTTTTTGAAACCTTCTATTTGTATATTGTTACGAATTTTTCCGCTGAGGCAATGATGGTACAGTTTTCACGGTATAAAAATATTTATTCTCTCTTCAGAAAACTCACAAAATTTATCCACAGGCAATAGTGTAATCGCTCACAAGCTTCAACACAAACTTTAGCAAAAAAACAACTTCGAATACAGCGATTATACAAGCTCACTCCAATAGGTAAACAAAGCGATAAGCTTTCATCGAAGTCCAAAGTCAATCTGAAAACTTTCCCGTTCTCCAGTCTTTTATATACAAGCGCGTGAGACATTCTCGAAATTTCCAGCCAATTCATCGGAAAAGAAATATCTCGAAACTTCTCGATTACTTTAGGTGTTGCCACCTTTTTCTAACTTGTATAATCGCTATTAATTACTAAATAAAATAGGATAAAAATAAATTACAATAGAATTTTGAAATAATACGTCACTATTTACAATATATACAGACAATGTGTGCAACATTTCCCCCTTCTTAAAGACTGCACGTCCCGGGCAGTGAAGTCCTTAACAGGAAAGGTCATTCAATCACTTCTATCATAATATGGGGATAGCCTATTGTGATGTACTACTCTAGGTTTACAGGAAGGTGTCCGTTGAATTCTCATCACGACGTCGTTGATCTTCTTAAGGACCCCATACGGCCCTTCCCAGTTCGTCTGGAGCTTAGGGGAGAGTCCTTTCCGACGTTTAGGGTTCCGTAACCACACCTTGTCACCTTCCTGGAATGAACGGTCCATGGCCTTGGCATAGTACCGGATCTTCATGCGCTCCGTCATGATGTTGTTTCTCTCTCTGGCGAACCGATGTACGGCTTCCAAACGTGCCTGCAGATCATCTAGATACTGGACAGGCGAGGAAGGAGTGTCTGGTGGTTGTCCAAAGAGGAGGTTGCTGGGGAGCCTAAGGTCTCTTTCAAAAGTTCCAAACATCGTTAGAGATGGAGAAAATCCGGTGGTCTCGTGAGTTGCACTCCCGTATGCCAACAGAAGCGGTGAAAGTTTCTGATCCCCATCTTGCTGGTTATATGATTTTGAGATTGCGTCCGAATCATCCGCGGGTGCAGCTGATAGATCCCGGGACCTCCGTTCGATGCTTGTAACAGGAGTACGGATGTCGCTTCCCTCTTCACTAACTTTGTCCATTTCCACATGAACCACTTCCTGGGAGAGTTTCATCAACGTCACTTTCTTCGGTTCTCTTTCCGAGGCTGGTGAGGTACTTTTCATAGATGTGGACTCTTCAGCATTCTCTATGACATTGTCTTCATGAGCCATAATCCGATATACGCACAGCTCTTTCATGTCTAGATCGTGCAAAGGAACTTCGCCTCTCCATGTTTGCAGCTTGCTTTTCTCAAAATTCAGCGTAATTCCATTTTTCTTCAAAAAGTCTAGTCCGAGAATGCATGGATCTACAATTTCGGCGACATAAACGGTGTGCTTGTAGGTGTTAAATTCAAGAGCAATGTCCACTTGCAATTTCCCATGAACAGAGATATTACCACCAGACACAGTTTGTAAGGAAACAGAGGGCGCTGTGTAGAGGAGTCGGCTGTTCAGGCGACGAGCCACGTCCGTCCTTACGATCGTTACGTTCGCTCCCGAATCGACGATTAGACGACATGGAGTTCCGTTGATCTCCCCCTTCACGAATAAACCCTGGTTTCCTCCTTGTCGGGATGAAACGTGGAAACGACTGGTCGGGGCTTCACCTGTTCTACATTGCAGCTTCTGCCCTGCGAGATGACATCTTCTTAGATTCAGTTGTGGAGAATCCGTGGTAGTGTTATCCCTTCTCTTTTTCAAATCAAGGCAGTTTCGTCGTAGATGCCCTTCCCGTTTGCAGTGCCAGCAAACGACTCTGGTCCTTCGATCCCTGGCTCCGGGATAGCTTCTCATCATTCTATCAATTTTGCTTTCCAGTTCTCGAAGCTTACTGGTGACAAAGTCAGACGAATCCTCGGCTAATGCACCACGCACATATCGTCTGTCTTTTCCAGAAGCTAGCTGCGCGGCTTCCACTCTCATGGCGTACACGAGGGCCGACTTCAGGTTTTTGTTTTGGGATAACCTTACCGCCTGCTGCACATCGGGATCTTGAATAGCGTCGATGAAATACTGCAGAGAAAGATCGTCTCGTACATCCGGGGGACAGTCAGGGAAAGCGAGGAGCGACAGTCTTTCTATATCCGATGCCAATTCTTGAAGAGTTTCATTGGCCTTCTGCTGTCTCACTTTCAATTGCAGTCTGCTGTAATCCTTTAGATGCTGCTCCCCAAACCTTAACTCCAACGCACTTGCCAGCGCCACGAATTCTCCCCTCTTCTCTTCAGGTAGTGTCCGTAAAATGTCAGCAGCTTCACCTCGAAGAGATGCTGCGAGATGGAATGCCTTCGAAGTATCGTCCCAACCATTCGCAGAAGCAATCATTTCAAACTGCGTTTGATAAACGCGCCAAGACGACCTCCCATCAAAAGTGGCTACTTTGATGTTGGAACGTGGCGTAATGAAGGGAGTGGAAACATTATCCCATTTAGGCGTTGCAACAGTCATAGCTTCTCCCGTTTCAATTTTCCGCAGCCTTTCTTCAACAGCGTCATTAAACTTTTCCTGCTCTTCTTTCATGGTGGAAACCTTTTCTCCCAAGCAGTCAACTTTCCCATTAACCGCCTCAAAACTCTCACTGATTTCTTTTCTTACTTCACTCAGAACCTCTTCTTTTACTGATTGTAGAACACTTGTAGTAGTCTCTATTATCGTAGATTCCACCATTGTAGCCAGTTCGGATTGCATTTCTTCTTTAATCCCAATTATAGCAGCTGATGTGGATTCTTGGCTGGCGGCGATTGCGGCGGCGAGTTCGGCATTTGTCGTTTCTTGACGGGCTTGACCAGCGGCGATTGTAGCGGCGAGTTCGGCATTTGTCGTTTCTTGTCCGGCTTTTATTTCGGCTTTCATTTCAGCGGCCGTGGATTCTTGTCCGGCTTTTATTCCAGCAATCATTTCCATTAATTGTTTCATTTGGTCTTCCATCATTCCTCTAGTTGTCGGCATTCAAAATTGCGAAATCCCACTTCTGACACCACTGCACAAATTGTCTGTATATATTGTAAATAGTGACGTATTATTTCAAAATTCTATTGTAATTTATTTTTATCCTATTTTATTTAGTAATTAATAGCGATTATAGAAGTTAGAAAAAGGTGGCAACACCTAAAGTAATCGAGAAGTTTCGAGATATTTCTTTTCCGATGAATTGGCTGGAAATTTCGAGAATGTCTCACGCGCTTGTATATAAAAGACTGGAGAATGGGAAAGTTTTCAGATTGACTTTGGACTTCGATGAAAGCTTATCGCTTTGTTTACCTATTGGAGTGAGCTTGTATAATCGCTGTATTCGAAGTTGTTTTTTTGCTAAAGTTTGTGTTGAAGCTTGTGAGCGATTACACTGTTGCCTGTGGATAAATTTTGTGAGTTTTCTGAAGAGAGAATAAATATTTTTATACCGTGAAAACTGTACCATCATTGCCTCAGCGGAAAAATTCGTAACAGTTTACAATATATACAGACAATTTGTGCAACAATATGTTGTCGTCAGATAAAAGTTAACAATTTAAACAAAATAAATTAAATAATGTGTAAGAAATATATGTATACGAGGTCTGTCAACATATGTGATTTTATTTATCAGATATTGTTTGAAGTTTAATGTTATTTTGATTGATCCGGAGTAGCCTAGCTGTTGAACCTCCCTGGTGGTGGGGGAGTGGGGTCGATCTTCTCCTGGCATTATGGATAAAAGCTTTAAAACCATTCAAAGATAGTCTTACGGTCTGAACAATTCACAGTTCAATCCTTATAGTAATTTGACCCGGTTTGTACGAGGAGATGCAGAAGAAAGCTAAAGCAAGCTATACCTTTGAGATCAATGGTGACCAATATGTTTTCTCTATAAGGAACAGATGTGCGAACAGAGTTTCCCTTTCACATCTATAACAAAGTTCTGGAATCTTCATTCATAAAGCTACAGTGCACCTCATAAGCTTAGTGAACAACCATTTTTTCAGTGGATTTAAAAGTTAAAAAAAAGTAACAGGCACAAAATTAGTTAGACGTTGAAACAACACAAGACAATAGAATAAAGATATGAAACGATACCATACGTCGATTGTTTTTGATAATCTCCCCATTTTGAAAGTTCAAATAGGGGATTTTTGAGAAATGCTTTGTGTGTCTGAGGGTCTCAACTAAAAATTTATTTGGGTACGTGAATGAGTATTGGGTAGTAGCATGAAACTTGGCATAAAGGTTCGATGTCGATAACAATGCATTCTATCAAATTTTGGGGCTGTTACTGTCACTAAAAGGTCGCTTTTAGGGAATACATATAAACCAACTTTCCGTCATCAAATCGTGCTTTGGCTAGCATTTAACCGACCATTGTTGAAATTATGTTCTGTTGCCAAAAATAAATAAATAAATAAATAAATAAATAAATAAATAAATAAATAAATAAATAAATAAATAAATAAATAAATAAATAAATAAATAAATAAATAAATAAATAAATAAATAAATAAATAAATAAATAAATAAATAAATAAATAAATAAATAAATAAATAACTTTAATCAGAATAAATCAATGATATTTGAATGAGAGAGCATAAATTCACGGTCATTTTTAACAAATAAATTTTGAAACATAGTTTGCCGCACATTTTGCTGATAGAAAGAGTTTTGATATTGGCTCTGTATTAATGAATATAAACTCTCTTTTTATGTGTTTTAATGGTTTTATGGTTTTTTATGGGGCTCTTTTTATGGGTTAGAGTTTAAAAACTCTCTTTTTATGGGTTATATCAATGTTCGCCAGTTAAATATTTCCACAGGGTGCTTTCACCCCACCTTCTCTAAATTTGGAGGGGTATTTTTAAAATTCAAAAGGTATTTTTGAATTAAAATTTTTTTTTACATTAAAACAAAATTAGTTTTTCGACAAAACTAATAAAACTACAACAATAACAGTGATTCAAGATCGGGATTTAGCGCATCAGAGGGGAAATATGTTTTTTAAATGCTTACTAAAACACTTGATGATTATAAACCTTAAACAAACTCTTAACATTATGCCGTTCGGTGATACCACGTTGGTGCCCGGTGAAATTATCGGGCAAATACTGGCGAAACCTCGAAAACGATTGAGCAAATGGCGGCAACACCTCGAAGACTGTCGCGCCAATGACGGAGAAGCAAAATTTGACGATTTACTGTACCCTATATCCCGAAAATCGAAAATCTCAAACAAACGCCGGCGATAGACATAGGCAAAATTATCTAAACGTCTTAAAAAACCTACCAGGCGCAGCAACAAAAAAAAAAGAAAAAGAAGGAAAAAAAAAAAAAAAAAAGAAGAAAAAAAGAGGAATTTCGATTAGACGTGCGGACGACATAGTGGTAATTTATGTTTTACCTGATTTCACGCATGAGGTTATCTGAAATTGTAAGACGCCTCCCTACAATCTACCTACTAATTTAAAATCGAACATATATGCCAAGTTTCAGCCCGATTGGATGACGGCAAAGGGGTTAATTAGGCCTCCGCAGATTCCTCACCCAACGACAATCAAAGACACAAAATCGAAGTAAATTTTACAAGAGTTAAAAAACGAAGGTGTTTCTACAATGAAAATCCTCTACCTACAAGAGTTAACTTCTTTAGATAATAATGAAAGTGACAGGTCATATAAATCGTAATGAATGAAATGACGCAAGTGCAATGGAATTTAAATTCTTGGATTAAAACAACAAAAATATCATTTTAATTATACCCTCTGCATTACAACTTTTGAATAGCTTATGCTATGACCCCATGGCTATGTCTTTCTATTAGTTGGAGGTCAAATTTCTTGACCAAAAACAAGGCTACAAATTGACAACTATTTTTGTCACCAAAAACGTGAAATTTGTAAAAATAAACATCGCCAAAACTTCATCACTCAACAAATTTAATGAGTGTTTATTTTTTTATCCTAATGGCGGATATAGCGAGGGGCCGTAGTTCAGGGTAAAATAGAAAAGAAAATAAAGACGACGAAGAATATTTATGTACTGCTTATAATGAGTGTAATAAACAAAAGGCTATAACACTGGCTTCCAAAACTAACACAGATATTTAGTTGTTTAATTTATAGAAGGGTATGTACATGAGAAAGGTTTGAATCAAAAATAAAACCAATGTACTATATTCTTTCTATTGCTCACGTTTTAACACTCGCTTCTCTTAGGCTATGGATGAAGTCAATCATGATTTGACCAATCTATACTGAACATCTTTGATATAAATATTCTCGTCCCAAATATTGAAGATGAAAATGCCGAGGAAAAAGCAGGACAACAAAGTGCTCTGCAAAATGTATTAGACAAATTTGGTTTAATTCTTGACGATCATGGAACTAGAAGATTGTTTAAAAATACATTTCGAGGAAAATATAAAGTTTGGTATGAGTTTTGGAAGAATGCTTCGGTAAAACACACACACAGAAATCTTAGAATTCTTGAAGAAATGCAAAAAGATGTTTACAAATGAAAATCTAGCAACCTTCAAGCTACGTTCCCAGTAAGTGTTACTTCAGCAGAACGTAGTTTCTTGTCATTGAAGCGCCTTTAAACTTGGCTTCGAACGCGGATGACAGATGAAATGTGATGGACTAATTTTCAAAGAAACCAAGACGGCGTGATTTTTCTCTATGTACTTTTCTTAAAAATTTGCTTATTATAAAAAAAAAAAAAAAAAAAAAAAAAAAAAAAATTATAACATTTTTGCAGTTTAGATATTAGACGTTCCGGTGGTCCTTTAAATACTTTCAAAATTATTGTTTTGGTTGATGTATATGTATCACTTATTAGATTATCCTTTCCATCATACTTAACTATAATTTACCTTGAACCATGTAGTTCAGTTAAAGACACCTTTAATTTATAGACGTAAATTCACACGTAGCCAATCATAGCACCACCTTTATGTGATTGAGACTTTTTACCTCTCCCTAACAAATTCTGTATAACCAAATTAAGTTATACCATTATATAGTAATGTAACAAATTTAGTTTCGTAATGTAACAAATGGTATAGTAATGTAGCAAATGGTATAGTAATGCAACCCATTTTTATCTAAACTATTCGACAGCCCAAAACTGAATTTTGTTTTGCCCCTTCCATGATAAAACTCTGGATCCGCCCTTGTTTTCTCAAAAGTATAAAATATGAAAAGGTAAACTGAATAATATGCCAATGCATATCAAATATAAAGGCAGCGAGAATTGCAATATAATTGAAAGGTACATTACAAATGAACGATTTACAAGAAAGAAGAATGCTCCTTAGTTTAAGCTGGAGCAGTGGTCCAATTTTCACGATTTTTTAAAAAGTAAGAAAATGTTTGTTACAAGTAGCATTAGAAGTATATATGAAACTTATGAACTGTGAGATTTATTGCATTATTGACATTTGAAATCTAGAACTAATATATTTCATGTTTTTTATCACTGTGTTAAATAAATATTGCAAATAGAGTAGCATATACTACCCATCAAAATGTTTCAATATGTAGGTTAAAGTAATCCACATAAATTCATTCTTAAAAATACATATTTGTCATTACTCATTAAAAGAGTTTCATCCTAAGAATTTAACCCCCTCCCCTCCCCTAAAAAAAAAAAAAAAAAAAAAAAAAAAAAAAAAAAAAAAAAAAAAAAAAAAAACCCTGGTACACGTCAAGGTTCCGCCTCCAAGTCGAAAATGTCGAAGTGGCAGAATCTGCAAGTGCATTTACAGGCGCGGATTTAGGGGGGGGGGTGCGGGGGGTGCGACCGCACCCCCCATGATGTATCTCATCAAAATTATTTTTAAATGGCAGTTTCCTCCAAATTCAAAGTAAAAAAAAAAAAAAATTGAAATTTCTTTAATATTTGTAAGATCTATTTTTTACTTAATATCAATATCGATGGATTTAGAGGGGGTAAACAAAATTAAGCTTTTTCTGACATTTTTCATGTTTTATTAATACAGATTTTTAAGCCACCTAACCGAGCTCCTTATTTCACAACCCGTAGAAGGAATAGGCTTGAGAGGGGACGAGTAGATCGGGATTATGATGACATGCAATGTACCGGTCAATGAATCTTTACCCCTTGTGTGATTCTCAAATTAAAATTTTTCTCACAATACCATTAAAAAATTTCTGAATTTCAGCACGATTTTCTCATTTGTGAGTAGGAGATTGGACTAATAACTAGCAAGTTTTTAATTGCAATTAGCATTCTGCAGGTCTACTTCTTGTCTTCTTGATCAGAGGGCAATTAATTATAATTGTTTAATATCGGGGTGCCATCGCATCCCCAAAACTTCATTCTCCGTACAAAAAATCATGCACTAAAATAACTTAAAAAAAAAAAAAAAAAAATTTAATTATAATTGGAAAATAAAATGCCTAATTCATAATTAAGAAAAAGCTTTGATCAAATCAGTACAATAGCCTTATTGCAATTCTACAGAGTGTTGTAAGAACTTACAGTTCCGATGAAGAAGCTGTCGCTAAATTAGGACCAAGAAAAGTTTCCCTTCGTTCTCTCCAGAAGATCAACAAAAACGACCCCTTCTTTCTTGACCTTGAATTTGAAACTAAGGACACAAAGCAATAAAACTTGTGGGGCATACTGTCCCCTCCCATGCACGTGACATTGCACCATTGTGAGTTGCAAATTACTAAAATGCCTCTACTTTGGGGTGGAAGTGACAAGTGAATGGAATGGTCATTCTTGCTTGAGTTGGAGTGTGCGTGCGATGTCAAGATTTAGTTTGTTTCTTCAATTGGTGTGGCAGTGCAAGATAATTGATAGTAATATATAAGCATGATAAGATTTTTTAAATGTTACTATTTATTTTACAAAATGTAATATTTCATTAACAATTTGTTTTAGTTTAGACGTTTGCTTTTTTTTTTTTTTCTAAATATGTTTGAATGTTTCATTTTTTACCGAATGATCAGAAGTAGTGATATATCCTACACACTGATATTTGGCATTTTATGCAATTATCAATGTAACTCTCAATTCAATACCATCAGTATATAAATAGATTATAATAAAATATTTAATTCTTATAAAAATAAACTGGTTTTACTGGATTAACCCATTGTATCTGCACCCTTTCATATGCAAAATCATAAAAGCCCTTTGATAATGTCAAACAAAATTGCTTTCGTAAATTATAAAATGTAATTTATCCTTAACAGTATAAAGTGAGTTCCATACAGCTTTTAACTTCTTTTCAAAATATTCAGGATCATAGGCCAAACACGTTTTTAAATATTGCTATGCTCCAATCTCACACCTCGCGAAAATTTACCGGATCGAGCAATATTTGGTTCTCTGTAGTCTGTTTTCAAATTGAGTAAACACTTTAAAAATTTTGACTTGTAATCTCGCGTCGATTGTTGAGCTACTTCCTGATAGTTTTCTGAGGTTTCTCTTATTTAAGATGAAGTCCATTTTTCCCTTGAAAGACCATCTGGTAGATGATTTCTGCTTGATAAACAAACTAATCAGAATCTAACGTTGTTCCGGTGCAATGCCTTGAAATATCCGATACAGCGACATTTATTGCTACTAGAAGAATATCAAGTAATTTAACATATAATTTCAAAACTTTGCAGCTTAGATTGCAAATTTGTAAATATTGCGCATTCGCAGCTTTTGGCAGTTTTTATTTGTTCTGTTAAATAAAAGCCAAAATTGTTCTGTACGAGTTGATTATTTAAGTAAAAATTACTGAAATATTAGGAACAATACCGATGACTTACAAATAATTTAAATCATTTAATGTTAAAATCTTTTTAAATGTTCTTTTTTTTTCTTCTTTCTTTTTTCTTCTTCTTTCTTTTAATTGTAATTTTAAATGTGTTTTTGTGTGTGTGACTCAAACTTGATGGTAATATGACTAATAATATATCTAATATGAGACACAATATGTAACCGATTAGAGACGCTACTTGGTGTTGAAAAAGCAGGTCCTATGGTTATATGAAAATTATTATTATTACAATTTCACCTGCTGTAACTAATTTAGTTTGGAATTTTATTTGAGTAAAACGCAGAGAGTTAAACAAACTAATTTTCAGATAATGTTAAGTTTATTAGTTTATTGTTTGAAAAACCTGCTGCTGCTTTTTTTTTTTTTTTTTTTTTAAATATGAGGATTTGTGTGTTGACGGTTTAAGATGGGCTTTGAGGACATTTTCCTAATTTAAGTTCTTCTTAAATCATATTTATAAGAGAAAATATACAGTTATGTTAAACCAATCTCAAAGTTTATATTAAAGTACAGGTTGGGCACAATTAAAATCCATCTTTTTAGAGAATTTTTGCAACTAAAGGAAAATATATAACTTTAAGATGAAAAGGGCTTATATGGCTGTTCGCTTTACATGCTATTCCTTATAAATGAAATAATAAACCAAAATGAATTCAACCCAATGAAGTTTTAAATATATTGTTGTTCTTGAAGCGCAATGAGCAAAAATCCTATCAGTTATTTCTTAAAGTTTTCATTTCAAAAATTTTATGATAATGTTTAAACAGCATTTCCAGATTTTCCCAGCAGTACTAATACAAAATTTCAAAATTATTTACTAATTTCTACAGACTTCGGATTGATCTAAATAACACCAGTTTAATTATGGCTTGCCTGCACCTTAAAAACTTTCGAAGCTGTCAGAAATAAAGCACACGTACTGTTTGGTATTATAGTCCTCTAACCAAATTAGAATTATATTAAAGTTTTAAAAGAAATTTATACTAGATTAATACAGAAAATCTTTATAGATTTTTATACTAATATTGTTGATGCACATTTAACCAAAAAAAAAGAAAAGAAAGTTTACATAATAAATAAAAAAAATCTTGAGAGAGCCATAGTAAAAACTATCTTATATTTGAAGATAATTTATTTTTTTTAATAAAAAAACTGTAGACACATTCACCTTGACTCCTTTTTTACTATAAAGTTCGAATATATGTTAATTTAGTTAGAGTAGTCTTAGTGCATCAATATATAGTGTTAATGTGACTAAACTTTGGTAATATTTTTTTTTTTTTTTTTAATTTTATTTTACTTCTTATTTCACAAAATGTAATTTTTCATTAACAATATTTGTTTAGACTTTTTTTTTTCCATTTTTTTTTTTTTTTTTTTTCTTTTCATTTTTGTCCGAATGATTCGAAGAAGGGACTTACCGTACACACTGATATTCGATATTTTATGCAATTATCAACATAATATTTGAATATATTATAATAAAATATTTCATTATTATAAAAATAAACTGTTTTTACAGGAATAAGCATTGTATAAGCACGCTCTCATATTCAAAATCATAAATACCCTTTGACGATGTCAAACAAAATTACTTTCTTAAATTATAAAAAAGTTATTCATCCTTAATATTTTAAAGTGAGTTCAATGTTGTAATTATACTTCTTTTCAAAATATTGAGAATCATAGCCAAACACGTTTTTACTTACCTATCAATTACTTTCAATTACCTATATGTTTACATAGGGATATGAAAATGTATAGCATTCAGGGAAAAAAACGATTTTTCTTTCATTTCCTCAGGTTTTGAAACATCATGATTTCAAAAAAGTGGTCTAGATAAAATGTCTATGCGTACATGGTACCAAATGAATTGACGTACGATATTCAAATTTGGTGTGCGGGCTAGTGGTAGCCATGTGACCTACGATTAGGTTTGAGCATTCACATAAGGGTGAAATCATGAATCTAATGCTTCTTAAGGTGTTTTAATCGCCCTCACCTCCGAATTTCCCGTAGAAATCCGATAAAAGCGTAAAAAGTTGAAAAATGAGTGTCTTTAACTCAGAGCTCTCTGCCCTTGAGCATCGCCCATCAACTATTGATATCTTTCTGATTTTCGTTCAAGAAAGGACAGTGTAATGTCTATTGAATATCATCACCAATTTCGTCGGTTATGCGTTTTTCTTTTTTTTTTATCATTATTTTTTTTTCTTGTCCCACGTAAAAATTATTGCCAAAAATATCGCAAAATTCTCCATTTTCATTTAAATGAAGAAACATTTGGAAACAGTAAATAATACCATACCAAATTTGAATGCAGTGACCAATATTACAGTGTGTAGTCTCAAGTTTATGTAACTTATATTTTAATTTACTAATGTGATGTCAAACAGAGTTGAAAAGCATTGTTTAACTTTGGAAATTATTAAAACCTTATGAATATAGAGTTTTACGTATCTGCAATGTTGTCTAAAGTTGTTAAAAGATCTATCGCCTTTTTCTGCATCAATTGATTTATGATGTTGAATGTATTGGTAAATTAACTTGTATAAAAAAGTTGAATTTTCAGGGTTGCTGAACTTTTTACACTTCACCTAATCTGCATGAGATAAATTTTTGTGCTCTTAAATATTTTTTATTTAATAAAAAATTAATTTTTAAATTAATTTTTAAAATTTTATTTTTTATTACATTTTTGGGGTAATTTGTTACATGGGGTGCAAAAGAGGATTGTCAAACCCTCTAATTTTTGTTTCATTGAACCCTGGTAGTATAATACTAATTGATGATACCCCTCCCCCCCCTCTTCCCCAAGTTGACAAACTATCACCGCCACTGTAAACACTCACTTTCATAATCGCACCCCCCTTGATTGACCTCTAAATCCGCCCCTGAGTGCATATTATAATGAACGAGCTCAGGCCAGTTTTCGACCCCTCTCAGTTAAACTTCTACTATTATAGCTAACCCCCCGATTTTTTTTGTTGTCTCATAGACTTTGCCAAGGTCTGAGAACAGAATAATCTCGTGAATCCGGACTTACCAGTTACATTTTCTATGAGCCCAAAATCTTCGTCTTCCTTGATTCATATCCAACTGTTATGTTTTCAACTTGAAGAGGAAAATTACTTGAGGCAATGCAGAAATTTGGTATACCGAGGAAATTAATAAGACTTTCAAAAATGACCATGAAATGCACCAAAGTCAGTATAAATACTGGGGGAAAAGCTGGAGAAATATTTTAATTTAATAAAGGAGTAAAGCAAGGTGACTCATTATCAGCTGTGCTGTTATTAATTGCTAGTACAAAAAATAGTTTAATTAAAACTGCAATAGAATTAATGACTGAGGTAAGAAAATTAGGATTAACTGTTAGTGTAGAAAAATCTAAATTTATGGCATTGTCAAAATCTGATTACAGAAAAAAAGTGCAAGACATAAGCATTAATAATAATGCATTTAAGGGCACCACTACATTTACATAATTGGGTAACATAATAAATAATAAAAATGAAATACTTAATTGTATAAATAAGACGCATATAAAATAGAAATAGAGCTTTCTTTGTCAACCATAAAATCTTAAAGAGTAAATTAATTACAAGAAAATATAAATTACAAATCTATAAGATTCAAATTAGACTAACAGTTACTTATGGTGCAGAGACATGGGTCCTGACAGACAGAGATGCAACTAACCTTAGAAATTTTGAAAACACAATTCTAAGAAAATTATTTGGACCGATAAGAGAAAATAACAGGTGGATAATAAGATATAACCATGAAATTAAAAGACTTATTAAAGGAGAGAACATAGTAAAATTTATGAAGGCAAAAAGAATTCAGTGCATGGAACACTTTGAGAGGCACATCATGCCTAAAAGAATTATGAAAGGTAAACTTTATAAAACAAGAAAAAGGAGTCGACAAAAATTGAGATGGTCTGACCAAGTCGAAGATCTAGAAATTTTTAAGATAAAAAAATTGAAGAAAGAAATCCAGTGAGAGGGATTTCGAAATCAATTGTAGAGAAAGCCAAGGCTCACCCCGGGCTGTAGCACTGGATAAGAAGAAAAAGATCGTTTTAAACTTTTAACATGTTAAATTAGTAGATTACTCATCCTATTTAGACTTTTAATTCTTTTTATATACACATAATTTGAGTTCTAATCCTCTTGAACGAAAGTATTGATTTAAATTTGTAAAATGATTAGTAGTACAGGGAAAAAAAAAACTTTTAATTGGTTTCAGAACTTTGTTAGATGTGTTTACTTTTACAACTATTAAGATTTTAAGAAATTTCATTGGCTAAATTGTTGATTTTAGATATCAGTGTGACACATTCCAAATGTAGCTACATTTGAAAGGCGTGGGCTTCCATTTTCTTCAAATATTGATCTATCCCTGGAGTTGCCCAAGATATATAGACAAAAAATAACATAAATGACATTAAATAAGGAGACATGGCGAAAAATCACCCAAATCACCATAGCTTTGTTTTGCTTCTTCTTTTGCTTCATCTTCTCGATGTGAACAAAACTTTAGCCAGGTCTAGAGACGGAACGCTTTGATAAAGTATGGTAATTTTTTTTCTAAGCTTGTTTAGCGGGGTACAAATTTCATTGAGAACGAAACGAGAGTCGACTTCTCAATGAAATGAGAGAATTTTAAACAGGATATTTAATAAATTAGAAGAAAAAAGTCGTTAACGGATTTCGGATATCGTTCTTTTGTTCCATGTAAAGAAGCGACTTCGGTACTTCTTGTTCTCTTTGTAGACAATTAGAGCAGAGTTTTTTTTTTTTACATTTCTTTTTTTGACAAGTGACGTTTATTATTTGTTGACATGTAACGACTGCATGTTGGTACAAAGACCAACCAGTAAATTTCATATGCCCTTGAATAGCAACATATTAGACCCTTTTATGACAGAATGTCCAATTACCCCCAATAAAAATGCCACCTTACTTTGGGTCAATTGGAAGTAAATCACTCGAAGGTTAACTAAATCCTCAAAAATACTGTTGCTTTTTTACAACTGAAACGTCTACGCTCAGGGGCGTAGCCAAAAACTTTTCGAGAAGGGACATGAAATTGTAAGTCAAACAAATAATTATAATACGTTTTGCTATTAATGTCGGATGTGTTTAGTAATCCAAATAACATGCATCTTTCCTAAGCATGCTTATGAAATTACAATAAAACATTTAAATAAATTTACCATTAAAAAAAATTCCTTTGATTTTAGCATTCTAATAGCAAACAGAAAAATTTCGGGAGCGGATATATCCCTCTCCCCCAACCCTGGCAAAGTGCCTGTCAGTCAGTCGTATTTCTCATCTTCCTTATCATTTGGGAAAATAGGAGGAATAAGTCATCTCTGTTCCCTTTCGATTACTAGTAGTGACTGAAAAAAGCCTTGTGGGATAGGAATTTAGATTTTGTCAGGGCTAGAGGTATTTGGGTGTGTGGTTGGTTGGTTTGTACGCTCAATGACCTATTTTTAAGCACAATGACGGCTAATCAGGACGGGATCTACAGACTACAGCTTAAAGTGGATTCCGAACCACAACGAATATCCATGCCTAATCCGGGAGTCTGGTATTTTGTTATACGGATTTGTGCCAAAAAGCTTAATAATATTGATAGCCCTCTGTAGGTGCCACTTCGGCCTTTACATTTCAATACCTCATATCCACGCAGCACCTTCTGCTCATCACGTAACATACGAAGCTTTGCATATATCGAATTATCGAACCCGCAAACTGCAAAATAATATTGATCAGGAGTTATAGAAATAATAGAAAACAAAGCTTTTTTAATCAAATGTTTTTAATTTGCATAATCTATTTTAAATAACAGTTTTATATTTTATACTACAATATTTTTACTGCACACAATTTATCGATAGAAACAACGAACACATGCAGAGGTTGAAGAAATCCTTTCAAATTGTAAGTCAGTAAATAAACAAGCATTCAGTTTAGAAATTCTGATTAAAAACGTTCAATTGTTGTGCGAAAGCATTTAAAAAACAAGTTAGAAATAGTAAAAGCAGGGTATCATCCTAGTTTACCATTGTTTGGCACACATTACAAGAATTTTAATGAGGTATATATTTGGTGAAATAAATAAAAAAATTATTCTAACACCAAAACATACAGCTAAAAATGTTAAATGCCTTTATAAAAAACATTTAAACAAAAATAAGATTCATTACAAAACATTGAGCAAAATACTTTGAAAAATTCTAAAATATGTACCGAAATTCCATGATTAAGCCACCAATGCGAAAAATTCAGGCAGTTTTATGAAACTGTCTTGAATAAGAAAAAGTGCAACAGGTTTAAAGTAATTTATTTATATTAAATTTAAAAGCAAGTAATTAAACATTTATTTTTAAGAAGAAAAAAAAGTCTTTCTTTTTTAATTTGTTGAGAAATTGAAACTTCAGTAATAATATTACAAAGAATAACTCCGAATTCAGCAATTTAAATATTAAAAATAAACACCAAGAAAAATCAAAGAATAGCAGTCAGTGCCATCATACTTGTAAATACTCTGGATGAATGTTTTAGAAAGCATTATCATTTACACAAACCCATGAAAACTGTAATTGTTTTTTTGATTAAAATTCAATTGTCGATGAACTTCCAAATGTTATTTTAAAAGAAGCATGATAAAAACAAGCGAAAAATAAAAGAAAACAATTCATAATTATGTTACGAAGCAGTCCTAGTTAATTTCCTCAAACCCTGTTAACACTAGGGCCACATTTAAACCCAAAAATTCTAGAATGGATTCATCAAATATCTTATATGATAAGAAGACTATTTTATCAGTGGTCTGTATCCAATTAAAATAGAAAAGCGTATATTTTTAATTAGAAAGTGTGTATATATTTAAAACTGAGGCTTTTTTTAAGTTAACTCTTTGACAGACTATAGATAAGTAACGAGCTGAACCTCTATTGCAATAGTGTCTTCATATGTGATCAGATCATTTTCGGGAATATTCCTCCAGTGTAAGCAGATATGGTAAATGTCACAAAAGTTTAAGTTCTCAATAAAAAAAAATCTTGGCTGATGGACATCAGAATTACATCCTCTAGACTACTTCTTGGGTTCGTCGATGGACGATTGTAGCTTCTTTTCAATGTTAGCGAAGGCATCCTGACCCATGTAATCAATCTGTCCTCGTTCCCATGCGAACCTCCTGGATTCCGAGTCCTGACCTGCGGGTCCCAGGTGCAACTTGGCTAGTTCACCGGCAATTCCTTTCTGGAATAAGAATAGAAACAAAGAGTCAAATGCCTAATATATCCATTTGATATATGTTGAAAATAAATAAATTGGCGTCATAATCCCTTGTTCAATGTAACTCATTACGGTTGCAGAGAATCTTGATAAACCCATTAACGCCTGTTGGCAAGAAAACTTGCCAAACGACATTTTAGTCTTTTTTTTTGCTAATAAATTGCGATTGTGATTCCACTTAGTGTTTTTTAAAAATCAAAAATAATTTTACAAAAAATCTGAAAAATTAAAAACATACTTAAAATGATCTAAATAAGCAAGATAAAAGTTCAAAACATTTCAGAAGTTAAAAACAATTTATCCATTTCAAAGTCGCCTTTAATGGGTTAATACAATTTTATTAACATAAAGTAAACGACGTCGTCATGCTTAAGCAATAGCATAGGCGAGAAGGGAAGCGAACCCAGTCAACTCAAGAGCAGAGCATCTGTTATGTTTAGTACAGTTGAGTTATACAATGTATGACAAATGTTTTTTTTTTTGTTTTTTTTCAGATTATCTGGCTCCGTCAGCAGCACGAGGGCTATAATGCGCCGAAACATTCGTCATTAGACAGGCCAACATATATTTACAAACATCCATGCTTAACACGGGGTTCGAACCCGCAACCTCGCGGTCTAGAAGCTAGCACGCTAACCACTATACAGTTTTGTCGGCGGTATGACAATTGGAATATGAATTGAAAGGTCCAGGAGAAAAACGATCCTAGTCATAAAAAGTGGCTGAAAAATCCTTAATTTAAAGTTAAGATTCTAATTTGTCTTGTATAAAGCCTGTAATCAGTGATAAAGTATGTCTGATTTTTAATTTTTCTTCCCTGGATTTTAAACCAGTTTTTTTTATTCAGATTAAATAAAGCTTCAATAATGTAATTTTTTTTTATACAGATAATTTCAAATTTTTTCTCATGAACTCTTCAATTATAAGAATACCGACTAATGTCAAAAAAAAAAAAAAAAAAAAAAAAAAAAAAAAAAAAATTAATCCAAGTTTTTAAACATCAATATCTTATGCTATTCTGTTTCATCATTTTTAAAAATTTTTTTTATGTCATTGGAGTATTTTTTTTTACGATATTAGGCAGAATATATTATGTACATGAAAAAATTATGTGATTCGTCCTTAGAAAATTAAAGTAATATGTACTTTGATAGCTTAGATTTTATGGCCTTTTTACAGTATACATCGATTTATTTCCTTTCACTCACAATAAAATAATTTGTTCAACAACATATTCTTCTTCAGCACAATAAAAGTCTGCAGTCTCAGAACGCTCACCTTTGTATTGAATTATAACTAATTGTCAACCGTTACTTGAAGACCCTGGGAGTGTTTGAACTTTAACAAGAGCAACAACAAATCCAAAACATGCTACAGTATTAAGGTTTTTTTTTTTTGGGGGGGGGGACTCAATGACATACCAAGTGGCATCACTAACTTAGTAGGAATTATGTTTATGGCAATGAATGGAGTAGAATCTCTGACTTTCTTTTTTTAAAACAATTACTTTAACGCTAAAGCTTTTAAGGGGAGTCTGAGTTTAAGAAAGTCAAAAAATCAATTTTGAGACTAATATTGTAAAAAACCTACAAACAGTTCTTAATCCGACGGTGCAAAAAGTGTTAATCTCGCAAAATTGGAAGTACTTTTAATATATATATATATATTGTTTTATCGTTTACAACTTTTACGGCCCATATCTCCAAAGGCAATTTTGAAGGCTTGAGTAGCATTTACTCAAAAACTATTAAAGATAAATGCCTAAAATTTTTAACATACATCTTTACCAATATATTACACAATTTGAGTGTAGCATTTTCAAATATTTTGTTTCTCGAAAAAAATTTAAAGTCAGACATTCTATAGAATTTTCAAAAAATTTCATTTTTGGTGGCAATAAAACTGCATAAAATCTTTAATTTCGAAAATATTAAAAAATACAGCGCTCAAATTGAATAATATATTGGTAAGAATATATATGTTACAAATTTTAGCATTTTTCTTTAACAGTTTTTGAGTAAATGTTCCTTACGTTTCCAAAATTGCGTTTGGAGATTTGGGCCGTTAAAGTTGTACAAGATAATGCGAATTGATGCATAACACTTATTTTAAATATATAAAAAACACTTATAATTTAGCGAGATTAAAACTTTTTGCATCATCGGATTCAAAATTGTTTGTAGTTTTTTTACAATATCAATCTTAAAATTAGTTTTTGACCCATTATTCTTCACCAGTTTTAATTAATAATTTTCAAGTTCTGAAATTTCCTAATTTTATACAATTGATACCTAAATACCCTAGATATTTCACAGATGAATCCAGGTTTTCCCATAAGTCTTTTATGATTAGACAACAAATCAGATAAGTCTAAAAGAATTTAGATTGTAACAGAAAGATGAATCTGCAATAGCTTGCTAAATTTTTAAAAAACACCAAGTTAGCACTATATTTTTCAAAGAAAATGTACTACCACAAATTCTAAAGAGGATTTTTTTTTTTTTACTAAGACGCTAATTTGGAAGTCGCTGTTACGAGGAAGCATTGACTTATGTTCTAATAACGTGGACAACACTTGTTGCGTAGTTGTGACCTTGGTGAAGGAACAGATTATATCTAAAACTCAATACGGCAGGCACCTTATCATTGAAATGTTGCGTTAAGTGTTGCCGTCTTATAATTTGAAAAGTTCGAAAGAGTAATATAAACTTGTTTTAAATTAAAACCTTTGTGCAATGGTTTAAATGGACAAAACAAGCTTATCTTTTTAATTGTTATTTCTCTGAATTTCGGAATAACGTTCAATGGTTTGTAATTGATTTGCAGTTGGTTAGTTGTGTTGGGAATTTTTAATCAAAGACCTACATGAGGTCTATGATGCGTGGCATATAGTTGCATCAATATCTGTGTGAAAGGGTTTAACTGCCCGCATTTGCGACTCAAAATTGAGAAAACTCGGGTAAAGTTCCACCAGGTAGCCCGACAATTGAGGACTAGAAATAGAAAACAACCCAAGTCCAAAAAATAAAAAATTTCAGGAGAGCCGAAAAAGAAAAAACATTCGCATTGGTACTTAAGGCTATGACTAAGTATCAGATTGAATTTGAACTAAGGCCACTGGAGTTCGAACTTTGGGAGTTCTCCAGTTTGTTTAACTTGGTCTTTAGGACATTTTTCCGTAAAAAAAAAAAAAAAGATTTTCGATTTATTTTTTTGTACTTAGGTCGTTTTTCAATTCTAGTCCTCAATTGTCTCACGAGACTACCAACCATAATTCCTGTCATGTCTACAAACTTTCGAGAGAAGGCTAGCAGACGGCCTGCTATACTTGATCTCGACACCTTTTCCATCATAGGCGTATATTTTCTCTCCCGACCATGAGTTTGCCATTGACAGGTTGTATTAGATATTTACTGAGCAAGAACTAAATGAAAGCTAATACAGGCAACACGATTCCAAACTTCATCAAGAGAGGATGCATGCTTTCCGAGAGATCCGTCAAGGGGAAAATGACCCGCATTTGCCACTTAATAGGGAGAAAATCCAATCTAATATTGAACTCCTATACTTACACATTCCTCCGTGAGATTTGGCTGGACGTATTTTATGAACAGATCCCACCACAGCTGCAAGTGCTCGTACGAGTGTGGACTGTCTGGTTGAACTCGGCCTGTCTCACTGTTGTAGAACTGCATCCAGGGCTTGATAGCACCAAGGAAATGGACGATTTTTACATCTTTACCAAACCTTCGGGGAAGGGAAAAGTAACCGAAAATCAATGTTAATCGTATCGAACATAAACTTTAACATTTAAATAAATTGTTTTTAAAAAATTTCTATTTTATCATAACTTTTCATTTTGGTGTAATTGTAACACGATATAATTTTGAATTGTTAAAAATATGTTCTGTAGTATTCTATGTTTTTAGTTTGGTTGCTAATCTGTCGTTATCAGGAGTTTTAGACACACACACACACTATGTAAAATAATGACTAAAGATTATAAAGTACAATATTTAAATATTTCCGACGAATAATTTTTTTGACTAATATGGCCTAATATTTTGACTTTTTGACCAGATGGCCAGACCACTTGAAAAGCGCTTCATTGCCTTGCCTTGGTGGAAGAGGGACTCGCCTTCGGTTCCTATCAGAGGAAAGACGCAGGCCTTGAGCTGCGACGTTGCATTTAGCCTACTGGCTTGAGAAATGTTTAGGCACAGGCCTAACATTTTGTAGAATTAAATTGTAAATAAACGTTGTTTGTTATTATAGCAACGTGCTTTGATTGGATTAAGATAGAATTAAAATTCTTCATATAATTATACATTCGTAGAATGAGTGTAATGTCATTTTATTAAATACTTACAAATATTGGGTATGTACTTAGAAGAAAAGTACAACTGACTTCTAATATTTAAGTATTGTTATGTTTCCAATATTACGTCAATGAAAACTGAATATAAAATATAATCGACTAATCAGCGAAAAAAACAAATTTATTAGTTTGGTTATAAGGACACTTTATGAAATAATTAATAACGAGAATTGACGTATGTAATATTATTAATATTATTATTATTATTATTATTATTTTTTTTTTTAACACAAAAACAGTCGGACTTTTAGAGCCAGTAACGCACTTAGGATTTTTAATATTGATGAAATGTTTAATATATCCATTTTTACTTTTACTGAAATTCAAAATCTACTCACTGTTTGTAGGCTGGTTGATATGTGTAGCTAACATTTGCATTCATATTGTAAATGAATGATAAATGTTTAGAGATATCAGACGTCCTCCAGTCACTGAAGAACATATTCAAGACACCTTGATCACCACCTTAAGAATTCGATACGAGCAATAAATTTACGATATACTTTTTATAGTATTTTTCATAATTATAACCAGACAATGCAAACATTTGTTTTACAATAATCCACATAAAGAGGTGTCCAGTTTAATTATAATATATCCAATTAAATTATAATATATGTGTTTACAATGCATTTACGTACGGCATTTATAGCACAATCAGAAATTATTTTATTTTGTTCAGAAGGATTGAGTGGTTGGAGAAGAAATATAAACCGTCATTTTATCCACAGTTATTTACTTTTTCTGACCGAACCTTTTGATTGCAATACAGTATAGTATTGGTTTTCGATATATGAAAAGGAACTCGGCAATCATAGGAAAATCTATGGGAGGATTGGAAGTCGTCTTTGTAGAAGGCACGAAGATGGATTATATTTGATTTTATGCATACAAAACATCAACTATCACGGATACTCATGAGTTCGTAAAGACAGCAGTCCCTAGCGAATTTAAGAGGGCGATCATCTTTCTAAATGCATCGTTCAATGTAGAAAGGTATCATGATACATTTTTTAAAGTTTCCAGTAGATATAAAAGCAATACTTTCTCCATACTAGTACGCAACCACAAGTACATTTTAGCAAAAAAATTAATTGTAGTATCCGTGGGAAAGGTTTAATGCAATAAGATTTTAAGTTTTGAAAGAGATTTTAATGAGGCAGAAGTTTAAATTTTACCTACTTAAGAATAGTTCCTTCCCAAAAAACCTCAGAAAAAAACTAATAAAGCAAAACTATACAGTAAAACAAACTGTATTAGCTGTTTCAAAACATCAAAAATTACATTATTAGACAAGGATAAAAAGTATTCCTTTTTCCTTTCGGATGCCTTTTTAAGGAATTATTGGTTGGTACACTAAAAATTCATTCAACTTTTTCTTCGGTTACTAAAATTTTGTGAATAAGTCTTGTCTTGGGATATTATCAGTGCTACACCAGGTTTTTCCAGTGAAAAGTTTGGTGAGCTAATACCATTGATGCTTTGTATTCATTTTTTTTGTTTGGGATAAATTTTCGAGATAGAGAAATTTGATGGTTTTTGACAATAGAGAAAGAAACCTATTGTTCTTTTGGACCCCACCCCCTGTTTTCCAGATTTAAGACTTTAATCTTATAGAGATTGGGTTCCAAATTGGGGAAATCGATAATGTCTTTACTTTAAAGTTTTCAACAGTAAACTTTGATGCATTCTTATTGATAAAATCCACGTATGGGAAAACCATAGCAGCTACAATCACCTGTTAGCATTCTCGAGAACTAAATGTAACTAGTGGTGTGGAACATCACACAACTTTCAATTGCTCTATAATGACGAGGATTTGTGTCATCTACAGTATTTATGTTTTCATCATTCATTTAGTAAAGATGGTCAGTTTGGCGATATTTGTTGCGATAATTCTTGTATGGGTCTAAAAAACTACTTCGTCAAATAAATGATTTTGGCGATAAACTTTTCAATAATTCTTATACTATCCTTTCTTATAAGTGAAATTGAAGAGAGAAGAAAAAACGATCGTTGTTGAGGTATGCTCAAGGAAAGAGAACTATGTGTTAAAGGTATTCGTTTTTCGACTTTTTACGCTATTAAAGCATTTTTACGAAAATTTCGAAGGTGGATATGTTTAGAACATCTTAAGAGGCATTATCACAGCGATTTTGGACAAAATCGTTAGAGCCGTTTTTTAGCAATTACTAAAAAACATGATTTTCTTCCCCCAATTTTTTTTTTTTTGCGATTTTGACGAAAATCTTAATAGTAGGTTTTTGTGCTATCACCAACCCTCACACCAAATTTTAACATCGTAGATCAATTTGTTCGGGAGTTATGCTGACCACGTACACACATACAGACATTTTTTCTAGATCATTTAAATCAGCATAGTTTGAAAACGTGGAGAAATGCAATATATATATATATATATATATATATATATATATATATATGCTTTACTTTCATTACACTATGTTTATATACGGGTCTTATTTTTTTTTCCAGTGCGTCAATCGGTGGTTAAATAGAGTAACCATTTTTAGCTATTTCACATACAGTCAGCATGGTAATTATTCCTCTCCCCGTCCCTGAAATAAAATAAAACCGCACGATACTATTTTACCTAGGTTTGGGAAATGCCATGACCTTTATAACCACAAACTGTTCGTAACTCTGTATTTACAGACGGATGTTACTGGGTTTGGGTGTCCCATTTCCAGATATTGATTTAAAATTATTACTTAAATTCATATCAAATACCCACCATCGAAGCTGCCATTTTTCATTGCAAATTCTGTGATGGCTGTGTACGTCTTTTCACTGGGCTGAAACACAAAGACTCCGGAATTGAAACAATCCGGCCATCCGACATCGGGGACCGCTGATAGCTCTTCTCTTTCGAATAGTTCATCGCAGTTTTTAACTACCTACAAAAAGAAATATTCTCCATTAATAATTGTTTATACAAAACTTCCCAATAAATTTAGGTACCGTAAATTAGGGTTACTTTTTAATCTATCATTCTGGGTCCAAGTAAGCCATTAAAGTGATGCAAGTCGTTCTTGATAATGGTTTACTGAAATGTTCGACGTAATTCTTTTTAAGACTTTCGCGAAGCACTACGAACTACATCGGTCATTTAAAAAAACCAGTATCAGGAACAGCATGCATTTTATAATTCTGGGTCCAAATGAGCTCCTAAGGTCCAATTTACAATATTTGAAATGAAATACTACATTATGAGTATGATTTTTTGCAAATAAAATTATTGGAAGCGTATGTGCATACAAGCCTGTTAGGATTAGGCGACATTTTGCAAAAAGATCTTCCCCTTGAACTGTTTCAAAAACAAACACTACCAAGTTGGCAGTTTGAGGAATAAGAATACATTTCACGATAATATTTTAAAGTTTTTTTCTAGTATCCGCTATACAGTGGTGGGAATTCAATTAAAAACAGGCAGTTTTTTAGCGATAATTTCTTTATTATGTTTTCAAACTTATTCAAATATTAAACAGAACATGCTAAGCATAATACATAATATGTACATAACAAGTTTGATACATTTCAATAAACAAAAAAATAATTCAATATTTTAGTTTTTAGATATGTAAATTGAATTAAGAACAAAAACAATTAATAGTCAGTAAAACCACCTTTTTCCATCAAAAGTTACTTGATGCTATTTTTCATCAATAAAACAAGTTTCTGATTATACTTCTGATCAATTAGTTCCCCCTTTTCTTTAATTGAAAATTTCAATTCTGCAACCAAATTGTACTGTTTGCCATTGTCATAAATCAAACGAACTAACAATCCCCAAATATTTTCTATAGGATTTCAATCAAGGCTATCAGGCGGGCGATCTAAGAGGACAATATTCTGGTCTTCAAACCAGCGTTTCAAGCCAGTGTGCTGGCATTGTCCTGCAAAAAGATGAAGTCCATTCCGTTATTTTGCCATGCAAACAGCCACACGTTTCTAACAGTAAGTTCACTCACAGAACATTTGAAGCTACACGTTTTCTAACAGTAAACTATAATCTAATGAGTTTTGTCGACCTTTTAAGAAAATAATTTCACTCTTTCGATTCTATGAAATCGATGCCCAGACCATCAAACTTTAGCCACCAAAGTTTCTGCTGAATGTTGATTTGGATTCTTTACATAAATCCCTCAAATAATATATCCAAATTGAATTTTTTTTTTCATCAGAAAATATTACTTTCTTCCACTTGTCCATATATTTATCATATTTCCATATACTTATCATAATATTGAAATCGCGTAGTCTTATGAAGCAAAGATAACTTTGGATCAGATTCCATCTTTGATCACTTCAAGTTCTCTAATGATTTTAAAATATGTCGGACTCTTCTTGAGGTAACAGGAAGAGATAGATCTGTTACAATTTGATTTGAGCTACGCCCACTTTTTGAAGCAAGTCGTATTATTTCTTTGATCTCGCACGGTCAAACGTTGATTCCCTTTTTTAATGAAGTGTTTTCCATAATTATTAGGATCTTCCTTGCACTTGTATATAACTCTTTTTGATCTTTTTATAAGTTTACTGATGTCGGTATTCGGTAATAGATTTACAGCGATTCAGTATGTATCAATTGATATTTTCGGCATTAGGTAACAGCGATTTCTTACCCATCGTGAACACTGACACACACACACACACACACACACACACACACACACACACACACATACATACATACATACATACATACATACATACATACATACATACATACATACGGTAATGAAAGTATAGCATTCGGTCAAAAAAAGAATTTCGATTTTTTTGCATTTCTCCACGTTTTGGAACATCCTGATTTCAAAAAAATGTGTCTCTATCTAAGTGTGTATGTGTGTCTGTGGTAACAAATTGACCTACGATGTTCAAATTTGGTATGAGGGTTAGTGGCGGCCATGGGACCTACCATTAAGGTTTTCGTCAAAATCGCGCATGCGCATAATGTAGCTGTCTTAGAAAAAATCACGTTTTTCAATGATTGCTAAAAAACGGCTCTAACGATTTTGATAAAAATCGCTGTGGTAATGCCTCTTAAGGTGTTCTAAGCATCCTCCGAAATTCCCGTAGAAATGTTTTAATGGCGTAAAAAGTTGAAAAATGAATGCCTTCAACACAGAGTTCTCTTTCCTTGAGCATACCTCATCAACGATCGTTTTTTCTTCTCCTCTCAGTTCTGCTTATAATAAAGGATAATATAAAGATTATCGAAAAGTATATCGACAAAATCACCAATTTTTTTTCCTTCTTTTTTTTTAAGACCCTTACAAGAATTATTGCAAAAAATATCGCCAAACTGGCCATTTATTTTAAATGAAGGATGAAAATATACAAAGAGTAAAGGACACAAATCCTCATCAGTATTATAGCGTAATTGAAAGTTGTGCGATGTTCCACACCCCTAGTTTTTATTTGCAGAGCATGTTAGTACCATCTGTTTGATTTTGTAATTAGTGAATAGTATCGACATTTTACTCATAAACAAGCAAATGTTCTTAATTCAATTTCCATATCTAAAAATTAAAATATTTATTTATTCTTTTATTAAAATGTATAAAATTTGTTATGTGCATATCATGTATTATGCTTAGCATGAATACTGTTTAAAATTGGAGTAAGTTTGAATAAATAATAAAGAAATTATCGTAAAAAATCTGCCCGTTCTTAATTGAATTTCTACCACTGTATTAGCGTACTACACATGATACAATAGATTACTTGTATCTTTAGATGTTTAAAAATCAATGTTAAATTAATTTTCACTTAAAAAAGAATAAATTAAGGATTGGTATAAATATAAAATTAAAAAAAAAGCATTTAACAAAATTATAATTATTAATTAATGATTACATTTTTAATCTTGTTTGCATTATTGTTAAAACTCACATTTTTAACCGACAGCCAAAGCGAAATTTAACAAGGAATAATTTATTCTTAAAAATACTTCGTATTCAAAAGTGAACATCGCTGCTCTGCACAGACACTCATATCGCAGTGAAACTAGATTTACAGATTTAACAGGCTAGCGAGATTATTCATTGGGATTTTTCCATTTCCTTTTTAATAAGGCAAACATAAATACATATGTTTTTACGATATATGTACTAAAAGAAAATCTTGTGTAAATTTTTAAACAATTTTATCCATTTAAAAAAAAAATAATATTTTTTCTTAGTTCATCAAAAAACACAAGTTTGAATAAATAATAAAGAAACACAAGTCAGAAAACATGCAGATTATCTGCGCAATTTTATAAGAGAAAATAACTTTTTGGCACAGTACCTTTAAGCTTGCATAGATTATTTTATCTTTTTCGGGTAAGGTGTGTGTGTTTTTTTTTTTTTTTTTATGATACGCAATGAGTTTTTAAAGTATTTTTATGGAATAAAATAAATAATTAAGATTTCCTTGTGTAAAGTACTTGCTTTCTGATAAGTAGAAGATTTGCTGAAATTTTGATAAGAGGTTTCATTCAAACAAAAACTAGGGGTGTGGAACATAGCACAACTTACAATTACAGTATAATACTGACGTAGATTTGTATCATTTACCATTTTTATATTTTCATCATTCTGTTAGCAAAAATAGCCAGTTTGGCGATAATTCTTGTATGGGTCTTTAAAAAAAAAAAAAAAAAAAAAAACTCCTCTAAAATGTTGATTTCGGTGATATATATTTTTCGATAATTCTTATATTATCCTCCAGTTCCAATGTTATTCACATGTTGACATTTTAATAACAAAACCCATAAAAACAAAGTTTTTAATAAAAATCCTTTCAATGCATTTCCAATTTTTATATTCATTAACATAGCGCCGTTTTTTGAGGTCAGCGTGTTCTTGGAGTTGGTATCTAATTTTAAATATTAAAAACATCTCTATCAACAAAATATGTGATAAAATACTTTTCAAAATTTATTCATTAAAAATGAATGCGAATTTATGCATTCACATCCAATTATCTTTTATTTATTCTGATTAAAACAATTTTATTATTTATTTATTAAAGCAATTTTGGCAACAGGAAAGAGTTTTTTCAATGATCAGTTGAATGGGATTATTAGTACTATTCCCAAACGATTTTGGCCACGTGTATACAATCGATCTTTTAGTGACAGTGACAGTCCCCAAAATTTGATAGAATACATTGTAATTGACATCGAATATATCTGCAAGTTCCAGACCAATTGGATAACGGCAAGGAAGTTAATTAGGCCTCCGTAGATTTGCATGCCATCGACATACACAGCCAAACACTCACACATACACAAAATCGAAGTTAATATAAAGAATTTAAAAATGCAAACTGACGCACATGAGATCTATCCTGGAATTGTTTTTAATAGTTTCATTTATTTCCCTTTTAAGGAATAGAATTCTTAACACCTCTCCGTAAAAATAGATGGATATTGACCAACTTAAGATAAATACACTCTCTTAAAATTCAATTAAAATTAGTGTTATTATCACAAAATTTTAATTAGACAATTTCAATTGTCACCAAACATTACAAAATATAAGTTAATTGAAGAGTACCAAGAATGGTTAGATGTTGTAACGGTAATCTATATCTTAAGTTTTAAAAATGATAATGTTGTTAGGCAACAAATATTCTGTCTACGGTAAACTTAAATGTTCTTCCACATTTAAAAATATCTCAATAATCTGAAAATATAGAAACGGTCAAATAATACACTGCATATCTGACAAAAATTTAGAATATATGGTCACGTTAAAAAATACTAATTATGCATATGGACTTACAATTATATCTGCATCTAGGAAGACGCACTTCTGGAACTCTGTTAGCCTCCAGCATTGGAATTTTGTGAATGTGACACCGAGATCTGGCCTTGAGAGGATAGCTAAGTTAGCTTCATCTTTGCTGTCTAGAACGTCAACTAATTTTACTACGTCAAACACATTCCCTAATAGGCCCCTGTTGAAAACAATAGGTTTAGATTACCACTCGGGTAATTAGGAAGTTATTCGATAAAACTATGAATTTTTGTAAAGAGATAATTTTAAACATTAAATTTATGAACTATATATTTTAACTGAAATTTCGCATAGAAACATTTAATAGTACGCAAATGCATACTTTTAATTATAAATGTGCTGAAGGAACCAATGCATAAAAGTAATTCAATTACAATTTTTAATTTGTTATACTGTATTAATTGGTATCTAACGTCAATGAAAAATTAAATTAAGTAAGCTTGAATTCAAAATAAATAGGCATAATCTTACATAATTTTCCGAAAAATTTATAAAAAAAACTTACTTAAGACCTTTTCTTTAAGCATGGAGAATATTTATTAAACACACTAACATTTTTCATTACTTATTTTTTTACATTATTTTTTAAAAAGGTGCCCTTGAAACTAAAATTTATATGTAAGTTGAGGTCTGCATAAAGAACAGAAAGTTTCAGTTTCTTTTCTTTTTATGTTTTAGATTACGCATACATATCATCAACACATAGAAACAACAGCTACGTTAATTTTACTTTGATCCAAAAACGAAAATGGAGTTTGGAATTAAAAAAAAAAAAATCAAAACATAATTTTACCGACATAGTATTAAATTTGTACGTTACATTCAGGGCTTCAAAAACTGAATTGGAAAATTTCTTTTCGCGATATTGTTGTAGGAGGGAAAATTCATAAAACAATGCTAGTCTTCACTAAGTTTTGATTTTTCGAAAGCGATTTTTCGGGAGGGATGACTCAAATATAAATTAAGATAATTCTGCTTTATTGGAAGGTACTCACTTAATTTTGTCTGATACTTGTGGTGTGATGATTACAGCCAGTTTTCGAGTTGTCTGTACATTTCGTAAACTCTGTGCTAAAACCAAGGCGCCGAGAGCGTAAGTGTCGTTGGTGACGCAAGTAACAAAAGCTTGCTGATCCACTGAAAAAGAAAGCATATTCAATAATGCTGTTAAAGTTGAATGAAATAAAAGTTTAAATTTGGTTTTATAAAATTCATACTTGGATTAAATAAAATATTAATTTCGATTTAATAAAGCTTGAATTTCATAAGAAGCTTAAATTAAATTGCGACAAATTTAATGAATTGAAACTACACAAGAGAAAAATACGCAAGCTCACTTCTCTTGGTGTAGCTGTAATAAAAAAGGAAGTCTTATTATCTTCAATTCCTTTTTAAACCAATAAGAATCACGTGGTTGATTTACTATCTATTTTACTCTTCAATTTAATCGGCAACAATTATCTATCAAAGCAGATTTATCATTTTCCCTCATCTATAACCTTAACACTACACCTGAATCCAGTGATGACATTGAACCATATAACAAAGGATTTTCTTTAATAAAAAGTCAATAGCAACATTTGTAATGATGCCACATTTAATGAATAGAGCATTAAAAGCCTTTGCCGTAGAATATATTCATACAACACTTTATTGAAATTATTATATTAAGTGTCTGGGATCCACATTTCTAGTGGAAAATATTAATGTTCCTAAGAAATTACACGTCAAATGAAGAATTCGTCAATTGTTAAGGTTAGTTTCCAAACCAAAACTGAAATAGAAGTTCTGATAGAAAGTATTGAAAATTCGGCAGGAAATAGTTCATTTGAAACTTATGGCAGCTTAAACTTAAAATGCTATAGACATGTTTTATATATATATCAGTTTGAAGATTTTAAGGAAATAAAAAATTATACAAAATTTCGTTGTGTACATGAACATTTAATCGTAAGAGTATACTTACAAACGATTCTAAGGGAATTTCTATATTATACAGGTTTGAACTTAGATGTTTGGTGGTCTATCTTTTCATCTTATTTGAAGACACCAAATTGACGACACTGTTATTAATCATCATAAATAATTTAGATATGTATAATAACTGTCGTACACCCTTAAAGGTTTATATTACAAATTTAAACACACAATTTGATTTTACTGGAAATCATCTTAATCATTTCAGCTCTGAGAATATTTGGATGCAGGTTTATCAGGGATTATTTTACAAATAAATCATAAAATAACATATCCAATGATCACAAACAACAGTTTACTTTCTAAATATTCATTTCAAACTAAAGTTTTAGTATAAAAAAAGTAAAAAAAGAATAAATAAAAAAGAAAGTTGAGAACTTAGATTATTCTTTTTGAGCTTTAGTATTCCAATAAGGGTTACTAAAGGTAAGTGACAAAGCAACGCATGTTGTGCTCTTGTAAAAAAAAAAAAAAGAAAGAAAGAAAAAAAGAAAAAAAAAAACAGAAAAAAAAAAAACATGACGTTGTGGCTAGACGAAAACGAAACATTATCCACTTTTTTTTATTCATCCTAACCTTAACGGATAATTAAGATAATTTATTACGTGAGAAGAATAACTAAACAGTTAATAATGGGATGAGTTAATTGTCACTTTATTTCACGGTGCGTCATGTATGAAGGCATTAATCCTTCTAATGTTACCTCCCACAGAAGATAGCAACCTCATGTATAGGGGATACATTAGAGTTTAAAATAGAATTTTCCCTTTTTACCTCCGCAATCCAAGTAGGACGGAACATTGGCAAGATAGTTGTCTGTCTACAAAAAAAATTCTATCAGTTTTTTTTTTTTTTTTTTTTTTTTTTTTTTGTGTGAGTGAAAGTGGGTTAAAATGTTCAAACTTTTTGTTTGATAATAATCTAATTGAAGAGTTAGATATTCTTACATTTTAAGTTCATTAGCAATTATTTGGCTTTTGCACATTTTACTTTTGCACAAACAGACATATGCTTTACATAAATATAAATTTAGATTATTTTTTAAAAAGTCTTAAATGTGTTTTTTTTTGTGAGTGAAAATTTTATAAAAAAATTCATACATTAAAAACAAAAAAAATTTCACAAAAACATACGTCAATCCAAGTAAAAATGTTGCAATATTGGCCAGAAATAATTTTAAACCAATGCTACGAGTAGTTTCTGAGAAAAATGCAGATAAAAAAAAAAATCACAAGTGAATAGATAGAGCCTTCCGACCCTCCTTAAATGATAATTTTTCACTAAAATTTCTCAAATTTAGAATTAAATTTCAAAATTTTCTAACAAAAAACAATAACTTCTCATTTCTAAATGCACACTATTCTTGATTGAGCTAGTATCAAATTTTGTCCACCTTATATTGAAATATTGATTATGTTCCCAAGGAGTCGTTCTAAATTAAAGGATTATACAATGTTTAAATATTAGGTTGATAAGGAGTTATTTTTTATTCATATATAGATCTAGGTTTGATTTGGCTTTTATGTAGGGACAGTAACTTTCCGCTCTAGTTCAAAAATAATTAAACAGGACTAACCATTGGTATTAATTGAACGATAAAAGATAATCCGGAAAGGATGTTACTTTTAATGACGCAGAGCAGATAACTGAAGGATATCACCAGTTGCATATCTAGGTGAACATGGCAGATAAAATAATCTCCTTCCTAAAAGATATTGCAGTGACTTAAAATAAAAAATTTATGATGGTATTGGGATATACACGGACATTGACTTCTACTGGTTTCAACGGGTTATTTTTTCTTAAATCAAAACTTTTCTGTAGTATGCCAACTGTTTAGTTAATCCAAAATGAATGCATCATTAATTCTGAACTTGAATCTTCTCAAATTTAAAATTTTTAGTTTTAGTCAAAGTAAATGTTTTAAAAGAAATAGTACAGATTGACTATATCTATATTTGTCATCGAGATTTGGCATTGTCTCATTTTATGATATTTTCTGGAATTTATTGTGTCAAACCATAAATATGAGCTTTGTGCAAGTGTTTGTTAATATTTTTTTTCTCCAATTAACTGGCCGAGTTCGTCAGTGGATCCGTTTTAGAGGTATAAATATACAATATTTTAAAAGAAATATATGTAGTTGAAATGCAGAATATTTTCAATACGTAAGAGTAATTTGAATAAATAAAAATAAGAATAGAAGTAAACGTTTTATTTCAATTAAAATAAACGGACAACTTTCTCTATCCAAAATGTGTTTGGAAAAAAAAAAGTTCAGTTGTGATACTTGCATTTTGTTTCACACTTATATAGTATTTCAAAATCATCGCTTCTACACAAGGTAGACAAGATTCCTATACAAGTCCGCTTGGCAATTTCGCATGAACAAACAATTGATTCCGAAATAATTTAATAAACGTTGATTTTAATGTGGTATTAAATATATCATTTGACAGAAACTAATGAGGGAATTAATATATTAAAATAAAAGCGTCATTAGCCTCTTTTAATGGTTCATAGCAATACATTTAAAATACACAGAATGTTACATTGTATGACAAAGGTCAAAACAAATCGAGTGTTTTAAAATCAGACTCACCCCACATTTTTATTTGTCTTAAGTATGCATTTCCTTTGGCTCAGAAATGAGAACACTTGGCTTCTAAAGACACATTTAAATGACAGAAAAAACGGAGTGAAGTCAAACAAAATAGCACACGCCTACGCATTTTGTATTTGGAGCGTTCAATTTAAAAACTTGGAACAGGTATAGCTTATGATCTGTCACACTAAAGTAGTGTATTATAAGATGATCCAGACTTTTTCTTGCTGTAACCATTCAAAAGGGTTTCCGTTATTGTCTTATGGAAAGATAATATGTGGGTCAGCTCATGAAATTCTGAAACTTGAAACTTAAAAGTGAACTCTTCAAAAGAATTCAGATATGAAGGACGTTAAATGTCCTTGAAATGTTGAATCCCGATACTTGATATATATATATCAAATGCATTGTCATTGGAAATGGATCTATTATTGACAAATACAATCCAAATTCAAAATAATAAATAATAACAGTACTTTCTAAACAAAACTTGGCAATGCGTCGTGTAAAATAAACATTTGCTAATTAAAAAAGTGGCGCATGTTATTTATTTAAGAATTGGAAAAACAAATGTCAACAACTATAGGGATATTATTTTAACAATTTAAGGGTCGTTAACACAGTTAAAAATTATGTTGGTTTTTTTACATGGGTCAAAAAATTAGAATAATAAATTCATTCCATATGAATTGGAAAAACAGACTAAATATTTGCATACCTCTGCGACAAATATAAAGCTTGGCGCTCGGAAAATATTACGTTAGTCTTTTGCTGAAAATGGGTCGTCAATATAATACTTCTGAAACAACGAAATCGTGTATTTTATCATTGTTTAAAGCTGGAGAGAAGCAACAATTTATCTCAGATCAAATAAAAGTTTCACAATCTACGGTTTCGAAAATTTTAAAGGAATATAGAAGAACTGGCCAGCTAAAAAGTAACCGAAGTAAATGTGGTAGAAGTTCATAACAACTGCCAGAGATGAACGCAAATTAAAAAGATTCATCCAAAATAATCGCTTTAAAACTTTTTTTTTTTTTTATACATCAATAAGTGTTAAAAAGAATCTGGATTGTCGTGCTAAAGTCAACTACACTTAGAAGATTGCATAAATTTGAGTTTCAATTCGCGGATGTAAAACTAAAGATGAACATGAAGTAGAGATGTGCATGACTCTCCTGGTGCAAAGAGAAGCTCATATGGGGGCAACAAGACTGGGAAAGTGTTTAATTCAAAGATGAATCTTTATTTCAAATATCTGTTGACGAAGGATGTGTTTGGGTTTGGCGTTTAAAACGTGATGCCTTTGATAAATCTTGTTGAAGACTCCAGATGAACTTCTTTTTGCACCAGAAGAGTCGTGCACGTCTCTGCTTCATGCTCATTTTTGGGTTTACTTTGGGGACCCATGATTGAAACTCAAATTTATGAAATCGCCTAAGTGTAGTTGATTTTGACAAGTCAACTCCAGATTCTTTCCAACACTTCCTGATATAAAAAAACAGCTTTAAAGCGATTATTTTGGGCGACTCGTTTTAATTTGCGTTGACCTCTGGCAGTTGTTACAATCTTTCTACCACATTTATTTCGGTTACTTTTTAGTTGGCCGATTCTTCTCTATTTAAAACAATAGATAGGGAAACATTCATTTGATCTGAAATAAATTATTTCTTTCCAAATTTAAACAATGATAAAAGTTCACGATTTCGTTGTTTCTGAAATAACACGTTGAAGACCCATTTTCAGCAAAAGACTAACGTAAGATTTTCCAAGCACCAAGCTTTATACTTGTCGCAACCTATCGATTAACAGGTATACAAACATTTTGTTTGATTTTCAAATTCATAGTGAATGAATTGATTATTCTAATTTTTTTGACCCATATAAAAAAATTAACATAATTTTTAAATGTGTTAACGACCCTTAAATTGTTAAAGTAATACCCGTATAGTTGTTGAAAATTGTTTAAACAATTCCTGAATAATATACGTCACTTTTAATTTCCATACGTTCATTTTACATGAGGCATTGCCAAGTTTTGTTTAGAAAGTTCTGTTATTCTATTATTTTGAATTTGGATTGTACTTGTGGAACATTCAGAACGCACTGGATTGTTGGAAAATTTTTTGATAATTTTGGTCTTTAAAACGCTGCTAATTGGAATTCTGAGGAATTTCTTTCTTGGTATTTATAATTTTTTTCATTGTATAAGTCCAAGTTCAGAGAAAATTACTTATTAACAAAATTCCTACATCTTCTGGCGTAGTTTGGCCCTTGTGTTGTCCTTGCGCCTAGTAAATCTGAAAAACAACCAACAAACCTACGTCTTCATCGCTAAACTGATTTAGAATAAGACATTTCTGAATATATTATTTTAGAAAAGTTAAAGATCAAGTCATTTCCACTCCTACATAGAGGCCATGAGAGTATTTATCCTATCGTTTGATTCAGTCTCTTTTTCCCAGAGAGTGGCTGATAGTAAATTTATGTTTTGGGATACGAAATTAAAAATAGAATAATCTAGCAATGGATCTTATGCATGGTTACGTCACAGCCAGTTACTAAAATTACTGTAAGAAAATTAAATGTATATTGCGATTGGATAATGGAATGGAGAATTCAAATTGGTTTTCAAAAGTGTATTGTGATTGGTCATGAGTATTTAACCAAGTGTTGTCGCACGATAAAATCTCATTCATAGTCTTTTTATGGTCTATGGCCTTCTAGGTTATATTATCTAAGTAAGAGTTTTATGGGTTTCTAAATCTATACGACAGAAGGACATGAAATTTATGTTTATGCAATGGTTTTAAGGTGACAGGTTTTGAAAGTTTCTACGTTAAAAACATTTCTACATATAATCATATGGATTCCAAGAAAACAATTCTGTAGTTTGATATTGTTTTACGCATTTGAATATTGATTGATAATATGTGTCTTAACTTTCAGGAGATTCACCAAACCGGAAAGTAAAGTTTCAAAATATTACATACCCGAAACATGTAAATGTATATTTCATCAGTCTCGAAGACGAAGAACTAATCTATATAACATGCCTTGCTTAACTTGCCTTGAAAAATTAGAATATTAAAGCCACATAAGTTTTGGAAAATCAAATCTTATCAACCTACAATTAATTCATATACGGCTTTTCGCTGCATTTTTTAAAACCATTCTTTTAGTTTCTTGTGCATCAATTAATTCCAGAAGAGAATTTTACGACATCTTCATTCAATTTAAAGGTTTCACCTCATTGTAAAGTAATTGAAAGCAGGAAAACTGTACAGAAATCTCACCATTCATATGGTATTCTTACACCAAATACCAAATGGGGGCGATTAGGGTGGAGCCAAATAGGAGCTATTGTATTTTTCTTTTTGAAAATTTAGTGAATTGGTCGCGTTAATTTTTTTAGTTTGCCCTCTCAGCTGTGGCAGCAGCAAATATCGAAATTCATTAGGAAGTGAAAATCAGACCTTTGTAGTCAGTTTCTTGTAAAAACGAAAAGTACGAACCTTGTACGTTACCACAATCATAAAATATTGATATCAAAGAGTAGAAATATGAACAGACAATGAAGTATTAGATTTTGGAAATTGCGAGATAAGTTGAAATTAAAGTGAGTCATTTTTTAAATAAATACATATCCCACTTTTCAAGTAAATGTTTATTCATCGCAGTCACCAATTTATAACCCTTACCATGTCCTGAGAGCCTGACATGATTTCTCTATAAATAATACGCAATTTATCAAAGAGATAAGTAAAAATGAGATAAAGTGTTTTATTTTGGATCCTTGGAAGGATTGCGTTTTTCCAGTTTCAAACGACTGATACCGTTACTATTTTTAAAATTACAATAAAGAGCTACTTTCATTGACGATTGTTTTAGAACAAGTTAAAAATACAAAAAGTTGCAGGCTACTGTTTTTAAAGAAACCGAAGAAAGTAATACCTTTGAGTTAAGGCATTAAAACTTATTCTTTCAAATCACCCTCTTAAAAAAAAAAAAAACGTATTACATCAGATTTTCTATAAAGAGAAATAATTTATCTTGAAGACATGCAATTATTTGTATATCAGTAAACATAAAGCTCGAAAAAACCTTGGTACCACTCCAAGTATCATTACATCATTCAAATTCACGGTTTCGGTGCTTCTGTTAATGTATAATGACTACGTTCCTGTGTTAGTGACACACTAATCCACAAACAATTTTTGTGTAAAGACCTGCTTGGGAAAACTGCCAAATGTGCTGAATTGAAATCAAACGTGTCAAGTGGAGTAAGACAATAGAAACAAAGGAGACAATGGGAAAAGCTTGTAAAGTTTCTAGACAAGGATTTCATAAACGAACACCGAGGGGGAAAGTAAAAAATACTCTCAATGTAATTTTCTATTAAAAGGTAAAAAGTATGGTATCTCAATTACTATTTTTTGTGAATTATGTATAATTACTTCCCAAATAGGAGGTTAAAGAGGGAAAATAGTATAAATTCTCAAGCAGCAAACTTTTTTTTTCCAAGGGGGAAGGGGAGGGGGGGGGGACTGGCGGCTTAAAATTACAAAATCTAATCATTCTGAAATATTTTATGTAGGTGTACATTAAGTATTTTCTAATTATAAGTTAAGAAAAACTCAAGGACACATTCTCTGTTCTTGAGTTACATGGGTTCAAAATTTAAAAGACTGAAAAAATATCCGTCAAATTAATGTCAATTTTCTGAATACGAGGTCAACAAGCAACTCAAGTGAAAAATTACTGAACAGAGGCATTTACAAACAATAAAAACCGAATTTAAGTATTATGAAATTCACACAAGAATCGACAAACGCGGTTCCAGTGCAGCAGCGTTCCACTATCAAAACAAGATAGTCAAACTTCGGTTACATACAACTGAAATTTCCCGTTTCATTTTAACAGTCATCGCACTCAATTACTTAACTTTACTATCAGTGCTAGAAGTGTGGGTAGACGCGGGGTGACGCGTAACCCCACTTTTCAAGAAAATACCCTTGCGTCTCCCCAATTTTAAAAACACTGAAATCCATCCCCCCACTTTAAAAAGTATTCATTCCGCCCATAAACAACTATTGAAAAATAACATTAACCTTTAAATGTAGTGACACTGTGAAAAATTTATTTATTTTTACACTTGAAAACTTTAAAACTATTTATGGTATGTATATCATATTATTATAAAAATGTATTGTACTACTTTGTATACAGATATTATTATTTTTACTAACAAATACAGTTACACTTGGTCAATTTTTTACTTTGGAGGAACTTTCTTTTAAGTTAAATTTTTATTCTTGTTTCATATAAAGACAAGCTATTTAAAAAAAAATCTTTTTAGAATTCTCTATTTATTTAATTTCATGAAAGTAAGCACATTTATAAGTATTATTTAAATCTAAATAAACAGTTATGTATTTAACATTGAATTATTACTTCACTTTATCTCTTACTTCCAAGTAAAAAAACTAAGTCACCGAATAGTCATTAAAATAACAATAAATTTTGGACCCTCGTTTAATGTTAATGTTAGGAAGTATAAATTATTTTTTTATTAGTTAAAAGTTTTATTATAAGTTACGAATTTATAAAATTTATGGTTGAAGATGGGAGAAGGGAAGGGGGGGGGGGGGTCACTTGTCACCAAATTTTGGGCGTCCCCCCAACTTTTTTTCACCACTTCTACCACTGTTTACTATACTAAAACCAGGTACTCGCCCTCAATCAGGGTTCAAGCGAAGCTGTAAGCTAGTTCAAGACCAGAACTTCTCGAAACTAACAGCAAAATAGTGCAAAGCAGTATCGTCCCACATCATCGTAAATAATCGTTACGGTAGCTTAGGGGGGGGGGGGGAACGTATTAGGTGAAATCATTGTACTTGGACTTTTAGTGTCAAGGCTACTTTCGAGGAAGTATCATTGTTTCACAACAAATCAATTAATTTTGGTAAACATTGATCTATGCGCCCTATAACACTGACCTATGAAACACTATGCACCTAGTAATTTTTAAAATACCTTGATCCGTAAGGGGGAGAAGGATAATCATTGTAACTTACGCAAAATATATAAGTAGAAACGTGAGAAGAGATAACACAAAATTGATACGAAATTGCTGCACTGAGCTAGGTTGTCTCGTACCCGCTAATAGAAAAAAAATTACATGAAGACATAATTTTAAGATGATATAGAATATTTGATACAATAAAGTGGTTACCCTTATATAGTAATAAAATAACCTAAATATAAACACATACATTAAAATCGTTGTACTAAAACGAAAAAGAGTTGGTCTCGTTAATCTGTGTATTAGTCAAAAGATCCATAAACAAAAAACAGTTTCAATTCGGTTCAGTGAATCTCAAGTCATGAACATAATTTCTTACACCCCTTTCCCAAAACATTTAATGCTCTTAAATCACACATCATAATCACATTGCATTTCCGATAATTATAGGCAAAAGCCCTATTCAAATCGGTTCAGTATCACATAAGTTAAGAGCTTACCCCTTTCTCCTTTCAATGACGCCCATATCCATTTTCCTGGAGGGTTAAAAGGGAATATCACCCCTCAAAAGTTTCACTAATAATTTGCATGGAAGACTATATCCTAATTCGAAATTGTGTGTTAAAAACGCTTGAAAGTATGCATATTTCATGCAGCGGAAAGTCAAAATTTTAATTCCAACTGCGTTTCTTGCAATTTGGAAATGTTCGTAGTAAGATAATCTATCAAACTCATTACTTATTTTCTCGTTACTCCTTGAAATCGTACTAATTTTAGGCATTCATTAAAAACGGCGAAAATGGTGCTTTAAAATTAGGAAATTCGTATATTTTATTTTATATTTTATCAGATCACCTGAAGATTCTTCGTACGCCATTATTTATTTCATTCTTTTTACAATTCCAGATTCTTCTTCACTTTTGAAATAATTGCCGTAGTTTTCGAAACAACTATACGTTTCATAATTTCTCGGATGTTCCCGATTTACAAAATTAGCAATGCAACCCAACATGAAAAATTTATAGAAAATCAAGTTTCTATACGGGAGGGGGGGGGGGGGGAAAGATGTCGAATATTCTGATATATTTTTTACTAATTCTTACATTATCCTTTTTTGTAAGTGAAACCTTAGGAAAAAATTTCGTTGATATGGGAAGAGGACTCTGCATTAAAAAGCTTCGTTTTTCAAAAAAAAAAAAAAAAAAAAAAAAAAAAAATCCGATTTTTTTTTTTTAATCAAATACAATACTTTCATTATTCTCTATTAAAAAGTGGGTGATTGAAAGTAAAAAGGATCGAGATAAGTTTTCAGTTCAGTAAAACTGAATTTTATTTAAAAAAATTAAGAAATAAATTTCTCGAGTGATCTACGAAAGTATTTGTAGGACTTGATTTTCTGACGTACGAGCCACACGAGGGTTATACGGTTAGATAAAAATCTGAACTCCTAGGTAATTAAAAGTAAAAAGTATAGATAAGTTTTCAATTAATCAGTGTTCGGAGAGGTAAATACCTTGAGGACAGATTTTCAAGGGAAAATTCTTCCGCATTTGTGGCTCTACACGGAAAATTACCACCAGACAATTTTATAACCAATAAAGCCCAACATGACATGTGGATTTTGGAAAATCTAAAATTCAAAGTATGTGTGAGTGGGAACGTATCCCATGTGGACTATTAGGAGAAGCAACGCATTTACGTCTCATATGGTATAAAACCGGGATAACTGCCTCCATATATACTCCGACAATTATTTTAACTTGCAATGCGTAGCCCTTTGTTTCCAAAAATATCTAAAAGCTGTATCTGTAAACCAGAAAAGGAAATATGAACTAATTAAAATTAACGGGTTTCCCGGCAGCATAATTCCACTGTTGCTGGGTCTTTCAGACAAGAGGATAAGAAAATAATTACCTAAATTATTGTTAATTTGTTAAATATTATTCTCCAGTAAAATGTTCGAAGCAAATAATGAACACAACAAAGTCGTTATTCATTTTGAAATGGTATTAAAAAGCTTGGTTTATATTAAAAGGTTAGAACTAATTTTAGACTATTTAGGATAAAATAAATCATAAACACAAATCACTAAAAATATAAATGTTTGACAAGGGTTGACCACTTTGAGCACTGCCTAATTGAGTATCGAAGAAAGGTAAGGCAAGGAACATATATCAAGTGATTTCGAAAAGAAAAATTCCGTTGTTTTCTTAAATAATCACTTTAATAGCTTCTTTATGGTCGTAGTTGAAATAGGCGAAGTTTCTCTGCAACTTTTTATGGTCATTTTATAAACAAAATTCTAAACAAAATGGTGGCTTTAAACCAGTTTTAATTGTTTCATGCATTCATTGAGGTTTGACTAAATTAATTTACTTGAAAGTATCTTTCAATATCCGCATATCTGAAGATGTGCTCTGGCCTTAACACAGTAAGGATGCAAGCGGAAATGAATGGAAAAGATTACAACATACTCCTATCAGATACCTGCCAAAATAGCTCCAGGAGGATTCTGCAATTCTGGCACATCCGTTGTCTGGAACACCACGATAAAACATTCACTTTCTGAGATGAAATTTTCTGCCAATATGCTATAGTTAAAACTGCCTCGGAAATGGTATTCTCGACTGACTTTACAAATTGTGTAACAAACTTTTGTTCAGTTTTGTTTTTGCAAAAAATATTTTTCGACTTTTGTGGTCCTGCGACGTACAAAAGCATTGGAGGTTATAAAGTCCGTTCCCCCTTTTAACTTCCGAAAGGCTGAGGCTATAATCATAAAAGGGGTATCTAGGTATAGTAAAGTGGCTATGTGCTATTAGAAAAGACCGTTTACAGAGCCACCTGGGGAAAAATGACTGAGGTAGCACAACGGTATAGGATAACGTTGGAAACAGGGGTTCGGGAAGATTGGCCAGTAAATGGCAATTCTCGAGAATCATTCCAAAATACACGATTTTTTTTTAATAAACGTCAAATCCATCATAAAACATTTTTAGCCCCCCCCCCCCCCCCATCTTTTCTTGCAACATTATATTTCAATTTTAAAACTCTGCATCAACACTGTAAAACTTCCAGTATATTTTACCCAGCACTGGGCGAGATTGGTTAAGATTGGTAGCAACGGCTAGTCTATAACTTCAGTCTACATCATAATTGGTCAGTGTTGAGCCGATATTGGCAAGCAGATTAGTACTACTTTAGTTCTGGCTGAATTTTGATAAGAGAACTCATCTCAACAATACTTTTCATTTGACTTACGGCACGTACCTACGGACTTGTGTGGTTTTATCTAGCTAGGATCTCAGACAGGCGAGCCACCTGAGCCTTTGTACTAGCTTCTCACATGGGTTTATTGCATAAATTAAAAAGAGATAAATATGAGAAAAACTAGGTTTTAATTTGATAATATCGCACTTTTTGGTCGTGGTCCTCATATACCCACCAATTATCAACATTTCAAATACGCGGGCTGGACTATTTCATACAAAGGAAACAATACTTTCCCCTGTTGTATTACATTATTTTGTGGCAGAAGTGCTACATGAAGTACAATAATTTCTGGAAGTCTATCTAAAGATAAATGCCTCGCGTTTTCCCTTCGAATGCAAGGAAACCCAGAAAATGCACAGCCTGAAAATCGAGAAACGCCTTCCCGGAAATTCGTTCAGAACGTATATTTGAGTTTTATGGAAGTAGAGTTAAAGTTAAGAAATATTTTCATGGCATTTAAGCGAGAAAGAAAAATATCAGAAACATAATCTACCACTCAATTTCTCAGAAAACACAATCTCTAATTCAAAAGTGTGTCTTTGCCAAAACTCAAAAACTCCAAATTCCTGCTTGATATTAATCTTTTGCACTCCAGGCCTTTTTCGAGCGGAGGAACCAGAAACTCGAGACGTTTCGAGTCATTTTTGGATCGGTTCGCGGTTACAGATCCGCTTCAAAGAAACTAAACAGTCATTGGCCTTGCAGCGAATTTCCGCATCAAACCTAGTGGTCCTCTCGAGTTGCGGGATCCAATCATGTGGTGATTGAGACTCACCTCTAGAGTGCAAAGGGTTAACATTTCGAATCAGCTGCACCACTGGGGCTTGCGATTATTTTTCTTTTTCAACCATTCAAGAGGATTTTGGCGAAATTTTTTATATTATTGGATTAAAGCGGGATACATTGTCAGTATCTTAACACTCTTATCGATTTAATATAAAAAAATAATCAATTCCAAGATTGGTTGGTTGGTTTGTACACTCAACGACCTATTTTTGTACACAATAAAGGCTATTCAGGCCGGGACCTACAGCTTAAAGAGAGAGAGCTAACCACACAGCCGTCAGGTGGGGAATCCAAAGATTGGTTGAGATATTACTCCAAAGTTCAATATATTTTGCTACCTTCATATAATAAAAAATAATGAAATTTGAAGGTCAAACAAAGCCCCTATTTTCCCAGCTTATTTTTGAAGAAAATAGGAAAATGCATAGTTATTTGTTTTCTAATTTAAAACTGCCAATTGTTAATTAATGGATATTGAAATCAGTAGAAAAATGGAAGCACTATTTCAGCCGATCTAATACTTTGGAAAATATTGCCATTAGGTCTTAAGATCAGAATCTCAATAGATACTGACGTTCAATCTAAAAACATCGTGTTTGGAAAAGCTAATCTTATTTATACTTGCAAAATACAACCCACATTTAAATTACCACCCTAAAAAAGATCTATTATTGATCAAGTATTAAATATATTTTGTTAAAATTAAATTAATTTTAATTACACATAATGAGCAGCCATAAGATGGATTGTTTTATAAACCACCCGATAGAGACGTAGAATTTATTTCGAGAGGGGATATTGAATAAAATTTTGAGAAAATAAGATTTTATTTTAAAATTTTCTCTCAGTCATGTATTCAACCATGAAAATAGTTTATAATTATACGTGGGAATTTTTCTCAGCGTCCTTCAAAACAAGTAAAAATTTGTGGATATGTGTATCTGTATCACGTATTTACTAAACAGAATATTTGGGCACACCCATTAACTAGTTTTTGCTCAAATACTACTTAAATAAAAAACAATGAATGTTTTTACGACATCTTGAATAAAAGATACTGCGGTTACAATACTCTTAACTGAGTCAACAGTGCCGAGTCTCATTTTCAGAAATAAGGGAAGGGCTTCTGTGCCTTAGAATCGAATCGAGTACAAAACATAAGTCAGGACGTTGCTGCTTATATATACAATTAGTGAACGATTGCAAGTACATTATATAGTCTTTCAATTGTAGCGTAAAAAGAACTCTCAGCATAGAATGTGTAAGTTGAATTAATTAAAAATAGTGTTTTTGCATAAAAACATTGTAACTGAACCTCTGTATGTCGTAGTTGGATATTTCTAACCCCTTCAGCAAATGGTCATCGTATCACTTATAGCAAAATTCAGATTGAGTTATATTTTAAAAAGATCAACGTATAAATTTGGAAGGGGATACATCGTCTTATACCACTCCCTGGCTATGCACCTGCCATCCGATTCCAGTGTTTTATCTAAAATATCAAGGTAAGTGGGTTTGAAAAAAAAAAAAAAAAAAAAAAAAAAAAAAAAAAACAAGGAAAAAAAAAATAACTCATTGCAATTAACAAATTAAAGTACGTACCACTTTTGGAAAGATAAGCGTTTCACTCATATTAAAAAGAAAAAAAGATTTTCTTTTTTCATCAATTCCTAATCTATCAGATAGCCATCAAATTCACTTACTATTGTCGATTAGATGTCTTCAGTAAACTGTTCTGTGATTACTCAGCTGATCCAGGAAGCTTCAAACAATCTGACGTCACAAAATCGCCAGGTATAGTTTCGATAGTCGCACCTGAGGATTTGTCTGCAGGTCAAAAGAAAAATTTCGCAAGCCACTAAAGACGGCTGAAATCGAAATGCGCTTCTTGGAGAATGACGACGCCCACCTTTGGAATGAAAACCTTTGGGAGTTTTAACTCAGAGATACAAAAATAGCTCCGGCCTTCTGAAGTTATCTTCGCCTCACTTTCTGAAACGCAGGGTTCAACCAAAGAACTGTGCCGCTTTCTCTGGGGCTGGAAACCACGTGACGATCCTAACCGGGGTTAAGAAAAAATACGTTAAGAGAAAAACGTGACGAGTTTTTTTTGGTCACGTCACTTAATGAAAATGCGTACTACGCGGCAAGATTGTTTCTGAAGCGCGATAACATGTGACGTTTCACGTGACGTTGCTTGGCGACAGGTTTCTAATCAAGTGGCTAGAGAGAATAACTGATAAATTGGCTTATTTGTTAATGACTGAAATTAAATGTCCCTGAAACTGCTCGCTTTTCAAATCTAAGATACACAACAAGAACGAATTCAAAGTGCCCCTTTCAAAAATGTAAAATTTTTAGGGTAGCCATTTGAACAGTCTATTTACTTGCGTTGGCTATTTTCTTGTGCAAGAGCAACACGTGGTCCATATAGGCACACTGCGTCGAATATTGATTCGAACAATTGAATATAGTCAGTGTGTGAATAGGGAATGCTATGCTAGAGATCTTTCAAGTGAACATTTGCGTCTTGAAAGGGAGAAAATCAGGAAACTTCCACAAGGCAGACCGACTAGAGACAATTTGTAACATTTGCAACTGGGCCTACTCACTTTTGAAAATAAAGATTGCAGAATGATCGATTTAACTTTTAAGATAGAACCTTAACTTTCAAGTTCGAAATTGATGATTTATTTTTAATTTCTTTGATATATATCTGGTTTTAGTGTTTTCTGTAAACCAAGGCCAAAAAAACAAAATACCTATAGAATCACTACGATATCTGCCGAACTATTACTTTTAAAGATATGGTTTTTTTACCAGGTAAAACAACCATAAACAAAATTTGAGAGGAAAATAACTTAATGTTTTTATTATAATTTAAAAAGTTTTTATGTTAGCTCATGAACACACTGAAAAAAGAATAATAATAATAAAAATACCAATTATTTAAGCAGTAAAATACTTCCTTTTCGTTATTATATATAAATCGCCATATTGGGTTAGTTACAATCAATAGTTGGCGTTCGAAATTTTTCTCAAAGAATATTCTTTTTGACAAAAACCACTGGAAAAACATTTTATACTTATTAAAATAATAGTAAAACACATATATTGACGTTTAATTCATACAATTAACGACTATCAAATGTTATTAGTGTATGCAGATTTTTAAATTTTAACCAGCTATGTAATTCACATAACCTATTCACTAATTGGTAAGAAAATTCATTTAACTTGAAAATAATTTAGCAACGTACCATCAACTAAGATTTAGCAATATAATTAGTCTTTAACAGTTTTGAAATAGAAATTCTTACATTAAGTCCTTAACCTGACTGTGATTTCAGTCATTAAAAAAATCTGAATTTAAATATCTCTTAAGATTTTCACCAACATTTAGAATGAAGTAAAAGTTATATTTTTACTTAATAAACTTATATTGAAACAAGTCAAATAATTGTGATATTTACTGTCACTTAAGAAAGCACCTGTTAAAGTTGACGAAATATTACAATAGAATTTGGAAGTTTATAAATATATGTATATAACAGTTGGAGAATATTGGCGACAAACTTACTGAAATTGACATACGGTCATAAAGTCTGGTTAAATTTTTGTAGAAGTCGAGACAAGAAGCTTGTCTCGACGAGACCTTTCATTTGGCATACCACGTGTACAGAAACGTACTGGGACATATTGGATCGATGATTTTAGAATTATCCCAAATTTTTAATATAATCTCTAAGCAAATATTAATAAATAGGTAGAATAATAATTCAAAAATTAAACAATTGTAATAATTAAATAGTTCTAACAAGTCATCTATTTTATTATTTAAATATGTTTATTCGATAATTAATTTCAATCATTAATTTAATAATTTAATTGTTTTAATTATTAGATAAATCAAAATTTTCCATCTTTATTATTTACTAACTGCCTTCGCTGGTGGGTACCCGTTGAAGAACATAAAAGTTTACATTAAAAAAAAAGTGGAACAGATGTAGTATAGGACATTTGGGGATCAGACAAATTGCAAAATCAGAAACACGGTAACTAAAATAAAATTAAAACATTAATAATAAAATTATGTTAAAATATAAATATTAATACCGGTAAATAACATTAAAATATAACTTAAAATAAACCTCGTTGCTAGTAACCACATTTATTACGGGATAAAAACACCAAAAAAAATCGAGCCAAAGAAAAGTCATATATATTACATCTGTACCGAAAAAGTTACGTATTCTTCAAAAAAAATTTTAGTATTCAGAGAAAAAAGTAACCTGATGACCCTCACCAACTTCATAATCACAACAAAAATAAAGGATCAAAGAAATAAAATCGCAAATGAATATTTACGCTTTCGACGTAAATAGTAAAACATGTATAATACAAAAATTTATTCAAATCTAGATGGAACTTCATACACAGGAGAAAAACAAGGAAAAATTAACAAATGTCGAAATGATTCGAAAGTTTTTAATGAATATCAATAATCGTCGAATTTATTATTGAATGTTATGACTTATTTTTACATTCAGTATCCAAAAATTTCATTCTTTAAAAACGCACGTGCGTAGAGCTTTTGTTTACCATATGGAAATATTACAATATATTCGAGCCGCTTATCGGACAGATGATTTTTAATATACTAAAATAATCAGAAAAAAATTGGGATACAATAAAATAACTTTTGGTTTTATTGTGATGGAATAAAAGAATATCATTGTCATTCCAAGAATTTTTTTAATGTCATTGAATTTTAATAAAAGCAATTTTTAATCGAATTTAAAAGTTGTTCTCTACCAATCTCAATATACTAAACCTTCTATGTACCACGTTTCGTACATCTAGGTGCGAAATTATGGATTTGTATGACGTACAGACAGGGCCGCCGACAGGGGGGGGGGAGGGGGCAAAACAGTGCAAATGATAGGGGCCCGCCTTGCCAAGTAGGGCCCGCAATATACGACCAGTACCAGGTTTTTTTTTTTATTATTTTTTATTTTGCTTCACCGTCTAACAGACACATACCCCAAGTAGAGGGAGAGACTATGGGGGACAGTTGTCAAGAGAACCTTTAACTACCAACAACAGATTGTAGCCTAAGGCAAGTTTTTAATTAACCATACATATGGTATATCCATGGTGTCTAATGGATGTATGCTCTATCAGAGTGGGAGTTATCCGATTTTTATTTTTTGTTGGTTCTTTTGACGCTTAGTAAATAATCTTTTTGCTTCCAGTGAATATTGATAAACATGTAAGGGGCCCCTAACGAGCTCTGACTTCAAAGCCAAGCAGTATTTATGGAAAAAATTATAGTGTTATTTCGTGGACAAAGGTTTAGAATGGGGTAAGAATTAATCTACAAAATAGCCTTTGATGACCCGTGCCTTATAGATCTTTTTGAGGGCCCCGTGCCGTATAAAATACGATATTTATTTTTAAACTTGAGACTTTATTTAAGTACATACAAAAGTTATTAATTGCCATTTCATAGACGAGAGTTCATTGTAATTTTTTTAGAAATAAACAAACACGTAATAAGCATCAAGTATGCCTGAGGAGACCCGGGCCCCAAAATATAACGTAATAATAAAATATAGTAAACAATAAATTTACTATGTTAATTTCGACCCAAACTGTGTATACGTACTAGGAATAAATAATTTTCTGTGAGGGCCCTTTACAAGAACGTCTTGTAACGTTAAAAACATCTAAACAAACAAGAATTAAACATCAAGCATTGAATTTCGAAAGGGCCCCGTCGATTGTTGTCCCAACAGAATAAATATATTATATTTAAATTTAAACTACATAATCATAAATACACTAAAAATAAGCACGTGTATCAATTTTAAATTAAATGTTTCGTTTATATGCCCGCCACTTGCTCATGGACATGGCCCTGATCATCGCTTAGAGACACAAGGCTTCGATTAGAGACACAAGACCTTTGGCCCATGATTTTAGGGTGCCCCGAAATTGTCTGTAGACCTATAACTTTTGTTTCACAAAAGCTATGTGAATATCATTTATAATCAATATAAACGAATTTTGATTAAAAAAAATAAATCATTCTATATTAATCTTGAACAGTCTTTAGTATCCGGAATGTATTTAATGAGATAAACCAAACCATAATTTAAAAGCGTAAAAAACAAGCTTTCTTGAAAAATAAAGGGAAACAAAATTGAAAGGAAGTATTGACGAATTTATTGAGAGATCATCAAATGTCGACTCTGAAATTGGGAGTAATGCTGCAGATATTGTTGTCACGGATATTACTACACATTGTGATAGTGAAATGTAATGCTATACATAACGAAGTTTTTCCTTTTTTGATTTATAAATTTGATTGTTTGAAATTTGTTTCTTAATTTGTGATAAAAAAAAAAACTTTTAGAAAAAAATATTAATATTAATTTATCAACTTTTCTCTATAATTAATGTTAATTCATTTGACTTTGTGTTAAGCCCATTTCCAATAAATCACGCGTTTAAAATAAGAGCATAAGAGGGGCCCCAAAATGTGTCCGGACCTTGGGCCCCAACTTGTCATAGTCAGACTCTGCTTGGACGCCACGGTCCCTCACGAGTACAAATATAATTTATTTATTATTATTATTATTTGCAAAAAAGTTCAGCCCGAGATTTTAAGATTCTGTCGCTATACATTTGTACAATTTTATTCAAAGGGAAATATTTCTTAGAATATATTAAAGGAAGGATTTTTAGTTTAAAAAAATTGCATATTTTTTTAATAATTCGCATTTTCCATCTCATTCTTATTTTTTTTTATATTTGCAGTCTCTATGAATTACTTTTAAGAATTCCTATTAATATTATAATATAAAAAAATTTCTTAACTTTCTTTTTCTTTATTTCAAGCATTTAGGAGAAAGACTATTTCAATAAAATTCAAAATGCATTCAATTTCATCAAACTTTTTTAAATTTAAATTTAATATCATACATTAATTAAAAAAATATGGACATTTCAATATATTTTAAATTTTATAAAGACTTGCGACTTGTGAAAATTGTTCAACAAAGTTCTGTGGTATTGAGCATACTTTTTTTTTCTTCTTCAACTTAGGGCCATTACTTAGTTCTTATCTATTCAGAGTCGGTAAAATAAAGACTTGTTAAACAATAAGCATGTTTCTTATAACTTTTTTTTAATTCACGATTAAAACGTTCAGAATATTTAAAAATATTTTCCAATTTTATTTATACTGTTGATTTTTCAACTAATACAAGCTCATTTGTTGCACATCAAAATTTAAAATAACATTTTCCTAATTTTTTCTTAAGTAATTGCTCATTCAAAAAAGTTACATTAAACATTGTTGTAAAACATTTTAGATTTTGCTCATAATGGAAATAGGGTTCTTTTCTCTAGATGTCGCCAATCACTTTACCTCCCAAGTAGTAAACACTCTCCTATAAAAAAACTTTGCCTCAGGGTGAGACGAGGGAGAAATTACAGAGCGATGTTATAGATGTTATCTATGTTTCTCGACGGCTATGTCACAAATTCTACAATCGACAGGACCCAGGGGTTGGCCATAAACTAATTGCTTCTCGAGTTGGAATTTTAAAAGCAAGGGGTTTGCTAATGACGCTTTCCATGAAAGGCCATTCTCCAAACCATTGCTCGGGGGTGTTTTACGTTTCGTTTGCAAAACTGGACGGGGCGGTCCAATAGGAAATTGCAACAGACACATACTGTACTGACAAATACATGACACCCAGATAGAAGTTATATGGATACAGTTCACAATTTTAACTATTATTGTTGCGTCTGTACTGTACTTAATTCTCTTCGTGGTTCTGCGATACTTTTTTGCTCCACCATTTGAGTTAATTCCTAGTCTACTTTACGGTATTTTGGCAGTATGGGTGATAATTGGTAAGTGATAAAGTTCAGATTATTTTATATATATATATATATATATATATATATATATATATATATATATATATATATATATATATATATATATATATATATATATATAAATTTGTAGCTACCATCAATTCTGTTGAATCCCCATCGAGATTTTAACTTGAAGATTAACTTGGAATGAAGCAAAATACGTTTTATTTGGACCTAGCTAAATTTTTCATAATCCAATGAAGTATGAAAAATAGTATTTAACAAAACATTTATTATTGTATATTTATTTGTAATTGCTAACTGAACTCTGATAATGAAGTGTTTTTTGATTAGATATTTGCTTAAATTACTAATTAAGTAATTAAATAAAAATAATGTATCAGTATTTTATCCTTTGTAAGATATATATTTTATTTTAATATTGCGTTCTGAACAAAAGTTTTAAAACACTTTCGCAGCGAAGGAAATGTGAATCCTCTAATACTTAATAATTTAATTTTTTTATATACATTTAATATCTAAAACAAAGCCGTCAATTATTAATAAAAAATGACTTTCCAAACGGATTTTATTCAACAACTAAATTTGAAATTTTATTTTGCCAAACGTTAATATACAAGAAGAAATATGGCATGTTTTAATTTGTCCTAAACATTTTATTTTATTGATTTTAATGTGGCTGTTAAACATCAATTTAAGTAAATTACAATAGTTCTAAATGGTTATAATTATGTGTTTTTTTTTTTTTTTTTTTTTTTTTTGTTTTTTTTTTTTACTTTTATAAAAAATATTAAAAAGTTGTTTTAATAAAATCTTATTGATTATAATTTGATTAAAGGCACATTAAAAATCATTTTTGTGAACCATTTGGAAAATGTATGTATTCTAATAAATGGGCCAACTTTAATCGTGTGGGTACACGATCATGATCCACTTTTATTATAACTGTTGTTGACTTTTCATTTTACTTTAATATTTTTTTGTACTGATTGCCAGTCCTAGGATTAACTTTTGAATTTAATAGCTTGCTAAGTTAAAAAATAAATGGTGCAAAAATATAAAGTGGTACATATTGCTATATTGGTTATTTACTGCAGATGATATGTGGATTGTAAAGGGGGAGTTTTATGCACTAAACCAAGAATAATCAGATGATATGTGGATTGTAAAGGGGGAGTTTTATCCACTAAACCAAGAATAATTTAACATTTTAATAAATAAAACAAAATGAGGATTGTTGATGTTTATTTATTTGACAGATAAAAAAAAAGACTTTGGATATACACTTGTAATTGAGGGAATCATGTCAAAGAATTTGATAACTTAATTGAAATTTTCGATTTAATTTTTAGTTGCATGTACAAATTTTAATTGCGTCCAATTTTTGCCGACTAATATTTATTTATCTTAATTTAGGGAAAAGAAACATATTTTTATAAATATGAATATTCAAAATATTTCTTACTTATGTAATCTCATTGTACTTAAATTAAACTTTCAGTACATATTTTTAATAACTTTCATATTTAAAAAGTAGCTTGCATATTTGTACTTAACTTTTAAAGAATATAAACATTTAAAAATGATGGGATTCCGAACCTTAAAAATTAGAGGTAACATTTACATAAAAGGTTTTTTTAGAAGGGTTAGCTGGGGAGAGGGGGAACAAAATTGCCTTCGCTTATAGTTAAAATATTGCTTCGACCGCCCTTGTACACTGTATAGCTTTCTTCATAGAATGAAGTAGAATTTCTGAAGAAAACTTGAGGATATTGTATTTTAAGAAATTTATCTTTCATCGTATCTAGTAAGTAAACTTTTAAGCCTTTAATTATTTTTGATAGTACGCAAACTTTTTCAAGAACATCTGTTATTTCAATTTTTAGTGATGCGAATTATTATAGCCTCCAATCTAAGGGATTTATACATATTAAATTACTAATTTTAAGTATTTGTATTATAATGTGCTTGGAAATTAAATTTTTCAAATAATTTTACTTTTAAAAATGATATAAGGGGAAAAAAGTTGTTAAAGTTGAATAACGCCTTGGATATTTCGGATACAATTAAGTTAAAATGTTGTCTGGTTACAATCTGGTTGTCATAAACGAAGAGAAAAGAGACTTAAAATTCTGATATCTGCTAAAGGAAACAGATCTTTATTAGATGTTGGAATTCTCAAGATTTAAAACAGCTGAAGTTCAAGTTGGGAAAAGTAATGACCCAAGCCCCGCCTGTATTGGGATAGTTGAAGAAGGTATTTATTCAGCAAATTAAAGATATTTAATAGTATTATTGATAATGTCCCAGGGTTGTAGTGTTAAAAAAAAAATTCCCGATGGACAAGCTTCCCGATGGGCAAGCTTCCCGATTGTGTCCCGACTACACACCTGAATGTCGGCAACCCAATCAACGCTGGTGCCATATTTCTGTTAACGAATTTTTTTTTACTATATACGCTTCTCTACTTACAAAAACCTAAGTATTTTTTAAAAATTATAAATAGGGAGAAATTACCGTTTTATTATGGGCCGCAGTGTGTGTATATAGAGGGAGGGATAGGGGGCCCGAGGAACAGTTGCATAGGGGCCCGAAAATCCTGTCGGCGGCCCTGCGTACAGACACTAAGTTTTTTATATAGAGAATATAGATACCTCTTTTGAGTGAACTTTGTTTCCATAAACCATTGATAGTTTGTACCAAAAACCGGACTGCGGGTGTATGTAGTACTTCTAGTTTATTCTGGAAATGTTGGTCTCGGGCAGAGCTTTTGTAAAAGTTTCTATCTACATTAATGTAGTCTAGACACTGAAATGTATCTCGATATAAAAAACGCAAACCTCCTATTGACTTGCTGACATAACCATATTTTCAATAAGTGGATGGAAAATTCAATCACTTCCTATTTTGCCACAACTCTGAAATTTCGGTATAAATGTCAATAAATACAAACATAGAAAAAATTAAGCTTTTTGATTAACCAACTTCGTCGAAATGATTTTATAGTGAATTGATATCAGGATTACTTATCAATAATACTAACCTATCAATAATGTTTAGAGAAACTTTTGTTTTAATTGAAAACAATTCAAATTCTAGTTTATTTTGAACTTTTGGCATCCATCGGATACGGTGCCAAGTAACCCATAAAATTTTTTTGAGTCCGCCTATGTTTTTATAACGCTTTTAAGATATTTTAATTTGATTCCTTGATTCAATAAATTCTCCTTATAACATCATCTACAGAATGATATGCATCTGAGAAATTTCAATAATCCTGAAAGGAGAGCGTTCTATGGTTTATTAGCAAGTTCGACTTCCACAATTTTTTTTTTTTATATATACAATATTTTTTTATTTTTTTTTAAAAACGTTATTGTGTTGGGCACCAAATTAAATCTACGGAAAAGAGGATTTCAAAAATATACACCGGGAATTTTTTTTAAATTTTATTTTCTAGAAATTAATGAATAATTGTTAATTATCATTTCATTAGGAATCGCAATTAAGGTTTGTGACAACTTAATAATTTAACCAAAACTCTACTAGTATTACACCCCCTTTTGAAAAATAATCCTGCCGGCGTCCATGATGTAAACAATTCCAAATTTCCTATTTTGCAATTTTTAGTGTCATTTTCGAATATTTACGGGAAAGATGTCTAGAGCAAGTAAAAAGGCATTTCAATAGCGATTTTGATCGAAATCGTAGGAGGCGGTTTTTTTGGCACAAATGCAGAATTTTTTTTTTCAATAACAGCTACCTTATATACATGAGCAATTTTTTGGAAAACTTTAATGGCAGGTCCTAAGGCAATCTGTGTTATTGTGCAACACTATAGTTGAATCAGTTCGAGAGTTAAGATGATCACAAGAGACATTTTTTCTATATAACCTTTTTTTAGAACTTAAAATATTCCAAAAAAAAAAGAGAGAGAGAGAATACTATACTTTCATTACACTGCTATATTATATGTAGGTACTTGAGAGTACTACAGTGAATTACTGTCTATTACACATTAATCTTCCAGTAAGATTTGAGTGCATAACAGCTTGTCGCAGTAAGTTCCAAAAAATTCTGCAACAGTGTCAAACACCATCAGTTATGCAAAAATATATCACTGTCTTTATCCAGTTGGTTGTTTACATAGGAGATTTTCTGTTGCAAGAGGGAGAGCTAAACATGACTGGAACATCTCATTAAATCAATATCTACGTGAGAGGGGAGTGCTTTCTTGGAGGTCTATCAAGGGAAAACCTTCTTGCATTTGCTTCGTTCTTTGGAGAAAATCCAAAAAACTCCCACTAGGTAATCCAACAATCAACAAGACTATCTACCACAATCAGCATCATGACTATTCACTTGGAAGAGAGACTGTTTAACACCTAACAAGCGTCGTTGATTGAATGACTTATTGCATGCTAACCACACATTCTGGCTCCCAGACCACAAAAGTCTACGATATCATCAGGATGGCTAAGATGAGGAAAGAAATAAGCTTGTTTTTTAATTTACAAGAACTTTATTTAAAAATGCTTAAAGAAATATTTTATATTCATTACATTATTTGTATAAATCCTCTTTGCTTTGTGTGTATAAACTCGCAGCAAAGACAATGTCTCTTTTTATTTGGGTAGACGCTATCTCCATTTTTTGGGCTAGGGTTGTGTCACCTACCAGGGTAGCGCCATTGCGGACATCTTTCAGGAGCTCACTTAGCCTTTGAATAGTGCGGACAATAATACCTTCATCAATATCTGTCTTTTTCATTATTTCAGCAAATTTCTAAAAAGGAATTAAAAAAAAAAAAATTATTACAACTTTTATATTGAAAGTAATTTTAAAGAAATGCTTTTACATAGTAAAGATAATATTTATAATATTTTTGGTCGGAATTGTAATGAATTTGTTACTGTGCATTTTTACTATCTAATTTTGAATTTAAACTTAGATGGATAAACAGTAAGTAGTTTCAATGATAAACATTCATTTGAAATTAAAAATAACAGCATTGGTAAAATTACAAACATTTCCACCCATAATATACCAGTCAAGATGCAATGAATTTTAGATTTGTCTAGTGTACTTTTTGTCAGTGTTTTTTAAAAAATTATAATTTTACTGCAACTTTTGTTAATAGAAAAAATACATCTGGCAAAAAACAACTAGACGTTGTAAAAGAACCCACCAAGTAAAATGTTTAAACAGGAAAAGTTATGAATCAATGGTTGCAATCAAGTGGCAGTGTTTCATTTCTTTGGGGTTCTTAGAACAGAATAAACTAAATTGGGATGAATCCCATGTAGACAATCAGTACTTAGAAGACTAGAGTTTATTGAAATAATCTCATTTCGGTTCTGGGTGAAAAGTAACCCAACCATACGAGAAATAATTGAAACACTGTGGAACACTTTGCAATATTGAATCCTGTTCAAATAACAAGGCTGATATTGAAGCATACCTTCCCTCTAAATTTTTCCACCACCTCAATATAAGAAGTTTGAGCTGTGCATGTAGTCAATGTTAGAAAACTAGTATATTTTAAACAGTACAAACATTTGGTGACAAACCATCTTCATTGAATTTTTTATATAAATTGATGCTGTGACAAAGAAAGGAATAAATAGTTTTTCATAAATGGAACAAGGCATTAAGTTATTCAAAAAAAGAAAGTACATGATTGCTGTATGTTCATAATTTAACAAACAAACCTACTTAAGTTTACCAGATTTTTCCAGTAAATTGGTATTCAGTCAACTACTAAAACAGTCTTAAAAAACTATTAATATTTTTATTCTTAATATTCTTTTATTAAAATTTTGATGATAATATTTATATATAATGTTTTTATTATGATATTTATATTAATATTTTTATACTTTTCTCAAGAATTTCAAATCGATATTCGTTGCCAAACTAAAAGGAGAAGTCACCTTATATTTTTGTCTTTTGATAAGAAAGGTTAATATAAAAACATATTCAGTAACACCTTAATGATGTATAAAAAAAAATTAAATTCATGTAAAAAAACCTAAATTTCAGTATTTAAATTATTCAAAAGACATTGCTAACAAGACTGAAGCTTCTTAAAAATATGCAACATCCTAATTTTGATTCAATCTGTTTTACATCAAATTTTGTTAATTATTTAAATATCACATTAGGTTGATCAACCTTTATTATAGTTAATCCTTTTGAAAATTTCCTAAGTTTTTAAACAATCCCAGACCCAACTTTGAGACCAAAAAATAAAGCATTAGGTTTGTATAGGGTAGGAAAAAGCTCAAGCTATCCTTCTTGAGAGTGTAGCTCTAAACTTCATCATATAAGCAAAATCTAAAGTTAAGACTCAAAAATATTTTATAGGACTCGAAGTGACCACAATAAAGTTGTTGGCACAGGTATTCAAAGCAATTTTCTTACGATGCCAATCAAGAGACTACTTAAAAATACCAGATTTCATTGAGATTATTAAAACAAAATGCATGGAGTGGTGAAAATGTGGTAGATGTAGATGTGGTAGTGTTACACTTATCACATAAGCAGTTATAATAGTTTTTATAGACAGTAGTATTAAAACATTTTTAATGCTGATAACAGAAACATTTCTTTCAATTTAACAAAATGACTTTATATTGATGACTACAGAACACAGAATTTGTTGTTTTATGCAATTTTAAAATATAAAACAGCTCTTATTATGAACTTTTACATTAATAATACATTGTAAAATGCATGGTAAAAAACATAATCATGATTGTAACTTACTGTGCCTTTTGCCCACTCATAAACAACTGGCACTAGATAGAAATTATACTGGGAAACAAAATTTGGATCTTGAATGCCTGCATCAGATTGCTTTTTTGCTATTTCCATTGCCACTTCTCTTATCTCTTTTATTTTCTGAAACAAATAAAAATTACACATAATTAAAAAACAAATTTTAAATCCAAGTTTCTATTGCAAAGAAAAAAAATTGATTATCTTCTTTTTTACACTTACATAAAGCCGAATAAAAAAGAGTTAAAATTAATATTCATTAATCCATTAGTCAGATATTTACATATGTCTGCTTTTAGATAAATAAATTCTGACACAGAATTTTCATGAAATTCGTCAGATAATTTCATTGCGGACACATGAAAGCATATGTAGCAAGGCAATAGCACACAACAACATAGAGAGAACAGTGTAACCAGAATTTCATGGCCTCAAATTAAAAATATAATATAATAGCTCACTACTTTTGTCTTACACTTCTCTCTCTTTGCAACATACTAACTTTTGTTCCCAAAATATAAGCAATTGGAATGTTTGATACATATTTTTGATACAAAAGAACTGTTGTAAGAAAATTTACAGTATTTTACAGCTATGTATTTTGTTTAATTTATGCTACTGTTTTGTTTTCAAATTATATATTCACGATTCTGTATAGATAAACATTTCATACACTAATAAAGGGGGGGGGGGGAAATAATTTTGAGTCTTTTTCTTCAGTTGTATTAATACATCAATGATTTTCACACACAGTATCAAAAATAAAGGTCTATTTCGTCAATTTTATAATGATGTCTGATGCAATACAGAAATGTAATTTTTTACGTTTTTGGCAACTCTATTTTCTAAATACAGTGTTTTATTGTCTAAAATAAAATAAGATTCCAATTTAAAATAAATAAGACATAAATAAAGAAAAGTTAGATTTGGTAAAAAGATAAAGAATCTGACCGGGAAATAGGATACAATACTAAACACATATAATTTTCTCATAATCAATGCATTTAAATTAATTTAATGAATTTGTATAATATTGCTACTTTGAAAAATTACCTTCTACTTCAGTGTAGACTGATTATTCCCTGATAGATTTCTAATAAATTCTCTGATTTAAGGCAAACTTTTTTTTTTCAAATTTCCTTAATTTTTCCAGATATGTAGATCAAATAGAACATTTATGCCAAAGAGATAATATGCCAATTTTTTAAAAATAGTTTTGTAAGTAATGAAAAGTATAAATTATACTTTAACATGATACTTTTGAAGATTGCCATAATTCTCCAAAAAAAATGGCACGAAAATATGGATGAAAGGGGAAACGTACCTTCAAAACAAGAAAAAAATTCCCTAATTTTGCAAAATTTAAAAAAAAAAATTCCCTGATTTTTTCCAGAATTAGAAGGCTCCCTGATATGTCCTTGATTTCCTGATTTTGTGGCCACTACTTACTTATAGTGGGAAATTTCATTTAAATTAATAATTAAAAATATTCAAAATAATATACCCTCAATTATTTCAAGAAGCAATATAGTTTCATTTGAATGGTTTTTCAGAGCTCACAACAAATTTTCAATTCAATTCTAGGAAAAAGTGAGATAAAAAATAATAATAAAAGAAATAGATTAAAAGGGACCTTTAATTAGAAGTGAATATAATCTTTCTTTCATAGAAACGCTATATGTATGAACTTGGTATAGATGACAACAAAAGGTATTTCCAAACGCTTAATATTGAAAAATTAAGACCAGCATGACATCATGTTCTCTACATGGAAGCACACTTTGAAGTTTCATAACATTTCAGATACACAAAATTCAATAAACCAAATTCAATTCTTCAGTAACAAAGAATTTTTAAACAAATAGGAATATTTCTTACAAATAGGAATATTTCTTACTTGTTTTAATCGACTAGATACTTCAAGATTACCATCTTCACATTTCTGTTGAAACACCATACAAGACAATAATGCTGCCACTTCTTCAGGTTCACAATCCGTAAACAATGATTTTACAAGCAACTCGGTTATAACAAGTTCATGATTGCTCATTTCTCGAGCAACAGAACCCTTGAGTTGAACTGTCTCCTCAGCATCAATATATCCCAGTCCTTTCAGCACCTAAAACAAACTCCAATCAATAAACATGCTATTGATAATAGAAATAGTCAGATGACTTATCCTAATGCTTTTTTTACATTTACAAGGAAATTAAGGCTTTATCTTACAAAAAGATATTCAAAGTATCAGCATTAAATAAATCAAAGCATGCAAGATATATGAAGACAGTTTTTTTATTTTTTATTCTGCCCTTTTTACAATTCTTACATAACAGCTTAAAAAAAAAAATGTTAGTACTCTGACAAGCTAATCTTAAAATGATAAAAGCTGAACACTCACCATTTTACGAGCTTCATAATCAGGATGCAAGGAAAGGCTTTTTTCAGACAATTTGTGCTTGTAAACTTTTATCTCTTCTTCTTTTTGTAGGTAATTAGATAAGTCATTAAACTATAAGTTAAAAACTATCCCAGTAATACCATTTGTGGTTCAATCAATACATTTATACAACAAACTAAAATATTTTCTAAATACAAATAAATAATTTCCAATTCCAAAGAACACAAAATTATTAATTTTTGAGTTTTTAACTTAAAAACTTGGCTACTGGTTGAGCTATTAGAATAAAATCGTTACATATCCATATTCAAAATACAGATAAAAATTAACACATATTTTTACAGTTTATAAATATTTTAAACTTGAGAATTTTCTTGAGTCTTTATATATATTCTATTATTTTAGTGATGAAAAGACTAAAATATTATGAATAGAATAATTGTGTATAATTTGGCTCTGGCTGGTTTGGGGATGTAACGATTCTAACCTTTTTCTATTCTCTCTTAACCAGTTGACCTGTGCTTTCCCCCTTGTCAATTAGCCAGAGCCAAACAATATTAGCCCAATCAAACCAATACTTGAAAACACTTTCCCACCAGGGATTAAGCTGTGGGTGCTTGTTAGCAAAATGCAAAAGAACTTTTTTAAATGCTAAAATTAGAAAGTGTGGTTTAGATCTTTTATTAAAACATTTTGACACAAAATATACAAAATCACAATTTTTTTTATTCCAAGGTTAGTCATTAACCTGAAAAAGCAAATAAGCTGAAGGATGAAAAGTATTTCCCCAGTTGATATTTGGAATAAAACAGCTCTTTGTTTAAAGTTAATAATGACTTTATAATGAAAAGTGTTTTAATTGTGCTAAATTAAACATCATGAGTGATGGAACTCATAACCATTTCAGCATTTTGCTAAGATGAAAATTGTGATTTTAGCTTTTTTGCTAGAGATTTTGTACGCAGCTTAAAATTGGTTTCCACCGCAATATTAACACTTTGAAAAATTTGGAAAACAGATCAAAAATAGGTATTCACAGTAAATCTATCAAAAAATTATTAAATAAATGATAAGAAATAAATTTAAATATGTTTATTATTTTAACCTATAGAAATGCCACTAATAAAGCAAACAAATAACCACAAGTATTCAGCCGGAAAACTTCAAGCTTTATAATTTATATGGAACTGTAAGTTGAAAACAGTAGTGTATGCAAGTTTGTAATGTCATTGTGGAGGATGTTAGTAGTTGTACATAATGCATAGGAGGAAATACAACCCTTTTCTCATAAAATAAATTAAACTTCACTGAACATATCCACTGAATATTTCTGAAAAAATAAGTCATAGATTTAAAATATGTCTGAACTTCAAGTAGTCTATTATCTCTGGCTCAACCCAAGATTACTTGTTTAAAGAATGGTTAAGTGGAAATAGATATCAGCAAGTTAAAGTGTCCAGATATTGAACACTCAACAAATGAGTTTCTAATAGTACATGTTTTCCTGTTCAAGAAAAGTTATACATACTTACATGTTTAGAAAAATCAGGGCATTTTATGCAAGTAAAATCTTCAAGTGATTTTTCTAACTCATCCACTTTTTTTTCATCCAGTTGTATTTCTATTTCCTTTAAATTAATATTTGCTGGAGGAAAACCAGCTGAATTTGCTTCACAATGACTACATAATTCTTGAAAGGCATTACTAATGGAATGTCCAGGATTGGAACTCCTGCAAAATAAAAATTTAATAAATATTTAAGTATAAAGAGCGTTAAATTTTAAAATGTTATTTTAATGTAAGATTCGAATGGTTTCCTTTTTAAATCCTTTATATTTACTTGATTTTTGTCAGCATATATGTGGCAGCCAGGCAATATGCTGCGGTCTATTTAATGCACTTACCATTGTCCAATCAGGCTGAAACTTGCTAGATAGATTCAATATCGTTGACAATGTATTCTATCAAGTTTAGAAAGGTTGTCACTAAAAAGATGCTTTTACACACACACTTCTATCATTGCTTTCATATATAATCGACTAACTTGTCATCATTCAAACGTGCTGAAATTTGACATGGATTTGTTGCCTATAAAAATGCGTTATATAAAGTTTTGGGGGCTGTCACTGTCACTAAAAGACCACTTTTACACATGCTATTATTGTTTCTGATGACTAATTAACACACTTGTTGTCATCTAATTGAGCTAAACTTAACAAATTGTTTAATATCGATGAAAATGCGTTTTATCAACTTTTTACGGCTTCTCACTAAAAGATTACTTTTACACACGCTTCTATTATTGCTATGAAATACTAATAAACCAACTTGCTGTCATCTAACTCATGGACAATTAATCTGAAACTTCATGTGATGCAGCTATTCCTGAAATCGACAGTGCGAAAATGACAAGGAACTGTTTCATTCCAGAAGAAAGAGAGTTGTGCCAATACCATCCAGTGATCTCGATGGAAGTGATGATGAAGATGATAATCCTCCAATAATTAAATAATTTTTAGGACAAGGTGGTTTTTTTGTTATGCAAATTATAACTTTGGACATACTTACATTGTTTGAAATCTTTTACATTCTTTGAGTATTTCAGCATCATCTATACGCAATGATTTATTTCCAATAACTAGGATATCACAAAAACCAATGGTTAAGATTGCAGGCTGCCTCTCACTTGGATAAAATAGTTGTCTAGTCCATGGTAAAGTTTTCAAATCTGACGATGCATTTGTTTTGTTTAGAGGTTTATTCTTTTCAACAATTGCAAGAACTTTGCACTTATTTTCTTTATCAATACTGAGTAATGTGCACAGAACATTTGGCTGTTCATTTACTGATATCACAAGAATTCTCCCAGGGGTCATAAATTTACTGGAAACAGCTTGAGAACACCTCTTTTCCTGAAAAGATAATAGCTTTCTTGTAATTTTGTTGATCAGATATCAGTAAACCAAATAAAAAAATGAGGTAATTTTATAAAATAAAATATCCTTTAACCCTCATTAGTGAAAGAAATTAAAAAAAATTACAACCATGATGTTAGAATACTCCAAATTTATTAAACTTCAAACAATTAAATTTTTTTTCCTAATAAAGTTAACCCTTTGGGTACATTTGATGAGTGAGACTCATTATCTGCTTACTTGGTCGAAGTTAAGGTGGACCAGTCTGACTCGTCATCCGTCCATCTAAATCCGTCACATGGGCATAAAAATCTTCAAATAATTCAGTACTCAAAGGGTTAATTATTTAAGACTAGGATTTAAAAAAAAATTAATACATTTTTGTTTTAAAAAATGCAGATATAAGAAACATTATCATTATTATCACAAACTGTAGTGAATGGAATACTTAGTTTGGTTCTTTGATTATATATATATATATATATATATATATATATATATATATATATATATATATATATATATAAATTAAAAAAAAAATAGCTAAACTACACTGCAGATTTGTGGTCTAATTAAACTTATAAAATCAAAAAGCATATTTTAACTAGCTTTTTTAAGAACTATTTCTAAGCATGCTTGAAATTTCATACTTACATGATATACATTTTTTAAATTTCTTCACTTATACTTAAGAAGTGAGAATCATATCTAGAAAGAATATGGCACTTGTCTTGCTAGGAAATGAGCAAATTTAATTAAATTCTGAGGAGATAGCATTGGGATCTGGGTGTTAATTTGACATGGAAATGAACCAGTATTTTCTAAAAATCAATTTCAACTCATTCATAATGCTGACATAATGGCTTCATAAACACATTACTTTGAATTTTTAAAATTACATACGTTCAGTAAAATTTGGAAGATTGAGACGAACATGTTGATTCCTTAATTGGGCGATTTCCACTTTGAAATTTTTTAAAATCATCATTCACTTATTAACACGATCATGGAAAGCAAATATATAATTTAAATAAAAAAATTCGAATAATTTGACTTATAAGATTGTAGAATGTGTATACCATTCTTTTCAATTTTTTTTTTTAATTTTATGTATCTGAAGAAACTTAGTTAAATAAGGCAAATTTATTTAGATTTCATTTACAAAAAGCCTTTTATCAATTACAACTGTAGATTTAGGCACATCCATAAATTCTTATATCGACTATTAAACTAGTTACCTTCTATAGCTTGACACAGTCAGGTAAATAGATTTCAAACACTGATAATTGATAACTTATCTATTGGAAGTGACATTGAAAGCAAGATATCTTGTTTATAAAATATGCTGGTAAAAACTTATTTGAGAGGATTAATTGAGGCGTTGAGTTCCAGAACAGACCACCTTAAAATTTTGTTTCTACCCTGTTTTATTAAAACCATTCATGCCAGAATGTACCAAATGTGGTTTATCAAATGGTTAACTGTTTAGCGATTAGATAAATCACATTTGGTGCATGTAAGTGTGAATGGTTGTAACAACCTAGAGTAGGAACAGCCTTCATCTAGAAAAAATAACAATTGTGGAATGAACCATTCAACACCTCAATTCAAGAGTTAATATTTATTAAAGTTCCGGTATAAGACAATATTTTTTAATGAAATTAAACTGTTAATAATTCATGCTGTTTGATGAACTCAATATGTGCAGCTTAAAATACTTTTTTATTGCACAGACAAGTTTCATTGATAGAGATGTTTTCATATTAAACTTTTAAATACATACAGAGACCAAGCTTTGTGTATGATTAAATTGCTTTTCAATGAAATCTCATTTTTGCATAACATACCATAACTTTCTTCTTTAGATCGGTGGTTACTTTCAGTAACTTTATATACTGGTCCAAATCTGCATTGCATAAGGAACAGTCCAGTTTCTCACAGCTAGCTAGTTCTTTCATAGTTTCAGTTAGTAATTCTTTATTTTTCTTCTGTTGTTTTTGATTATCAGATTCTCCAAAAGATCGTTTGATGACATCTTCCACTCGAAAAGTCTTTATTTTCAATAAATTGAGAATCATACTGTATGTCAATTTAAACTGTGACTCCAACTTCGTAGGTTTTCCCTATTAAATTATAAAAAAAACATGCATTTGAATAGCTTCATAAAGACATTGAAACTAAATGTATATATACATTTTATTTTCTTATGAAGATAACTTAAAAAATAAATATATGAATTTAAATAGAAACAGTTAAAATGAAATAAATGCTTATACATTTTTGTTTATTGATATTATTTTTCAAGTAATTTTTCAAAATTATTGAAAATCGTAAACAAAACTATCATAAAAAAAATATGGTTAAGCTCTCTAGAATATATAATAAACTAAGTTAATAAAATCACTGTGTAAATTCCAAGCAGTCGAAATTGTTACTCTGGATTTTTGACTAATTGGAAAAATCATATCACTTGTGGGATAAATTGTTAACATAATATCTAAGTCAATAGTAGAAAGTACAATCATTCCCTGGGCACACTGTTAATGTTCTATTGTCATAAGCATAATATTTGTCAAAATATTGCTTCATGATATATGAAATTTTTACCAGAAATTATTAGTAGAAAATAATTAAAATTTTTAAAAATTGAAGTGACTTCCATTTTATTATTAAATGTTACATTTGAACAAATTTGTGTAGAAATAGTATGTTTAGTATATTTATCTTTGTTAAAAAAAAGTGAAAATGGGATTATATTTCCTTTCTCGTACAATCAAATGGATGAAGAAAGTAAGGTAATCGTTCAAAAAAACAACTTCTATGTTTTTATTCATTTCTGCCTAATATCCAAGCACAAATTCCCAAAAACATTGAAGGTGCTCGATTCTTTGTTTGTCATGATAGAATTTGTATATTTTCTTTAAGAAATAAAATACTAAATCTGATTAAATGAAACTTGTAAATCATAAGTGACATAGCCAATTGAGCCCTAAAAAAATTTCACGTCTGTCAAAAGAATCTGGATGTAAAGAATTTTGATTCTTTAACTTAGTAATAAAGACGAATTAATATCATGACAAAAGTTAGTGTATACAATATTGGTTATAAAATGATAAAAAAATCTTTCAGTTTTAATTTATTTTCTGTAACCAAAGAATATTTTTACGGTACTTCCTCCGTTAAACGGATCCAGATAAAAAACAATCAAATTGCAGCTATAACTCAATCTCGGTGATAACTAAAAACCTTCAAATCATTTATAATTCCTATAACAAACCATTATAGGATTAGCAACCCTGAAACAAACCATACAGATTTAGGCTTGACGATACATTTAAGCATCATTTAAACATGTAAACATTTAGGCTTGGCTCCAATTGGGCCAACAGGAACCAGTCTAACAGAAGAGTACTCTTTTTACTTCCAGCAAACTTAATTAAAAAACATTTAGTTTTACCACCTACACTAATTTAGTGATAAAATTATTCAAATGCAACTTTAAGTGATTTTACAGAAAACAGAAAAAAAAGTTGTTTTTCTAATAAAAATCATCAAAAATTGTGTAAAATTTACATCATAATTTCTTTCGCTCAGTCTGTTTGGAGAAAGTTCTAAATATAAGAAGTCGAGAGAGCAAACAAAATTTAAACTAAATATAAAGATATTTATAACAGAAAAGTTGAATTCAAAAATAAATTTTCACAAAATATTAAATTTATTGAAAAAAAAAATGTCTCTTGGTATTGTGGAATTTCTTTCTTTTGCAATGTTTTTAAACTTACAAATGAAGGAAAATTCATTACAATTTTCAAAATTCATTGCAATTTTCCCTGATAAATCTCAGGTACTTCAAGAATTGACGAATTCCCTTCTTTCCCATGCTTTAATTTTGCTGGACACTTTGAAACAAAATAAAATAGTGATTTTCACTAGCATTTGAATTTTCGTGGACATACTACAAGACTAAATTGAAAAATTATTTACATTTAATTTTAATTTGATGTCTAAATAGATCCCTTACAATTGTTATACCTAGAATGAATTTTGCGATTTTCAAGCAATATTCTGGCAGATATGCTGTTTAAGAAAATACAGTATCAGGTTGATTGGATACGAAATTTGACAACAATAACTCTAAATAATGAATTTAACTAGGATTGTAAACATGATGTATTTGAAAATTAAATATTTGGTACTAATCTAGCTGAAAAGTTAAGATTCTTACAAGCATCATATTGTATAAAGCACTTGATTCTGGGACCTCAGCCTTGCAAAGTATTATCACAGTCCCAGTTTTATCCTTCCCTCTTCTTCCAGCACGTCCTGCCATCTGAATGTATTCAGAAGGTTTCAGATCCCGAAATTCAACACCATCATGTTTGCGTATGGAATCAAACACCACAGTTCTGGCAGGCATGTTGATACCCATGGCAAATGTTTCTGTAGTGAACAACACCTAGCAAAAAAATATTTGGGAGATTAAGACAATTTTTTAAGTTGAATGGACATTCAAGAACGATACAGAAAGAATGCAAATTTTACAAATTTTAGGTACCTCAACCAGTTCTAACCCTTTGGTGAACATTCATTCCATTCTTCCATAATTGAAGACAAGGGATAAGAATGATTAAAGTTACTTGCAATTGATTTTGAGAAACGCCATTTAAAGGTCTGAAGAGGTTTAAATACATATTTAAATATTCATCTTTCAAATCATCATCAAAAGCATATTTTCTTTGAATTATCTACTAAACTGTATTGTTTTTCCCATCTTAACAACCTACTCGCTTATTACTGCTACCACTCTATTTCCACAAAAAGTGAAATAATGGACTTAAATTGATCTTGTCTCCTACCCTCACCAGCTTTCCTATGTTAAATTTCTCCATGATTTTTTTTTTCATAAATACAAATGGACTAATAAGCTTCCATCTACTGTATACTTTCACAACATCCCATAATTTGACAATTTCTGGATTTTAACTTTGATTTTCAAACAAATAACACAATGGACAATTGTGAATAACTTTTCATCAGAAAAGGAGATCTTGGCTTTTAAATTAATATAACATTTATCAAATTTGGTTACGTATAAAGAGAAAAAAAGAGAACCTCACCAAAAAACACTGTCCAGAAATAATATGTAAACAAAAACAATGTATATAAGATAAATATTATTTTTTATGTTATTAAATATTATTATCAATTTTAATGCCTATGTTATTAAATATTATTATAAATTTTAATGAATATCTTATTAAATTATAAATTTTAATGCCTATGTTAAACAACTTTTATATAAATTAGTATTTAATAATATAAATTACAAATATTTACTTTATTAAATATTTTACTTATTTTATAAATATGGTCATAACACAAATAACGAATTTCAGTTGCAATAAAAAAATAATTTACTGAACTGGAAATTTAGATAATGATTCTCATATGCCCTTTATATTTTGAAGTTGGTAAACTAATAGTCAATCAACTTTTTAAAAATAGTTCTCTTTCTCTCTGTCCCAAAGTTAATAACTTAGTTTAACCATTTACTTTTTTTAATATATTAATATTTTCACAGGATTAAATTTTTAGTAAACTAGTATACAGCTACTTTAAAATAGAGAAGATATTGAGACTGATTTAAGAATATATATAAGTAATTTACTTTTGAATATGAACTAATTTAAATACGTTTTACATTCTAAAAATTATAATTAAAATCATTACATAATAAATACCAAGTCACATAATAAATACTAAGCTACCAAATAGATTAGTAAGTGATAAAGTGGCAAAAAAATGAACTTTCCTAATTTTTCTCTTTTTTTTTTTTTCAATTTTAGTGAAACTATACTTTTGACTAAGATCATACTGGTGAATTACTTAAAAAATAGTAATTGGAATATATCTTTGCAATCAACAATTGATACTTTATATTTACCATAGTTGAACTACAAGAAAACATGATAAACGTCATGCCCTAGGAGTTAAATCACCTTTGGTACTAAATTAAAATGAGAATTGATTTTAATATATATTTTAAATAGGTACCTTTAATAAGCTCCTAGAAAACAATTTTTCCACAACTTCTTTGAGAATAGGTAAAATTCCACTGTGGTGAACTCCAAAACCTCTTTCTAATTGCTCACCCATCAATATTATCTGTGGAATTAAATGTAAAATTAGTGAGGCTTGCATGATGTAATAAGATATTCTGTAATAAAAAACAAAACTGTAAGGCATAAAGTTGTTAAAAAACTTAAGAGAAAACGATTGTTTTTCTATCTTCCACAGCTTTTAAATATGAGTTGAATGTACAGTTGTGGTATCTGACAAAAAAATAAAAATGTGGGCTCTCAAATCTATACCTTACACTACTTATACGATAGCTCCACACATTTTAATCAACACAGCATTTTTCCAAATCCATCCAAATTCAAACTGAATAAGTCCGATTCTAAGCAATACTTTTGTAACATTAGTTTATTTATGTATTTAAAATCATATCAAAATCTTTTATATGACACCAATTATTAAACATCCTAACTAAACTTTTTATTTGTAATTAAAAAAAAAAAATGCTTGATGTACAAATAATTTTTTTATTCACATTACAATTATATGATTCATAACTTTACGAATTCACTTGATACTTTACTAATTACAAACAAATTCTGCCACATTCTAGCTCTAGTTTAAAATAACTTTAAACTATCAAATATATGAATTCAAAACAGACATCATCATTTACTTGGTTAAGGTAGGGAAAGTTAGAGTAAGTATTAAATATGAAATAGACAATAAAGTTAAATTTTAATTTGTCTACATTTTTGTAACCATTAAAAACATACTACACTTTTCTTCTTATTGCATTATAATTTATTTATATACAATTTTTAATAAGAAAGCCTTTTATAAAAATAATTAAACTTATACTTTATAACTTTTGTGAAAATAAAGAATATGTGCATGTTATTGCTCAATACGAATAAGAATCGCCTTCATACATGAAATTCTAAACAATACAAAAACTAACTTGTGGTAATTCTTGATCATCTTTCTTGAGTTTGTAAATGCAACTTTTAAAAAACTGCCTGATGGCTCTTTTTTCTTCATTTGTAGTCAAATCTTTTCCAGACAGCATTTCGGCATGAAGATTACACTTCTTTCTTGAAAATGTAAAGCAAACAGCAGGAAGAAGGTCTTCTTTATGTAGATGTCCAAGAAGCCCAATATAAATATTCTTTGTCTGAATTAAATACAAACAATTTATACAGTTTTACAAAAAAAAAAATCAAAAAAAAAAAAAAATCAAGGGAAACAGAGGAAAAGCGTCACCCTAATTAAAAACAACAACAAGAAACTGTAAATAAATACTAGCATGACGGTATGACATATACATATTACAATCATACCTATCATTAATTTTTTCTTATGTATTTATTTTAGTAGGAAGAAGCAAACTTTTTTGGTAAAGTAAATTTACTTGTTGCCGATTCACCAAAAATCGAATATTAAGCACTTATAAATAAGATCCGAACATAATGCAAACTAAAATTTTTGTTAAATTTGAAGTCCTGACCAATTTTAGACATAGTACAACTCCCAAGCTAAAAAGAAACTGATTTCTCTCCTGAAAGCAATGAAACAAAGCAAAAAACAATATACTTTTATAAAATTTCAGAATTCAAAGTATTTTAATGTTGTGGTGACATTCCCCACCAATTAACAATGCTTCTTTTAGGTTGTTTTATAAATATTGAATTATTTCCTTACAAACTAGTATAAATTTATACTTAAGGTAACTGGTGCTAGATAATTCACTAAGGTATGCAAGTCTTGTAAAATCCATTCTACTTTAAACGGTTTGTGATAATTTGTAAAAATAACACTTGGCTATGGGATTGGGAAATAATTGCTTTTTTTTTAGGTATATATTCCCCGTTCCTGTCCTTTTAGTTTGGCTATTTTCCCCCGTACCGTCCTGAGAGAGGACCGATTCGGAGAAAAAAAGACGGGAGTTTGAATTGTCCGTTGGCGTCGTTGCACGTGGACGCTCCTGATTGGTGGAGTCGGTTTGGTGCAGGATTTGAGAGCGTCTTCTAGATGATTTTGGCCTGACTTTTGACGGTGAAGGTTGTGTTTTTGGTCAGTGGAGATGCTCGAGTGTCGCTGAGAACTCAGGAAGAAATGGCGTAACAGCCAGCCATGTTGCACTTAGGCAACTCAGGAAGGATGAACTTTTTATATAGTTCCTGAGGAGCAGAGGGAGGTGGAGACCTGACATATATTCATGCCGATGACCAGCCGGAGATTTTTCATCTGGAGAGCTTTTTTTTCATTCATGGGGCCGGCGAAATGTGGCCGCACGCCGACAAGTTAACGGATCAGAACTAGTCAACGGGGCAGTGAAGTGGAGCCCTTTTCTTTGCTCTAATATCTTGGCAATGTCGGGACAATTTCCCATTCCGACAGTTTGAAGGAGCGTCGGATATTGTCACTATCGGTTCTTCTCTGAGAAAACAATTGCTTCAGCCGGATACCCTTTTGTGATGGAGCGTCAAGCCTTTTTTTTTCATGGGACGATCTGAAGTCAATCTCGTGTCGATATCCGTCCAAGCCTGTCCTGATTTTTCCAAGCTGATGCATGTGATGATCTGAAGTCTATATCCCCCCCCAGCCCATCCTGATTTTTCCAAGCTGATTCGGGTGACGATCTGAAGTCAATCTCGTGTCTATATCCGTCCAAGCCCGTCCTGATTTTTCCAAGCTGATTTAAAACACTGTCACATTATACATCATAATGTGACATGTATGTGTCAAAATCCTTAAAGCCTTCCGTGCTGCCCGTCATGACTGCCAGATCCAGCCTCCTTCTTTCGCAGGGACCATCTAAATTGCTGGTGGTACTTGGTCTTCAAATTTCCTGTCAGCATCAATGTTTTTCCTTTGCCTGGACCTTCTACTTCTCTGACTGTCCTTCCGGCTACCGTTCTGGACAGCTTGTGCATTACACCTTCCCCCGATACACCTCAACGTTCAACTCTCCAAGAACTTTTAATGGCTTCTCACCATAGCCTATTTCCGGACGCCTCTCATCCTGATGATCCATCCAGGTTTTCCTTCATTTAAATTTAATTAATTATCGTTTTTTTTTTGGTCACTCTATATCTTTTGGGAAGTTCTCATTTCACCCAAGCCAAACCTTAATATGGGAATATTAATTTTGAGTCATATCCTTTAATAAGATTACAAATAGAGTAGTTATTCCTTCACCTTTGGTCAAGTGTTATTTCTCCCCACTTGATTGTTATAAACTAATGTTTAGTACCCATTTACCTATTCTTTCGAATTGATTCAAGTGTTATTCTCCCCACTTGACTGTTATCAACAAATGTTAAATACCTTTTACCTATGCTTATGTATTGATACAAGCTGAGTTCTACACGAGTGTGTTAATTATAAACTGGATAACTGTAATATACATGTATTTTCCCTTTAATCATATAAACTGGTTGCTCAAGTAATTCTTAGTAGTGGTTTTGATTCTTTCATTCTTTTGGGGGTATCTTGGTCTTGTAAGGGAATTGTTTTCAGGTTTTAGATTGATGTGGGATACTATGCGAGATTATCAGGTAAAGTTACGGAACACAACGCAATGTAGCGAGTCGAGTGAATAACGTTTTTTATTATTATTTAAATATCAACGTTACATTAAATAATCACACTACATTGACAAACAAGATTAATCTAACAAACCCAATTTTCTAATTTTTTAAGTTACACTCAAAGTACTGAAATTGGAGTAAAATAAAGGTGAAATAAGTGTTTCCACTATACCATGCCAGTAATTTAGGCAATGCGAATAAGATGGAATTCAAGTATGCAAAACTGTTTCAGAAGTACAGAGAAACTGATGTAAATAACTATTGTTACTGAATGAATAGTGAAGTAATGATAAAAGAAATCAAATTGGATAAAAAGATTTTTTATTAAAATTTAAAAAATTCAAATGGGTAAATTTTTGGATATAAAGGTGGTATTTTAATTATAGGTATTATATATATTTCATTTATTGCCTTCTTCTTGGGTAGTTTTTTAAACTTTAAATTAAATTAAAGGAGAAATATTAAAAAACGAACGTACATATATATATATACATATACATATACATACATATATATATATATATATATATATATATATATATATATATATATATATATATATATATATATATATATATATATATTTACATAACAATTGTTTTGCTAATTGTAGAGAGGACTCGTCTACCATCTAAAAACCAGTATGAATAATCCAAAAAATTTTTTAAAAATTACCAAGTGAGTTTTGATGTACCTACCTGGTTAGTACTTGAAATTTTTTACAAAAATATCGTGATATAAATTACTGTTTCTATTTCCAGACAAGCATTTTAAGAAGTTAGACAAAGGATCTTTTAAGAATAGCCATTCCATTAGGTTATGGACATGCATACTGATGTACAAAACTGATAAATTTTCTATTAATAACTTATTGTAGTGGATTTTAAAGAATTTTGTTATTATTTAAAAGGAAAATTGTACATTTGAAACAGATAGAAAAAAATCTGCTGCAGAAATTACTGCAAAATAAAAATTTCATAGTTTATATTTAAGGAAATAGAATACCATTGTGAAGTTGTAGTTTGTCAAAAATAAATTAAGAGTTATCCCTGAGGATTTGGAGATATATGATGGATATACGATGTATGAGATTTTAAAGCTAATACCGAATTGGAGTAAGATCCCACACACATTCGTAGCCCCCCCTCCCTCCTCCATGAAAATTGGCCCACACATTTAATGAAAATTTAAACAAAAGGAGAATACGGAAAATACATTTATGGATTTTATATTTTTCCAGAATTGTATATTCTAACTATATTCCAGTTCAACCACACCCATAATGTGATACAGACTAAACACAATACCACAAACACAAATTCAGGATCATAGACAACAGGAAATTATCAGACATAATTATTTACATATTCAACATGGAAATGATATAAAGACGTAAAGAATAAAAGTATCACATCTCCCTGTTTATTAAAATTTTTTTAATTATAGCAAAACAATGTTTGCCAAGGGAGTTATTAAACAAAGAAAATAGTTAAAAACAACTTTAGTTTTGTGTGAAGTTTACAAAATTTGGGGAAAATTTAGATAGTTCAAATTAAATCTTTTTAAGTAAATACAAAATAAAATTTACCTGTGCAAGAGGAACATTGTATTTTGGACCCTTAGGTCCTGATGTGTTTTTAGATTTGCCTTCTCTTTCTTTTTTAACTTTACAAGCTTTTAAGTACCTATATAACAATAAAATATTGAAAACATATTTAGATTAAATTATTTTAAACATATTTCTTATACATAGTGATAGGTCACTAAAGAAAGTAATGTAACTTACTGGGCAGTTAAATAATTTCCCGTCTCATTTACAATTGGAAATATGTCATGTTCTGATTTCCCCACACTGCCTGTATATAAATTATGAACTAATGGTACTGGACGTTTCAAAGTAGAGATAACATAAATTTTCCTCTTTTTAATACCTCTGAAAAGTAAAAAAATAACAAAGTTAATGTCCTGCATATTAATTTAAAGAGGAACTAAAGTTATGATTTTAAAGAAAGAAAAATAACTAAACTAAGGATTCCATAAGATTTGATATGGTTCCATTGAGTATAGTCTTTTTAAATACCTCATATAATTTATTGTTCAAAATATACTAACAGTCTCAAACTACTACAATGTATTGAATAATAAAACAGAAATCAAAGAGTAAAGTTTAAATGTTCAATGATAAGAAAGTGAAATGTGGTCAGTAAAATATTTAAAGCCAAGTATTAAGAAGTTGAATTTCAGATAAGCAAATTCTTAGCTTTAAGACTATTTGATATTAAGCAATTATTAAAAATGAAGTTTAAGTAAATAGATTATAACTTTGTAGTAAACAGTGGATTCAAGTGTAAAAAAACTAAAATTTAACAAATTCAAAAGGTTTATTTTTGTATATCATAAGTTTAATTCAGTTTTAGTATAGTTACCTCTTAAGTCCAAAAGCAAACCAAAATGTTATTCGATATTTGAATTAAAAACCCAAATAAAATAAAAAAAATAAAAAGTTTCAATAATTTTTATTGAGTAATTAGTAATTTATACACAACCAAAAAATTATTGACTTCATGTTAAAAGAAAACATTAGCTTTTGCAGAAAGTAAAAGTAATTTTAAATTGTATTAACTTTTCCTTCAAATAATAATTTGTCGAAAGATGGAACATATGGAGCGATTCCGCATTTTTGTAATCAAGGCAGATAAATACTTTCACTACAATACTGAGACAATCCACAAACACAGCTTGCCACATATTTTAATATGTTTTTCAATATTAAGGAGTAAAAGATTAAGAGTTTACAAAGTATCCTAGATCTAATGAAGTTGTAAAATAACATAACACATAAAAAGAGTTTTTAATATAAACCCTTTATATGCATTACCAATTTTTATATTCATTAACAAAGCACCGTTTCTGTTACCAGCATGTGCTTGGTATTGGCATCTAATTTTAAATATTAAAAACATATCTATCAACAAAATATACACTAAACTACTTTTCGAAATTTATTAACTAAAAATTAATGTGAATTTAAGTACTCACATCCAAATATCTTTTATTTATTCTGATTAAAGCAATTTTATCATTTATTTATTAAAACAATTTTAGCAACAGGAAAGAGTTTCTTCAATGATTGGTTAAATACTATTTTACCGCGATTGGATGAATGCAAGTTTGTTTATTAGTATTTCATAAAAGCAAACTTTTAATGACAGTGATAGCTGCCAAAATTTAATAGAATGCATTGTCACTTACATCAAATCTACCTGCCAAATTTCAGCCCCATTGGATGACAGCAAGGGGGTTAATTAGACCTCTGACAATTTGTCCCTCATCGACATTCCCAGCCACACACACAAAATTAAAGTTAATATAAAAGATTTAAAAATATTGGTTCATACTGAAAGCTATACAGAAATTACAGAAAAGCATAAACAAAATAAAGTGATGTATAAAAGATCAAACCTTTTAGACCCGAAATGTAGATATTGTGCAGATTTTGTTTGTTTGCCTATCGTACCTGATACCTAGCAAACAACTGGTAAGTAACTATGGGATAACCCACGTTTTTCGACTTTTGAATTTCCTGCCAATATCATACTTTGTGAATAGACAAGCCATCACTGCTATTGCATTATTCGTAAATGTTACCTCATTATGTAGCATTACCTCATTATCTTGTAGCAAACATCTGAAATTGTAGTTGTACTGACATTTAAAAGCAAATTTTTTGTATTTTACTGTTGGAGTTTTTTGCTTGTGTTTAAGCTTCCATTCACCTTCGAAGAACTGGGAACATTTCACTAATGGCAGGTACATGTGTTTAGGGTCATTCCATGGTAACTTACGTTACATTTGGACACTTTCAGTTAACTGTTTGTATAAATATAATAACAAAAAGTAATTCAAAACAAAATACTGATTTGATTTCTTAAATCAACTAATAAAAATCTAAATTTTAATGCAAATGAGAGTATATTACAGATATTTTTAAAATTTATAAAATTAATTTAAGTGCAGTAACTTACATTATGCCAAAAGGGAATAGAGTAAAAAGTTCATTTAGTTTTTGATAAAATTCTTTTCTGTTTAACATTCTGGTGTTTTAAAGTTATATATATTTTCTTCCCTAATATTTAAGAATTGCAATCATGCAATTTAAAATTATCTGTATGAAACATTTTTTTATAGCAATTTAATTGAGAGTAACTTACGTTACATATTTGCACGTTTCAGAAAAGATATACCAATTGCTTTATTTTTACTAAACTAACTTATGCTTTAAGTTATTAAGAGGTTTTAAAAAATACTAGAATGTTGTATGTATAATTTAGATTATTTTACAATTATCGAAACTTAAAAATATTATAATTAAAAAAGATAAGTAAAAAAAAGGAATATTCATTAATCAAGTAGAAGGTTTTATTCTTCTAATTGATAATGCCCTACTATTACATATTGTTTGATTTTATGAATCAAATCTTTCTTTTTATAAAAAAAATTCCTGTGCATGATTGGGTTATTTCCAGTTTGAATAAACTCCTTCATTTCAATTTTGAGATATATAATAAAATGTAAAACCACCACACTGCCTTTAAAGTTGTCATCTTTCGTGACAGTTACATACTTGGATACAGGGAATCGTCATAATGACCCATAATACAAATCATTCACTTTCAAGTTTCTATGTATTATTCTTGCCAAACGTTAGAAGAAGTTCAATTGCTTTTCTGTCACAAAATGTTTAAACAGATATTTTAATATTCTGCCATAGGGAAGCTTTTCAGTAACAAAACTTTTAAATGGAGATTCTAATATTCTACATTGTGTTAGCTATGAAAAATAGGTTTGCCAGGTTTGACTTGGAATTTTTTCCACCAGCAGTGATCTCTATTTTTTCAGTTGTGAATCTTAATGTTTGATTTTGAGCTGTCAGCACAAAAGGCTCAGCTTTATTAACAGTTTGTTTCCTTATTAGCACTCTTACACTTCTTTTAGGATCTACACTCCAATAACATATTAATATCAAAATGTAAAAATCAATATAGGTAATTAATATAATATTAAAAATTTCTTAATCGATATGCTTAGGCTTGATTAGAAAGAATGTTTCGTCTTTATAAAGTTGAAATTAAAACTGAATCTGACGGAGTTCCTAGAAACCAAACAAACATTCATTCAAATTATTTATTTTTACTTTGGACAGTTTTGAAACCATGAGTAAATAAATATTTTATTTTTTAGGAAAAGTTTATTAGTATTCTAAGGATTCTATCTCCATCGATACCCCAAGTTCTATCCTTTTGGTAACTTACGTTACGAATTTTAAGTAATTCATAATTAATTATCAAAAAATATATACGAAATAAAAGTACAGATTTCTGTTAAGCACAAATCTAAAAGTAGGAAAAATTTATATTAACAAATATCTGTTTGGTTTTTTTTAAACATCATATGAAAATAAACACATTTCTGGTAACTTAAGTTGCATGAAACAATCCATTTTAAAATCAATGAAATACAAGAATTTAACCATTGAAAAATTTATTTAAACCATTTTTACTATTATTTAAGGTAATATAATTATTTAAAAACCCTTAATATAACCACGGAAAAAAAATCAATTATTTAACCTACTTTTAAAATCACATTACCCACCTCCATCAAAACAAAACAAACTTGACTATAATTCGAGCGTGTTTTCAACTTTTAGAAATAAATGTATTTAAAAAACAAACTACTAAGAATGAACTTTGAATCTTTTTGTACACAAAATGTGCAAAAAAAATAATATTTTATTAAAATTTTAATTTTTACAAGTTTTTCACTCTTTGCATGGAATGACCCTTTACATGTACAATATTTGAAATCTATTTTGAGCTTGTTTTTTAATGTTGTAGTGGAGTTTTTTGCTTGTGTTTAAACTTCCATTCACCTTCGAAGAACTGGGAACATTTCACTAATGGCAGGTATGTGTGTTTACATGTACAATATTTGAAATCTATTTCGAGGGCTTTTTATACCTTTAATTCTGTTACTTAATTTAATAAGCTCAACTTTAAAATGTATTTTAAAATATCATAGTGCAATTGAAAGTCATGCAATGTTCCACATCCTTAGTTATTATTAGATAATTGTGAAGCATAAAATAATTCTTTATCATAGAAATAAAAACAAATTGACTGAAATAGATACTAAAAAATGACAAATTAATACTTATTTTGAAATTACTTACCCAAGCCACTCAGCAAATTCAGCTGTATTTGGAACAGTGGCACTCAACATTATCAGGTTAACATGATCTGGTAACATGATGAAAACTTCCTCCCACACTACTCCACGCTAGAATAGTATATTTGAAATTTATAATTTTTTAGGCAATTTTAGTTACAGCATGCTAAAACTAAATGTTCTTAAAGCTTACTTCAGAATCATTAATGTAGTGGACTTCATCAAATATAACCCATTCTAACTCTCTTATCACATCTGATCCATGATATAACATTGATCTGATAAAAGATTAGACAAAGAATTATGATAATTAGAAATAAAATTCAGAATCAAAGGCAAAGTAATTTACAAAGTATCAAAACTGATTATTATTTTATCAAAGTTCCTCACAAACTTAACATTTTCAAAACAATTGAAAATACAAAAACTTTTAGATAATTTGCAAGAAGTACTTGTTGCAAAATAGGGAAAAATGTTTTCGAATGGATAACGAAAAATTTGTTTTTAATTTTTTGAAAGTTTGTTTGATTCCAGGAAAGTCCTGTTGCCTCACTTCTCATCAAGTTTGGCTTGATGAAACAATATGTTAAAGCTCTATCAAAAGAAGAGTGCTTTAAATATCTAGGCAACAAGTTTCCAGGACTGTCAGAAGCAAAAAATACAGGAAGGTGTTTTCGTAAGTCCAGATATTTGGAAACTATTTAAAGAAGAAAAGTTTGAAAGTAAAATTCTTTCGAGTGAATAATAGACCCGGAGAGCTGCAGTTAGTGAAGAACAGGGTGAAATGTTTCAGCAAGAATCAGGTTGAAATAATTATAAAAGAGATCAAGCATAGATAGCAAGGTAGAAGGAATGTCAATATGATGGCAGATGCTACACAGAGATCTCCTGCATACTGACTACAATAGACTAAGTGCCAAAAGGAGCTTTCAGGAACAGAGGAAAAGAAAGCATTAAGGATACATGAATGCTGGATGTATTACACTATGGTAACAATTAACTGTTCTAATTAATGTATAAGTAAATCATTTCCAATTGTTTGATATATTAATTTGTAAATAAAACACTTAAAAATATTTTGAAGACACTTTTTTTTCACAGAATATGTACAGTAGGCTTTCTTGCTAATATATTTTAGCACATTTTGTGAAAAATCCTTACATGATTGAGGAAAATGGATGTCATATTTGAAATCTGCACACCAAATAATATAAAATTCAGTCATAACATTGGAAACACTTTTCTCTGATTCAAATTTTGCAGGCATGTGTTATTAATGAGAATTTGTTTTATTCAATTTATTTAGAGTTGGTTGGTTAGGTGTATTTTTATGTATTTTTATGACACAAGAGTCATGACTAGCTAAGTTGGAATTTAGACAGGGAATAAGGTTTACCATTAAAAAAAAAAATATTGAGTGTCTCTAAAATTTTATTATTTTATGTCATTTTAACTTGCCAAGACAGTTCAAAGCATTCCAGACAATAAGTCCATCATTAACTTATTCAATTAAACACCAGATCACAACTTACTATTAGAATGTATTTCACAAGGTGCTTAAAATAAGGACATGTATACACTGTAATTAATTTTGAAACAATATTACCTTAATATTTCGGTTGTCATTATGAGGCAGAATGCTTTGGGGTTAATTTGAATATCACCAGTTATTAAGCCAACATCTCCAAATTTTTCTTTAAAATCACTGTATTTCTGATTTGAAAGAGCCTTAATAGGCGAAGTGTATATCACTCTAAAAATAAAAGAATTTATTTAAATGTAAGAAGCAAATTATATTTTAAATAAATTTTTTAAATGGATATAGTACCTAGCTACGTTTCTTTTTGACAAAGCTATGGCATATTCTGCAACAACTGTTTTACCAGCAGAAGTGTGTGCAGCTACAAATACATTCTCTTTCTTTTCCAAATGCAAAACAGCTCTTTGCTGAAAAGGGTCAAGTTGAAAGTCCCACTGCAAAGAAAAATATTTGTTAAAATGGTATTCATATATATTTAATATGCTATCAATAGTTTTAATTTTTAAAGATGGTAGGATAGTCTGTGTTTTTTTAAAAATAGGTTTTCCATTATGGTAGTACATAAATTAACTTTATTATATGCTTAGTAAGTTACAAGCAAAATAAAATGGCTCGTTTTACTTACTTCTAATGCCATTTTAGGCAATTTCTCCTTAAAATTTTCAACTGGATGCTGGGCATTATCAATAATAGCCCATTCATAATTAGTGACTGGCTCCTTTTTTACTGTTTCACTAATATTCAAAGCAGGCAAAGAAGCCTACATAAAAAAAATATTGCATTTAATTTCAAATAGTCTACTTTATGCTATCTATATTAAGTATTAATGAGATGACAGTTATATAAATGTCAGGCAACACTAAGTACATTGGAAGCCCCCAATCATGCTAAAAAAAAAAACTTGCATTCAAAAACTTCAGAGACTTTTGAAAAAGAGGTCAACCTTCTACCAGATAGCTTGATGATGTGGGAAATGATTTTGGGGAATACATTCTGGAGAGCTGTGACATCGGATAGAACCTGATGGTAAAAACTAATTGAGATGGTCCTGACCTGTACTAGGCTATAGTGCCAGAGAAAAAGAATATTGTGTACAATATTGCAGATATTTGAATAACACAACTAGTACATGCTATCCATAATTACTAATTATTAACCATCACCAATTCTATGACCATGTGACTGCTATATCAGTGACAGAAATCTAAGACAAGACAAGGACCTATTTATCGTTGGTCGCTAGGTAAGTTTTCACAAACCTTGGAGGGTTTGTGAAAACTTAACTGAGCGACTAGCGATTAACTGGGAAAGCTTAACTCAGTGAACTACTGAATTGAATCTGATGTTACTTTTTAAGAAAAAGTTGTGTGCAATTGCTTACATGCATAACAATTGGATACAAAACACTTAACACATGAGTGTTTGTATTTGATTAACATGTTTCAGATATCACATTCCCATACGTACAGAGTAATTATAGAAAATGAAGATCAATTGATTACTACAGGCTCTAAACAGCTCTCATAAAGAGAACTTTAATTTTGAAAATCCCGTACAAAAATTTTGAAGTATATTCTTGATGGTCACTTCACTAAATAGCATACTTAATATAACACATGTAAATTTAAAAATAATAATATCAAATAATTACGTAGTAAAAACAATGTTCAAATTTGGTCAACCAAAACCCAGGAATGTAGCCAGACAAATCCCTCAGGATGAGCAAACTATTTCCTAGCACTTGAAGCTTATTTTATTATTTTATAGAGAAACCCACAAAAATTAAGAATACAAAGTTGTTTGGAATTTAGTATCTTTGAATTAAGTATTTAATTTTTGGTAATTTTTAACAACGAAAATACTAGGCTTACAAAAAGTGCAGTAAAGCATAAACATATATATATATTTTTTTTTTTTCAAATTTTCTGCAAAAGGGCAAAAAAATTACTAGGCACAAATGCCCAAGTTCCCCACCCCTCTCATTTCTAATATTGTTTTCTAAACATATTTTTACTGTTTTCTAAACATATTTTACATCAAAAGTTAAGAAAAAAGTAAAATTCTGGTAAAACTCTTTTAAAGTTTGCATTTAAAATTAATTCAATGAACTATGAATATTCAATATTTAAAATAAAATTCAATTACATAACAAAAATTAAAAGTTCACTAATAACATGATACACTTGCTTTGAGACAAGTTACAGAAATGCTTATAGCTGATTTGGGGATAAATTTTTATTCAAACAACTATATTCCCATTAATCTCAATTTGTAGATCTCATATAAAACTAAAATTTCTATTTTTGTTCTTGTACAGTATAACTATGTTCAAATGAAAGAAATCACTTTAATTTTTCTTCTTATTTAAGTTTTTTGAGAATTTTAATTTATGCATTAAACTAGACAATTGAATATTTCAAGTTTCATATATCCAGTAAAAATGACGTATACATGCAAATGCAGTATTTCTTCAATAATTAAATTAAATATTCTTATTGACATATTTACTTATATATGAATGAACATTTATAAAGTATTGATCAAATTTCTAACAATTTAAATATGAACCATGCTGTTGAATTCTGTGAAATGAACTTTTCCCAAGTAAGCCAAAAATTTTCACATGCAGGACTACATTTTTATAAGTAAAGGGTAACTTGAAAGTTACTTAAATTTACTAAAATACAAGACTTGTAGTAAAACTCACAAGTTTTAAAAAGGTATCATCGTCATCCCCTGAATCTTCTATTTTTTTCAATTGAACCTAAAAAATTGTGAAATAAGTAGATTAAAATAAAGTTTTTGTAATAAAAATGTAACTCTTTCAATGCAAAGTACTACTACTCACAAATGAGGTTACAACATTTAATACAAAAAACAAAGGGAGAAAATTCTCTTTGTTACAACTTGATAAAATACTTTCTGTATACATAGTCTTTCTACATTTTAAAACATAAACACCCTTAAAAAATAACATGCAGTAATAAACTTTGCAAATAATATGGCTTCATTTCTTAAAAGCAATTTTTGTAATCCTCAACAGGTATAAGTGTTCTGCAATTCTATCGACTCATAGAATTCAAGTAAACCAAACTTTGAGGAAAGAAAAAAAAAGAGAGGGGAGGGTAAGTATTGTATCGAAATTAAACGTCCATGAGAAATTATCTACTGAAGGCAGCAAACCATGAAAAGCAGTATTTCTTGTTAATGTAAAGCATTTAAAAATTTTAAATTGCCGAGAAATTGCAATTTAAAGTATAATTATTGCTATGATCAAAGTTACCTTTTGGATCTACGCACAAAAATAGTTCCCAACTGTTTATTTGTTAGGGAAATATGAGTATCCTATTATAACAAAATCTACCTCTTCTAAACAAACTTCTTCATTCTTCTCATCTGCATCATTGAACATTTCAAAGTCAATATTATTGTCCATAGCCAAAACTTCTGATAAATTAATCTTTCGTGGATGAGAATGAACATAATCAACTTGGTCATACACTTTCTTTTCAAATTTCATTCCACATTGAAAACCAGGAGGAGTGTCGAGATAATCTAAAAATATTAAGAAATGGATTAAGAAATTACTTAAATATGCTGGAAGTATTTATTTTAATGTTATTTTACAAGCACTATGAGGCTTTTTATAAATTAAAATCACTCGGATGAATATCCAGGGTAATGCTAATTCTAAATGGCATAGGAAGTTTTATCTAAACTTATTTGAAATATTTTCAAAAATAAAATAAAGCTTACTAATTATAGTCGAACCTTTTTAATTCGAACACACTTAAAAAGAATTACTGTTAAGATGAACTACATATGCATTCTATTGTATGTACAAATAACATTGTTTTTTCTGTTTAAGATGGGCATGCATAATTTGAACTACCGGATAAGTCAAACTCTTATTTGAAGTTCCTAACATTCAAACTTCCATTCACTAAAACGAACAAGTCATTTTTCACTTGTCACTAACTGCATCCTGTTCACAGCTGACCTCTTCAAGTGTTGAAAAGAGTTTAATGGAGAAAGGTATGATGAGGAGTATGTGTCCCATGCTGGCTGTTTGACCCCTATGGAAGGATAAAGAAAGAGGAAACAGGAAAATTCTCATTGATGATTGGGGTAGGCATAACAGCTCAGAGTTCCTATCAGATGCTATTTTATCAGACTTTCTATTTATCGGTTTTTAACTGGTTGCGAATTCCAGGGGTTCAAAGAGCAAAGGGAACAGTAGGCATGACCAAGCTTTATCTTGTCTCTTTGAAATGCTGTTCCCTCCTTTGTTGCTTTTCTAGTTCAAATTCTGGAATTCATTGAGATCCTGATAAATTACAATGCATGATACATTGTTAACACCAATAAAACTATATTTTTTTCTTCTTTTTTTTTAAAGAATTAAAATTATTTCCCCAAAGGCAAGCTTTATTTTAAAAGTTGACACAACAGAAAAAAGCATAGCAAATGAAAATGATGAAATTTTTCTAGAAATAATTGAAGCTGTGCAACAATGTGGGCTTGTTGAGGATGGTGTAATCTTCAAAAATTATGTTTCAATAATGACATATTTATGCCGGAAAGTTTAACAAAATCCGAATCATAGATGCAGTGAGGAGTAAAAGAATAGCAAAGGAACAAAAAGGTTTATCAGACGACGCTGACAGTAAACGTGAAACAACCGAAGTGACGAAGAAATTTATTGCAGAACTGTTTATTGTCCTCAACGCAACACTTTGTGCTGGCTTCTCTAGGAAAAGATACATCAGAATGTAGGGAAAATTTACATGTGATCGAAGACTCTTTCAATAATTGTTCAGGAAAGAACAGAAAATAATATGTTATGACTATTTTAAGGAACAATGAAGTATGTAATTTATCGGGTTAACTTACGATAATTTGCTCAAAGAATTTCTTATATGATGTAGCTTTTGAATTTTTACTTTTAAAACTTTTAGATCTAGAAATTCTATTTTTGCTGTGATAGATTTGAAATTTATTGTATTCTTTTAAATAAGCATTAGGAACTTAAATAGAACATTTTGTTTCATAAAATCGCCTGAAATTCCAGTTTTGTTTTTGAAACATTACATTTCAATTGACAGAACAAAAAATATTTTGGGGGATCATGGAACTTAAAACACAAGTATAGTTTTTACAATCAATTATCTCAGATAGATATTTTGAGTTTGCATTGAAACAAATAGCTGCTACTTTACAGTCGAGACAGTAACTGTCAAAATCAAAATTGGAATTTGGTTGTACACTAACAGATTTCTAATTAATTTGCCTGTTTTATTTAATCCCCTTTTTAATTTTTAGTTATCGTTTTGTTTATGTGGGGATGAATTTCATCGAAGATCCATGATTCTTTACTTTACAAAAATATTCTAACTAAAACAATTTATCTTATATAAAAAAAAAGATAAAGAAGAAATCTTTTGAACACAATGCAGCTGTATTTTCAATAAGAAAGCAATCCTCAACTTTTTAATAAAAAATTGGTATATGTGTAGTATTAGTCGATTAGTTTTAATTTTATTTTATTTAATGTTTTTAAAAAACACAAGGAATTATTTCTAAACATTCAAATTATCAAACTTCTTATATTATGCCATTTGATATTGACAAAAGTCTTAAATAACAGAAAAATTGTACTGTTAAATAACAATGTGTTACCCTGGAGAACCAATACCCTCATATATATTTATCATGTAAACCTCCAATTTTAAAGTACTTGGTGAACCAACAAAATCCATTCTTTAGAGATTGACCTTTCGTTTATAAAAAGGCACAGTATTAAAAATTACAACTTGCAAATTTTGTTATAACGCTTTTTAGCAAGCAGTGTATGAAAAGTTTGTGTTCACAATCAGTGATGAGAGTGATCAGAGAGCAAAAAGGAGGAATTCCAAAATTGGTTAAAAAAGCTCACGGAAGGAATACACAAAAATTCAACAAAAAAGTATGCAGAAAGGATGATTCAATAATTTTAAAGATACAATGAAATTTCTCATACTATATAATAATTACATTTCAAATATTAAAAGTTTGTGAAGTAATTATGTGAGGAAAGGGGAGCTAAGAGGAAAAATAATGTTTAGACATAAGTAAAAGTATACTTTTTGCAGGAAAAACTGGTTCAGAATAGAAAAATGTGGATCCTCGAAACAGGGACAAAGAGAAGGAAAATGTTACATAAAAAACAAAAAAGTAGGAGATCCTCCAAAAGAAGGAAAACTGGATAAATGACGATGGACACAGTTTTTTATATTTGTCTGAAAAATGGTGTGATTACATACAATAGTATTTTAAGACAAAAAAATATGGGCCATTTAAAAGCAAACTTCTCATATGTATACCTTCAACAAAGAGGGAAGTATCCAAGCTCTCTTTCTTCAGCAATTCAGTCAAAGGGTCATCCATCCCCCCTGGCCAAAACGGAAAACTACTTGAGCTTCCCTTGATACCAGCATCAGGAGGACCAGGGGCTCGAGATAAGGAGGTTGAAGTTTTATGAGTTCCTTCAAAAATATCTTTGACTTCCTAAAAATGAAACGAACATTGTTTTAGTGTAAGAGTTTGCACAAAATGAAAACTAATTATCAATGTAATGGTTGCTTAAGAGTCATAAGTGAAGTGAACACATAAAAGTTGTTATACGAGATAGCAGGTATTTCTATTAAAATATCATTAGAGTTTTTTTGTTTTGAGATAACAGGGTTCCCACTAAAATCATAAAATGAAAATCAATGACTTTTTAGGACCTAAATAATGTTTTTAAGGACCGTTGAAAATTTGTTTTCAGGCACCATGTCTGTATATAAATTTTTAATAAAGTATATTGTACCAAAAAAGTTACAAGTTGGTGGTTGCATAATACAAATATGTTGGAGAATTCCGGTACGTTACAGATAAGTGGAAGTCAAAAGTGATAGCAAGTCCGAGTTGTATTTTTATAAATTTTGCAGTTGGACACACAACATTGGCAAAAATTAAGGACTTTTAAAGACCTCTAAGCATTTCAAGGACTTTTAAGCACTTCTAAGCATTTTCAAGGCCTTGAAAACAATTTAAAATATATTAAGTACTTTAAATGACCATAGGAACCCTGGATAAACTTTTACACATAAGTAAATTGATTAAATAACCAAATTAAAATTCTTTCGAATAGATATGAAAGATGAAAAGAAAAGGAAAAACTTTTCAACATTTTTAAACTACTACTTCATAGTTCAAATTAAGAACAAATATTTCAATTGCACAAATAATACTTCATATCTAACAGAAATCGTTGTATAATTCTAAAGAATACTATTTCTATTTATGCAAGAACTATATTTTGTAAGTAAAATGCATCTTGAATATAAAAGATATAAAACCTAGTATCTTTATATATATATATAAAAAACAAAACATGTTCAAGGAGCTTGCAGTTGTGAGCTGCCTTTTGGGGTTAGATAATCAACACTATAGGCAAAGGATATATTTGATTTGCAAGTTTGAATATTTAGTAATATATTAGAAGAATTACAAATATTTATAGTTTATAGTTAAATAGATCTACACATACATAATTTAATATAAATTAAATGTATAAAAAGAATAGCAAATAACTTCATAGTTAATGATTAATGCAAATGCTTTAAATTCTATAAGCATAATTTAGTAAGATATGAAGTAAAATATTAGTAATTCCTTAATATCAGAAAAATAAAATAATTGGAGGTTCTGTCACACACATACTTCTGTAAATCCAAGAAGCTTTCCTGTCATTGGATCTCTCTTAACATTTAAGGTAGTTGATAGCGGACACAAATCAACTGAATAAAGGGATGAAATATTTGGTTTGCTTGGAACAAGCCTGCAATTAAAAATATTTATAAATTATTTTTAAGTAATTAGTTGAAAAAACTGTTGTTCAGCTTTTGGTAGTCTAAATTTACCCTATAATATTAACTATACATTATATACTGTAATCTCTACATTTTACTTTAAAAAATGAGCCACCTCATAAAAATCTTGACCTCTTCCCTAAGAAAACACGATAAGAGCAAAATAATCAACATGTTTTTTTCCCTACTATTTTATACAAATATGTATTTTGTGAATAAAAACATGATATAAGTATTTATACAAAGATACAAATATTTATACAAATATTATACAAATACAAAGATATAACTTGTAATTAAATATTTATACAAATACAAAGATATAACTTGTAATTAAATATTTATACAAATACAAAGATATAACTTGTTTTAGAATTAAATTTTTAAGGGAGTACAAAAAATTCATATCAACACAAAATAGTTTATTGTTAATGTCTTTATTTAATTTTTTTTAATCATGGATATTTTGATAGTTACACTTTTCATGTCCTAAAACTTCTTTTTGTTCATAATTGTCAATAATCATTGCTTTAATAATTTAGCTAAATCTACATTATACACCTAATTATTATTTAGCTCAATCTAAATTATATACCTAATTATTATTATTCCCAAATGGATGATCTAACAAAGTCTAATCAACATACACAGTCAATCCTTTTAATTCTAGCTCTTCCTATAGGCTGTTTTCTCATAGGTTTTATATGTACATTCAGCAGGTAGGCAAACAATATAAATGGTCCATCTCATTCTTTACAATTTCATAAAAAAAATTAATAATATCGATATCCCTAACACACATTCCAATAAAATATTTTTTCTCATAACTGCTTTTCAAAAACAGCCAAAAAGCAGTAGCTTTAGGGAAACAACAAAAGTCAAAATGGTGATAGTTTTATACAACAATATTTTTGTTTAGAATTTGCAGCGTTTAGATTTCAAATATTTTTTTTAAACTATAAAGTCAGTAATTATCTGTAATTATCCTTTTATTTGCCATCCTAAACCATTAAAACTGATAACTTTGGAATAAAGACAAGTAAAGCTATCAATAGCTTTGAATTTATAATAGCCCAGAACAATAGAGATATTAAAGGTTTTTGTTTGTCTTGAGCATAACATATACTTTATTTTAGTTGATTGCTACACCCCTTTCAATCCTTTATTTTAACTCCTTATTTGTGTGGCAGACAAATCTGTATAGGGCTAACTAACTCACTTGCCAACATCCAATCGAGATATAACAAGATGCATAGACTCATTTTTGATGAGAAAGAATTCTATGGGGTCTGTCACTAAAAAAATGCTTTTACACAAGTTTCTAAAGTTGCTTTAGAAGAAGAATTAACCCATTTGATGTTAACTAATTGATTTGTAACTTGGCATATAGACTTGTTTACGATGCAGTTTGCTAAACTACTTAAATTCATTTGGTTTTTGTTTATACCAATACCTAAATGTACATTTCATACTCAACATTTTAGCATTACTTTTCAACTTATAAAATAACTTTTTCAAGATATAAAAAAAAATTCAGTCTGTAATACATGTACTGTAACCAATGCAAAGTCTACTATGAACAAATGCAAATTAATTTAAAATCCAACTTAACTTTGTACAGCATCCAAATGTAGAATAGGTAACTTTTCTGGGTTATCCAGAAATGAATTTAGTATTTCTTTAGTATCAGGTAAAATCGGAGGAAGTCCACAAGGAAGTTTCTAAAACATTTTAGAGAAATTTTAGAATAAGTTATACTAATTTCACATAAAAATAATTATAACTAAAAAAAAATTTTAAAAATTGGAACATTATTCTTCCAAAAAGGAAAAATAAATATTACAATATTTTATCACTTAAAAAACACATGCTAAGATATAATTAAAAGCCCTTTAATATTTTTTTCATGTTCCATGTCAACTTACAAACAAATAACACCTTCAATTTTTTTTTTTAAATAAAAGTATTAAAAAAAAAGTCATTATACTGGCCTGCCACTAGAACCATCTATGCTATTCTAAATGTTAAAAAATTAATAATGAAACTAATTTTTCAATAACAATCAATTTAAAGTATTTATGATAAAGTGTTTCATACAATGAAAAGTAATTTAAAATAATTTCATTATTTTTTTATAATTAAAAAAATTACTACAATGTGGATCACTGAAAAAAATATTAAAGTTTCCATTTATCATTGCCAATGTTTATCACAAAACAGTATGTACTAATACATAAAAAAAAATGATAAAAAAAAAAAATTATGTTAATATCCAAGAATTTAACTAACTTTAAGTCTTCAGTATTTTTTATGGAATATATTTTAATCAATATGTTGCAAAAGTAATTAAATTTTATTATTGATAGAGAATTTGCATACTTTTGAAAATTTAATTTTAATTAGTTTTAACCCATTGAAGGTCATACACGTATATATACGTCTTAGGATCCCCAGTTTTTCTAGCAATACACAACATTTTTAAGTTTATAAATAAAATTTAAAATAAGATATATTTTAGATATTTTTATTAAGATGGTAGTCTATAACCTATCTAAAAAAAAAAAAAAAAAGTATTTGAATTAGAAATATAATTTAAAAATTGTTGCAGGGAAAACAACTCGGGAATTTCGCCCATTCCTAGGACCGTCAGTGGGTTAAGTAAGGTTTCAACAATTTATTGTAAATGTATTTATTAAGACAAATTTTATGTATTTCATTAAAAAATTATGCAAAATAAGAAATAAATATTTAATTAGTATTTGGTTCAACACATTTTGTTGTTGAAAATACTTCAATTAGGCAAAAGAACCAACAAATGTTTGTTTCCTGTAACCCTACCTACCCTAAAATAACAATACAAAAATTTTGACCCTAAACTCTTTTATAAGACTTTAATAAAAAAAAAATACATATATATAAAAAAATATTCGTTGAAGCAATTAATTGAATATAGCATAATAAGCAGTTAAACCTGAAGAAAAATTATAAATGCTCACTAAAATACACAATTTCAGTAAACACCTGACTCACAAAAATAAATATACCCAAGTATTTTACATCACTGATCAATTTTAAATTTCATTACCTATTTTTATAAGATATTTATTTTTGCCTATTTGCTAAACATATTTAGCAAAAAAAATTTTCCCTACCTACCCTGATATTTTTGCCCATGTTACAGGAAACAAACCTGCATTTTTAAAAAAAATTTTTTTTTGACCTTAGCATTAACTTTTCAAATAACTGATTTTTATTGTTGGCAGAACTCATGGGTTTGATAATTAATCTTAAATATTGTTTCATTGATTGCAGTTTTATAGAATTTTTAGGAAAGAAAGACCAATTTGTAAAGATCCTTAGAATTCAGTAAAAGTTTTTAATTTTAAGAAATTTTAAATAAAGAACAATAATAAAAAAATAAAAAATGCTGAACGGGATTTGTCGTTTGGGATTCTGTTTAAGCAGGTTACATTGAATTCATTAAGTAATGAGGAGCACTTGTTTAAAAATGTTGATTGAAAATAAATAGCAGCAAGAAATTAAAAAAAAATAAAAAAATCCTGATTACTTTTTCAATAAAGTAAAACTTAAGACACTTAAAATACGAAAATCATGAACTGTTTGTTAAGCCTGTAAACAAAATGCCCTCAAGAGCAAAAAGAGCTTGGAAAAAAAGCAGAGAGGAAATGCTACATGTTATCGCTAGAAAAAAAATAGTAGAACAAGGACTTATAGTTAAAAAAACATCAGAGAGAAATGAGAAGAATGTTGCTACAAATTTAGTAATTGCTTCTATATCTACCCCTTTAGAGGTTAACAGCAATGGTGGAAAAAATTTAAAAGTTGTAAAAAAAAATTCATAACAGAAAGATTATAAAGGACTATCAAGAAACTTGAACTTAAAATAACATGTCTAATAAAAAATACAACCGAAAATATTATTGTTCATCTATGCCAAAATTAAAAACTAAAGGCTGCTAAAAAGGTGTTAGGGTCGCAAAGGAAGAATGAGAGACATAACTTTCACAAATGTGACAACACGATTGTATAACTGGAGATTAGGTAATTCTGCATAATGATGAAAGTTCTATCCTCAAGTAACAGCTATGAAATTAGTGTTAAAGTGTATACAATAGAAAATATACTTATAAAATCCCTGAAATCAATCAATGTCTTTTTATACAGAGACACAGACATAAAAATAAAGATTGAACCCCTTGAATTATGTGGTAATAGAGCATTATAGATAAAATTTAAAGGTTTCCCTAAGCTTAAACTGGCACGAAATTTATTTTAATATTTAATTCTGAATTCCATTTTTCTACTTTAGTAATTTTTTTACTTATGCAGTAAATCAAGAATCTATATATATAATTCTCTTGTGTGTCGCCAAAATTCGGCTGTATTTCTGTGAGAAGAATGGCACTGACTTTTAACAACCAATCATAAATATTCTAAATGTACTTTATGCATGAATTTCCAAATTCAGTAATCCAGCCAATCACAAAATATCTTTTGAAATTCGATCAATACATCTGGCAACAGTCAGCAACTTGAATTCACTATATTTTGTTTTTCTTATTATACTGACACGAATTATTGCCTATTTAAAATGTATTGATTTAATATTTAAGATTATGCAAGTTTTAAAAAACTGAGCACGGAATTTTCCTTAAGCATATTAAGGTTTCTATGCTGAAAATTCACAGTAGCTTGAATAAGAACTTCAGCATTCCGGATAAACTGGAATTTAACTTTGTATAATAATATATTCTTTCAGATTATGATTTACAGTACATTGCCTTTGGCGTCTTTTGAAAAAAAGTTGCCAAAATTGAAAATCAAGTCAAATGGCTGCGTCGCCCAATCCAAAATGGCGTCAAAACGGCATATTACCAAATCTAAACGGTCACTGGGGTAGCCGGAAAACCAAGTTGCCGGGTTGCATACAGCGCCAAATCGTCAACTTTCAAAAAGTCGCCAAGAGGCATCGTGCAGTAAATCTGAACCTATATTCATTTCTAATCAGTGTAAATTCAGCTATTACGAATTGAAAATCCTGAAAATAAAGAATACTGTCCCTGCTTTAAGCGTCTCGACATAAGCAGTATGATAATGACGTCGCAAGTATTGTAGCTCTTCATAAATAATAAAACGTTTTCAGTTTCATAGCACAATATCACTTTGCAAGGATTTTCTTGATTATGCATCAGAAATAGCTTTTTGCTAGGGCATATTTTAATTGCCTCATTTTGAAACGAGCAAAGCGAGCCTGGTTCATGAAGTGAACCAAGGGGATTGCATAGCAATGCAGGGGGTTGGGGAGCATTGGCAAGCAGGGGGCGTAGCCTCCTAGTAAATATATATTCTACTAAATATATCTATAGAATTTTTTTTGCAATTAACTCCTCTCATTTCAATTATTGTCCAGGCATATATAAGGATTTTTTGTATTATTTTTTATTTACAGAATAAAAAACTTTTTGTTTTACTGTCATTTTTTTTCTCATTGTATAAAACCACAAACAATAAATATATTCCATATATTTATGTCATCCTGTTTTTTAAAAAAAAATTAACATTGAAAAGTTGCCTGTTTTGGAAGAATGGCTTTATTAGGGTAATTGACCATAGGCTAGTAATTGATCAATATAACACAAAAATGAAGTAAACAAGGATTGATGTGACAGTATTGTAATTTTTTTACCGATCAAAATATTGGCAATAATCAAAAAAAAAACTACTGACAAAAATTATTGGGGTAACTAAGTTTCTGATTGGATATTAACAATTAACAAACTCAAAGGTACATCACTTTGCCTCATGTGAGTAACTGACACTATAAGAGAAAGAAAGTTATAGCTTCTCTGTGATCCTTTAGCATCAACATGAGTAATTTCTAAATAGTTCAATATAAATAAGGTATATATATGATTTATGTGTTTTATATTAATATACAAAAACAATTTTTCTATAAAACAGTAAACAAATTATGAATAACAGCTGGTTAATTAGTCTGGGCAAATTTTTTTATTTCTAGTAAATGACCAAAATAGTTAACAACTACATTTTTTTGGTTTGCATGCTTTCTTGGAAAAAACAAAGTGATAACAAAGGTTTATGTTTTTATAGCAATCTTCATTTACTATTTGTTCAGAAAAGTAGATTTTTTCAGTAGTTGACCAGTGTAGTTCATTGGTGTCGATAAGGGTCACCAAAAACAATCAAAATATGATATTATCATAGATTAGAGAAACAACAATTAAATACTTCATTTACAACGTAAATTTATGAGTACTGACAATAAAAATTAATGTATGAAGTTAATTTTATAAGTAAATTTTTCAACTTTCATAAGAAACGTTTACACTAAATTTCTATGTCAGTTTCAAGGGCACAATAAAAATTTTTAGTAAAAACAATTTCTAGAGTTAACTTACCGAAGTATTTAGCCGATTTTTTCCAGAAATCAGTGAAATGTCAACTTCTCCATTTTCACCTAAAGGTACAACCTCAATATCTTTCAAAAGTTCAAATATTTCTTTTTCCATCTAAAACAATAAAAGTAAGAAAGAAATATTAATTCTTGAAATGTTCTACAAGCGGTAACTCGTAGTATGGGATAAAATTTTAAAGTAACCTTTTTTTATGGAAAAAATAAATAAAATTTCTCTAAAAATAAAACTTCTATCAAAATTAAAAACAATGTTTAACACATTATGTTCCACGAGTTCAATTGACAAACTAGTCATATACATTCATATTTTTTTTTATTTAGTTAAATCCAAATTTGTTTACTTTTGTAGTCTGGAATTTAGAAGTTGCCAACATTTTTGCGAATTTGGTAAAAATACTGGTTAAATGCTTTCTTGCTTAGAATCAAATTTCATTTGAAATTCAGCTTTTGATTTATATTTTTTAAACGTGTCTTTGATCATATCTTAAATTTTCCAAGATATATTCATCATCAAAATTTAAAATAGCCATTTTTTAATTTTTTTTTTTTTTTCGTTTTGAAGGTTGAATCAGCATATTGGCAACAAAGATTTTTGCGGATGCTTGCCGCGAGGGATCCGTCTTCTCTTGCTCTTCTGGAATTCTGAATATTTGTTGTTTCAAACTTTGATATTGTTTTGCTGACCTCAAAGTATTGATTGCAGTTTCCCATTTTTCTGAAGTGATAAATTATTTATAATTCACTTAATGGAGGAAAAGTTAAACTCTGTTGATTCTGTAAAGATTGATGATGGAACATATAAATATATTTTGGTTAAAGTATATGATCCTGACAATGAAGAAACAATCTGTAAACACATCGTGAGAGGTCTTGCATCTGCAGAATATCATGGTAAATAATCGATTCACATAAAAAAGTGCAGATGCACTCTAGGAACGTAGAGATTTTTGGTAGCTTTCCTTGACTTTATTATTCTATAAACAGGTACAGTTTTATAGCAACCATAAACAGTGTTTATTTGAATTTAAGCTCCAAATATAGTTACCAAATATCGCCACCTTCCTAATAGTTTACGAACCATTGAAAACGCTAATTTGAAATTTGGCTTAATTATAACTTTTAATTTTTCATGAAGAGTTCCAATTATTCAGTTTAAAGAAGCTGATTTTATTACATTTATAGAACTTTTTTTATTGCAGCAATGGGATTTTATAATTTATTTTTTTTTATCTTAGAAAATTTTGTATTTTTTGAGTTATTTTTATGTACTTTGTCTTTCAATCTTAAAATTTCGTTCACAATCAGAATTGTCATGAAGTAAAATTTGTTAACATGCTTGTTAAACAATGAAAAAAGATAATTAGAAAATACATTTTATTTATTTTAAACTTTAGCAATTAAATTAGGCACTGTAAAATTGGGTTAGAATGTGCTTTACAATCCCCACCTTTTTTTTTTTTGCCACCAAGTTGAATGGACACTAAAACTAGAGGTTTCCAAAAATGATTGTCAAATTGGAATGAAACCATATTAGTGCAGGGTTACCACAAAATTGCCAAACAAAATGTGGGGACCGTTTAAAGTATTCTTACCTCGATTTAAATTTTTCTTTGTTATGATTAAAAACTGTTTAACTCAATTGATAATTGTAAATCATTACTAGGCCATAAGATTTACCAATATATACATATTTTTTTTATCATGGCATAATATCTAATTCGGGATTATTTTTTCTTGAAGGTGACATTTATGAAATGACTACTCCAGATATCGAAAAGCTTGGCCTTGAATGCGAGTGTGTAGGTGGGGGACGCATAAAACATGATCCATCAGGCAAGACTATTCATGTCTATGGTTATTCGCAGGTAAACTAAACCAGACATTTATTTAAAATTCTGGGTACTCTTCCGTTAGACTGGTACCAGAAAAAAACTAACAAATTGCTGCGATAACTCATCCAAACTAACAACCTTCAAATCATTTATAATACCTATAACAAACCGTTATAGGGTTATTGCAAACCCTAAACATTTAGGCTTGACAACACATCTATGCATCATTTAAACATGTAAACATTCAGGCTTGGCGAAAATTGTGTCAACTGGTATTCATCTAACAATAGAGTACCAAATTTTATAATGAAACGTTTATTATTTTTATACAATATATAAATCTAATTAAAAATATTCTAAGTCAAGTTTTTTCACATAAAGGTTAGTACTCTACGAATAACATTAGTTTTGAAAGGTAGTATTTCAAAACAAATGTTCCCTGTCTGATTATATTTGAAGTTATTATTGCCACTTAATTACAAAAGGTCATTGGTGTTTTTATGTTAGATAGTAAAAATTAACATTTTATTCAATCTACAGATATAAATTATTGTTAGATTTTTGTCGTATTTGAATTTTAACTGCGAAAAGTTTCTCTCTCCGTGGAGATTTGTTGTCTGCTCTTGAATAAAATCTTTTCTACTTCATCAGCACAAGTTTTTAGATTCTTTTCCTGGATTTTTCTGTTTATTAAAGCCTAAAGAACCGATAAGTGATATTTTTTCTTTTCGTGCTGAAGCTTGACTGCTCCAAGCTCTCTGTCGTCTTTTTTTTTTTTTTTTTTTTCCCCCTTCTTTTTTTTTATTATTGTTGTTATTATTATTATAAATTAAACCTTGGATAGATTTGGCCCATATCTCAAAGTGGCGCAAAGTATTCTAAAACCTCCAATCCTAAATCTTAAATCGGATGATGCTTCTATAAGTAATATGGATCCCTCTGGAGTGTTTTCTAAAACTCTTGACTCGCGGTTTATAATTTCTGAGGCAGCAAAATATGGATGCCAAAGATTTGTTGTCAGCATATCTAACAAAATTGGAACTGGATTACCTCGTAACAAACCAAAGTCACTCGGATCTGAAATAAACAAGCTAATCCCTGATCATAAAAGCATAGACAACTTAAAATTCACCAGAGATAATAAGATCGAGATTACAACGTCTAACCCGATATGTGCTGAGCAAGTATGTGCCATTACAAATCTACTTGGTTTGGCTGTAGTCACATCTCTCCAATTGGACAATCTTACTACGAAATTCCTCCTAAGAGCTATTCCAACAGATATCAACCTAAACGAAGTTGCTTTTGAGATCGAAGAATGCAATGACATCTATGTTACGGAAATTCGACGCTTCACTAAGCAACAAGATAACAGCAGCGTCCCCTCTGAAACGGTCTTAGTATCTGTACTTGGGGTTAATCTCCCATACAAGATAAAAATTTGGTACACCATTCAAAATATTACCACATTTGTTGATCGTCCTCGTCAGTGCAGACGGTGCTTTTTATACAATCACACGACGAAAAAATGCACAAAAGACCCTGTTTGTCTTCGCTGTGGATCATCTCCAGAAGTTTCATTTACTCAGCCATTGAGATGCGTTCTTTGCAACGGGCCTCATGCTGCAGACTACAAAGAATGTCCAAAACGCATTGAAGAAACTGAATTTCTTAAATTCAAATGTTTAAATCACTTTTCTTTTGCTGAAGCTCGGCGTTTGTTTAAACCGAAGGCAACCGGCACGACAACTGCTAGTATTGTTACAAAGAGCTTGTCTGACGAAACATCTACCCTTAAACCTGAAGTGATCAGACTCATAAAAGAAACTGTTCAATCGTCTCTAATAGATTTCTCTTCTACTTTTGCAACTCTCCAAGCTCAACAGTCCAAAACCACTGATGTTTTAAACTCCCTCTCGACCCAAGTCAGTCAGATTGCAACGTGTTTGGCTTCAGTAATACCTAGTCTAAGCGCTTTTCCAGCAACCCTCATTCAAGCTACCCCAAGAAAAAGGAAAGAACTCACTAATACAACCCTTCAATCTAAAAAACCTGGTCATATTAACCCAAATTCGACTAACTTCTCCCTTTCTACCACCTCTAATTCTACCCAACAGATTCCCAAAGTCTGCTGCGAAACTAACAAAACTTCAAGAATTACCGCCAAATCAACCAAAATTGAAGAGTCGGAAGAAATGGAGACAGCTTTGACCACAGAAGTCTCTAATTTACCTAGTTTGAATCGTCATACATAGCTTGTTTAGATTTTGAATTCGTTTTTTTGGGGGGTTTTCATACCATGTATTTCTTTTCCCCGGCTTTTTTCATCCAATAATTTAAGATTTCAAGTTCAACAAGTTAGAAATAGTTCAATGGAACTGCAGAAGTATCACAAGTAAGAAACACTGGATTAACCACCCTATTTTCCCTTACTTTGACATTTTAATTTGCCAAGAAACTTTTCTCAAGCCAAGCTCCCATTTTCACATCGGTGGCCATATCATCTTCAGGCAAGATAGGTCTACTAATTCTCATCATAGAGGAGGTGGTCTCTTAATTGATCACAAATCGAAGTACTCCAGCCAAATTCTAAATTTTCAAAATCTTCCTGACCCTGAAGCGGAACTCTTAGCAATTAAGCTGCAAACAAAAGGTTTAAACCTCACTATTGTCAATATTTATTCTCCTAGAGGCAAATTTAACGAAAACTGGCTTTTGAATCTAATAGACCAAATTGAAAAACCTTTTGTTATAGTGGATGATTTTAACGTTAAACACCCTGCCTTGGGTTCTCAAAGTAAACAAGGTGACAGTGAAAAAGTTTTAGACTGGATTATTGGAAATAATATCAATATTCTGAACACACATTTTCCTACTCGGATATCTGCAACCTCCTCCTCTCTTATTGATCTCAGTTTAACTTCATCTGACCTGTTCTGTCATTCAAGCTTCAAGATCTGCCCTGATCAATTTGATAGTGATCATTTCCCTATACAAATTTCAATTGATTTAAACGATAACATTTCTAAAAATCAAGGGAAAATAGTTTGTTGGAAGGAAATTGAACAAGCTCTTAGTAATCTCCCGTTCTCAACAAATCACTTTAAATCATACGGGGATCTCCATTTTTATGTGTCTAACCTTATTAAAGAAAAAACAAAGGAAATCAATATAAATAATAAAAAATTTGGCCCATGGTGGAATAGTAAATGCAGCTACTGGGCAAGGACAGAAAAGAAAATACCCAAGAAAATCCAGAAAATTTGTGGACTTTAACTCTTGGATTATGTACAAGAAATGTTCAACGAAATTAAAAAACTTGGTGAAATCTCTTAAGAGAAAATACTGGAATGATGTATGTGAAAATGGAGCTAGTACAGGCAAAATCTATAGAATTATTAAATGTATTTATAATAGAAATTTTTCTCCCTCTACAAGTAACAATACTTTATCTGTTGGAATTAACAAGGTAACTGATCCAGTCATGCAAGCTAATTTGTTTGCAGAGAGCTTTGCTTCTGAAGGTATTTTTGAATTCATCCCATTCATTTTCTCAGGAGATGAGGATTCTTCGTATAATAGAAATTTCTCCCTCTCGGAAATCCAGAATTGTATCAAAGGCCTTAGGGCAACCTCCCCTGGTCCGGATGGAATTAGCTCTAAAGCTCTCAAACTTCTGCAACCTCACACAGTAGAAAATCTTCTTAATATTTTCAATCACATTTGGAACTCAGATCACTTCCCAGAAGAGTGGAGTATATCTAAAATTTTACCCATCCTAAAACCTGGAAAGTCGCCTCTGGACATAGCATCATACAGGCCAATTGCTCTTACATCAGTTATATGCAAGTTATTTGAAAAAATGATTCTTAATCGCATTATAAAATTTACATCTTCTAGCAAATTTAACTCTAATCACTGCGGTTTTATTCCTCATAAAGATTGTATATATGCTCTCTCTACTATTCACCACAAAATTATTCAAGCAAAGAATGAGAAAAAATACTGTTTCCTAATTAAACTAGACATTTCTGCTGCGTACGACTCAGTTTGGAGAGATGGCCTTATTTATAAAATTTTACAATTAGGCATCTCAGAAAAAGCGATTTACTGGATCTTTAGATTCTTGACCAATAGAAAGTTTTTCTTTCATTGGAGAAAATGCTCTTCTAACTTATTCTCATCTTCTCGGGGCGTACCACAAGGGAGCGTTTTGAGCCCCTTTCTATTTACCATTTATATGATGGACATTTTTGATGTCATTCCCAATAACATAGATTGTGTTATCTATGCTGATGACATATTCATCTGTGGGCAAGAAAAAGATCGGGACAAACTTGTCGACAAATTACAACTAACCCTACATAAAATAAACGCATGGTGTTGACGTGGAAAATGGACATTCGCCCAGAAAAATGTGAAAGTATAAATTTTTCAAATTTAAAAGCTAACAATAAGCGGCCATTTCATCTCAATGGAAAATTTATTCCTATTGTAAATAATATTAAAATACTTGGTTTATTTTTCTCAAGCAATCTAACTTTTAAATATCATTTTGAATACCTCAAGAAGAAAATCTTAAAGAAACTTAACTCTGTTAAAGTTATTGCCTCTAATTCTTGGGGAGCTCGATCCCATCATCTGATTCAAATTGTAAATTCATCAATCCACAGCACGCTTGATTATGGCTGCCAAATTTTTTCTTCCTCATGTAAATCAGGCTTACAAAAGTTAGAAATACTCTATCACCAAGCTCTCAGAATAGCGATGGGTCTGCCTAGATGGACACCTATACCAGTTTTATTGGCTGAAGCAAATGAATCATCTCTTGCGCTTCGTCATCAATATCTCTCCAAAAAATTCTATATAAAACAATATGCTTTGACTGTTTCTCATCTACCAAATGTCTTCCTCTCTGCATCCTTTAAACCCAGACTTAAAAGACCTATTTCTTTAGGCAGAAGATTTAGAAATCTTGCAGTTGATCTCAATTTCGACAAAAATCACATAATCCCACAAGCCTTTCCTAACATGGTCTGTAATAATATCAAGATTCATCTTAAAGACTTTCCTTTTCAAACCAAGCATCTTTCAGATAGTGTCATACAAAATCTTTTCTTGGAGTTTAAAAACCAAATTGATCCAAACACAATTGTTATTGCAACAGATGCGTCAAGAATAAATGGTTTAAATAAAATTGCTGCAATTAACTGTAATACTAATATTGCCTTATCTGGTAGTATTTCTTCTATCAACAGCATATTTACCGGTGAAGCCCTAGCTATTTTTTTGGCCATTAAAAACTTTGTCATCTCAGATCATCACTACATTATTTTAACCGACAGCCTATCAACTATAACGGCTCTCAAACAAGTGAATAATAAATCATCTAGTGTCATCAATCTAATTGCTAACCAAATTCAATCAGCTTCAAACAAAATAAAAAGTATTTCTCTAATATGGACTCCAGAACATAAAGGTATAACCGAAAATGAAAAAGCAGATTTTTCAGCCAAGAATGCACCTGAAAATGTTATCACAAACTTTGTTTCATTAGAAGATATTAATAGATTACTCAAATATAAATTCTTAGAAGAAAAAGCCTCCGCATGGTCTGCAAGTAAATACGCCGGGCCTTTTGACCACCTCAGAACTATTAAACCAGGCCATCATCTTCTTCCACCCAATAGAAGAATTGATATTTTGCTCTCTAGACTACGCACGAAATCTTATCCCTCAAATTCCATACTTTTCAAATTCAATCTCGTATGTTCTCCAGATTGCCCTTTTTGCAGTAGTGAGCAATCTATCGAACATATTGTTTTAACGTGCCATCGCTTCGAAGATGCAAGAGAAAAACTCAGAAACTCTCTTGGTCCAATTCCCATTTCATTCTCTTGGATTTTCAATCTCTCAGAAGATGCTTTAATTAAAACTAGAGCTCTAGTGAAATTCATAAGTTCTATAATGAAAGATTTGTGATCCTCTTTGTTATCTAATATAGAAGTTGTTTGAACTAAGGAATAATGAGATAAAGCAGCCAGTAGGCGAGCAAAAATCTCACACCACCCAATCAATCAATCAACATTTTATTCTGTTTATTTAAATTAGTACGTTTTCCATTGTAACCTTACTTATTCTGGAGTGGTATAAAAACTTTTATTTGTGTTAAGATTGATTCACCTTTGACAATCAGTTTTAATATAAGGCATAGTTAAATCAAACCTTGAATGGAAATTTTGTATTTTTAATTTTCTGTTTTTTAAATGATTGGTTGTATAAAACATCTTTGGTTTTTAGAAGTATAAAGTTGTAACGAATTTTGTATTTTGATAGAGTAAGGAATTTATTATTTTTTGTTTTAGTATTTTAAAACATTTATGTTGAAATAGCAAACAAGGTCTCATGATAGATAGTTGTGCCTTTCTTCAGTTTATAATATTGACTCGTCTTTCAGAAATAAAAGTTTGTTTTCCTGAGATTTTAGATAGAAATCAAATTAAACCATCACATTTTTTTTGGCATTTACTCTTTTATAAGGTAAAACAAGGTTGTTGTTGTTGTTTTCAAATATATATGAGAATATCTAAATGAAAAAAACTTGCTTTATCTAAATGAAAAAAATTTCCATTTGTGTGGCAATGTCAACATTCACCACTTTTTAAATTGGTAGTAGTAACCTTAGTGAGAGGAAATGGAAAATGTTCACTGGTCTAAAATTATTTTATGTACATTCCTAAAGAGAAATACAAATAAATGAACGTAGAGTGAAAAATTTGAATAATCCACTATTAATCAAATATCGATCCCAATGGTTGCATGTGAAAATTGTTGCAGTGGTGTTTGGTCTTTTGTACTACATCTACGGATATATGGATTTTTCTTCCCAAATAGTCAACTTTTCAATATTAAAACATTTTTTAAAAAAAGGATGCCGTAAATATGTGTTATATATTTTTTATTATTACTATTTAGGCATTACACAACAGGAGAAAAATATCAACAGTAAAACATTTTTGTTTTTGTGAGTAGGAAAAAATATTTAAAAAATCCCTATGCTAAGACAATAGTGCTCGTGATTAAACAATTTTTTAAATGAAGTGATTTTAAAAATGCTAATTAAAATAACAAAGTTAAATTTCCAAATTTAATTACAATAGTAGTGGGGTATTGTTAAACTTACCAATTGGTATTATATTTTGAATAAATAACGAAAATTATCCTGATTTGCTTTTATTGTGCATTTGATCATAGCCTTTGATAATAGTGAAAACTCGTGGCCTGAAACGGATGCCCACTCTCTCTTTTCAAATATGCTCCATATTTACTTAATATTTTGCATGGATTATCACTTTAATTGTAAGCATGCAATGCAGATTATTTTCAACCAGTTACTAACTAGGTTTACAGGTCATTTTGTGAGTAATTTAAAAAATAATGTAAGAAACTTAAATTTCATTTATAGTAAAATAAGTGTTTCTGAGCTTAAATAATTTGAACTTCTTATATACTTTGCAGATGACATTATCCAATATATAATTTTAACTCGCAGTGCAGAGGCAAAATACTCGCCTAGCTTACTAAATATCTTGGGTTAGATGCTTTGTGTAATACTTAACAATCTCAGACTTCAAGAATTATACCACAGGTAGTGGATAATCTAATCAATTGCCGAGCTGACCAGTTGGGAATTTTCCAGTTTTTCTCCTATTCGTGACACAAATATAAATTATTTGAAAATTTTCTTTCCCCTTAATACTCAAGTTACTCTCACGAGTTCAGGCCTTATTTAAAAGTCTGGCCTTATTCTGTCTCTTCTGTAACTTGTTCCACAACCAATATTCAATACAACTAATAAACTATAGAAAAAAAAATCATAACCTGTGATATTTGGAAAAATATGCTTTTATTATGTTAAAATGCTTTTATAATAACTAAGTGTTACTTGCTGATTTCTCACATTCAACTGAAAACAAATTGCAATTGCAGCCACAATTTAATTAAAACTTCTTTTAAAATATCTATTTGAAAATTTTCTACTATTACTCGAGTCTGCATACCTGAGCTTTTTGTTTTAGAAATCTACTTAAATAACACACTATTCAAATTAGCAGTTCATTTTTATCATATTTCAAAGTTGAGTTTTATTTATCTTGATTGGTTTGGCTAAATATTTAGCAATTACAATGGAATGAAGTTTATTACTGAATGGTTATGAAATAATAATACTTTTAGTTTAAGTTTTAATTTTTGTTTTACTCTTTAAAATGTGACTAAAAATTACTTTCAATTAGATATATTTTTTAAATTTTTTAGGGATATGGAAGAGCAGATCACTTGATTACATGCCGACTTTTAAAAGAAAAATATCCTGATTATACTAAAATAGATTTTTCAAATGATGGTTATTAAGACAATTTGACCTATTTTTAACTTATTTTCAGCATGTATGTGGAAAGATTTTTTCAGTATTTTGATATTAATTTAATACTTTGTAAATGTGAAGTTTATCAAACTTTAAAAGTATTACAAGCCTATTGGATACAAAACTTCTTTCAACTTACTTAATTAGCACACATGAAATATTTATTAATGTATTCAAATATATTTATAACTTGACTAATAAGCTAATTAAAAATAAAATTAAATGAAAATCAATAGAATTATTAAAACATGTTAACAAGGTTTTATTTAAAGTATTCAAATATTTGTTTTTTTCTAAAACTTTTGTAAACTAAAAATTCTGTTATAATATAGATTAGCAACTTATTTGTATTTTACAAGGTGAAATTTATTTGGTTATATAAAATTATGTTTAGTTTGAAGATTATGTCTGTAACAAATATCTACTGATGTTATTAGGTGTACAAAATTCTAATGAATGTGTCTTCTAAAGATATGAACAGTAATGTTGGATTTTGAAAAAAAAAAAAATTATCGAAATTGCAGTTTGCACAAAATTATGTATATATTCTTAATAAATTATATGAATATGAAGAAGAAATCAAATTTCTTGGAAGAATTTATTGCTCTAGCCACATCTCACCACTGCAATACACAGAACTTCCGAACATTGCAACAAGAAATAATTTTATAAACAGTTCCTATATATGATCTTCATACAATTCTCATTTATTTCTAAGAGCAGTATTTTAAACACAATGACGCAGTTTTCACACATAGATGTATATATTTATATAATCATCACAGATACAATGAATTATTTAAAGACTTAAAAACGTTGAATAATATTCGTTGTTTTTTATCACTGGAGGTGACACAAACTCCATAAGAACTCATTTTCCTGGATATTTGTGGCACATTTCTATAAGCAGAGCTGGTGCCAGATATACTTTATAATTAGATGATTTTGGATTAGTAATTAAATTAAACATAAGTACAGAATTATACAGGTGTTTATCCCCTAACTTACTACCATAAAATGTTTAAGTGATAGATTACAATGTTGACTAGAAGAAAGTGACAAATTGCTATGGTTTTCAATATTTTATAAAGGAAAGAATGTATGCCTTCATCTAAGTTTTTTTTTTTATACGCTGTGGCAAAATGTAGAGACTGAATCATCTATCACTAAATAGATTTCGTAAATAGATAACAAAAGTTGTTAAATTCTTACAATTATATAATCTATACAACTTGTGGAATAATTATTTTCCATAAAGTTAGAGAAGTTTTGTAATTCAATTTTGGATTCAATAGTTTAATTTGATTAGAATTTCAAGTGTATTCATTAAAAAGACATTCAAATTTAAAGTAGATATGAAAGCAAGATATATTTTGATTCTGTGAAATGTTTTATCAAGCAATTATAAAAGACTAGTTTAATTTATAATAACTAGTCTATGATGAATAATATGTAAAAATAAGTCATTTTTTGTAACAATTGATAATTTTACACTCTTGTATATATTTAAAAATATCAAAGATCTTATATGTTTAACCCACTGACGGTCATGCATGTATATCTATGTCATTTGATTCTCAGTTTTTCCAGCAATACACAACATTTTAAAATTTATAAATAAAATATAAAATTAATTTTTTTTTTTAAAGATGATAGTTTATAACCTATCTAAAAAAGAAATAATAATTAAAAAAAATTATGTATTTGAATTAGAAATATAATTTTAAAATTATTGCATGGAAAACAACTGTAGAATTTTGCTCATTCCCATGATCGTCAGTGGATTAAATAAAAAAAATCTTTTAAATAATTAATATAGCTTCAACTGTTAAAAGTGGAATCCTTTTATACCGTTTTGTAGTCTCAAATAAAAAGGTAGTAAGACGCTACAATGAATAACAAAATTCAACCTGTTTCGACCGAGATTTGATGCTCGAATAAATGGCAGTGGAACCTCATTCCACTGCATTCGCCCTTCAGTACACCCCTGCTTACACTATCCATTAAGTGTTTAATTTGTGAGCAGCTGGATAACTGTAATGATAAAGATGTATGTTAAAGTGTAATATAACTAAAATACATAAACAAACTTTTATTGAGGTATAACATCAACAGTTTCTACAACAATTCACTTGGCATTTTGATTTGACTACAAAGTTCCGCTTCCTGTATTCATACTTAACTTCAAAACATTATATAAATAAATGGCACCAGCACTGATTTGAAAGGCTCCAACTTATGTGCTTTTCTAAAATTGAAAGACTATTTGCATATATAGTTAGTACAAGACATTAAATATTCAACACTTCTATAACCACCTTAAAATATTTAGTTAAAAAGAGCCATAGGATAAATTTATGTATATCATGAAAACATTTTCTATTTAATAGTGCTGTAAGACACAAACTTGTTTTGAAATATTCAGAAATACTTAAGTCAAACTATAATTCTGTTGATGCAACAACACAATAAGAAAAAGCTAGCAAGTTTTGCTTCAAAATGATTATCATAATTTTCTTTTTAAAAAAAACACACATTTGAATTATTAAATTGCAAACTAAGTTTCCAAAATTCTTGTTTAATTTAAGTTGTATATAGTGAGAAGAGTTAAATTTAAAAATATTTTATCAGGCAATGGTTAATATGAGGTGTAAACAACTATGCAAAGCTGCATTTTAGCTAGAAAAACAACATTTCAAAATGCACACACATGTATATATATGTATAACTTGAATACAATTCCATATTTTATACATTCAGACATTCCAAGGGAAAAACAGTTAATATATTTGCTTGACCACAGGTACTTTACCATTTGTTTGCACATTACCAAAAATTTTCAGCCTTGCAACTTTTAATTGAAACAAAACAAAACACAAATTCTTTAAACCTTTTGTGTGGATGGATTCTTATAAACATAATTTTCTTAAAATATTAATAGTATAAAATGATTCTTTACTAAACTGGTACTAAAACTATTTTTTGAGTGTAATAAACTGATTGGGAGTGTATGGTTTCTTGCTCCATCAAATGTTTTACTGTCAAACTTTTTATCTTCACTTCTATTTTTTTTTAAATTTTAATATAATGCATAATCAAAACAACACAAGTCATTTACTTGCCTGGAATTGTGCATTTTGCATGGTATTGGTAGAGCTAAATTAAACTCCTCATTGTTTAGTTTCAGTATTTAATTTTGATGTTCTTGTTAAAGGGTACATTAATTTAAACTTTAACATTGCTTATAGTTTGTTGATAAATAGAGGATACATACATGACTAAGTTATGTCCTATTTTCACTTTTGACTAAATAGTTTATTTAATATTGTATTCTTACCTCAAAAGTGTAAAGTAGTAGCTTCTTTAAAAACATATACACTGTTGGAGCCATTTCCTATATTATTACTTTACATTATTTTTTGTAGTTTGAATTCTCTAACAAGACAGAAAAGCAGTATGAGCATGCTTATGAATTAACCATCGAATTTTATTCTTGGTAATAGTGCAAACAGTTTTGTAAACTGTGGTCAGTAGTACACTGAAAACAGAACAATCATTTTTATACATTTTGAATGAGCATAAGATTCAACATTCATGTAACAGTCCATAAAGTACATTAATTTGAAAATTCGAAATCGACACACCAAAAAGCTAGGAGCACATGATAGAATTTATATCTAGATATGTTAGTCGCACAAAACACCAGTAAATATTAACATTAAGAACTTTAAGAGGACAAAATAAGAAATGTAATATGATTCAAAATTATATAAACTGACTCATTAAAATTATATAGCATTACTTTTAAAAACTTAACATGTAGGTATCATGTAAATAAATAACTTTTAGAGATAAAAATTCCAAATTTATTTTACAAGTTCCTAAAATAATATTGATATAAATAAGTTTTAAAATATTACTTCTTTTACTTGTCAAAGTAATTAAAAAAAGTACATTATTAAAATGTACATTAATTGATAACTCATCCTGAAACTGAAATATATATTTAAAAACAGGATTTACAAGCTTTTTTTTTTAGAAAAAAAAAATTTAGTTCCTTGCATTTGAATATAATTAAATAAACAATTATCTTGAAGAAATCAAGCCCTTATTTAAGCATATAATAAAAGATATGTGTATTACATTTATATCTTTGAATATTTTAGTATATACTGGGATAATTAATTTCACATTGTTATTACCTGAAAACTTCTTGTTAAAGTGATCAAAAGCACATCAATAAAACTTTTATTCTCATCTTTACACCGTTTTAAAAAAGTCACATTAAATTGACACAGGACTAATATGTGTATAAATAAATCACAGAAAATTGAACTTTACAAAGGAAGGTCCTTAGGCATGAAATCATTTGGCACTGTTATAAAGAACATAAGTTAATGCAACTTAGCTCTGTTTAGTATTGAATGTGCCACAATGATACATAACTTGTTGGGAGTTTCATATTAGAAGCATAATCTTTTTCACAATGAGTCAATATACTTAATTGGGTAAGTGTTGGCATGTGTTAATAAGTAATTTTGAAGTAGCATGATAATTTTTTAGTAAATAAAAACTGGCTTATTTTTAACAAAACACATCATTGCATTCAAGCAGTTTTGCAATATTTTTCAATTTCTAATTATTTTTCTGTTGTTCAACTTCTGATACACTATAATTTTAAATGTATTCCTTAATATTAATTATATAATAATTATATTTTTTCGGAAAGTGCTTTTTTTTTTTAACCTGAAAAATATATTCTATCAGTAAATTTCCAAAATATGTTTAAACTATACTTAATAAGAAGTAATATTAGCAATATTAAATGTTTTACTACATATGTATTAAAAAAATCTATACTGGGAAACTAGTAATTGAAGAAAATTTCACCAATTCTTACTCTCAAAATACAAAGTAGGATTTTTAAATTCAAACACAATATTCATATTTATTGTTCTCACAATGAGTATTGCAAGGTAAATGTTATAATCATTATTATAACTAGCAAAGCTGTCAGAATTAATAAAGAAGGGATATTAAAATTAAAAAGAATGTTTTTCATTGCCAGTTTGACTAAAATTGTAAATTTTTCTAAAATCCATTTTCTAGACACCATTTAATATAAGTAAACAATTTTAATAGAAATTGATTTTACTGATTACTCTTCACAAATATCAATTATATTATTAGTCTATGGCTCTTTCATTATTTCACATCCCATTTGCTGTTAACTATTATTTAAAGTTCTATGGCTCGTTTCTGCACTGAACTTATGCTCAAATTATTATCAATAACTGTTTAAGAAAGTAAGGTACATGAGATCAATGTATTTAAATTGATGAAACTTAATTTACAAAACAGATTATGTTGTTCATTGAATAGCCATCACAAAATCATTTGTTGATGTTATTTCCATTTAAGAATATGAACGTGAATATATCAAAATTGATATCACATGACACACAAACAATATGCAGCATATTGCATAAATAGTGCAACAAAATGCTCAATTTTTTTCTATGTTTAATACTGGAAAAGTTAATTTTTTTAGCTTTGATGTGAAGGAATGCAAACTATTTTACAAAACACTTAACAAGTATTTACATTAAAAGTGCAGATAATGGAGATTGTATTTTAATATAAGATTTCCACAATTGTATCGTTATTTTGACAAGTTTATGCTGCATACGTTATGCAAGGATTTATGACCGAAACATAAGGAAAAACGTATTTGAATCTAAATGTCAAACATCAATACATATTCACTCAGCAAATTAAAATTATTTTTATTTGAACTAATCCAAAAATAAAAATGCAATAATTTTGCTTACAATACCTAAGAATAAAGAAATGTATAAATTAGGTGAACAATAATCTAATCTTGTGTACCTCACCTTCTAGACATTAATAATTGACAAAAATTGCACTTAAAAGTTGCCTCCTTAATTTAGAAAAATGCATAAATTAAAAAAACTGAGCAAAAAACAATTAATTTAGTCACATATTTTGTAAATGCGACATATATTTCTGGTTTTATTCAGTTGAAGTAAAGTATTGAACATTAGAAAATTTTACTTCTTGTAACCAATAGACAAGGCACCTAAAATTCTTTATGTAAGTGCAGGAACTAAGACTGGAACATTCCCAATAACATGAACATGGATAAACATATAATAATGAGAGGCAACGTTAATATGAAATCATCCACTGATTTAGGTTAGTAGCCACCACTACTCGGTGGAGTGACCTGCACTTGATACAGAATTTGCTTGCGACGGCACCAACTAAATGAGTTGTCAAACTTCAAAATATCTAAGTAAAAACAAGGTTTTACTTTAGTACAGCATTAAAATTTGAGCTTTAGATAAGTAAAGTTCACTAACTAAATGTAAAAAAAATTATGCATTTCAATGAGAGTTTTAATTATAAGAATATTTTAAATATATTAGGGCAATTTTCTGAATGACACACATGACATTTTGTGCTCTTTTTTGTACTTGTAAACAAATTAGAATTTTAAAGCTATGATGAGTTTACTAGTTAATATTTTTATACAATATTTGTTATTGGCAAAGTTATATAAAAAAATACTCATTTTAACTAGATCAAATACAGGCAATTCTCTGCATGACTCATTCTCTGGATGGCATTTTCACCCTTTTTTCTTCTCATATATGAATTAGAATTGCAAAATTAGGATGAATATATTTGTGATGTTTTTATTTTATATATAATTTGTTTGTGGCAAAGTTACATGGAAAATAGTTCATTTAACTAGGTCAAGTACACATTTATAAGCCACCAGTGTCCTGAACATTGTAAAATGCATATTTAACCTAGTTAAAATAATTATTTTTCCATTTAACTTTGCAACAAGCTAATATTAAATAAAGTAAAAACATAATTACTAGATACATCATAATTTTAAAATTATAATCTGCATACAAATAGAAAAAAGAGCTTGAATGTCCTGTGCGTGCCGTAGAGAATTGCCCATATACGTTTAAAAGTCATCAACTCAAGACATTATAAATGCATAAGTTAACCATGTTAAAATAATTATTTTTCATACAACTTTGCCACCAACTACTATTAAAAAAAAACATAACTACTAGTTTCATTGTAATTTTACAATTCTAAACTGTTTACAAGTTAAGAAACAGAGCAAAAATTTTATAAACATCATCCAGAAAATTGCTCATTATATAATATCTCGGAAGTAAATAAACCCATATAAGTGAACATTTCTGACTGTCTTCCACCACTTCTGAAGCATGTGAAATTGAGGGTAGTCAATCTAAGGCCAAATTTTGGAGGAAGAGTAGTAAAAAAAAAAAAAAAAAAAAAGACCAAAGCATATCTTCCGTACATTCAGTTCAGTTTGTACGAGCTTTAAAAGAACTAATAGTAAAAATTTTAGTATTTTAAACATGTCTCTATGAGATCTTTCATTTGATATATATAGTAGCATATGAGAGTTGAACTTAAATAAAAAACTATAATTTTTAGTTAGATTAAAATTACTTTTCAGCAAAAGTAATTAACTTCATTTCAAGAGTAGAAAGTTACAGAATAAATTATTTAAAAAGATAATTAATAGTTAAAATTTATTATTAAAAACACCAAATAAGTTATTAATATTTAGGTTTTTTTTTGTTTTGTTTTTTAATTGATAAAATGAATAAAAAAAATTGAATATTTTAAAGTGTTTTTTTAATTAAAATTTAAATAATGGTATACAAAACAAATAAGAAGTTTTAAAATGCCTTATTTTTAACTTTGGAATGTAAGTTAGGTTTTAAGTTACCGAAAAAAGTCACCTTGGCAAGGTTTTATGAGGATCTAAACCTCAGAGAGAGCCAGCCTTCTTACTACATAGCATTGTAGAAGTTAAAATCGGTCTACTTACACTTCCCTGGCCTTTCACACACCAACATTCCATCTTCAGGCACCAAATGGCAATTGACACGTTGCAGAGGCACTAACTCTTCAGCAATGCCACCCTCTGGCCTGAACCACACACTGAAGCCAATGTCGTAGTTCTCGGTCTGGAACTCCCACCTCAGAGTGGAGTTCACATCAGTTACCGTGAGTTCAACGGGAAAGACGGTCTTTTTCTCAACTGTAATTTTTGTTAAATCTGTGTCTGTGGACAGTCGACGACTGGGAGCAGTGTAATAAGAGCAAGGTACTTGGCCACCCATGTTTACCTTGCAAGAGAACACATTTTACATTAAAATGGAAATTAGTGTTATTTATAAACAATGTACAAGGCTAACTAACAAGTACATAAAATGTTAAATACAAGTTGAAGCTAATAATGCTTTAAATATTGATAAACAAACAGCTCGCACATCTAGGCAGAACCTATCAGAGTATCAGTGGCGGTTCGTGGGGTACAGCAAGTACAGGCAAGCTGCATTTAAACTATTAGTTCAAATAGTGTGTAATAACTAGTGTAAATAGTTTAAATAGTGTGTAATAACTAGTTTAAATAGTGTGTAATAACTAGTGTAAATAGTGTGAATTTAAACTATTAGTTTAAAATTCTAATTTACTAACTAGTAAACTTTTAATATTTATTTTACTAATTTACTTAAATAAAGATTAGAATTGTAAATGAAGATAGAATTTCTACTGTAAGTAAAAAAAAAAAATCTGGTAAATAGCAAACCAGTTGCGCAATGCACAATTGAGGGGGAAAAATGTGTAGTAAACCATATAATGTAAAGGTAGATGAATTGGGTATTGTACATGACAGACAAGGTTATAATCTCTTGCACAATGCCTTTTAAATAAAGAGAAATCAGCTTTGAATATTCGAACTGGCTTCAATGCCTTCCATTTCATTTGATAAATACAGAATACAAGATATTCATAAAAAAAAATTTGGAATTATAAAACCATTTTCTCGTGAATTATTCATTGCATTAAAAAAAAATTGTGTTAATGAAACTGAGAGACATATGTAGTATATAGACATATTATTCTACATATATAGAAGATTAAATTTTTAAAATCAAAAGAGCAACTTATTAACTGTTCACATTTTCAGGGGAGGGAGTAAAGGTAGAAAATTCTACATCGGACCATGAATACAAATACTTACCCTAAACTGAAAACAAAATTCTAAGTAGTAGACTCTAATAAACTAAACTACGCACAAAAAAAAATTAAACTCAAACATTGCCAAGTTACCTGCCACTACCAATTCACTATTTTAATAAAAGTATGAATAAATTGCATTTTGTTGCACCATAATTCAGTAAAAAAGTAAAATATTTCATACCAACGGCCTGCCTTCAGGATCTGGTTTAGTTCCACCCCATTGGCTAGGCAATTCATTTGGATCAATATCTTCAAAGACAGCACTCTTCCAAGTTTCTATAAATACAAATTATTTGAGAAAAAGACTAAAATATCTAATAAACTTTTATGCCTAAACTAAATATCTAACAAATTACACTTATATAGAGTATTTTGATTTGTTTATTGCTTTCATAAAGGTTTATTAAAAATCTAGATGTATTTATAAGGTTAATATTGCAATAAATTTTTAAGAAAAACAGTTTAACTTTAATCATTGTCTAAAAGTAGAACAATATTTTTTAACATAATTCTGGAAATGCATATTAGGAAATATCACTAGAATTTTTGAAAGAGAAACAAGAAGAAGAATGTAAAATTTTAGCACAACTTTAATTTATAGTTCTTAAAAACTAATTTGTCAAGGTAAGATAAAAGTTAAAATAAGATTCTAACCTTTTGATATAATGTTTAAGAATAAAAAATTATGCAATATTGAAAAAATTCAAAACAAGTTTGAGTTAAAAGTCAGAATTTTAAGTAGAACTATTTAACATGTGTATCTTGAAATTGAGAAAACGTAATGTTTTTCTATCAAGAAGTCCTACAATCGAATCAAGACCATAAGTCAACTATTTTGAAACCAGAAACGAAAATAACCAACAAGTTTCTATTTTTTTTTTTTTTTTTTTTAAATATTCCACTTAATGTTTTAAATTAGGTGCATATTGCATAAAATAATATCTGAAATTTCCATGTAATTATATTGGGGAAAATTATTTATCCTCAATACTATATAAGGAAATTGGTCAATATTCCACTTCAAACAAAACATTCTAATTAAAAAAAATCATTTGTAATTCAAAAGAAGGAATTGAAAAAAAGTCCTTGGAAAAAATCTTTTAAAGCCTTATTTCATTTATTAAATATTATGTAATTCTTAAGAACAATGAAATGCTTACTGATAAACCTAAAAAATTGTTTCTAAGTTGAATTATATCTTGGGTAAAAAAAAAAATTAATGATAGAAGATACAATAGTGCAAACTTAAGACTTTGCATAGTAAAAATGCAGACTTAATGTGAAAAATGTATTTTATATATAAATGTATTTTATATATATATATTATACAGTATATTTATTACAAGAATAAAAAATTAATTTTGACTGCAAGTTTTATGAAAAAGTTTATACAATCCAATTCAGAACAATTTCATTTTTAAGCAAGGGAATCTATAAACTTACCTTGTTAATTCATAGTTTTAGCATTTTTATTAAGAGATGCTAAAAACTATTCCTCAGTAAATAATAATCTCCAGAAAAATGAAAGCAAACAAAAGCTAAAAATCTACAACAAAAGCAAATCAAATTAATCATAAAGAAATATAAATAATAGTAAATTATTTTAAAATCGAACAACTATAAACAGAAAAAATGTAAAGCGCAATGTCAACTAACTACAAACAAATATCTAAAAATTAATTTACTTTAATTACAAATTAGTAAGGTTTGACAACATTAATGTTAGAAAATTAGACTAATTTTTTTTTAAAATACACCAGCTACTATCAGTAACTAAAAAAAATACAAAAGAAAACAATTCTAATACAATAAAAAATATAAATTAATTCAATAATGATGAATCACAATGAATATTTGGAAAATTATATTTTTTATCAAAAACATAATATAAAATATCTTTATTAAAAATTTTATTTATCCAAAGTATGCAAACTGCAATTTCATTAACTTAAAATGAATTTTTATGAAACTTAAAAAATGCTATTTTTATGCCCTGAAATACACATAATATTTACTACATATAAAAAAGCTGTTTCTTGTAGAAATAAGGCAAAAGTTATAGAAAGTAGATTTGTTTAGAAATAATTTTTTATATAAAATATACCTTTGACATAAACATGTATCTTTTTAGCAGTTTCTTCACTTAAGAAGGGCTTTATCATTGCATAAGCCATAGGAAAAAATGCTGGAGCTAAAAGTATGAATATAACGTTAATATTGTGAATAAAAAAATTGAAAGTAATTAAGTTTAATTAATAAAGCTTACAAACTAACCATTAATAACATACGCTTTTTTCAATCGTTCTGGGTAATTATCCTCAAAGACTTTAACAAGCTGAGTCATCATGTCAACAGCTAAAAATAATTTAAAAATGCTATTTTAAATTGAACAAATAAATTGAAAGAGCATTAAAGTTACTTTATTGAGAAAATTAAACACTCATTGATATGTTCAATTGATAAGAAATAATTTGTTTCAAGCATCATTTTCTTTAAAACATACAGATTTACAATATGTTTAGTATTCAAAAATGTTAATTGTTGTTTTGAGAAAGGAAAAAAAAAAACTTAATTCCAAATTCTAAAATTTTAAAACTTTGTGCACAAATGGTAAAATACATAAGTTTTACACTTTTAAGAAACTTTCATGTATGGAAAAAATATATAAATTTTGAATTTTTTTTTTAAAGTAAAATAAAAATAAGCAGATTTTTTATAAGGAATATATTTTGTGTATTTTCTATTGACACATATTTTATTTCCAACACTCCTCAATAATTTCAAAGGGAAAGCACAGATAACTATGCTAATTCAAGAATAAAATTTGAATAACGCAAAGGATGAGGAATCATAGTAACTGCGAACACAATATGGCTGTGTAATTAGAAAAGCTAGTGCACTGCAATGAAGTTAACCAGAATTTTTTTTTATAGATATACAAGTTAAACAGCTGAATATTTACCTGGCTTCCAAGCAACCTGCTTCATAGTAAAGTTATCCATGTCAAATATAATGCTATGACATTCTATTTTTTTACCAAGCTGAAAGTTCAAGTAAGGTTATTAAAATATGTCTAATAATTATCCATTTTTTGAGAATAAATTAATATAAAATGTAATTTTTTTTTTTACAACATTAAAATTCATATTAATGCATATTTCGATAGCATAACTTGGTGAATTTAAGATAATTAGATACATAAAATTCTTCATTACCTCTTCAGTCTGATCTTTCATGTCTTGTTCACTTATTTCCATAAGTTTTACCACATATTTTATAAACTCTGACTTCTTTACAGAATAAAACATGCCTATAAAAATTATACATATGATCAGAATACATGGTTTTTATCACTTACCAATGAGTTTTTAGGTACTGAACAGGAAACATATCCCATTAAGGGTAACAAGTGGGAAAAGAGAATGCATCCTACTTTATGAACTCTCTCTCTCTTTTCTTTTTTCCCTTTTTTTTTTTTTTTTTTTTTTTTTTTGACAACACAACTTTTTTGTTAAAATTTTGCAATATGCCTTTGCTTGTTCCCTTTTAACAAGATTTGATACCCATTCCCCATTAGTATGAAAGTTGAAGAACACAAATTGAATCTTTTATGAATAAGGCAAAAATCAATAGAACATTAGCATATGACATTTTGATTCAGAATTCAAATAAAAAGGTTTTACATTATTTTAAAGCTGCTTGACTTTTGAGTAACAATTCTATTACTATTATATATTTATGCATATCAAAAACTTTCCCTTCTGTGCTTCTTTTAATCTATGGTCAAGTTTCGTTGTATAATTGGACTGTTCCTTTCAAATGCAACATCCTTTTCATGATAAATTGACCAGAAATGACACCTAACCACTTAATAAGCATGTAAACACCTAACCCCTTAATGAGCCATATTAGAGTTGATTTTGGTTTACAAAGATAGTACCAAATTGATCAGACGGTTTTGGAAGATTGATGTATCAGAGTAATGACAATGACTTTTTGTAGAAGATATCCAAGTTTAAGATAAGGTGATTCAATAATATTGTATGATGCAATCAGGGTTCAGCATGTAAAGGTGGTCAGAAAAGATGTACATTAGTGTTCAGTTTTTTTGACAGATTGCATAGCAGCTCTAGGAAATCAAAGAAGGGAAAGTTTGTTCCAGTTCAGTGCAAGACATGCGCCATGTGATTGATAGGGGATTGAAGATACCCAACAATATTTTTCATATTTATGAATCATTGGAAACAAAAATGACAATAATAGCAAACAGAAAATACTGAAATTTAAGAAAAATTGCACAATACAAAAAAATTAAAATAAAATGGTTCAGAATATATAACATTTACCTTTAATGTCCATGTGCCCAAATGGTATAATCCATATAGGGCAGCCTTCTTTGTCATGCCCAACTAATCCCCCAGGAAAATACTTTCCTAGTACCTTAGAAGAGAAATATTATATGCAATGAAATTTATTTAAAAAAATCCTTATAATTTAATGACTTCTGAAGAAAATAAAACAAATGCTAAAAGTAATACGAGTGGAATATTTTTGAACTAAAGAGCATTAATATTTGTGCAAAAACCAATATTATAACAACAAAAATATGTAAAACTTAGCTGTAAAATTAAAACAAGAAAAATCAATACATAATTTTTCAAGTTTTAGTGAGATTTTAAGAGCTACATTGATATAATGTATTTAAGTTGAAACAATGTAAAACCATTGGAAAAATCTACTGTTCCCTTCAATTCCAAAATACTAGTACATCAATAATTTTACCAATCCTGTATCAATAAATAATGTTAATACACAAAATACAAGACTAATATTAAAATCTTCTATTATTCAATATCAAATTTAATGGTTACATAGATCATAATGGTTTCTCTTACACAGTTTTCATAAATTTATATTTTAAAAAATGTGGTGGAAATAAAAAAAAATTACAGTAAAAAATTCTTTATAGAAAAAAGTCTATGTATACATTTTGTTATGATTTGTGGTTAAATTTTCATCCTACATTATTAGAAAATCAACTTAACAAATCCTGAAATACGAACTCTTTATGCAAATGATGAGTTACGTAAAGTTGAGAGGTGCCTAAGAAAGGTTGAAATTCATCGAGTGAGAATTTCTTCCTGAAGTTACAAGGTGAAGATTTTTATAAAAGGAAAAAGGTATTCGATTTTTATAAAGTAAGGCAACTATTAATAATGAGCTCTAAAAGATAAAATAGGAATATTACATAACTTGAATTCTCTAATCAGAATGTGCATTCCAATACAGATAGCAAAAATTGCTCCTTAAATTATAGACTAGCTGCTGCCATTTTAGTGACACAGGGATAAATTTTCTACTCATACAGTTGCAACTTCCGGTTGAATTTTTGGTAAGGCAACTTGCACGTTTCAACATGTAGTTTTTTTAGCATATTGCAAAACCTTCAAAAATCCAAAGTCAATACAAGGAGATAAAAACAAAAAGGACTTCTCCACTAAAATGGTTGATGAAGAGAGAGTCAATTCTTAAACATTTAATACACCATCTAATAAGAGTGTATATCATTCTCTAAACAAAAATATAAATAACTAAATAAAAAAATACTTATGTAGTTATTTGAAAATATAAAAATTTACTAATTAGGAAAAATTAAAAGGCAAAATACAAACTTCATGCGGTTCATAATCATCAATTAGAGATTCAGCTCCAATCTGCTTACGCCACTGCAGGCTCTGAAAAATTTAAAACAGCGTTTTGAGTGAATTAAAATATTTCAGACTTCAAAACAATTTTACAAAATTCATTTTTTGTTAAAAACAATTCATAGAGTTACTATTAATAGTTATTCACATTCAACATTTTAAAAATTTAAATTAAAAAAATTTCACATACCATGTGGAATATATAGTAGTTTTATTTACAGCAGATTTTACTCATTAGTTTTATTTTAACCTATTAACGCCCAAATTAACAATTTTTGAAAATTTTCTTTGAAATTGATATATATGGGTATAAATGCATAAATTAAGAGTATTTCCAAAGCATTTTGAAATTTTTTAACTGTAACCGTATGTTTTAAGCCGTCCTCATTTGAGGACGCTGGGCGTTTGTATGCATAAAAATGTTATTTTCTAAAAAATATAATATTTTATCTAAAATTATGTAGTTTTGATATATAAACAAACTAATAAGCAGTAAAAAGTTAAGAAGCAAAATTTATTTTTACATTTGTAAGAAAGCTTATTTTTGTTGTACATTTTCAAGGTTGATTTTTTGTATGAAAAAGGGGAAAACATTTTATGCATAATAATACATTACATTTAGTTCTTCTCTTTGAAGAACAGGTATCATATTTCTTTCTCCCTCTGGCCAATGATATGCCACATTTAGTTGAATTTTATATGAAGGAAGCACATTTTGGATTTAGATTTTATATGTATCTGTACTGGTCTTCCTAGGGCTGTTTTTGAATCGGTTCCTTTTTTCCCCTTTTTTTTAATACTGCAATATACCTTCTAAAATCTTTGACTGACATCAACTTAGAACCATGTAACTCTTTATAAATGACATAGCCATTTGCAACAACTATATCTAATAGGTTTAGCTTTTATAAACTGCTTCAGTGATTGATGTCCATATTACCTGACACTCATTTCCTCAACAGACAAATTTTCATGAAAAATTCCCTATTTCTGAAAATTCTTGCAAAACATTTCTAACAAGGGACGCATTTTAAATGATTTATCATGTCTGTTTTTGTGATGTAATTTATTATCTTGAAAATGCAATAATCTCTTGAGCTACAAGTAGAAATTTTTAGTTATAGCATTCTTCACTATTGTTACTCCTAAATCATCTGCTTCTGCCCAAAGTATTATAACCCAAAAGTATCAAAACACCAATAAAGGTTTTAATTTCATCCTTATTCACATTATAATTCATTTTTCACTTTGTGAGCATATCGATTAGTTTTCTCTACAATAAAAAAATTCTTCGAACAGCTCAACTGGTTTCATATAACTAGTTTCCGCTGTCTATCAGAATTTCTCTTAGAAGAATTTGCCTAGGTCCCAAATGTATAAGAATTGTATTTCGTTCGTCCATACAACTTTTTATGTTTCCCTTTTACATTTACGGAAACTATTAACTATATTATTTCGGAAAAAACCCCGATATCATTATCATCTGGTATTGTAATCTCCAATGTATCTGCAACATCTGATACAACTGGAGTGTCCAAATTACCATTATTGAATTGTTTTTCATATGTTAGTTCATTGATATCCGAAGGCATTTTGCTATAATATCTTCAATTTCTTCAGAAAAATATAAGCAGTTGCTTTTTCTGAGCTTTTAAATATTTTTCTTCTACTCATCTTTCAGTGTTCATTTATAGTTTGACTGCAAAAAATGTAATACGTGCTTGAAAACAAATCTAAATGGCGAATAAGAAGTATACACAAACACCCAGCGTCCTCAAATGATGACGGATAAGATTTCCTGCTTATTACGGATAGAATAATTACAATAAATATTGAAAACCATGTTAACAGTATAAAATGGACTATTTAGATTTTACATAAACCAAACTGAAATAATTTACCTTATATATCCAGTGCGATACTGAAGTATGAAGTTAACATAACTCCATTACCAAAAAAGCGGGAAATTATAGTGCATTTTCCCCTCCCATTTTTACGTCATTCTAAACAAATCACATATTACACATTGTATAGTGCTCCCATCTATCAGACCAATTTGTAAAAAAAATAATACTTTTTAATTTAATAGTAGAAATAGCAGTTTTTTACAGCATCCTCAAATGAGGACACTGGACGCTAATGGGTTAAGGAAATTGACTAATGAATGATGTCAAGTAATGGAAATATGTTTTATTAATTATAGAACATAGCTTTTAGAGCATATGGGAAATAAATATCCTAAAACAATTCAAGTGTAACAAATTTCTATGAAGTTCATTAACATGGTTTGCAGAAAATATGTTACAATTCATTGCAAATTACATAAATACCTATACACACTTCTGAAAGCTCTAGGGCCAGTGCTAGAAGTGTGGGTAGACGCGGGGTGACGCGTCCCCCGACTTCTCAAGAAAATACCCATGCGTCCCCTCACTCCTAAATTCACTGAAATCCATCCCCCCACTTTTAAAAACACTCAATCTGTCTAAAAACTACGAAAGAAAAATAACGTTAACCTTTAAATGTAGTGACACTGTGAAAAAATAATTTAAAGTTTTCAAATGTTAAAAAAAGAACTATTTATGGTTTATGCATATCATACTATTATAAAAATGTATGATACTACTTTGTATTAAAAAATAAGCATTTTTATTAACAAATACTGTTAATCTTGGTCAACTTTTAACTTTGGAGGAACCTTCTTTAAATTTCTATTCTTGTTTCAGAAAAAGACAAGCCATTAAAAAAAAACAAAAAAAACAAAAACATTTTAGAGTTCTTTATTAGTTTAATTTCATGAAAGTATGCACATTTGGAAACACTATTTAAATCTAAATAAACAGTTATGTATATAATGTTGAATTATTACATCACTTTATCTTTTTCTTCCAAGTAAAAAAAAGCTAAGTCACAAATTATTCATTAAAATAAAAAAATTTGGAAATTATAAAATTTATCGTTATGTGTGTGTGGGGGAAGAGGGGGGGGGGGAGGGGGAGGGAGCACTTGTCATCAACTTTTGGGCATCCCCCCACTATTTTTGTCCCCACTTCTACCACTGTCTAGGGCAACTCAAATAATTAAAGAAAAACTACTTTACAATCAAATAACATGAAGAAGAAAGAAGAAGAAAAAGAAAAAAAATGGTGGTGTCTTAAGCTATCTATGAACCTAAAAGTTCAATTGCTAGTATATTATGAAAATATTTAGTTAAAAATAAATACAAATAAATACAAACACAAATTTTAAGACCAACGACAAGCTCAAGGCCCAACAGGGTTGGTCGAGTAAATATATATATACACGTATATAGAAATAGAAAATAATTTGCATACGATAGTTACACGATCATACATACAATATAGCTTAGTTACAGGATCATGCACACAATATACAATACTTACAGGATTATACAATACAATATACATAAACTTAAGCTTTTCTTTCTAACATTTTGGAAGAAATTAATTGACATTTTAAAATGCATCTACAAAACTTACTGTAGTATTCCTACTAAGCAAACTTCAGATTTTTCCTAAAGTTTTATAAGATTTTAGTTTGATTGGCTAATTATGCTCATTTAGTTTTGATGTGATAAAAAAAAATCAATTATCTAAATTGAAACTTTATTTTGCTTCCTTCATCAGTTTTAACAAAAGTAAAAATTAACTTCTCATAACCTTTTATAACATGAGGTTCATTAGATATGTGATGACAGAAAGAAAAATGTATCTTTTTATAATGAGGAACAATTTAGAGATAAAATGTTTAGAAAATTAACCTCATTAATTAACTGAAGAATTTCCCTTAGTTATATGCATCTCAAACTTAATATAGAAAAGATAAAAACATGCTGTTTAAGTATTATTACACTATTAAAGATGTATGACATAAACACAATATTAAAGAGTAGTGGCCATTTAGGGAAAGAGTCCAGTTGCCCTTCTTTTCTGGGCTTTGGATTTTTTATGGCGATTTGCCCTCAATCCTTTCATTGTTTTTAACATATTACGCTACATAAGGATTTCCTTTAATTTATAATTAGTACGTAACAAAATTGAGAAGAGGAATTAGTGAAAAAATCTTACAGTTCGTAACATCTGCACAGCATCAGTAGCATTAAACTTTCTGGCTAAAAAGAGAAAAAATATTTATTAAAGCATTATCTAAAATAATTGAACTGTAAATATGTTTCAAAAAAATATATTGTTCAATTAATACCTCGAAGCCATCTTAGACAAAAGTAATCATCATGCTCAGGTCTTAAAATATCTTCCATAGAAGAACGGAACTGTAAATAAAACGAAAGGATTTATGCATTATATCACTTCTACATTTTATGATTAAAAACTATTTGATGGAAAAATATATCTTTAAATTAAATTTTTCTTTCTACATAGGGGTCGTTCAGAAATGGTGTCATGTTTGGAGGGGGTTAGTAAAGCTGAAATACTTTGTGACAAGAGCGTGGCTGACAAGAAGTGTGACGTCACACATTAGCTTCAAGTTTAGATAAAAAATTCATTTTTTTTTTTTTTTTTTGAGGTTTAACTATAAAGTGAAACTTGTATAGCAGGATATTTTATGTTTATTTTGATTAATATTTCATGTTAAGTAAAATAGTTCTCAAAAGCTTACACAAGCAAAACAGCAAGTTGCATTATTTTTACTATCTATATGCTAATAATTTTTTTTTTCTTTCTTATTTTACAGATTAAAAAAAGAAATACAATAACCTAGATTGATATTGTGTCTGTTAAATCAACACTTTTTGTTTGTATAGTTATTTCCTTGTATGTTAACTTTTTGTCATAAGCATCTAAACTTATTCCTTATTGAAAGCACATGTCAAACAACAGCTTGACTGCAGAAAAAGCAAAGTTGTCACAAATCCTCACATTCACACTTGAAGGCCAGGGCACTAAAAATTGTAAAATAAAATTTCAAATATCATCTATAACTTAGTGCTTTGTTTCTGAAGTACCAGTATATATGAGTATGCATAAATTATTGTGTGCTGGAATGTTACTGTAGAAAAAAGAATATGACATCTGTTAGAGTAGGTAGTATGTTGAAATGTGACACTTTTGAGACTTGGAGGGAGGAAGGGGTCAAAATTATTGAGAAAAAAACATCATTTATCGTTAGTCACAAATAAAAACTTCCATTGGCATAAAAATCATTGCATGCTAAGGAGTTTAAGATGCATAACATCAATTAAAAATTGTTAAGTGTAATAAATAAAAATGTTTTGTAATATATAAACTTGGTGTTATTTATTACACCAAGTATACACAAGGCTACTATATAATGTTAAAAAATAAGGGGCATTATTTAAAATTTTAAAGCTTCTTTGAGTGAGGTCAACACCTAAAAATTTTCAAATGTATAATAATTCAACTTCTCATTAGAATTTACATTTCACAAGTTTGTTATTATTTGGATTATGTCATGTTATTAACATGTAGGTAGAACACACACTATAATTTCACTTAACCAGACACTTTTTTTTTTTTTTTAATGGTATTGGGTAACAATTCGGAATCTCTATTTTTACTATCAGAGATAGTGTTCAATAGGTATTAGTATTGTATTCTATTGTAGATATCACAACTGAACATTTACTATAGTTGATACTTATTTGTATTGGTTTTTGTAAAATGTTCAACAATAATTATTTTTGTAGTATTTCGACAATTGTTGCTTTGTACTATTTTTTACAATAATTGTTTTTGTAAACATCAGGATAATTCTCTTATATGCTCCTGAATAGACACATGGTAGTATTCAATATTTTCACGCATTCCATTATACTAAACAGGTGGAAGGACTGATATACTATTGATTGATTTCTATATTGCTTGATTAAACAGCATTACAAGTATTATAAAAACCTCACAAATAAAAATATAACTTAAACAACTAACAAAAAAGACAAATGAATTCTTAAGCCTGCATTGCTTTGATCTATGCAACATAAAATGAATCATACCCAACAATCACTACTGCCATCTATTGAAAATTAAAAAGGGCATGAAACTCTCTCTAAAACAATAGTACATTTTTTAAAAAGTAAAACTTAAAATAATCATCTCGGTATTATATACAGAGGTCTACAAGTCAATCAAATATAACCGATAAAATTGTGAAAATACAATTGACAGTATTAAATTTTGAATAAAGTATTCTTTACTAAAACATAAACATTTTGGTTTTTAATTATTTTAGTGAGTGAGTTCAATGCAAATTGAAGAATATAGTATATTACACTAGAATTTTATTTCACATGTAATAAACTATATGAATGTGAAAATAATTTAACAGTTTTCTTTCATATATCTTCTAATATTCAATTTTCTACAATATTTACCATCTTTTACTTTTGTGTGGTTTCATAAATTGTAATGCTAATGATATACTCATCAGTAATTAATATAAATATAATTACACGTATATTTTAGGAATGAAATTACTGAAGAAAAGAAACATATTCTACACTTTTGCATGATACACTTTTACATCATATTAGTTTTCAAGGCTTAAAAGAATTTATACTTACGCTATCCAGAGCATTTAACTGCTCTTCGCTTAAATCACCTACCACTCCAGTAGTCATTGTGTCTTATTTAATAAGGATTAGTAAATGGAATATATTTAATAGTTGAAAAGATATCTGTATGGGAAGGTTAATCTGCGATAGTTTAATCGAAGTGGATATTTATTAGTAGTAAAATCGATGCAACTAGTTTTTCATTGACAGAAAGATGACCTTAAACTCGAAACCGAATCAGTCTGCTAAAGAGTTGAGTTCTCTCTTTCAACTGCTGCGCATTTTGGAAATCCGCATTGTAAAATAATTGAGGCATAAAGTTGAAATCTTCAAAATTATTTGAAAAAGGAGTTTATAGATGTTTTTTCATTACTTATAATTTTTTTTTAAATATTGCACAGTAATAAAATTAATTATTTGTGGGAAAGGTGAGAGGATCTTTTTATTAAAAATATTTGGAGTTGAAATTTGGCAATAGAGTTATTATTCACGAATGATAAACAAACACGTCAAAGAACAGAACTGCAGTGCAGACTGAGAGACCGAATTGCTAGCGAATTTTTAGGTATGCTAGTGCAAACCCTTATTTTGTTAAATATAACAATTTAAACAACTTTTACCATTGTCTTTATTTTGTTACTTTTCTATAGTTATTCGAAATATAAAAGTGAAATCGTGGCAATTACGGTATTAGTAGTAACAGCGAATTTGTTTCGTTTATAGATAATTGAATTGTGAAAAGTACTTTTTATTGCACAAAATATTAAAAAAAACTGGACTTTTAAAAATGTAATTAATTTTGAATTTAAAAATTTTGACCTAAAGGCCAGTAACCGCAATGTGCATATAGTTAGATACGCCGCGCTTATAATTCAATTTAGGTTAGCCATATTCAGTAGTTCAACATGTCCCCCGTGCTCAAACATAGGTTGAAAATAATTTTAAATTAGTTGCACAAGTTTTCGCGTCAAGGTGCGTTACTAATTTATCGAACGAAAAGTAGAAATTACAAAAGGTTAATTTGATATAACATTAGAACTTATAGTATTCAAAATAATAAAAAAAAATCCATTTGATTGTCATAAGCAATAAACTAGCAATTTAATTGAAATTAACCCTTCTATGGAATTGTATTCCTGAAAATTTAAAATATTGATTTTATTAAGTGCATTCACAATGGAAAAAATGTGCATGCACTTAGAAAATTGCAAGTGTACAATGCAGATACTCTTATAACCAGATGTATCTGCATTCCCATGTAAATAGCTAAAATATTTCATTTAAGTTTTTCTTAAAGTTTGACAAGTCATTCAAGGATAAATTTTAATTTAAAGTTAGAATTGTGTCGTGAAGCTTAAAAATATGACCCTAATCTCAGCCAAATTGCTGATTGAAATAATCTCTTATTCTTATTTTACTTATTACATTCTTATGTACTTATTACTGGTTTATGTTTCAAAATATATTTTTCATGTGTATCTTAAATCATAACCTTGAATTAAAGAAACTAAAATGTTTGCCTACTCTCATTGTCATATTGTACTGGGAAAATTCCTAGAAAGCAATGTTTTGTTGTATTCACATATTGCAAATTTAATCCCATTTATACATTTAACCTCTAGATGAAATTTGTACTTCTATTGGGATTGTGTTGTATTATCATGGTATACGATAGGAGTTGTTTTGTATTAACTTAAATTAGGTTATTATCTGTAAGGTTATTTTATTGGGATATGCGTATCGTGTGTGACCAACTGACTTATATGGCATTAGTATTAGCTTTATTTAAAATTGGTAGTATCGTATTTTTATCAATGTTTGATTGGCAATCTTGTTCAATTGGCTTAGAGCAATTGCCAATTGATCATTGGCAAAACATGCATACTAATTTAGACAATGATGTATTCTAATGAAAATAGTCATGCATATACAAATTAAAGCGATCATTCATGTACAAATTAACACCATCGTAATGCATACAAATTAACACATATTTATTAAAACATAGAAATTTACCACCAATTTATAAATCAATGCTAAAATAGAAACCAAAAAACATTTATGCCCGCCATCATAATAAAATCTGTTCTATTTTCCTCAGATTAAAGAATTTTAATTTATGATTAGGTAATGTCTTGTTAAAAAAAATTAATGTAATAAAAAGCCAAACTTGTAGTTTTTTCTCAATGCAGAATTTTTAAAAAAAAAATTGCCCATAGCTCTGTAGCAGGTCAGCATACAATAATGTGCTAACTGTTTTCTTTGTTTAGTAAAAAAAAAACCACCTGTTACCCACATTTGACATTTATGCTTTGAGTTTCATGCGCTTTTGAGAACTTTAGGTGAACTTCAGCAAATGCAAAAATTAGAAGAAATCCTTACCAATGCTGCAATGCAATTGCCCCCAAGTTTTTCTACATTTAGCAATTCCATTCCTTGGGCTTTTATAAACTTTTTACATTCTTAACAAATTTCTGACGACATCCTGTAAAGGCAATATAATGTAATCAGTTAGGGTGATATATATATACAAGACTAATGTAAGAGCATAATATTCTTGTCAAGTTTTCCATGTTTGGTACAATTGTGCACATTGTAACTTAAATTTAACCTGTGTTTTGTCTGTATAGAAAATTTCTAGTAAAACATAAATCCTATCAAATGTGACTAATTTTTTTACCTTTTCTAATAATATTTTTTTTAGTTTCTTAGGGACCTAAAAGATCTTTAAAGATGTTTTCTAAGAAACACAACCAACTGTTAGCCAGGGTGAATTTTCCTCTCTATGCAGTGCATATTTTAACAGAAAGACATATTCTCGTTGCTGGAGGTGGGGGAGGTGCTAAAACTGGCATTCCTAATGTTATAGAGATATACGAACTAATCAATAATGGTTCAACATGCAGGGCTGAATCAGTCAAACATTATGAAACAGGAAACGAAGCCATTATGAATTGTGTCATTCATAATGCTGCTAAATACTTTTTGTTGTTTGCTGGTATGGAAGGCAGTTGTCACGTTTACAAAATAAAACATAGCATTTTAGATGAAGGGGTGGATATCAAAGAGAAAAAAATGGATAGTAATGATACAGTAAAATTAAGAAAAAATAAGAAAGTGGATACTAATGCCACAACCTCTACTTCAGAATCTGAAAAACCAGATGCAAATGCTAATGTGATCCATTCCAAATTGTGCTTCGATATTGCTCACATAGATTCTTTCCAAACAGATTTTAGCAATGATCCATTTCAGAAACTGGTTAGATTTTCAAGTTCAGCTAATTTTCTAGCTACAGCTGGATCTGATGGCCACATCCGTGTTTGGAAACATCCAAAGCTAAACAAGATTTATGATATTGAAGCCCACTCTGATGATGTGGATGATATGGATATTTGCCCTGGAGGGGAACGGATTGTTAGTGTATCAAGAGATGGCCATGGTAAAATTTGGGATGTAGAAAAAGGAACCCTAATTTCTGAATTAAAGTATGAGCTACCTTCAAAATGCAATGTGAAGTATCGATTTAGAAGTTGTAGGTTTGGTATAGTCGATGATAAAAATGATTTAGCAATTTATGCTACTTTGAATCCAGCTGTTCGAAGCAAACAAGTATCACAGTGTTTTATTTGCAAGTGGGAAACAAATCAGTTCTCTCAGAAGAAAATCGTTGCTGCCGGCACTGACATGTTTTCTGCAATGGCTATAAACGACAACGGCCGTTTCATTGGACTTGGCACACAAAGTGGAACTGTAAAAATATATATTGCTTTTAGTTTGCAGCAGATTTACAATGTTGACAAGGTGCATGGGATTTTCGTGACTGGTTTAGAGTTTCTGCCATCTCTAGAGGCGTCTCGAAGAATCACTGGAGGACACGAGGCTTCTTTAGTCAGTATTTCAGTTGACAATCATGTGAATATCCACCATATTCCTATGAGGCCTTCAATGGGAATCTTAACATTAATCACTTTGTTGATTCTAACATTATTCAGCATATTTGTTCTTATGGACTTCTTCAATTTATGAAACTATATTTAAGTAGAATAGTAATCATGTATTAATTTGACAATTGTAAAATTAGGAATATTTTATAAAATTTATGTGTTTTTAGTGCATATTTATTTTCAAATTTTATTTAATGTATTTAATATTTTATGTACTGTTTTATCGTAATATTTTAGACGTAGGTATAGCTTTCATCCTAAATAAGCTGTACGTAATGAGTATTGATGAAATTAATTGAATGTGAATAAAGTTTACAAAACTCTATAGAACTTGCCTTATCTGAAATGAGTTAATAACTTCTAAAAAATTGTCTAATACTAACCATTTTTTTTTTTTTTAATTTAAAGATTGTAGTTTTATAGTTTAACTTTTACTGGTCAATATGGATTTCTTATTATTTTATTTGAAACATTAAATTTCAATTGCTATTGTAATAGCAAGTGTAAAAAAAGAAAAAAAAAATTAACAAGTTAATCAGTTGAATTTCACTTTCTTAAAATGGAATTTGTGCTGTTCTAAATCCCATGGCCTACATGATGGTTGTATGGTTAGTGCTAGGGTTTTGCATGCCAAGGTGCCAGATTTAAATTCTCGGTTTTGCATTGATGTTAGGATTTGGAATCCACGTTAAGCTGTGTAGGTCCTGGTCTGATTAGCTGTTGTGTACAATGGGTCATTAAGTGTGCAAACCAACCAATCCAGATCTGACATTCTTATTAAAGTGTAATCTTTGATAAGTTTATTAAAAATATATTAAGGTGTATTAAAAATGTAAGGTTCAAATATTGAAATATTAAATATTTCAGCAATTCAAATTCACTTTCTATTTAGTTTCATAATTTGTTTAGAAGGGTTAACAAAGGCAAAGTGTTGACCATGTTGTGAAAAGGAATGGCAAATTCAAATTATAAAAATATATTTTCATTCTTCAAAGTGGAATTAAAAAATCTTTATTGTCAAATTCACTTACAAGCTGTTATAAGAAAAAATAGGCCATCAGACTCGGCAGCAGAAGTGTCGCTGTTTTACATACAGCTCTGATAATACATGGCAGTTCAAACACAATTGGCACTTGCATATAAAATTGGTGTTTTTTCAATTTTCTTGTAAAATACATTTGTACTTACAAGAAGGATTTCAACAAAAAGTTTATAAGAGCACAAAATTCCTAATATATTTCTTATGTCTCTACTTTTAGGTTTACATTTTTACTTCTAATTTGCATTTAAAAATGCAATAAAAAAATTTCCACCAATTATTCAAAAATTAAGTCACAATTTAGGAAATATTCACAACTTACGAACAAATTCCGCAATATTTTAAAAGTTATCCAACTTCCTAGATTTTAAAATTCTACAAATTGTATTGTGTAAAATTTTACCCTTTTCTATTCTGGGGAGAAGTTGTTAAAAAAAAAATTAAAAAAAATTAGACAGTTTTAAAGATAACTATGCTGAGTGAAATTTTGTCTTTATTCCATTAGTTAAAAAAAAAGCTAAGCTATCAAGGTAAGTTAATGCTACACATTTAAGACATAGGATATTGTAGTAATTATGCATAATGTTCTGAAACTTAGGCATTGATCATCAGAAGTTTTAAATTTAGATTCCTCATTCCTCTGAAATTTAAAGTAAAAACTATACAACATAAATTACTCTTAGTCGAACTAAAAAATCCAATTTGTTTTCATGGGTGCCCTCCAGGAATATTTGACAGGGGCTGCAAGACTAGATTTTTATGAAAATAATAAATTTTTTTTAGAAATGTTAATAATTATGCATTATAAATTATACTCTTTGAGAATAGTTAAAATTCATGGTATATATTTTTGACAGCTCAACCCTGTTAAAGAGAAATAAATACAAAATAGTAAAAATATATATTTTCAACGATTTTTTTATCATTTAACTAGATCTCACAGCATTCAAGAAAGTGTTTAGAATACAGGAACTCGGAGATACAAGAATACAGAAGAGTAACATTTGTTTTATTTCTTCCAAGTTTCGGATATAATGAAAAAAATCAAAATGAAACACTAAGGTTGTATTGGAATATATTCAATTGAATTCTAAAAATAGATTTCAAGATAGTATATCTGATCACTTTAAAAACAAATCATTTTCCGAGAATTTTGAGAACTACACAGGAAATGATTATACAATAAAAGGAATAAATACTTCTACTAATCAGCCTCTAATAATCATAGACAACAAGAGCCAAAAAAACGTCAAGCAAGTAGCTATGAAAAACGACATAGGAAAGAAACAAAATACTAAATTAATAGAAAAAAAAAAATTCTCATAGTAACATAAAAGTATAAATGGCATATGGGCTTTTTTTTTTTATCTTGGAATTTACATCTTTTCCTTCATTTTTTTTAATATAATTTTCAAGAGCCAGGGGAATGCAAATGCACCTCCTTGCACCCTACTGGTGGTGCCTATGTTTGTTTTGTTTTAAGGAGAAACTTAATGTTTTAATGAATTTAATTTATAATAAAGTATGCCTGTATGAAATATATTCTCTGCTTGTCTTCAGAACTTAAGTAGCAGATTCAACAAAATTGTAAAAATTTCTAAGTTCTGTATAGATATTAAGATATATTGCTTGTCTGCAGTTTAAATGTTAACAATGAGCTGATGTACATAAAATCCAAAAAATGTGCAAAGGATAATTCATAAAAGTAAATCATATATATATATCAATAATATGATGGTTCATTTCTATATCATGAGAAAAACGTAGTGCTACGCAATAAGAAAATTATTTTCTTTCAATTACTGTATTGTTAGTTTTCATTTAAAATAGTCTAATACATGCTAACCTAACTTAAAAAAAAAAAAAAAAAATCAGATTTTTCAAAAATAGGGTTTCGTATTATCTGTTTCACACACTAGTTGCTAATATATAATTACTAATTTTCTATAAATGTTATTGTGTCAATTTTCAAAGAATTAAATATTCCTTTCGAGTTTTGTATACTTATTCACTTTAATACCTGAACTTAATCATAACTAATCGTGTAAAAAAGATCAGGTATCGTACAATTACAACAAACCATCCATGTAGATTAGTATTGAAATAATACGATTATTAGAGTGTTAATCTAATATGTTGATCATATTTTTTTTAATGAATTGGGAACCAAATTTAAAACGGTTATCACAAAACTACATTTTCTTTCATTCATATTTAAGATATAAAATATTTGTGAAAAGATTACTTTACTGAAAGTTAGTTGGGAGTGTTACACAATAATTACAAGGCATTAAAAATTTATATCTTTATTTATAAAAAATATATTAATATAGCTGTTTATGAAAGTAACCATTTTCAAGAACATTGCAAATAATTGATTTATAACAACGAAAATCAGGCAATTGATTGGTTGGTTGTTTTCAGATTATCTGGCACTCTCAGCAACACGAGGGCTATAATGCGCCGAAACATTCGTCATTAGACAAGCCAACATATATTTACAAACACCCATGCCTAACACAGGACTCGAACCTGCAACCTCGCGGTCTAGAAGCTAGCACGCTAACCACGCCAATTGAATATACTTTAATAACACTTGGTGAAATATTAATAAAGTAGATTATTTACAATATGATACCCTTGGTTATAGTAAGACCAAAACTTTTATAAAAATAGAGGTTAATGAACTTGTGAATATATAGGTAGGAGATCGTCTAGCAATAAGAAAACGATAGAAAATGAAATTTTTTAATTCTGTAGGATCGTATTCGGGAATTCTTGGTCAAAAAACAATAACATCTGTATTTATCCAAAATTATGTTAGACAAAATAACTAAATTGGGCATGGAGCAAGCTTAAGCAATATGTGATTTCTTGAAATAATCACTACCTGAAATCAATTTACATTTAATTTCATCAATCAAGTGACCTTGGCTTCGGGGTGATTATTGGTCACATATAAAGTAAAGATTGGTCACTACTTGTTTTTATATTTTTGATGGTCAAAACTAAATTAATGACACATTATCAATATTTAGTGCTTATTAAGCCCTTATATATATTCAAGGAAGTAAAGTTATTATTTTAGATTATATTATTTATTTAAAGGATATTACAAACAAACATACTTTAAATCTATAATTCTTGACAGAATTTTTTTATGACTGTTGTAAGTAATAATAATTGCATTAGTATTTACCAAAAAGGGATTAAGTTCCCTGTAAAACTGCTGGCCCATAGAATAAATATTTCATGTTGATAATTTCTATCATGTCTCGCTTAGGTTAACAAAAGTTACCAGTGTCTTGTTCAAGAAATTTAATTTCTGCTCTCTTCTCGTCTAGTATGTTTGTAATTTTCCCAATGTAACATGGGTTATTGTGGTAATATTTACATCATAACACAGATGTTTCTGAAGTGTACCATACATATTATAAAGCAATTTCTAAGGTTGAATTCTTTTTAACTGTTTCTCTATTATTATTCTCAATCTCCTCATGAGATGTTTTAAAACATGTATGTTTTACTGATGGTGAGGCATCTGCATTACTATCAATTAAAACTTTTTATTTTTTGCCAATAGGGGTTTTCTTAGTGTGCATTCTTGCGTCTTTTGCTGCAACTTCTCGCTTTTGTTTTGTATCTGCTTTATCTTTGATTTGCTTGTCTCATTCTGAATAGATTTATAATAATAGCTGAGTTTGCGTTTATTTGTCTTCTGATTCCTGAATGTGATATTCATGGACTACTATGTATTAATTGCTTACTTAAGATGCCTTCGAAACTAGCTGACACTATTTTTTAGGAGGTGTTTGATCCAGGCACAGAGTCTACAATAGACGACAGTGATGCTAATCCCAAACTTACACTGAAACTTGTAAACCAGATCTATTTTTTTTTTAATATGTGGATTAAGTAAAAACTAATATTTAGTAATGTTTAATGATAAAAATAAATATAAAAAACCTCTGAAATTCTAAAGAATATCATTAACCTAGAATTACCCCGGTAAACTGTGGTATAAGTAGGTACACTTATGTATTCAAATTACAAAAAAATTACTTGAGATTCAAAATCTTAGCCTAACCGTAGTTGAAAAGCAGCATCAACATGAAAAAAAATTACAAAAAATGTTGCACTGATATGAATTTTGGGGGAAATAAAGTAGAATTTTTGTAGACAATTTTGAGAACAAGATGTCTTTATAGTAGTAAATGAAATATTTGTTTTCCCTCACTTGATATAAATTTATTTAAAAAAAATTTGAATAAAAAAAATATAATGTATAAGGTATTTTTACCTTTAATTATTTTTAAATAATGAAAAGTGGGTGACCATAAATTACCCCCAAAAAACTGACCAAGAATTCCCCCGTATAACCCTATATTTTTGAAAAATTACATTAAAATCATGTATTTTAACTTTTTCTTAATTTTTAATTTAAATAAAAATAAAAAATTCCACAAGAGCAAAAAGTCACATTTTACATCAATAAAATTTAAGATTTAAAAAGATATTTATTAGCAAATTAGTTTTTCTTAAAATTTAGTTTTCATTCATTTACATTAGAATAATTGTAATTGTACAGGTGACCTGTAATTGACAGAGAAACATCAGGAACATTTTAAATGTTTCCCTCTAAACACATTGGGCTGTGTTCGTCATTTACCATAGAAAATTTATTTTAGTTTGTTAAATGATAGTTTTGTAAACTTGATCGTTTTATGATATCATTCCGAGGATTTTTATTTGTATATATCAAATGCTGTTTGTTTTGAAGAAGCTTAATGTAGAGTTTGTATCACATCAAGCATTAAAACTTAAACATAGAACCTATGATACCAAAAGAAGTTTTTTAACTCCATACTCAGGAGGTAAATGTTTTATGTGAGTACAATTTTATTTGGACATTCATGTTTAAGCTGTTAAGTATATTAGCAAAATTTAACTTAAGTTTAATGAAAATATAATCAAAAGTAATTTTAATAATACAATTTTTAATTCAGTTAATCACGCTTCTTTAATTTTTGTATTGATGAATTATGCGTTTTCCTTTTATAATGAAAATTAACAGCAAGCATATCTTTAAGAAACCTTGCTAGTAAATTTACATTAAATAAAAATATTTAAAAAATTGAATAAATAATTATATAAAAACCACCGTATTTTAAGAAATACGCGAGTTTTTCATATTTTTTGTTAACAAAATGTTTCATTCCATAATAAATATACAATTGGGAAGCATAAAAAATAAATAAATGAGCAAGCAATCAAATAGAAGTTTGCATATTCTTGAGGAAGAACTGGAAACACTTAGATGAAAAAATATCTTAACTTTTGAAACATCCATAGTGTTTCTTTGTAAAAAATATAAACAACAATAAACAAGTGGGTAAATATTTCATCTAATTAGCTGCATTTGAGTCATAATTTATATCACAATCAAATGTAGTGTTATTATTAACCATCTACATTATTCATCTTGTGTTACCAAGAAAATGTTAACAAGAAATTTTAATGCAAAATGCTGCATATTATACACTAAAGAAATCCAGAACTTTTGTGCCATTTTTAACATCACAACAAAATATACTTAAAAAATGAGAATAAGTAGTTACCACAAAGTCTGTTTATCACAACTACACTCACATCAACTCTAAAGTTCAATTTAAGTCAAACTTCTAAATTAAATTTTAAGATTATCTCTTGTAAATTAATGATATACCCATGTGAAGCAAAACAGTTATTTTTCTAAATATTCATAAAAAGTGCTATAAAACATACTGGTTACTAAAAGTTTTACAGATAACGATTGGATAGTAATATAAAATACATAAAATAAATATTTACCAACCAATACAACCATGAGAGTAAAATGTTAGTAACTAATCCCCTTTAATTAGTTTTCCCTTACATTAACTGATAAAAATAATGTTATATTTGATTACATCCTTTTTGTGATAATCAAGTCAGAATAATAATTGTACAGTTAAAATGGTTACAAAACATAAATAACACAATGATCATTTACTCAAGTAAATTAAGTTATCTCATGAATGCCATATAGGTGCAATATCAACTAAAAACAATTGTTCTTCCACACTGTCATTGTTTTCATAATCTCCTACACCAACATTTCTATATGTTGATGTGAACAACTCCAAGAAAAAGCTGAAAACTGAAAAAAAAAAGTTTGATGGTTTAATACATGCATATTGCTATGACAGTCTATGAATTGAGATAAAATTATTTTAGCATGTGAATTATATGCTACTATTTTAAAAAAGACACCTCTGAAAATTAAACTTAATTACATTATTTTAAACAATATATTTTGCTACAAAACAAAAACTGACTTGAAGTTTTAACTTTAAATAACCCTGAAAATATCAGGGGATATACCCTTTTAGTATAAAATTATATATAGATGCAGAAAACTTTCTTCAAAAAATTATACCCTTTTAGTATAAAATAATATGTAGAAAGATATATAAAATTTTCTGCATAAAAATACTAAAGCAAAATTGCTTTAGATAGCATCAGATGTATTTACTTTGAGATACACAGTAGGGTGGTCCTTATTTTTAAACCTTTGAGGTTTTTTTTTCTCTCTCTTTGAGGGGATGAGAATTAAAATAGAAAGAAATGTTATTTTTCACACCAAATAAGGACCACCCTAATATACAGTAAATCATCAATTATCCGAATACCGATCAACCGTAATCGCTCCAATTGGTAAATTTGGAATAATTACTTTTTTCTAAACTTGAGGCTGAATTTTCTATTACTTTATGTAAGGTTATTTTTAAGACATAAAATACAGTTTTGTGTTTAATATCACTCTTTTTTTTAAGGTTGTTCCTATGATATGTACAATTTTTTCCATAAATGATCAGTTATCCAAAAAACGAGTTATTCATGCACCTTCAGACTTTAGTTGTTTCTGATAATTAATGCTCTACTGTATTCAAGTAATTTAACTTTGAAGTCAAAGTTCTGTGTTCATGTGTAAAATATACATAATTTTTAAGCCTTAGATGTCTTGATTTTTAATAAAATACTTACATCTGTTGAATTCGTCCATTTTCCACAGACGAGTTTTTATTTTGAATATCATTTACTTTAATTAATTTTCTTTTAAACCTAAGTTTAAAAAAAATACATTTATTTTATTGACTTTCAATATTTTTAATAATCAGATATAAACAATAATGCAAATAAAAAAAGCCAATCAAAAGTATAAAACAACAAAAGCTCATTAAAAAGTACTATTAAAAAAAAAAAGGAACTCTAAAATTATGTCTAATCTTAATAAAATTATTTGAGTGCTACTAAAAAAGGCAGCGACAGGCAAATAGGTATGCAACAAATGAACAATAATGATGGCATTTGTGCAAGCAAATGTGTATTATTTGGTGCAAAGTGTAAAGTGAATGTAAGGTAAAATTTCTTACTGAAAGAACTTGCTGATTTGCACATTGTGAGGCAGTGATTCTATCATGTATCATCCTTTAAAAATAAATATTTAAAAACATGGTACACATCTATGAAGGTACATTCTCACGAAAGTGTAAAATTGCAAGTTAATTGAAGAATGAAAAGGGAAAAAAGTATAATGCAAAAATTATGGCTACAAGATTTCTAAAGTGCTATGCTTTAAATTATGGAGTTATTGAGTACAACTTTTTAAAATATGTATACAAAAAAAAGGGGGGGGGGGCACATGTCTAAAGAAAAAAATGCTTATTTTATGCCCAAATAAACAGAAAAATATAAATAAATTTTCAATATATTATGCCAGTGTTTGCTTCCCACAGTGATTAAGAATTTAAAGTTTGTTTCTCTAAATTTAAATTTGATAAAAGCTTAAATATAATTCGGATAAAATAACGAGTGTTAGTATGGAAAGATTAAAATATACAAATTATACAATTATCTCACAATTGTAATACCTTTTTTTAGAAAACTTAAATATTTTTTAAATAGATTAAAACAGCATGAAAATAAATCAATTCACTCACTCTTCATTTTGACATTTTACCAATACCAACTCATCCTTCAATTTTAAAACTGTTTGTTTCAATTCATATTGTTCTTCCAACAAAGACTTTAAACAGTCTTCACTTACAATTTTTTCTTCCTTATATGGTAAGTCAACTTTTGATTCATGCTAAGAAAATATACAATAAATTTTTTTTTTAATTAGTTATTGTAATCTAATAATAGTTTTTGTAATCTAATAATTTATTTTAAAATAAAATTCTAAATGTACTAAATAGTTATAATTTGGACAGTGTTATACATCTTTATTTTTCTTCTCAATGAACATTTCTGTTAAAGGGCATTAGTAGAAATTTTCTGAAGAAAATCAAAAAATTTTACATATTTTTTTTAGATACTCATGCACAAATATTTTCTACCAAAAATACATGAATAAATTTTTGCCATCATCACTTAGACTACAATGAGGAACTTGCACAAGTGAGGAAAATGAATACTTTTTGTATTTTCTAGTGTTATCCAACGAATATATTTGAGCAGTGCAATTATTTTTTATCTTTATGCTTTCAATTAATCAAAAATCGAGTTTGAAATTAGCCGAAATCAAAGCAAAAGTCACGTGACCAAAAACACATAAGAAAACCGTGACGTGGTTACGCAGAGATAAAGTCGCAAAACGAAGGAGAAACCTCACTCATTCCCTTTCTAAAACAGGTTTTAGACTGGTTCATTATCTGCGCGTTGACGTTTCACGCAAAAGTGGCCTTTTCCCGCCAAATCGCAAAGTGAAAAACTAAATATTTTTTTAACTATCTATCCGAACTCAAATTTTTGAAAGAATGGTATTGTTTTTCATGATCTTTTCTCTACTTTTATTTAAAAATAAAACGAAAAAACGTGAAAGTTCCTCATTCTAATAAATATATGTATGTTTGAAGATGTGACTGGTATTCTACTAATAAAAACGTATACAAATTTAAATAAAAATATGAGGTCCTAATTTTTAATCTATAATAGAGAATTGCAGTATTTTTGTAATTGATTGTGAATGCTCTAAAATAACGAAAAGACTGTCATTTATCTTGCCTTTCATATTTTTACTTTTTAATTTGAAGTTAAAAAAAATAACATAGTTTTGGAATTGAGCTAAAACAGAAAGTCAATGATCAACGAAGAACTAACTCGGTTTGAGCCTGAGTTAGGGGAATTCCATTCCATAGCAATGTTGTCTGTTGAATCTGCTATTTATGCAGGTTTTTTTAGATTTGAAGTGCAATTAAATCTTTCTACACAATTTAAAGTACTGAATGAGTGTCAATACTTTTACAGTTACAGAGTATAAAGGGATTATGTGAATGAAACAGACCTTCAAAGTACAGAAAATTCCAATTTAAATTACAATATATTTTTTTAAGTTTGTATTAAATTCAAACAGTAAGTTTGCATTAATAAACATATGGTTAAGCATTGAATTTTAATAACAAATTAAGATTAGGTACAGTCAATATTATATAGTATAACTTTCAAAAAACTAATTTGATTTAATTATATTATGAATAATACTAAATAAATGGCAAATTGAATTCTAGTCGCCATTTCCGATACTTTGATAGAATTTTTTGTAAGGGCACTTTTCTTAATGACACCTTACATTTGACATATCTGGTTTTGAAATAAGTAAACATAGAAAAAAAAAAATTACATTAAACTATTCAAACTAAACATAAATTTTTAAAAAATATCAATATTTCATTAATAAAAACTTATAAAATTAAATTTTACAACCTCATTTTTTTCCATTACAGATTTCCTTAAAGCATCATATTTATTTTCTAAATCATAAATTTTCTGCTCTTGTAGATCTTGCTTGAATTTATGTTGATACTTTTCACAATATGCAGCTTTTAAGAGATTTTTGACTTCCTGATGACGAAGATGAAGAGACTTATTAAGCTTCAATAAATCCTCTACTTTTGAATTAAGCTGAAAATGGTTAAATATATGTTTAATAACAAAAATGAATATTTTAATAACTCTTACTAACAAAAAAATTATCAAAACTCAATTAAAAAAAAAAAACTCATTACAAACAGTAATATAATACCTCCTTTTACAATATCTTTTAGCTCTAAAAACTTTTCTATAAAATTAATGAAATATTCAAAATATACTTACCAGTTCAATAGTTACACAATCTTTTTCTAGTAATGCATCCTTTTGTTTCAAATGTGATTGTAGTTTGGTAATCAGTTTCTCTTGCTCTTGAACAGCAGTTTTCAAAAAATTATCTAAAACCATAAAATATTTTATAAAATAAAAATAATTTTGAAAAGAAAAAAATCATGCTTAGGTTTTGGAAAGTTTATTTTTAGTTCAAAGTGGAAAACTTTGTTAGAAATTTATTTCTAAAAAAGTGTAACACATCATAATATTTTTATACTAATACATCAATTCTTCAAGTATGATTTATTATATTATTTTAAATTTCCGTATGTAGAATAATTAATTTTAAAATTAGAAGTTTATAAGTAGAAACAAAGGTAATTTTAGCTTTTTAAATGCAATATTTACCTTTGACATTACACTCATTAATAATATTTACTGAATATATAATAATGAATGATATATTTAAAAAAATATATATTTTTGTATTCATACTTTATATAAGCTAAAGTGAAACAAATTTCATAGAATTTAGAAAATTAACAATCAGAAAGTAACATAAAAACAAATTTCCTCTAATTTAAAAAAAAAAAAAAAAATATATAATATCAAATAAAAATCCAAGTGATAAATCTACTCTCCTTTTACTTAGATAACAAAGGACCAAACATTTAGTCATTCAGTTTTCACAAATAAACTAATTTTTTTAAAAATAATTTTTTTTTTTTTTGGAATTGAGCAAAAAAAGTTTGCTTAAAATACAAATAAAAGTTAATAAAATATTGAGGAATTGAGGTGAGTAACAAAAAAACATATACAATATTTTATTAAAAATCCTTGACTCAATAATAATATTCATAATTTTTTTTAATAGGGTTGGTTTTAAAAACATTAACTTTTGTTCTTGGGGAAAAAAAAAAAAAAATAGCTGGCCTAAACATTTCATTCAGCATTCAGTCGAGACCAAAAACAAAAATATTGGATTATGGTGTTATATTCTTGAGCAATATTTTTAGGGATGATTGTTTGCATGGTATCCCCTATGCTAAAGATGTAATGTTAAAATATTTATTTTCATCTACTTTTTTTATTTCGCTAATTTACACTTGCCCTCTACATTTTATCTATGGATGTTATTTAATGTACAGAAAAATATACAAATAAAATCATCTGGAATTGAAATATTTATATGAAAAATATTTAAAAAAAAAAATGCTATTTCCATATAAAAGGTATTAAAATTAAATAAAATTTTAATGAGCAAGTACCAATTTAATTGCCTAAATTAGAAAAAAAATCAAGAATTATAATGAACCAATTTTCACATGTATACATTTTATTTTTTTATTTTTACAAGAAGAAACAATTTCAAAAGAAATATTATGTAAAAGTAATGAGTTAGATTTAATATCAATTAAAAAAATATGTACATTTAAATAAAAATATACCTGTTTCAAGAGGAACTTCTTTATTTGTAGACATATTTTGCCTCAATGTTATATTTTCCTTTTTTAGTTTATCAATGACAGACTTTAATGCAACTGATTCTTGAGACCATGATTCTTCCAATTCTTCAAATGCCTATATTATGCAAATTTAGAATTGGACGAGATAAAAAAGTATGGAATAGATAATAAAATAAAAATGTGTAAGTACTTAGTCATATATGGGCATTTATTTTTATAATTAGCTACATTATAATTATTATGAAACATATTAAAATATAAATTTAAATAACCTATAAATCAAAATATAATTATTTTTCACATTTTGAGAAAATTTTCAGAAACGCAAACTTTGAGGATTTTATCCACTATATATCGAAAACAAAAATTTTAATCCCTACAAAATCAGGTTATTACACTCATATTAAAATAGTAAATTTTTCCAAAACACAAGATACTTTAAATAAACCAAGCAGATATTTGTTTCTATCTCCTTAGATATTTTTTTTAGGCTGTGACTGAGTAAAATTGCCTTCAAACAAGTAAAATTATAGTTTTCCGAAAGACATCTGGTTTCTTTAGATATTCAACAGAATTTGGATATTTAAAGTAAAGACATATGTGCATATAACATAGCTTTTATATATATATTATGTATACATTCAATAGAATAAAACAATTTTAAGTAGAATTGAATGGCAAAATAAAGCAGAGTTTTTGTCATTTTCAATCACTATAATGGTGAAAGGTTACAAGCTTAATAATAGGGACAGGAATATAATGCAGTTTCTGAGCATATATCTATAAAACTTGTCCCTGCACTTTTACCTGTTTTAAATTTAATTTCTCTTCTTCATTAGCTGTTTTTTCACAATTCCATTGGATATATTTGGCTCTCAATCCACAGTTTTCTAGTTCAAGCTGTTCTAGTTGTTTCACACTATCTTCTAAACGCTCAAGAACATAAATTACTTTATTTATTAACACATGCGTTTGCTCAATATCAACAAAATCTGTAATTTTTTCAAATTCTTGTGCAATGTCATATGCATAATCATAAACATCCTTTACTTGTACAACATATGCCATACCTTCTCCGGTAGTCATCAACAATGATTAAAAAAAAAAAAATCAAATATTGTTTTGGAAAACAGATTATGAAATTGCGGTTGCGTATGTATTGCGAATGAAATTTTATACCATTAGCAACTAACAAGGAAGTTTTTGTCTAATAGATGGTTGTTGTGATAACGAGCTTTCTGGTTTGGATCAAGGAAATGAAACCATGAGCCATGAGGTAGAAATAATAGTTTTTTTTTTTTTTTTTTTTTTTTTTTTTTTTTTTTTTTTTGCTCTTTGAAATTTAGCTCTTTTTCGTTTATATCTTCAAAAATGTTCATAAAATAATCAATATGCTCTTATTATTTTATTGTTTCTTTTATTTTAATGTCTTTTAAGTATTTTTAGAAATATTTGGTCTTCGTAGTTGGCATGTGCTGTGTTGCAATCAATACAAATTAATCTACCAATAGGAATTTGAGGTGGGTAGGAATAACGAATGGCAGTGAAGCTTTTGGACACACCCAAAATACTGCTGTTTGCTCTTGCTCTATTCCGAAAATAAATACTGCTCGTCGGCATCGGTTGATACTGTCATTTATTGTTTTGAACAATTTTTACATTTGATGTGTCCTTATTCGGTGTTTCCCTACATTTTGTTACTGCTCGTTAGTCTTTAGTATTCCATAAAGTTTCTGTTTAGTGCCTTGTTCTAAATTTAGCCGAAAAAGCTATTCGATACATTATTTTATATAACTTATTGATTTTTCTATTTATAACCATACCATATCTTAAGTTTAAAGAAGGTACTTCAACAAGAAAACTGATCGAAGAGAAATCACATAATTACCCCAGAAAATTTCGGTGAATGGCAAGTTTTAGCAACCGAACTAGAGATGAAATATGTAAGTTTTTGTTATAACTGTATAAATTAAGTATGCTATTTAAGTGGAATATATTCTGTTTTAAAAGAAATAATTTGTGTTCAAGTTTTTTAGAATTTTTTTTTTTTTCACAGTGCTTTGCGTTGGTAATTTTCTGTAGTAAAAATAATCTGCCCGAATTTTACTAAGAAATTTTTTTTCAGAATTTGTTTTATCAACATTTTTACAATTCTAAATTAGAGTCACCTATTTGATTAATAGGTCAATATTTAAAATTTATTTTAATCCGTGTTGAAGTGCGATTTCCACATCTATTTTTACACATATAATTAATTTCCTCAAAACTATAATTTAAAAATTAAAAAAACAAAAATTGTATTGGAATGAAACCCTTGTACTGGTCATGTCACTGAATTGGTTTAAGATTATGGGAATGCATTTTATCTGCAAGTGATAAATGCCTTCCCTTTCCCTTAAAAAAACCCCTGAAAAATTAAATAAATTTGATGGAACTTTAATTAAAATATGACAGGAATTTACTTAAAATATGAAATTAATCACGTATTAATAAAACACCATAAAATATTAAAACAAAATTTAAGACAGTAATTTAAAAGTAATTATCACAATTTAATAAAAAATGCATTAACAATTAGTTATGCATTCATTAATAATTAAATAACTATTAATTATACATTAAATAACAATTATGTATTAATTAAAAATAATTCTACGTTAATAAAAAATAATTAATAATTTATTAACATCATAATTGCTATTTTCTATTTTTCACTTGACTTCCCTTGATTTTAGTTGATAAAAGTAATACTAACGCTCCTCCCCCCCCCCCCCTAAATCAAAATTCTTAACGAAGGCTCTGGCTAGTTTCAGCTTGATTAGAAGATGACAAGTGGGTTAATTATTCTTCCAGAGTTTTGCCCGCCACACACTCAAAATAAATAAAAGTTAAAATAAAATATTTAATAATAAAAAGGATCGCAGTGATCTGATATCCTGCAAACTATTTTCTTAAAAACAAAGGAAGAACCAAACTTCCCCTCCCTACCCTTCCCCCAATATTCCACCAGCTAATCTGTGCAGCCGCCTACAACATCGATCTACAAGCAATCGGTCTCTACAGATAGCTATTTATCTTTCAACGCCTTTTCCCCTATCTTCGTATTTTAGGAAATATATACTCTAGCAAAAGGGAGAAACCTGTTTGGCGAACCTTCAGGTGAGCGGTAGCATCATGACTGCGCCAACTACTACTAGGGTTGCATTGTCGCCCTTATGCGGAACTCTTTCCTCTTTTTTTTTTTTTTTTTTTCTGCTTTTATTATTACACTAATCAAATTTGTTACAGATACAATTTTTGACAAATAATCTAATCAATGTAATATCCTGTCTTTAAATTAGAAATGCTGCTAGAAACTCGCCAATTTTACAAGTTTTTAACAATCCACTAATTTTAATTCTAATTGTTGCATGATTTAAATTATCAGCTGCTTAAAAAATATTCATTGATATGGTTCTGGCATCAGGTTTTTAAAAAACCTTAAAAAGGTGTTGAAAAAAAACCTTTCATTTTCAAGTATTTGAAATCCTTGAATTTTTAAAAATGTGTTTAGAGTGCTTCAATTTGATTTTCTAAAAATATAGATTCTTAAAAAAACCCAAATGAACAGAATCGATTGAATTTAGTTAAGTCAATCAATAAGCACGGTTGAATATACGAAATTGCATCATTCTTCCCGTCACTTCCATCAAATTAGGTGATCTCTTGTTTCGTTTTTAGATTGTGGGTATTATCGCTTAGTTTGTTTTTTGCACTGTTTAAATATGGCAGGGAAATGCATTTTCAATTTAAGCTGGTTAGAAAAGTCAGACTAAAATTCATGGTTGGAAGCCTACGCATTGGATCCGCATTTTGTGTGCCAAAAATTTCAGCGTAGCATCGATTTGAGAAAGTGTTCCAAAAAGCCATGTGAAAGTAAAAAGTATGTGGATTACTTTGATGAGCATTGTTTGAACTATTTGTAATGATAAAAAAATACTCCGAAAGCGTCTATATTGTCCACAACAATCGGACGTAGACATTGATATCTTTTCAAGTGCGCACAATGGAGGCACATGTACTTAGAAATGTTTTAAATTCCGAAATACTATGAACATTGAAAACCCCCAAAAATTATGTTTTCTGTATTTACTCAACTTGAATGTGCACCGTTTGCCAATAAAAAAAAATTCAGATTTTTTTATGAATCAGTATTTTTTATGTGTAAAAAGTCATTGAATTTTTTTCTCCTTCAAGTGTACGAACCATGATTAATATTTTTCTGTCTGAATTGCAAAAAGGTATGTTAGTATAATCATAAATTATAGATATTTTTAACTTATTTGCTTGTAAAAATTATACCACATGGCTAAAAAAAAAAGTGAACTAGATTGTGACTATGGGACATTTTGATAAAATTGTTTAAAATACATTCAACAAATCATGGGTGGATTGGCATTGGCATAGCCATGGGAGCGTTCTTTAAATGAAAAAGGGAAGCAGAGATCAAATAACAAAAAAGTATGCTGTTTAGTATAGAAATTAAAATACTAATTTCTAATTTCCAACAAGATTTCACACTTAAACTGCTGATAGGAAAATTGAATTAATTTCGTTCAAAATTCATTGTATGATAGAAATCTCATATAGATTTAAAAATTTAACTTTGTTGCTTGTGTCCCCCAAAAGGAAGAAAGATCAGGAATTGTTTCCATGAGGATTAGATTTAGAATGAAATTTTTTTTTATACTTGAACCTTGGATTTTTTTATATAACAATAATGCCAATAGGTATTCTTTGCCAAAAAAGAAACCACTTCTGAATTTAAAATGTAAGGAAACATTTATGAAACGTAAATTATTTTTTTGATTGTGAGCTACCTCTTCTACTAAAGAATATGGTCGAAAAGAAGCCAATAAGCATGCAATATGTGTGGAACATTATACAACTTTCAATTACTCTTAATACTGGTCAATGCATTTATAATTTTTCATAAAATATACATAATTTTTTTAAAAATTTCCAATTTGGTGATATGTTTGGCAATAATTCTTCATTGCCCCCTCCCCCAAAATAAAATACCATCAAAATTGGTGATATACTTTTTGACATTAGTACATTACACTTTCCTGTAAGTGAAATAGAAGAGAAACGGACGTTGTTGAGTGATGTTCAAGGGAAGAGAACTCTGCATTAAAGATATTTTTCCCCCCAAACTTTTTAAGCCTTATCACATTTCTATGGAAATTTCAGAAGTGGGGATAATTAGAGCAGTTTAAAATCCATTACCACCACAATTTTGATCAAATCGTTTGAGTCTTGTTTTGGTAATTACTAAAAAACATAAATTTTTAGCTGCAGCTACCTTATGCTCATGCACAATTTTAGTACAAAACCTTAATGGCAGGTCCCATAGCCACCACTAACTTGTATGCCAAAGTTAGACATCATAGATTAATCTGCTCATGAGTTATGCTGACCACGTACACAGTCATTCTTTCTAGACCATTTTTTTTTTTAACTCGGCACATATTAAAACATGTAAAAATGCACAAAAAAAAACAAAAAAAAAATTTACCGAATGCAATATTATGTTACCTGTATTAGTAAATGGGTAATGTAAAAACTTTACATTAATAGGTAAATTATATGCCAAAAACACTTTTTCTAAGAAATATCTAATTATGTTGCTTGTTTGAAAATATTTACTCAATTTGTATTAATGGCCATTCTTTTCTTTGTTTTTAGCATCAGCCTCCCTCATTACAGAACTAATTCCTATCCACACAACTACCAAACAGCGTAATTCTGGTTCAGAGTCATGGTGTTGTGCTTTTTCACCTGATGAATCTTATTTCGCTTGGTCATCCGGAAATTGTGTTGTCACTCTCATACCTTGGAACTTTTGTAAATTAACATTGTAAGTGATTTTTATTGTTATTACAACTTCATACTTTATACCTCCCATACCATTTAAACAGTCTATGAAAGGTGTGTCAAATTCTAAATTGTGAAAGTTTTTAATTGTTGTTGGTTACATTATGCATAAGTACTCAGAATCTTTTAATTATAATATACCTACTGCAGTTTGAAGTTTATACAAAGCCTCACTGATTCCTTTATTAGTATGCAAAGTACTGAGCCAAAGTTAAACATATGCAATTATGTGCTGTTTATTAATTTATAATGTATAATGAAATAGTTTGTTAAAAAAAAAGCTGAAACTGGTAGAAACATCAGACCTAAAGTTTATGTATAAGTTGTGTAGTAAAAAACGTATACACTTTTTCTATAAAAGATCAAACTAGAAGTATATTTGAATTTATATAAGTCCAATTGTAAGTGCTTTAAATTTTAGAATGTGCATGGTTTTCTCAATAAATATAGTTTGTATTTTTTGTCTGAGTTTTAAAATTCGGTTCATTTTTATAAAGATAACCTACTGATTATTTTGCTATTAAAACACTTATTTAAAATTCACTTAACAATTAAATTCTAAATTGAAGGATTTTTTAACTAACAGGGAAATAATTCAAAACATTTTCTAGTTGGTGCTAACAAAATCTTAAGAATGCCACCCTTTTATCTGTCTTCTACATCAAACACAATTCGTTTTGAAGGTCCAATCTAAAATTTTATCTAGGGTGTGTAAAGTTGATGTTTCTGTGACATTGACTTTTATTATCTAACTATAAATTTCTTATTTTGTATTTGGAGTATATATTGTAATTTACCTTTTAAAAAGGTGATAAGCTAGCTTTTTGGTAAAGATAGAACTACATAAAGAACAGTGCACTAAAGGTAACATTAAAACCATGTTGTATTCTATGGTTAAAAGTCTGTATCCTTTTATTGCTTAGTTTTATTATTTTATTGCAATTTGTTTTATATGGTTTTAATCTTTATTGACTCCATGTAATGTTGAAGATTACATTAAAGTGAGTTTTGTAGTTTAAATACAAAACATGGGCTGCTTAGAGTTGTATGTTTAATTACAAAGGAAACCAGAAAAATTACTAACAATATACAGTATAAATATGCACAACGACTTGCACAATATCTCTCCAAAAACAGTCCCATTAAAAAATTAAATTTGAATAAATTTTATAAATATTTTTTTGTTATATGCTTAAACTTTGGAAATTAAAAAGAAATTGTGTCTCTGTAAAAAAAAGTTTTAAACTCAGAATTTGATGAAAATGTAATTTTAATTCTTTTTTTTTTCTTTCAAATAATAGCATATCTGCCAAATATTGATTATAAGTTATGATTATTATAAACTATTCAATCAAACCCTATGATTGTTTTCTTGCAAAATGTTCTTTTGGAAGGTGCAGGACGTAATTTCTTGAGAATAAGAAAAGCTGACGAATATAACCAGATTTGTCACTAAATAGTTTCTTACAGGAGAAATCAAAATAAACATTGTTGTATATGTATTGCATTTTGAATACAGTTATTTTGAGTGGGTTTAGAGCCGCTTTTGATAGACAATATTTTGAAGGCAAATTAAGGTGAGATTAAAAAGGTCAAAGCTTTTTTTTTTTTTTTAATTAGATGTTACGTGGACGAGTTTGCTTTTGCTTACCAGTTCCTCATATCTAAAACTACTAATGTTTAATGTATATTATTTTTTGAAAATCAGTAACAAGGCATGTTTTTTCCATCTATTACAAGCTGTACATTTTAATTCATTTATATGACTGCAGTATGAATAATTATGTTTTCTTAAATTAATTTTGTCGTGTTTCTTTCTTAACTCGTTTTTCAACATTTTAGCACAATTATTTTAATCTTAAAACAAATTAACAATACTACCTAATATTTAAAAAAAACAAAAAAAAACATGTTTCTGATTACATTTTAAAGTTTAATGGATGGTTATTTTTTCGTGTAATTCCATAAAAAATATATATTCCTACAAAAATATTTGTGTGGATTGTTTTTTGTTTGTTTAGATTTTATATAAAAAAATATTGTAAAATTTTTAAAGTTTTTAAACAACTGAATAATGTATTATATTTTAAAAGAATGTATTATTTCAAGAACATTTAAACATAAGTATATGCAGTATCACGTATTATATAAATTTGAAATCCTTTATATTCTATGTGACAAATATGAAAAAATTCAACATAATTAAAAAAAAATTAAAAAAAAATAATGTGTAATGGGACTATTTTATTTTCTCAACAGATTTAAATATCAGCAAGTGACAGTACCTTTTACACCTGGAGAAGGGTAAGAATAAAAAAATAAATACAATTTTATATTTTTTTGCTACACTTGTTTCAATTTATGGCAGTCAATTGATACTAGTGTAGCATATATGTAGGCTAATTTATAGCAGTAATTTTTCAACTTTTATTTCTATAATTAATAAGTGTTTAATTTTTCGTATAAACAAAGCAAAATCCTCTTTTAAGAGATATCTGAGGATTTATTTAGCATGTGATGTGGCCATAATTTGATGTTAGATGTGTGACCTAATGTAAAAATCAATAAATGTTGGCATATGTAATCATAAATGATCATAAGTTATGAAGTATTAAAAAATAATCTTGCATTCTATTGTCACGATACAAAATCACTTTCAGGATTCTCATTGACAGCAAACATCAAGTTGAAGACTGCTTTGGTTGCCAAACTATATCTGTCAACACAGGTCATTATATTCGCTCCGTGGCCTTTGGTTTATCAACTTTAAATTATGGTTTGCAATCTTCCCCTCCATTTTGGTCTCGACTCAGCTCTTCCAAAGACTTGGTTCTTGCTACTGGACATATCAATGGACGCATCAGAGTGTGGGATGTCTTGACAGGTATGTTTCATGTTTTTTTTTTTTTTTTTAAAGTGATTCTGAATTTGGTAAAAGGCCAAATCAAACAGTTAAAATTAGGAAAGTTTTAAATACTCTTAAATTTTTTAAATTTTTTTTTATTATTGAAAGTCTTGCGAAAGTACATTTTCTATTGCAAATTGCAAAATAATTTATGTTTGAGAAAATAAAATTTTGTTCACAATTATATAAATTTTTTTGTAATTTTTATGCTCTTAGTAATAATAATAATTTTTATTGTTATTAAAATATTGTTATTTAAAACTGGATGAATGCTTTTTAATTTTTATATTGCATTATATTCAGTTTTGAATAGTTAGCAGTCTATGTTTAAGAATTATTACAGGATTTTGTGTTTTTGTATTTGTAAAATTTTATGAAAAAAATTTCAATTTAAAAAAAAATATCTTAAAAATCTAAGGATTTCTTCATAAAAAAGACATACTAAGTATTACAAAGAAGGACACTTTTCCCACATAAAAACACACAACTCAACAAAATCTTCAAATAATAGTTGGAAAGGGTAATTTTTTATAACAAAAAGTGAATATTGAGAAGGATACTTTTTTTCCAAAATTAGAATTTTTTGAAAAGTTTGCAAAGAACTTTAATTTCCCCTAAATAGTGCCCTGACAGTTAATTATTTTTATTTATTTAAGTATATATATTTCTGGTTTTATTTTAATAAGTTCTTTGTAATTCTAGGAAAACTTATCCTTGAGCTTATGGATCATTCTGACATGGTTTCATTTCTAACATTCAGTCCAGTTGGAAACTTAATTCTCCTGTCTGCATCCTATGATGGTACCCTCAAAGTCTGGGATTTGCACGAAGATGGAAATATGTTTCAAACACTTAAAATGAATAATAAGCCTATTTATTCATGCTGTTGGTCCCCTGATGCCAAATCACTAGTTTCTGTTGGAATGTGCAAGTTGGTTAGTGGATTTTTTAGATTCCACACATATTATTTATAATATTTCACCTATTTAATACTTTTTTCACCTAAAATCCTTTTTTACACAGAAATATCTTTTCTTAAAAAAATGTAAGTGTAGGAGAATAGTATTAAAAGTATTATGAATTTTTTCTAGAAAATTCCACTGCAAATCCATATCATTGAGACAGGATTTAAAACTAATACAATAAATTTGCATTTCATTAGGCAAAAAAAAAAAATATAAAAGGTTTGTTTCCTGTAACACAGGTAAAAATATTATGGTTAGTAGGTAGGTAGGAACTTTTTTTTGCTTAACATGTTTAGAAAATACACAAAAGGAAGTATTAAAAAATTGCTCAACGGTGTAAACAGTGATGCAGCATACTTGGTTATATTTATTTTTGAGGTCATACCCAGGTATGTACCCAATTTGGGTATTTTAGTATGCATTTATAATTTTTGTTTAGGTTTTGTGGCTCATTATGCAATTGAATTGACATCATAAGCAATTCATCACTAACAATTTTTTTTTATATAATTACATTTTTTTTAAGTGAAAAACTTGAGGATCGTAATTTTTGTATTGTAATTTCAGGGTAGGTCGGGTTACAAGAAACATACTGTTTTATTTCGTTGTTTTTATTAACATTGAAAATAAAGTAAAAAAATATAACCTTATATCTTATGTTGATGCGAGATTGTATGCTCATATCGTGCAATAATTTGAATATTGCACATTTGTTTTAGGTGTATGTTTGGGATATGAAGACGCTCAAAGTGAAATTTAAGCTTGAAGGGCACCAACATGACATTGTCGCTTGTGCCTTCTCCCCCGACGGTTGTCTCATAGCGTCAGCATCCTGGGATACTCGACTGATCCTGTGGGATTCCCACTCTGGAAATATGCTCAAATCTTTTGGGTAAAGTATAGTAGATGAGATCAAAAATTTATATTTGTATTGTTTGTACTAAAGAATGCAGCTTATCAAAAGAATATACTTTATAAGTATAAGATTGCATGTATTATATCAATTAAATACATTTAGCTAAAGATCCTTTGAATTTTTAAATTTGAATTTTTCTCAAAATATATTTTTACTCTACATCTCATATGTGTAATAACCGCGAGGTTGCAGGTTCGAGTCCCGTGTTGGCATGGGTGTTTGTAAATGTATGTTGGCTTGTCTAATGACGAATGTTTCGGCGCATTATAGCCCTCTTGTTGCTGACGGCGCCAGATAATCTGAATACAACCAACCAACCATATGTGTAATAACTAAACAACTTGGGGGGAAGAAAAAAAAAGATTTAAACGTTCTATATATTAATCCTATAAAGTTTTCCAGTTCAGTTGCTTTTTTTAGCCTACTGCAGAATATATAGTTCTGGTTCAGTTATTAAAAAAAGATCATATCATGAAGAAGCAATTGATGGTTCACTAATGTTCTTTTGGCCAATGGTTTTATGGTTCATAATTCTGGGTCTATTAGTTTAATTGAATTAGTATAGGAGAGCTTAATGTGTGCATGGCAAGGATTGTGAAAAAATCTTGCCATTTGCCTTGCACTTAATATGCCATTGGTTTGAATGTAAAAGATATTTGAAAAAAAAAAAAACATAAATACAACTTTTGCAAATATACGCAAGTTTAATTTCTTTGTGATACAAAACTTAAAAATAATTCTCATTATACTCTCTGAAAAAAATGAGCCACATGAATGCAATGAACTTTTTAAATTTGTTGGGGCCCCTTTATATCTTTTTTCTGTATCTTTCTGCCACACACTTTAAATTATTAAACATAAACTCAAAACAGTTTTCTCAACTCTGTCTATTGAATTATTAAGAATTACTGTAAAGAATTTGTAAAAATGAAAAATTTAGCCTGGAATTATTGTAATCAATTTCTGACTTTAATGTGTCAATGGGTATTCTGTGGTCCCCAATATGTCTTTGCAAGGTTAAGGAAAACTAACCCTCAATTGGAAAGGATTTTTACTGACAATTTAAATTAATCAATTTCTACTGCCAAAAGTATTTATCGTAATATACAAGTCTAAGTATTTACCTTTCAATGTTTGGAGAGTTTAAATAATTACACTCTTAACTTTTGGTTTTCAAGATTAATGTTTAAAAAATTTCTTAAATGTGACCTGCTGCACTTTTCTTCTAGTCATCTTCATCCTTCACCTCATTTGATCTTTGCTTGTGGAGACAATGGAACATGGATCCGAGATGTGTCATTTTCATCTGATGGAGCTCATATTGCTACTGTTGCTGATGACGGGTAATTATTTGAATTGAAGTCCAAAACACAGAAATTCTTTCAATTTTAATGGTCTTTATATACAGGGTTTCCGCACTTATGGAAAGTCAGGAAATGTCATGGAAGGCCATGAATTTGGACATTGGGTAAATTTTTTTCATGGAAAGTCATGATTTTGAGCCAAAAAAATAGCCATAAGTCATGGAGATACAGTGAATTTCATGGATTTCTAAATATTTTAAGTAAAATCATGTAACTGTGATGTCATAAACATCATAATCACTATTCAGCTCATCGAAAATTCATCTATGTTTTTATTTATGTATTGATGAAAACAATGGTCACAATTATCACCAATGGTCACACAGATATCAAAACATTTGATTTTTAATGATATAATTTATTATTATTGACTTATTCTTTCTTCAAATATTTCTTTTTTATTCAGGGATGAGTTTTTTCCCGCCATTTAGCCGAATTCCGCTTTTTTAATTTTTTAGAAAAGAAAGAATTCCGCTTTTCTAATTCCTGAAAAAATAATAAATTTTTCCCGCTTTTTCTATTCCACAGAAAAAAAATACCTTTTTTCCAAGGCCAAATCCCGAAGCAGCTAACTGTTTTCGCTAATCGTTACGCTGATGTAATGTCTGTTACAGCCGATATATATGTGGTTATGACGTGCATCATCACTGGGATTTAAGTTGTCTTGGTCATCATTTTCGCTGAGTGTTACGCTGATATAATAACACTATTGCTGAGAATTCTAACGGTATATTCAACGTTATCTCTGATATATGCGTTTTTGTGATGGTTATTTTCGCTGAGTGCTACCCTGTTGTAAAATCTGAGATTTACACCTATATTACCGAAAAAATTTCGGTATTACCATGATGAATTGAGCTGCTATCATGCTCTATCGCAGAGATTTACGTTGTTGTGATCGTAATTTTCGTCGAGTGTTACTTCGATACAATTGCTCTATTGTTGAGAGTTTCTCTGGTATATTCGGCTCTAACGTTGATATTCCTGTTTATGTCAGAGTCATTTTCATCGAATGCCACACTCTAGTAACATCCGAAATTTGAACAAGAAAATATCGATATTGAGATTTGCGGTGATATTATGGACGCTATCGCCGATATGCACATTGTTGTGATTGTCATTTTTTGCTGATACCTAGATTTTCTCCAGTATTGTATGCAGTATTGCTTAATTTTCGTTAGAGGGATGGTCATTTTCTACGAGGTTTACGCTAATACAATACCAGCTATTACCGAGATTCGCAACATCATTTTGTAGTCATTTCCCTAGGCTTCTGATAATGTGATAGCCGCTATATCCGTGATTAGTGCCTGCTCAAGGATTGATTTTACCGTTTGATTTGAATCTATTCAGAATTATTAATATTATTATATAATTTTGTATTAAAGTTTTATATAAATATTCTGAAAATTAGTCTCAATTGTAATTTTTTTTAAATAATCTGTGTTTAAAATTGTTATTTTAACTGCAATTATATGTAAAATTGTTCGTTGCTTTTTATTTTATTGAGTGAGCCTAACGATATAAATAGTAATAGTTTATATTTAAAAGAGAAAATTTTAGTACTTAAAATTTAGAAATGTGGGTTTAATTAGATTTGCCTGCTTGTCAATATGGCATAATTGCTTCAAGTTGTTTGACTTGTTGAAAATTTAAAGTTTTTTTTTGCCTGTTTCCATTGCTTTCACAGGAATTTGGGCTTTTTTATTTAGCTTTGAAGCAATACCATGCCTGATGACAGCACAAAGTGTATGCCTACATCTAGGTGCCGATATTTTAAACCATTTTGCTCACTGACAGACAGAAACGGTGCAGTGTTGTTATAAATGCACATGGGAAACCACAATTTTTTTAAAGTATAGCTAAAAATGTGTTTTACACAGAAAATTTTTGGATTTTGTTTTCAACTTTTTGATTTTTTACCAAACTCATCCCTGATTATTAAAGATTGATTAGCTTTTTTAACACTGAAATATCAAAGAATAGAAAATTATTTTCCTCTTTTTCTTCTGATTTGGAAGTTACGAAAACAAGGATTTTTTACTTAATTTAAAATAAAATTTTTTAAAAATCATTTCATGGTTCATTGATTTTCTTACTATGTTAGCATTAGTAAAATTCATATAGGTTATAATTTTTTTTTTTTTTTTTTTTTTTTTTTTTTGTGATTTGTTTTTTGAGTCATGGAAAATTATTTGCTTCAGTCTTGGAAAGTCATGAAAAGCCACGGATTTGTGGCATTTATTTTGGAAGAAACTATGCATATACAATTATTACTTTGATAATTTTAAATGATTAATTAGTACTAGTTTTTTAAGTATCACCTTCAACATAGTGCACTAAAATGTAAAACTCAAATGCACAATATTTGTTTCCGCTAACTACGGAAAACAGTGTTGTAGTTGATTTTTGTGTAAAAATAAAATAGATTGTGTATAGGGCAGAATATTATTGACCTTAATAACTTGAGTTTAAATTAAAATTTTATTGAAAAGAATAATTATGTGTTTTGAATATGTGTTTGAAATTTTTTAACACATATATTTTTTTATTTAATTATGTGTTTGAAATTTTTCTAAATGTTAAAAGGGGAGAACTTTTATTAGTATCCACAATTAAGTAATTTCAATACAATTGATTAAAATTTGTATGACATTGATAATTGATAAATAGTATTGCAGTCTTTCTTTTGTTTTAGTATGTGAATTTATTCAATTGTAATTTTTTTAAAACTGCAATAAATTTCAGAATGGAAACTGTTTTGGGTACAGCATACTTGAATTTGATAGATATGGGAATTCAGCAATTACCAAGTAATTGTCTATTAATTAAATTTCAGACTTTGATGTTAAGTTTAAGGTGGCATTCTGCTTACAGAATTTCTGTTTTATTAGTATAGATTATGTATAATAATTTTTTCTTTAATGTAGGCTACTTTTTATTCTAATTAATGAATGTTTTTGCTTTTTAAGGTATTTAAGATTTTGGGATATAACATCCGAAGAAAACCCAGAAGCTGTTGCAGCAATTGAAGATTCATTATGTTGCACTTATGCTCCTTCTGGTCGTATACTTGCAGTAGGGTAAGTTACTTTTACTTTAAATTTTAGTTATGCATCATGTAGATTGAATCATGTACTCAATTGCAATTTGTTCTGATTAAGAGAAATTAAGCTATCTGTATCTCAAAATATTCAACATTTTTCTTTCTTTTCCAAACTTTCTATTTTGATGCATCACTTTTAAAATGGATTCCATTATTATTAATTTTTGTGCGTATTTCCCCTCAAAAATCACTACACAGTAAAATTCAATTATTAATGTAAAAATTATACTCTTTATGAAAACCTTGTTTTTATTTCATGGCCTATGAAGTTGACATTTAAAGGAGGGGACCAAAAGATTTATTTTTGAATTGCTTGAAGTTCTTGTTAGGGCACTCAGTGTACTTTTATCATTATTTAAAATATTGTGCAAAGTTTAGTATAGCATACATTTTAAATTATCATTTTAATTAAATGCTATAATTTTTCAACAAACATATCTTTTAATGCACATTTCCTTCAGCTATTTAAAACTTTCCTTTCAATCACAATGCATATTTTAAACTAAAAGCACATATTCATTGCATTTATTTTTCCACTTCCTTGCATAAAGCTTATTTTCACTCCTTGCTTTCTCCACTCTAAGGCAAAGGTACATAAGCTCTTTTTGCTTCGTGTATTACGAAGTATTTGTCCACTGCTATTTGTTAATATGCTCATAAAGATAAACACTTAAGTGACGCGAGAGATTTGTATGTAATGGCTGCCTTTTTCAGGTTCATGTAAGTACAGTTTTGAAATGTTTTTCTCTTTAATGCTCTCGTAGTCACGTAGAATGTTCCTTTTTTAAATTAATTAATTATGTTTAGTAGCGTAATAAAAATGAAGATTAAAAGTTACATTTTATTCTGATAATTTCGATTTAGGAATGTAAATTGTGAAAAGTTTTGAGAGCTAGAAATATATATGTAGCTCACTATCTTGAAAGTTTTAATAAATGTTTCTAAAATGCTTTCAAATTTGATAGTGATTTAATTAGATTTTTCTTCGACTTAGGACTTTTCACATTTATATTCCCTATAAAAAGGCTTGCTTCAAATTCTATAATTTGCTGTTCACAAATAAATTAATTTTGCCTGTATAATATGAACATCTTATTTGCTAGTTTTGTTGCCTATAATTTTCTAAAAAAGATTCTAACTACGTTAAAATTCCTCATTGGTGATGTGTGAAGATTATACTTATAATTTAATAACTAAAAGTTAATTGGTTATATTGTGTACCTTTGCTTTATGGTGATCTTTTTGAGATACAGAATACTTAATTTCAGCTATAAACTTAGTTGCAACTCATCTAAAGAAATGCCAAAATCCTAAGGGAACAAATAAATGACTTGTATGCCTGAAAAGTTTGAAAGCTTAATAAAATGTATTGACTTGAGATTGCTTCCTGCAACAACACATGCATGTGTTAAGTATTAAGGCACAGTTATTGTACAAAATCTCACTTCACTATGCCTTTGCTTGGATGAAATATTTTAACAAAAATTGAATGCTTTTGATATTTTAAAAATACTACTGTACAATTTTAAACTGAAGAGTATTAAATGTTAAAACTATAAAAAAGTTATTGATTGTTGTTCATTTAATTGTACAATTGTAAAGAGTATTAAGGAATCAACAATTTAAAATAAATCTTAGACTTTGTTTTGAATTTCTGTATAATGAATAATTTTTTCTAATACTCAACTGTTTTGATGAGATGCAAACCTAAAATTTGGTTAAAAAAAGAACAGCAGTACCAGTGATTTTTTTATACATTAAATTACCAATCTTGTGTATCTACGTTACCGGAAAATAAAACGCTCATCAGAAAATGGATGAATGTCAGCAATCTCAGGCCATGCATTTTTTGTATGGGTGCTTCGCTGAATGGTTTAGCATGGAAGTTAATGTCAGATTTGTTCTTCTCTAATGATTTTCATTTGCAGTGGATGAAAGAGAGGGCCATAGCCACAATCATGCACTGCGCTTCAGCAGACAAGATGCTGAAGCCATCTGGTCTCGTTTCTTGAATTTGGGGGTTTACCTGTATTGGATTGTTGCAGTTACGCCCTTGTACTTTATAAGTCCACAGTAATTTGATTTACCTATTTGCCTGTTATCTATCTGTCTCTTCGTAATATTACGATGTTTACATCCTTTTTTATTTAAGCTACATGGTGCCAAGTTATTTAATATGTTAGATAATACCTGGATACTAAATATATGACCATACATTTAGAATTATTTTTCTTTTTATCAGGATAGCAATGGACAGTTAAAGGATAATAAAAATTTATATCCTCATTTTGTTTGAAAAAGACAACAAACACAATAAAACTTAATAGCATTGCATTAATCTTGCATCACCATACTATCATTTACTAAGCTAACAGGTTTGATTTAAAGAAAAACTACTTATTTTTTTCTGTGCATTTTTTCTATAAATGGAAAATATACTTTAGACAATTCCAAATATTATTGTTTTATTTGGGAATGATTTTTTTTCTTAACAGTTATTGCATTAAGTTGAAATTGGAGTATTTCTTGGATATCAAGTTAGATTAATTTTTGAGTAATTAAAGGCAAAGGTACCTAAAAAAAAATATTAATTGATATGTTGGAAAATATTTAAAATAGTCAGTCATACCTTTGTCAAACTGATTTTTATATTTAGGCATATATCTGGTTTATAAAAAGTGACTTATTAATTTTAAGATTAAAAGAATTTTGGCAGAGTGCAAATATTTTCATGACAGAGTTGTTGCAATTATTGATAGCAAATTTCTCCTTCATTGTTTATTGATATAGCATACTGTATATAAAATAAGAATTCTTGGTTTACTTCTTTTATTATTGTTAAAATGAGCATTTCTATTGATTATCAGACTTAAAATTGTTTCTTAGTATAGAACTTTATGAACAAACTACTTATTTAATCCAACTCGTTTCAATTGACTAATATATTAGAAATAAACATGAAAACGAGTTTTAACTAATTTTCTAGAAATAAATAAGAAAACGTACCCAACACAAATTAATGATGAATTATATATAAAAAAAAAAAAACTTTAAATTTACATCATAAAATAACTATAGTTTTGAGAAAAACATATTTGAAAATTTCTCAAAGCATTAAAATCATATTATAGCCTAATGGCTTTAATATGAATTGAATATAATGAGACCTTGTTACAGTTACTTGCTGCCCATATATGAACATGTCATGCATATATTATGAGAAATGACAATATGTTCTCCCTAAGTAGTTATAAATAGATTTTACAATTTATCTTTTTCAAGATTCTTTAAATAATGAGTACCAATTTAAATTTTCAATATTTTTAATTGTTCTTGAGTTGAAACAATGTTTCCAAAACATATGAAATCAAGTTTTTGTTAAAAATTATTTTAGAATGTATTTTTCATCAACTTTGACTGATAATTTTTTTGTAAGTTTTACCATTTGAAAACTTAAAAAAAAAAAAAAAGTTACATCGTAGTAAATTAGAAGTTTTGATAATTTGGAATTTACTAAATGGGGGTTAAAATACACATTAAATTTTACGAAAAATATACCTTGGTCCCTGTATTGTTGTATAGGTGAATGGTGGTATATATTTTGTTATCGTAATATCTATTTCTCCCAGCTTGAGGAAACGTTAAGTCTTTTCAGACTGTTCTCTTCCTACCGTATAAGTATTATTAAAATCAGATGCATGTTTCAGAATCTGAGCTAAATTGAAATAATTTTATTTAAAAAATTAATGATGATAAAATTTTAAATAAATTTAATTAAAACTTAATGTTTATTACTGTACTGATGGTGCAGTATTGTTTATCTATAATAATTTTAATTAAATTAAAAATTTATAGGCTTTATTTAAAATAAAGCTTTAAAAATGTATAAAGCAAAACTTCATTTTTATTGTACAAATGCTTTTTCTTTCTGAACATTATGTTTAATACTTAACTAACTTATTTCTTAGTTACAATTAAAAAAATACATTTTCTTTGGCACAAATCTAATAACAATCAGTACACAATTCAACAAAATAGAGCTCTATCATACCACAGATATCCCAAACATAAGTAAATTTCTATGATGCACTTCGTAACATGCTTGATAAAACTACATAAACATAATTATGATTATGAAATTTTATTTTTTCAATACAATTCTTCTTTATTATTTAAAAGTTTTTTATACTATTGTATAAAATGTTCTGCTGTTTGAGTCATTAAGTTGATGAATATGTATTTATAAAATTCAAGTATCTATTTTAATTTTAACTTTAATTTACTAACAATTTAATTTTTTAATAAGAGGAAAAACTTTATTATTATTAAAGCTGAAACTTATCTAGAAAAAGAATCGATTTGAAGATGTCATAAACCCTCTATTTCAGTGTGTTGTTAAATTTTTTTAGTGTTGAAAAGTTGGTTTTTTGTCCACATTCATTTTCCTTTTGAAACTCCAGGAAAAAAGTGCTTAGTGGATTCATAATTTATTTTTGTATCCAATCTTCATACTTTATTCTCAATTTATAAAGAATTCTTTTTATTTTATAATTTAATCTACAGTTGCATTTTTATGTGTAAATATTAAACACATTACAGTTGATGTTTGTATTAAGTGTTTCACTTATGCTTGCATAACAAATCATTTAGCTATTTTTCTAATAAATTGATTTACATCTTAATTTATTTGAAAGAATCCACATTTGTTAAATAAATGTTTGCATCTGTTTCTTAACTATATTTTAGGACTCAAAATAATTATTAATTTTAATCTAAATTCATAAGTATTGATAAATCAGTATTTTTGACATTTTTCTTCCTTAAGTAATTAAAAATTTACTTTCATTTTGAACTGACCTTTATAATTTTGCTCATCGGAAGCCAAAGCATTGTGAATCATTAATATTTAAAAATTGGAATGCAGTAACAGTGTCTAATCAAGCAATAGAGTATATAGGCAGTTTGTCAATTTGGAAATATCAGAAATTTTTTGAAAAATTGCAATTGAATCAGGGATATTAATTCTTATTCATTCATTTGGTGAAAAAAAAATCACAAGCTACAATTCATTTTCGATTAATGACTTTAATATTTAAAAAAAAAAAAAAAAATTATTTTTTGTGCTATAAACTTTCTTAAATTCGAAGTTTAATTATTTACAGCATTATCATTTTATTATAAAATGAAAGGGAATTGTGAATTGTTAGGAAAATTGAAATTGTTTTTCTGCTGGATGCCATAATTAATATTAAAATATAATTTAACCGAATAATAATTACAATTGTATTAACTTATATTTTAAAGTAAGCTCAACTCAATACCTTATTATTTGGCAATATTTTGAAAACTACACGAACCTTTTTGTTTTAATATTTTATATTATACTTTTATTATACAATAATAAATTTTTGCATTATAAGGGTATAAATGGTTTATGAAACATAATTTTAACTTTTAAAAGTTATGATTCATTTCATATTAAGGGTTACATGATGAATTGGTCTAGAAACATATTCACGTTTGCAAAGGAATTTAATATTAAATTAATATTTGGATTTTAAATTTGGCAACTTATTAACTGGAAACATTTATTAAGATTTGATTTTTATTATGAAGATGCAAACAAAATTCAAATGAATATGTGTTTATCTTTCTTGTTTCCTCTTGTATATAATTTTATTTACAATGTTGGTTCTATAATTATAAAGTAATTTAAATAAAATATGTAATTGAATATTATTTGTGAAGTTTTGTAATAATATTTATAGTTTTGCATAATGGATCCCTTGATGATGAAAGTGTGGATAAAGGTATTTTCCATCATGATATTTCAAAGTATCGTTTTCTTTCTTTTTCTCATTTACAGGAGTAAACAAGGTCCTGTAACATTCTGGAAAGCTCCACCTTGTCTCAAGTCTCTTCTATACATCACAAGAATTAAAATTCGTCAGATGGTGCCAGCGGACAATGTTCCACAACTAGAGATTCCTCAGTGTCTTGTTGAGTATTTGTTGTACAAAGAACTTGATAGATGAAGAGAAAATAACTAGTCATTTTACAACTATTGTGATGGCATTAACTGATCAAATCAGTCGCAGCAGGATCTCGGCTTAACATTATTTCATGTCATTTGTCACTATAAATTGCCATAGGATGTTTGAAAGAAAGTTGATGCAGTATTTTTAAATATCGCTTGAACACTTTTATAAAAAAGTATATTCCACTCTTATTATCTATTGGTCTCTTAAGTACTTTATATTTTATAAATCTTCATAGTCATAGTTCCATTTTTATTGTTATTAAAGTCAATTTAATTGTTGAAGTTGTTTCTAACACATTTGCCAACTAATAGTATCTCATAGCATATTATATATCTACTTAATATAGTTTTTTTACAATTTCAAAACTTTAAAAATTATTTTATTGACCCATCAAAGATCATCAAGCCCAATTTCCTGTTACTTCTATGTCTTATTACTGTGATGTTTTGACAATCCATTTCAAATAATTTTTTTTTCTTACACGTTACATGTTTGAAGTCAAAATGTTAATATGACCCAAAGTAACTGGGAATAAACCAAAATATTTTCGGAATTATGTTTGGTACATTTGAACTGTGTCTATTTTTCCTTTTTTAAGAGATGTTTTATTTAGACAAAATATTAACTTTATATTGGAATTGAGTAGACTCAATTGTATGTTTTACCCACAAATTTTCCTTTTTTTTAATTGATACTTTACTAACTATTCTTGTATTTACAAAAAGCTTGTTGCATGTTTAAAAATGTGCTTCTTACCTTTTTTCTTTTTTTTCTTCTTTTTTATTTATCTCGTATTGCAGTTCCATACTTTTAGGGGTACTAAAAACTGTAATTATTATTTAAAGATTTTTTGAAACTTTAAAATTTTGTATTTATTTTTATTTAATATTACTATTTTTATCAGATATGATAAATAAAGGCTTAAAGTGTGATTTTATTTAGGCTGTTTCTGTTTCATTATTTTGAAATTTGTATCTATGTGATATATTTCTTGTATTTTTAAATAAACAGTTGTAAAAATTTTCCATCTTTGACTTAACTGTTTTATAGTTTGACTTAAAAATGCACATATTTTTTGTTCCAGTGCTAGAATAATGAAACTCCTACTTAATACTCTTTTCGGTAAACGGGATGAAATCATACTTTTTTATTTAATTTTTTATTATCTTCTTTCTAATAAAATATATAGTAATTTTAATCATAACTTCCACATAGAGGTTATTGTGTGTGAAATTGTATTTACTTGACACAATTTATCTTTTATTTTTCATATGAAAGAGAAGTTTTTGTATGCTTAATCAATTAGTCCTGAATATAAAATTGAGCAAAAACCAAGATTCATTATATGTTGTATCACCAATTAAATATAGTGGAATGAGTTGAAATTGTTGTTAGGAATGTTAAATTTTAATTCTTACCTATTTTTTTTCTTCTGACATTTTCAATTGTATTTTTATAAGTAAATAAAAGTGGAAAAAATTATATTTGTTTTTGTAATTACTATTATTATACTTTTTAATTATAATTATACCTAATTTTGGTGTTTTTAAATATTTATAAAAAGTTATGTATATTTTTATTTAGTTAAATGCTTTTAAGGAAGTTATTTATATTTCATGAATTTTCATTTTCACCTAACATTCCTATTCTAACACAAATAAATCCAGTCATCCTCATTAATCAATAGTCATTGTTTCAGAATATTAATTCTTTGGCTTTAAACTTTGAAAATTTATATTGGAAAAATTATAATTTACTTGAGAAAAACATTTCTTTCAAAGCCATGGAGTATTTATCTGGCTTATTTTTCAACTTCAAACTGTGTGTTTATTTGTTAAAAATTGATTTTAAACAAAACTAATTTTTTTTTTTTTTTAGTTCTCTACCAGATTAAAAATTTAGTCAAAGGCATTAATTTTTAGAATTTCAGAAAATGAAAAAAATGCTACACAAATATTTCTACTTAACTTTCTAAATTTAAGATTTCATAGTTATGTTTAAAGTAACTAAAATTTGAGTGGGATTTGATGATAACTATTAAATTCAATTTAGATAACAAATAACTTGATTTTATTTCTAATACACTTTTTATTGCAATAATTGTGTTGAGTTATTGTTATATTTTTCCTCTTTTATACACTATTCATTAATATTTAAGCTACATTTAAAGGGATATATAATTACTGTAAGTGCAAAACAATCGTATTGTTTTGAGAGAAATAAGAAGTGACAAACAGCTTCTCGATTATTTTTCACAAACCATATTTTGGTTGTTGATTGTTGATCAAATATAGTATTTGTTGAATTGTATTTGATTTCTAAAAGTATATTTTTGTGTGTTGCATGAAATTTCTCCTGCTCATTTTACTTGGATTTTGTATGAAATTGGTCTTTGTGTCAAATTTACTTTATATTTTAAAGAAATAAAATAGTGTTATGAATTAAGGTTTCTAGTTGTCTTTTTAAGGCAATTAATTAGATGAGTTTTTCAGGTCAAGGTATTTCTCATGATAAAGTATGTATAAATTTTTATTATATTAAAGTATGTACTAAATTTATACATCTGGTTACCTGAACATGAGATTTAAAATTAATGATTTTTAAACTTAATTTCTTGTATTTTACCTCTTTTATAAAAATTATTTCATTAAAAAAATTACCTAAGGTTTAAATTAAACATAATTACATACTTGACATGCTTATATAACTTGGGCAAAGTATATGACTAAAACAACGAGTTATATACATAAAAAGATTTATTTTTATTCCATTACAGATATTCGGATACACGAAGATCGCACCAGTCATCAATACAGCAAAAGCGTACTTTTTCGGAAGTACAATAATTATCGCCCCTCCTCTCATTACATGGTCTTAAACAAACTTAATAATGGACTTGATCAAACAGCAATAGTTTTCGTAATATGTAAACGGGTACTATAACTCCAATTCAAAATATTAGAGTAACCAAAAGAGCCATTGCATTCTCTTGGAAAATTCTTGATATCCGTTAAATAAACAAGAGGGACGGACGGCAAAATTATTAAGTGTTCGCAGTAAGCTGACGATTGACATATTGTTCACACATATCTATAAAGTTAATAGAGACTTTATAAAAATTGTTGAAATGTTTCAAAAAATTATAACGTTCCCAGAGACTATTCAAAATATTAGAATATCTGCAAAATTATGCGATTGGTCAGAGTTAATGATAAAACTGGCATAAATAGTGCCACTGTATAGTTAGTACGCGTATAAATGATTATTTGAAAGACAATTTAAGTTAGTTCGTAGTTAAAAATGGATCACGTGAAAGACATACTGGACACTACTAAGACTGCGATTATGATTCTGTCTGAGGGATTTAGTCAACAAATGTGTGTAAAAAAAATGAGTTCTTCTCAAGGAACTGTGAGTAAAATTTGAAAGATTATTCTAATAATCAAAATTTTGAAATAATCATGCAAATAGTGGTCATAAACGAATAACAAACAATACAGAATGCTGAAACATCTTGTGACTAAAAACCGATTTAGAAGCCTGATATTTATAAGTATAAAATGTCGAAAACAAGGAGTGGATGCCTCAAGATCTGCAACATCACGGCAACTTCATAAACTAGATTTGAAATAACTTGTGGCCAAGACAAAATGGGCAGAGTGTGATGGTGCAAAGACAGACTGCAGTGGGGTCTTCAGGACTGGAATTATTTTTGTAGCAATAAATCGATGTTTTGCATTTCCCACCGTCATCATGGTATCCATATTTGGCGCTGCAAGCAAGAAGCTTTTACGGGAGAAGACTTGAAAAGCTCAATGGAGTTTAGCATCTCTGTCATTATTTGGGGGTGTATGAGTGCTGAAGGCTTAGGAAAGCTGTGTATTTTGACAGTAAGAGTAAATCCCGAAGTATACTAGGAGGTACTTGAGCATTTTATGATTCCATCATTGGAAGAGGATGGTTTCAGAGGAAGATTCCATCATTTGAGGAGGACTTTATCTTCCGACAAGACTCTGCATCTTGTAACACGTCAAAAACCACCACTGCTTGGCTTAATAATAATAAAATCAACACACTTCTTTGGTCAATTTATTCACCCGATTTAACCCACGGAGAATTTGTGGGCAGTAATAAAGATGAACCTTCAGGATTTATAGCTCTAAAGGACAAAAAGGAACTAATGGAAAACGTAAAATCCATTTGGGAAACTGTGAACAAAGATGACTGCAAAAAATTAGTGCATAGTATGCCCGATCGCCGATCGTCTTTGCGATGTTGCCACTAAATATTAATTGTTCAACTGTTTTTCGTTTAAATGAATTTTTTTTTTTTTTTTTTTTTTAATTGATCTAATTTTTTGAACCACATTAAAATTTATTCTAATTTTTTGGAATTTTTAGAAAAACTCTATGTAAAAAAAAACTTTGCAATAACGTACTATATTTCTTTCTTTTGTTATGCTCATCCACAAAATATGTAGAATTTGATAGTATACTTTAAAACTATAAAGCTTTCATTTTTACTGAAATAAAAGCAAATTTAAATTCACTGTGGGCTTTATTTTTCATTTTTCTAATATTTTGAATTGAAGTTGTAGTCTAGAGATAGTTATTTTACTTTTTGATGCTAATTTTTAGGAATCCCATTACTCATTATCAAAATTACTATACTAAACTTCAACTTAACTAGACATCACTTAGACGGTAGATCGTCACAGTGCTCATAGGTATTTAATCCATTTGGCGGCGTGAAAGCATAATGTTCGCCAAACCACAACCCTGTAGAGAACAAAAGGCTATAAGGTTTGGCGATAATTATGTCTTCACTCCGCCAAAATGGATTAAATACCTATGAGCACTGTGACGATCTACTGTCTAAGTGATGTCTAGTTAAGTTGAAGTTTAGTATAGTGTATGTCTAATTGTGCTGCATTGATGAAACTTAGCATATACTGTTAGCAGAGATGAGTTTCTATCCGTTTTTTTGCGGGATTCTGCTTTTTTTTATTTTTTAGCAAAGCAATTTTTTTTTTCTACTCTTTCAAAGAAAATTCCGCTTTTCCTAATCCTTACAAAATAATCCGTTTTTTCTATTTCACAGAAAAATACTGTTTTCTAAGGCTGAATTGCAAAACAGCTTCACTTCCGCTAGATCGGGAATCGCGGTAAAAACTGCCTCTCAGGGGTCGCACTCCTGCGCCAAATACAAAAATCGGCTGCAAATGCATTATTTTAACCAGATTTGCAGCCAAACGCGTATTTTGTACTTTTTCAACTGCGTCGAAATTCGATCCTTTTATGCCATTTTGTCTCTTCCCAAAATTTAATTTCCTTCATATTAATGCATGCGATTAGGGTATACAAATAATGCGCTTGCTTTCAAGTCTGCCATCCACGGAACTATATTTTATTTACGTTTTGGTATGTAGTTATCGTTTTCGCTAAGCGTTACGCTACTATCGTGATTGCCGTGGCTATGATCGGCGTTATCGCTGGGATTTAGATTGCTGTGGAGGTCATTTTTACGGAGTGTTACGCCGATGTAATAACACTAAAACTGAGAATTGTTCCGGTGTATTCGGTGCAGGGCCTATTCTAACGGGCAGTCGTGGCCTATTTGGGCAGTCGTAAATCAGAAATTGGGCAGTCGTAAAAAACAGAAAACAAGGAAATTAAAAATATTGCATTTCAATTTTTAATCATCTACTTGAATTTGCTTATAGTAACATCTAAAATGACTTTTTTATTTGTTTATACAACTCTTCCTTCTCTGAAGTTTCAGCTTTGAATGTACCTATGTACCAGTCTTGAAACTTGGCTTTAGGAGTATCTTTTACTAGACATTTTGTATTCAGCCATACCAAGACTGCATCTTTTGCCTCCAAACAATGAGGCCTCATTGTAGATTGGGGGGTGGGAGTCAAAAATGAAATTTCATCCGATTTTAACAATTACTCCCATATTTATTCCCTTTTGACCTATCTTGAGAGTGTGCCGAATTTCATTCCGATAAATTAATATTAACCCGTACCGCAACGAGCCTGAAAATGTTAAAAAAGCTAACAAAAATTTAAATTTTTTGAAAAACAAAATTTCTTTGGATTTGATTACACACACCCGAAACTTTTTCCTTTTGACTAATTTTGACAATGTATTAAATTTTATTATATAATAAGTTAATATTAACCTCTACTACATTGATATTGAAAATACTAAAAGCGGACAGAATTGGCAAAAATGAAAGAAAATAGTCCAAAATGCTTATTTCCTTAAATAAGAAAGAAAGATGCAAAATATTGATACAGTTTAACAAATAATGTTTATACAGCATAAATTTGGTGTTTTTAGAGATATTTTTGAGTACATTTGCATACTGTTTGCATCGACCATCCAAACACCGCCCCTCTCTCTCTTTTTTCTTAAATATAAGAGTCCTTTGAATTTTTTTTTTATCAACTTTAGCCTTCTTTCTAAATTGACAATTGACTACACGGGTTTTTTTTTTTTGTTTGTTTGTTTTTTTGTTTTTTTTTTAAATTTATGTTTGACATGTTTATGAGAAATGTTAGCTATCTAGAAAAGTGGGCACGATACATTTAAAAATCCCATTACAGTTCCTTAAACAGATTCAAACTTTTGACTGATACAAATGACAATTTTCTAATCTAAAATAATAAATATATGAAAGATTAATCCTTTGAATTCAATTTTTATTATTTATAAAAATCTATTTCAGTATTTTATTTATAACAATATTAAAACTTGCAAATTTGTGTTTCAATTTCAAATCATTTCCTTTATTACAGTTAAATGTCTTATTTTCAAAGCAATCGTAATGTGCATCACACATAATGTATTAAAATATTACAGATATAAAATAACGACCATCTCTCAGCACAATTGAGTTGGCTATGGTTTAGGAAAAAAATATCTACTAAATACCATTATAGAATAAGGTGATTCGAATCAGAGTTAACTCTCGGAAACAATTGGTGCATTCGAAAACTCACACGTGACTATTTCTTTCATTTACCTTTAATCTCTCTGAAATTTGAAAGTGAACTGAATTATTTTTAATAGTGAGGGAAAATACCACATAGCATGTTTTCATTGTGGTTTTATTTTTGAGTTAACATTTTCCCCTAAAAATATTATGCAGAATCCAATGCGTTTCCAAAAATCCTTTTTAAAGTTATTTTGCTTTACTTTTGTTCTTTTTAAAAATAATAAGCGTTTCTTCAAATTCTTTGTTGTTGGAAGCCTCATGTAAAAATGTTTTCTCATGCTGAAAATTCTTCTTATGGATATAGTTTTATTTTATAGTACATGTTTTAAAGCTTGATGTCTGCACTGCTTTTGTGACTTGAGATAGTTCATTTTTAAGTACTCGCAACTTATGTAATGACTCTACAATGGAAATACAACATTTATTTTCCAGCCATTTGTTCCATTTGATCAGCTATTAGTCAGTAATAAATGCTATGGGAGCACCAAAATATTAAGCACTCTCGTGCAATTAATTCGAATAAGACTTTCACCGATCGTTAGCTTTATCTCTAGTTCGATGTACAGCAAGACTGACAAAAGTTGTTGATTTATATATAATTTGTAACCTGTTATCTAGTGATGAACTTTACTGATTAAAACTGTGTTACCTGTATTGCTTCTAAAACTACTCACCATATTTGAAACAAAGAATAACAACAACTTCAAATTGAAATCTACACTGAATTAAGTGTGGAATAGTCGAGGGATACTAGATTTTTGCCACTCTCCTTCAACTCACAGAAGTGTAGTAAAAATCATCCCTTTATTACTCCATTCTGAGTGCAGTTATGCCATTCTGCAATAATTTCTTAGTATTTGACAGTTGACCGTGTTTATGTAACGTACAAGCAAAATGGTCAGCGATACAGCGCAATACAGTAAAATGCGGCTTCAGGGTGCGAACTTCAAGTTTGTTGCTGCCTGGGTAAACCACTTTGATTTTTTTTAAAAAAATGGACTTAATAATCTCTTTATAGTCAAAGTAAAAAAAAAATTGGGTGCTGAGAAAAAAGGAAATTGAAAAATAAAGGACCACCCTATTATAGATGAATTCGTTATTCCACAGTTTCTTGTAGGCATCCCCTGTGACCATCACCATTCAGATATCAGGCCCTTCCATTCTTATCTGCGAAGATAGTCATAATAGTGAAAAAAAATTGACTTGTAAGTGTAGAAAGAGGAGGAGAGGGAGGGAGGGGGGGGGGGTTGGAGAAGGCGAGAGAGTAGCGTGGTGAAGATGACCCCCGGAAATAGCCCTCCCCTTTTCCTTCAGCTGGACTTGGTTAATTGGTCCCCTTCCACCACAGTTTGAAAAGAAATAGCCATCGTCTTTAGGGTCTTGGTCCCAGTCTTTAAAAGGGGTTGTTAGGTCAACAATGTTATCTTATACAGTTCTATTTTGGCCATGAGGTCGCTTATATAGAATTACTGGATTCCCACAACTGAGTGGAAACGATGTTTTTTTTTTTTTTTTTTTTGCTCTTCCCTAGAGATCATAAAAATAAATATTAACAGGGGTGTCCTTGAATGTCAAATACAGCCCACCTCATGGTAACAAGTGGTTGGAGACAGTAGGCTTGTTCAAAGATTGTTTTTACAATGCTAGTAGAGTATCTTCTGTATTGACGAGATTGAAAAGGTATGCCCAACTTTTTTTATGTAAAAATTATAAAATAAGCCTAATGGTTTATGCATATTATAGAAAAAAAAATTAACTCTCATAGGGGTATAACGATGTATCAGAAATCTTGTTTCTAATTTTACCATAATTAGATGAGAAGAAAAATTATCAAGTGATTGAGAAGAAAAATTATCAAGTGATAGTTTAGTTCTTCAGAGTACTAGTTTTTTTTATATAAAACTTATCGAATTTTGTATTTAGTGAAACTATATTGTTTCACGTCGAATTTAAATACAATTTTAAATATCATCATTGATTCACTCATCTTTAAAAGGCATTCGACATTTACTGGTAAGGATAACACGAAGTTTGGATAAAATAAAAACTATTCTTATTCATAATTTTTCAAAGAGTTTTAGAAAAATTATTTTGCAAATATATAATATTATCGAGATATATTCGTATTCATAGAATCAATAGAAATACATAAATCAGCGTTCGCCACTACGCGGCTCGCGACAGATTTTTCTGCGGCCCGCTGGCAACACAGAAGATTAAAAAAAAAAAAAAAAAGCAAATATTAATTGTAGTTAAAAATATATATATATATATATATATATATATATATATATATATATATATATATATATATATATATATATATATATATATATATATATATATATATATATATATATATATATATATATATATATATATATATATATATATATATATATATATATATATATATATATTTGTTTTTAGTTTTATAATAATAAACGATACAAATATTGGTGTATCCGGCCCGCGAAAAGCTCCATCATAAGTCATATAGTCCGCCTCTAAAAGTTAGTGGCGAACGCTGACATAAATAATGGGTATGAAAATCTTATAGGAATACTCATAAATCTCAATCACAAATGTTACAGAACTGTGCTAGATACCAAATCAAAGGTTTCGGCAAGGTAATTAAATTTAAAAAAATTCTCTGAATGAACATGCTTAAAAATCTGTACCGAAGAAGTGTACGATATCTTTCAAGTTATATTTTAGGCATAAAATAATGCTTTTTTTTTACAAATAGCGAAATTGGATTTGGTCGGTAGGTTTTAGATTTAATTTTCTTTGGAGCAAGTAATATACGGGGGCTATACTGCAGTCATTAGCAAAGAGCCCAAAATCTCAAAAAATTCTATTGCATATTTTGAAGTCAATTGCATACTTTTGTGTTCGTCTTTTGAAATTACATTTTTTTTTAATTGTTGTACAGGTTTGTATGACCTAAAAACTTTGCCATTTAATAAAATAAAAATATTATTTTCTATGGATTAATCGGAAAGTGTCAAAATATTTGCAATTAAATTGTTTTGGATTCACGGCTTTTTAACTTATGACGGCAGCATATTTCTCCCAATGTATGTTCCAAATACGTTTCAAAGGGAAATGCCTTTTCGAAAGGAAGCTAATCCACATTTGTGTCTCGAACTGAGGAAAACAAGAAAAACTTTCACCAGGCAACCCAATAATTGGCAGTGACTATCTGACGTAATCGAAACAATTTCAACTTCTTTTTGCAAACGAAGAACCGTTCCGACTGTGAGTCGCTCACTTAACGCTTCGATTTTGTTAGAATTTTATGTTAAATAATTAGGTTTAAATTGTAAAAACTTATGGAGTTAAATTTAAAATCAGGATGACCTGTAAACGTATAAATAACTTATTGATAGACAGCGAGCAGGGGGCGATTCCATTCAGGAGGTGAAAATATCCTCATGAGGCTCTTTAATAAATCAATTTTTTTTTTCCCTTTTTTTTTTTTCCCCATTCTGTGTTTGGAGTAATAATGTGGAGGAGGGGGGGGGGGAGGGATCGGACGTTTGGGCAGTCGTAAAATTTCCTTAGAATAGGCCTTGATTCGGTGTTTGTGTGTTGGCCATTTTCACCGAGAGCTACGCGCTGTTGTAAAATCTTGTGATTTTCACCCATATTACCGAAAAAATGTCGATATTACTGCAATGAATTGCGCCGCTATGCGTTTGTTATCGCCGAGATTTACGTTGTGATAGTAATTTTCGTCGAGTGCTAAGTCGATACAATAGCGCTATTGTTGAGACATGCTATGGTATTATCAATTCAAAGTTTAAAGAGTTTTTTAAACGCTCGATTGAACCTTCGTGTGTTTTAAATACTCGTGGGATAATGGTTAATCCATCATATCCAGCACTATTCCAAACGCCCTTTTGCAATTCTGAGTATCAAAAAATGGTCAACAAAACATCTTTTTAAAGTAAAAACTACAAAATAACCACGAGAAAACCACCTACCAAAATGACTGAAATTTACAACTTTGCTGAGATATATCCCCCCTCCCCCTTCTCTCTTTTTTATGAATGGTCAGTTTTGGTGTCGGCCCATCTTTTATTGTTGGCATTTATCATCTTCTAAAAGACTAGCAAGATGCACACTTTATCATAATGGACTCCATATGCTTCAAAATAGTTAACTTCGGCAGTTACAAGACCTCACATGTGTAAACATCATGAAAACTATTTCCGTAAGGAGAGATTCTTAAAAGTGTTCCTATCTCCCGCCCTCGTGATTCACGCCAGAGCCAATTAGTTCATCAAATTTCCAAATACAGCCTGAATTGTATACCCAGCTATACTCCCTGATTGTATAATTCCTCTCGAGCTCAGCTTCACCACAACCACGTATACAAAGGAATGGAGAGAAAAGTTGATAGTAGCAACGGTTGCCATAGTAACGATTTAGCGGACTCTTAATTTCACGAACTGGCTGTAGTTCGCTCGGAGATCACCAGTTTGGGCTGATTTGAAGGCGTTTTTATTTAAACTTGAATTGTGCGTAGAGGCAATAGGTTAACAATTTATTGGAGATTTGTTCACTTACAGTATTAATTTCATCTTCGTTTTCAATTATAATCTTCATTAAAGAAAAATTAGTATAATATATAGTTTTACTTTTAAACTAATGAATTTAGATGCTGTACTTGTTATACTCTACGAGTCGCCACTGAAATTTACTGGCTCTGGAGTTTGAAATACAGGAATGTATAATAAGCCCTTCTTACTCCAAAACTGCACTTTGTTTTGTAGTTAAGAAGATTAAAAATGCTCCCATTACCCCTCCCTCCCCCACTCCAACTAGATCAGTCTATCAGGTATCTAAATCGGTCCCTCACGTTTTTATTAGTTAAATTATAAAAAAAGCAGTCCATGTTTCACACGGTGAGTTGTGAAAAGAATCGAAAGGAAAAAAAAATATGAATTAGAATATAAAAATGATTTGAAGAATATTACGTAATACATTTACTATTAAAATTGACTTCAATTTATTTTGAATTCAAAGAATAACTTAAAATATATTTTGAATTCTAGCTTGCTGTTTGGTTTTTTGAGTATTGTTCAATTTTAGTTCATGCACTAATGTAGGCTCACCTGATGGTTGTGTGGTTAGTGCTCTGACCTCGCAGGCCAAAGGTGCCGGATTCGAATCCTGGGTGAGGTATGGATATCCGTTGCGACTCGGAATCCACGATATACTAGTATCCGGCCTAATAAGCGGTTAGTGTGCATAAAGAGAGGTCGCTGAGAGTACAAACCAACCTAATGTATTGAGAATCTTAAACACAGACTACGTCTAACATCTACATTACATGCAAATACAGACTCGTGCCCTAAATTTATAACTATATAGGCCACTTTATAGAAAACTGGTTAGGCTAAATCTTGTGTATACATTGCAATTTCGGCATTTAGGAAGGATATTGTTTTGTTAAAAAAAATGTTTAACGTAACACAAGAAACGTAATACAGAGAAACTCGAGTTTGGTGTTAGATAGAGGAACCTATTGTTGCTTGGATGGGTTCGAAAGACTTGAAGCCAAAGCAGATCAAAACTTGGAGAAATTTATTCCGATATAACTCCAGAACTTCTCGTTCTTGTAGACTCAATACAGCTCTTCACACAACAATAGAGCACAAAACAGCAGTTAAAAGCTTGATACACAACTGCTAAAAATCGCCGCAAAAGACAATGCAATACAGTTCACTTTCGGAACTCTCTGAATGCTCGTTGAGAGACAACTAACTCAGTAACTCAACTCCATTTAGTAACTCCACTCAACTAACAAACTGACTCAACTAACTCCCCCGCTTTCTTGTCCGGCCTTATATAGGAAAGGCGAATCTTCGCGAAACTTCCAGAGATAGAAATCTGTAGAACTTTCCAGATTGTTGTCTAATACAGGTATATGGGGACCGAAAATGTCGCCAAGTTTGGCGACATTTGGCGATTCCTCGCCAAATTTGGCAACCAAAATTAGTCGTTAAAACCATCGCCAATTTGACTCTATTTCGCCAACTTGGCTCTATCTCGCCAGTTTGGCGAGATTGCCATTACCATAATGTTAAATGACCTTCTCTTTGTAAAACTCGCTTCAAAGCATTATCTCTTTAAAACTCGTTTTCAAGCATTAAGACACACATTGCAGGAAAGCAAAGTAAACTCTTGCATAGCCTTGTGCGAAATGTACATAAATTTTTCCTTTTTACAAAATTAATACTACGAAATATTTACAAATATACAGAAATTCGTAACACTATGTATGGAGGAATGGTGACATGGAGGCGATTTGATTCTGTTGTTGAAATTTATCAAACTGGAAGATTTCAAAGGTTTAAACGTATTATGCAAATGTCAGTTTAAAGAGTCATGCAGACAAATAATATATTTATCATTTCAACTTAGAAAACATTTCTTTTACAATAAAGTGATTGATAAATTCAATATGCCAGACCATATCTTAAATTGTACCGGAGAAAATAGTTTTAAAAATAGTTGAATATAAAATGAGAAACTGTTAAGAGGAGTTAAACTGAACTACTTGGATGGACCTTGAAGTTGTAATGGGTCGTCATTTTTGTATTTGTATATCTGATTTTCTTGTTCATAATTCTATGAGACCGAACACAATTTCTCCTCAATCAAGATCCATTTCAGCACGCTAACTATAACTAAAGTAATAAAGACTTGGATGGATTAGCGACCAATAAAATCTCTCACGCACCATCAGTCTTCGAAATGACAAGTTTAAATACTTAAGACACGACTCCATTAAATTAATGAATGCAATCGAAACAGTAAACAGACGCTGAATACTTGTCATACAAACGTCAAGGCACAAAGCCATCATTAAATGAAGTAGGGATCTTTATATTTCATCATGCTACTAAGCAACTGAAGGGCATGAGCATCCACAAGGGTGGAAAATACAGTAACTATCCCCTCCTTATCCTACTGTCACACATAAAATATTAATATTTAGAGTGATATCAATTTCATACATATTTATTACTATTTCTATTTATGAAAGCTAAAGTTCACACTGATAGACTCGCTGACAGACAGTATTACTCTCACTTTCCAAATAGCCACAGCTCTGAAATTTGATACAAATTTTAACAAGATTAATAATAGAAAAGTAATTTATTCTGATCCTTTTAAACTAATTTTCAAGGATCAAAACGAGACTAATGTTCTAAATATGGAATAACCAAATTTCCCATTTAGCCAGGAATCTGAAAATTGGTGTGTGAGTGAGGGCTTTGCCTTATATATAGAGAGATAAGTATTACATATCAATACTGATAATCATGGAAATCACTAATAAGTCGTGGGAAAGGATATGAAACATGCAGCATGTTTCGTGATTGCTCATGGTAAAATTTCGCAACGAAGTATGGGCATTCGGCTTGTAAGTAAATATGAGTATATTTTATTTGACTCATTTAAAATTATTAATTTTTTTTATCAGTAATTATGATTGCTGGAAATTATTCTCAAGAGAGTGGTTCAAACGACACACCGCTGCAGCAATTTATAATAAAAAAACTATTTAATATTAGAATTTGTACCAAGCAAACGAAAGGGTATCGGTAAATAAAGGTATTAAAAAAGTATACTTATAGTTTTAATGACCTATTATTATTTCAGTAATTGATGAAGATTCATCTAATGAAATATGTTCTGTGAATTTCATTACTTGACAAGGAATTCATTGTAAACTGTAGCCATTTTTTAAGGGTCACTGTTATCTCTAAATATAATACATGTTAAAAGTAGAAATTATTGTTGTGGCCTAATTTGATTCTAATTTATTCAGGGACACACATCAATACAATTTAATAAGGCTGTATTGTATTGCATCTCTCTTGTCTACTATTAGACAAGTGATCCAAAAAAGGCCAACAAGATTTTAGCATTCTTCTGAAACTACTCAATCTTCAAAATTTAGCATACGTTTTGATTGAGTATTGAATTGCAAGAAAAATAACTCATTCTTGTACATTTTTTTGTTTATTTCAAATCCAATTTTTCAAAAGAATCCATTTTGAATTATTGATGCCGCCATGTCCCCAAAAAATCATAACTAGCCTATTTCTGCCTTCAAGAGATGACTGTTATTCAATTCAAGTAGATAAATAATCCATATATATCTTTCAACAACAGAAATTTCTGCAGTCATTCATTTGCACCTAATAATGTCCAGAAGATGTACTTGTGCTAGTTTGGAACTTCTCAACACCATTAAATCTTTCTCATTACAATTACAGTTGCCTATTTTTACTTTGAAGATAAGACTATATATCATTCAATGCAATCAGATTAGCAATCTATATACCCTGTGTTAAGTCTCGTGACGAGAAAAGAAAGGAAGAAAAAAAAAAGAATTTCATGATGCATGTTTAATAAGTATTCATTTTATTTTTTATAAACATCTCATTACATTATTATTCATTAAGTCAGAGGCTTATAGTTAAAGTTGCATTTATTTTCTGTATCATTTAATAGATTTATCATCAACAAGTAAAATACATTTAAGAAAGACTTTGATAACATACAATTTAAATAATGCAAATATCAATATCAAGAGAGAGTATTGCACATGTTAAGTGTACAAAATTCAGCTTAGTGTAAAAAGTGCGCGTAAAATCCTCAGTAATTTTGAAAATGAATATTATACCTTGTAATATTTGTTCACAGTTCATGTTATTCTAGTGAATGACACTACGGTATTATAAAAAGGAGAAGTGCATTATTTAAAAAGAAATTCATTTTTTTTTTATATATAAATATTATCCGATGCTCTAAGTAGTATAAGAGATAGTGTGCATTAACGATATTTTCAAGCATTTTTCTATACGCAGTGTTGCCTCTTTAAACAATACAAAACAAATAACGATAGAAAATTCAGAAGTCCATGCGATTAAAGTTCTCCATTAAAAATGACTAAACTATATATTGGCTAAGCAGCCATAAGTATTAACAGCTTTAAAGCTGAGCACATAGCAGAACATACGTATAGTCGTTTTATATTCGGAAATGGATATGCCATGCAGCAAGCCTTCCCCACTATATTCCATATTTTGCAACCTGTTGAGTATTGACTGTATAACGAACATTCAAAAAATTAAAAACAATTGTTGAACTGAGAAACTGGCAAATATAAAAGGTTGAAATCAGGGTAAAATGTGCCTGTGGAAAATGGTGTAGATTAGCAAGGAACTGAATTTTACTTAAATAGCTGAATGTCACTGAATTATGGAATGTTGTTTTGTATATGCAAAGAACTAATGATCACATTTTAATATTGTTTGAATGAATAAGTGAAGCATTTGCATCAAATAATCTCGTATTAATTGATGAAATTGATAATAGAAATTATTTTTATAGGGGTGATTTTATATTATTTTGATAACATGTAAGACATGCCATAACAATTTTGTAAATTTTTCAATTAATTAGTTTGCAATATAATTAAAAAACATTTTGAAAAGCTGTATCTAGAGAGACAGTGTAGTCATCGATGATTAAAAGTGGATAAATACTAATGACAACCAAAAATGTGTAAATATTAAACTGTTATTAAAATTTTTGAAAAATTTTCAGTAGTACATGCTAAAGAAAATAATTGCAACAAGATCTACTAAAAATATTTTTGTTTTAATTGTATTTACTGAAAAGCTGTTTTTTTTTTTTTTTTTTTTTTTTTTTTTTTTAATTTTTTTTTTTTTTTTTTTTTTTTTTAAATGTAAGCTTTTTACGATAGTTCAAGATAATTATTTCATTAACGCTTTTCTTAAAAAATATTATTCTATATATAGTAAAATTTTGAATGGCATTTACTAATAATTAACAATTTTCGTTAGTTCAATTCAATTTAAAATGATTTTTTTTTTAATTTTCAGATCTTATCATCATTAGCATTGCACGATAGCTCTCTGCACGATCTCTTATTGCACGATAGCTCTCTGTGAGCTTTGACTTTCTTCAGAAGTCTCTCCCATTCCGTCCTTTTTCCAGAAATTGACCTCAAGTTCTTAACTTTTAGTTTAACGAAATCTTCATCCAGGCAGTCCTTCTATTTATTTTTGGACCTTTCTCTCAATTTTTCCCAAAAAGGAGTTGCATGGAAGACCTTAATAGGTTTTCTCTCAGCATTCATTTTCGAAAAGTGGCCTGCCCATCTCTTTCTAGCCAACTTTATGGATTTGATAATGTTTTCATCTTTATAGAATTTATATAGTTTAAAATTATACATTTTTTCCAGATGTTATTCTCCAGTACAGCACCAAAAATAGATTTCTAGACCACCAAGGATCTTTCTTCCTTCATCGTCAAGGTTCAAGTCTCTGAGGCACAGGTTAAAATTGATTTAATCAATATCTTGTATAGCATAATTTTTTTCTTTTCCTTAATTAGATGGGATTTCAGAAGAGTTCTTAAAGCAAAGAAACAACGGTTCGCAGCAATGATCTTCATTCTGATTAGGGAACTAATGTTGATTTGATAGTTAATCTCAGAGTCCAAATAGGTGAAGTTTTTCACAGATTCAAATTTAAATGGTCCAATCTCAAAAGTTTTAGACTGTTTTACCTTTTTGCCACAAAACATATATTTTGTTTATTTCATATTTATTCTGAGCTTCATTTTCCTGGCTGCTTTTTCCAATACCACAAAGGTTGTACTCAGCTCAGCTGTAGATCTTGAAATTATGTCAATATCATCGGCATATTCTAGAATTCGTACTGATTTATTGAACATAGTACTTCTTGTATTAATGTCAGCATCTTTTATCACTTTCTCTAGACCTATATTAAAAAGGAGGCATGTTAGTGCCCTCCTAGAGCCCATACTATGTCCTGCCTAACTCCATTGCAGACTTCAAAGGGTGTAGATGTTTCTCATTCGATTCGTACCACAGAAAAGGTTTCTGTGAGAGTGAGCTTCACCAGCTTAATTAGCTTTGTTGGAACATTAAATTCTGAACGTGCAATTAGTCGCTCAGTTCTATCGATACTGTTATGAGCTGCCTGGAAGTCTACAAACAGAGGGTGAGTATCGATTCCATATTCTCTACATTTTCTAAGGTTTGTCTCAAAGTGAAGATTTGGTCATTGGTGGATTTTCCTTTTTTAAAGCCACACTGATACTCGCCAACGACAGTATCAACGGTAGGAGACAAAGGATTAAATAAAATATTTGAGAAGACTCTATAAGCAACAGTCAGTAAACTTATTTCTTTATAATTATCACAGCTCAATGTATCCCCCTTTTTGTGTATTGGGCACAAAGTACTTAATTTCCCCTCCCAGATAGATAATGTTAGTTCCCAGATAATATTTGTAATTTCTTTTCCACCACAATTTAGCAGTTCAGCTGGTATAGCATCTGGTCAAGCTACTTTGTTATTTTTTAGTTTACTAATTGCAGATTGAGTTTCTTCAAAAGTTGGGATAACTTTTTCAGACCTTAAATTAAATAACAATTAGGTTCAGTAAATAGATTGGAATATTATGGATATTTAAAAAATTGGTAATTGTAAATTCACAAATTTTCGAGAAAAGTGTACTTACGAAACAATCATTTCGAAGACTCGTAAAAATTTTACGGTTAAAAAAAGTACTTTTTGGTAAATAAAATAGATAAAAATGATAGTTTTGTCGGTGGATCTTGTTACAAATTGTTTGTACTATATGCCAAAAAAATTTAAAAATTGCAATGGTAGTTTAGAATTTACACTAATTCTTATTGGCTTTAAAATTTCCACCATTTTTAGAAATCGATGTCTGTATCCACCCTTTTATTGTTTTTTTTTATCAAACGGCTGAAGCGTTAAAAAGCAATTTAAATCGAATATTTTGAATCGGAAATTGTTTTGTAATAAATTAAACGTAAGAAAACTAATCAGTCTTTATTTTTTATTTGTGGATTTTTAAACGCACTTTTGTCTTTGCAGATTTAAATATCACTATGATTTGTTTCAATTCAGTGAAAACAACTTTATAAAATATTTGTATATGACACAAAATTCATCGTGGGACTCAAAACAATATTGTATATTGCTAACTGATAACAAAAATCAATCAACGGGCTAGTAAATAAAGCAAAGTACGTGTGAATTATTGTCAGTTACATATTATTTCATTTAAAACTTTGATACAATATGAGCAAAAATTGTTAAAAAGTAAGAGTTAATAAACATTTAGGTAACAGTTACCAATTACTTTGCTTCAAAATCACTTTTAAAGGCAAATTAAACAAATTTCTACAAATAAGACCTTACACTTTGTACATTTTCAATAAATTTGTCTAAGTTTGTAAGCCATTTACTTGATCATCACTAATAAGGACATCTGTTGCCGTATTTATTGCACAGTACACGATGATAGTTTTCACAATTGGTGTCAATAAAAAGTAAAAATGAAAATTTCTTTTGCAATATCACGTTGTTGTAATTATACTAGTTAGTTGCTTATAAACTTAGTCATTCACATCGGTATCAATCACAAAAAATGAAACTACATTCGATCACCATCTAAAACTGATGTTCTGACTTCAACAACATCGAATTCCAGACATAATTCTTACACTGGATGATTACCTTCTACACCAAGTTACAAGACACTACTTGATCTGTTCACTTAGCACTTTAAGGATGGTCGGTTTGGAAGTAAACCGTATACATTTCTACCGTGCCGAGAGTGATAGAACCAAAAATTCAGCGTCCAAGAATGACCTTAGAAGTAGAGAACAAGATGCTATCATCCATATGTAGAGAGTTCATGACCATTTATACTTCTTTTTGTTTATTGAATAATTGTCCATAGTTGGTATTAGTCAAGGGGAAATTAATCAAATCACATTCCTTCATTATCACCGCAATCTGAATTTAACCTCAAGTTGCTTTACACTTGTTAAACTCGGCCTCCAAATGAAAAATTTAAAACAATGACAATGATACCCAGATGAAGGATAATGTAAAAGCAATATATGATCACCATAGCTTCTCTGGGAGAAATGAACTGGGCACAAATCGTCATACCATACCATACTATGCTAATGGTGACGAAATAGATGTATGCCACCTTCAGGCATAACTACTTCGCACAGTAGAAAAAAATTAACAGTGAATAATATTCAGTCATCATCATCATCATCGAAATCTCTATCAGACTTCAGCAATCCCAAGTTCCTCGCGATATTCTTGCATTTGATTACCACCTCTTCCTGCACCAAGTTGAAAGACATGGCAATTATAGCCAGACCCATAATCAAATATAGGCAACAAATGATCAGCTTGGCTTGTCCACTCTGGGCGTCGAAGATATCAGAACCAGGGACAAGATCTCCGAACCCAACCGTGCTGAGTGTGATGAAACAGAAGTATGCACCGTCAAGAAATGACCACTGCTCCCATAGGGAGAACAGGACTGCCCCTCCGCAGATGTAGCCAGTGACTAGAGATAGAACCATGTACATGGGCACCCGTTGCTGGTCATCCGCGACCCCGGCCGAATCTCTGTAGACGCGTTCCACAACTACTGGAGTGGGGTCTGGGACTACCACCATGCTGGTGTTGTTAGATTTGGTTGGTGAGGATGAGACAGTGGATGAGCTGTCGCCAAGTGGGGGTTTCTCTTCGCCGTTGCAGAGTTCTAGAGTCGCTACTTCTAGGGCTTTGGTGACGGGACCTGTGACAGAAATATGTTTTAATATTTAGAATGCAGTAAACGTATTAGCCTTATAAATTTTGAAGACGATGAAATAATTGTGATGATTTCTGAGCATTTAAAATTATGTGGTTTGTCTTTATGAGGTGACAAGTTTTTTTAAAAAGAATTTCAAAAACTCTTGTAACGTATTAAGTTAAAAAAAAAAAAAAAAAAAAAAAAAAACTTTTATTATTTTTGAGTAAATACCAGTTCCTTTTCACAGAAAACCATAAGAATTTCATAAAGTTCAGTAATTTACTTAGAGAACATTTAAATTGTAACTGGAGAGTATGACAATATATGAAATAGGCCAACAATTATCCATAACCATCATCAGTCAGAATGTAGAATGTGGGTTCAGAAAAAATTTTATCTACCAAAGAAGGTAAATGCGTCGTTAAGTTACATTTTCATTCTGCATATTGCTCAAGACATTTTCCCTGACTTTCAACAATTGAAAATATAATCCAATATTTCAATGATTTTTAGCTAAGCATTGAAAAATTTATATACATATTCTAATACAAAGGAAAATTTTTGTTTGTTAGCTCAAAATAACTGTTAGAATAAATTTTACGCTATCTTAGAATGCATTTCAAGAGTGCTTTAAATGATAAAGGTATCAGAGGAGACAATACGAGTTAAATGCATTCGTATTTCATTGTCTTGCTCTCACCAACACGTTCAGTTGCAAAATAGAAAAAAAAAAGTCTTACTTTTAGTAATTTGATCCACCACTTGCTTTTGCGAGGCGTGTGTCCGACGTGGTTTCCTGAACATGAAACATAAATGCGAATACGTGAACTTGAAGGATCTAGCCAAAAGATCACCTATGTTCGTAAGACACAGCAACATCAATGGAATTCCCAAAAGAGCGTAGAATATCGTCACAACTTTGCCAATGTCTGTCTTAGGTGCTATGTTTCCGTAACCTATAATAAGAAGAAAGGAAAATTATAACCTGGATATCAATAAGACATAAGTATCAAGGCATACAATTGATTCTTGTACAAAAATACATATATTTCTTTCATAGCAATTACAAACGATGATGGTTTGGTTAGTATGTGCATTCTCCAACAATACTATGCATGCATGGTGAGATGAGCACTGAGTAACCGTTATCAGAAAGATTTAAAATAATCCCGTTTATAATTAAAATTGCTTATTTCTTGTATTACTATAATATGAACTTTCATATAATAACCTTACTAACGATAATTTCGAGGTTGTGACCAAATTTTATTTAATTATAAATATAAAAGTTGGTTAGTTAAAATAAAGTAAGTATCTGATGAAATTTTCAGAAATAGCGTGGTTGTTTTATGTTATGAACCTAAGAAGGTAAACAAAGAAGGGGCACTCTATTGTTTTCTATTAACATTTCCAAGAATGCTGGAAATAATATTATCTATATCAGAAGTTTCAACTCGTTCATTAAAGTGAACGGGAAATTTTTCTAATGGCACGGCATTAAATATACACTATAAAACTTATAAGAAATTCACAGAAAATCTTTTTATGTTTAAAAGCTATTTTCTGTTTGTTTGATCAAATAAACGACACTGAAAATGGATGGCCTAGACGAGCTTCCTTAAAGATACCATATGTTCCAATGTATTTTCTAGACCATTCGTTTTCCCAGTTCGCAGAATCGTCTATTTTGGAATACAACCAACTATTTGTGAAACCGCGAGTCAACCTTGAGATGACGATGCAATTCATACACAACAGATGCTTTCCTTTTATTATACTTATTCTTACTTGTTCTTGGATAGAGATGTGTGAGATTCTTTCTGAATTTTCGTCACCAAGACCTCCTGACAACGCGACATAGCTTGTAAAAGGAAAATGCGAAATCTTCTTTTACAGAAGAGCGTAGTTGTTTTTTCTCGTATAATGTCCAAAGACAATTTTAGTTGTCATATGATTTTGGATTGAAATTAAGATTCTACCAACTAAGAGGAATTTGGCATTCAGAAGCTATTACTGTCATGTAACATGGCAAAATTAGAAATCGTATTCGTTTGTATTTGCGAATATTATAGGCGAGTCTATTATTTAAAAATATTGAAGCACTTGAAATGTTTTTAAACTGATAGTTCTGTCTAAAGTCTTTAAACTGATAAAAGTTTTAAAACTGAACTTTAGATAGTTTATAAGCGGTTTTTGGTTTCTAAGCAGAGGAATCGAATACTGTCCGAATACTGAAGTCGAAGAAGGCTATATTAGCAACATTGTGCAATGCACATATAGTTACAAAAAGATTTCAGATAGTTTTGAAGAGTTGCTAATATACATATACAAATACAAATACAAATTTTAAGACCAACGACAGGCTCAAGGCCCAACAGGGTTGGTCGAGTAAATATATATATACACGTATATAGAAATAGAAAATAATTTGCATATGATAGTTACACGATCATACATACAATATAGCTTAGTTACAGGATCATGCACACAATATACAATAGTTACAGGATTTTATTATTACAATACAATATACATAATACAATACAATATACACAATACAATACAATGCACATAATACAATGCAATATACAAAGTTGACACAACGTTTGACAATAATACTGGAAAAATGCAATATATAATGCAAGCAATATATACAAGCTGACACAATATACAATAGTTAAAGGATCATACAATACAATATACATAATACCATAAAATATACATAATACAATACAATACACAAAGTTGACACAGAGTTTGACAATCATACTGGAAAAATGCAATACATAATGCAAGCTGACAAATTTTATAAAAACCAACAGTGTTTATGGTGTTTGCTGAGCCTTCTTCGACTTCAAGTCAATAACCAAGCATGCACTAGCCAGAAGATGTTGTAAGAGATCAGTTCTGAGACACCTCATGAATAAATTGAAACATTAAAATTTAAAAAGTTTTACTCGGCTCTTATTACTATATTACTCTTAAGTAGCGTCCAAATTCAGCTTTATTTCTCTAATCAGAAATGGCAACGAATTTTAAAATACTTAATAATAAAAACTTACTATCCATGTGTAATTTAAAAAAGCTTAAACACTAGATGTGATAAAACGTACCAAAATTAGAAGAAACTTCTTTTATTATTTGAATTCTAACCTTTTTCATAGTTGTGCTATTGAGTATGCCTCTACTACGGCAGTGCTATTTTATAATTTGAGTGGCAGCACCTGTCAGGATTTAAATGTTTATTTATATTAAATCGAGTAATTTCAATTATTTTTTTGTCTCTCTATTAAAAAAAAAAAAAAAAAAAAAAAAGAGTAGGGATTAAAAAGAGTCTCCGCTGTTTCATAATTTTTCCTCTGCATGCACATCTCTGTCCCTCAGCTCAAAAACTATTGGCTTTAAAAGATCTAAATGTTACTCATTTGTAGAGAACTGTTTAGAAAATTTACTGCTAAGGAAATTTAAAGATACGAACTTCACTTATTGAGTTATTATATGTAAAAAAGGAAATATTAATTTTGCTTGCGTCGTCCTATTCAGGGAATACTAACCACAATAGAAATCTAATAGAAACTTGGCAAACAGATTCGTTGTCGATGACAATGCTTTTTATTAGGTTGTAGGAACTGTCACTAAAAGACCACTTTTACAGACGCTATTATTACATTTAAGGAGGACTAATTACCCCACTTTGCTTATCCAATCGATATCCAGCAAATAAGATTAGCTGTCGATGACAATGCATTCAATTATTTTGAGGACAAAAAGAGTTAGTCCATGGCATGGAATTTTTTGCGCAGAGATCAACTACTATGAAAAATAAAATGTACGAAAGCTCGTGCAAATTATCATATAAAATAAAGCAAAAGAGTACAGTAAAATAAATAAAATAAGATAACAGTAGTAATAGAAAAAGAAGAAACAGCACAATGATATATTTATACCATCGATTTATGCTGTTACAAAATGTCCTTGTATTTTGATAATGGCATATGCTTTCATGTACGCCTATAAATTCCATATGTGAAAGTTAATTGAACGTATGAAAATGAAAGATTTAAAATAATTTTAAATCAAAGTTCTTTTAAATGCATATTTTTACACTACGGAATTGAAATTAATTTAATTTTAATTCCATAGGTTCAATCATATAATTAAAATTAATTTAATTTAAAAAGATTAGATTACTGTCAGAGGACAATTAAGTTATTTTGTTTATAAATAAGGAATATTCCAGTTGATTTAGTTCACATTTTTTAAAACTAGAATGAAGACACTTTACTCTCGGATTTCTCAAAAACACAAAATTTACAATCCAAATCATCAGCTTTTTAATAAAATATGATTTTCATTTATTGGAATATGGTGTACCTTCAGAGATTTTTGCTCATCAGGTTTTTATCTAAAACATTTGGTAACAATGCATTCCTTTGGATTTCCTTGTTAATTTGTAAGTATGAATCACTTGTAGAAACAAAAGTGTTATACCTTATCAGTTTGAATCATATTATGGTCTAATCCATCTACGGATTTAAATGTATTCTTTAGTACTTTCAGAAAGTTTGTAAATCTTGAAACACATCTATTATGAAAATAAGTGTGCGATACATGTTCTGTTTGATTTTTTTTATCTATTCACTTTCATAAAATTTTTTTTTTAATATTTATTCACTACTAACATACATTTTTTCATAAACGCCTGACAACACATTAATTACTACGTTTTACAGATTCTATTTTAAAATAAGGACTATTACGTCATGACATTTAAATTTTCTATCTACGTTACATTTTTTCGTGTCCTTCACATTATTTTCAGGAACACTCTGGAGAATGCCTCATAAACAACATAAACCTCCTCTCCCACTTAAAAATGTCTTCCTAACCCGTCCTCATAAAGCAGTTTCAACAAAGCATTCTTATCGCAATTGTAGCCCGCCGCTATCTCTTAGATGGGGTTGAACTATCGCCAAATCCTGAAAATGTGACAATAAATAATGCCAACCCCTTCTTGAGTTGCAATCCATTAAGAAAGAATTAAAGCTGATTGAGAAAGAAACCCGCTAATGATTCTAAAAGAAACAACATTGTTAATATGTGAAGTCTCTATTTTTTCTTTCTTTTTTTCTTTCACTTTGTGTTTATTCAAAGAAGTAGATATGAACAAAGGACCCACATTGTAAACTGTCTGATAAAGTTGCAACAATGAGGCATAACATGGCTTCGTTTACCTATGTTGTTACCAAAAATAGTTTCTGATGCTGTCTGTTACAGTTGTGCGAGTAAAGACGTCAAAGTTTTTCACGTGTTTAAAATGTTGTACACGCATTTTTCTGCTCGCGTATTGTCAACTTTTAACTTTTTTTTGCAGTAGGTAAGCGTCTTTATCAGCAAAATTACAAATAGAAATAAACCTGAAAGAATCCTAAGCTGGTGGTGGAATTTAACCGAACAAAATTCCAAAGAAAGTGCTGATGTGAATTCTTTTGATGCAGAGGTTAAACAATTCTCCAAATCAGATATCGTATTTAAATTGCTTATTAATTAACGCAATTACAGATAGATCAATTATAGAGTTACACGAATTGTTAGTCTAATCAAACCCTTCCATGCAATTACAAGATGCGTCAAAAAGATCTGAGCAAATTTATAAATTTATATAAAAAAAAAAAAGAAGTGTGCTACGAAACGATTGACATCTACTCGATCGAAGATCTAAATTTTTTCCATTTCAATCCACATTCCAAGTTGGATAATAAAATAAAGAACGCTTGTAGTTCGAAAATAAAAATTTCTATGCTCTGAATCATGATTTCAAATACCTTTAAATCAAAGTCCTTTTAAATGCATATTTTTACACTATTTGATGTAAACTTTTAAAATTGCTTTTATGACATTAAAATTACTATTATTCACCGTATCAAAATCCATATACACCGTATTAAAGAGGTGTATTTTCTAAGGAAGAATTTTACATTGTAAAAATAAGCATTTAAAAAATTGTGGATGAAAGACACTTTTTAATTGATGATGTCATAATAACGATCTTTTTGCTTGTAGCATTCTGGCACACATTTAAATCAAATGTCAAATTTACCTACGTTGTTCAAATTTGGTGTGTGGGTAGGGGGTGGCCATGGAACTTACCATTAGGGTTTTCGTCAAAATCGCGCATTCGCATAAGGTAGCTGCCATTGATAAAATCATGTTCTTCAATGATTGCTAAAAAAAGACACTAAAGATTTTGATCAAAATCGCTGTGGCAATACTTCTTAAGGTTTTCTAAACATCCCCACTTCCGAAATCTCCGTAAAAATGCTTTAAAGGCGTAAAAAGTTAAAAAACGAATGCCTTCAAAACAGAGTTATCTTTCCTTGAGCATACTTTATCAACGATAGTTTTTTCACCCCTTCTAAGTTTCATTTACAAGAAAGCATAATATAAGAAATATCGAAAGTATATCGCCAAAATCAACATTTTGACGAAGTTTTTTTTTTTTTTTATCTCTAACACAATCCCCAAACTGGCCCTTTTTTCTAAACGAATGATGGAAACAAAAATAAGCTAAGTGACACAAATAAAATCCACATCAGTAATATAGTGTAATTGAAAGTTGTGTGATGTTCCCCACCCGTAGTTTTTTAGTGTGGAATCACAGACTTCATGCACTTAAAACTGGAAGAATGGTACCTTGTTAGTTTCAAGTTGAATATGACTTGCACTAATCTTGCAGCCTTATGTTCATGTATATTGAAGAATTTGTTTATATTTTAATTAAAAGGGGAAAATATTTAGTCGTGTTACTGTTATCGCGGTTAATTGATTTTTAATTTTGTGTTTGTTGATTTTTTATATTTTACAATTATAAGTAACTATTGACACATTTTGACGTTTGCTATCAGTGACAACATTTCAATATTTATAGCTCAATTTTTAATTGGGTACAATAAATGTATGATTGAACCAATAATGCTATGATTTACCAAGAAATACTTTTTATCAGTTAACCTTTTATTCCTTTCTACACAACCTCCCCTTGGAGATACAACGTTTTGAGCGTTTTAATTTAATGCTATAAATACTAAAAAAAGTAATTTTTCAAACCGTTACCTCTTTAAACGTACCTTCATACAGTATTAGTGACAGATTTTGAAATTGATTGTGAGAAATTACGTAGAATAATCAAATGATACATACTTTTTTATATTTTCATACGGTGTTTAATCATTGTTTAATTTTACTATTTAGTTAACATGCAAATAAATATGAGTAATTTATATGTATAAGAGGATTGTTAGTGTTTGACCTTAAATGGTAATACAAATTAGTGTCAATTTTACGAAATGATTAAAAGTAATTTAGCAGACATTCTACCACGGTCATTACTGATTTTAGTTTTCATTCCTCAATATTTTACGTATTATTTTAAGTTTAATTTGACTGAATATAAATGATTAGAACTTATTAGACTGGTTTACCTGACAGGTTTCTGGGTTTTGTCTCAAGCTGTAAGAACTGAAGATTTGGTAATTTTAAAGACAACGTGATTTTTTTTGCAATGTACATTATGATTTATTTTCTGTCGGTAAATTTGAAGATCCGAATTTTAATAAAATATTGATAAAATTCAAACGTACATTTTTTTCTATCCTCTTATTTCTTATAGTTTCATTTTAATTACGTAATTTGTAAGAAAAATATGAACATATATATATTATTAAAATAAAATAATTATTTCATAGAAACTTCAATAAAGTAAAATGCAATGTCGATTTTTTTTATCAATTCAAATTTCCTCCTTCAAGTGTGCCAAAACGAATAAATTTCCAAAATAATAAGCATTTTAATTAACAACTCAAGGGTATTTTTCTTTGACTTATTCACTGACCATATAAAATTTGCCATTCCTTAGTTATTCTTGCATGGCAACGCCCTCTGATATTATTCTTATTAAACGTTTATTCACGTTCAAGAAAGATTCTGCTTTTGATTGACAGTTTCCGAAGCATCTGCCATTTCTACACTGACAAGAATCATTTGGTTAATGGAGTGCACAGAAAAGACCACATTAACTTCTAAAAGTAGCCTACACACAAATAAATGTGGGAATGTGAATTAGAAAAAAATGGGGTTCATATTCACACATGTATTATGTGTTTCTTAATTCTTCTACATACTTAATTTATGAAAGAGTGAATAGGAAGTAATACTCAGTTGACCCATATATGATGTTTAAATATACCAAATATAGAAATAATATAGAATAGATAGGTAAAGGTGGCACCTATTTTATTTCAGATGATAGTGCCAGATTTTTTTTTTTTTCTCTCGCATATCAACACAGCTTTAAAATACTTCACCAAAACTAAAATAATTCAATTATCAAAAAAAAAAAATTATCAGAACAAAATCCTTGACTTGTTTTATTTTTTTAGAATGTTCATGTTCATTTTTTTTTTTTTTTTTTTTTTTTTTTAAGATTTTAATTGCTCTCTTTTTCCACATGTCTTATCGTGTTTCCATTTTCTAAAGATAGAATTATAGCTGATTAAAATATTTTAAATCTTTATAAATCGATATAGTTATGTACATTTTTGATGCCTCAAAAACCTCGCACTGTCAACCAATGATTTTTGTCTTAAAAACGCTGACAATTAGATGCATGCAACGACTATCCTTTTCTTCAAATTTACTCGCTGTATAACGATCTTTTCCTTTGATACATAGATAGCACAGAAAAGCCTTTCGCACCAATATTGACATGCTCTGGTTTTCAATGTTACGTAATACATATGTATGTGTATCATACATACATATGTACTTATTCTGTTGTTTGGAAAGTAATTTCGTTTTTTGTTTTAGGGAACATGAAAGACAATTTTCGTATGATGAATAAATATTTTATTAAATTATATATTGGCCATTCTGGTCCAACACCTTTTGCCATCTTTCTGGCAGTAACATGATTCCCCACTCATAAAAGTTTTGGTCCTTGCTGGCAAAAAACTGATTCAGGTGGTTTTTGACATCTTCATTTGAGGTAAAGGTTTTACCATCCAAAAAATTATTCAGGGACCGGAACAAATAATAATCGGAAGGCGCCAGATCTGGAAAATATGGTGGGTGTTGCAGTATGTCCCATCCAAGCTGTAAAAGCTTTTGGCGAGTGGCCAAACTTGTATGAGGCCTCGCGTTGTCTTGGTGGAACACTACACCCTTCCTGTTGGTTAATTCTGGCCTCTTCTGTTTAAGCGCATCATTCAATTTGTCCAGCTGATGACAATAGACTTCCGAATTAATAGTTGTATTGTCCGGTAAAAGCTAAAAAAAACAAAACAAAAAAACGATTCCTTTGAAATCCCACCGAACGGACAGCATCACCTTTTTTGGTGAATGTTGGCTTTTGAAACGCTTTGAGCCGGTTCATATTTTCTGCTCCATGACCTCTTGCGTTTCACATTGTTGTATACGACCCATTTTTCGTCCCCAGTAATAATCCGCTTCAAAAATGGATAATTTTCCTGACGTTTGAGGAGCGAATCACACACGTCAACGCGACGACACAAATTTCGCTCCGTAAGAACATGGGGCACCCACACATCGAGCTTCGAGGTTAAGCCCAGGCCTTTCAAGTGGCCATAAACAGTCGAATTCGACAAATTTAACCTCTCACCGATCTCTCATGTGGTTATTTGCCGATTTGCATCAACTAATGCCTTTATCTTGTCTTTATCAGCTTCAACTGGCCTTCCCGAACGTGGTGCATCTTCGACATCAAAATTGCCGGATCGAAACTTTGCAAACCAGTTCTGGCACTGGCGTACTGTTAACACGCCTTCTCCATACACATACGTCAATTTTTTTCTCGCTTGGACAGCATTTTTACCTTTTCTATAGTAAAAAAGTAAAATATGACGAAAATGCTGCTTATTGCTCACCATATTTAAAAGGGCACCAACCAAAAACTACTGCGTAGAATTAATAGAACTTTTTCACACACAACCCTTGCAATATCAGCTCTCAAGACATATAATGGTTATGCGGCTTAAGTGTGAAGTTGGTTTCGAAAAAATGTAATTAAGTCTTCTGACGGGAAAAAACGAAATTACTTTCCGAACCCAATACATCAATGTTTGTTATGAAAGGCGTCAGATGCGTACTGTGACATTTAATAGGCCCAGTGATTTTAGATATATGGCAGCTCAAATGTTGAATGTAATTGAATAATAATATTAATTTGTGTTAATAATGAAACTATTACAATAATAAATTTTAAAAATAAATAGTTTAAAGTATTTTATTATTTAATTATTTATATTTAATGATTCATTTCAGTAATTGAATAGTTTTATTTATTAACTGTAATAGTTGAATTGCTTTAATAATTAGTTTAATAAAATCAAAATTTTCTGTCTTTACTAGTAGTATTTCCTTTGAGTAACCTTAGTTTCCATAAACCATTCTTAGTTTGATGTAAAAAGAAAAACAAAATTGAATACTGGTCAGTGCATTAAAATTTAACGAGCATTGGTCTAATTTAGCTCTTTAGTATTTTTTAAATATTATTTATTTATTTATAAAAGCAGAATAGTTTAGATAAAATGTACAAATCTACACTTCTGCACTTCTAAGAATCTACACTTGGAAACAATATTCCTACCATTCAGATACGGAACTTCTTATGTGTCTTACACATGGCCTTGGCATAATTCCAGAATTACAGTGAATGTTAATTGACAACTTACAACCACAAAGTTAAGGATGTCACCTGTTTCCTGAAGTTTACTTCGGAACAACACGTAAGCGGCTCTTTTAATTTTCGGTCCTATACTTAGTTTTTAGTTTGAATTAAGATTATTTCTATTCCAAACTGGGGACAAACTGACGCAAAGGGAGATAAGTTTAAACTTTTCTAGGTACAGTCCATAAGATTTCTACGCAATTGCTGATGAATGCATTTTTTTTTTTTTTTTTTTTTTTGTAAGTTATTGAGAGATAGTGATTATGTAATGCAATTAAATGGAATTGTGCGATAATATTAACCCAACTATTATACAACAAAGCCTTTTCTTGCTGTTTTAATACGTTTCGATGATTACAAGAGAAATAGTAGTTTCGAACTGCAAAATTAAATGTTTATACTACTTCAAAAATTATTTTGTTATCTTTTCAAAGACATTTTCCCTAAATTTGAAAAATGTAATCAATAATGTACATTAAAACTAGTAAAATGCAAAGTGTTTCAGATTTACGGATACAAACTTGTAGACTGAATAAGTTGTACCCCAAAAATAGTAATAATATTGCAATGCAGGATCAGAATTTATTTCCTTAAATTCGTATATAGTACCACTTAAATATCACATCGGCTTCCCCAGTATGACAAATCTACTGGCCAATATCAACGCGATTCTGGCCGATCCCAATGTAGCCAGTCGTAGACAGGCCGTTTGCTACATCTCGCTTAATCCTGGGAAAAGTATACTAGAAGTTTTGAAATATTGATGTAGAGTTTTAAAATTGAAAATATAGTGTTATAAGAAAGAGCGGAAGGGTAAAAAATAAGTTTTATTATAGTTTTGACTTGTTTATTAAAAAAAAAATGTGTATTTTTTAACGATGCTCCAGATTCGGCATGGACTGCCCGAGATTCAGTACGGACCAGAAAGGCTGTTTTCGACATTGACCAATACCGCGGTGATCTCTGGTTTAGTATGGTACAGTGATCTTGGTGGCTATGGTGGTACAATGCATAGTACTTATTGTGCTTCATATCTAAGAGGCCTTTTTTGGTTACCTCTTGTACATTCCATTAAATTTTGTTTTTATTTTATTGAGTATATTTAAAAGTTTAATAAGATAATTTTGAATTTTCTCACAAAGGAACTACGAAACGTAAGCAATTACAAATAAATACCATTAAAATATTAATAGTAATATATATATATTTTTTTAATTTGTCTCAGAGACGTTCAAGAAAATAAAACCCATAAACTGTTAGGCTTCTTTAAAAATAGGCAATCTCGTCCAAATATAAAAACGACTTGTCAGTTTAAAGATCCAATTTCCATCTGTCAAACACCGTGTTGTTGTTGTCCTTAGCAAACTTCCAGCTGGATACAAACACCTTTATTTTGAAGGGCAGCTGTCATCTGCGCATAACCATCACGTGATCTATCTTAATTATGGAAGATGTTCTTTATGCCACACCGCAGCTTGCCAAAAAGGATACATTGGGATGGCACCGAATTGTAAACGCACATGCTGAGAGAGGTGAGTTGTTGAGAGAAGCAGTTAAGAAGTTTTCAAATCGGGGTGTTTCAGTCAGTCAAAAAGGCAAAGCAAGCATATTTTGACTAGAATAACCAGAGCGTGGAAATGAGTTCGTCGTCTTCTTCTAACAGTGTTGAAGATGAGCTAGTTTGAGGACTGGTTTGATTCATACTGCTTCACTGTTAAAATTTTTGTTCTACCTTGTACCAAAAATTGGTTCCCATTTAGCTGCAACCAACATTTGGTGCTTTAGTTTCACGATTTAATGGTGCTTACGGTCCGAAGAAACACCATTAAATCGTGAAATTAAGCACTAAATGTTGGTTGCAGCTAAATGGGAACCATTTTTTTGTGCAAGGTGGATCCAAATTTTTAACAGTGTTCTAAACAAATCTATGTTTTTTAATAGCATTTGAAAATGCACTTGAATGGTATATATTGAATAAATGCCAATTATTTGTATAAATACAGCCATTTCATAAAAAAATCAACACATATAACTTTCAGTTATTGATATAGTTCACTTATATAAAATTCAAAATCTATTGAAGAAGAGTAACAGTTTTATATTCATAAAGTGACAAAGACAAAAAAAAAAAAAAAAAAAAAAAAAAAAAACATATTTACAAAACAAATCAGTACAAAATGAGTAGATAGTTTTCTTTTCAAAATGCAGCCAATTAATGTTTTATTTAAGCCCTTTTTACATGCAGTGCATTCAAAGGTATGTTACATAGAGTGTCTTATAACATTTCGGTATTCATGAAATGAGTCCTATTTGAATTCATATTATCTTAAGATGCAAATTTAGATACTCTTTATTATAGAATAGATTTTTGTCACATGCTCAATCGACAAAACCTATATTTAATTCACCCAGAAAAAAAATTATATATCGAAGATTTCGAACAAAAAAATGAAACCGATTTTTACAGACAATTCTTTGAGGAATAAAAATACATTTCAAACCTGACTTATTTTACGTAGTGTTTTGTCATCAGCCAAAACTTTTAACCAATCAAAATACACCTTTAAAGCAAATTAAAAAATTTCAGCAAATCCTAAACCATAATTTATCCCTCTCTTTCTCATTAGACATTGCAAACAGTCGCTTGTAACGCCCCCATGTCATTCATAAAGTTCACACAATTATTAAATAATCTTATCTTTCGATTGTTTTCATTTTTGTAAGAACAACGAAGAACACTTTCGGCCCTTTAATATGTATGCCACTCTTCCACCTTACTTTATCTCTATAATTAGATCTCTTCAATCAGTGGGAGTGTCTCCAGCAAATAGAAATGTGTCACATGTTTTTCCTAACATTAACACGAGTATGTCTAGACGTTTACAGTTACTTATAAATCAACTGAATTTCTCGGATGTAAATGCAAGGAATGCATTACAGCAACTAGAAATCTCACGTAAGCAAACGACTGTTTGTCAGAATAATCGTTCTACACTACCTACCACAATAATAGTTTTGTCTCATTGTGGATGAATTTAGAAATATCATTGTTATTTTTACTGACCCATCAGTGCTTAAAAAGTAATACAAGGAATTTAAAAATTCATGATGAAATTTTTCCATAATTTTTCCATACTTACAGTGGACCCCAAAAGTGTTCGTAATCTTACAAATTTCGATTAAATACTGCAATATCCATTTTAAAAATTAATATTTCAGAATACGATTTTTTTAATAGTGTCTTTAATTTTATCTTAATAAAACTGCATAAAATGTTTTTAATGCTTTTCAAAACTTAGAAGAATCATTAACCTAAAAGTAACACATAAAATATCCCCCAAAAGTCTTCGTTTACTTACAACTTTTTTACAAATTAGTATTTATTGCAATATTTTAAATTAGTAATTCGTAGGATATTTTTTACCATTTCTAACAATTTTTAAGAGTCTGAACATAGATTTCAATATTTTTTTTTTTTTTTTTTTTTTTTTTTTTATAATTTCTGCATTTATGTTCCTCCACTCTTCGATCTTTACTGTTTTTAGTTGGTTTTTAGTTTTAATGTCGTTTCTTCTTACTTTTGCCTCCGATTCTCTCCAAATCTGTCGACTGAGTTGGTGTTTTTAGATTACGTGGGAAATTATAGAGCCAACAGAGGTGATCATTTAATACTGTGTGCTCGGATATTTATCTTAATAAAAAATGAAATGATTTGTGATACCCAAATTTTGGACAGAAAAACTTAATGCATCATTCAAAATATTCAAATAAAGTTCATGATTCATTATTTAATCATTAAACATCAAATTACCAAGTCCTGATGCTGACAAGCAGCCACACACAAGGACACTTCCTTCGCCATGCTTTACTGTTCCAACAAAGTACTTGGGATTAAGTTAATCATTTTGTCTTCGTCACACAATTATGAACCCATCGAAACTAAAAATGTTAAATATGTTTTCATCTTCAAATAAAAGACGATTCCAATACGTTTCTGGCTAATTTATCATTTGCCTTCGCAAAGGAAAGGCGAAACTTTCTATTTTTAGCATTTAGAAAAAAAAAAATCTTCGGGCAGAACACCCAAGTAGATCAGCTAATCTAACTACTTTTCAAACAGTTTCAGGTAAAATTGAAGTTTAAAACTGTCCCCTACATTCTAAAGAATCTTTTATAGTACTCAAACGTGGATTTTTCTCAAATTTTCTTGTAATAAATCTTTTTTCATGATCAGATAACACTGTTGGGAAACCGGGCAATCTTTTCTTGGCTGATTTTGGATTATATTTTCTTGTTTAAAAAGTTTCATTACATACTAAATAGTTAAATGGAATAAATTTAATATATCAGCTATACATCAAATGGATTTTCTACTATTACGTTGGCATATGAACAAATTTAGACTCCTTTTTCGGTTTCTTTACGGCTATCAGCCATTTTAAATAATACATAGATTATAATAAACAGAAAACGCAAATATTACAGGTAGGCTTTTAAATATCTCCATAATGCAAAAAATAAAAAAAAAGTTAGAAAATAATTTTATTAACGAATTTATAAGAAAATGATAGGGTGTACAAACACTTTTGTGGTATTTGTTTTCTCTGGATGTGTAGATTTATATTTTTATAAAAATAAAACTATTCAATACTTCTTTGAAAAATATTAGATTTCATTCAGAATTAAATATGAAATCTAGAAAAAAAAATTAAATTAATTTTTAAATTCAATTCCAAACTACAACACATTTCTGTTAATTTTTAAACTTTTTGAAGACTTCTTATAGACACTGTATATTGCAAGATAAATGGAACCTCTGCCATCGATCTAAGATGCAAAATTGATGTTTTTTGTTTGGTAAAATGAGATTTATATCATCTATTCTTACATTAGTCTGTCCATTGTATGTATCGTCATACTGCTCGATGTAGTCACTTTACTGGCTGGAAAGAATAAACACGTATGGAAGTATTTTTTATGTTTCAAAACTTATAAATACATAAGGCTTTTCTTAAGGTCAGTATACTTTAATAAGCTGTACAACGCTGTAGAGAGAGGCTTATACCATTATCCTGTTATCCTGCCTGTGATCAATAACTCCAAATACTACAGTTAAGTATTTTATGTTGACTTTAAATTAAAGGATTTGGTGAAGTTTAATTATAACAAAATATGATTGACAGTTCCTCTCTTCCACGCTTTAAATTTAAATAAGAAGAAAGCTTTTATATTAATTCGACGTGAAATGTGATTCTATATACATATTTTGACTTCATTTCTGGAGTTTTATGAACTGCTTTAATTTCCAAAATGCCTTCAAACGCTTCATTTTAACGACACTCTTGTTTAGTAAAATAATGTTACACTCATAAAATTAATTGAAATAGGTTACTAGACTTTGCAAAAATGGTATATGTAATTCTAAATAATAAAAACACAAATAATAAAGTTCAATTATTTTAAATTACTCATAAGAAAATATTCATGTCCACGATACTGCTAAAAATACTAAATATTAAACCCCGTTGTTCTGGTAGAATATATCAATAATTGTGATTGTATATAAGTTTTAATTTAGTGAAAGTGAACGTTACAATTTCCCACTAAAAAACTAAAATGAGGCAACTTTCTTTTTTATAGGACTAAACAAATACTTTTTTCGTGAATTCAGTTAAAGTATGATTTAAAAAAAAAAAAAAAAAAAAATAAAAAAAAAAAAAAAAAATTATCGAATCTAAAAAGTGGTAGCATGCATAGTAAGAGTAATGTGTCAAGAAATAGTGATGAAATCATAATACAATCAGTACATTTTTGAAATGGTTAAGATACATTCATTGTATAAGCATGTAACCAAAGGGAAACCTATTGTTACACGCACGGATGATTTTAGAAAGGATAAGAAAACAAAGTAAAAAATAAATTGAAAACCAATTTTAGAATTAGCACCCAGACAAATGCATTATAAAACTCAAATAATCTTGGGAAATTCATTGAGAATTATTATGCATCATAAAACAAGAAGAAACGCTGTCAACATATTAACTTTAGAAATAATAATAATATTTTTTTATAATATTGTTATGAATAATCTAACAGAGATAAAAGTGAGAGTGCAGACCTCTTTTATAATTTTAAAGGGCGTCCAAACAGTGAATTCCAATTTTCAAAATTATCATCTAGGAAACAACTACTCACAGGGAATTTAAATTACTTGTATATTTATTGGATATTTGATAAATTCAGAAAAGAAAGCTGCATTTTATTGATTACTTAATAAACATACCCACAGTTTCATTCCCTTGCTCGTAACTACTAACGAGATCTTCATTAAAAACTTAACCCAGAAAAACAAAATGTTTACTGTAAATTCTTTAAATGAGTTGTCATCTTTTATACGGGTCATTCTACGGAAAATCAGGAATTTTTGTAACTGATGCTTATTACAAACAGTATACTGATAAAAATACTTTTTTAGGTATAAACTATCTTTGTGTGACAGATATAAATAGTTGCAATTTCAAATTGCAATAAAATATTTTAATTATTACTCAAATTTTACTCCCAAATAGTGAAACATCACATCTGTGGAAAGTCACCACTTACTATTTTGTTTTGACTTTTACTAGGATAATATTTTATAAATTAAACAAACTTAAACTTCTTTATACTATATTATTAGGTTAAAAAATACTCTAGAACACATTTCTAACACTTATTAGTCAAGTTTAAGTTTTATTTTTATTTTATTCCAAATTTTATGTTTGTAATCAGAGCAATAAGTCACATCCGCAGATACTCAAAAAAGTGTCACTAAATCCTTGCAGTTGGTAGTAATAAACTGTTTTAATGTTTTAATAAAGAAATGAGATGTTCATATTTTGTTTAGATGCAAAAAAGAGCTAAAAAACCAAGTTATTTATAAATTTATTTATCAAGTTATTCGACTTGACAGAAAAGAGGTTGAGATGAGATGTCTTATTCGGAGAACTACATAGAATTTATATTATCAATTAAATTTATAAAATAACTGTTGGAATCTCTGTAATATATGATGAATTGTTTTGCAAATATTATGAAATAAAAACTAACGGAAAATTCACCATTTGCAAAAAACTACTGTTTTGTCACATCCGTGGAACTAGTTGTCCGTGGGTGAAAGTGAATGGTACATTAATTTTGTATGTATATTCCTGAACATACTGAACAGTCTAATATATTGCAAAATCATCTTAAAACAATAAACAACTTAAATTATAGGTACTTTTTATTTTTTTTATTTTTGCTTAGTATATTTGCTTTAAAATGCTTGGAAGTTGGAATTTAGGAAATTTGATGTTTTTAAATAAACATGATTCTATACAAATGTTTCAAATCTGGACCCCTCACCCCAATTTTTTTTTTTTTTTTAAAAATCACTGATGTTTAACTAACTTTCTTGGTTATTACTAATTTTTATCGAAATCAATTAAGGTTGGTTGGTTGTATTCAGATTTTCTGGCGCCGTCAGCAACACGAGGACTATAATGTGCCGAAACATTCATCATTAGACAAGCCCACATACATTTACAAACACCCATGCCAATCACCGGACTCGATCCCACAACCTCGCGATCTAAAAGCTAGCACGCTTACCACTATACCGTTTGGTCGGCGAAATCAATTAAGAGGTGCAGTTAGACGACGTTCTCTTTCAAAATATCTTTTTTGGCCTCTATCTTTTGAGGATTCGAAATTTAAAATAAATTATTTGTTGTATTAGAACTGAAACTAGGTGTGTGGAATATCGCACAACTTTCATTTACACTGTAACATTGGTCAATGTACTAAAATTTATGGTGTTATTTACCTTTTTCATATTTTCACTCATTTAAATAAAAATGGCCAATTTGTCGATATTTTTGCTACAATTTTTTTTTTTTTTTTTTTTTTTTTTTTTTTTTACACATGAGGAAAAACCACACTCGATGCTAAATTGGCGATGTTTTTCGATAGACAATACATTTTCCTTTCTCGTGCGTGAAACAGAAATAATCCAATAGGTTCAAGGACAGAAAGCTCTATGTTAAAGACACTCGTTTATCAACTTTTTATTCTTTTATCGCATTCTACGGGAATTTCGAAGGTGGGGACGATTAAAACACCTTAAGGGGGATTAGCACAAAGATTTTTAATCAAAATCGTTAAAGCCGTTTTTGTAGCAATTAGTGATAAACATGAAATATCATCAAATTCTACATGTTTGAGTATAGCTTGGTATCTGAATCTGACGTATGTTAATACAAATGTGTTTACAAGCAAGGCCTTTAGTTACAGCCTACGAAACTTTATATAATGTATTATCATACTCAACGAGTTTATATACAAAGTTTCAGCTGGATTGGATGATGGCAAGTGGGTTAATAAGACTTCCAAAGACTATGGATAAGCATTAAGATACAGCATTAACAAACAAACAAAATAAAAAGACCGAGGATTATTCTAAAAACGAATGATATGGCATTCCGCCAAGCAATATGACAAATGATCATCCCGTCTTCTCCATGTGTGAGGTCTCTGATCCTTATAACTCTCTGATAAATTCCTCCCTACCCCCTCTCCCCAGGTGAATCTCTAGAAACGGCAAGCGTGAAAGAACTCTGTCGTTCATTTCTAAAATTGTTCTCATGGTTGTCTAGTAAAGATGCAGATAGAAATCGCGCTGAAAACCACACAGTAGCAATCCGTTGTTGTTAGGTGGAGGAGTGGGATAACTGAGTCAGCAAATGTCATTGCCACGTTACTATAATTTCTATTTTGAACTAGTTTTGACTTCCATCCCTCTTTGCCCTTCCGGGTAGTTTTATGATCGGAGGGGAAGTTTGTAAAACGAGGAACTGAAAGAATTTATTTTTGGGGTTTCGAGATGTGTTTTGGTTACAGGGAATTGAGGACTTCGTCTCCTTCTGTTGGGTGTTGCTTCTGTGAAAAACGTTATTTTATGAGAGTAAAATAAATGGTTAAATTGTTTCGTGGAGCTCTGGTCCTTAAATTTATGTAACAAGTCCACTTTTAATTCTGCAGTGTAAGCAACGTGTTCCGAATTAAAATGTGTATTAAAAAGTTTTTCTGTAAACTAATTTTCATCATAGTAATATTTTAGATGCATTACTAGAAGATCATACGATTACTTACCTTTTTTAAAAAAATCTTTTGCTTGTGCCTTATTCATGTACGTATTTTATTTAAATAATAATTCTGATAACTTTTAATTTTATTTGATACATCAAATGGTATAATTTGTTTTAAGTAATTATAACTATATATTTACTTTAAAAACGTGCTCTAAAACTGGGAGGACAACATTTGTCGAGCATGTACAAGTCAATCATAAAATTCATAATTGTATAAATGTCATTAGGATCGAAAGGATCGAAGCAAAATAATAATAATAATAATAATAAATCATCAAAATAACACTCGTTGGAATAAGTGATTTTCAGAAACAGACTGATATTTGATAAATTTAAAAGTATTTTTAACATGTATTTTCTAAAGGAGTCACATTTGCGACAGGCGTTGAAATCAAAATCAAATGAGATATCGGGGACAATGCTTTAATTGAAAATCCAAAACAACGCACCTGTGGTGACATGAAATAACAAAAATTCTCTCTACCTGGCAATAAACCAGAAAAAGATTGATAGGAACCAAGAGTTAATTGTTTTTAAAAGAGTGCGGAGACAATGCCTACTGTCAGGATGTTTGTCTTGAAAAGTCAGCGTCAGTCAGTCAATCCGCTCGATAGCTGAAATGTCGTTGGCAAAAGCAAGTGAAATGCACTTAATGGTTGGAAGATTGATTTTCGTCTTTAACTTTAGTCGGTTCATAGCATTTAGTGATTCAATCAAAGCATTAATTTTATAGTTCTTGTGTGAAAGTTAAGATTTCAAAATTGTATTTTAGTTCGAAATGTAAACTTAATTTTTAAAATAAGTAGTTTTTAAAAAGAGGCAAAAATAAAATTTATTATTTCATGTTATATATTATTTCATGTTATATATTATTTCATGTTATATATTATTTCATATTATATATTATTTCATGTTATATATTATTTCTGTAAGTTTTCCTTTATAAAAAATCGAAATTAATAAACGATGTACTAATTTAAAGGCCACTAAGACCTACACTTCTGTATTTTGTTTGAAAAGAAAGTACATTTTTTTTTTAACTCTGAGAGTAAGGATTCTATTTTGTGTGTGTGTGTTTTTGAAAGTCAGCTACATTATGTTTGAATTCACATGCTTGATTTAGCATTTGTGAGGGGTGACAATAAAAAGTTTGTTCTTAGGATAAAGTAAGATAGCAGTTCCTTTTTAAACTGGATGGGTTTTGTATTATTTCATTTAAAGAAAGATACATGACAGACACTAATCAGGCTATATTTTATTTATAAAATAATTTTCTTGCATCAAGTATTGTACCAGATGCTTCATAGGTAAGTTAAAGACTTAGCTTACAAAAGCATTATCGTGATTGTGGTTGTATTGGATATTTTCAGACGCAAAAGCTATGCAAGAGCTACACTACCAGAATATCGTTTTTCAAATTCTGAAAGAAATAGTAAATGCCTACCGGGAGATTTTCAAGACAATAGAGCCACAAACGCACGAGCAGTTTTACACTACAAATACAAATATTTCTAAGTAACTATTTTCACTACTTTATATTCATGAAAAAATATAAGTGGGTAAGTATTAGAAATATAGGTAAACTTAAAGCTCCACATATAAACAATATCTAGTAGATGTAGTTGAAATTGTTCGAAACAGGACTCTAAAACGTGTGTATATGTTTTTATTATTTTAATTTGCATCTGAGTTGTATGAGAAAATATTGCTATTCTTCTCAACCGAATGGACTAAAAATTAAAAATTATAAAGTTTAAAAACAATATTTTTTCATTGTTCATCTACTCCTCTACTTACACATTTAGTAGTACATAAAACTAATACAGTATTAAAATGAAGTTGAAAACTAAGACATTCTGATATTTAAGAGTGATTTCCTGCTCCTCATAATGCTTCATATTTTTGGCCACAATACCTGAAGAAATACAGAAATATAGCTTTAAAATATACCAATGTTTTACCAGGTATAATAACAGAAACTAGGAGTGTAGAACATTACACAACTTTCAATTACACTATAATACTGAAGTGAATTTGCCATTTACCGTTTTTATATTTTCATCATTTATTTAGTAAAAACGGCCAGTTTGACGATATTTTTTGCGATAATTCTTGTAATGGATCTTTAAACAAAAAATTCCGCTAAAACGAGAAATACTTTTCGATAATTCTTATACTATCCTTTCTTGTAAGTGAAACTGAGGAGAGAAGAAAAAGCGATCGTTGATGAGATATGCTCCAGGAAAGAGAACTGTAGCATTAAAGGCATTCGTTTTTTCAACTTTTTACGCCATTAAAGCATTTTTACGGGAATTTCGGAGATGGGGATGTTTAAAACACCTTAAGAAGCATTACCACTGCGATTTTGAACAAAATCATTAGAGCCGTTTTTTAGCAATTACTGAAAAACATGATGTTTTCAATGGCAGCTACCTTATGCATATGCGCGGTTTTGATGAAAACCGTATCGGTAGGTCCCATAGCTACCACCAACTCACACACCAAATTTGAATATCATAGGTCAGTTTGTTCGGGTGCTATGCTGACCAAAATCAAATTTTAATTTTTTGACAGAATTCTATACTTTCATTACCCTATGTATACATATGTGTAATTGAAAGTAATAAAAACTCATTACAAAAAGTTTAAGGTAAAAATAACGGGTTTATTTTATTACACAAAGATAGTGTTGCAAGACAGTTTGACAGACCTTTCAAAAAATTAATTGTAAGAAAAACTACCGCATAAAAAAAAGTTTTTACTATAAATATTTTACATGATTTGCCAACTTTTAAATGCAATTGTATTTAAGTTTAACACCTCGTCCCCACTTGAAAATATATGCACCTGCTTTAATTTTTTATTTTTCATTTTCATAAAAACTAGAGCTTTATAAGTGGTTTTGAGCTTAGCTCCTTTCATAGTGTTTGACCTCTATATGAAGAAAATCCCTTTCATACAATTGACTAACTTTGTTTTTGCCTCCAATACTTATAACAGAATGCATTGCCATTGACAACGAGTCCATATCTAGCCAGTTTCAGGTGGATTGGACATCAGCAAGGGTAAGCTTTCCAAATAATTTGTCCACCACAAATTAACTAACAAATTCAAAGCTAATACAAAGGATCTATATATACATTATTAAGTTTTTTCTTTAAAAATTATTTTATCTTAATGATGAACGTTGCAGATGATTCATCTTTCTTGGCGCAAAATACAGTTTTGAAAAGTGAGACACTGGAGCGTACTGGATCATAAAATCGGCCAGGTGATTTTAGATTTGTGCCAGCCTAAATTTTCAATATCATCAGTAATAAAATTTTAATAAAATAATTCCAATAATTAAATAATTCATTTTTAATAATTAAATTGTTTTAATAATTAACGAATTTTATTAATTGAATATTCGTATTTAATGTTTGATTTCGATGATTCCTTATTTTAATATAAATTTTAAAACTTGAATTGTTACTATAATTAGTTTAATAAAATAAAATTTTATTTGTCTGTAGTATTTATATCGCCTTTGATTGAACTTAGTTTCCATAAGACATTGATATTTTGTTGCAAAATTAAAAACAAAGAAATATAAATTGTAAAATAAAGAATGTCCAGGAATTTAACTAATAGGTTTATTAGAAAATGACAACCGAACAGATAATATTTAAAATAAGTAATTTATAAAATAAGTAAAAAGAAAAAGGATTCACCTGGAAGAGAGGAGATGATTGGGATTTGAATGCATTGGGCATTTAAAAAAACATTAAGGAAAGCAACTATTTACAATGAAAAAAGATTTAAAAAATAAAACTTCTTGTCGGACCGGCTCATTTTTTACAGACACTGACCGGCCCGGTGATTGCACCGGACAACCTTATGGCCAGTACGCCCCTGGTGAGACAAGATGGCAATGAATATTACATTATTGATGACATAATATTTATTGCCAACTTGGCTTACTTTTAAAAGATGTAAATATAGTACTTGAAGCCAGGAAAGACGAATCATCTGCAATTTTTTTTTTTTTTTTATTGAAAATTAAAAAATGGTGGGTTACCAGACGAAAAAGTGTAATTTTTTGGCTCAACTAGTCTACCAACAACCGAAACTATTTTAAAAAATAGTATTATTATAATTTATGTAATATTTTCTTCACTGATGGATTAAATTCTGTGCATTCTTTTTTTATATAAAAGCGTCTTTTAAGGTATTATCCTCAATATTAAAAGTTTCCTTATTTCTAAGATTTCATGAATTCATAAATTCAAATTATCATGAGAAAATTGTTTTTATGTTATGTGTTCTCCGTTGTACAATGCCTGCATGTTTCACGTCGGAAAATTTTTTAAGAAAGCCGAAAACATGAGAATTTAACTGGAGGAGGCAAAAATATTTTATCATATACCGGAAGGTACCTTCTACTATTTTGTAATTATGCAGTAGAATTTATTGAGATATAGACAACAGAATTCACTGACATATATACTGCAGAATTTACTAAGATATATACAACATGATTCACTGAGAAATGGAAATTTAAATATCACAGTTTATTATAGTATTTTTTTTTTTCACTCTTTCCATATTTCGTTCACAAAGAGAAATTTAAAAAACATTTATTTTGACTCAAAAGACGCATGACCAGTTTATTCCAAACCTAAGTTCGGGACGATAAAACTATAGTTCGTTATCGTCTTTATGTAATGGATTTGTATACATGGGGTTTTACTGTAGGGCGGAATATAGTAAATATCACAATTGTGAAATAAAACAAATTAGCTGAAAAGTTAAAGGTAATCACTTAAATTCTAAAAAACAAACATAGCTAAATCAATCTATTTCGTAGTACTATGTAAAATTAATAGCTTTTTAATTTATAATTGTCTAGTGTTCATGCTTTGTCACAAATTAGTTAGATTAGTGACAAACACGCAACATCATCTATCACACTCATCACGCACACATACAACTTTATTAGAAATTCGGAATAAAAACACTTTCACCGTATTCTTGACGTTTAAACAGCAAACATTTAAATGCAATTTTAAGAGCTCATTTAATATGAGAATAGAATATTAGTGACTAATTGTTTATGTAATAAGCGTGTTTTGTTTTTGTACTTTATCCAATTAAAAATTTAATGTAACCATTCTTTTGTGAGTTTCCATTTGAAGTGTATTTTTAGTTAGCTTAGAAATTAAGTGTTTTATAAAGACGTCCATAACAGCTGTTAAAATACTTATTTGTGTGTCAAAAACACGTTCGGCTTGATATTGTAGTATAGCAGTGAACGCATCATTTAGTTAATTTAAATACTTTTGTACAGAATTTATGAAATTTACGCACCTTTTTTTAAACTTTATGCAATTTACGCACCTTTTCAAACTTTATGTAATTTGTGTACCTTCTTCAAACTTTGAACACCCTTTTTGCATTCGGAAAACTGAATGAAATATAAGTTTGAATTGATGGCTTTTCGTTTTTAGACAAATATAATGCATTTAAACCGAATTTATTTTGACTATTTTTGGTAATTAATATTGTCTTTCATCATCACTTTTATAATCAAATGTAGATATCATAAATGTTTTTTTCCTCTTTAAAAGAATTTGTTTTGTGTGCATTGCATCTCCTCCTATAATTTAGAAGCGTTTTTTTTTACTTAGTTTACAAAATGATATTTTGAGTCCAAATGTTTAGAGTATAAACACTTGAGGTTTAATAACTATGACGCAAAAAGGACTGATTAATAACTAAAAGAAAAATTATCTGCATGAAAGTAAAGTGAAAGCACACAGCAACGATTACAAATTCAGAAAGTAAATTTGCATCTATGAAGTATATCGTTAATAAGATTTAAGCCTTGTTGGTTTATTTAATCTCCTACTTGTGTCGCAAAACGAAACTCTTAGTGCTAATGCAGATAAGTTAGAAGAGATATAAATTCTTATCAAATCGCTATCAGAAGCGCTGTGGTTGTGATTTTAAATAGTGTTAGCAAAAGTAATGCTAAATGAGCAGTGATAACATTCTTTTGGATTTTAGCCTACTAGTCTATCGCGTTATTCCTAAACAGGTATGGCCAGATTTCTATTTATAATTGTTTACCATTGAAATACATAATTTTTAAATAACTGACTTATGGAATTGAGACAAAATTGAAATCAATCAAATAATTTTTTAATAATGGATTTCATAATTGGGCAATCTACATTTTTGTTAAATTTATTTACGATTATCTAAAGACGTTAACAATTAATTTTTTTTATCAATCACATCGACTGCAAAGTCTCTCAATTAGTAAAACCTCATTATAATGCTATAACTGATAAAATAATACACATATTTTTCAGAGATTATTTAATTTTTAAATTTTAAAAACAAAATAGCTTTTATACAACACTACTTAGTATAAGGAAAAAAATTTAGCCATAAATTGGAGTGAACCCGCTAGTAGTTGATGCCCTTGCAGCATCAAATTTTGATCAAATTTTTGAAAAAACGCGTTTTAGATGTATTTGTGGCATTCTCATATTGATTTGGGCTCTCTACTACTGAATCAACCATTGAAGAATTTTATTGTTCGGGAACTCGTGTCTTCGGAGTGAAGCAATTATTGCTGTGGTAAGCACATCAAGGGAATATTATCCACTTGCACCTTGCGTTTTACAAGCAATATTTTCAGTATTTTTACTGTTTGTCATAGCTGAAGGGAAAATTGGTCTGATCAATTATTGAAAAAATAAAAATTCAAATAAATTGTTAGCATAAGTTTGTTCTTTATTTTCAGCAGATTTAATTATTCCTCATGACAGAACAATCATTAAGGATTGCGGTAAATATGTCAATTGAAGTCTAAAACTTAAAGGCAGAAGAGCCATAATAAAAAATCAACAACACTGACTTTATTTGATCAACAACTGGTGCTGTCATCCTATACTTTGAAATTTCGAATCATTTCACAAATGATCCCATATGGTCATAGTTTAAGGCTACTAATACGTTTAAAAATGACGTCTATTTAAATTATCTGACGAATACACTTATTTTTTGCTCTATTTTCATCTCTTGTTTGAAAGACGAGTCTTTGTTCCAGTTATTTTAAGAACTGCTTTCGTCTGCAAGCTGGGGCACTGACACTGATAGACGTTGCCGCTTGAACCCTCCTTTTATATTTCTAAATTTCGATTACTCCTCCTCTTCTTTTTTAAAGTGTTTACCTTCTTGAAATGTGTTGATCCTGCCTTCAGCAAGTCACTGCTATAAGAGGTAAACCGCTAGAGCTATTAACCTTCTGCTTAGATAACAATTCAGTCACCGATTGTTAAAGCAGTTTAGACATTTCATGGTTAAATAAACTCTCAGCGTTCGTATCCTTTTTGACAGATATACAACGAACAATTCTGAGAATTCAAAAATTTATAAGGATTCCTAGATTATCAGTTTAAAAAATAAGCTTAACTTTTTAATGAACATGTATACCGCTTAAAAATGTGTGCAGTTTTTGTTTTAGTATTTACTCTCTGTAATAAACAATGACTTACGAGGGTTAGACAGTCCGTACTTATCACATAGACCTAATGCTTAATATATTTGGCCCCAATATTTGCCGAAGTATAGCTTCAAACATACGATATTTTTTTCAGATATAATATCAGTAATAAATGATAATTAATAAATTTCAAATAAAACTATGTAGTATTTATAAATCCTTTATATTAACTTGAAAATTGTTTATTAGTTTGTGGCTGGCAAATTCATTGAAGGACTATTTAACGCAATTGCCGTTATTCAATCGAGTTGAAATTAAGCAATTTGTCAATGAAAAAGCATTCTATTAAGTTTTTGGGTTGAAAACAGAGCTTGTCAATCGTATGAAATGGAATTTCTTTGTAGCGGTCAAACACCAGGAAAAGAGCTGAGCTCAAAATATCTTTAAAAAGTCCTAGTTTTTATGAATGTTAAAAAAATAAAAAAAACAGGCAAAGCAAGTCTGTTTCACGAGAAGAAGAGCTGTAAAAGTTCAATACAACTGCATTTAAAAGTTTGAAAATCATATAAAATTTTGCTTTTAAGCGTTATTTTTTCTTGTAATAAATTTTTTTAAATGTCTTTTAATCTATCTTATAAAATTTTTTAAAGTGTGTTAAAAATCCCATAATTTTACCCTTAAAATGTTTGTCAGATTTTTTTTATTTCTGTTCTAGGAAAAAAAATTAATGTATTTTAAAGTTATACTTCGGCAGGTATTGTGGCTAAATTATCAAGCATTATGATATGCAGGTAATCCCTCTTAAATACCAGAATGTCTTCATTTTCATATTATAATAGTTTTAGGTACTACTTAATGGGAAAGTAGGGGATTAGAGAAATAATGAGGAAAAAATGCTTTTGAACCTTATAATTTCGGTTGAGAAGAATTGCAATTATTTTTCCTTCAACCCAGGTTCAAATTGAAATAGTAAATATTGCCTTCAACATTAATATTTATTTAAAGTGAACAGTTAGAAAATTTCGAATTTTTTTTTAATTGCAATACAACTATGAAACACAATGAAATATACTAATAATAGGTACTTTAAGGAAAACTTATAAAACCATTTTATTTTAGAGATTGCCTTTGAATGCAAAAATAAACATGGAATTGAAACTCATTATACATAGAGAAAAATCAAACCTCCATCCAAACTTCTTTATATGAATCAAATAGTGCAAATCCGTATCCTGTTATTTATACTATTATACATACATTATTTATTTTTCTTCTTTAATTAAAAAAAAAAACGTGTTTCGTACTCCGTAATGTATTCCAAACTAGTGATTTCAAAACCAAGATGATATTTCAAGACCTAAATAGTCAATTGTTTAAATATAAAGTGTTTTGTTTTATTTAATTATTATACAGTAAAACATTCATTTTTGAAATGGATATTACTCTTTTTGAAATAGAGCAATTTTCGACAAATTAAAAGATTAAATTGAAAATTGTACGGATTTCTCTATGAAGCCCTAATAACTATATTTGCATTTTTAATCTCTCATCACAATTGAAATTTCTAATATATTAAATTTTCAATCTTAGTTCAACTATCCGTTTTCAAAATAACTAAAAAGTAAATTGTAGAGATATCTTATGAATGAAATTTGTTATATTATAGTGATATTTATCCCATATTAAAAAAAAAATTAGTAACTTGAGGCAGCAAATATACAGAAAGTAAATCGATTCAATTGAAATTGGATCGATTCAATATGTAATTATTTTAATAAAACTGAAAATAATTTTTATAAAATTACATACAAAAAGGACGCAACGATACACAATTCAAATACCGTTCTGTACTTTTTTAGTTAATAGAACATAAGTAAAATAATTTCCGTTTGTCTAGATTTCAATGTATTAGTCCAATACTTTGGATAATTCGTTACAAATTTAAGCAGATATGCAACAATATTAGAATGATATACTTCTTTTGAATTTTAATAGAACAGAACGTAAAACTAAGGCATTTTTGTCATCTATTATGAATAATAAAGGAAAAAACAATATACATAATAAAAAAAGATAAGCGATTAATATTACTCCGTATCTAGTTTCTTTTCTATTAATATTTTTAAAGAACTTAGATGGTATACTTCAAAGTTTTTTCATTTAAAAATATTTGTGTTTTGATCATAGCTTGTATTTGAATTCATTCCATTAAAATATCCAACATTTGAAATATTGCCTTGAATATTCATTTGCCTTCAGTAAATATAGATATTGAATAGAATTTTAATAAAGTTTACCTAGAAATAGATCTTTACATTAAACGATATTGAGGAACAATGCAGTAAAGTATGTTTTTTCAACATAATAGAAATTAAATACGTTCATCTGGATCTTACATTAGACTCTAGTAGTTTAAGTACTTTATAATCAGACGTAAGAATATTAAAAGGCGTACTAATTTACCCTTATTAATTCATAAAAACTCCCAATTTATTATACTACAGATAACTTTGATAAGATTAATCACCTCATAAACTTATAAAATAATTATAATTGAAATGCTGAGAATAACTAACGTATTAAATAGAACTACTCTATGTAGGGTCAATGTGAGTATTCTTTACTTGGAAATTTGATCTACAAGAAGAATGCATCGAGAATATTAAATGGTTAGGAACAGGAAATTATAGATCACGAAAAGCTTGCCAAATCGATATTTTACCTAAACGTCGTTTTACTGCACATACCAAACAGAAGGCAAAAGAGAGAGAGAGATTAATCCGATTGGGACAAATATGTTAAGGAGAGTTGGTACCCAAAAAATTTAATCGATTTTGAGTTTATTATTGGTAATCAAAATTTAAACTATCCCCTTTAAAAATACACCTTATTTGTAATACTACATCAACTAGAAGCATTTTTAATAATTTTTTTAAGACAAAATTGGTAACTATTAGTGTAAGTAAAGTTTTCTTTAAAATTAGTTTTTCCTCAAAACTAAATTTTTCATTATTCACGTACCTTTTTCTCAGAAACTGAGCAAACTATCTTCCAGAAGTTTTCAACATATATTCCTTTTATATATCTGCATATACTGAAGTGAAATTTTGTTGTTATTTTAATTGTTATTTTTGTTTCGGCAAAAAAAAAAAAAAAAAAAAAATCAATATCAAAAGTTAACTTCAGTAAAATAACAAGTGTCTGCTAAATACACTGAAAAAAATTAGGCTTCTATGTCAAATACTTTCTGAGAAAAAGGTACATGAAATAGGCCAAATTAACATTACCGGTATAAAGGGTACCAACTCCCCTTAAGAACACGTGGATTTAGACCATTTTATTAATCTAAAGAATATAAAAAAATTTTACTTTAAAGTATGAATGTGGAAAGCATTATTGTTAATAACATTGAATATGATACTGGTATTGCAAAGCACTGTAAAATGTTTTTATTCAAATTATTATGAGTGTAATACAGAATAGTGTGGTTCTTTTGCAACATAAACATTTTTTTTTTTTTTTTTTTTTTTTTAATATTATTTATTAGAAAATATAATTTTAATATTTTTTGAGCTATGAATATCGCTGAAATTAGTACCTAAAAGTTCGCGTAGTCATTGTCTCCATCGTTCATTTATATGAATTAATGGCGCAAAATGGATAATAGAAAGGAATTTGAAGATCGTAATTGGTAAGAATAGTAATTTTCTGTATTCCACGTTGTATTAAAAATAGAGATAATATATATTTTTAATATAAGGTGGAATGCAGAAAATTACTACTTTTACAAATTACGACCTTCAAATTCGTTTCCATTATTCATTTTGAGCCATTAATTCTCAGTAAAAAGCGACCTTCAAAAAAAGAATCATTCAAAAATAGAGAGAATAGATATTTTTAATTTACATTAAGTTAAAATTTGAAATGGCGCCAGTTACATTTAAACGATATCAAGGAACTAAGTCTCGTAAAATTATTTCCTTAAACTTGATTGAAATATAAGGAAATATCTGGGTTTTGAGTAGGACTTTAAGACTAAATAAATATTGCATTATAGTAAATTGGAAAATTGGAATTTCTTATATTCAACACCTTGACTATTTCAATGATCGTACTAGACATCAGTGATGGTGGTATTTTTAAAACAATACCTAATATTAGTTGTAAAACTGTTTCAAAATATCGAATTTTAACATATATAATATGTATATTTAACAATTCGATTTCTCTCAGTTAAAAATAAATCATAAAGCCTTCGACATTTAAAAATTATTGATTACTTTTGAAAAATTTTCCATAGTTGAGGAACAAAATGTTTTAATCGCATTTTGGAGGAATTTTTTGTATTTGCTTTATTCGTTGATACTGGAGTAATATTAAAACTGAAATGCAATCACTGGGGTCGGATAGCGCCAGATTTTTAAAAATTGTGGGGTTAGTATTTTATTCAATTAAAATTAAGTTAGTTTAATTTTGATTGAATAAAACACTGATACCACTATTTTTAAAAATCTGGCACTATCCATTCCAAATAATTACATTTTAATTTTAATAATACTTTAGTGTTAACGAGCAAAGCAAAAACATATTTGAACAAATAAAACGAAACTGAAATTGAAATTAATGCTAGAAATACTTAATTTTTTCATTTAACAGTAATATTAAAAAAGAAAATAACATGAAATTTTTTCCTGTCACCATTGATCAAATAAAGACAGCAAAACATTTTAGAAATAATTGAAAGTGTCAGAGAAAAGGCAAAACAATTCACTTACCTATTGTTGTAATGACTGTAATGCAGTAAAGCAAAGCACCAGAGAACGACCACTGCAATTCTGGGTCCACACTATCTTTCCCATCATAACCTTCATTTTTGACGGCTTGAACAACTTCATTCTCGAACTGCTTCAATCTGAAGGCAATCAGACTCGTCCAGTTGTCCTCGTACAAGACATTGAGGGTGACGGTAATATTCCATAGGTCTTTCAGACACTTTTCCCGGTATCCCTGTATAGTAGACCGCTGATTGATCTCGTTTGGGGCTTCCAAAGATTCGAATGTGAGGGCACCCACTATGGCATAGCCTACAACTAGACCGCACAGACCCACGTGGGAAAAGAGGTGGGTCAAAAATATACGACAGTAGTACCGGCATTTGGCCAGTTTTGACATGTTCCTTGTATCGGCCATTACTTTTACTAGTAGAAGTTTTGAGTGCAACTTATTAAAGTTAGCTTCTTATGTATTCTTTAGGTGTCGAAGATAAGTGAACTGGATTTCTTCGTTCCAAGTTTGTTGCTGAATCATTGGTTTTTAATCAGTGTATCATAAATGAATTATGGTGAAAATTTCTGGAGGAGAGGGAGAGAGATCTTAAAATATACTGTTCATTTTTACGGGAAATTTGAATTTAAGAACAATGAATGCCACTGCATATTTGCTAAGTTTTAACTTTTAAACTTAGCTAACAACTCCTTCATTATAATACGAAAATTATTCACAGATGGAATTGTTCAGTTAACGTTTGTAACTAACACATCAATAGTCACCAAATTACCATTCACATTAAATTTTGGTATAGAATGCCAAAGAACTTGGAGTAATTATTTTGTTGGAAGTTCTATGTTTTTGAAATAAACTAAATTATTTGTCACAAAACATAGTGATCTCTGATGACAAGTTTTCATCCAAGATTTCTATTTATTTCGAAATGCTGTTGAACAATAAGTCTTCCATTCAGTTATCATAAAGCATAGAAGTTATCGTATCAATCCTTGATTTAAATTCAACAAAAAATATTAAATTTTCACTTGCTGTTGAGTTTTCTCTTAAACTGTCATTTACGCTCAACTCCAATACATAAAAATACGCAATATCTTACCTTAAATATCATCTACATTTATGCTGAAAATTTTAAATTAACTTGCGATCATACATTTCCCATGAGTCCGTAAATAGACGAGTTCCATTCTTAAAACAGAAGACTTTTTTAAGTAAAAAGCTTAATGCAAATGCACTGTATTTCCAAAGTTTAATCAGACGATTATTTTAATTACAAGATATCTAATTGTCCAGAACACACATTTTCTGGTATCCACAATACATGCAGCATTCAAAAGAAGATTATTAATCGTTCTTCTTACACCCGATAACGAAACGTGAGAAAAAGGGTGTTATTCCAATTTTTCTTTCCCGTGCGTTCCATTCTTCATGTGAAGTTAGATGATGAATTTGGCGTTGTGTCACACACTTCGTTCCAAGTTTTCTCTGACGAGACACGGGGATGCTACTGCCCTCGTAACTACTCTAGCGGTAAAGGACGTGAAGGGGGATTTGTTCTAGTTCATGTGAGTACCGGCATTTTTTCTTACTTCTTTTGCTTTATTTTGAATGTGTGTTGGCATCTTCAGGGGAGCTATGCTTACGCCCTCTGTGTGGGAGACGGGAAAGCATCGCAATAGATGTTAAACGTGATAAAGCGAAAGGTTTTGTTAAGAAAGAAGATCTATAAGCTAAATTTAATTCTGACAGAACTACCTACTCTAATTTTATTTTATTTTTAAAAAATAAGGTAAATTTATATAAATACAATTTTAATTCACTTTTTAACATAACACTTAATTAATAAGCATATATTTTTAAGTATAACTGATAAAAAATATTGTACTTTTCATATTTAAACAATTTTTAAATGAAAATACATAAAGTATATTGAAGGTGATCCGCCAGATTTCAAAAGTCCTTCATGTAAAATAAAGGAAACAAACTACATTGTTTAGAAAATTTCCCATTGAATACTTTCTTCTGGAATATCTAGTGATAGTGACTTTATCACAAATTTCTCTTCACGATTTGTCAGAATGATAAAATCGTTAGTAGCTTCATTATCAGTGGCACCTCACAGGACCTGATTTAAGCACGGACAGAAGTCCTCGATTAGTGCTGGATGCAGCTTATTTGGAAACCACTAAATTATATGCATTCTTGAAGTCAATAAAAAATTATATTGCGTTTACTAAAAATTTATACTATGTTTAACTATTAAAAAATTAAGCTTAAATACACAACATTAAAAAAAAATTCCTTTAAGTACTATAATACTGCGTTTTGCATAGAAACCACAATTTGCAAACATTTAATCTATTTTTTCATTCTTTTATATTTGGTAGCATTTTGTTTCCTTGCACTGCTGGTGCCTCCATTTAAAAAAAAAAATTTCAGACCAGCCGGCGATGTGTCGACATTTTTAGTTATGTTGGAAAAATTCCTTATATTAACTTCAATTGTGTTTGTGTGTGTGTTGGTTTGTTTGTGATTAGCAAATCTTCGCATGGCTAATCAACCCACTTGCCGTCATCTAGTATAGCTGAAATTTGACAGACAGACCCGTTAACGATTAATGCATTCTATCAAGTTTTAGGGCCTGTCACTAAAAGGTTACTTTTACATACGTTTCTATTGTTGTTTCGGAAGATCAATTTACCCAGTAGCTGTCATTCAATTGAATTGAAACTTTACAGATTGCCTCGTGGTCCATAATAATACATTCTATCAAGTTTTGGAGGCAAAGAAAAGTTGGTTGAAGGCACGGAATCGATAGTTTTCTTTTTAATGGTCAAACACTTCGAAAACTCTATCTGAGCTCAAAATTGCTTAATTAAGTTGCAATTGCGCATAAAAGTTGGTAATCTATGTAAAGGATTTGTACTAAAAACTTTTTTTTTTTTTCATGAATTAATTTTTTTATTAAAATTGTCTTATAACTTTTTGAACGGAAACGAGTTTCTGAATTCAGGGGAAGGACGAATTATATGTATTTCAAACAAGTCAAGCAAACTTCCGACAAAACGAAATTACATAAACTTTACTTGGAAAAGACATTTTGAGACTTTGGTTGCTAATGGGGTTTATTTACTATAGGGATTTAATTACGACAGTCGCCAAATCAGATCACATCCATGTCACAGTAATGCTTTTTACCATCGTCATATAACATGCGTTACATATACATGTGTTACATAGTTATTTTACATAGACTCCATGAAACATAAAACAGCCTTCTGTTGTTAAGCAAATGATAGTAATTGTTCCTACAATATAGAAATGTGTAAAGTAACTACTACAGTTAAACTTTCCATGCATGTTTATTAGAATACGGGGTTAATTGGAATCCTATATTTGTTTTGGTGAAAAAAGAAAAAAAAAAGTCTAAATACGGGCCTAACCCAAAGCCAATTAATTAAATTTTTGGCTTTTGATTTTCCATATTCCGAAGGTAAAAAACTCATAAATTTAATTCCGTGTCTCTATCAGTGACGTTTATGTACTTGGGTCTGCTGGTGCTAATATGAAAATGCTGCACATTCCACTATAAATAGAAATAAGGGGGAGGGATGGGGGGAGAGAAAACATATTCTCTGACATACATAAAAAATGTTATGATATTGAAAACAAGCCTGGTTTGGGATGAAGGGAGGGAGGAGAGATAAAGTTATTTTGGATCTTTGCATTCTGTATTCCAGCAACTTTCAGTGATTTCTTGTAATTCCATACAACCGTATTCTAACATATTATTTTTAATGTTTTAATTGGTTAACGTATACCATGTATACATATATCTGCTTTAATAGCTAATTAATACCAAAACTATATATTTTGTGTTAATCACATTTTGTGTTGTTTTTCAAAAATTATCATTCCTCGTCCATGGATTTTTCTCATCTTGTTTTATTTATCCTCCTCCCAAAACATCCATGGGGAAGATGTCAGTGAGTTTGTGCATGTCATCTTAGCTAAGAAGTACTTGAATATTTTCATAGTGCTTGAAAATAATCATATGATTCATTTCTTGAATAATATATTTTCAAAATGAGCGAAAATGAGGGATCAGTTTGTTCCACAAATCAGCCTTCCTTCTCGAAATTTTGGAAAAGAAATCCATAAAAGGAATATTTGAGTTTAAGCGAGGATTGCAGAATTTTTTGTCCGGTCTTTTTTATGTAATTATTTATAGAGGTTAATTAAATACTAAGAACTGTATTAAATTGAATAATTAGAAAAAAAATTTAGCAATATGCATTCCCCCCCCCCCCCCCACAAAAAGCTGCACTTTGAGGCTTCAGATAATTGTATGTCTATATCAATGTCAAAGAGATTTTTTTGTAGCTTTGTGTTAGTTGCACATAAACCTATGAGATATTGATTATGTAAAATATCGAAACTTGCCCCTTTTCAGATGGTTGATATGCCAATTCAGAATTTTTAGCTTACTAGTTTCTAGTTTTATGTTATAAAACATACATTTTACAAGGATATTTATGGACTGTTCGACTTCAGTAGAACTACTACTTATTTCTTAAAAATAGGGCCGTGGAAAATGTTCAATTCTTTTGCAGTCATTTAGATCGTATCTCAAAAAGTAAATGTAAGGAAGTTATAAAATTAAGTGATTTCATTAAGAGCCTTAGAGATTTTTTTAGAAAGAGTTTATAATAACTTTAAAAGGTGTACACGTTCCTTAACATATTTTCAATATTCTTGGTCTTTATTTTAAATGTAAAATTGAAATTTCATTTACATCTTAAATATAATTTAAGTTTACCCTAAAAAAGTATATATCTTATTCTTGAAAAAACATCTTTTCTATCAAATTGAATTAAGTGAATTGTCTTTCTAATGTTTTGTATCTCGGCAAAATACAAAGTTGTCATAAAGAAACTTTGCCGATGTATGGACCTCCAGCGGCTGTTCCGTTCACTTTTTTAACACGTTTCTAAATATTAGGCGATATCTCCTTATTCTTAGATTATAAGTAATCATTTTTTTTATGATAGGAATTACTTGGCAATTGCATTTAATTTTATTTGAATATGTGTTGTGAAATTTATAAAGGAGGTGCCAAACTGAAAAATAAAGAAGCAGTTATTTTCAGAAAGCTATATTGATTCCGTAATTACTTATAACAACAACTATAATAATAATGGATCTACAGCAACAAGAAGAGAAACAAAAAAGTTTTAACAACAAATATAGTTTGTCTTTGTTGTGGTAGAAGTTAAAGACCTGGAGAATACAATGCTGCAATAAAAGTGTTAATACTTCAGCCAACGAGTGTCTGAGTTATTTTAAGCTCATATATATCGGTTTCAGTTTGTTTTAATTCTGAACGATGACGATGAGTTTATGGACTGTGAGTGCACAACTCTGTTGAATGAACCAATAGACTGGGAAGGAAGTCCCTCTGGGAATCCGTTTGTAACTGATGCGGTTATGATTGCCCTAATCACAGATCGAAAGATCGTCGTTGGCCGCAAGCGGATTGCCAAACGGGCTGTCTTGCCTCATTAAGTTTAAGATATATTAATAAGTGGTTATGCTACTTGGAGTGGTTATGGTAATGGTGGGGAGCATAAGATAATGTGAAAGATATTAAAAGGGTTGGAAGGGTTTGAAAAAAACTGTGTTCTTTTGGTCTTGTGGATTTAAAAGATATTTGAAAAAGTAAAAATTACAAAAAAACATCTCAAGTCGAGGATTGAAATAGAATTCATATGTTCTTAAGGAGTATTCGTGTCAATCGGTAGTGGTTTGTGGCTTTGAAGAGACATTTAAAAAACAGCTTTGCAAACATTCGAATAAAGTTTGGATTGAAAGTTCATGCATTAAAAAAAATCTTCGATTCATGTTGAAATCAATTATAAACAGTGTGAGATAAAAGAGAGTTTAGATAATGTCATTCGCAAATCCTAGAAGTTTCTAAAGGTACAAGATTTTTTCTTGCAATCAAGAAGATACTTCGGTTGATGTTGAAATCAAAAGATAAATGCGAGAACTTTGAAAATAAAGTAAAAATTTCTTTCGTAAAAACCCAAATGAGTATATTTGATATTTGCATACGTAAACCGACATCGATTTATAATGGAACCTAATTGAAATGGGGAATATCTTGAATGGGAAAATAGAAAATTACTTCCATATAATCCCAGAAGTAAAATACTTGATGAGCCTGATCTTGCATTCGAAAAATTGGAGTAAAAGGAAACCATTAAGAAGCTTTCTTAAAGATAATGTAGAAACTGACTTTCAGAAGAGCCCACAGGATTGGTTTGTATATTTTAGAAAACCTGAAAGCATGGCGAATGAGAATGGCATGAGGAGAATGCAGAAAAATAACTCCACATAATTACATAAATACATTATAAAAGAATTATTGTGTTCAAAATATAGTCATGGTGTAACCAAAAGAAAAAGGATATAAAACTCCATCTTTAGAAAAACTAAGCACTGTATTTTACGATTTCTTAAAAGCCAAAGTAATCATTAAAAAACGATTGAATGAAAGAAAACACCCAACAATTTGGAGACTTGATTTAGAAAACTTCTCTGTACTGTTTAAAATTCCAAGAGAATAGTTTTGGTACGTCTTATTCAATAATACAAATTGAATTATTGTCTTTGAATGAAAATAATAATATTAAAAAAAAAAATTAAAAAAAAAAAAAAAAAAAAAAAAAAAACGCAATAGGAAACTTAAAAGGTGTTATTTTTGGAAAGAAGCGAAATGAAACGAATGTAAATTTCAAAAGTATATCCATAAATCCATTAATTTTTTTTTTAATATTTTTATAACAATTTAATTTCTTAAACGATGAAAGTATAAACCACTGACATAGGTTTTATAAACTGGGATTATTTTTGAAAAAGTGCTGAGAAGATTAAGTTTGACTTCGTTGTAAAATCATAGATGGCAGCATCAAAAATTACTAATTCCAAAGTTGAAAGTGTAATTCTGACTTTTGATTCCTAAAATTTCCATATTTTTCTACTTTATTCATTACACAACACATCCATAAAATTGAATAAAAAGCTTAAATGTTCACAACACAAAATTTGAAATTTGTAAAGAATTAAGGAATTCATTTAAAAGTAAATGTGAAAGAAACCTTACAATAAATAAGAAATCAAATTTATTAGGTACTATTCTTCCCATTTTTATTACTTAAAATTCTTTGAATAATTTTAGATTTAAGAGTAATTGAACAAATTTTAATAAATAAAATATTGTCCTATTTTTGGCGTCCGACCACAGCGGAAAAGGTTTTCAACTCGTTTGCTTTCCACGTCAGATCGACCAGCCCATGACACCCAACCCCTCCGATTTTTATGAAAATTGGTGTGAACCCTTTTCTTATGATTATTAAGAAAAATCGCGAATATATGTTTTAGATATTCCTACTAGTTGAAATTTTAGAGCTCTTTAAATTTATAAACTTTTCATCTGTGGCATTTCTAAAATTTTCGAAGGGGGGAAGGGGGAGAAAAAAAAAAAAAGGAGTTTGTTAGCTTGTTATAGAAATATTTTTTCTTCATAACTACTGATTATATCTTTATACTTTTTTTTTTTTTTTTTTTTTTTTTTTGCAATTCAATAAAAATAAGCAAAATTAAATATATATATATATATATATATATATATATATATATATATATATATATATATATATATATATATATATATATATATATATATATATATTATTGCCCCAAGTAAATATAAAATTTCACTCAAATTTATTAAATTGTACATACTTATTTGTTTTCGAAAAAAAAAGCATGTTTTTGCATTAAAAACTAGGATAGTGTAATATCACAAAACTTTCAATTACACTATAATATGGATCACTGCATTAAAATTTGATATGGGTCATGTTCAGATTTTCACTTATTTTAATAAAAATGAGCAGTTTAAGCGATATTTTTGGCAATAATTTTTACAAAGCCATAAAAATAATCTGCCAAGATGGCGAAATCGGTGATGTTATTCGATGGACATTACATTCTCCTTTCTTGTGCCTGAAACAGATAAAAGCTAATCGTTGATGGGTGATGCTCAAGGGCAGAGATGGGCAAGTCTGTGTTAAAGGCACTCGTTTTCCAACTTTTTACTCTTTTATCGCATTCCAACTGGAATTTCGGTGGTGGGGAAGTTAAAAACACTTTAAGAGACATTAGTAGAGAGATTTTAATCAAAATCGTCTGAGCTGTTTTTTAGCAATTGCTAAGAAAACATGATTTTTTCATGATTTCAACCTTATGCGCATGCACTATTTTGACGAAAACCTTAGAGGTAGGTCCCAGGCACGTAACCAGTGAGAGGGATGTGGGGATATATCCTTTCCCGAAATGTTTCAGTTTACTGTTAGAAAGAAAAAACCAAAGAATTTTTTGTTTAAATTGATACATTTATTTGAAATGTTTTAAAATTTCTAAGCATACGTAGGAAAATATACATGCAACAATATATTTTTGGAATTAATAACAAAAATTATTGTTATGATTGGTTGAGTTATAATTTCATATCCCCTCCCGAAAAAATCTTTGGCTACATACCTTGTAGGTCCCATAGCAACCACCAACCAGCATACCAAATTTGAACATCGTAGGTCAATTTGTTCGGGAGTTATGCTGACCACGTACTCACAGACACACATATATACAGACACATTCACATACATTGTATCTAGGCCACTTTTTTGAAATCAGGGTGTTAGAAAAAGTGGAGAAATGCAAAAAAAAAAAATGTCCCTTCTTTTTTTTGAGTGAATGCTATACTTTGGTTACCCTATTTAAACATAAGGGTAATTGAAAGTAAAAAAAGTTGAATGTGGTTCCTTCAGGAACCGTCTTTAATAAGTGAAAATTATTGCAAGAACACATATTATCTTTCTAAAACATAAAATTAATGTTTTTCGGCCTTGTTGTAGTAAAAATTTACACTTTTACCAGTTTTTCTGGAAAAAACGTATTTTTTAATATTTGAATTTGAAACATGTTAATATTACTAAATCTAAAGTTGCAAAACACGAAAATGACTGCGAATATATATACTATCTTTGTGAAGAATAAAATTAATCAAATTTTATATCCATACGTTTAAAATTTGCAAATTTATCTTAGTAAACTTCGTATTCAGGAATATAAATGTTCATCATGCAAAAAAAAAAAATCTGACCTATACAAATGTAATAAAATATTAAAATTATTGTGTGAAATTTTACTTTTTGATGAATTGAATGTAATGGTATTTTCCACTTCTGGTTGACATTTTTTTTCCAGTATTGTTTGAAAAAAAATTGTTTGTTTGAAGAAAATGTTACTTCCTAAAACTCAAAATTTCCGCATGCTCCTGCCATTCTTAAAACCTAAATGAGATTTTGCAATTCTTTATTGAGCTCCATGAATTAATACTTCTTGAAAGAATTGCTTAAGCCTGATAATAAAATTTAAAATATAAAAGTTTTGGGTTTATTTTTACTTTCAATTACCCATATGTTTACATAAGGTAATGAAAGTATAGCATTCGGTAAAAGAAAATCGACTTTTTTTTGCATTTCTCTAGGTTTGGAACACTCTGATTTAAAAAAAAAAAAAAAAAAAAAAAAAAAAAAATGGTCTAGGAAAACTAAGATGTTCAAATTTGGTGAATTGGCTGGTGGTGGCCATAGGACCTACCAAATAAGGTTTTCATAAAAATAGCAAATGCGCATAAGTTTGAAACCATGAAAAAATCATGTTTTTCAGCTATTGCTAAAAAACGGCTCTAACGATTTTGATTAAAATCTCTGTATTAATGTATCTTAAGGTGTTCTAACCATCCCCACCTCCGAAATTCCCTATTTTTTTCCTCCTATTTTTTTTTTTTTTTTTTTTTTTTTTTTTTTATGTTCCTAGTAATATACTCTTACTTTTTAAGCATCGGATTTAAAATAAGTAAAATAGTTTTTGAGGAAAATGATAATTACTGTACCTATAGGTAAAAAAAAACGTTAAAAAAAGTATTTTTCAATATTTAAATTTGTAAAAAAAAGTTTATATTTTATTCAAAAATCCATGTTTATTTTTGTCAAATAGATCTTCAGAATGACAAAAAAAAAAAAAAAATTAAGTCATTTTATTCATATTTGTTGAAGTTTTAACATTTTGAGTAAGGTGGGATTATTGCAGCAATGCTAAATTCTCCATAAAATATAGTTTTCCTGCTATAGCAGTTATCGGATCAGCTAAAAAAATTGCCAGAATAAGGATAAGGTTTCAAAGATTATAAGCACTCAAAAAATAGAAAATTGATACTTTTATAATTTTTTGTGAAAATAAGGGGCACCAAGTCCCCTTAATGAATGATGATTTTGTGCGCAGTGGCGGATCCAGAAATTCGCCCTGGGGGGGGGGGCACACAACAATCGTGTTAAATACTCACAAGGGGAGAGAAAGGTCATCATCAAAAGCTGAAAATCACATTTACACTATAGAGTAATTAAAATAGAAAAATTGGCACTTAACTTACTAATGTTTTTCAAAATTAAATTTAGTTTTTTTTTTTTTTTTTTTTTTTTTTTTTAATAAATTAGCCAAATTTAAAATATAATTAATTGCACTTGGCAGAGTGATTAATACTGCTTTAGAATAAAATGTTGTAGTTATATTTAAAATATATATATATATTAAAAAAAAATTATATTACTGATCTAATTTCAAACACAGTCTTCTCTTTTGTTTCAAAGCAAAAACATCCAATACTTATAAAGGAGATAGATTAGCTGCTGCTTCTTTATGAATGTGAAGGCTGGCCAACCCACTTAAACGTTCTTCCGTCATCGTAGTCCTAAAAAATATCTTTATCCGACGGAGAGTAGAAATGAACCTCTCCGCAGTACTGCTTGTATTTGGAAAAGTGCATATTAATTGAAGAAGTGTTGATATATTTTGCAAATCTTCAGTGTATTTGATTGCTTCCGCTGGAGATTTGGGTAACTTTCTGTCCATCCCACATATGCTTCCATATTTCTAATTCCCCTTCCAGTGCTTGGAAACAGGGTAAGCGGATTTATACATTTTACTACCTTCTATGACAGAAGTTTCGAAATCTTCATCGAAATGTGAATTAACTGGTAATAACTTTTGCAAGTTCGCGACATTAATCATTTGTGATTTTGGGAATCTTGTTGAAAGCTCATGGATGAGGAAGTCCATGAATGGAATATAAATGCTGATTCTGAAGTAATCTTCCGTAGATTTGCATTGCACATTGGCTCTGTTTTTTTGATTGCCTGTTAGTCTTGGCTTCTTTATTTCAGTCCCCATCTGATCAGCCAAATTTTCAGCTTTTAAATACAATTTATTAAAATGTTCGCTGCTACTTTCTCTGCAACTTTGTAGGCTTTTCAGTGTGGCATCAACTAACTTCATTGCTTTGAGCACATCCATGTACTCTGCTTGGAGTCTTGTGGCTAAGGGGAGAGTCAGTGCAAACACATCTGCTAAAACTACCACGCTAATGATAAATTCAGGTGACAAAATACTGTACATAAATGAAAAGGCATTACTTCCTTTTCCGTTCTCTGAATTGGCAATAGATTTCAACACTTTGGGTAAGAAGGGTAGGGTATCTAAAAAAGTTAGTACCGAATCATGGCGATCGATCCATCTCGTTTCACACAACTTTTTCACTGCATGCTTATCTTTCTTCAGAGTATCGTGCATTCCTTCATCTAGTTTGTGCAGCCTCTTAGCAGAATCTCTAAAAAAATTTGCTACTGACGATATTACCCCAATAGCATTTCTTATTGATGGAGTTGAGCAGGCCTTACTAATAACTAAATTTAATCTGTGATTAGCGCAGTGGCTATAAATGGCAAGGGGTTGTATTTTGGCTATTCTAGCTTGAAGTCCTTGATATTTTCCACTCATATTGGAACCTCCGTCGAAAGCTTGACCACGGCAGATGGATATATCTAAACCTAGGTTCTGCAGTTCTTCCAATACTACTTTACACAAACCTTCACCAGTGAGATCTTCAACTTCTAAAAATTTGATAAAATCTTCATTTATAGTAAAAGTACTTTTATTATAATAACGGATACAGATCGACTATTTCTCTTTGAAAGCCATGTCAGTGGTTTCATCAACAATCATTGACGTCATTCAGAATGAGAAATGTACGTTTTCCCACCAAAAATTATAAAAGAAATAGATTTTATAAATTATTTGGGGAGGAAATTCAATAATATCCAGTGTAACTTTACATTTTCTGGGGGGGGGGGGGGGCACGTGCCCCCTGTGCCCCACCCTGGATCCGCCAATGTTTGTGCGCTATAGACTTTGGTAACAGTTTAACGATAAAATAATAGTACGGGAGGCAGCGACACTCTTAGGTCAGTCATCTTACACCGGCTGAATCGTGTAAAAATAGTAAGCTAACTTATAGGTAATGTCAAAAATCCAATTCCGCTGGCACGACCGCTGTGGGTGTAGGCGGAGAGGCGGTCAGAACATGTAAAAAAAGTTTAAAAAAATAAATTGATTTTATAGCGGCTGAAACTTGTTTCTACCTTTTATTTTAACTATTTTCTGATGTTTTGTGGTATTCCGCAGGTAATCCGAGGGTGGGTTATACTACAGTTTCTCATTTTTGTACGTAAAAAAAACGCGTTTCTTAAATGGATTTTACACGGGCTGAAACTTGTTTCTATCTTTTATTGGGACTATTTTCTGATGTTTTGAGGCAGCCCACTGGTATCCCGGAGGTGGGTGGGAAAAGAAAAAAAAAAAGAAAGAAAGAAGAAAAGAAAAAAAAAAAAAAAAAAAAAAAAAAAAAAGAAGGGGAAAAAAAGAAGGAAAAAAAAAAAAAAAACCCATCGTTTTTAAAGTTATTTTACACCGGCTGAAAATTCTACACTAGAAGTATTTACTAAAGTTATTAAGTATTAATTAAGAAAATAATGTTCAGCTAACTGAGAGGAGTGAGTAGACTTTAGCCGAGTCGATGAAATTTTTGCACACTAAATTGTATTTGAACCATTCCAACCCGCGGGGTAACTTCTTTTTCCATCACTACCTAGCACGTATAATGGGATATTTTTAAATCTTGCATTTCATACTATAACAATAGAAATGTGAATGGTATAAAAGTTATTTTATCTGTCAAATATTCACAATTTCACGAAATTTTTTATTTCGTTATAACTACAAAGCGGAAAATATGGTTTAATGACACGTATGAATATTAATAACTTGAAGAAAAAAAAAATTAAATCTTCTCGTTATCTGAAATATAAAAATTATCGTCAACATCCGGATCATCTTCGTCTAGTGCACTTTCTTCATCAATATCTACCAGCGGAATACCTCAAAACATTAGAAAATAGTACAAATAAAAGGTAGAAACAAATTTCAGTCGGTGTAAAATCATTTTATTGTTTAACTTTTTATACAGGTTCTGACCGCCTCTCCGCCTACTCTGATCACGGTCGTGCCAACGGAATTGGATTTTTGACATTACCTATAAGTAAAATGACTGACCCAAAAGTGTCACTGCCTCCCATTTAAATTTTTTTTTACATGTTCTGACCGCTTCTCAGCCGCCACCCACCACGGACGTGCCAGCGGTATACCTCAAAACATCAGAAAATAGTACAAGCAAAAGGTAGAAACAAGTTTCAGCCGGTGTAAAATCACTTTATTTTTTTAAACTTTTTTTTACATGTTCTGACCTCCTCTCCTCCTACACCCACACGGTCGTGCCAGCGGAATTGGATTTTTGACATTACCTATAAGTTAGCTTACCATTTTTACACGATTCAGCTGGTGTCAAATGACTGACGCAAAAGTGTCGCTGCCTTCCATACTATAATATCTTGTTATCTAAACTATACTCAAGTGCATAGTGCATTCAATTTGATGCCTAATGAATTTATAAGGCTATATAAGGATAAAACAAGCTGTCTGCCTGGTATCTGTGAATCTATAGAAAGCTACTTAAAATTAGAGTATAGCCCTGAAATTTTCACCATAAGTAGTTTTGGCCTTCTAATTGTACCTATGACAAACAGAATGTTAAAATTTTAATTATTTATTTTTTAATTAATATTTTTAATTAATGAAATTTTTTTTACAAAACGAATCTGATTGGGCTACAGCTCTAAATTTTTTTATTAATTTTTTTAATTAATTAATAAATATTCTACAAAAAGATTTCAAATAGAGCTATATGGTTCTGAAATTTTCATTTTCAACATTAATTTTTCAGTCTTGGCCATCTAATTGGAAATTTAAAAAACAGAATTTCAAAATTTTGATACGCTTTTTTTTAATTAATTTTTTTAATTAGTTAACAAATATTTCACAAAACGATTTTAAATAAAGCTACAGTTCTGAAATTTTCAATATAAGTAATTTTGGCCTTCTAATTGGACTTTTGACAAAAAGAATGTTAAAATTTAATTCAATTAATATTTTCACAAAAAGCGACTCTTAATAGGCCTAGTACTCTGAAAATGTCAACATAAGTAGTTTTGACCTTCTAATTTTGCTTTTCAAAAACACGTGTTAAAATATTCTCAAAGGACGATGTATTATTGTATTAACGGGGATTTTTGTTTTTTTTTTTGTTTTTTTTTGTTTCTTGACAGGGGAAGGGCTTCTAAGGGTTTACGCAGTAATTAGTTTTTAATGAGTGGAACGATCTTATGCTTACGCAGCAATGAACCTTTATTCTCCTTTCCAACCCTCACTTTCGATTTCCGTCGGACGACAAAAAGTAAGAAGACAAAAAAATCGGGTGCTTCAGTAAGTAGCACCCGACGGCTGCTAAAACGCTGTCGTCCGACTCTTTGACCTTCGCACCGCCGGAAAATGTGAAAGGAGATATTCTCACTTCTTCACGCCACTAAAAGAATTTTTGTTTTCCTACTTTTTGCCGTTCGACGGAAATAGGATAGTGTGAAAAAAAGCCTTAGGCGAGCGAACCAAACCCATGCTTGCATAGCACTGAACTTTCAACGAGTGAAGTAAGCCTGTGCTTATTATAAACTTTTCAGCAAGCGAAGAGACCTTGATCTTGCGTAGCAATGAATCTTCCAGTGAGCAAAGTGCCAAAAGCTGAGACCTATGCACCAATGACAGATCTCCGAAGCGCGAGGCCACGCCATCGATATAGATAAACAACTGGATAGACTGCTCCGATGGCAACGCAGGGCGAAAAACGCGCCGGAAGAAATATTTTTTTTCCTGCCACTGGTGGGAAGATTTCCTGAATCATGGTTAACTACTGTGTTGCATATAATTTCAACAACAGCGCAAATCGAAAAAATATCAACAAGAGTTTTCACCGGTAAATAAAAAATAGTTATTCAAATAAGCAAATGTATTTTTTTTATTATTTATTATTGAAAAATATCTAAAATGACCCTTTTAACATTGATCGCTCGTAGTTAATGGATGATCTCTTATGTGGCAATTCATATCATAAATAATCTATTTTAAATTCAGAACAAATAGTATTATGATCTAGAATAAAACACTTGATTTATATTTATTTAATCCTTGTTTTTATGCGTTTTCAAGGGCATTTGGCAAAGAAATGGAAAAGAAAGCGAAACTAACACTCGCACATTGACAGATTTAGGGTGTAATTTTGAAATAGGAAACAATTTCAAGACTTCTTTTAAACATCCTGCTTCTGAGTTAGAAGTCTTTGCATTTTTTTTAATCTCTGTCACATGTTGAAATTAGCCAGAAATACTTTAGCCGAAATGGGTTTTATAATGTCCAATATAGGCGTTGTAAAATTGGATTATGTTACAAAACTAAATGATTTGCAAAGAAAAGAACAACTTAAATTTGCTAATTCTCTTTCTGGGGTTCACATAATGTACAAAAATAAGATACGATTAGCTGCACAAACCTTAGGTGGTAGTGTAGCTGATGCAATCGAGCATTTGTCGAAAAGCGATCCCAATTTTAATGGGTGCAAAGCCACTGTTCATTTCATAAGAGTAATTAACAGACTCTTTGATTGTTTAAATAGTCGCAACCCGTTTAGCTCAGGTTTTAAACAACCTTTAAGGCTAGCAAATAAGTCAAGCTGGGAAACTTTTTTAAACGAAACCTTGAGCTTTATTTCTTCATTAAAAATAGCAATCACTTCTGTCTTCAAACATCCCCGTAAAAACTTTGCACTTGTTTTTGTAATATACATAAACAGCATTCAAAAGCTGGCTATGCATTTGATGATAGAAATTGAGAACCCTAGTAAATATTTCCTAACGTACAAGATATTTCAGGATCATGTGGAATATTGCTATTTTCATGTATAAGATCAAGAGGAAGATGCAATAACAACCCTAACGTAATCCAATTTAAATATGCCCTTAGAAAACTTCTGTTTAGAAACACTGTGTCCCCAAGTTCCACTGCAAATTGTTTGAACTTAGATTACAGTTCACAATGTTCAATATTTGAATTTCGTTCCAGTAAGCGTACTTTAATTGATGGTACTGAAGACAGTAGCGAATTAGATACTAACATTCAAGAGTTATCACTTCTAATAGAGTCCAACACTTTGTCAGATGTTGCTGACAATATTCTTTATTATATTTCAGGTTATGTAGTGAAACAGCTTAGCACAAACCTAATCTGCAAAGAATGTATAAGTTTGTTAACAAAAAAAAAGCAAAATTAAAAATTGGTCTTTGCAATAGCCATACTTATGGTGTGCAATACCATCAAAATTCCAAATCGTTTACATGCTATGTAACTAAAGGTAGATTAAAATTTGCTTCTGATGGAGTATTGTTTGTTGTGCAACAAACAGAAAAATTATTTCATCATTGTCAAATTAAAAAAAAAAAAAAAAAAAAAAAAAAAAAAAAAAAAAAATGAAAAACATTTAGATTACATTGTTTATTCTGGTTTTAAGTATTTGTAACAGGGTAACATTGTCAAAAATTTAAATACTTTGGGTTTTATACATTCAACTGAAGGTGAATTTGTTGTGGAGAGTCTCCACCAAACGCAATTAATAAAACTAATTTGCCAGAACTTATGACAACATTAGATTTTTTTCGAATGCCAAGAGAGTAACAATTGATCATCAAAGAAACAAAACTACCATCATTCATAAATTGAATAAGTTGGTCTTTTTTAACAATGTTTAGATATGAATTAACTACAAAACATTTTTTTTTCTTGAGAAAAACTCCCCCGACTACTTTTTAAATTTTTTCTCCATTTAAATTTTTTTTATTAAACTATGTAATTTATTTGATTTTAACTTGAAATTCTCAAAAACAATTTTCTGTAATATTCTTATGAACAATTCCTGAACTTATTTAGTTTTGGTAAAGTTTTCTACATTTTTCTCATTTCAGAATTATAGGACCAAATAAATATATGTGTTTGACTTGCAATAAACAAGTTTCAAAACTTATATATTTAAAATCATAAGTTATATAATAATATTGAGTATAAAAAATTAGTATAATAGTTTGCCTTTGAAACTTAAATTGTTCTTTGAATTAGTGTATTGAATGTATGAATTTGTATTTTGCAATCTTATTATTACATATTGTTGCACAAATTGTCTGTATATATTGTAAATAGTGACGTATTATTTCAAAATTCTATTGTAATTTATTTTTATCTTATTTTATTTATTAATTAATAGCGATTATACAAGTTAGAAAAAGGTGGCAACACCTAAAGCCATCGAGAAGTTTCGAGATATTTCTTTTCTATGAATTGGCTGGAAATTTCGAGAATGTCTCACGCGCTTGTATATAAAAGACTGGAGAACGGGAAAGTTTTCAGATTGACTTTGGACTTCGACCCAGATAGCATGCAAGGTTACGAAAACCTTGTCATATACTTGTCATTAGACTTTCGTGATAAGGTTACAATGTAACCCAACGGCAAGCTAATGAAAACCTTTTCATATACTTGTCAGCGACAACGTTGACGGTAACCTAACATCGCAAGCTTACGAAAACCTTGTCATATACTTGTCATTAGACTTTCGTGATAAGGTTACAATGTAACCCAACGACAAGCTTATGAAAACCTTTTCATATACTTGTCAGCGACAACCTTGACGTTAACCTAAAATTGCAAGCAAACGAAAACCTTTTCATATACTTGTCATGACAAGGTTGCAGGGTATCCCCTATGACAAGGATTCGAAAAGGATAAAGAGAAAAGCTTTCTTTTTAACCTATTATGAAAAGCTTTTGTAAAGGTTGGCAGTGAAAGGTTTTTAAAAGGCTTTCAAAGTAAACCCAATATTGCTGAGACGTGTCTGGCAACAAGTTTTTAAAAACAAGCCTCCATTGCTTCAATTGAGAAGGATCTCTTTTCGCCTTTTACTCGTTGTAAAAATCAGTAAGTGCGTTATTTCGTAATGGTATTGATTTTTTTATATATATTACTACTATAAGATTATTAAAATTAAAACGAAATGTTTTATCAATGTATCATATTCGTAAGAAAATAGGCTTAATCTGTTATTTATACGTAGTACGCAATCTAAAAAGCGGCAACTAAATTATCACTTTTGTGGTTTTGGGGGAGCTGTAGAATTTGTCATAGGAATTATTTATGAAAGAATTTTCTTATTAGTTTTTAAAAAAATTAATTCCTTTTTCTCATTCTGTATAATGGTTTGCTGTAATTCCCTAATCGCTAATTGCGCGTGGTACAAGTTTCCTAAATTTTTTTGTTTAATTAAAATATTAATGTGCGGCCGATGTTTGAGGACACCAGTAGCTCGAACCAAGATCTTTGCCTTGTAAATAACAGTAACCACCGTTGAAATCAAATTGGAAAAGCTTGTTTTTGAACTCAAACATTTGGCAAATTGTTTTTGTGGGAGTTTTTGTCCTCATCATTAAGTAAATAACATATATTAGGCTGTATATTGCAATCCCAATATCAAAAAGTTCGTATACAACAAAATCTTTTTATGGAAAAATCATGTATATTGAGTTGGGAGACTACAAAAGTTTTCAAAATCACAAAATGTTGCCTCTGGCTGGAATCTAGGCTGTTACCCCCAATTTATCACCAAAATAGGTAAATTCCTAGTTCACGTTTATGGGTTGGCGCACTTTTGAAAAGTTGGCGACAAAGCCAGAATGTCGCCAATTCGGAATTCCAATATGAAAAAGTGAGAAATGAACCAGCTCCATGATTTGTGGTATAGAAAGGTTGAAACCAAAGCACGTCAATAAAAAAAATGGGGTTGCCAAATTTAGAACTTTATCGCCTACAAAACAGCGCCAAATCGGCTTGGCGATATTTTAACGTCAACTAGGAATAGACCCCAAAATATATGGCATGTGTATTAACCCCTTGACATACAAATAAAATGCGCTTACAAATAAATGTGGATGGTTTCAGAAATCACTGCTATACTGACTTCCGCTTTCATTGCGCTTCTTTCTGTTTACTTGTTTGCTGATACGATTTTTTTATCGGTACTATTGAGAGGGAGAAAGCATCTTCAACAGTCTAAACAAAACAGCATCGATGCATGACAGAAACAGATAATCTATTAATATAATGCCCAATGTTCATCAAAGCCAGTTCTTGACATCTCGGAGACGTGAAATTCTACAATGGCACATGAAATGAATGACGTCTCCGAGATGTGATTGTATGTCAAGGTTTTGAGTTCGGGGATTTTAAATAAGTAAACAATGTCTTGTGCTTTAATTTATTGTACTTAACCTTTGTTGCCAACTATATAAGGTGAACCTACCAGTAATTGACCAGTTAGTGCAAGTTTCTACACATTTAATTTTTTTTCTTAAAAAATTATTAACGGAATGTTATGAAAATTTCCCAAAATATCAATTGAATAATGAAGCTCAATAATAAATGAACATGGTGTTCCAGTCCTTTTTACAATTTAAAATATCATCAGAATTTCTTACCAAAAGCAATTTTGCCAGTAATTGACCACAGCCATGCTAGTAATTGACCACTTCCATTTCCAGAATAAAACCAAAAGTTAATTGTTAAATTCTGTTATAAAATGCTCTAATATTCATAAATTAACTATTAAATGAATTAAAAAAAGAAAGTAAAAATAAATATAATCAATTTTAATCCATGAAAATACAGGAACATCAGTGTAAAATATAGTATGATGGTTTTATAAACTTTAGTTATCAAAGTTAGTTTTACTGGTAGGTAATTATGCGTATTTTATTCAAAAAATTAAAACAAGAAAATCAAAATAATATAGAAAAGATTATCTAATCCTATACTTTCAATTCTGAATAAATTTAGATGAAAAGAATCGAATGTAGAGGATATTATTTCTTGAATAGTTTCAAAATCATCCGTTTTTCTAATGGAAATCATTTTCTTGCATTGGCATTTATCCAATTACATAGAAGAGTTTCTTCTGAGGGTGTAAGAATTGTTGAGGGCCCATTTTTCTAAATTCTGGTGTTTTCCCTCTTAGCTTATTAATCAACGTAGAATGAGAAATGTATTTTCTGGCAGTTTCTCTTATTTTCCCAATATTTTCTCTTGAAAAAGCGTAGATTTCAAGACCTCTTCGGTGTACTTGAGAAAGGATTTTTTCCCTTCCATGAGTTTAAAGAAAAACTACTAGTATATTAATATAAAACAAACATAAATGATCTACATACATTATTTGTATTAAACTATTTAGGAATTATTCATGTTGATGCTAAAAAATCAAAGAGAAGCTAAACCACCCTTCACTAATAGTGTCAGTCACTCATATGAGACCCTGTGACATACCTTTGTGTTTGTTAATTTTTATCATCCAATTGGAAGCTTGGTTACCCCTATAACTTTTGGCATTGGCTTTCATTAGTTATTGGATATATTTTAACCAATAAAAATTAGAATACCATCACAACAATTCTTGTTTACTTCCTTTTTGTGTCATTTTGGTCAACTACTGGCATGTGGTCAATTACTGGCGTATCACCCTATATAGCACGTCCATAAATTTCCCATTTTGCATCCTTTTTTCTTTTCTATTTATTGCTATTCTTGAGCTGCTTTTTGCGTATCCACTTTCAATTGTTAAGAGCTATATTTGTACCTAAAAAGTGTGTTGACAAAATTTGGGTACTATTTCCAGATAAAAACTGGCGAATTGAAGCTCTAACTCATCCAAACAACCTTCAGATAATTTATCATTCCTGTTAAAAATCATTATAGGGTTTGCAACCCTATAACAAACTGTTAACATTGCTTGCAATACATTTACACATCATGTAAACATTTGGGCTTAGCGCCAACTGGTACATAGTTAAAGGAAGGCCAAATTTATTTTGTGTTGCTCATCATTTTTACTTTTTTAGAATGTTCAATAAGGAAACTGCCAGCTTGTGAAAAATTGTAAGTAAATTAGAGAATATCATTTGGTCCATTAGTTTGTTTAAAAATTATGGTACTTTTCCGTTAAAGGGAGCTGTTGGCCATTTGTCTATTTTGTGTTTGGTGTTTGATTTGGGTAAAAAAATTTAACCATTTCAAAAACAAATTCAAACAAAAATTAACCATTTTAAAAGTTTTATCACAAAAATGTTTAAAAATTTTCATTGAAAAGTACCATAATTTTTTTTTTAAATCAAACACCAAACATAAAATAGGCAAATGGTCAATGGTGCCCTTTAACAGAAAAGTACTAAAATTATAATTTAAGCTCATTTTCAATCAATAACACTAATATTTTTTGGAAAATTAAATTAATCTTTTGTATGATGATTTTTATTTAATTTACTTCTTAACCTCATAGACTAGACTCCTTCCTAACAAAGCGGAAGGGAAGGTAGGATATAATAATAAAAACTGAATGGGCTAAAGCAGGGGTTCTCCAACTTTTAACATTACGATCCACTTTTAAGAACCCTAATGTATAGCAACCCTCTTCTTCCTCTGTCAATATAATTTTTTGGAAGATAAGCAGCTCACATTTTTTCGAAAAAAGGTTTTATAGGATCCAAAAGGAACTTGTAAAGAAAAAATGTTTCATATTGAATATAATTTTGCTAGAAATATTTTCTAATAAGGTCTGTGTGAAAGACTTGCCACCCTCGGTTTGGAAAGTGCAACGATAATGTTTTATAAATAATACTTGCTTCGTTATAATACGTGTTATTTGGATATTCTCCAAATTAAAAGAAATTAGCCAAGTAACATGTATTTCAAAAGTTGGAAGTGAATAATATTTTATCGTATTTGGTACAATTCCATTATAGTGACCCTGATTGTCACCAAATGTAGAACTAAATTACAACTACCATATGAAATTGATATTGAATTTAAAAAAAATTATGTTTTCCAGTGTGCTAAAAATATATTTTCTGATTACAAATTGTATGTTTAGTAAAAATGGAGGATACTAAAGAAAAAAAAATTATATGTATATATATAGAGATAGAATATTTCTCTATGTAAAAAACTGATAGTTTTGGTCCTGAAATTACACCTGAATGATTCAATTTAATTTGATATATCAATTAATTTTAATTAAATATTTTAAAACTATTTAATATTATAGCTATCATTTAATAAATGGTGTAGTCAGTTTAGGCATTCCAAATTTGGTGCATGTGGATTGCCCAAATTAGATTTGGGGGACACTAGCAAGGAGTGAATTTGACCTTGGTAATTTGAATAACAAAAGGCAAAATCATTGCTCTAGTTTCACTAGTTTGAGCCTAAAACTATATCAAACACTTAAAGGAATAATGGAAGCTGCAGCATGTTAAACTTTTTGAGACCGCAATGAACTTATGTTGGCGTAGAATGCTGATAGTTCGGTTGTTGATATCTCGTTATCTACTTGGAATTCAAAACTATAAGGTGTAAGATATTTTTAAATATATATATACAATAAGAGAATCAATAACTTATTAAAAAACTAAACTAAATGTATATTTGTTTATCTTCTCGAATACAATTTCAGTTTAATTTATAGCAAATATTCTTTTCAAATTTTGTTTAAGTACGTTTTCTAATATTTTTTTAGAAATCTCTGCATTCTATGACTCAAAAGGTATCCGACTGCAAGATACTACTACACAACTGAGAGCTATCTGCTGAAGTTTTAGGTAAGCTTCTTATTTTAACTTTTGTAAGTTTGCATACTTAAAAAAAAAAAAAAAAGTCACTGATCAAAGGCACCTACTTTCACCTAAAATGTGCTTACATCTTTTGTAGCATAAAGCACATATCGCACCTATCGCATTATTCATCGACAACTCTTTAGCAATTTATTTCGCCTGTTTCTCGGTTTTCTGATAACTTGGCTTGATTGACTTATCCCTATTTTAACATTTTATACTCTCGGCTTGATATTCATTAAAAAAATTGTGTTCATTTTTAAACTTTTCGGAGTGGTTTCTTATCGTTATTCTGAATTGAATTTATTCTTCTAACGTTTATTTTATCATTTAATAATTTTGTCCACTGTTTATATATCACAATATTTTTGAGTAACACATTCAAAGTATTTTTTTTTTTAAAAACTCTTTTAGGAGATGGGTACCAAATAACAGAGATAACTCATTCAAATTAATAATCTTCTGATCATTTATAGCAACCTCATGAGAAAAACATTTCAGTTTCACGATAATTGCGCCAACTTTCAAACTTGGCAACTTATGGTACCCGTCTACCAGAAGAGTACCATTTTCTTTCCTAAAATTTTATTACATCATTTCATAGTTTTTTGTTTTTTACATTTTGTAATTGGCGGATTAGTACTGCACTTCAGTAGCGTTATTATTCACAATTTATATTTTTACAATGTATGTTTTGAAAAAATGTAGACTTTTGTTCACTCTCATCATATACATGTACAGCCAAACTGAAAACTAATTATTTGATCATAGCGATAGGGTTGGGCGACTAATATGAAAGAAAAAACTAGTTATAAACTAAACATATCCATTTTTTAACAAATTGGAATGAAATTTAAAATGCCACGTTTTGCCGACATTCTAATCATGACCTTCCATCCTTTTTAAGGCTGACCAAACGGTATAGTGGTTAGCTTGCTAGCTTCTAGACCGCAAGGTTGCGTGTTCGAGTCCCGTGTTGGCATGGGTGTTTGTAAATGTATGTTGGCTTGTCTAATGACAAATGTTTCGGCGCATTATAGCCCTCGTGTTGCTGACGGCGCCAGATAATCTGAAACCAACCAACCATCCTTTTAAGCTATAGCCTGTGTTATTAAAACATCATATGCACGGGTGTTATATAAAATCAATGTAAACACGTGTAATATAAACGTTAGAAATAAAATGTTAAAAATTCAATGCTAGTTTGTACTTTAAAATTTATGTTTTCTTGTCATGAAAACAGTTTTTGCAGCTTTAACTAAATATTTACTAGATTAAACTAAAATGCTTATGTTACTGTAATGATATAACATAAACACCGTTTATTGACGAATTTCAAATTGCCAAAATTTCATGAGAGCTTGAAAAAATTGGCAAAACCAACTATTCATTGTTACTCTCTGAGGAATCGTCTACTAAGTTGCTAGGTGTATTATGCGCTTAAGAAAGAAATTTGCAGGAACATTGTTCCAACATCTAAAGAGTGAAGATTATTTCTAATCGTTAAAAGTAGGCTTTTTATTGGAAGCGTTTCAATGGGCATATTTAAATTTATGCTTGGACTACAAGAAAGAAAATACTCTCCATCCAATATAATGGATCATTCAAATAAGGTGTATATTCTTAATGGACAAATGTCTTGTATTCTAGAAACTGAATGTAGTAAGCCTTAAAATTGTTCCCTTCTGAAGTGAAGCTATTGCTTTTTATTAATAGGAAAGCTTACTTATGAAATATCAAATTGTTATTGAATTTTAAATTGTTTCTTTTTTCAGAGAGAAATGAATGTGATTCCCTTTAGTTTTCCTCAAGAATCTGTCTCCAGAAGTTTCTTGTCAGATACAGCAGATTAGTTAAGAATTATTTGTAACACATTGAAAATCATTTTTAAGTTATGTTTTTTGTATAAAATAAAAAAAGGTTGTTTTTTTTATCTTTTTTTTTTTTTATCTCTCTGTTTACTTTAAAATAAAGAATTATGTAAATTTTTTTTTCAATAAATATGTATTTTTAATAGTTTATAGTAATTCCTTGTAATACATTACTATTTTTTGCTGGTATTTGTGCAAGTTATGGGCCATTTATTGTTATGTATTTCGTGCATAGATCTGTTTAAAAGTCGATTTGAAAGTGTAAATGCAGTACGTTAAATATTTCTATTCATATAACAGAATAAAAAGCATCAAAGTTGAAAGGAAGAAAAAAATTTACGACATATCCCATCGGTGCTTATTGTGACACTAAGTATTTGTATTGCATCAAGAAACACAGTATCCATGTAGGTGTATTGCCACATATCTTCCAGTAGGCAAGTCTACAAGGGCCATCTTAGTGCTTAAAAAGATTTGTATCCATAGCTAACTAAAACCCTGCAGAGTTTATTTTTCACCTAGGCTTGCATGTTTCAACAAAAACCATTTGATAGCACGAAAAATGATTCTTTACATGGTTAATATTCCCTGTCATAAACTTGAAATTTTTTTCTAAAAAAGGGTGTTTCCATCATTTCTAGGAAAGAAATTCAGCATGGTATGTGTTGATACTTTATTTTTTATAAAATATTTTAGACATCAAAAGCTTTAAATTTCTTACAATGCCAGTATACTTTGGAAATTGCAAATTCATTGAAATTTGTTTTTTCCAAAATGTTCTCAAACTTGTATATATTTAAAATATTCTAGGAAAAAAGACTGCTATATTTACAATTTTAATAGGTTCCATCTAGTAAAATATGAATCATTTGCAATTTTACATTTAATTTCTAAATTACAAACTGAGTTATTATTGATGCCATTAAAGAATAAGGAACAGATATAGCATAAGACATTTGGCAAATTTTTTCACTTGGCATTTAGAAAATTCACCAGAATTAAAAATGCAGGAACTGAATTAAAATATAAATAACAAATTAAAGTAAAAACCGTTGGCAGAAACAGCACTTATTTGGAAAAAAGTGCCCTATACTACAACTGTACCAAGAATAAGTTTAATTAAACAGCCACCAAATTTCAATAATGCAGTGTTAATCCATTTTCCAGACAATATTGCAACTCTCGCAATAAAATGCTTCTCTTTGACCCGAAAAACTCGGAATGTTTTCAGTATTACTTTATGAAGGAAATTCAATCTTTCCTCTATCTACCTTGAAACAACCTTAAAATGAAAAGGTTTACACACCCTTTAACTGTAAACCTTATAGCAACCTTATAACGAAAAGGTTTTCGTACCCTTTACATGAAAACCTTGTCGCAAGCTTGTTACGACAAGGCTACGAAAAGGTTACTGTGAAACCTTGTCGCAAGCTTGTCGCGACAAGGCTACGAAAAGGTTTACAATGAAAACCTTGTCGCAAGCTTGGTCGCGACAAGGTTACGACAAGCTTTTCAGGTGTAAACTAGGACCCTTTTTTTAGGCTTGTGAAAAGGTTATACCCTTGTCGTGACAAGCTTGCGACAAGGGTGAAACCTTTTCGTTTATAGGGTTTACACAAGGTTTTGAAAAGGTTAAAATGCTATCTGGGGAGGTGAGCTGATCGCTTTGTTTACTGGAGTGAGCTTGTATAATCGCTGTATTCGAAGTTGTTTTTGCTAAAGCTTGTGTTGAAGCTTGCGAGCGATTACACTGTTGCCTGTGGATAAATTTTGTGAGTTTTCTGAAGAGAGAATAAATATTTTTATACTGTAAAAACTGTGCCACCATTGCCTCAGCGGAAAAATTCATAACAGTGGTGTCAGAAGTGGGATCTTCGTAATTTTGAATGCCGACAACTAGAGGAATGATGGAAGACCAAATGAAGCAGTTGATGGAAATGATTGTTGGAATGAAGGCTCAACAGGAAACCACCGCCGCTGAAATAAAAGCCGGACAAGAATCAACCGCCGCTACAATCGCCGCTGGTCAAGCCCGTCAAGAAACGACAAATGCCGAACTCGCCGCTGCAATCGCCACCTGCCGAGAATCCACATCAGCAGCTATAATTGGGATTAAAGAAGAAATGCAACCGAACTGGCTACAATGGTGGAATCTACGATAATAGAGACTACTACAAGTGTTCTACAATCGGTAAAAGAAGATGTTCTGAGTGAAGTAAGAAAAGAAATCAGTGAGAGTTTTGAGGCGGTTAATGGAAAAGTTGACTGCTTGGGAGAAAAGGTTTCTACAATGAAAGGAGATCTTGTGACTGTGAGGAATGAAATCGAAGAAAAGGTTTCCACCATGAAAGAGGAACAGGAAAAGTTTCATGACGTTGTAGAAGAAAGGCTGCGAAAAATGGAAACGCGTGAAGCTCTGGCCATAGCGTCACCTAATTGGGATAACGCTTCCATCCCCTTTATGGCGCCGCGCTCTAACATCAAAGTGGCCCCTTTTGATGGGAAGTCGTCTTGGTGCGTTTATCAAACGCAATTTGAAATGATTGCTTCTGCGAATGGTTGGGACGATACTTCGAAAGCATTCCATCTCGCAGCATCTCTTCGAGGTGAAGCTGCTGACATTTTACAGACACTACCTGAAGAGAAGCGGGGAGAATTCGTGGCGCTGGCAAGTGCGTTGGAATTAAGGTTTGGGGAGCACGTAACTCGGTTCGATTCTTTACGTACTCGGTTCGAGTGGGATCCAATAGGCTATTTCAGAATTATAGGACCAAATAAATATATGTATTTGACTTGCAATAAACAAGTTTCAAAACTTATATATTTAAAATCATAACCCAAGCAACACACTCATGTTGTTTCTATGTGGTTTTTTGGTGGATACGTTGAAAGTGAGAAAGGCACATTGTAACCACATTGTATCAATGTGCAATTCCAATGCATTTTTAAGGAAGCTGATATTTTATAACAGATATTAGCATAAATCAATTTATCTCGTATAGTTTTTAGGGGTTTTAATTATGTAGTACGAATAAAGTCAGAATTTCGTTTTCTTCACTTTTCTAATGTGATATCACAATGTTGTTTCAATGTGATATTTCAACCAGACATGAAACAAGTGTCTTCTTTGGTTTTTGGAAAACCCCAATCCTGTCCAAGAATCATATTAATTGAAAACTTTGGTAAAAGCAATTTATGAAAGCAAAAAAAAAAAATCCGTTTACTGAACGTGGTTTTATAATATTGCATCAACGTGATAATTCAACTATACTTCAACAATTCACCACTGATCCACGATTTCCATCATCCGACGCATGCGCAATACGCTTTTACCTTTCAGTGATGACGTAGCTAGCGTCACTTTTGAACTTGATTTGAAACTTGACGTTGTCTGTTGACAAATGGATTAATGCCTTTTCTGGTAAGTTTTCTTCATTACATTATTAATTTGTACTCTATTATTTAGCGGTTTTCTAAATTAGATGTTTTTCTATTTATAAATGAAATTAGATAATGAATGATGTTCTTATCAGTGAGGTTTGTTGATTTTTGGGACACACGTGTGACATAAATAAACCTAAGGTTATATTTCACTTGTTTTGTATGAGCTATAAAACTGAATGGGCTGTCTTGTAAAAGTATGTTTTTCTAAAACGATTGATCACTGAGAATTAAACATGCTGTATAAATATTATTTCTATACTTGTTGAAAGAATTTTTGCGGTAATTAAATGAACTGATTCAGTTAAAAAAAATCTCCACCGTAATAGGGATCGGGACAACAGAGCCAGTAATTTATTTCAGGTGGAATACAGATGTAGTATAGAACATTTCTTAATGTTATATAATATAATTGAAAGTTATGTGATTTTCCACACCCGTAGTCTCTTTAACATGTTCAATTCGATCACACATCTGGAAATTTGAAGAAAATTTGCTGTAAAATCAGGGAATTTTTAAAAATCTATCAGGAAATTTTTTAAAAATCTATCAGGGTATTATTAGAAAACTTTTTTTCCTGAATTTTGTGGCCACTGTGTAATGTGTTGTTTTAATTAATGTAAAATTAAATGTTTATTTAAAAATATAGCTGCAAAATGAACTGATGTTTTGTGTGCAAAAAATGAATTTCTTTCGTTAATTTTCTTTTTCAAGCAGTGATGGATAACAAATTGAGAATTTCTCTCTATCCCACCTGGTAATCAAATCGATATTTCAAAGTAAGGTTTAAAAAAGACGTCATCAGTGTAAATATATACATGTACATAAGGATGATACATTTTATAATAGTTAACATATTTTCAGCTTACTGCCTCCATGTACAACACTGTGGAACAGGTAGTGCCTGGAATCTGATCGCTGGCCCCTAACAACTGAATCCTATCCTTTTCAGGTACTGTGGTAAATTGAAAAGATGCAGTACAGTATAGCATATTTCGCTATTTAAAAATTTACAAAAAGAACTTTCTAAAAAACTAAAATTAGAAAGTGGAATTCTGTTCTTTTGCAAAAAAAAAATTAATTTTTTTTTAAATCTCCCTTTTTGTTATACAGTCGAACAGGGTTGGCATGGTTTAAACCAAATAGTTTTTTTTCTCTTTTTAAAGACTAATTTAAAATTGCATTTTTTTTTTGTTTATTTATAATTAGATTTTTTAAATTATTTGTTGTAAATAACTTTTTTAAATAAATCTTATAATGAAAGTCTATAGAACTTTTTATAAGTATCAAAAATAACTTTTTATATTAATCTAAGTGTTTTATTACTGTTTTATAATAATATTCAAAATTATTAATTAAAATTAAATTATATGCTGCATTTTAAATTTGTTTGTGAAATAGAGGTTTTGTGCTTAAATAACTTATTTCTAAACCTTAAAAATATAATTATGTATAACTTATCACCATTACTGATGAATCTAAGAGCAATATTCCATGTAGAAGTAGAAAACAATTACTATTGTATTATGTTTTTTTAAATCCAATGGAAACTATATATCTCTAAATATAATATTAAAATTTAATGATTTAATTGTTCACATAAGTAGCAAATGTTTATTTACTTAGTGTAAATTATTTTCAGAAGATATATTATTTGTTATTTGAAAATTTATTATTCTAGTTAATGTAAAATTTTATTTATAAATATGTATACATTTTAATTAGAAAAGGATTTAAAAAAAAAAAAAAAAAAAAACGGGAAAAAAAACCCTGTTTTTTTTTTTAAACAACACAAAAAAAAACATTTTTGGGGGGAGGGAGGGGTCCAACTCTGCGGCCAAATCTCATTAACACGAAGTCGCTGGGGTCGTTGAAATTGTTTGTGCTAACTGAATAAATTAACGTCAAGTTTTAAATACGGGGAACTGCTTTTTTCTTTGCGTTAAACGGGAGTTCAGGTTAACGGATTTCACATTAACAGGGTTTGACTGTACCAAAGTTATATTTGGGAATACTTTTTAGAATAAATTTACTTATTGTATTAGAATTGAACATTCTTTTTTTTTTTCAGTGTTCTGTGGACTTGCTTATTTCACCTTTGTTAGAGCTGTTGTACTTAAACAGTGTGGCTACAGAACCTGGAAATCAAGAAACTTTTCGATTGTGGAAAAAATCAGGGAATTTTTTTAATATTCAGGAAAATTTACTGTTACTGTTTAGGGTATGTTTATCCATTATCCCTAATTTGGTACCATTTTCCTGAAGATTTGCTGTGATAATCATTAGAAGTTTTAATGTTATGGAATAATTTTAACTTTTAACTACCACCAAACCTATTTTTAAAAAATTGGCATATTATCTCTTTAGCATACATGTTCTATTCGATAAGTGTGTCAACATATCTGAAAAAATTGGGGGAATTCGGAAAAAGTTTGCAGGAAAGGAATTTTTTAGAAATCTGTCAGGGAACTTTTTACCCGAATTTTGTGGCCATCATGTTAAATGACACTGATAGTTCTTTTGATAATCCTCTATAATTTATATATTAAGTATAATTTTTTTATTCTTTTTAAATTAGTTTTGCTGTTGTGAACATGTCTGAATTATGGCAGTATTATAACAAGGCTGCTAGTGGCGTTTACTAAAGTGACTATTTTAGCCTCCAGAAAACTTTTTTTGGTAAGAAAAATATCGGTACTTACGTGTTAACGCCACTGTAGCTACAGATTTGACGGTTTTTCAGTGCCGCCAATAAAGAGCAATCTTGTTGTTCGCATGCAGTTATCTTTTGGATTCTTTGTAAGTATAAAACTCTAATTCCTTGTAAGTAATTAAAAACCGCCAAATCTGTAGCTGCGGTGGCGTTAATACGCAAGTACCAAAATATCCTAATTGACTATTTTAACCTCCAGGCAACTATGTAATGAAAAAAGGGCTCCTAACTTTGAACTGGAAACCAATAGAAAGCATGGCTTCAATTTGGTTGCAGCAGCTCATTTAATTTATCCTCAAAGTAGTAAAAAGGGTTTTTGAATTTAAAGCTAAATTTGTATGATACAGTAAATTTTTCTAAAAGTATACCTAAGAGTAAAAGGCAACTAAGTTGTTTCAATCTAGAATTTTCAAAAATTATAATTGGTTTCCTATTGAAATATAACATTAATTAAAAACCTATATTATATGTTTTTCCTTTAAATTTTTCTACTCTTCATTTTAGTTTTCAAATACTGGGTGGGAGTAGGCAACATTGGTATTCTGCATCTGCCTTCGATTTTTTTTTACATAATCTACTTTTGATTAAACTATATTGTGTATCGTCATTGCATGATATTCTGAAATAAGTCTGTTATTGCCTTAAATGGTCGTGTGATCTTTGGTCAGTCCAATGTGCAAACCATAATATGAAGGGTGCTTCTGCATACTGGCATTGACTTAAAACCATCCAAAACAAGGGGATCGCTTTCAACGCGAGAGAGGGATTTTTTTAAGTCATAAAAAAGGGATATTATCTTGATTAATATATTCAATCTTTGAATTTGGTTGGCGATTTAAGTAGCAGAGTTGGATTTGAGCATTTTTACACGTCGTATTTCTTTATTATTATTTTTGGCATGGTGTCTACTTTTAAAAATTGGAAAACAGTTATATCTATATAAATATATGTTTGAATGCTTTATTGTATTAAATAAAGGTAATTTTATTTTAGAGATTATGAAAACAACCAATGAGGAGGCGAAAGAAGCTCGTGGAGTGACATTAAGGCTGCTGATTGTGACAGAGATGTGGAATATTTTTGGGAATGATATTGTGGATTGTAAACATGGATTATAACATATGGTTCACAAACTTAAATAATTGTTTTGTATCTCCTTTCTTATTTTACTGTCATTAAATGGGGTCTTGAAGTTAAGATCCTACTGTTGCTCTGAATGGGATATGTCATTAAAAATTAGCACATATATATTTAATCATCTTATAATTTTCTATTTGCTGGTTTAAAGTGTGAACTTAGAAACAATTTGAAAGGTATTTGTACCTATGTAATTGTGTTAGGACTATGTCTGTTACTGTTACATGTAATTATTAATATTTGTTTTATTAACATTTGTTTTAATGTTATGCATGCTATTTTTGAAATAAAATTATTTTGAACATTATGATTTATTTTTACAGTTTAAAAATATATATGTATAATTTTTATTCAAATTTGATTAGTTCAGAGATAATCAAGAAGCAAATATTATAATTAATTTTAATTGTGGTTCATTGGAGCAAAATTAAATTTTTGTACAGAATAATCCTCTGCATATAAAAGGAAAGTTTAATTTTTCACAAAATGATATTCTACCTACTAAAAGATGATATATTGTGTAACAGTAGTTGGAAACTCATAAAGCCAATACTTGGAAAATATTCTAGTTTTAACTTTTTCTTTTCATTAAATGAGAGTTTCTATAATGCATATACTCTTAAACTTTACAGTGCTAATAAAACTAAACACATTCATGTGAAAAAAATGTGTCAAAACAAGCGCTTAGGAAAGTAGGCAGGATACATTCGCTTCCAAATTTTTTCTGTTATCTATTAAAATACAAAAATCAATAATTTGTTTTGCTTAAAATTGCAACTTTAAATGGTATTTTGAATTTTAATTTCATAACCCCTTCCAAAAAATATGAGCAATGTGAATATGAAAAATATGAGCAATACTGTTTTAACATGGGTGTTCCACATTGTTACCACATGATAGTGTTCACTTTTACCAATGTTGTTTAAATATGAATCTTCCACATGAGTGTTCAATCTGATTCTTGCCAATGTTGTTTCAAGACATACTTTCCAGAAAAACTGTTTCTACAGCACTAGTTCTTGGGCTCAAGAACTATAGTGCTGTAAAAACAGCATTATGGGATGTGTGTCTTGAAACAACATTGGCAAGATTCAATATTGAACACTCATGTGGAAGATTCATGTTTAAACAACATTGGTAAAAGTGAACACTATCATGTGGTAACAATGGGATGCATCCATTTTGAAACAACATTGACATTCAACGTGGAAACCACATTGGCAAAAATGAACACTCTCACGTGGAAACAATGTGACAAATCCACGTTGAACCAATATTGACATTCAACATTGAAACCACGTGGGCAATAGCTAGCATGTGGAAGCAGTGTGATATATCTACGTTGAAACAACGTTGGCACTCAACATTGTATCCACGCTCCTTTAAGTGAACACTTCCGCTTGAAAACAACGTTGCAGTTCCACGTTGAAACAACATTGTGCATGTTGGTATTTAACGTTGACACCACATTGAAACAATATGGTTGCGTTGCTTGGGAAGTTATATAATAATATTGAGTATAAAAAATTAGTATAATAGTTTGCCTTTGAAACTTAAATTGTTCTTTGAATTGGTGTATTGAATGTATGAATTTGTATTTTGCAATCTTATTATTACATATTTTCAACTGGTTTACTGTGTTTCTTCAATTATTTTAATTTCTACTTCTAAAATAAATCTAGTTTAAAAGTCTACTTTCATTTCTTTACTGTATTCTCATAACTTGTACATAATAATTTATTTTTAAAACATTTAATTCATGTAATTTAAAATTTAAAGAATTAAATTCGGATCAATAAAGATGAAACACGTTTACAGATATCGACAGTAACTAATCTCAAATGTTTGTTTAAATATACAAATCCTATACTTTGAATTATTTTTATCAGTTATATTTATTGGTTAAACTATTTTCTTCAAATATATTTTATTCTTAATTTACTTTTAGCTTGCCAAATATCCAAAGTAACGAGAATACCCCATAAAGATCGAAGAAAATCCACATCGGCAATACAAATTCCTCCATCCAAACATCTCGCTTCCGCGGAGGCAACGGCTATTTCTCCATCGTTAAGCAGTCTATCCAGTTGTTTATCTATATCGATGGGCCACGCAGCTAGATAAAAAATTGCACATGGTAAAATTTTGTACCGAAACACGGGTATTCAGCTTGTGATTTCCTAATCCCAACATAATAGATTATTTGAAATTTCCCTTTACCCTTTACGTATGTCATCTGATCAGGTATCTTTATCAGAAAGTGAACCATAAAGAGTCGCTTAAAAAGTTTGAGTAGGGGATGGAATTTATTATTTTCAAGGGAAGGAGAGGGTCTAAAAGTAGGTTGTTTACCCCAAAACAAAAAACCCATTGCGTTTACTTGAGTTTCAATGAGTTGGTTGCTTATGAAACACACGAGCGCGAAAGACAATTTGTTAGGAGCTATACTCGAGGGGCATGTGACATCATAGGACAGGTACTTTGCTACGCTGCCACGAAATCCTCCCGAAATTAGCTCTTTTCACCACTATTTCGTCGAAATTTGATCATTAAGAGCTATTAATAAATAAAAATTACAATTTTAACAAAGTCAAAATATTCTTCAGAATGTTTAAGATCCATTTAGAGCATATGTTTAATGAATTACTCTATTGAAACTTGATTATTTACAGTTTTATTGAAAATACAGTCACAAAAGTTCCCATTGAATTCTATGCTTTACAAGCCAGCTTTCTGCCAGCCAGGAATGTCTAGGAACTGGTTTAATCCCTCCGCAGTAGCAATTTGGTAAATATCACTCTTCTTTTTGCCCTTCGCCTACCAGAAAAGTTAAATACTTTAACTTCAATCTTCCGCGGAAGTTTCAGTTTATGTTTGTGTTGTTTATGACGAATTATTTTTCTCCCTTTTTTTAGTCATTCGATTGCAGGCATTAGGCTGTTTCTCTATCAGTTTTATTCATATGTTAGTACTAATTAAACTTTTAGTGTTTCTTGTTTGACTTGAGCGTATTTAGATTTTGTGATGGTTTTGCCTTTGACATTTTATAAAATTGTCCTTTTAATGCAATTCATGTGCAAGTAAGCTATTTTATATAATACATTCAATTGCTTTCAGAAGTTTTTTTTTTTACATTTATTAATATAAAGTTATTCTTCAGACATATGAATTTCCTATTCTGACTATTCAATAAATATAGCTTTTTATTTTGCGATAAAATTTCTGCCTATAAATCTTTTTGCATTAAAATTTCTGTTTATTCGTATGATATATATACTATATGTATATATTTTTTTTGCATTAAAATTTCTGTCTACAAATAAAACCTTTTTTTGTATTAAAATATCTGTTCTCAAAAAAGCCCAATTTCTGTTGTCAATTCCATTTTCGTTAAACTTAATTTAAAATTTAATTCAGTTTCTGTTTAAAGCTAAGTATTTCTTGGTGAGTTAGAACTATGAATTTCTGTATTCTTGTTAGGTTTAACACATCCAGTACAAAGAAAAAAATATCTAATTCAAGATTTTACCACCTTCTAAATCACTTGCAGGAGGCAATGTTTGAAAAATATAATTTTTAACTCTCAACTATCTTTATTTGGGCTAGAATTATAAAACGGTACTTGCGTATGAACGCCACTGCAGCTACAGATTTGGCGGTTTTTAAGTGCTGCCAATAAAGAGCAATCTTGTTGTTCGCACACAGTTATCTTTTGGTTTTATTTTATGATTTGTCGCAAAAATTTTAGGTGTAGATTGGCGGCACTTAAAAACCGCCAAATCTATAGCTGCGGTGACGTTAATACGCAAGTACCTATAAAACTTAGAATACTTTTAGCATATATATTCAAATTAGAAACTCCTCACCCGCCTCTAAAATCAAGAGATAATCTGTAACTTGCATTTTATAACATCGATCGTTAGCAACCTTTTCTCGGCTACGCAATGATCACCAATTATTAAATTTGTTTCTTTTTGCAAATCTGAATAATGAAAATAATTTTGTATCATTTTCATTAAATGCATAAATTCTTAGTGGACAAATTGAAATTTCTTGAGAAAATTCCCGGTAATTGGACATTGTTGAGAATAATTTTTTTTTAAAGTACTTTCTTAAGGTTAAATAGGAATTTAAATTCAAAGAATAAAATAATCGGCTAATAAAAAGCCCCCACTAAAATGTTCATCGACATTATAATTCTCAATAACTCCAAGACTTAACTTTTTCAACCCCAGGAAGTTTACTTGCAAGTTTTAAAATTATGAACACTAAACATTTTTAAATCTATTACTAAAAGAACACTAAGCATTTCAGTTATCCGTGTACAGGTAAGTAATGAATCTAAAATATGTACCGCAAAAAAAAAAAGAGAAATCAGAACAAAAATAGCTCTTCAAAAAGGCGCAAAGTTCATGTAATTGCTATATAGCACAGTTTGGTCTTTGAGGTGCTCTTGTCCTAAATAAATTCATAATCAACTTTGCAGTTGCTATTTGTGTGTGAAAAGTATTGAAAGCTGAAGTACAGCCAAGTTTAACTTTGGGGTAAATTACTTGCAATGAAAATTAGTAAGATTTTAAACAAGATATTTTATCTGTTTGTTAAACGCCAACCTTCATATGCCTAAATATTCATCAGTTACGAAAATGCTTGTGACGCTTGTCTATTATATATTCTGAAATACTTACAGTACAGAGAGAGTGAGAGAATATAGTTATCAATAGAAAATTGTCTATATTTTTTCATCAAGCTAATATAATTATTAATATTTCATAATGTTAGACTTATTGTTAGTTTTAAATTCATTTTCTAGTTGAAAACTTTTTTTTTTAGAAATTAACATTATAAAAAATTCATATTGAGAAGTAATTTGTCTTTCTAAAAATTTTCCATTTTTGCATTTATTTGTATAATGAAGATGTTTCAAATCTTCTATATAAACACAGTTATTTGATTATTACTAAAGTAAACATTTTCTAATCTGTTATTGAATTGTAAATGAAAATTTTGTTGATTTATTCATAAATGTAGAAAACATTCTATAAATTAGTTAATTAAAAAGCACCTCAATGCTAATTTGGATAAACAATTATACAAGCCTTACAATTGATGTTTTCTGTAAAAACTTTTCTTCACCCGTAAAATGAAGTTTTGAAGTTAAATTGATGTTTCTATTCATACATCCAAATCTGATATCTGAAAAAAAAAAAAAAGCTTTTTTTTTATTGCTTCTTGAGATAACTCTTAAGCATGGAAATAAATGTTTTTGCACAGTCAGCAATTGATATTGAATAAGCTCGAAATGAGTTTTGATCATTGACGGTAGATTCAGGGATTGTTAATAGGGTACTATGCAATGAAAAAGAGTTAATTTTTGTTTAAAATAATTTCTACCTATTTTAGTGGTTTAACAATGCAATATTTTAATCATATTATGTGTTCAGTCATGTAGTATGATTTTCTTATCATTTTATTTTTGTACATTTTTCTAATATAATTGTAAGAGTTTAATTTTCAATATTGAATTTAATTGTGAAAAAAGTGCATAATGTAAGTTACATCAATGTGAGAAAATCCCTTCAGTTAAAAACATTAGTAAAATTGTTACAGTGTTTACTACTTGTTATTCAATATGCAAATATAGCTTTTATTCTTTATAATAGTAGTTAAGATGCATCTAAATATATGAAAAATAATGTTTCTTTTCTTTTTTTTTCTTCTTTTTTTTTTTTAAATAGGATGTTTAAAGATTTTTAAAAGAAGTAATCATTTCATACTGTTGAAATATGTTGGAGAGGACTTTTAAATTTACTGTTCGTTTCTTGGACGAGAAAAACTTGCTTAATGAATTTGTTTCACAAGCAAAACTGTTTTTTACGGATTGTCAGCAAGTCAAGTTCACACATTCAATTGGTGTCAAAGATGTATATAAATGTATGGATGAATTTAACTGTGATGCAGAATTATACGAAATAACATTTATTATTACTTGTACAAATGTAAAGCGAGAGAGTGATGTAGAAAACTTTGCTTCTGCTATAGGTAAACAATGGTGCAATAAAGCAAACTGTAATGAATTTCTCCATTGGCTATTACCAGACCGACACAATTTGAAACTGACAAATTACAATAATCACTATGGCACTGCTAAAGCATCAGAATTTGCTTTTGGTAGTATGCCCGATATGAAGAACTTTGTACAGTGCTATATTTTCCGAGAAAGACGGTCTATATCTTCAATTCTCTGTTCATTTTCACACTTGGAAAGACATTTTGTACTCTATATTTCAAATAAACATACAGAAGAATGCAAGTGCAGTGGAGAGATGGGACATAAAATATTGATTCATTATGATTCCTTAATCAGAATTGTTGCAAACATAGATCCTAATAAAGATGCAGTTGAACTTTTTCTTCAAATGGAACACCCACCTTTTATTTATATCACTCGAAATGATTTGAAAGAAACTGAAGTGAGTCATACTTTCGTGAAGTTTGAAATGTCTCCAAATCGTATAAATAAAGCGAAAGAAATGGAATTGAGCACTGATAAATTTGAAAGGACTTTTGAGATGGGATGCAAATGTAATTACTCTTTATGTCAGACTAAAATAAAAATTGGAAAAGCTCCAGTCTTAAAAATAGTGATTTCTGATAAGTTTCAGGCTCGCTGGTTGATTGAGCAGCTGATCGTAAGACGGGCTCAGAAAACTGAAATATGTTTTACTTCAATAAATACAGTGAAAATTACTGATAGTGCAAGGAAAACGTTTCCTTGGTCACCTGGAATGAAAATTTCAGCTTTAGATAAATTTAATTGCGAGTATGCTTGGAAAACTTTATGCTCCAGGTCTTTGGCTATATTTCATCAAATTACTTTGAAGAACCAAAATTCCCCAAACTATGCAGAAATACTATGGAAGGATTTATCAGATGCAGCTTCCAAAAATCCAACAGCTGTTGCAAAAACATTGTTTCATATTTCTGACATGGTAGATCAGGGTGTTATATTTACATTTCAAACAACATTCAAGAAGAAATTCGTGTACTTCTGCGATTTTGTAGAACTGAACAAACTTCCGAAGGGTATGTGCTATGTTCGTCGAGTGATCATAACCCCATCTAAAATTATATTCCACCGACCCTACGAACACTTTGATAATAGAATAGTGAGAAAATTTGGAGAGGAATATATGCTTCGTGTTTCTGTCAAAGACGACAATTTTAGTAAATTGACCTATGCAGTTCAGTATAATTCGCACAAAGAAACTATTATGGAGGAAATAGTTGGCAAAATTCTGATCCGAGGGTTATCAGTTGGATCTCGTCATTATGAAGTTTTGGCCTCGTCCTCGAGTCAACTGCGCGAACATGGTCTATGGATGTATGCTGCTGATCCGCATGGTAATACAGCATCAAGTATTCGACAATGGATGGGTGATTTTAGTGCTATAAAGAATGTTGCTAAGTATATGGCAAGGATGGGTCAATGCCTGTCAACTACTGAGGAGGGAGTGCAAGTTTGTTTAGACAGTAGTAGTGAAATTTTTCTCGATGATATAAAATCGAGGAATGGAAGGTATACTTTTTCTGATGGAATTGGCATTGTATCTTCGAGTTTGGCAAAAGAGGTAATTTGTTCCCTTTAATTAAAAGAAGTTAAAATTAAGATCAAATAAAAAGAAGCAATTAAGTTAGTAATTTGTTTGTTGAGCTATTACTTGATTGGCAATAATCTTAAAAAATATATACTTTTCATAGTAGAATACTAAGTGCTTTATATAATTTATCATAATTTGTGAGATAGATTTCAGCAATATTTTTAAATGATAAATTATGTGTTATTTACTCTTACTATTTCATATTTTTTTATACAGTGTTAAAAAAATAGGTACTTTTTCATTAGAGTACCAGATAAAAACCGTTAAATTGCAGTGATAACTCATCCAAACTAACAACCTTGAAATCTTTTATAATTCTTATAACAAGGTTGATATAGCAACCCTATTAAAGGCCGTAAACATTTAGGCTTGGCGCCGACTGGTACCCATCTAAAGGAAGAGTAATGGAAAATATTAAATGGCTAGAGTTAATAATTTTCTCGTTATAAATATGTGTGTAACAATTCTCATGCAAAGACAAATTAAATATTGTGCTCTTATAATTTTAATGTCTATTAAAATCGTTAATTACTTGTAAAACTTTAAAAAAAAAAGTATTTAAACATAGGTGCCAACTACATGGGGGCAATCACCCCCATGATCTTCCAACAACGAGAGTGCAGGTATTATTTCGCCACCGCTCAAATAATCTGTAAAAGTGGGTTTTTCTAGTATAAAAATTGCGTTAAAAGGACATTTTGTAATGCGTCAAAGAAAGAAAAAAATGCAATATAAATAGAAAATAAGCACAATATTTGTAAGCACACTAACACTAGCCATCCCTCTCCCTGAATGAGAATCCAGTAAATATTTCAGCTCTTTTGTGCAATTATATAAAAATATATTTCTTAAAGTATTGTATGATATTAGAATAAGTAATTTTGTAATGATGAGCTTACTTGTATAGGCTCTTTTTTATTAATTATTATCCAGAATTATTAAAATTTGCTTTCTTAATTTTAGTGCAGTAAACCTTTTAAAATAATGTATGATATTGAATTAAATTATTTTGTAATGATGAATAAACTGGTTAATGCTCTTACTTTTTCCATAAGTTTCTGAACTAATTTTATTCAAACAACTTTGCTACATAAACAGGGTTCCCACGGTCATTGAAAGTCATTAAAAGTGCTTAATATTTTTTAACTTGTTTTCAAGGCCTTGAAAATGCTTAGAGGTGCTTAAAAGTCATTGAAAATGCTTAGAGGTCCTTAATTTTTACAGATGTTGTCCAGCTGCAAAATTTATAAAAATACAACTCGGACTTGCTATCCAAGCGTGACCGCCACTTATCAACACTGTATCAAAATTTTCTGACATATTTGTATTGCGCATCTACCAACTTTAACTTTTTTGGTAGAATATACTTTTTTAAAAATATAAATATAGATATGATGCCTGGAAACAAATTTTCATAGGTCCTTAAAAACATTAATTAGGTCCTTATAAGTCATTGAAAAGTCATTGATTTTCATTCTGTGATTTGAGTGGGAACCCTGATAAATCACACAGTTTGAGAACAATTTATTGCGTTGTATGTAGGCAAGTTCAAAATATTTAATAAGTGGATCATGAAAAAAGTGGTGTTCAAAAATCTTTTACCTCCCTTCTCCCTAATGAGTTCGCTCCCGTAGTAAAAGGGAAAAGTTGGCGCCTATGTATTTAAATAGATTTGCATTTTTTATTAAAATATTTTTAATCCGCAGAATTTTCAATGCAATGTTTTAAATCTCTAGGTACGGTTAGCTCTCATGAAAAATCAAGGCTTATCCATTGCTGATCCAAACTGCTATCAGCCTTCAGCATTTCAATTCCGATATAAAGGATGCAAAGGTATGGTTGTTGAGGATCCTACTACTCCTGGTCGGGTCATAGGAATTCGGCCCAGCATGAAAAAGTTTGAATGCGAAACAGCTAATCATTTAGAAATCGTCAAGACCAGTGCACCAAGTAAATTTAAAACATTTATATTTAGTAATTTGGAGTGTGAATTCTAACTATCCTTAGAAACTTTATATTATAACTGTTTTTATTTTCTTTGCAAGAATTAGTTTTACATTATGTTAGATATATTACAGTTTGTAATTTCGTGTTCATGTGTAAATTTTGTAATTATTTTTTCCTGGTATTTTCTTAGATTTCACCGCAATTTTTAGTTCAATATCATCCACTGTTTGTTTTATAATTATCTTATAATTTGCTTCACTTAATTTAAATAAGAGCATAGTTGTATATTCTTTTAAAGAAGGAAGTCTTAGAAAACTGCTTGTTGATTTCTAGTATTTACAGTACATGTTGTGAAGTCATGCTATGTAGATTTAAATTCGGCAACATATTATCATTAACTTAGGATTAAAATATCTTTAATTCAATTGAATTTTTTTTTTTTTTGTATCCCTTATTTTTTTATTTTTTTAAAAAATATTTTTCTTAATTAAATATAATTTTGCTTTCAGAATTTTACAAATTTTAATGCCTTACCTTCCTAAGTATCGATTCATTAAGCTTTTTGCTACAATTGTCTGTTTAAAAACTATAGCTGTTTGTTTTTAATTTCATTTTCAGGAAAGCTATATTTGAACAAACATCTTATCACAATCCTCGAACAAATGGGAATTCCCAAAGAAACTTTTTTAGACTTACAAAGTGATATGATGCTGAATTTATTGGATTCCTTAATGAATGAAAATATGGCTGCCTCCCTTCTGTTACACAATGTGTCAATTTATTTCCCTTTTAAGGAGTTGCATACATCTGGCATTTCTCTTACTACTGAACCTTTCTTTAGATCATTGCTGCTTTCTGTCTTTAAGTCCCTAGCAGGTACTTCATTATCTTTACTTGTTATTGATCTAAACAAAATAACTTTATTAAGATTTAATCAAGATTAGAATAGCTTACTTTTTCTCTGTTTGCCCTTGTTGACATTTGTACTAAATTTTGGAGATACTACTACATTTTAAGTAGGACACAGAACTATCCCTCATTTGGCACATTTTGACCCCTTTAAATTAATTTAATGATATAGGGATAGTTTACTTTATCTAGGCTTGCCCTTGGTAAGCAATTTTATATTTGTGGCTGTGTTGGAAGTGGGGCGTTAGGATATTCCCCATTTGGAACGTTTTGACCCTTTAAATTTGGTTAAGCAACATTGAAATAGTTCATTTTTTTTATGCTTGCCTTTGTGGATATTTGTACCCCAAATATCAAAGTTGTGATTATATTGCAAGTAGTGCATTTTAATATTCCATGGAAGTGGTACATAGGGATATTTTTTTTAAAGTGTCCACGGTCCTTTTTAACCCTATAAAATTAGTTAACCGATATCGAAATAGCTTACTTTTTCTATGCTTGCCCTTGTTGACATTTGCACTGAATATCGGAGTTGTGACTATATTGAAAGTGGGACATTTGAAGATTCTTACTACTGTCTTTAAGCAACCAACTGCTGTCTTAAGCTACCAACTTTAACTTTTTTGGTAGAATATACTTTTTTAAAAATATAAATATAGATATGATGCCTGGAAACAAATTTTCATAGGTCCTTAAAAACATTAATTAGGTCCTTATAAGTCATTGAAAAGTCATTGATTTTCATTCTGTGATTTGAGTGGGAACCCTGATAAATCACACAGTTTGAGAACAATTTATTGCGTTGTATGTAGGCAAGTTCAAAATATTTAATAAGTGGATCATGAAAAAAGTGGTGTTCAAAAATCTTTTACCTCCCTTCTCCCTAATGAGTTCGCTCCCGTAGTAAAAGGGAAAAGTTGGCGCCTATGTATTTAAATAGATTTGCATTTTTTATTAAAATATTTTTAATCCGCAGAATTTTCAATGCAATGTTTTAAATCTCTAGGTACGGTTAGCTCTCATGAAAAATCAAGGCTTATCCATTGCTGATCCAAACTGCTATCAGCCTTCAGCATTTCAATTCCGATATAAAGGATGCAAAGGTATGGTTGTTGAGGATCCTACTACTCCTGGTCGGGTCATAGGAATTCGGCCCAGCATGAAAAAGTTTGAATGCGAAACAGCTAATCATTTAGAAATCGTCAAGACCAGTGCACCAAGTAAATTTAAAACATTTATATTTAGTAATTTGGAGTGTGAATTCTAACTATCCTTAGAAACTTTATATTATAACTGTTTTTATTTTCTTTGCAAGAATTAGTTTTACATTATGTTAGATATATTACAGTTTGTAATTTCGTGTTCATGTGTAAATTTTGTAATTATTTTTTCCTGGTATTTTCTTAGATTTCACCGCAATTTTTAGTTCAATATCATCCACTGTTTGTTTTATAATTATCTTATAATTTGCTTCACTTAATTTAAATAAGAGCATAGTTGTATATTCTTTTAAAGAAGGAAGTCTTAGAAAACTGCTTGTTGATTTCTAGTATTTACAGTACATGTTGTGAAGTCATGCTATGTAGATTTAAATTCGGCAACATATTATCATTAACTTAGGATTAAAATATCTTTAATTCAATTGAATTTTTTTTTTTTTTGTATCCCTTATTTTTTTATTTTTTTAAAAAATATTTTTCTTAATTAAATATAATTTTGCTTTCAGAATTTTACAAATTTTAATGCCTTACCTTCCTAAGTATCGATTCATTAAGCTTTTTGCTACAATTGTCTGTTTAAAAACTATAGCTGTTTGTTTTTAATTTCATTTTCAGGAAAGCTATATTTGAACAAACATCTTATCACAATCCTCGAACAAATGGGAATTCCCAAAGAAACTTTTTTAGACTTACAAAGTGATATGATGCTGAATTTATTGGATTCCTTAATGAATGAAAATATGGCTGCCTCCCTTCTGTTACACAATGTGTCAATTTATTTCCCTTTTAAGGAGTTGCATACATCTGGCATTTCTCTTACTACTGAACCTTTCTTTAGATCATTGCTGCTTTCTGTCTTTAAGTCCCTAGCAGGTACTTCATTATCTTTACTTGTTATTGATCTAAACAAAATAACTTTATTAAGATTTAATCAAGATTAGAATAGCTTACTTTTTCTCTGTTTGCCCTTGTTGACATTTGTACTAAATTTTGGAGATACTACTACATTTTAAGTAGGACACAGAACTATCCCTCATTTGGCACATTTTGACCCCTTTAAATTAATTTAATGATATAGGGATAGTTTACTTTATCTAGGCTTGCCCTTGGTAAGCAATTTTATATTTGTGGCTGTGTTGGAAGTGGGGCGTTAGGATATTCCCCATTTGGAACGTTTTGACCCTTTAAATTTGGTTAAGCAACATTGAAATAGTTCATTTTTTTTATGCTTGCCTTTGTGGATATTTGTACCCCAAATATCAAAGTTGTGATTATATTGCAAGTAGTGCATTTTAATATTCCATGGAAGTGGTACATAGGGATATTTTTTTTAAAGTGTCCACGGTCCTTTTTAACCCTATAAAATTAGTTAACCGATATCGAAATAGCTTACTTTTTCTATGCTTGCCCTTGTTGACATTTGCACTGAATATCGGAGTTGTGACTATATTGAAAGTGGGACATTTGAAGATTCTTACTACTGTCTTTAAGCAACCAACTGCTGTCTTAAGCTACCAACTTTAACTTTTTTGGTAGAATATACTTTTTTAAAAATATAAATATAGATATGATGCCTGGAAACAAATTTTCATAGGTCCTTAAAAACATTAATTAGGTCCTTATAAGTCATTGAAAAGTCATTGATTTTCATTCTGTGATTTGAGTGGGAACCCTGATAAATCACACAGTTTGAGAACAATTTATTGCGTTGTATGTAGGCAAGTTCAAAATATTTAATAAGTGGATCATGAAAAAAGTGGTGTTCAAAAATCTTTTACCTCCCTTCTCCCTAATGAGTTCGCTCCCGTAGTAAAAGGGAAAAGTTGGCGCCTATGTATTTAAATAGATTTGCATTTTTTATTAAAATATTTTTAATCCGCAGAATTTTCAATGCAATGTTTTAAATCTCTAGGTACGGTTAGCTCTCATGAAAAATCAAGGCTTATCCATTGCTGATCCAAACTGCTATCAGCCTTCAGCATTTCAATTCCGATATAAAGGATGCAAAGGTATGGTTGTTGAGGATCCTACTACTCCTGGTCGGGTCATAGGAATTCGGCCCAGCATGAAAAAGTTTGAATGCGAAACAGCTAATCATTTAGAAATCGTCAAGACCAGTGCACCAAGTAAATTTAAAACATTTATATTTAGTAATTTGGAGTGTGAATTCTAACTATCCTTAGAAACTTTATATTATAACTGTTTTTATTTTCTTTGCAAGAATTAGTTTTACATTATGTTAGATATATTACAGTTTGTAATTTCGTGTTCATGTGTAAATTTTGTAATTATTTTTTCCTGGTATTTTCTTAGATTTCACCGCAATTTTTAGTTCAATATCATCCACTGTTTGTTTTATAATTATCTTATAATTTGCTTCACTTAATTTAAATAAGAGCATAGTTGTATATTCTTTTAAAGAAGGAAGTCTTAGAAAACTGCTTGTTGATTTCTAGTATTTACAGTACATGTTGTGAAGTCATGCTATGTAGATTTAAATTCGGCAACATATTATCATTAACTTAGGATTAAAATATCTTTAATTCAATTGAATTTTTTTTTTTTTTGTATCCCTTATTTTTTTATTTTTTTAAAAAATATTTTTCTTAATTAAATATAATTTTGCTTTCAGAATTTTACAAATTTTAATGCCTTACCTTCCTAAGTATCGATTCATTAAGCTTTTTGCTACAATTGTCTGTTTAAAAACTATAGCTGTTTGTTTTTAATTTCATTTTCAGGAAAGCTATATTTGAACAAACATCTTATCACAATCCTCGAACAAATGGGAATTCCCAAAGAAACTTTTTTAGACTTACAAAGTGATATGATGCTGAATTTATTGGATTCCTTAATGAATGAAAATATGGCTGCCTCCCTTCTGTTACACAATGTGTCAATTTATTTCCCTTTTAAGGAGTTGCATACATCTGGCATTTCTCTTACTACTGAACCTTTCTTTAGATCATTGCTGCTTTCTGTCTTTAAGTCCCTAGCAGGTACTTCATTATCTTTACTTGTTATTGATCTAAACAAAATAACTTTATTAAGATTTAATCAAGATTAGAATAGCTTACTTTTTCTCTGTTTGCCCTTGTTGACATTTGTACTAAATTTTGGAGATACTACTACATTTTAAGTAGGACACAGAACTATCCCTCATTTGGCACATTTTGACCCCTTTAAATTAATTTAATGATATAGGGATAGTTTACTTTATCTAGGCTTGCCCTTGGTAAGCAATTTTATATTTGTGGCTGTGTTGGAAGTGGGGCGTTAGGATATTCCCCATTTGGAACGTTTTGACCCTTTAAATTTGGTTAAGCAACATTGAAATAGTTCATTTTTTTTATGCTTGCCTTTGTGGATATTTGTACCCCAAATATCAAAGTTGTGATTATATTGCAAGTAGTGCATTTTAATATTCCATGGAAGTGGTACATAGGGATATTTTTTTTAAAGTGTCCACGGTCCTTTTTAACCCTATAAAATTAGTTAACCGATATCGAAATAGCTTACTTTTTCTATGCTTGCCCTTGTTGACATTTGCACTGAATATCGGAGTTGTGACTATATTGAAAGTGGGACATTTGAAGATTCTTATTTTCGAACATTTGACCTCTTTTCATCCCATTATAGCTGGTTAATCGTCATCAGAATAGCTTAATTTTTCTATGATTGTTCTGGTTGACATTTGTAACAAATATCAGAGCTGTTACTACATTGAAAGTGGAACGTTTGAATATTCCTTGTTTGGAACGTTTGATCCCTTTTGACACCTTACAGTTGTTTAACCGAAATCAGAATAGCTTACTTTTTCTGTTTGTCCTTGTCAACATTTATACCAATTTTGAAAGTTGTGACTATATGGAAAGTGTGAGAATTAGTGATGAATGAGTGAGTGAGGATTTTACCCTTTATACATAGGATTATTTGCATTTAGAGTGAAATTGCTCAGAATACAATTTTTCTTAGATGGATTAACACCTATTCTTGTGCCTGAAGTTGTCAGTTTTGTATTTGTATTAATTTCTATGAAATTATTTCATTGAATTTTAAACATTTAATACATTTAGGAAATTTTTAGCAGTATTGTTTCTAATATTTTTAATATTTATTGTATTCAGTAAATTATATTATAGATATTCAAATTAACTTATTTAAAAGCAATAGTTTTTCCCCTTTGCTATTCATACAGTTGATTTTATTTTGTTTCATTTTGAAGCATAGCCATTTGATTTTACTATTCAATTGTTTTGACAGCAAAACTTCGTTCCAGCATGCGAATTGCAATTCCTGAAAAATATGGCAGAAATATGTTAGCTGTTCTGGATGAAACGAAAACATTACAATACAACCAAGTGTTTGTTCAATACAGTGAAAAAACTTCTGAGCCCAATTCAAATGTTAAAATATTATTAGGTAAAATATTTTTGTGTTCAAATTAATGATACTAAATTGGTGATTATTAATACAAAGCATACTTGTGTTGGAATGGTTTGACCTATAAATGAATTAAGGAATGCTAATATTAAACATTTCTCTCTGCATTAAAAAAGGTAATGATTCAAATTTTTCTACTTGCTTTAAGGTGCCTTAAACTTCCTATACAGCTCTGAAATTTTAAACATAATTAGTTCCCTCTCTGAACTTTTGTCTGACAAAGCCAGAATTTAAAATTATTATTATTATTTAATTTTATTTTTTTTTTAAAATTAATTTCTGAAATGTAGCTGTATTGACAAATCCTATGGGAGCAATAATTGTGTATTAGCGAAAATAACTCTGAACATACAACTTTTCTAACAACTTTGAAATTTTAATCGTAATTAGTAAATAATCTGTAATTGTGCAAGTGCTCACCAGAATTTAAAATTTTTAATTATTTTTTTAAATAATTTCTTAGGGTGTAAAGTTTTAAATTTCTACATTGACACTAAAAAGCACTGTTTATTTTACTAGAAGGTAAAACCTTCTAGTAAAATAAAAAGTTATAGGCAATTAAAATATTCTAAATTTTGTTTTTGATTCAATTATTTTTTTGATTAATGTATTTTTTATTATTTCATTGTTCACTTGGCAGATACATCTACCATGCACAGATATTACCATTAAACACAAAAACATAAGCAAATATAGTTCTTTTGAAATTAAGAGCCATTGAATAATACTTCACATATTAAATGTAAAAGGAAAGATGCAAGATCAAAAGTACATTGATGACTTTATTTCTTCTACAAAATTTCAGGATTTTTGCACTTTTTGGTTTCTCATTTGCTCTTCAGGTGTATAAGCCAGTTTTTGTGTCCAATTCATAAGTAGTGTTCAGTTGTTTAATTCATTGTTCATTTCACTTGTTCAGTTCATTGGCAGCATAGAATTACGTGCACATGTTTTTGTAAAATATTATTTGTAAGATTATTTTGTAAGGATTCAAAAAGGTTTTCATATGAAATGGCAAGTGCATTGTAACCATGCATTTAAAAAAAATTCAAACTTGGAGTTTTCAAAATGTAATTTTTTTTTTTTTTTTTTTTTTTTTTTGACAAATTATGAATTTTAGCTTCCCATATATAGTAATTACACATTGTCAACTAATAATATTAAACTTTTGTGAAAATTAACTTGATATGTTTAAACCATTTTTTCATGGATTTATTTCATTAAATTCTATTATTTTTTAATTCTATTTTTATTTTTTTTAATTAATTTACAAGTTTTATTTACAGGTCCTGTTATAGTAACCAAAAATCCTTCTCTTCATCCTGGCGATGTGCGCAAATTAACAGCTGTTGATGTTCCTGCTTTACACCACATAAAGGACTGTGTGGTTTTTCCAGCTCAGGGTCCTAGACCTCACCCAGATGAAATGGCTGGTATAATCTTTTAAACTATCAATTCTGTGTTCGTAACTTCAGGGTGCTCAAAAACCACTGCATGTTCTATATATTTTTATAATTATGAGCAAATGGGAATTTGCAATTTGTAGGGTCTGCTAATCAATATTTGAGATATTCTCAATCTAAGTTAATCAATACTTACAATCCATTTCAGAAAACTCTTCTTTTGTCTGTTTCACTTTGGAGGTTACCAAAAATTTATTGTTATTTTAAGGAAAAACTATTTAAATGGGAATGGCAGACCAAGTAGCTGAGAAAAGTTTAAAGTGCACTTTTTCTTTCTCTTTTAGCTAAAGTTTGATTTGAAAATATTGATAATGCTAAAATTTGATTTGAAAATAATGTATTTACTTTTAGAAACTCCAACTTTTCATAAGAAACAATTTATATTGGGAAATTTGAGTTATAAATAGCTCATAATTTTGAATTTTAATTATTATGTTAAAATATTAATCTTCATTTGCATGAAACATATTTTTTTTATATTATAAGAAATAAATAGTATAAATATACGTAGAGCGTTAATTTATTATAATTAGACAAGTTGTTCAATGCAGAATGCTTGGCCAGCATGCAAGAGATCCCACAATCAAACCTGGCTGATGCTGTCAAGTTTCATTTACAGGGGTGCCACAGGCAACTAAAAAGGCTACTAAAGCGACTATTTTAGTGGCCAGGCGATTATGGCGACTATTTCAATGAAAAAAGGGCCCAAAATGACTATTTTTAACAAATCCTTCAACTATTTTTTAAGAAATTGGATACTGTCCGATAGAAGCACGAAAAGAAATCGGCACTAAAGTACTAACAATTTTCTCAAAATAATGATTTTTTTTTAGGGGGAGGAGGAAAAGAGCAAATACTACCGAAATAGTTGTTCATATTCGCTGGTACAGTGGCCATTTTGTTAGTCCGACGATAGTAACCGTTCACGCGAGATAGTTGTTTTTGATGGCTACTGCAGTCATTTTCGCCTGCCTGTTAGGTTCCGCTGTGCAAGGCGCTAGAGCAGCGTTCTTCAATAACTTTTAGAGGCGGGCCGTATGACTTATATTGGAGCTTTTCGTGGGCCGGATGCACTAATAGATGTATATTTAATTATTATCGATTTAACAATAGATAAAATTTCTAAAAACTGAAATTTTTTTTTTTCCTTTAGTAAAATTACAATTCATATTTTCTTTTTTTCTTCAAATTATTAAAGAATATTTTTTTCATTATTAGTAAATTAAAATTTAAGAAATAAGTGAATCTTTCTTTCCGACTTGACAATGGGACTTGATCTAACTTTTAATAAAAGTATTTAAACTGCACTTCCAGATTACTCTGTTTTAGTCGATATCAATTGCGGGACGATGGTGGTCGAAATCGTCCAGTTTAGGTACTTTATGCTAGAGTCGATGTCTGTCGCAGTATTTGTTACAGCCAATCTTAATAAATTGTCCAAATGAGATTCAGTTTAGTTCTTGAGGAAAATCATCTTGCTGAAAGCTTCTTCATATTATTTCTTTGGGCACAAAGTGGACAACTCTGTTTTACATAGTAAACATGTAATATTCTGGACAAATTACAATTATGTTAAAAAAAAGTCCATATTTTGAATTTTTAGTCTTCTGTACTGCCAGCGGGCCGCAGAAAAATCTGTCGCTGGCCAAATCCGGCCGCGTAGTGGCTGATGCTGCGTTAGAGCATACACTGTTATATTCCGAAATATCAAATTATTTCGCTATATTTACTCTACTTAACAAAAATGAATTTGTGTTGTCGTGAAAATTACCAATTAAAATAATTAGAGGATGATTAATACTTAACGACCTCGTACCTAAAATGGCAAGTTTTAGACTCGTCTACACATAACCACAATAATTACTTAACTAAAAGTTCTTCAAAGAATACACCACTGATAACAAAATTTAGTTTATTAATCACGAATATATTAAAATAACAGACATAAACTTAGTCATGAAGCGGTTACACAACTATTCATCAAGATGAATATTACAAGAAATAAAAGATTCAAAGGAAATACCCAAGAGGGTAAAGGGGTTGTCCTTCGCTCAGGGTGAGGTTTTAATAAAAAAAAAAAGATTCAAATTAAATAAAACAATTAAAATTAACAAATTAAAATTAACCGGATAAATAAATCCTGTCTTAAATTCCAATTGGAAGAGAGATCTGGCCGTACTCACTAAACACAATCATGGTTAGTTAAAAACTTGAAGAATTTCACTGGTCTGTCCGGGAGGAGCAGACTACCTGCAAGGAACCAAGTTCCTTCGGGAACTGGAGGAGGCTGACATCTTGGACATGGGGTGGGAAAGGGAGGGTCTGGCTTGGTGGTAATCCGGCATGTAAATTTAGAAAAGTTCCATCACTGTTGATCTGGTTGTTTTGATCACAGGACTCGGCTAGTTGGCAAATTCAGGCTTGTCTTGAATGGGAGAACTGGTTCAAGGCTCAGTGGGGCATTTCTTTGGCTGGCTGGTCGGGGGAGCTGGGAGAAGTTAAAGTTGCTTTATCGAAGGGACAGATCTGTTGAAGAGGCAGACGGGAGACCCCGGTCTGAGCAGCAATACTCCATGGCGAAGACTTGGACTCCTCCTTATCCGATGGTGGTCATGGCAGTTAGATGTTTCGTGGACGCGTCACTTCCCAGGAAAAATGGCTGTTTCGGCGGCACTTCTTCATGTCGGAGAAGACCACTTTTACGTCTTTACAGCTCGAGAGACTATGAAAGAATGTCCTCCTTTAGCTACGTTTCCCCCCCATCTCGGCGATTGCCCGACCAATCAGACGTCGGGAATTCTGTTATTGCATCAGCTTTTTCTCCAAACAGAGGTAAACCGGTCCAAAGGACTTTCGTTTGTGGCGTAGTAATACACCGCGTCTCTCACCCAACCGACGCCAAAAAAAGATAAACAAATGGCTACCGTGAATTCTCAAAAAAACCCAACTTCCCGATGAACGAAAAACAACCCGATCGCCCTCAAATTGATGGCATTGTGAAAATTAAAAACGCTAACACATCGGCATACCTGTAACACGTTCAGGTACCGAAAAAATAATTAAATACGATGTTTTAAATGAATACAACAAGGTAAACAAAAACTTAGAAAGATTAATATTTGAAAATAATTGAAGCAAGTGGGAAAAGATATGATTCAAAAAATGGGAAAAAAAATGCAAAAAGATCGCCATTCAAAGGTGAAGTAATTCTAGAGCAGAAAGAATAAATGTCTTTTTAAAGTCTAAGATCTGAATTAAGAGATGAATTTTGAGCTGTTAGATCTAATTAAGAAATGACCTTTAAGTTTAAGCTAGAAATTAGCAATTGAATTTTAACTCATAACATTTCTGGTAAACGCCAGAAAAAAATGCTATCAGTATGGACAGTATTGATGTTATATAGACGTTATGTTCGAGATTTGTGCCGATGTGGTGAACGATTTCGCCGTGTAGGTCAGATGCAGAATGATTAGAATTTCAATGTTGTAGCTAAATTTATAAATAATATTAAATTTTAAGGCAATTTAATTACTTTGAATGTAGCTTAAACAGGGTGGCGACAGAACCGGGAATTCAGATAAATGTTAAGAAATTTCGTAAAATTACTCTTCAATCAGGGAATTTTGAAATTTTCGAGTTTCCCTTCTCGCATTCGCCGTGCGGGAGCGGACATCTATCCCGACGTGTTGAATAATACGGGGTTTTTTCATGTGCTTTTTCGCAGAAGTCGCTCAATATCTGGATAGTTGGCCTATTTGGGAGTACGAAGTTTCCGACCTTTTTCTACTCTTGGCATCTAAGCCAAACTGGGCAATCCCCTCTCCTCGGCCCACAACCGCATGTTCATATTCTGCTTTTTTTATCCCCCCCCCCCTACTTTCCGAGATCATTGTTATGCTTGGAACAATTATTTACACAGTATTTCTGTTAGATCTTTGGTTATCTTATAGCTTCCCCACTGCCAGCGCATAATTGTTAAAAAAAATCCTCAAACTTAAATCTGACTGCATCATTTACAGACATGATTGTTTTTCTTCTTGACTTGTGTTTTTTGTCAATAGAATATATTAGAACCCTAAATTCCTTAATATTTCAAATTGATTCCATCATATTTTTTTGTTTTTATTAACCCTTTACTACATTGTTATAGATGTGCAACAAATCTATAGGCATTAATGAGGAAAAAGGGTTAGATCCTGTACTTGATTTTTTTTTTTGTACTTTAATTTTCATATTTTATTAAGCGTAATTAACTGAAAGTGATATGTGTTTTTGATTTATATGTTTAATATAAATCAAATAAAGAATTGAAACATCCTCCTCCCCCTCCAAAAAATAAAAAATCTGAATTCGCTACTGCATACATTCAGGCAAAGGATCATGGAATTTTTAAAAAAGTCCATGCATCTTTTTCCCCGGCCGAATGCTATGCTTGTCATGTTTTATGAAAACTATTTTTTGCCTCATTTAATATGTACCTTAGCGGTTTAAGATAATATTTTTGTTGTACAAAATTTTATTTCCATATATCTATGAGTAATTAATTTTTATAAAAAGCTATTAATTTCAAGCCTTTTCTTTCATGCAATATATGTTATTTATCTTTTTTCAACTTCAAAATCCAAAAGACATAATTTTTTATGAAATATTATACCTAGTGAAATTTATGACTGAATAGAAAAATGCTGATTATTTAAGTTTCATGCTCATGCATGCCCTAAGTTTAGTAAATATTTAGGACACTGTTTAAAATTTATGTACAGGATAAAGCCTATGACATATATTAAAGAAAATAATGTGTTTTATTTGTGATATTTTTTAAATTAAAAAGAAAAGTATTGTACTAGTTTCTTTTCCTTGAAGTTAGTAAGTATGGGTGTAGTTTGTAAATTGGTTTATATGAATTTTGTATTTTTTTTATTAATGTTTTCCATTTTTTTCATGCTCTCTAAAGATGCTTGATTTGATTTTTAGCCTAAATTTATATTTTGGTGCAATTATACTTTGATAAGTAAATGTAATTGTAAATAGTCAAATATATGTATTTTTAAACTGGTCATATTTTCTTCGTTTTTTTTAATAATTACCTCGACAGAGATGCACAACAGGGAATTTTCTGGAAACTAGGAAAATGTTGGGGAATTTTATTTCTCAAATTCTGTTACTATCTTGTTAAAAATTTAAGTTTTCTGGCCTTAATTAAATTCGCCTGTCATTGTCAATCTGTAGTATAATTGTTTAAACATGAAACTCGTTTTTCTGCCAAAAAGTTGTTTGACTTTGGAAATTAAGAATATATATATATATATATATATAAGAATATATATATAAGAATATATATATATATAAGAATATATATATATATAAGATATATATATATATATATATATATATATATATATATATATATATATATATATATATATATATATATATATCTTATTTTGCCAATCGATTTTTATCATCGCTTTTGCGTGAAGTTAAGTTTTTTTGCTTAGGTGCTGTCTGGAAGTAAGGTTGAGTTGCAAACTTCTATCGCAGTTATGTAAGTACGATAGCGCCTTCCCCAAGACACATGCCTTTTACCGTATGGGATGTTATGTATTAGACACTATTTTGAATTAGAAGAAGAGTGTCTCTGGGTTTTCGTGTTTATGTAAATCAATAGTTTTATTCCGATCTTGATGATAACTTAAAACCTTTAAAACAAGAGGAAGGTCTTTACTGACTTGAAAAAACAATCTTTATTAAAAGTTATGAAAAGTGAGGCTACTATTTTCAACATCTGAGACTACTATTTTCAATGTCTGAGACTACTATTTTGGCTACTATTTTTAACATCTGAGGCTACTAAAGCAACTATTTTCAAAGCTCACAGTCAGTGGCAGCCCTGCATTTAAGGATTAGACACAGCAGTGATCATAAAAGATAATGTTAGTTGTTTGCCCAGTGGAGTAGTTTTCTCCCTTTCCTGACTAAAATCCAGGACAGTTTTCCATGAAAAACTTTCTAGAAGGCATCACCTATACACAGGTATCGACTTAACGATATTCTGGCTTATGCAGTTCCCCGTCTAGTATTTACGCCTGAAAATCCCTAGTCTATGCTGAAAGGAGATTAATTTTTCTAAAACCATTATTTATAGAGGGATTGCAGCAACTTGTACATTTATTGGATATTCAATAAAATTTAAAAAAGTTGAATAAGAAAAATGATTCTAATCTATAATGGTAGCTGCTGTCATTTCTGAAAATATTGAAGTGGTTAACTTCTATATTGCTTTTTTTAGCTTGAGAGATGCAATGCATTGAGACATTATAACACATGGACAACTCGGAAATTCAAAATTTGAATTTCAAGGAGAAACTGCCTTGCATTTTTGTCTTGAATGAAATTCCCATTCCACAGTAATCAGAATGAGGTCATATCAAAATTTAGATAGTTAAATATTGCAATAAGTTCAATTTATCACTGTCTGGGAGCTTTAGTTGCTTTGAGAACGTATTGAACTGAGTTGGTTGTATGCGAGTTTTAACAACAACTACAAGACGACTATACAGCATTGAAACATTGAAAAAAAAAAAAAAAAAAAAACATAGACGACAAAAAAAACATAAGACAACTATCTATTGTGATATCCATATAGGAGTAGTTGTTAGTGTTAGTTGGTGTTAGTCCTTATAGGAGGAACACTTTTCGGGAGGTCTTTAAAGAGAAACTAGAACACATTTTTCTTTTTATTCTGTGCATTTCAATAGTTTTGTTCTGATGGATGTGCTGCTTGATGAGGTTTTTCCCTATTTTCTTCCATTCATGGAGAAAATGCATAAATGTTTCCACTTGAAAAACCTTTTGGAAAGCATTCCTCTAAATTTTGTAATTCTGAGTTGTCCAGTTGTTACAATATCACAATGCCTGTAGTTAAAATCCTTTAGTTAAATCAAATTTCATTATTCTATTCAATACTTTCAGAAGCAACCAATGTGTCCCCTAGCAGTAATAGATAAACTAATTTTTTTATTTAATTTTTATGATTTCATTGAATATCCAATAAATGTACATTAAATTTCAATCCCCTTTTAGTAATAGTTTTAGTGGTATTAATTTTTAAAGATGGTGTGTCACTTTTGGTTGAATTTATTAAAAACTAGCAGTATGGCCCCACGCTGCTGGGGACCCATTGAAAAACATAGAAGTTTACATTTAAAAAAAAGTTGAACAAATGTAGTATAGGGCATTTGCCATTTTTTTTCATTGAACAATTAGAAAAATCTCAGAAATCAAAAACACAGTAACCAAAAGAAAATTGAAACATAAATAATAATAAAATTAAGTTGAAATATAAATATTAAGGGTTCTCTTAATATTTATTAAGCGACTCTGAATATTTTTATCTTGCGTTAGGCGGTTACCAGTTGGTGCCAAACTTAAATGTTTAAATGCCGCATAATGAATTGCCAATTCTAAATATAGAAATTATAAATTATTTGAAAGTTGTTAGTTTGAATTACTTAGGTCTTCAATTTGGGGATTTTCATCTGGTACCCTGCTAACAGATTAGTACCAACTTAAGTTAAAATATAAATAATAATAAAATCTGATAATAAAAACCGTTGCTAGAAACCGCATTTATCTGTGAAAAAGCACCAAATAAAATTGTTATTGTGTCAAAGAAATGTTTTATACAACATCTGAACCGAAAAGTTTTGAATTCTTAAAATTTTTTTTAGTAACAGAGAAAAAAGAAGTTACTAAATTCATAATCATAACTAAAATAAACAACAAAGAAATAAGATCGTAAGTTAAATACTACGCTTCTGGTGTAAATTGTAAAATAGTTTAGTGTAAATAGTAAAACATGTATAATACTAAAAATGTATTGAAATCTATATTAAATATTATGGAACTTGGATACACTAAAAATAAAAACAATCAAAAAAAGGATTTTTGATATTTTTGATAAAGGAAACGAATAAATATTTACTTGGAAATAAAAAGTATTAGTAGCAAATATCGAAATAACTTGAAAGTTTTCGGTGGATTTCAATAGTACGTACTATTACGTTTTCAAACGGCTCTTGCGCAGAGCGTCATTTCACAGTAAATATATGGAAAATTATAATAATATTCAAACCACTTGAAGGATAGACGATTGTAATACATTAAAATAATCATAAAAATAAGGTGGTCACATTAAAGTAACTTTTGGTTTTATTCTGATGTAATAATAAGATATTGTTGCCATTCCAAGATTTTTTTTCTCTTCAATAAATTTTAATGAAAGCAACATTTAATCGAATTTCAAAGTTGTTCTCTACAATCTCCATGTACTAAAGCCAGATTTCATATCTTTAGTTGCAAAACTGTGGATTTGTATAAGGTTCAGACTTACAGACAATAATGATGACCAATATCAGTGCATAGCATTAAAAAATAAAGATAAAATAAACAAATTCTTAACATATCATTATATGCAGGGGTGGCGACCCACTCCAAGGTCCATGACGCACCCCCCTCTAATTTCGAAAATCCCCCCTCCCCCTTCTCCCCAATTTTAAATTTGCTGGTTTTTAATATTTCTAATTTTCAGGTACTAAAAGATATTATTATATTATGTTGGTTATCAAATGAAAAATAGTGTTGCAATGAGGACTTTATTATATACGCTGTTTATTTGGAATTTTTTCAGCAAAAATTTTGAAAGTTGAAAAAGTCACTATCCTAATTTCTGAAATAAAGGCTTACAAATTAAAACAACATCTGGCCTGTGTTGAGCTGTCTTGTTTGCGGTGCTAAGTATCAATAAATGTAGAAATTATAAAGTGTAACATATATTGTCAGAAAAAGATTAAAAAAATATATTGTATTAAAATTTATAACAAAAAGAAATAAAAATGTGGATTAGTGCTTTTTCGTTCGATTTATACCCTCCATTTTATTTTCCATCAAATCTATTTTAAAGTAGTGTTCATTACTTAATTAATCTTTTCCAAAGAAATGAAAATCAAAAATATTTCTTGACCTTTATGAATAAAACAAAGTTCTGAAAGTTACGTACGAAATACACAAGTATAATAAAGAATTTTCGCTTATGATATGATTATGACTGTTTGCACACTCTACATTTGGTTAAACATAATTTTATAAAGTTTGTAATGACCATTTCTGCATTTGAAATTGATAAAATATACATATTTTTCTGACCATAGAACCATGAAATTCTACAACTGTGTTTAAATTCTAAATGATTTTAACAATATATATTTTCTTAATAAAATGCATATAATCTAGGCGATCTTGGGTAAAATTCTCTACAAAAAAAAGTCCATGTGCCTCTGCATATGAATTTTAAACTATTTATCAGGATATAATATTTATAAATAACTGTTAATTAATATTTCATTAGGATACATAATCAGCACTTAAAAAACCAAGTTGGGAAAAAAAAAAAAAAAAAAAAAAAACACTTGCGTAGTCTTATACCACTCTGAAAACAATTCATACTGTAAACGACTTTCTTAAAAGAGAAAGTATAATGATACGAATTTTTGTATATTTGTAAATATTTCGTAGTGTTAATTTTGTAAATAGTAAAATTTATGTTCATCTCGCGTAAGGCAGTGCAATGGTTCGTCTTGGTTTGTTTCCCAGCAATGAATCTCTCAATGCTTGATAACGAGTTTTACAGAGGTAACTCTGGGGAGCGAGTTTCAAGGGGCAGGGCATTTAACATTATGGTAATGGGAATCTCGCCAAATTGGCGATGGTTTTGGCGACTAATTTTTGTCGCCAAATTTGGCGACATTTTCGGTACATGTATCCCATGTATGTACATGTATAGGATTTTTCGACTACTGTCTGGAAAGTTCTCCAAATGTCCATCTCTGGAAGGTTCAAGTATGTTCGCAGCCACTCCTATATAAGCACGACCTGAGTTGGTTAGTAGTTAGTTGATTTTGAATCACTGAGTTAGTTGTCTCTCAACGTTCATTGTGAGAGCTGTATTCCTGACTTGAGTCAGTTCTTGGATTTTGAGTCCCTGAGTTAGTTGACTGGAGATACTGAGCATTCTGAAGCGAACTGTTTTGCATTGTCTTTTGCAGCGATTTAGCAGTTGTTTGTCAAGTTTTTAACTGCTGTTTTGTGCTCTATTGAGGTGAAAAAGAGCTGTATTGTGTCTACTAGAACGAGAAGTTCTGGAGCTGTAAGAGTACTGTGAAGAGTTATTTTGGAATAAATTTCTGCAAGTTTTGATCTGCTTTGGCGTCAAATCTTTCAAACCTATCCACACAACAACTGGTGTCAGAAGTGGGGTTTGATGCCGATTACCAGAGCAATGGCGGAACAAGAGGACAAATTTCAACAGCTTTTTGCTTTCATGCAAGTCAAGGTCAAGAAGAGATGAAGATGGAATTATCCAAAGGGCAAGAAGTGATGAAGAAAGAGATTTTCTCTGGGCAGGAAGAAATGAAAGCGGGCCAAGAGGAAATGCAAAAGAATATTTTTGCGATATCTGCCGTACAGGAGGAATTAAAGAATCATCTTTTAGAAACTATGGAAGAAAGCGTGAAACAAATCGAAGACAAATTCGAAAAGAAATGTAATAGAGAGAAAGATAGAGATTCTGGAAAAGAAGAATTTAGAAGAAAATTTGGGTGAGATAGAAGGGAAAAGATAGACCAAATGTTAGAGAAGAGACTGTCGAGCAGAACTATTTCGAAAGATTTGAAATGTGTACCAATTACCACCAGACCTTCAATCAAGCTTTCGACTTACGATGGAAAATCTTCCTGGCATGTGTATAAAACTCAATTCACAATTGTCGCCAACGCCAACGGATGGGACTCCATGACAAAAGCCTGCCAGTTAGCTGCATCTCTGTGAGCTGAAGCTGCAGATATACTACAAACGCTTTCCGAAGAACAACGCTTGGACTTCAACGCACTCTCAAGTGCATTAGAATTGCGGTTTGGCGAAAAATGTGTGAAAGACTACAGCAGGCTGCAGTTGAAATCTCGCCAACAGAAGCCTACCGAAACACTCCAGGAGCTCGCCACGGACGTTGAAAGGCTCTCCCATCTCGCCTTTTCAGACTGCTCCGCTGAAACGAGAGAAATCCTGTCTCTACAGTACTTCGTCGATGGCATCAGGGATGTAGAGATACAGAAGGCCCTACGAATGGCAGATGTCAAGGATTTAAAAAGTGCTTTAGTGTATGCCATGAAGTACGAGGCAGCCCAGCAAGCAACCCGTAAAGAACGCCATCCTATCAGGGCTGCTACTATCCAGGAGCCAGAACACCCAATTGCTGCTTGCATGTATGAATTGATAAGACAGATCAATAACTTGAGACGAAATATCCCGGAAAAGAAGCAGAGCCTGAAGTGCTGGAACTGTGGAGGAGAGGGCCATATACAGAGAAACTGCCGATCCCGCCAAGACACTGGAGCTAAGACCGCTCCCAGAAGGGAGGAGGAAAACTAAATTCTGGCCATCTCGCGGGGCGGAGGTTGCCAGTTGTTGAGAAGCCCCATTTTAGAGCTCTACAAATTTCTGCAATGAGTGGCGGCAGTAATGGACTCTTCATCATAGGACACGTAAATGGAGTTCCCTGCAATATGATCATCGATACTGGAGCCAATGTGACCATCATCCGGAAAGATTTGGCTCAACAACTGGATGGAAGACTAATCTGGACGCCGCCCTGCGTTACCCTCCAAACTGTGTCCGGCGATAAAATCAACATTCATGGAAAACTGAATATCAACATCACGTTCGGGAGTGCTTCTTATTTTCACACAGTATATGTGGTGGACATTATGCACATTTGTATACTCGGACTGGACTTTTTAAGGAAATATAATTTTTCCTTAGACTTTAAAAACAATGAGCTGCATTCAGTTTCTGAAGACATAGCGTTATTTGGAATCAAAGATAGTGAAGTTAAATCCGTACATTAAATAATAGCTCACAATGACATCACATTACCCGCAAGAACAGAATTATTACTTCCTGGATGCATAGCTGAAGATAAAAGTTTCCGATATGGCATAATGGAATACCCTGAAAATAACAACAGCCCCAAAGGAGTACTGGTAGCTTCAACTCTCGTCAACCTTTCAAGGACTGCCATACCTGTGAGGGTCGTCAATGTGAATGATAAAGCGAAAGTCATAAAGAAAGGTGAAGTGTTAGCCAACTGTACTCCAGTAACTTGCATAAATCGAATTACCAATCCCCCAGTCACTGTGTCTTCAGAGAACTTAACATCAGAGCTTCTGCAGAATGCACCGTTAAACAACGTAGAAAGAAATGCTGCACAACTGGTCATCCAAGAATTCCGAGATGTCTTTTCCCGCACATCTTCGGATGTCGGACGAACAAGTTTGACGCAGCATAGAATTGATACAGGAGACCACCCACCTATCAAGCAACACCCAAGACGACTACCGTTTGCTAAACAGGAAGAGGTAGGAAGTCTTCTACAAGAAATGCAAGATAGCGACGTGATTGAACCTTCAGCCAGCCCTTGGGCCTCTCCCATCGTTCTGGTTCGGAAGAAGGATGGTTCAACTAGATTTTGCGTCGATTATCGGAGGTTGAACGATGTCACGAAGAAGGACAGCTACCCTCTTCACAGAATTGATGACACTCTGGACATTCTTTCAGGAAACAAGTGGTTTTCGACACTAGACTTAAAGAGTGGATATTGGCAGGTTGAGATACACCCTGATGATAAAGAGAAGACAGCATTCACAACCGGGCAAGGACTTTGGCAGTTCAAGGTGATGCCTTTTGGATTATGCAATGCTCCAGCAACATTCGAACGCCTCATAGAAACAGTGCTAAGAGGTCTTTCCTACGAAGCCTGTCTCGTTTACCTCGATGACATCATTATCGTGGGGCGAAGTTTCGAGGAACATCTTGAAAATTTTAGGAAGGTACTGCGGAAATTAAAAGATGCCAACCTGAAGTTAAGTCCGGCCAAATGCAAGTTATTCCGACTTGAAGTGACCTACCTCGGACATGTCATCTCTGCCGAGGGTGTACGCACAAATCCAGAAAAAGTGTCGGCAGTTAAAGAGTGGAGACGCCCCAAAGATGTACATCAATTGAGGAGTTTCCTGGGGCTATGCACCTACTATAGACGATTCGTGAAGGACTTGTCTTATATCGCAAGACCCCTTCACAGACTGACAGAGAGCGGGCAGAAATTCTTGTGGATAAAGGACTGTGAGGATGCATTTGACCAATTGAAGGAGGCTTTAACATCTGCACCTATCCTAACGTATCCTCAGCCCGATAAACAATTGATTCTTGACACGGACGCGAGCAACGAGAGTGTCGGTGCTGTTTTGTCCCAAGAAATAGATGGCCAAGAACGAGTCGTAGCATATTGGAGTAAGTGCCTATCTAAACCGGAGAGGAATTACTGTGTCACCAGGAAAGAGTTGCTCGCCATAATTAAAGCTGTAGAGCATTTCCATCATTGCGTCTACGGCAGGAAATTCCTGCTCCGTACGGATCATGCATCGTTGACCTGTCTTCTAAATTTCAAGAATCCCGAAGGTCAGATAGTCAGATGGATAGAGAGACTCCAAGAATATGACATCGATATCCGTCATCGGAAAGGATCATCACATGGAAACGCAGACGCCCTGTCTAGGAGACTCTGCCCAGAGAGCTGCCGATATTGTTCCAGGGTTGAGGCGAGTTACGGACTGATCAATCCGGTAATACGCCAAGTTACATCTTCAACTTCATCGGATCCAGACCCGTGGAGTGACGGAGAAGTCAGAAAAGACCAATTGGGAGATCCTGACATCAAGCCTATAATCGATTTAAAGGAGTCTTTGAATGCGACACCTACTTGGCAGGACATTTCCACCTTTAGTCCTACGACAAAGCAATATTGGGCCCTCTGGGACTCCCTCCATATTCGAAATGGCTTGCTGTACCGGAAGTTCGAATCTGATGATGGAAAGACATCCCGATGGCAGCTATTGCTTCCAAGATCCTGAGTCCCAGACGTTCTTATAAAACTTCATAGTAGTCCTACTGGAGGCCACTTCGGAGTAATGAAGACGTTGCAAAGAGTTCGAGAGCGGTTCTACTGGAGTAAGGCGAGGGCTGACGTGGAGAAGTGGTGCCGATCATGTGATGCCTGTGCAGCCCGAAAAGGACCGAAGAAATGCAGTCGAGGAAAACTGCAACGTTACAACATGGCAGCTCCTTTTGAACGGATTGCTTTTGACATCTTGGGACCACTACCATGATCTGCTGACGGAAACAGATACATCCTTGTTGTCATGGATTATTTTACGAAGTGGCCTGAAGCTGATCAAGAGGCTACCACCGTTGCAGAGGTAATGGTTCAGAGCTGGATTTTCAGATTTGGAGTGCCTCTTCAGTTATACTCTGATCAAGGAAGGAATTTTACCTCTGCTGTAATGAAAGGACTTTGTGATCTACTTGGCATTGACAAAACACAGACGACGCCTTTACACCCACAGTCGGATGGCATGGTGGAGAGGTTTAACAGAACCATCCTCAATAACCTCTCACTGATGGTTTCAAGAAACCAACAGGATTGAGATCAGAACTTACCTTTATTTCTTCTGGCCTATCGCAGTGCTGTCCACGAGACTACCGGCTATTCCCCATCCCTGATGCTCTTCGGTCATAACCTTTGTCTGCCTTGCGATCTGTTGTTTGGCCGCCCTCCAGATGCACCTTCATCGCCAGAGGAGTACGTCGAGGATCTTCAGGCACGGTTTGAAGATGTGCACAATTTTGCCAGAGAGCGAATCCACGTGGCCACGGATAAGATGAAGACCAGATACGACACGAAAGCTACAGGACATCAATTCCACGAAGGTGACAAGGTTTGGTTCTGGAACTCGAAATGACAGAAAGGACTCTCTCCCAAACTTCAGTCTCACTGGGATGGTCCTTACTCAGTCCTCAACCGGATGAATGACGTCGTGGTCCGAATACGTAAGTCACCAAATTCTAAACCTAGAGTCGTTCATTACGACAGGTTAGCCCCGTACTATGGACATAGTTTGTAATCCCCCTTATGTACAAAGTGTATATAGTTATTAAGACCATGGTCACATGTGTATATAAATTTTTAAGTTTATTGTTTATTTAATTGTTTATTTAATTATTTATTTATTTATTCAGTAATGTTTCTGTTTTTAAATTAGTAAGTTTTATAGTTTAGTTATGAACACAGAGTGTTTGCTATTGCATTGAAAGTGAGCCTTCTTTCCGGGAACTGTACTGCCCGGGACGTGCAGTCCTTGGGAGGGGGGCAATGTTACGAATTTTTGTATATTTGTAAATATTTCGTAGTGTTAATTTTGTAAATAGTAAAATTTATGTTCATCTCGTGTAAGGCAGTGCAATGGTTCGTCTTGGTTTGTTTCCCAGCAACGAATCTCTCAATGCTTGATAACGAGTTTTACAGAGGTAACTCTGGGAAGCGAGTTTCAAGGGGCAGGGCATTTAACATTATGGTAATGGGAATCTCGCCAAATTGGCGAGATAGAGCCAAGTTGGCAATGGTTTTGGCGACTAATTTTTGTCGCCAAATTTGGCGAGAAATCGCCAAATGTCGCCAAACTTGGCAACCATTTGGCGACATTTTCGGTACATGTATCCCATGTATGTACATGTATAGGATTTTTCGACTACTGTCTGGAAAGTTCTCCAAATGTCCATCTCTGGAAGGTTCAAGTATGTTCGCAGCCACTCCTATATAAGCGCGACCTGAGTTGGTTAGTAGTTAGTTGATTTTGAATCACTGAGTTAGTTGTCTCTCAACGTTTATTGTGACAGCTGTATTCCTGACTTGAGTCAGTTCTTGGATTTTGAGTCACCGAGTTAGTTGACTGGAGATACTGAACATTCTGAAGCGAACTGTTTTGCATTGTCTTTTGCAGCGATTTAGCAGTTGTTTGTCAAGTTTTTAACTGCTGTTTTGTGCTCTATTGAGGTGAAAAAGAGCTGTATTGTGTCTACTAGAACGAGAAGTTCTGGAGCTGTAAGAGAACTGTGAAGAGTTATTTTGGAATAAATTTCTGCAAGTTTTGATCTGCTTTGGCGTCAAATCTTTCAAACCCGTCCACGCAACAATAATATAAACCAAAGGGGTAGCACGTACATACAAGGCAGCAAGAGTTTTTATTGAAACCTTTAATTTTCCAAAATATTTTTCTGTTCACACAACAACCTATTTAAAATCCATTATATATAATAGGCATAAAGTTTATTATATATCCAATGAATTTTTCCGCTTTTCTCCAGTTTTTTAATTTATTTTAATTGATGGGGGGGGGGGGGGGGTGCATGCGTACTTCCTTTATACGTCTTTGGTGCTCCAGTGCTTATTATTTTTACTGATTGAGTTGAAAAAGCAATACTGCTTTGAGTATATTTTGTCGAGTTCAAAGAAGCAACCTAAAACAGCCAATACAAAAGTCAACGTTCTTACCCTAATATCTTGATTGTCCCAGCACAAGCCAATTTTTTTTATCGGAATCGATTGCTATGTTTGCCTTTTGTAGATTGTTCAAAAATGAAATTTCTATTCTCATTCATTTCTTCGAGAGGCAAGCAAGATCCTTTCAATTGGTGTTATAAAAATTACAAGCAAAGGAGAAAGAACTGAAAGTGCCAGAATACAATTTTAGTTTTTAAAAATTTTTATTAACGAGGGTTTTGGTTCGTGTTTCATAAAGAATCATTCAAATATGACGTCTGGAAATCATCTGTTACAAATAAACATCATAGGTTTAAGCTTTGGATGACTCATAATTAGCCCCAAACTCGTATCAGGTCCAATTCTTATGAAAGATGTCTGAGAAGGAAGAAGCCTGTAAGATTTCTTTAGTTTATTTCAACTATATGTTAGTCAGGAAGAGGGATGGGGTCTATTTATGTGTTATATATTGAGTTGTTTTTAGATATGGCCAAGTGAAGTTTTTAGTAAAGAGGGCGAATGCCAATCCTCCTCCACTACACTCCTGGTTATGGCTAGAATTTTAACTGCGTCAAGATTCAAAAGTAGTTGGCAAACGATTTAAAATTTCGTATTCATCCTCCTCCCCCCATTCCATTCCGATGTTCATGAAATAGCATAATTAGGAAGACCTATTAGTTGTCGACCTTAGTAAAATAAATTAATTATTGAATTCTCGTACCCTTCCAAGACTGCACAGCCTCGATTTGATACTTTTCTAATTCTTTAATTTTCATGTCTTGGTTTACTTTAGTGGAGGAGTAGATGTTGATAGAAAGCAAAGCACCAAGAAGTCTGATGCCTTTCTTACTAAATTGTGATACTTGGAGTTATAAATCCTAAAATTTTCTATTTTCTTATCAACCCAATTTTAATGACGCAGTTTACGTCACGAGCACCCCCCCCCCCCCTGTTGGCACCCCTGTTATTTGACACCCTTGGCTGAGCCTGAAAAGAAAACAAACTGAGACAGCTAATAATTTTTAGGTCAAATTGAATCAAAATTACGAATTAAAATTTTGTGTGTGATTAACATGGAATATTACAATTAGCATCAAATCAATTGCCAATAATGATGTAGACAGGGTTTAAGTCTGTTCATTAGAAAGGCATTTACAATTTGTATTTTGTTCACTGTCATTGGTGCTCTTGTGATCAGTAGTTCGGTTTTTATCTTTGCGCTGGCTAAATAGAGCCTCAACATTTCAATCCTGATCAATCATTTCCAATCCTGACCATAAATTGCAAATATACTTTATTTTTGTTCTGAAATATGCAAATAATAAGGAAACATGGTCGTTTCTGAATACCCAGTATATTTAGGGATTTGTACCTGATTATATTTTACCATTCAAGAAATTCTTTATTCTGTATAAAATAGTATCCTCATAGGTTAGATTTAAAGCATTAGGCATGTTTTTGCTTTTTTCAATAAGAATAAGAATTATATAGTCCAGAACAGGGTTTCATTTGAGCAAAATTTTACTAATTCTTTTCTGGAGTAATTTTAGTAGGATAACATATTTCTAACTGACTTTCTTTTATTGTTAAACTTCAGTATAAGAGTTATTTTTATTTCTCAGTTTTTGTTTGTTTGTTTTACACTGGATTAGATACTTTGAAACATTGTAGCAGAATTGTTTGAAGCTTACTGCAAAATTAATGTGAGATTTTCAGCAATTTTTTTTAATCATTATTGTATTTTAAAATGCTAAACAGATAAGCCACCGTAACTTTCCATTGAAAACCTTAATACTTGGTTGTTTATTTTTTATTTAGAAAATGAGATATTTTTTATTTAAGATTATATGTTGAACATTCTTAGCTGACATTTTTTGTGTGCTTTAAATGAGTTAGATATATTGATAGCTAAACATGATTTTTTTTTTCTGAATTTTTGAATTATATTGCATATTTTTCTATAGGTTCTGATTTAGATGGGGATGAATGTGTAGTACTGTGGTATAAACCTTTGATCTACAAACGCAGAAATTATAAAGCCATGGATTATCCTGTGTATGAAGAAAGCTCTTGCAAGGATAAAATTGAAGTAATTTTCATTTTCTATCCTAATTTAATCATTTCATCAGCGTAACCCTTTTCTTATTTTCATTTAGTTATATTCATAATTTTTACTGTAATATGACATTGATTGAGTACATGATGGAATCAAATTATGGTTTGTTAAAATTGTCGTAGAAATTATTTTTTTGAGTCAGCTTATTTGTTACAATTCAAAAAACTTCTTTTTATTGTATGCTGCACTATAAAAAAACATATTTTCTGAAAAAACAATTTCTAGTCTTGAATTCTGGTTTTGCACAATCTAGATCTATAAAAGTAGTATAATAAATTAAATTTTATTTTTAAACAAATTTCCATTGTCTAAAAAAATTCGAATGAATACGGAAAATCTGCTTTTTTGCTGATTGACAATAGGATATACAGTTTTTCTGTGATACCAATACTTTTATTACTGGATTATCTGATTCACTGAATGCATGTGGCAAACAAAAATGATAGGAGGAGTGTTAACTAGATGAAGTATTGCTCCCAAAATTAACCTTTTAGATTTTTCAACCGAATACTTTAGATAAGGCTTAGTTAGTCAAAGTGTGTGATTCTCAAGAAATTTCTTTTATACTTAATATAAACTTAAACTGTCAAGCAACCTCTTTTCTGACAGAACCCTCATCCCTCATTGATCTTTTGGATGTTTTCAGCCTTATTCAGTTTGTAATGACCTCGTTTCTGATCCCTTGTAAGCAATGAGACATTGTAATCAAACCTGTGAAAAGTGAATAACTGCTTATTTCTGAAGATAACATTAATTGTAATATTCATACAACTACAGAGTGGCCACACAACCGGGAAAACCTGGAAATCAGGGAAATGTCAGGGAGCTTTCCGATTCTGGAAAAAATCAGGGAAATGTCAGGGAACTTTTTAAAATTTCATGAAAATCAGGGAAATTTTGTATTGTTTAAGGCACGTTCATCCATATTTTGGCTCTATTTACATGGAGATTTATGGTGGGAACCCATTAGAATCTTAACGTTACGGAATAATTTAAACTTTTCATTATCAGCAAAACTATTTTTTAAAAAATTGCATATTATCTCTTTAGCATACATGTTCTATTTGATCAGGGGGTCTAGACATCTGGAAAACCTAAGAAAATTGGGGAAATTTAAAAAAAAGTTTGCCATATCGGAATTTTTTAAAAATCTGTCAGGGAAATCAGGGAATTATCAGGGAACTTTTTTCCTGAATTTTGTGGCCACCCTGAACTATTTTGCGGTACCTGGGAATTTTCTTTTGCTGCATTTACTAAGTAGAAACAAAAATTTAATATTTTGCTGGGGCTTCTGACTTATTTGATTGACAAAATTTTCTGTGTTATTCTTATAGCTTGCTGATATGGTGGAATTCTTTTCTCACTACATACAAAATGACTGTATTGGTTCATTTGCCCATGCTCATCTTGTATTGGCTGATAAGTTGAAGGATGGCATATTTTCAACTAAATGTATGAGCATTGCTGAGCGTTACCCTTACGTATTAGATTTTGCCAAGCATGGCACAACAAAGTATTTGAAAAAGTCTGAAAGACCTGATCAATATCCAGACTTCATGCAGAAAGGGCTGACAGGCAATAGTTATCACTCCAAACGAGCTTTAGGATCTCTGTATCGCGCTTCGAGAGTTTTGGATGCATGTTCAAGTAAAATAAACATCTCGGCAGAATCGTTGCAAATTGATTCAAATTTAGAGTATTCTGGGTGGCAATTTTATGAAGAATCGGCTGAGAAACACAAGCAAAGCTATGTATGTATGATTACTGAAATTTTAAGGAGGTACAACCTCAAATTTGAAGCCGAAGCCTTTACCGGAATAGTTGAATTGAAAGCAGTTAAAAAGTGGCGACAAGAGCATTCTGATACTGCTAAAGTGATCAAGTCATATATTCAGAACCTCATGATGACATTTAGAAACATATTTTCACAGGAAGTACAGGAGGAAATTACAAGTTTTAATCTTGGTGAGGCTGAAAGCTTGAAGAGGAAGTATCAACGTGCTTCAGCTTGGTATATGGTGGTTTATGGCAAGTCAACGTCAATGGGTCTGAGTTTTCCATGGGTATTGAGCGACATTCTAGCTGACTTAAAGTTGAGCATGCAAAGGAAGGTTGATGATAAAAATGTTTTTCTGGTTGACATAGATGCAGATATACAGCAATGTATTTCATTGGGTGATTTGAAACTAGATACAGATCAGAATGGACGTTGCTTATGCTGGACAACTGTGAATGCTATACTATTTCAATGGATATCTAAAGCTAGGTTGAATATCTTTTCCAAAAATAAGACTAAAACTTGTGATAGCTGTTTCAAGAGAATAATTTCCCATTTCGAGTTAGATGGTAAGATATATTGCTGTAGTGCTTCAAGAAAAGAGGATTGCACTTGTTCTCAATCATGCTCTTCTACAAAATTAGCCCTTGCTTTTTTCAAGTTCTTTGTTAAAAACACAAAAGATTCAATTGGAAGTTGTGCTGATGGTTGTGATGGATTCATAGCGCGTAATCTTCAAGAGTTGTCTCTCCAAACACTTGCTTATCTGGCAATTACTCGTAACGTCTTGTATCTGGGCTTGCAGTTTGATACTACTAGTCCCACTAACAATGCCATTACACCTTCTGTATCTGAAGGGATTTTTGAAGAAGAAGGTGATCCAATTAAAATACCTGTAAAGACGGATACCTTAAAGAATGTACTTGAGAATTACAGAGATGAAGTAATGGCATACCTCAAAAAGTATTCCGGAGTGAAGCATGTATTCTTTCGTCCAGAAAAGGATCTACGTGATAACCTCTGTTTGATAGTTAACTCTTCGGGGAAAAACTGGCAAAGGTGGAATCTTCAAGAAATCCTGTTGGACTCTAATTTCACTGAAAATATTGTCTCATACTTAGATCAAGAAAATCGTCTTCTAAGTAAAAATTGACTTTATTTATTCAAATTAAATGTCTCAGATATCAAAATGTATATGTTTAGTAAATGTTTGGTTGAATTTTTAAATTGCATGTAGTCTGTTTATAATATTTTACTAATTTATAAATTTTTAAAATGCAATAAAGTTTTTTTGATTTTTAATGTTTATTTTTTTGTGTAGTTTTACATTTATAGTACACAGGGGTCGCAGACGTCCTATATGTCCTATAAATCCTATATTTTTTAAAAAATCGAAAAAAACGTCCTGTATTGTCCTATATTTTTTAATTGTCCTATATATCCTATATTTCTACGTTGATTCGACCTATATTTTCTTCGAATTCGTAATAACGGCGCCGTTTGTTGTGATTTTTTATATTTCGGATTCTTTGTCGCGATCGTAAGTAAAAGAGACATGAGCAATGTTTGCAAGCGGCTGCTTCTTATTTCTTGTAACGTCACGTACTGCACAACCTACAACTCAACTCGATTCAACTAGACCGCGAGATTTGTGAAGTGTAAACATGGAAACTTTTTCATAGCGCGCGGGCTTGAATTTCTGATCTGTTTTCTCCCTCAATGTAGTAATTAATTGGTAATAATGCAGCAAGATAGCGAAAAAGAAAGATATCCAGAAACTAAACTCTGCCTCGGGAACAACGGATATAAAAAACTTACAGGACTGAAAAAACGACATTTCTAATGCACAGTCAGTAATTGATGTCAGGAAACAAAAGGGTTAAAGTTTACTGTTTGGTGTCGGATAGCGATATTTTCAAAAAAGTCACTAACATTGAAAATGACGTCAAAACGTTATGTTGTCCAAGTGCAGGAAAACCAAGTCAACGGGTTGCCACATTCGGCGCTAAATCGTCCACTTTTCGCCGCCAATCTATCCGACACCAAATAGTAAATCTGAACCAAAAAAAGACTGAAAAGCTAACAAGGGTTAAGATTAACTGTACGGTCCCCCTTGGCGACTTTTTGAAAGTTGGCGATTCGACGCCGAATGTGTTGTGACGTCATTTTGGATTTGGCAGCACAGCCTTTTGATGTCATTTACAATTTGGCGATTTTTTTTTTTAGTCGCCAAGGAGGACCGTACAGTTGATCTTAACCCAAACAGGAAATAGGGATAAAAAGAAAATACTTAAAAGAAATTGGGGCAGTTCTAAGCATTTATAGATGCTGGAAGACTCAAGATTGCAAATAATGTAATTAATAAAACTTATTTATTGATGAATACTAAGGATGTGTGTGTGTGTGTGGAATAATGAGGTAATAACGAATAAAGGATGACATATTCAGGATCAGGCGATTCTTTTTTTAATGGTGTGTTTTCTAGTCTCTTAAATTCAGTATAATGAGTTTTAAAGGGAGACAGTTATTTTCTAAGTACTTAATTATAGATATTTCTCTGTTAAAAAGGATAATTTATGTTAATTGGTACTGTGTGAAAGTCCTCCTAAGTTTGTCTTATATGTTCATTTCAATGACGTTTCATTTAAAGTTTTAATTAATGAAATATGTTACGAGTTAATTTTAAAGTTCAGTAGAGACTGTGTGCAGTTATTTGATGTTTTATATTGTCCTATATTTTTTTTGTAAAAATCGTATATATTTTAATTTTGTCACTTTGACCCCTGAGTACACGTAGAAATTCACATCTGCGTTTCAGAGAACAATGTTGAATATTTTATAATATTATTATTTAAATAGTCTTGTTTTCAATCAAAGTTAACTATGAAAGCTGGATTAGTAATACTTAACGCAGGAAAGAGAATGTCTCCAAGATAATTTTAATGTAAAGTCAGGACACATTCTTAACAAATCTATAATAGTAAAACAAAGCGTCTGTGGATCTACCAAAAGCTACTTAAAATAGGCTTAAAGCTCTGAAATTTTCTACATAAGTTGTTTTGGCCTTCTAATTATACCTTTGATCAATAGAATATTAAAATTTTAATTAATGTTTTTTTAATTTTTTTACAAAATCACTTCTAATAGGGCTACAGCTCTGAAATTTTCAACATAAGTAGTTTTAAACTTCTAATTTGACTTTGAAAAACAGAATTTTAAAATTTTGATCGTTTTTTTTTTTTTTTTAATTAAAAAATATTTTACAGAACGGTTTTTAACAATGAACCTTTCAACAAGTGGAGTGATTATGTGTCAATGAACTTTTCAGCGAGCTGGGTTTACCTTACAATGTAACTTTTCAGTGAGCAAAGTGTTTGTTACAATGAAACTTTTAGCGAGCTTGGTTTTGTGTAGAAATGAACTTTTCTGTGAGCGAAGCGAGCCCATTTGCAAAGCACCAAAAGCTGGGACCTATACACCAACATGGGGCTACACTGCTAGTATTATGCAACGTGGAGCCACGCTTTTAGTATGTGTATAAAGCCATCCCGAAGTACTGATGAATTTAGAAATATTGCCTTAAAACTAGCATATTTATTGCTTTCAATTACCCATATGTATATATACATAGGGTAATAAAAGTATAGCATTCGGTCGAAAAAAAAAAAAAAAAAAAATTTTTTTTTTTTTTTTTTTTGCATTTCTCTACGTTTTGGAACATCCTGATTTCAAAAAGTAATCTTGAAAAAATTTGTCTGTGTCTGTGATCAGCATAACTCCCGAACAAATTGACCTACGATGTTCAAATTTGGTATGAGGGTTAGTGGCGGCCATGAGACCTACCATTAAGGTTTTCGTCAAAATCGTGCATGCGCATTAGGTAGCTGCCATTGAAAAAATCATGTTTTTTAATGATTGCAATAAAACGGTTCTAATGATTTTTATAAAAATCGTTGTGGTAATGCCTCTTAATGTGTTCTGAACATCTCCACCTCCGAAATTCCTGTAAAAAAAATTTAATGGCATAAAAAAATTTAAAATAAAAGCCTTCAACACAGAGTTTTCTTTCCTTGAGCATACCTCATCAACGATCGTTTTTTCTCCTCTAAGTTTCGCTTATAATAAAGGATAATATAAGGATTATCGAATAGTATATTGCCAAAATCACCATTTTTTTTAAATTTTTTTTTTTAAAGATTTATACAAGAATTATCGCCAAACTGGCCATTTATTCTAAATGAAGGATGAAAATATACAAATGATAAATGACACAAATCCACGTCAGTATTATAGTGTAATTGAAAGTTGTACGATTTTCCACACCCTTAGTTTTTTAATTGTTGTTTTTTATAATTTTTAAATAAAACATGTCAAAACTACTTAATGGTAAGATTACAGGTTATAAAAAAAACTACTACTTGCAACTTTGGGAGATATATTGCTATTGATTCATAAGATGTTGGAAGTTATTGAGGACTGATGTATCCTCGTAGTGTTTTATATGAATAAAACAATTTTTATCAATTCCTTGCAAAATTGATTTTATTTTAAGTTTCCAATATTTTAATTTGTGTTAAGTTTTTATATTTTCGATTCGATTTCCTTTGAATTTTTCTACAGCAACACAATAAACAAAACCATTGATTGACTAACAGAATTTAATTTTAAACTTTTGTATTTTGATGGAGTATACAATCACACAAAATATATGCATATATTTTCAAACACACATTTAAATATAGTTTCACATGAAGAGTAAAATTATTAAGATTATGATATGTTTGCATTATGATATGACTTGGAGATTTACATTTATTTTGAGAACATTGAAAAAACAACATACATATTTCTGAATATAGTAGGAAATGGAACGGCATACATCGACTCGCATATTTTTTCTATTTACAAAATATTTAGATTAAATAGTTGAAGGTAATCATGCTATTCGCATGCTATTGGGAACACTGAAAGCAGTTTGTTACATTCAAGACAGTTTGACAACAAAATTTATTAAACATACATATTATATAGGTTAAGTTACTGTAGTTCTTAGTGTTCCATAATCTAATGTAAAAAAACAAAGTATTTATAGCATCATCTTGATACTTGTCTGTCCAAAACATCAAGAGATGAATAATGGGGAATTAGTTATGTGATTTAACTGAAATTTGAGTCACTTCTAGTTCTACCCAAACATAGATCACCATTTTGTGTTTTGTTTGATTTTTGTAAGTTGGAAAAACCCTTTTCCCTTTAATAATATTGTACCTCAGCCAAATGAAAGCTACAAATGAGAATATTTTTTTAAAAAGATAGAAGTGTGGCTTTTCTCCTTTGAAAACTGATTTGGAAGGTGGTATACTTTTAAAATTGTCTATAGTTCAATTTTAGTATTCACAAAACTAAAAGGAAAATTCAAATTGTTTAAATGTTCAATTGGATGTTTATTTTGTTATTGCTCCCTTTAAAAGCTTATTCTAAATCCCAAAAGTTTTTCTTCTGTGGAAATACAACCCAAATTTCCGAAAAAGGCAAATTACAGATGAAATTTTACAATTTATCCAAAAATTTTAAAGTAATGAAAAAAAGCTGTCATATTATGTTAAATATTTCGATTTGTTCAGTTGTTTCCATCTAAAAGTAAATACCATTAATTACAGACAAATTATAGAATAAAATATAAGGCCAACTGATATTTATGTGAGTAGTTATAAAGAATTGCACTTATGCTTAAAATCTAAATTAGAAAAAAAATCTAATGTACTATAAAATTAGCAAAATTGTTTTGTGGAAAAATTGCTTAAAAGAATTAAGAAATATTCACTCTTCTTTTGTTTGATAGATTTTTTGTTCACAGTTTTTGCCTTTTTTTATGCTTGAAGACCAGATGAAATTATATGTGTATAATCATTTTTGAGGTATAGATCCTTAAAATTTATTTTGTAGTACAGATTCATACACTTTGCTTTTAAAATATATGCCTCCATCAGTCAAAATATTTGTTGTTTAAACTTTTTAAAAAATCAGTAAGTATCAGAAGTAAATCTAACAGACACCATCTTCATTTATTGTAAAAATTCAGAGTTGAAAGAGTCAAATACCCTCTTCCTCTTAGTCTTATGTTTAAAATTAAATTTAGGAATTGCACAAAACTAATTTTAATATAATTTTTACTGTGTTTTAACCATTTAGTTTATGAAATAATGAACATCATCTCATTCGTTTAGAACAGCGTCAGCCACTAGGCGGCTCGGGGGCCAGATCCGGCCCGCGACAGCTTTTTCTCCGGCCCGCCGGCAGTACAGAAGTTCAAAAATCAAATTTTGCGGAAATAATTGTAATTTGTCTACAATAGTATGTGTTTACTACTAAAAACCGCGTTTTCCATTAAGTGACTCGTGTCAGTAAGTCTGAATTCTTCCTGAGACTACCAGAAAAAAAAGCAATAGTTTGAATTATTACCAAAAACGCATTTCTTAGTTTTGTGCTTATAATACCCTACCCCCTCGATTCGTGAATGGCACAATTCGATTTCTGTTTTTCTAAATGTGATGGGAAGTAGTTGGGTGTTTTAATACATACCTCTTTTGTTTTGACGTGAAAAGAAGTATTGCGATCTCTATGACACTAGTGCAATAATGGCGTCGAAAACTAGTTTTAAACGCAAAGTACATAGTGAAAAGCAGACCGGCCGTCATCGTCTCGCAATTAACATCGACTAAAATGGAAGATTTGGAGGTATGGTTTAAATATTTTTATTGATTATGAGTTCATGTCGTCACATTGTAATATTGTCACCTAAGATTAACTTCTTTTAGGACTTTGATTTACGATGTAAAGAAAAATTTTTTTTTTTAATTATTTGACACAAGAATAAAATATTAATTGTTATTTTATTAATATAAAAAAGTTAAATTATTGCTTCAGTTTTCAAAATTGTTTTTTTATTGTTGAATCTTTAGTAATCATCACATTTCTAACATTGAACATATATAGTACAGAAATATATTTATTGGCGTATTTGGTATGAATCTGCGGCCCGCGGAAAGTTCCAACATAAGTCATGCGGCCCGTCTCTAAAAGTTAGTGGCGAACGCTGGTTTAGAATATGAGTTAACTAAGTAAACTACTATATAATTTTAAGGAAATTAGATTTTCACCCATAAATTTACATCTGATGAAAATACTAAATTCAATAAATTTATGTATTGTTTCAAGCGTCACCAACGCAAAAATTAATTAGTTGAATTATGGCAATCTTGTAAACGAACAAATTTGTACTTGGACTGAATATAATATTACATCCATCAGGAACATTGAAAATTGTACAAAGTAAATACTGGTTAGACACTAGGAATGAAATTCTTTAAAGCTCATATTGTTAATCACTAAAATTTAAAAAAAAATAATTCCCATTTCCAAAGTACAGATAGGAAGCTTGTGTGCGAATCGGGATTAGAGTATTACTTGACTTGGTTTCTGAAAAAATATTATGATTGACTTTTACTTGGATGCAAAACAAATATTTTAAATGTGTTCAATATTTAAGTCATTGTAAATTTATATTTGAACGGTTAGCTACTTTTTAACTCGCGAGCTATCCTAAAAGTTACATCCTTGAAACATGTTCATTTGAAAGCAAGTACTTATAAAGCTAAATGTTAGTTTATTGAACACTCAATGTTCAACAGTTTGTCTTTTCAGTACCCTCCTATGTGGACATCAAAAGAAAGTTTGGTACTCACCAATTGAATTTCAAAAGAAACTGTGTAACTAACTACATTTAAATATGAATATTTCCAACAAGAATTGTACACTTCTTTTTACACTCCAAAGAGAAAAACGTATGGAAAATGATACGTTTTCGATTTTTTACATGTTGTGTGGTTTTTATAGTTTCTTCAACTAGAAGATGTGCTCTTGCGATTCTTGGCTTCAGCTCTTCCTCTAAGAGTAACTTCTGCCGTTTTTAGAGTTATGCCAAATATATCTTCGTGGTATCTATTCTCCTCCTAAATAAACGGATATATTTTTTTATTTTATTCTTTCTTGAAAACAATAACTACACACTAGAACATAACTAAAAGTGTCAGAATTAACAGGCGTTTTACCACTTGGTATCATATTAATGTCAAGAAATTAAGGATTATTTATTATTTTGAAACTTATCTACATCGATTAAAAGACAAGTTTAATGTTTTAGTTTTAATGTTTTCTTTGAACGTAATATTATTACTTAAGAAAACTTATTAATTTTTTATTTTTTTTTCGGCTTACATGCACTAAAACACATCGACTCGAAGTAACAATAACTTTGTAATCTGAATCGTTCGTGAAAAATCAGAACCATTGATTATTGTGCTCTTAAAATACTAACTAGAAATATATACTGCTTTAAATCTGCTTCATTTAATTAGAACAAAATTTATTCCCAATCTTATTTTAAAAGGAATTGTAAGATTTCAATTACAAATATTATGGAAAACTTGCAGATGAAATAAAATTATTTGTATAAACATTAAATTTATTATTTGATTTACTATAGAAAATATGTAGTACTTTTTTAAAAAAAATTAAGGAATATTGTTCAAATGGAGAAAATTTCCTGACTTTTTAGTCCTAATTATATCTATAACGTTTGCAAAAGTTTATATAAAAATTCATTATATTGACTTTACCTGTAATCGTTTTACAATATTGTCTACTGATGCTGAATTCATATTCCCGTGTTCTTGTATTATTGTGCGTAGTGTTTGGTTCACATCTTCTGCCATGCTGACGTCACCACAGACATAGAAATGACCTCGCTCTTCAACAATTTCTTTATAGACTTTATCCGAATTTTCGCGCAAAATGTGCTGAACATAACGCTGTTGAAAATATATATTATTAGTACACATACATTAATAAAAATGAGTTTGTCGGGAAAAAAATTATAAAATAAAATGACGAATAACATGGATTAAATATCATTGTAATTTTTGATTCTTATTCAAATTACTTTTTCTTTTCTATTAACTACGCAAAGTTTCTAACGTTTAAGTTTATAAAATTAATTTTTAACATTAATATGAGGATTCTACCTCACAATGCTTACTAATAGAAACTGAACAGAATTCCAAAGTTAATGTTTAGTATTGATGCACTAATATTGCACAAATTCTCGCAGGTTTTTAAATAGTTTTAAAATTTGGAGATAACTAATGTGATAAAGCATTTAAAATTAGTGGGATAGTCGTAGTCATATAAATAACAGTATTTTTTAGGTAGTAAGTATTAAAATCGCGCAATATATTTGAATATTAAAAAAAAGAAAAAAAAAAAAAGAAAAAAAAAACTGATATAATTTCGAAAAACTTGCCAAAAGATTAACTATACAATAGATGTTAAATACACCTGTTAACATTTATCTAAATATATTTTTGAAATATACGCATAAAATTTCAGACAACTATTACTAAGTTTATGTACAAAAATATTCTAATTTTGACCAGTTTTTGTTAATCGGATTCGTCCCATTTTGAATGTCAACTTTTTCTTAAAATAAAACGTGTTAAATAAAAATTTCGTTTGAATCATTTAAATGTATTTGCGTGTTTTCTCGGAAAAAAAGTTAGTGCAATTACAGCATTGCTATTAAGACAACTAATTAAAATTTATGTTTTACTAGTTTCACAAAACCCTACATTTTTGAGAGAAAAACAAAAAAAAAAAAAACGTCTGTTAAATTTTTAACATAGCCTGTGAATATCACAAACGAACCGATGGACTTTAGACGGTTAGTATAATTGTCATACAATGTAGGTACTTTTATTTTGGACTTTAATTGTGTTTAGCTTGTAGAGGGTGAAAATAGCATACAAAATAGTTTTAATATTCTGTAAAAGTTGTTTCACTGCTCTGGTTACCTTATTGCAGCAAAAACTCCGCAGAAAGCTCGTGCGTCTGAAATATGTTTCGCCACTAAATCTTTACAAATAATTTTTATACATGTATGCTTAATTACAGCATTATTTCTTCTCCGTGAAAGTCATAAAGCTTAACATTTCATGACTAATCTAAAGCTATATTTTTATCTAAATCTTCTTTGTTAAGGTTGTATAATAAGAAAAAATTATTAGTGAAATCTCTATGCAATTATGTTGAGGGGATTCACTATATAAAATTGTTTTAATTTATCACTATGCCCAATTTTCAAGCTCATGTGTCCTTTATTAGAATCAATAAAAACTATAGTTGAGAATTGGGAAAAATTGTGCTGGATGAAATTTAGATTAAGTTTCCTATTTATGCGTGAACTGATTGAAATGGAATGTTTTGAGAAAACATTATTTATTGCCTCTTCTATACGTTTTGTATATATAATTTCAATGTATGTTGATTTGTAATACTATTTTGTTTTACTATAAATTAAAATATTAACTCAAAATATTAACTAACTTTTATGGTATCTTCATTATCACTCACTTTTTGCTTTCCGGGAATGCGTGAATAAGCAGAATACACATGAAAAAGAACTCCCGTCTCTTGCATATGCTGCGTCTCTTCTTTGTACAGCTCAACTTTTGGATGTCGACATCCAATCAACAAAGTCATTTTTCCAAAGCGTTTTCCTGTTTCGGATTCTAAATGAGAAAAAAGCCGATATTAGTCAATATGCATTCCAATAACATAAAATAAAAATACTCTCCATAGTAAGTAATTTACACTCGGGGGCTTAGCGATTTCACTTTTAAAATCATGACTCCATTGACTTGCTACAACAGTTCAACGCCGATTAAGCAGATTTCCGTTCTTTTTACATAGATTTCAATCATCCTTGATGTTTCATATCCTAAAAATTATTTCATCAGTGAAATTCGAAATTTATTTTGCAAGGACACTGCAACATGTCTGTTAATACGACTTTAACGTATTAACTGGTGCTGTATATTTATCGAAAATCAAAATTGGAAATATGTATCGCAGTGTAAAGAAAAATGTTTTATCGCTTTTTACGCTTTTCAAGAAAATTTATCGAATAAAGTGCAAATCTAATGTTGTATTTTCACATATATATATATATATACACTGCGTTGCATAATGATAGAACCACCATGTATTTTCCGCCTAGCATACAGTAATTGGAATAAATGATTGAAATAAATATTTTTATTGAAAATATACAAAATAAGAATGACAATAACAAAGTAAAAACATTACTCATGTTTATATTTTCATGTAATAAAATAAAAAATACAAATTTTAGGTTGCAAAATGATAGAACCACTTTCAGTTAATACTTTGTAAGAGCACCCTTTTTGGTTATAAGTTCAAAAATTCGATTAGGCATGCTTTCGACTAAGCGTTTGAGTATATCTGCATTCAGATTTTCCCATTCTGTAATAATGGAGTCTTTCAATTCTTGAACCGTTGAATACTGCTTGCCGTTGGCGTATACGGCCCTGCTTAGAATACCCCAGACGTTTTCCATGGGGTTCATGTCAGGAGAACATGCAAGCCATTCGATAACCTGCACTCCGTTGTCCAGGAACCATTCCCAAGACGAGTTTGCAACATGAATGCTAGCATTGTCCTGTTGGAACTTCCAAAATGGACCTCCAATTTCTTCTCCAAAAGGCAACACATTTTCTTCCAACAGGTCTTGATAGTCTATTGCTCTCATTCGACCAGCAGGGAAGGCAATGTTAGTCCGCCCAGCATTGCCAAATCTAGCCTAAATCATTAACGATCCTCCCACCACACTGTCTCTTAGAAAAAATGTGTGGCTCATTTCGGAGATCCCTCTAATAGAATGCCCACCCATCAGGACCATCTAGATTGAATTTTTTTTCGTCGCTGAACACTACTTGAGTCCACTGTTCTTTCCAAGTCATGTGTTCTTTAGCCCATTGCATCCTTTTTCGTTTGTGAAGATCTGTAAGTCTCGGTTGCGTTTTCATTTTCGTGTACTCAAGATGTTCGTTCTGCTGAGCTATTCTGGATAAAGTTGACTTGTGAACTTTGATGGTGGGGTCTTATGATAGTCTGTTCAATGTTTCACCAGCTTTCAACTTCTTTACAACTAACCTTTCTTGCCGCTTTGTTAGCTTTCGAGGTCTTCCAGTGGATTTCTTTGTCCCATATTTGGATCCAAGATGTAGAAAATTATTAACCACGTATGGTGAACGCCCATTATGTCTTGCTATATTCCGAGAAGACAATCCTGCTTGGTTCAAAGCATAAAATTTGTCCTTTTTCAAAATCAGATAACGGTTTTTTCCTACCCATACTTAGTGACACCTTTTCAAATCAATAAACTATGCGTGCTCACAATAAATGCAAGTAAGGTTACGTTAGTTGATCAAACGAAGCTTTTATATACCTGTTTGTTGAAACCCAACTGCGCATGCTTCTCTGGGATCGATTATTCCACTAAAAAGTAGGGGTGGTACTATCATTTTGCAACCTAAAATTTTTATTTTTTATTTTATTACATGAAAATATAAACATGAGTAATGTTTTTACTTTGTTATTGTCATTCTTATTTTGTATATTTTCAATAAAAATATTTACTTCAATCATTTATTCCAATTACTGTATGCTAGGCGAAAAATACATGGTGGTTCTATCATTATGCAACGCGGTGTATATATATATATATATATATATATATATATATATATATATATATATATATATATATATATATATATATATATATATATATATATATATATATATATATATATATATATAAATTTGGCTCACTTCTATTTACTAACTAAATGATGCATTGCTTATTCAAGAATTGCTGATAGCGGCGATCATTTTTAGTGGTAAAGTACAACAAGAGGTAAATAATGCTCCAGTAGGTAAAGAATCTTGTTTAGAGTTTGCGTTAAAAAAAAAAAAAAAAAAAATTCGGAAGTTATAAGCGGAATTATCAGAAACTTATTCCGGTGCAACTAAAATGGCAGCACTTAAAGAGCCTATGTTTCACTCCTTTCAGTATTGGAATGCGTTATCTAGCAGTAAATGAGTACGTGCTAGATTACTGTACGTATGTATGAAGTGAGAAACCCATTTACCTGCGCACATGTTCATATCCAGATACCTTTGTTGCCAGAAGCTTCTAAATGGAGCTATTCCTGTACCAGGCCCAATCATTATTACGGGAACATGAGGGTTGTCCGGCAATCGAAAGTTGGGTGCACTGAATGAGAAATAATTCATGAAGTTGTTTCAGTGTCACAGTTGTTTTATATAGTTATTAAAATATGTTCAATGAACTATAATGTAAAAATAAGTAAACTGTTAGTTGGATATAAAATATACATTTTATTATTACTATAAATATCACCTGCGAACAAAGCACGCAATTTCCGATCCTATAGGAAGTGAAGCTAGATAATTTGAACAAACTCCATAGTGGTCAACATTATCTGAAATGAAAAAATATGTATACGTATAACTAGAAACTTCTCCTGGATGTTAATTGTCTCTCAACGTTAAAGTTTTGGAATTTTTGTTTCTATTTTCAATCGTAAAGTTTTAACTGACATTTATAGCTATGAACACGGAAAAAAGAAACTATACAATGTTAATCATTTTTATCTCCTGTAATAATTTATCTAAACAATAAGGAGAAAAACCTGTCATTATATAATAAACTACTGTCGGAAGTCAATATAAAAATATATGCACACCATCATCATAACATATTTTATGTATTTTAAATTGGAGATAACGTTTTGTGTTTGAATTTTTTCAAACAGAATCTATACATTCACAGCTGATTTTCGCGCAAAAAATATTGCATTTAACTTAATCCAGTTTACAACTAAAAGAAAAAATAGAAATATCTTCTTTTTTTTTAATTTTTAAACCTACAGAATGTATTTCAATATTTTAAAATAAACGAATATCAGAGTCCGCTGGTTAGATATTAAAGTTCTTTTCTTATAAAATTAGCGATTTCTTTCCTATAAATAATGTTGAGATGGCTGCCTTCTAAATGGCTGCAATTACCATTAAGAAGATTTCTTGGATACCAAACCAGAGAAACAAAATTGCTTTTAATGTTATTTTTTAAATTGAAACTCTATTGATTTCTCTAAGCTATCGACTGGAAGATTTGTTAAAACCTATCATTTAAAATTTTAAGTTCTAGCATTCTTGGGAATCTACTTTTATCTGAAGATTAACTATGGTATCTTATGGAAGACTACAATCAACTTTAAAGAATATGATCTTGCTAAATTCATACATTTCTTTAATATTTAATCCTTTATGTTATTTTAATTCTAAATCTATTACTGTTGTGTTTTTTGAAAAGTGGAGTAAAATATAACGTTTAAAAAGCAATTCTTGATTTATAACTTACTTTGCGTTTTGTAAATTACTACAGCAACCGTTAAATGTATATGTCCTGGATCGAAGTCCGGAGCTGAGCTTATACTGTAGAATCTCGGCTGTAAAGGGTTGAGATGGGTTAAGAGGAAACCAGGTGTAGGAACGACAGATGGGAAATACGCCAGAACTTCGAGAATGTTAGGATACAGGTGAGATTTCCAGTCTTCGTAACGGACGGAATCCTGCAGCGACGGGAAATTAAGTTTTAAATAACACAAGAGGTATTAATTTGGCAATCATAGAAAAGTAATGCTTAATAGATTGAGAAAATAAATACATTATTTGACCTCAAAATCTTTGAAATCCATACGCTTATGATTAATATTTAAACATACATCGTAATGTATTCAAAGATCTAGGAAAAATAATAGTTAAAATATATATTTTTTAATAATTTTTTTGTATGTAAAGAAACAGTGTTTAAGTTTATTTGGAATTAGTAATTTAATGCAGTAATATACAGTAATAATTGAATGCAAGTTTTATTTTTTAAATTAATATTTGCAGTAATTTAATGCAGTAATATACTCGAAAACAGTTAAAGAGGCTTGTGAGGGTGTGATTTCTGGTAAAGGAAACTAAAATGAACATTGGCAGAACAATATCAACAGTTAAAATATTGTTACAGATGTTGCTAAAATCGTGCCTGTATTTAGAAATAAGTTGAAAGCGTGGTTGGATAATAAGTTTGAAGTTTTCTTATTAAAACTTCTTGATCTTTAAACCAATTACAATAAGCACTTTTCTACTTCAGATTATTAGTTTATTTTAACATTTCTTTGTAAAGATTATATATTTCAAATTATCAATTTTAATAAGCGGTTCTCATTAGGTTTTTGTTTATATCAAACATGCCAGATAAATCAATATTCTAAAAGCAGTAAACAAAGCCTTTAACTTCTGTAAGAGTTTTGCATATTATACCGTTGCTAGTAGTTTCAGCTTCCTTTTATCTCCCTCGTCTTCTGCCATGGTTCCTAGTGTCCTGAGGAACTGCTGTCCTGGTGGAGTCGTGATATCCAGGTACCTTGTCAAGGCTATTCTCATAGTAAGTGGAGGGATTCTCTCATGCGGATACCAGCGATGACTTGGACCTTAAATAGAAAGGAAATACAGAGCAGAAATATTAACTTTCTTCTTTAATAAATAAGTGTATTCGTAGAAATAAAGAAGTTAGTAGTAGTTAGCAACTGGTTGTATTGTAGCTCTTAAAAATGATATTACATTAAAGCTTTATTGGTCTTAAATAGATTGATCTGTGGAAATTGACCATATGAATACGATACAATAAATTATCGATAACAGTTCATTAAATACTAATTGTACTGAAACGTTAAACCGAACACTGATTTAAAGCTAACAAATTTCGATGACCGAAGATCATATGTATATACCATGTCAATGTGTAATGATACTAACTTGCAGTCGTAGTATACAAATGCTCATTGACGGAAACCTCAGGACGCAAAGTTAATAGGTAGAAAAATGAGTTAAATCACCTAAAATCTTTTGTACTGTAATGCGTTTCCAACTTACCTTCAATGGTCTGAATTGTTTTCCTCATCTGCAGCTGGAATGGCTTGTCCGGATCTGGGCAGGTAGAACTCATCCTGCCCAGTATTCCTTCGACCAACTCTTTCCTATTAGCAGGATATATGCCGATGTGGTCGCCAGGGAAGTACTTCAGATATGAGTTACCCATCATTGCTATCACTACCAGAAGCGTCTGTCGGCTAATAGAAACAAGTCCAGGAATATAGAAAATTATACGACTAACATACAAAAATTGTAATAGAGTAATATTCAATAGTTTTTTTTTCTATAGTATATTCTATATTTCTAAATTTATCAATTGGATAAATGTTTGACTTTACCTGTCTTCTTCGGACTGTAATAACGTGCGTTCTTTTAGAATGCATGACACTACCTTTCGATTTGTACCTTTGGATACTCCTGGAAAAAATTCAACATCACCTTTATTTTATTTCTTGAAAATGTATTAAATAAATAAGTATAAAACTTTAAAAACAAGCTAAATGGTAAAAATAATACCTAGAAGTAAAATACTAAAGAATTAATATTCGATTATACGACAAAGGGGAAAGTTTAATCTTCTCAATACTTTCTTATCGAGGATAATGGAAATAGATAAATTAATTGTTTTACAAAGTTGAATTCTATATCTTTACCTGCACATATGTCCGCAGGCTCTTGCGCATCCACCAGCCTGATCTTCTCAGGGCACCAAGACGTGTCAGAATGAAGAGTCGCTTTGACAGCGCTTATATTGATGTCTTCTCCCACGTAGAAGACATCACACGCTACCTGTAATCATTGCAAAATATTTATAAGATTAACAATCTGGAAAGGAGCGAAGCATAATTCCAATTAAGTAGCTTTAGATATAAAAAAAAATATATAATAATTTATAACAAAGGTGATGTGTGTTCCGTATCCATTTTGAAAGTGTGTACTGTCTTTGGTTGCTTGTTAAGACACACAGCTACGAGAATTCTACTGATATTGGTCGAAACCGCAAGATGTTATATGTAAATAGGTAAAGAAAGAAATCCAGATAGTGTCGTTCTATGAATAACATAGTTCGTGGTAGATATTAAATTATTTTTTATTTTATTTTATTACGCTATAGTTATTTTGAAATTTGAATATTCATCCTAAAAATATTTGTTATCAAATATATTATTGTATTAAAAACCAAAAATATATAATTTTTAATGTAATCATGTTCATTTACATTGCTGTTATTTTGTTAATTTTTCAGCTTTGAAGTTTAGAAATTATGAAGAAAGAGTAAATTTTTTTCATATTTTTTGGGATGTTATGATATCCAAGTCAAAAAGTAATCGCCATTGGTATGTACACTTAAAATATAACTATCATTAGCTTACATTTGTTGTCAAACATAGTTTAATTGAATTAATTTTTCTCAAATTTTCGGAAAACAAATTTTAACGAAACTTCTTTCTTGTACTTTTTGATTGACAAGTGATGTTCCAAACTTCAATCAAAATCCCCAAGTGGCATTTGTTTCATTCAGCTTTTATATTTTTGAACATGTACATAAAAAAAAAAAAAAAATGCATGGAAGTTATTCTACATGAACATGTGTTGCGTTTCTCCAGCTTGGAGATGCAACCGCATACTGTATACATAAAGTACTTGCAACCAGTAAATGTTTGAAGGAGTTATCTCTTCGTAAAGGGACTGACCTGGAATGCTTCTTGCGCCCACTGGCTGAAAGAATGTTCCTGGCCGCAGAGCTCGTCCCCTGTACCCATCTTGACCATTCTCTCTCCTCCCAGTTCTCCTAACATATTATCTACGTAGCGGCCGAACGAACAGAAATTTGGATAGGCACTCGAACCCAGGGCAAACACGGCAAACCTGAAACGAAGGCAATATATAGAAGGTACTTAATCTTTCAAAGCTTTTATAGGCCATGGAGTTAAAAAATTTACTGTACTGTTATAGTAATTTAAATGCGAATCTTTATAATAGATAACTTTGCGCTTTTAATTTTATAAATTAGCCCAGGGACTTTTAAGTTTAAGTATTTATCTTTTTTAAGTACCGAAAGTATTAAGAAATCAATGGGAATCTGGTAGAAGACTAGATTTTACCTGACATTGCTGAGTGGTCCTATGTCATCATCCAGTTCAGTGGTAGAAGCACAGTTGGTGCCTTCGTCTTCTTGGTACTCTAGAGACGTGCTATTCATCCTCACAAAGGGCATACACGTGCTACTGAAAAGGATAATGCTTAGTATATACTTTATACAAGTTCACACTAATATAAATGTACTTATTACCAGAATGCCCTCACATTAATCGAAGTAAACGAGCTCCCGCCCCCAAAAAAATTCAGTACCGATGTCTCCCTATCTCAAGTATATACCTCCACCAAACAGCGTAATTGCATTCTATTTCCTTGAAATGAATTATTTAAACCAACCTCATGAAATAACACAACGAATCCATTTCTTCTTGTATCAATTCACTATACCTCTATGAGTAATCTCTATAGCCTGTTTTCTATTCTTAAAAATACTACACTTTATCATTGGTTTCCGTAGGGAAAAATGTGATTTCCATCTCAAGCCTGTTGGATTGGAAGTCTAATAAACAACCGAATAAATATAATATCTACAACTTGACTTAATTATTTTACCGACTGTTATACTTTAAGCTGTACGTTCTCTTACATGCACTGTGCTGTAAAATATTCGCTGTGACTGATTGGCGATGTTGGTAATTAACAGTGTTTTATCGTAGTTAAAAAGTACAAATATTAACAGTGATTCACTGCATACTTGGTTGTTAGTTGTAGTTAATTTTAAGTTGTCAGGTCTGTCTAGACTAACCATCGATTTTTGTATTGCGATAGATGATCTTTGTGCACATACGAAATTATGTATTTTTATTTTATGCAACTTTTTTGCTAAAGAAATCTCACATTAAAATACACTCTTGCGAATAGTGTATATTAAAATACACTCTTTCAAATAGTGTATATAAATTACGAATATCAATTCTTTCACCAATTACAATAATACGTGTAAAACTTGGATTTAAGTGCATATTTTAATATTAATTTATTTTAATTTTGACTCTATCACTGGCACAAAATTTTCAGGCATAATAATTTTACAATACACATTTATTTAGTTTCCGTATTTTAAAGTTTAACTATATTTACAAGAAACTCCATTACCTAATGTATTCCACATCAGGTGTAGTTTCTCCGGTAACTTTAATTGCCTGTAGGCTTCTTGCGAACGCCTAGAATAGAGAAAATTTTGAAACTACGATATATCACTACAATACATTCACTATCAATATGATTAACTACAAATAAACGAACATAGAATCATTGTGTTTGAAACATTGCAGTAAACGTTTGATTGTGCTTGAGAATTTTGTTTCGCAGAACAGACTATATGCATGCTCTCTACTGATGTTCCTAAAAATAAAGATAATGTAAGAAAATATAACTAACCTCTCCATTTTCAGGTGGGTCACCATTTCCAAAAGTACTAGTTACCACCAACAGCAAGGTCTCATGCTCAAGATTGATTATGTCATAATCTATCATGCATACAACCTGAAAATTCATACATTTGAAAAATATAAACAATCCACTATCGCGTTTAATATTAATAAGTTATATTACACAATAAAAATTAATTTAAACCCATCCTTGATCAAATATTGAATTATGGGTTTTATTTATCGTAATGACATCAGATATCTCTGCAAAGTATAAATTCTTTGCCAATAAGCCATTCAGAAAAGTTTGACAAAGTCAAAAGAGTTCTCTTAGGTACTAAGTTTACAGGTAGCTGTGAGTGTTAATTAGATTATAACATCACAAAAATACTTCAGATTGTGATAAGACATAACAAAAATCATACATATTTGTATTAATAACAATAAATGCTAATAACATTTATATATCACTTTGAAGCAAGTTAATAATGAGTTATTAACAAAATACGCCGAAATTCAAATCTAAAGCAGTATACTGGAAGAAGGAAGAAGTTTCTGTATAAAACTTCTAAATGTATGGTGAGGGGTTAGTAGTATTTAAAAAAAGAAAACAATGATATACAAAAACATACGCATCCAAAATATGTTTACTATATATTTTTCCTTCCTATTCTTGGTTGAGAAAGTTCTGGAGATTCAGTCCTAGTTGAGCCGTACTTACGTTTTGCTTCTCTCTATCAGTTTTACCTTGAGATTGTTATTTTAAGTATTTCTTAGAAAATATTTGAGACTCTAAACTTGTCTTTATTTTCGGTTTTGTAAGCCTCAAAAGGGATTAAATAAAATAATCTTATGATATTTTTCTATTTTGGCATATTCATTGATTTACAACTTAGATCTAATTTGCATCTGATACATTTTAGTGATCAACAACAGGGTATTTTGAGTATTGTTATTATCTAAATAACTATAATAATAAAACAGATATCGATGTCTGTTACATAACCTTCTTTCATTACCAAAAACATCTGACACAGAAAATATCTTCTTTTATGTTTAGTTTTATTATATATTTGAAAAAAAAATAGCATCTGTTTTATTGAAGTACAATTTTAAGGAATTTCTAAGAAAATAGCGAATCATCTAACGTGTAACACTCTTCAAATGTAATGTGTAACAGACGTCAAAAGTAACGTTATGTTTGAAATACGGATTTTAAGATATATATGGTCATAAATTTTTTCCTCTTGACCATCATGCATGCATTCTTTATATTATGAAATATGACTTCAAACATAATACAGAATAGTACAAAAGACATTGCCTGAAGCCTGAAGTAGAAAAAAAATTATAAAGTAAAGCTAGGTCATAAGAATTTTCTTTCATCTTTCCTTTTCTTAAAACTTAAAATTTGCTTTCCTGTTAAGTGCTGATTGTGCTTGTTCAGAATAGAAAGTTAGTATAAGGGTGGTTTTCAAATTTGAGACATTTTTAGTTTTAAAAATTAAATTAACTTTTGAAAGTGATTAACATTAGTTTTTGCATATGTCTTGTACATGTTTTCATAAACAGAAGCAATATTACATTTAAAATTAGATCTGTGGGCTCTTATAAGTCACAACTAAACTAGAAAAAGTCAGGTCTGGTACCGGACAAATGTTTGAAATTTTATATGAAATTACAACTTTTTGAATTAGTAACTTAGCCTCAATAATGGGTAATTAGTGTAAAATTGAAATTTATTTTCTTGTTTTGCAATAGAAAAGTATTTTATATTTTATTTATATTAACAAATTTCACTGATGGTACTTTAATTTATTATTATTAGTTTAACTTTTCTCTAAAATTTATAAAAGAAATGCTGTACTTTTTTTTTTTTTTTTTTTTTTTTTTTTTATATAATATATTAAATAGGTTTTATATCTGTCATTTGCTCTCTCTCTCTCTCTCATTTGCCATTCTGAGTAAAAAACTTTATTTTTAATAAATATTAAAATTGGTAAGAGACCTGACAATATTAAAAAATACTCACCTTATGAAAACCAAAAAGTCCTTATAGTATCCTATCAACTCAGGATTTTATTTTAAAGTATTTTCTTTCACATACTGAATCATGAAAACATTATTAAAAAATTATGGTCTCATTTACTGAGTAACTTGAATATATTTAACTTTGGTAACAGAACTTACATTTTTCTCGTACAACACAGAATAGTTATTATATGCCCTGAAATTTACAAAAAAAAAAAAAAAAAAAAAAAAAATCAAACATATTTTAAGAAATATGGATGATTTGTTACAATATTGATTTTTTAAAATACATAGATTCTTCAAAGTTATTTTTATCTATTGACATTTTCTAGGTTTGCTCTTTGTTGAAAATTTATATAAAAAAAGACTCAAGACATATTTTTATAATATTAAACATCATAACTCTTAATAGTATGTATTTTTAGGAAAAACAAACATCTACACCCTCAGGTTATTAAATTTTAAAATAAGAAATATAGAAAACAGAAATGAATAATTACCACTGGGATATTTATGGTTCTTTCGCCCGAAACGTCAATTTTTGGGCCTTAAATTATTCAAATTTTAAATATTTAATTTAAGATACATTTCGATAATTTTTAGGAGGCTAAAAACTCGTTCTTTATAAAACTATGAAGGATTATTAAAAGTATGAATTTATTTTTAAGACAATTATGAGGAAGACAGGAATGAGAATGTTAATGACATGAATGGATGGAACTGGTATACTAACAACAGTACTCTATACCATCAATGATAGTATTTCATAAAAAAATATTAAAAAAATTCTATTAAACAGCGTATGCTGTGTTGAGCGCTGTAAAACTAATGCCCATATTTCTTAATATTCAAGTTAATTGCGCCACTACTAAATATATATATATATATATATATATATATATATATATATATATATATATATATATATATATATATATATATATATATATATATATATATATATATATATATATATATATATATATATATATATATATATGTGGGGGTTAGTGGTTCGGTTTTTTAAATGTCTAGGGGATTTATTTAGGGAAGCAAAAATGAAATAAAAGAGAAATCAGAAACAGAAAGTACAATTAAATTTATTGGACGAAACATCACAATCACTTTCAAATAAAACAAAGGGGGGAAAAGTATTAAGTACTACTAGCCAAATGGCAGCACAAGTCGACGAAAACTAAGTGTTTAATTAGTACATTACCCAATTAGCGAAGTGAGTTGAGTGCACCCAAAATAAACTGACCGATAGAGTGGAGAGCCGGTGTGCTTCTGCTTAAAAAATAAAATCGCGGAGTACGAATACTTATTCGTAATAACAAAAAAAAAAAAAGAAACATCGTCTTGCAGTGCCATCTGTCTTTACAAGAGGAAATTGAAATGTACCGTAAACAATTGATATGGGATAATAAAAATCCTACATATATATATATATATATATATATATATATATATATATATATATATATATATATATATATATATATATATATATATATATATATATATATATATATATATATATATATATATATATATATATATATATATATATATATATATATATATATATATATTTTTTTTTTATTGGAGCACAAAATTAGCCTGTGCCCCAGGGAAAATTCTTTGAAGCTTCAATTACTAACCATCTTTTTGAATCACCCTAATTTACATGCATTTTTAAATACTTATTTTTTATATGCTATTCAAAAATGAAGAAACATATCTGTAGGAAAATTTAATCTCGGAGATTTATTAAAATGTAAATGAAATTGAATGATAAATAATTATTTATGTGTAATATAGTTTAGGTAATAAAAGCTCATCATTTTTTTTTTTTTCTATGATTATCATTTTACATTTGGAATAGTGAAATAAATGCAGATTTGAATTTTTAACCATTGGTACAGAATATGAAGAATGAAAATTTAGTAGAGAATATGAAGGATAATATAAAAAAAATGTAATAAACTCTTGACAGTGAGGAAACTGTTATCAATTCGGGCAAAATGAAACTAGCAATAGACGGAAAAAACTTGTATTGGAGAAAGTAGAGTAATATCATATAAGTAAAATACGTCATAAATTTTGGAGAAAAAATTTAATTGCCCCATTTAGGTCTCAGAAATCTCACAACCCTTTCAACATAAAACCCTTCCAAGCGTATATCTTCAAGACATACATTTGAAAAATATCATATCCCATTCATTAGCATGAATAAAAATAATTACTTTGTTAATTTGAACTTAATTTTATGTCTGTAATATGGATGTAGTAAAAAAAAAGCATTTAATTGTTTAATTATAAAAAAATGATTTATCGGTGAAGAATTTTATACTTTCATCAATTATGTAAGGTAAACAGCGTTAACTCAAAATAAATACCTCTTGATGTACCAATCGATATTCCTTAGTAAACTACTAATTTTCTCAACTTGATTACGCTGTTTGGACAGGGCATTATTTGTTCTGATAAAAATGCATATGTGTTTAGAATTCATTGCTCATTTCTGTGTAACCCAAATCCAAAGTTTACTGAGCAGTAAATGGATTCTTTTTAAGTTCTAAGAGTAGTGTAATTAACAAAGTCAAACATGCTTGAAAAGTTGGGAAGTATTTTTAAAAGTAATGATAATTTAAAAGGAAGTTGGCCTCCACTTTCAACTACATACTACGTAAGCACTTCAGGATAAAAGTTTAAAATAAGCAAAAACATGTTTTTACATTTGTATTTAATGCTTTCTTCTGAAATATTAATATTAGTTTGAACTTGCTCTCAAGAAACTAAGGAAATGACCTGTAAAATTTAAACGTGGTTTATTCTTTTTTGGGAGAAAGCACTAAGTTCGGCATTAAGTTAAGTTTCATTTATAATGGTATCAATGCGGAGATTTTTTTCGGGGGAAGAGGAGAAGGGGGGGGGGGGGGGTTCATAAAAGCTTATTTTTAAAATGGAACGATGTAAACCTTGCTGGAAAACGTTATCGATTAAATTGACTATCAGGAATCAAATAAATATTTACTTTTGATTTAAATACTTAAGTTTCAAAATCTTTTTAACACAGGTCAAATTATGTTCTAGTGACTTCCTTTTACCTATGGAACACATATTGGTTTAGTGTATAAGTTGAAGAAATCAAATGATCTAAGTGGTATAATGTACCTTCAGAGTTTAGTGGCAAAATAACCATTGTGTTTCTGAGATGATTTTTTTTTTTTTTTGAAAAATGTGCATATTTTACAAGATCAGTTGCTAAAAATAAAACACATATTCTAGTGTCTTTATAAAATTTTAAATATCAAAAGATTTTCTAACTAAAAGTTTTCTGTTCACGTACAAAAAACGTTCCATCGCATTGTGTGGTTGAATGTAGATTGAATAAAAGGAAAAGCATTTTTCAGAGATTCAACAATCGTTTCTGAAAAGCTACTCTACCGAAAATTGTCATGTATATACGAAATGTGACACATCTTTGTATTATCAAAATAACAAAATAAGTAAAACTGGACAAAATATGACCTGTATAAAATAACAAAATACTAGGGAATGATTTATTTTGAATAAAAGTTTTACCCTGATGTTTTTGTTTATGTTATTTGGGCTTTTGTTACGTAAGTTTTGCGTTGTTCTCTTCACATATTCAAACTTTAAAAGTATTTGCAGAATACCCTGTTTTATACTTCTGGAAACAGACATGTAATTGTTTTGGATTGTTCTCAAGTAGTCTTGTGTATATTTTCTGTTACAAAATAATTTTTCAACTCCACGGTTTGGACGTGTTGACAATTTTTGTTGTTTGAACCTGAGAATTTCTTTCAATAATTTAGTCTTATAATATTTGAAGTATTCTAAACTATTTTATTTTCCTCGCAATTAATTAGTTGAGAATTCACTTCACAATTACTTTAAAGCCTAAATCACCCTATCCCAACTCTCATATTAAAAGCACAGAAATTTATCAAATCTCAATCAATTAAGCACAGACAGAAAGTTTTTATTCTGTGGAAAATTCAGTTGAAAAAAATAGTAATTCTTATATGGCATTAGTTATGGTTAGATGGGAGGAAAATCTGTGCATCAGATAAAAAGTTAGCAGTCATAATTATACGATTGTTAATATATTCACATTCGGATACTGGAAAATGCAGGACATATATTTCTCTGAGATGAAAGTAGTTAGTATATAAAATTTCACAAACATTTGTTCTTACAAACACTAGTTTACTACAAGCTCTAAACAAGAGAAATTTACTAATGGGTACCCTGTATATTTTTCCTGAAAATTGGTGAAATAAAAACTGAATCGTCAACTCTTTTACTCACGTTAGCGTTGAATGCGTGCGAAAATATTTCTCCCAGCATTTTGGCATATTGTTCAGATCTTCCTGTTTCTGTTGCAAATAAGATGGTTGCCTTGATTCTGCGTGAGAGAGCCATACCAAACAAATTGGAGGTGAATTTGACTGCCCTGTAAAGAAAAAATTATATGTTCGTACTTAGAACATTAACACACTAAAGACGACTTTGAAATGGTTAAAAAGTAATTGTTTTTAAGTTTTACCTTGTTTATTTAGATCATTTAAAGTATATTTTGAATTTTTCTGATTTTTTGGAAAATAATTTTTATGATATTTAAAAAACACTAAAAGGAACTACAATCGGAATTTATTAGCAAAGAAAAAAATATATAAAATGTCGATTGGCAACTTTTCTTACCAACCGTTGCTAATAGGTTAACTGTAGTTTCATCTTTTCACCAAAAGTAATTCAAAATGAAACACTCGAAATATACTTTTTGAAAAACTGACATATTAGCAATTAAATGATATATGGACGTTCTGATTTTAAATATCTTGTTTGAATATTTATGTTATATTTTAAATTGTTAATTATGTATGGTATTAAAAAAAAATCGTTTTAAAATATATGAGTACCGTGAATGCGGACTACTTTGGCCCTGGGGTTCTTCTGTGGCCCAAACTGAGAAAAAAATATAACGTTCGCTGCTAACCTTCAGGAAGCAGTTTTTAAATTAATTTCGACAGTTTCCGCTACGGAGCAGCAACTTTAGCGGAAATTGTCGAAATTAATTTAAAACTTCATCCTGTAGGTTAGCCGAGAACGTTATATTTTTGTTTTAGTTTGGGCCAAAGAAGGACCCCAGGGCCAAAGTAGCCCGCATTTACGGTGCGAAAATGGTTTTGGATTTTCTTCACCCGCAGAGCCAAGAAACGTGTTGTACTATTTTTCAACTATTTATAACTTTCATATTTAAGTTATAGGACATATTTATAAATATTATAAATAACAAACTCATGCAATACATTATAAAATAAATTTGACTTAGGATTTAAAAAAAAAATTATGATATATGTGATCTTAGTCACACTCACCTAACAAATACCGAATAAATACATTTAATTCTTTAATACAATAAAGTCTTGTTTATTTTTCTCACCTTGCGATTTCTTTAAAACGGAATTTTCTAGACGGTGTTCTTGGTCCATGGCCAGAACTTTCTCTGTCCTTCTCCCAAATGTGGGTTTTCCATGGAGGGTCCTAAAATGCATTTCTAGTTTCAACTTATAAAAAACAAACATAATAGTAAGCTGACTCGTACCGAATATACATAAATTATATTGTTGCACAAATTGTCTGTATATATTGTAAATAGTGACGTATTATTTCAAAATTCTATTGTAATTTATTTTTATCCTATTTTATTTAGTAATTAATAGCGATTATACAAGTTAGAAAAAGGTGGCAACACCTAAAGCAATCGAGAAGTTTCGAGATATTTCTTTTCTATGAATTGGCTGGAAATTTCGAGAATGTCTCACGCGCTTGTATATAAAAGACTGGAGAACGGGAAAGTTTTGAGATGGACTTCGGACTTCGTTGAAAGCTGATCGCTTTGTTTACCTATTGGAGTGAGCTTGTGTAATCGCTGAATTCGAAGTTATTTTTGTTGAAGCTTGTGTTGAAGCTTGAGAGTAATTAAACTGTTGCCTGTGAATAAATTTTGTGAGTTTTCTGAAGAGAGAATAAATATTTTTATACCGTGAAAACTGTACCATCATTGCCTCAGCGGAAAAATTCGTAACAATATAATCGAATCACGCATCCTCCTAAACTTAACGCATTCAGATATCACATATTTAAGCACACACATTCTATACACTTATTCAGTTATGTACTCGTACCTGGTATTCGTAGCTGGGCTTGAGGTTGTAGTTGAGCAGTTCCTGGTGAAATACGGGGGTCAGACTGCCACTTAGTGGTGGTACGATCCACACCCAATCGGCCGGACATCCACCCCGAAGACGCATCTCGTTTTCCCAATGCTTCATGAACGATTCAGAAGCAGTGTGATGATCCACTATAGTCACGTTAGCTTTCTGAAAGAGTGCCAATACTTTGAGATACTCGATCGTTTTACGAGTGATCGCAGAATTTGTTTGCTATATTGTGGCCTGACCAGAAAAGTACTGAGGAGTGGATAGAGTCATCTGCATCCTCTGAAATTTTAATTTAGTACAAAAAGACAAAGATAAAGTTGTGCATTGAAATCCAATGACACTTGGTATTTCTTTTTTAATTTTTAGTCACGAGTAACGAGATTCTTTTCGCTCAGCATTAGTGACATTGCTGCTTTTTGAAAACAATACTTATAATTTTGAATATGTGGACTGTAGGTGAAATACTAAAACATCTTTTGATTATTGTGAAAAAGAGAAATAAAACAAGGCGCATGATATCCGATGAAGTTTGTTTGTTTTGTAATAGATTGTCAATGTTGATGGTTTAACGAATTGGAATTTTCATCGAGGGAGAACTATACGACGCAACATCGCGCCTCTTTCTGGACTACTTATAGTAATTGGAATATCAAGGAAGGTCGACGTATAGAGGTATTGATACAAGAAGTTTCTGCATATAATTGTAAATAATGACGTATTTATTTTAAAGTTAAATTTTATTTTATTTTATTTGTTAACAGCGTGCCCCTATAAACATAAGACCGCAGATGGGGTGAAATCAGTTAAACTTCGAGTGTCGATTTGAAAGAAGGTGAATGCTTTGTTTACCTGAAATTATCGCTGTATTCCGAGTTGTATGCATTGAAACTTGTGTTCAAGCTAATAGTTGTTTTACTGTTGTTTGAAAAAATTTTGTGAGCTTTCAAAGGAAGAGTAAATTATTGTTTTTATCTAATAAAAACTGCTTCATCATTGTCTCTGAGAAAAATTCATAGCAGTATATTAATGGGAACAATATCATTTGAGTCTCGAATAAAAAAAAACCTGAAAATCCCTAATCAGATAGTTAGAAAACAGATTTGAACACGAAAATAACTGCAAATAGTAGGATTTTCAGATATTTAGATGCGTCGATAACTTTTCCGCCCTCTCTCAAAATGCAACATTCATTTTGAAGACAATAAAAAAAAAAAGCTTCAGAAGTAAATATTTTACATTCTTATTTGAATACATTAATGTTCAAATAGGAGACTAATTTTCCCATGTAACAGTTTTATTGAAAGATATATTTAATTAAATTTCGATTGACAAACAGATGGTTTTTATATACATATTAAATGTATTCGTATAACTGGCGTCAATAAGAATCTCCATCAATATATCCTAATAGTGTTTGAAAAGAGATTTAGATTTTAATTAGATAACAATAAATTACTATGACATGTTATTTTATTTGTCATTTTGCATCATGTACAAAAGTTTCTAAAAACCATTATTTGAACATAAATTGAGGACTAGAAATAGAAAACGACCGAAGTCCAAAAAAGAAAATTTTTCAGGAGAGACGAAACATAAAAAACACTCGCATTGGTACTTAAGGCTATGACTAAGAACCAGGTTGAATTTGAACTATTGCTACTGGAGTTTACACTTTGGGCGTTCTCCATTTTACTTAGTTTGGTCTTGAAATTTTTCCATAAAAAAAAGATTTTCGAAATTTTTGGTACTTAGGTAGTATTGCATTAATCTTATATTAGCTTAAAAATTATGTTTTAAAAATAGTAATTGTACAGAAATATAGTTTTGAAATTTACAGTTATTTACGAGGTATTATTACAAAGTGTTTTCCATTCCTTCCTTTGTATATTTAGTTTAGCTAAAATTGCATTTCATGTTAATAATTAAATTAAATATTTTTTAAAAAATGGCTTGTGTAGTTATTAAATAAATAATATTTAAAATATAATATTAGAATACGTTATCAACTCATATAAATGCAGTTGTTAGGTTATGCGTCTATGTATTATTATATTCAATTTAAGTTTGTCTTGTTTTTTGAATAATTTTGATACTATATCTAAAGTTAAAAACTTTTGAAAAACTTTTCTTCTTACAAACATATGTAAAATATGTTTTCTAAACCTCTATTACTTGTAACAAATATTGTATCAAATTTGATTCTATTCAATATTTCTATCATTATTTTACCTTCCTCTTCACTTATTATTACTTTCATTTACTATTCTAATACTTAATTAGACCATTGTTATTTTATATCATTATATCCTTAATTAATTTTTATTCATTTATTCATTGTTTACTAAGCAGTTAATCCACTCATTCATAATTTTATTAATACATTCATTTATAATTTCATTTATCCATTCAGTCATGATTTCATTCCTTCCCACGCTATTTCCTTTCTTCATTCATAACTTCATTAATTTATTATTTCATTTAGTTAATTCACCAAATTTTCCATTTATATTATTCAATGGTTAGTGTTTTTATAAAACCCCCCTATAAAATTTTTAGTTTTATTCTCCGCAACTTACTATTTGCTCTTGCACCTTTCCTTTTTCTTTCAATTTCTTTTGAAATCATGTTCCAGTCAGCTCACATTTTCAGAAATTAAAAAAAAAAAAGTATTTTCAAAGTTATTTTAACATAAAAACATAATTATCCTTACCTGGAAACTGTGTATAACAGCATAGTTCACTTCCACTGCTGCTCTGTCTTTCCATAGTGTCGAGGGAGCTCTCATATCTACGCCAAGTCGCGTGGCCACTTCCTGTATAAATCACAACGAAAATCATATTTCTACCAAATATAGGTTATTAATTATATCGATCGGTAATTTTATTTATAAAACGATAGAATTACGGGACTTCTAAAAATTCAAAAGCATATTTTTGAAAAGAGGCATTTCCTTTTTATATTGGGGAAGTGACGGGATAACCTCTTTGATGATAACTTGTTCAAAATGTCATAGACATGTACAATGTACATGTGTTTATTAAATATTATAAACATGTGCTTGTACACTGCATGTGTTTATTAATTGCTTACATTTGTAAACCATTATTCTTAAGCACCTAGGAAATAGAAAAGTAACATCTTTTTATTTATAAGAAACAATATTTCATTTTGTAGCTCCTTTAATTTTCTAGATGGTCTAAATTCATAAAATTAATTTAAGTTTATTAAGTACTTATTGTAAAAATATTCTTGGCTAAAAAATCTTCTAGTTCTTTGCTTAATCTAGTTCTAGAATTTAACTACTTTTAACACATTCAAGTTGAATAGGACTATAGAAATACACTTCTGATTATAATAGGTCATCCAAGCTTGAACACTTGACAAAATTAAGGTTTAAGAACACTGGGTCTTCTCAGGACAGATGGATAACAATTTGTAAGAAATAAAAAGTAGTATTTTGTGTTGAGGGGAGAATGTAGAAGACGAGTTTTATTTGGCAGGTTATTGGATATTTCTCTAATTTTGTATTAAAAATTGCTGAATGTTCTTCCGCAATAGGCCACTACGTTCTTATATTCTTGCATAAATTAAAAAGACAAGTTGGTATGTATTTCAGAAAAATCACATCATCACTAATCTTTTATTTAAATAGTTTAGATAATTTTAAGTATTATTTTTTTTTCTTACTTTTTCAGTAGTTTGAAACAAAATGTCTACAAAATATTAACAGTTCTATTAAATAATTAGGTTTTAATAGAAAAATTTACTATGTTTATTTTATTGAACAAGGAGATGAGCGTTTTCAAGAACTATTATTTTTATACCAGATTCACCATTATTTCCTTACATTTTCTTAAGAGATTTAAAAATATTTCTGCGTATTACCTTTGAGCACAAGATTCAACATATAATGACACGTTCATACATTTTTTACTGACTTTATAAAAAGAACTACTGAATGCTAGAGTATGTTCAATTCTATTCTGTAACCTCTATCACGTTTGCAATCTTGGAATGGGATTTTGAATATCTGCAAATACCTCGGTTTAGAAAAAAATTTCCGAAACCTGTGTCATAGAACTAACGCAATACATATATTTGATATTGTTGGGCTACTGTTTAGATTTATTTGAGAGGTTTTTTTCTCTTCTTCGTTGATTCTACAGAATATCGTGTTTATTTGATATTTCCTCTTTTCACATTCAACGAAATATGCAAAACGGATGTTGCATGTTCAACGGAGAAAAAAAAAAAAAAAAAAAAAAAAGGCATCAAGAGCATGACCGATTTCAGTAAAAAATGATAACTAACCATTTAATAACGTTCATGTGACATAATCATGACTTAACCTTACACAATATTTTCAAAAAAATTATTCATAAAAATAATCAAAATTCTAGATAATGGATGAAAGGTATGCATTATCAGAGTAACATGTTATTCGAAAGTAACAGAACATTGGAAAAATTTATAATACAGGAACATTTAAGGGTAGAGCGCTGCTTAAAAAGGAAAAATAATTTTATCAAAAACAGATGGCACTGTAAGTATCTGGGAACAGCTGCCTAAGTTTTTTTTACAAAGGCTAATGGCTGTTAATCAATACGGTTTTTTGGATTTAAAGTCCCTTTGTTGATTAAAAAACAAACGAAGATTACTGAGTATCTCTGTAAAAACCACATTGTCGTATAAGCCAATATTCGCGAATTATGTGTTTTGTATATGTCCTGAGGCTTTTGGCTCACTATGGCCCATAGACAAAATATATATATATATAAGAGAGAGAGAGAGAGAGAGAGAGAGAGAGAGAGAAAAAAAAAGGAAAAAATACACCGGATATTATTTTTTATAAACTGACACAAATAATGCATAATTAAATGCTAAAAAAGTTAATGAAATTAATTTATATTACTTGTAAAAACATTTAGGCTGTAAATCCTCTTCTCAATTTCCATGATAATGAAAACGCACAAGATCTATCTAATGAGGTTAAAATATTTCTTAAATTAGGAAAAATAAATATTTTATGTCGTGAAAAATGGCAACTTTTGGATGCGCGAAGTATATATATATATATATATATATATATATATATATAAATTCCCATTTTGCAACCATATTTTCTTTTGCAGAATATTAAGTTAATGAGTACATTACATAAGGGAACACTGTAGTTTCACAAAATATACAATGAAATCAAATCGTATGAATTAAAAAAAATAAAAAAAAATGACTTGCTTCTAGAATATTGAAACGCTGTGGATCGCAGAGGTCCCTTGTGCCAATCTCAGTTACCATGTACCATCCGTTGAATGGGGCAGCAGGGAATTCGATCCCTCCGACATCGAAAAGCATGCTAGACACAGCTGGAAGGGCGTACCACTCGAGACTTAGATCATCGAACCAAGGATACCTTCAAAATATTTTAAGAGTAAATTCATGGTAACATCATACGTAGAAAAAATTATTGTTAATAATGTCATTAAATTTTGAATGTTTTCAACAAGAGTGATGAAGGACATGGGTATGTAATCGAATTGAAATTTTTTAGTATAATCTCTATATATATAAGGCAAAGCCCTCACTCACTCACTCATTCACTGACTCACTCACTCATCACTTATTCTCCCACTTCCCACATGTCCACAACTCTGAAAAGCGGCACAAATGTCAAGAATAGTAAAAATAGAAAAAGTAAGCTATTCCGATCTCGATTAACCCACTTTAAGGGGTCGAAAAGGGGTTAAACGTTCCAAACGAGGGATATTCGAATGTACCACTTCCAACATGCCCACAACTCTGAAAATTGGTGCAAATGTCGGCATAGGCAAATATAGAAAAATTAAGCTATTCCGATCTCGATTAACCCCCTTTAAGAGATCGAAAAGGGGTTAAACGTTCCAAACGAGCAATATATTCGAATGTCCTACTTCTCATATTGTCACAACTCTGAAAACTGGAGTGAATATCAATAAAGACAAAATTAGAAAAAGTAAGCTATTCCGATATCGGGTGGATGAAGGGGGGGGGGGGAAGGGGTTAAACGTTCCAAACAAGGAATATTCGAATGTACCACTTCCCATATGGTTACAACTCTAAAAATTGGTAAAAATATCAACAAAGACAAACATAGAAAAATTAAGCTATTCCGAGCTTGATTAACGCACTTTAAGAGGTGGAAAAGAGGTTAAACATTCCAAACTCGAATATCCCACTTCCCATACAGTCACAACTCTGAAAATTGGTAGGAATGTCAATAAAGATAAACGTAGAAAAATTAAGCCATTCCGATCTCGATTAACCCCCTTTAAGAGATTGAAAAGGGGTTAAACGTTCCAAACTAGGGATATTCGAATGTCCCACTTCCCATTTGGTCACAACTTGGAAAATTGGTACAAATGTCAAAAAAGATTAAACATAGAAAAAGTAAGCTATTCCATTCTCGATTAACCAACTTTAAGGGGTCGAAAAGGGTTAAATGTTCCAAACGAGGGATATCCGAATGTTCCTCTTACAATGTAGTCATATTTCTGATATTTGGTGCAAATGTTAAAGGGGCATATGTTAAAAAAATAAGTCATTCCAATATCGATTAACGAATTTTTAAGGGATGAAAAGTCGACGCAACATTGAAACTATACGAGGATTAACTTAATGTCTCAATTCCAATACAGCTACTACTTTGAAATTTAGAACTAAGAGCAAACATAAACACAATAAACTATTCCAATTTACTATTCATTATTATAAATTTTGTTTAAAATGTCAACAAAGGAAAGTTCCTATTTTGATAAATCAATTTGTCGAGATCGAAATGGGAGCAAACGTCTGAAAAGTAGAATACATGAATGTCTTTCGATCCCTAAAATGCTAATGGTAAAATTTCGTAGAGCAGCACGGGTATTCAGCTAGTGTAACATAAGAGACACTTCTTTTGATGAAGATCTTCTTTATAAATTTTTAAACTACTTTTAATTTTCGTTATTGTAATTATGCAAAGTTATATTATCCGGAACACATTTAGATTTCATCTTATAATGATTTATGTAATTTAACACCTTGCAACCCACTTAAAAAGTTAAAGATTTAGTTATTTAAAATATATTTGACTTCTTAATGAACACATACTTCGACACAATATAGAGACTTTTCATTAAATTAAAAGAATCCTATCAAGTAGTAATAAAATACTCATCAAGAAATAAAACATAAACAAATACAATTATTTCAGCTTGTTTATTGAAAGACCAAAAAATATATAACTGTTAATGAAGTTGAGGCAAAATATAAGCAGCACATAAAATATCCCAACAAACTATATACAATATTTACATTGCTCCGCATGAGCAGTACTTCTGTGAGCTTCTACAGATAGGGCGTAAGATGCTCACACAACTTGTTTGTTGTTCAGAGTCTTCCTTGAAAAGGTTAACTTTAAATCATGAAAAGAGAAATTCCATTAATTGAAGTGACGAATTTCATCTTCATTCTCGTTGTTCTCAGAAGTAACGTAGACCGTAGTAGAACGTAACCCCATCATCCAGTCGAAGTCTGGAGTAAGAACGTCTGAATGCGTCCTAGCTGTGAACAATTTTCATCATCGTAATCTACAGTCAAACCCTCTTTTGTATTAAGATTTTGCAGTAATGAATGTCGAAGCTTCTAACTGCAGTTGGTGTTCATCAATTGATTCATTTCACTCTTTTATTTCACTTTCTTAAGGAGACACAGCTTTCAAATAGCTGTTCTTGAGCAATAAGGATTTACTTCTGTCTGTTTCAGAGTTAACAAGCGTATATCATCTTCATTCTCGTCATTATTAGAAATATCGTACATCACATCATCCCTTAAGTAAGAATGTCTCCATACATTCTGTCCAGAAACAGTTTTCATCATCATATTGCACCGTCAAACCTTCTTCTATTTTCGGAGTTCGTGACAATGAAGAATTCGAAGCTTCTGGGTGCAGTTGTTGTTCATCGACTGATCCAGTTGGGCCCCTTGGGTCGTGGTCTTATTTAGGTATCGCTTTCTAAACTTTATTCTTCTTCAATACGGATGAGCAAGTGAAAATGCCACGACGATTTCAAAAGACATTTTTCCGGCCACATTTCAGTCTATTCTCTGTCTCATTGTATTTGAAGACTTATTTCTTCTGGTCATATGATTTTGTCGTATATCCATAATGCTATTAATTGAGACCTGTTAAAGGATTGTATTGAGGAGTTGGAGTGTTATACTCTAACCTACGCACTTTGGAGATCGAATTGAACAGTTCTTTTTACGCCGCCCAACCCACCCACATGATGTTGTTTTTTTCACTTTCACCGCCTACTCTACTTGTGACCCCTCACCAGAGGAACCCAGGAGTTTAAGGTGACAGTGCAAGAGGAGGCGAAAGAAGTCCAAATGATGGTTATCTTCTTCCACCTCCTCTTCCACCACCTCCTTCTCCTCCTCCACCACTTCCTCCACTTCTAGCGAACTAGACAACCACTCCATGGGCTCCTCTGGCTCCAGGATCACATCTACCTCCCAAAAGGGACAACTGTGTTCCCACTCCATCTCCTCGCAATCCATATCTCACTTTCAATAAGTAACAGTAACGTCAGTAACTTTCAATAGTTTCGTCAGTAACTCAACAGTAACTTTCAATAAATCAACAACGATTTTCACACAAGCGCAAACAAAATCTCACTGATTCAAATGACAGATAACTTTAGTCTACAACTGAGTTTGTCTTTTTTACTACAAAGAAGAAATTAGTGCTCATTGTTAGATCATAAGTCTTTGTTGAGTGTAACAGTACCTTTAATACTTGGCATTATTTTAATTAAAGGTTATAACAATTGAAGTCTAATTAAGTGGTGTATTGTTTGAAAAAGAAAATATAAAACAAATAAATTCAACCATTCCAATAAGGTAACATAAAATACTAAAATTAAATTTAAAAAAAAAATACATTAAGGAAATAGTGTTCAAACTGAAAAGGCAGTAAATCTCTCTATATATAAGGCAAAGCCCTCACTCATTCACTGACTCACTCACTCATCACTAATTCTCCCACTTCCCACATGTCCACAATTTTGAAAATTGGTACAAATATCTACAATGGTAAACATAGAAAAAGTAAGCTATTCCGATCTCAAATAACCCACTTTAAGGTGTCGAAAAGGGGTTAAACGTTCCAAACGAGGGATATTCGAATATCCTACTTCCCATTTCGTCACAACTCTGAAAATTTGTATGAATGTCAATAAAGATAAACATAGAAAAAGTAAGCCATTCTAATCTCGATTAACCAACTTAAGGGTTGGAAAAGGTGTTAAACGTTCCAAACGAGGGACATTCGAATTTCCCACTTCCCATTTGGTCACAACTCTGAAAGTTGGTACAAATGGTCAAAAAAGTTAATCATAGAAAAACTAAGCTATTCCGTTCTAGATTAACCAACTTTAAGGGGTCGAAAAGGGGTTAAATGTTCCAAACGAGGGATATCCGAATGTTCCAGTTCCAATGTAGTCATAATTCTGATATTTGGTGCAATCATTATATCATGATATTTGGTGCAAGGCAAATGTAAAAAAAAAAAGTTATTCCAAAATCAATTAACGAATTTTTAAGGGATGAAAAGTCGACGCAACATTGAAACTATACGACGATTATCTTAATGTCTCACTTCCAATACAGCTACTGCTTTGAAATTTAGAACTAAGAGCAAACATAAACACAATAAACTATTGTAATCTCGATTACGTAATTAAAAAGGGTCCGAAGGGAGTTATACGTTCTAAACGAGGGATATTCAAATGTCTTTTTCCAATATACTAATCACAATTATAAATTTTGTTAAAAATGTCAACAAAGGAAAGTTCCTATTTTGATAAATCAATTTGTCGGGATCGAAATGGGAGCAAAAATCTGAAGTGTAGAATACATGAATGTCTTTTGATCGCTAAAATACTAATGGTAAAATTTCGTAGTGCAGCACAGGTATTCAGCTAGTTTCTTATATAATTAATAATTTATTTAGACTTACATTTTTCTTTAAAGTACTTTAATAAGGGCTTCCCTCAATCCTAAAAATAATTATAGTGATTCATTCGTGAGATTTAAATGCTTGCATGCTAAACTTATTGATAAATTATTTAAAAAAATATTTAATTGCAATAATGAACAGTAACACTGGCTATATATAGACAGGAGTCGTGTCTTGTGATTTTTTTTTTATGGTTGTCCTAAGGGCAACCACAGAAGTGATCTTGGTTATCCTCAAGAAAAGTTAGTTGCCTATAAATTTTTCCATGTTACAGAATATGAAAACTAGAAATTGCTTTGATTTTTAGAATGACTTAATAAACGTTTGATAAAATAATTTAAGTATTTATTTACGCAGGTCAACGTTAAGTAAAGAAACGGGATTGACAGATACATTTTCTGTTTATCACTTTGGATAAGTTAAAGTGGTCAAAGCGCACATAAAACAAGTGATCGAAATCTAATTGGTTAGTTTTATCCTAATTATTAAAACAAAACATTCATTCATGAAATAGAAATAAAATTTCTGGTTGCCCAAAGGGCACCAGAATTTTTTGTTTAAGTTGCACTTTCAAAATTCTGTCTGCCTCAGGCAACTGCAAATTTCTGGCTGCCTCGGGCAACTGCAAATTTCGACACCTGATGTTGTGACGCCTGATCACTGTAAACCAATGGCGCTGCGGTCGCTTGAGGAGCGAGCGTAATTGTGAGCAATAAGTAATAAAGGAGAGATGAAGTTACAGTCCACTCGTGTAGTGCTTTATTTTAGCTATGTTCAAAAAAGAAAGAGATAATTTTAATTAGAGCTATCGATGGCCCAAAACATTGGCCGTCGACCCGAGGAGATTCAGTTGTGAACCGTGAAGGTTGAAATGTGTTAAAATATGAAAACTGTGAAAATTTGAGAACTGTGTTTTCGCGTGTGTTGTAGAAGCTTTGTGCAAATGAGCTTCGTATGACTACTAATGACGATTACCGTTGTGTGTGCCTGGTCTCGTTAGCAGTCCTAGGGTGAGGTAAGATCAATATGGTCTTCCTAAATTTAAAAACTAATTAATTTCGCGTGGAAGTTAACTTTGTTTTTTTAAGAGAGCATAACTTTGTTTTATGAAGTACATTACTGGTTTGAGTATATAATAATTGTGTTAATATTGTTTATTGAGAGTGTGTTATTTCCGGTTTTTAAATAAAAATGTCAGGAATTACAAGATTGAATAAAGAGGAATTAAAATTCGTCGCGGAGGAGATTGGTTTATTAGTACCAGAAGGTGCTAAAAAGATTGAATTAAAACTTCTAATTGAGGAGAGTGAGGTACATAAAAAAGATATTGAATTTGTACAAACCATTATTGACGAAGTGCTCGAGGAAAAGAAAAACCTTAAGTCCGCTCATGAGAATCAAATTGAATTAGAAAAAATTAAGTTGCAACGAGAAGAAATTATGAGAGAAAGGATTAAATCAGAATTAGAATTAGTGCAGTTAAAAGCTAACCGAGAAAATAGCGTAAATTCAATAGATTACGAACGTAAAACAGAGACTTTTGAGTCAATTGATAGTTTAATAAAAACCGTTAGAATATTAACAATCAAAGTGCCGAGTAAATCGGAAGGATGGGGTTTCTTTTTTACTTCGTTAGAAAGAGCGTATATTACTAAAAGTGTGCCTGAAAAGTATAAAGCTGAGATTCTGATGAATTTATTAGGGGAAAGAGCTTCTAATATTTTAACCTATATTACTGAGAAAGATTTAAACAATTATGAGGAAATTAAATCAATTGTTTTGAGAGAGTACGAACCGACACCCCAAATTGTTCTAGAAAATTTTAAAAGTGCTTCAAGAGAAAATGAAACACATATGCAGTTCGTTTCGCGATTAACGACGAGTTTTGATTACTATTTGAAATTGAGAGGTGTGTCGGAATTCGAGACCTTAAAACAACTGATTGTGTCAGATAAATTGTTTCAGACGTTAGACAATCAAACAGCAGCTCATATTAATATAAGACAAGCCGATAACTGGTTTAAACCGTTAGAATTAGCAAAAGAGTGCGATTTATATTTTACTTCAAGAGGTAAAAGCATGTGCGAACCGAGAAAGGAGCAGAAAATTTACAACAATAAATTTAAAACCGCTTCGAAAGTGTTTTTCAATGAGGTAAAGAATAAAAATTGTGAGTTATGTTTAAATAATGAAAATCACCCATTATACCCGTGTCCTCAATTTAGAAAATTATCGGTAAACGAACGAGTTCAAATTGTAAAGAATAAAAATGCCTGTTTTAAGTGTCTGTCATACAATTGCAGTGTTAAAAAATGCGGGTATAAAAATTGCTTCTGTGGAAAAAATCATCATAGATTAATTCACTATGCTCCCAATGAGAACAGAAATGTTGAGTCTAGGAATGAAGCGACAGACCACGGGAATGATATACAAACGGCTGCAAAAAGCAATCCCGTTTTTCCCCCCCACGGGGCCTCAAACTATGCCATTCGTAGCTTGCGCCAGCTTGGTAGAAAATAAAAAGAGTATAATCTTGTCTACTACAGAATGCTTGATAAAAGATAGATTCTCGTGTTATCAAAAAGTGAGATGTTTATTAGACGTTGGGTCTCAAGTATGCCTAATGAGTAGAGAATGTGCACAGAGACTACAACTTAAGAGTGAAAAGATAAATCAATCTCTTTCGTGTTTAAATAGTGCCTCTTTAATCGTAAATCGTAAAATTGTGGCAACTCTTGCGAACAAAAATAAGAGTTACGAAAGAGATATTACGATGCTGGTAGTAAAAAAAATAGCGGATTTAATTCCGAATCAAATGATCGATGCATGTGTTAGGATTCCCGATTCAGTTAAATTGGCCGATCCTAAATTTAATATTCCGGGCAAAATTGATGTATTAATTGGAGCGGAATATTTTTATGAGATATTAAAACCTGGAAAATTAAATGTTAAAAATACGAGCTTGATATTACAGGGTTCTGTATTTGGCTACATTGTAGGGGGTAGTATACCAATTTCCGATATAGTAAGACCTAATTATTGCGGTTTGATATGTGAAACAGAAGATCTAAATTCGAACTTAAAGAAATTTTGGGAGATTGAGGAGGTAGTAAATGAATTGCCTAAAAATAAGGAAAATTTAATTTGTGAAGAGCATTATGCACGAACTCATGTTAGAGATAAAACTGGAAGATACGTTGTGTCCATGCCCTTTAAAGAGCATTGGTCATGTCTAGGAAATTCTAAAGACATTGCTCTAATGAGATTAGAATAGCTATGGACTCGCTTGTCAAGAGACCAGGAATACTTAAATTTATATCATGAATTCCTTAAAGAATATGAGGAATTAGGACATATGAGTGAGATAAAAAATAGTATGGAGCCAGACACCACCTATTATATGCCTCATCATGGTATTTATAGGCCTCAAAAGAGTACTACAAAACTGCGTACTGTGTTTAATGCTTCAACAATAACATCTAGTGGGAAATCATTAAATTCCATTCAATACAACGGTGGGGTAATACAAGATGACTTGTTCTCCCTATTAGTAAGATTTCGTAAACATGTCTTTGCTTTCACTGCAGACATCCGTAAAATGTACCGAATGATAAACATAGAGGAGAATCAAAGAAATCTTCAGAGAATACTGTGGAAGGAAGACATTAATGGTCCAGTTAAGGTATACCAGCTAAATACTGTAACGTATGGTACGGTTAGTGCGCCGTATCTGGCAATGCGAACTTTAAAGCAAATTTCCATTGACGAGGAGAAAAACTTTCCTATTGCGGCATCGGTTCTCTGCAAAGATCTATATATGGACGATGTTTTAAGTGGATCGAGCACACTGGAGAATGCAAAGGCCTTGCAACATGAACTTATTGACATTCTCAAAACGGCTCAGATGTCGTTACATAAGTGGTGTGGGAGTACTTCTGAGCTTATCCCTACCTCTGAAAAAGAGTACGAGTTTGCTTCTACGGAGGAAATAAAAACTTTAGGTATCGTCTGGAGGGCTAAAGTTGACTGTTTTACATTCAAAGTAGAAGTGGACAAAAATGCTCACCCTACAAAAAGATCGGTATTATCCCTTATTGCCAGACTGTTTGACCCACTCGGGTTACTTGGTCCGGTGATAACAAAAGCCAAGATTTTTATGCAGCAGTTGTGGCTGCTTAAAATTGGCTGGAGTGAGAGGCTTCCTCTGAAAGAAGCAAGTGAGTGGCAAGACTTTGTGCGGTCTTTGGTAATTTTAAATGAAATCAACATTGGGAGGTGCATAGTGATTCCCAACGCTGAAGTAACTGAGATGCTTCCGAAAAAGCATATGGTGCGGCGATCTACGCCAGATCTATCACTACAGATGGAGAGGTGAAAGTGAGGCTTATCACCAGTAAATCTTGAGTGTCGCCCATCAAGCTTGTAACCATCCATCGGCTGGAATTATGTAGTGCCGTCTTACTCGCAAAGTTAATGCATAAAGTACAAAAGGCATTACAAATGAGAATTACGTCCGTCTTCTACTGGACTGACTCTACAATTGTTCTATCGTGGTTGAAAAAGGAGTCTAGAGATTTGAAGACATTCGTGGCTAACAGAGTAGCGGTTATTCAAGAGCTAGCAGATATTAATCAGTGGCATCATGTTCCTTCGGAACAGAATCCTGCTGACATCATTTCAAGAGGTCTGGATCCAGAGAAAATTCCCCAAAGTGATCTATGGTGGTTTGGTCCAACATTTCTGCAAGACAGTGCAATGAAGTTCCCTGGTGCTTGCAATGAAGTTTACAATTGTGAGTTATACCAAAAAGAGTTGAAAGATAATCGAGGGGAATCAGCTTGTCTCTTAGTGCAAAATATAGAGATACTTCCCATCATTAATAAGTGTTCTTCGTTCACAAAATTACAAAGAATTATAGCATGGTGTGTGCGTTTCAAGGAAAATACCAAAAATCCACTGGAGACAACCACTGGTAGTTTAAATGCATCTGAAATGTCTGCATCTTTGATGTGCTTAGTAAAAAATGTGCAATTAGTGTATTTTGCTAAAGAAATTCAGTGTATTGAAAAGGGTCAACAATTACCCAATTCAAGTAACTTATTAAATTTATCACCCTTTTTAGATGAAAAAACATACTTCGGGTTGGAGGACGATTGAGGCACTCCAACTTACCTGCAGAACAAAAACATCCTATGTTAATCCCTAACAATAATCATTTTTGTGATTTGATAATTAATCATTTTCATGTTTCTTATTTTCACACAGGTACTGAAGCAACTTTGGCCAACATTCGAACTCAATTTTGGATTATTAATGGCAGATCAAATGTAAAAAGAGTTATTAAGAAATGTTTAATATGTTTTAAAGCAAATGCTAAGGGTAAAAATCAAATAATGGCAGATTTGCCTAGTGCTAGAGTTAACATTTCGAGAGTATTCACCAAAGTTGGACTGGATTTTTGTGGGCCTTTTAAATTGAAATTAGTTCCAGGTAGAGTTAAGAGTGTATATAAATGTTATATTTGTATTTTTGTGTGTTTTGTTGTTAAAGCTGTACACTTAGAAATTGTAAATAATTTAAGTACTGAGGCTTTTATAGGTGCATTGAAAAGATTTATATCTCGAAGAAATAGACCGACTGATATATTTAGTGACAACGGAACTAACTTTGTAGGTGCCAACAATGAGTTTCGTAAAATTTTAAAAGGTCTGTTTAATAATGAAGGTACGGAAAAATTTGAGGATTTTCTTGCTTCTAATGGTATTAAATGGCATTTTAATCCTCCTGCCACACCTCACTTCGGAGGGCTGTGGGAGGCGGGGGTGAAGTCATTAAAAAGACACCTTCAAAGGGTTGTGGGAAGTACCATTCTTACTCATGAGGAACTTCATACACTTGTGACGCAAGTGGAAGCTGTATTGAATTCCCGTCCTCTTTGTCCTCTTTCAGAAGATCCCAATGACGAGTTAGTGTTAACCCCAGCCCATTTCTTGGTTGGTTCGACTTTAACATCCTTGCCTGAACCAGATTTTATCGAGGTTCCGATGAATCGGCTCAGTAGGTGGCAATTAGTTCAAAAATGTACTCAAACATTTTGGAGAAAATGGTCTTCAGACTATTTAAATCGCCTGCAAGCAAGACTTAAATGGTTTAAAGGGAAAAAGGAGTTTAAAGAAAATGAAATAGTTTTGGTAAAAGGTGATGATAATTTAAAGCAACTAAATTGGAATCTTGCCAAAATAATTAAGGTTCATCCTGGGAAGGACAATATAACTAGAGTAGTTACATTGAAAACGAGTAAAGGTATTTTTCAACGACCTGTTAATAAAATTGTAAAATTGCCTTTTGATTCTAATTAATCTAATGTTTATTTACATATTTGAACATTAACTTACTTGTATTACTTAAAACTTTTAAGGTGTTCTTGTGAATATTAATTGAATACAATATTGTTATTTTATTGTGTACTATATATTCCAGTATAATGTAAGGAGTGATAAGAGATATTTGTGATTTGTTTTGAATATACATTGAAAATTTTGAAAAATGTGTCAAGGCGGGCGGTATGTTATGACGCCTGATCTCTGTAAACCAATGGCGCTGCGGTCGCTTGAGGAGCGAGCGTAATTGTGAGCAATAAGTAATAAAGGAGAGATGAAGTTATAGTCCACTCGTGTAGTGCTTTATTTTAGCTATGTTCAAAAAAGAAAGAGATAATTTTAATTAGAGCTATCGATGGCCCAAAACACCTGATTATGGACTAAAATTGACGAAAGAAAAAAGAAAGTTATCATTTTATTCGTAAAAGATTTTTAATAAATATATATTTCTTTAGTCATAAGAAGCCATACATAATAAAACATAATTGAACTTGTAACAAATTCAATGAGAAGACTTTATTATTCCACATTCAAATTTAGAATATAAAAATTTTTGGAATACTGTTTCACAATTTTTTAGAGTGGCTAGGGATATAAGGAATACAAAAGAAAAAAACCTTTTTAAAATAAAACAAAACAAAGGTTCTCAAGAGAAAAAGGCAAATTAAAATATTTTTATTAATTATTATTTTGAATAATATTTTGTTGAATACCAACTATAAATACCATGTATTCTCTTTTCGAAACAAAAATTAATAATTAGAAAGACAATAATTAAAAAGTCTTCAATTCAAATATCTAACTCCCTTGGCTTTCATTTTAATGACTGGCCGATAACACCCTAAAATACATTTCCTTTCTATTCTAAATTTTTTTTTTGGTCACAATATGAGAAAATGTTAAAAAAATTAACTTTTGAAATACGGTATAGTGTTACATCACAATCGTTCCTTCATAATGCCTACAATATGCATACAACATTAAGACATTTTTGCTTCTATGTAACTTGAGTTTTAGTTTTAAGCAGTGAAATTTTATATATTTAGATTACATGTGTCATATTTCCAAACGTCTGTTTTAGGCTTCAAAATATTCAAATTTTAAAAGTTTCATTTAAGGTACATTTGAACAATTTTTAAGATATCTATAAAACTACGAAAACTTAGAAAATATATGAATTTATCTCAACATAAAGATTGCTGAATCAAATGAAGTATCAAAACCAATAGGGTTTTATAATAAAGTTTTTTTTTCCAAAATAAACCAATATACAACAGTTCCATTACGAAATATATCTATACGAAGATATAGAAAATTGTATAAAAAGTATATGTGTGCAAGCAACTTAATTCCGAGACTGTTAGAACCAAATATTTATCGTTGTTCAGTGTATCAGATTCTACAGGGCATACAATTTCTGATTCTCTATTTTATTTTAGTTTCTGTAAAGAAAACCTCTATGAAAATAGCATTTGAAAATGAACAAGTTACGGATTTTACTTGACTTGTAGATCCTCTTAGTTGGTTGCATGAATTTCGGTAATATTAAAATACTTGTTTGTTAAACAAAATTTTAATATTCCTGAATTTTAATATTACTATTTCGATTAGAAATAAAATTGTTTATTTCCTCTCAATGACTACTATTAGAAAGTAATCAAATATTTTCACATTAATTTTTTTAAAAATGATTTCTAACTTACTTCGGATGTGTGATAGGAACTCGCAATATAAGGTCTTCCGGGATGTCAAATACTTGAGGATCATGTCCGTTAGCAGAAACAACCAGGGGAAGAATCTCCCATTTCTTGCCTTGTCCTTCCCATCCTAATTTTTGACATAGCTGTAATGGATAAAAAAAATTCGCATTATTACCACAATTGACAATTCCCGCATTTTTTTTTTTTTTTTTTTTTAATTTTTTAATTTTTTTTTATTCAATTCTAAATGTTTTGAAAAGGTTCTCTTTTTTTTAATTGCAATCAAAATTACCTTGTTAGACGTTGGCGAGAAAACGACTCATTCCACTGACATTGAATGTAACGTCACGGCTTCGCAAACATCTTGGTTGGAAATGCAGCAGTGGAAACCAGATTTGCAAGTTTCTCGCAAATCACGCCAACCTTTATGGAATGTGGCAATGGTCCACCAATGTCAGCTATTTCAACGCCAAATATTTAACAGAAACCTCACGATAACCATACAAACGATAGGGTCGCTTTATGTCACGGATTATGTTGACTGTTTTGATCGAACTGGTTTTGGCTCGGTTTTGGGGCATGTTATTTTCTTAATATTTAAATAACTAATTTTTTTAAAGAACTTTTATTTAAAAAATTGGAATCAGAAAGAAATTCTTCATAAATATATACTAATTTCACTCGTTTTTAAAAAATGCGGGAATTGTCCATTACATGTGCTTCAAGACCAAATAATAAAGAAATTGTTATTTCCGTTATATGAATGAAAATTTTATGTTTTTGAGATATACATAATGAGAAAAAAAATTTCTGCATGTATTTAAAAATAATTATCGAGAAAAATTGTTATTTTAATTCATGTATTGTCATTTTCTGGAATTTGAAGGTGAATTACTTTATTATGGACATCAATTATTTTAGTAAGCTTCCTTGATGATTGGAGCATATAAAAGTCGGTAATCCAGCTCTTGCTATTTGTTCTTTAACATTAGGTAACTCTTAACACAATACCTGTTATACAGCTCTTTAAGTGTTTCAATATTATTATCCCGTGGGAAAAATAATCTGTGAATGAATTGGAGACTTTGAAAAACAGTATAATAGATGCCGTGTCAAATTTTAACGAACAAACGTAGAAGAAAACATTATGAAACTTGGGCACCAAAACCTTAAATATAACACATTTGAACAATTGAGCATAACACATTTCAATTTATCCAAAAAACATAAGTCAATCAATGTAATATGTTTTTGAGCAAAACATTTTTTAATCAATTATTGACTTTCTGTCTACCTAGAAATATATAAATAAAATGCTGTTTACCAAAAAAATTAATGTATTCTTTGTAAAAGTTAAGATTACAATTTTTATTTTCAAATAATCATAGCTTATTATCAAAATTAAAATTAGTTTTAATTATCCATTTTAAAATAATTTTTCGGGAAAGAAAAAAAAAAAAAAAAAAACATTCCACAACACATAAATGATGTTCACAATACACTTTTTAGGACAATAGAGGACTTATTTAATTCCATTATTAAATATACCATATATTCATTGAACTCGTTTTCAACCTCAAAACATTGCTTTAGCGTCACTTCCATTTTCATGTATAATTTGAATATGAGAATGACTATTAGCGAGTAATAAACTACACATTTATATCACAGGCATTGCGATAGAAATAGTTATGTTTTGGAAAGTTTTATAATTGTATCCCTAGGCAAGCGAACAATTTGACATGATGCCCTGCATAAAGTGAATCGTATTGAAAGCTTGCTGTCGTTTGAGGCATAAAGTCCTCTCATTCCCTTATTCTTATTTATACTTTATATTTCTTTAATTTTCCCAAAGGATTTAAACATTTTCTCTTAATCTCTTCTGACACGTGCCACTTTAAAATAAGTGTTATGAAAGTACAAAAAGATGAATAAGAACCTCTTTGAATATAATCATGAATATAAAATAAATTCGACAATTTTGGTGTTTGATTCCAGGGAATTTTCTCGATGTGTCGAGTCAATATTTTGTGAATCTGCATTTCTATGCATTACACTTTTATGAATACACCGATTGAAGTCCCTATCCGTATTCTCAAGAAATAAAGTTTTCTAATTTTCTAGAAAAGATAAGCTTTAATTTTGAAGAATAATTAAAAATATCCGCTAAAATACTAATAGAATTACTGTAAAATAGAAAATTCAATTTGACATATTTAAAAACAGTGTTAATTCTTCTAAGTTTACATTATTATTTAAAAAAGATACAAATTTGTGTATTTAGCCATATAGAAAAAGAAAAAAAATTGAAGTGCAAGGTGTAGTTGGTTTTAAAAAAAAAAGTAAACGTATATCTTTCCTTGGAAAAATTAATTTTTATTACTTAAAAACTTTATTGCTGGTCATCTTCTCTTCCCATCATCTTGTGAGATGTTCCATTTATCCTATATAGCCCAAAAATTTGTGTTTGTTTCTAGGTATTAAGCACAAGTCTCATCAATCTGACACTATTAGCGATGTCAATTTTGGTTGCTCAAATACATGCAAATTAAACATAATTTGAATGATATTTAACACAGGTTGAAAAACTTGTAAGGTAAAAATTTAAATAAATCTATATAAAAGCAATCGCATTGAAATTATCATTTACCTACCATCTCTTATAGAGTTGGTTTTAAAATTCTGAAACTTTATACAGATTTGCTGGAATATTTCTATGTAACATTTCAAGGAAAAAGTTAAGCCAGCAAACAATCAAATTTTTTAACTGAAGAACTCCAACAATTTCTTTTCGTGTAATCTAGATTGAATACCATTAGTATAAAATATTTTTTTAATTTCTGAATGATTATCACAAAGGGAAATACCCATTGATCTTACTTCAGTAAAGTCAGCACTAGCGGGATCTCCCACGATAGTTCCGTCTTCTTGCTTGTATCCTGCATACATAATAAGCTGCGAATTCCATACCCGGAAATCGTGCATACCGTCCGTCCTCTGAGGGAAGATTGTAATTGCAGATCTGTAAGACAAAGTTAAGTTACGTATGAGGGGTTAAGTTCTTGCATTCCGGTGAATTGTGTCAAAGATTGGTAAATGTTGATTATTGTGAACAATAATTACAATATTTTTTATGAGAAACTGCTTTATTAATAATTATATTAAATTTATATTAAAATAAATAACCCATTCAGTTCGTGGTTGCCTATATTGAAAATGAGTATGTTGAAAATTTAGATGATTGTAAATACAGGGATTGTTCACAAATTTATACACGCTGAAAGGTAAAAAAACATATCGTTATTTTGAAACTGTAAACTACTGCCTGAACAGCATTGATGTGTAATCGTTAAAAAACGGCGTTATACTTATTTTCCCCTGACTTATCTGACAAAAAACTTTTTGATTCTACCTATAAGGAACCTTTTCTAAATGTACTAAGATGACAAAAAAATCAATGACATGCCCTTCAACACAAAATAGGCACTCTAGACAAAGTTGAGTATAAAAGCAGTAATTAGAAATAATCTAACGTTAATGCTTACGTATACGTATTTTGGTTGCATGGTTTTTTGCTATGCATGCAAGCAAAATCATGTAATTGTTTAAAATACTAACTAATAACACTTTTCAAAAATAAATAAAATACAAAATGAATACTTTATAAAATCTAAACAAAATGTTGGGATTACAATTAGGCGAATATATCTGCTTTAACCTCTTTTGCGTATAACCAGTGTTTAAAAACTCGTTTAAATTCAAACCATTCCGTCTATATAAAAACTTTAGACAATAATGAATTGTTAAATTATTTATCGCAAAACATGTACAGTTAAGAGAATTTTAACTATTTTAAAACATCGTGACTTTACGAAGCAGATTTTAGTTAGCTCTTCAACAAAAAAAGTATTTTCATTGCAAAAGTTTTTTTTTTATTATTATTATTATTTTAAAGTACGACTTTTATATTCTTAGTTTTTGAATTTGCGGATATATACACATATTATGAAATATATTTAAATTCTATAGAGTATGATAACAATTTGATTTTTATTCTTTAATATGTACGGAAATAATTTACGAAATAGAAATCCTATATTTATGCATTTAAAGTGGAACACGTTTCTACAACTGCATATCCTATCACGCAAGACATAAAAGTAAATTAAAGCTTTATAATTTGAGGAAGTTAAAATATTCTTCCTAAAACACACATGAAAAACAATAACTTAAAAAGAGCGAGTACATTCACTGTATGAAATAAAACATATTAGGTTTACAATAACAAGTCAGGGCCGGAATACAAATTTATTTAAAGAATACCACGAACTATGCCGGCAACGCAAAGTATTTGAAATACAAAAAAAAATTCTCTGTAAATTTTGTCGTCTCGTATTTTGTTATTCAAAATTCACGAAACAGTATGTTCCGTTTGCATATTTAAAGACTTGTCTCCATTTTGAGACTTCACAAAGTTTATCTGAGTTCATGCAAACTAAAAGTATAGCGTTGATTTGCACGAATCAAAAATTGAATAGACAACAAATTTTATTGTCTTTGCCGAGGCTGGATTTTTTAAGGAACAAGAAGTGGGAGTAAACCTTAATTTACTGATAGCAACTAGAAAAAGAAAGTTTTTTTTTTTCCGAGCATATGGAAAGTCAGGAAATGTCATGGATAGTCAAAAATTCGGACATTGGGTAAATTTTGTTAGAGAAAGTCCTGATTTTGAGCAAAAAAATAGCCATAAGTTAAGGAAATACAGTGAATTTCATGGATTTCTAAACATTTTAAGTAAATTCACGTAACTGTGACGTCATAAACGCCATGATCGCTGTTCATCTCATCGAAAATTCATCTATGTTTATATTTACATTTTGATGGAAACAACTGTCACAGTTAAAAACCGAAGCCAATGAAAACATTTCTGAATTCTAAATTTGTGACGTCACACGAGTAAAGTCTCATAGGTGAAAAAAATTTCATAATAGGAGAACTGAAATGAACAGTTCTGATAAGCTTGTTTACTTTTTTTTTTTTTAATTTTTGGTCCGTCTTTTTTTTCTTTCTGTTTTGCATTGTTGTTATCAAAACATTTGACTTTTGATGTTATAATTTATTATTATTGACTTATTCTTTCTTCAAATATTTCTTAATTAAAGACTGATTAGCTTTTTTAACAATGAAATATTAAAGAATCGAAAAAAATTTGACCGTTTTCTTCTGATTTGGAAGTTACTGAAACAAGGATTTTTTAGTTAATTTAAAACAAAGTTGTATTAAAACCATTTTATGGTACAATGATTTACTTACTATGTTCGTGTTAGTAGGTTATTATTATTAATATTTTGTGTGTGTGTGTGTGTGTACGTGTGTGTGTGTGTGTGTGTGTGTGTGTGTGTGTGTGTGTGTGTGTGTGTGTGTGATTTCTTGAGTCATGGAAAATTATTTGCTTCAGTATGGAAAAGTCATGGATTAGTGACATTTTATTTTGGCAGAAACCTTGAAAATAGATTTTTAAAATTTTTTGGTTAAGAAATACTTAACGATGTGTGACAAAAGAGCAGTAAGATTCTTGCTTTATCATCAAGATTACTTCTTAGACCAACCTAACAATAAAATTACTCACTTAAAAAATGCGTTAAATTAAAAAAAAAAATAATAATAATAATATTTTTTATTATCCTCGTGCAGTTTTCTGATCATGCATATATCATATCATATATCATATCATATATCATATCATATATCATATCATATATCATATCATATATCATATCATATATCATATCATATATCATATCATATATCATATCATATATCATATCATATATCATATCATATATCATATCATATATCATATCATATATCATATCATGTATCATATCATATATCGTATCGCATATCGATTACCATTTCATATCATATCTTATTACAAGAAATATTAAAAGAACGATAATTCTGTGGTGAACAAAAGTAAATCCAAACATTACATACTCAACCCAAATACCCATTATACTCAATCCAAGTACTCATTATAATGCTATATTTCGTTTAAACTTCTGAAGGAGAGTAAAAAAGTTAAAATATGATACTTGAAAAATTCTGTTCGAAATGAAATTTGCATAAAGTTACTTAACCATATTCAAAAATAAAACCTTACAGCTTATTTCATTTGTGTAAAAAGATTTGGAAGGGGCTTAACGAGTTTTAAAAGTGAATGATTCAAATGACCATTATTTATTTCTCTCAATAAAAAAAAATTTTACGTTTAATTGGATTAATGTTTCCTTTTCCATGAAAGCAATTCATTTGATTAAAAACTAGGAACAAAATATTAATTATATTACAAAGTGAATTGATTATTTCAGAAAGGTATGACTGTTACGTACTTTTGAGTTATATATAAGAACTTAAACCTCTACCAAATGTTGTTGCGGTTTTTAAAGTTTTGTAAATAGTGCATTGCTTAGCAATTATTTTTTGCAACTAAATGAGTATAGTGTAAGTTCAGTTTTTCCACTTCTGTAATATTTAATACAAAATAATACTTTACGTCTTATTTTCCCTTAACGTACAAAACGCATACGCGCTTCTTTTTCTTTTAATACTTTGTTAAAATTCATATTGAGCAGTGGTATATTTTATACTGGTTCTTTGCATTTCAATTTTTAAATTTAGTTTTTCTAAATACAGCGCAGTAAAATATAAATTCTGTAAACACCACTACTTTCGCACACAATCGAATTTTTCAGAAGTTAATAAAATAATAATAAAATATGTACAATTTTTTGTTTTACTAAGTGGATTTAGTAGACTTAAAATTTCAAAATTATCTATTTCGTGATTTTAGCAAATCTTTAAATTTCAAACTTTTCTATTCCTTTTAGATATTGTTTTGTCCTGTATTCCTTCTAAATCCCGCCCCCCCCCAAAAAAAAATTACTTTTAAAAAATGTAAACACGTTTGTCTTGTCATAATTTCGCATGAAAATGCATTTATTACAAAATGTCACTTTTCAAATTTCGATGTTCGATGTACCTTTTTGAGAAAACGACTACCATATTTTTTATAACATTTTTACTCCATTTTTGCCTTGTATCAAATATTAATCTGAGGTTAATGGTTTAGAAAAATGTTAATTTTTTTTTAATTATTTTGTCCTACAAAATACAAAATAAGGTATAAGGTTTCCAGAGATGTTTGGTGTTTCATCATTTGTAATTTAAAAAAAAAAAAAAAAAAAAAAAGCAAACATTCTCTCTTAATGTTGACCTCAGATTAAATAAGTAGGTTCAAATAATATTCAGGAAAAACTTCAAAAGTATCTGTGCTTTAGCTACTTAGAAAAGGTACATAGAAAATTGGCCTTTTAATATTAGTGGTATACCGAACTCCTTTATTTTTTGGACAGTGCCACCAAAGCATAAGCCAATTGAATAGAATAAACAAATAGTGTATTGAAAACAACATTTGCATTACGACTCTTTTAGTTTATGCTCTTCTCAAAAATATAATAAAATTTACAAGTAAAACCATTATTTATTTTCGTTGAATAGATGTATCAATATTTAAAATGTCTTAAAGTAATTTAAACTAAAACTCAAGTCATGAGACTCAAGTTTGAAAACTTTTTACATATTCCCTATTATACATCATGGTTCACAAAAAAAAATTAAAAAAATTAACTACATTCTGCAATAAGTTATGTATGGTTGTTTTTTTCCAAGACATACAAAGTTGCGTCTTTAGGAACTGAATTTCCCTTTCGTTCATAATTAGATTCAAGGATGAAATGTAGAATATCGTATCACTCAGTTATAAGTTCTATTTAAAGTAAAATGTGATTTTAAATTCTGAACTAAACAATTTATAGTTGATTTTATTGAGTAATTAATTTTTTGAACTATAGAAAGTTATGTTTTGAGGGTAAAAATTATGTTTTTATCTTTTTCAAAACAAAAGTTCGTTTTACTTTAATCATTGGATTTATCTCTCTGGATTATAGTAGACAAACTTTGAAAGCGGGCAGGTTTTCTTAGGTAGGTAACAGTAAATGTCGATAAACCAGAGGTTGAACATAGATATAAAACGTAAAGGTAAAACAAACTCCTCTACTATAATCAAACTTACAGGAAAAGGTGAGATAGAAAGTTTTTTTTTTTTTTTTTTTTTTTTTGTAAAACTCTTCTTACTGGGTTCACCCCCCTACATACTACTCCTTTTAATTTATTAGGTGGGCAAAATTTTAATTTTGATGATGTATTTACAAATTATAAAAATTAACAATGTTATTGCATAAAAACACTAAATTATTCGGTTGTGAATTAAGCAGAAAAATAAACTTTGGTACACGTATTCTACCGTCAACTGATCTCGGAATAATTTAAATTATCATCCAAAAGTCACTTTAATGCCAGTAGTTGATAACAAGGAAACCAAAACATACTATGCATACCTTGCAACTGAAGTGATCCATTTTTACTTTTTTAAACATGCGCTAAACCTGTTTTTTGGTTACTGTTTTGGATATCCCAAAAATAGTTAACGAGATAATATGTAAGTACCTAAACTTTTAATAGCTATATTCTACTGACATAACTAGTTGAGGTAAATTAAAAATATATTCGTACCCACAATAAATAATTCATTCATAATACAAAAATACATTCGTATCAACAACATAATTTATTTAACTTTTTACCCTGTACTTACAGCTATTAGCTTACTCTCAATTAGTTGTTTCCAGAAAAACCCTTACCTTATATTTCCTTTATTTGTAGCATATTTTATGTGATTACACACGGCTTCAAACATTTCTCTTGAAGTTGACACGTATCTTGCATCGAACACCTACAGAAATAATAATAATAAATAAATAAAAAATTAAAAAAAAACAATAAAAAAAAAAAAATAAAAAAAAAAAAAAACAAGAAATTGTTATTCTTTTTGTTGTACAATTAAATTTATTTTCTATAGTTGAGCAGTTCGTTTTTATACAACACATTTTACTCAATTTTTTTAAGAAACTAACACCTCTGGTTTAAATTGCAACAGAGAGGATTTTTATAGTGAGATCCATTTCAAACCCGAACACACAAAATATTATTTTTTACTAGACAAATCCTCTTAATCTAAAAATTAAATGATTCTAGCACAATATTTTTCTTTCTGAAAAAGAATCTGACTATTTCTATTAAAAAAGATCCTTTTACTCTGAATAATTTGGCTAATGCCTGATTTTAAATTGTTTCTATTTTCAGAATTTCCAAAACCCCTTTTGGAAATTTTCCAAAACCTTTCGATTGATTTGCAGTTATTTGAGAACTTTCATTAAGAGACAAATAAAATTTAATTTTTTCAAAACACATTTAACAAGTTTATAAAACTGCTTTAAATCCATTTTTTAATACTTAATTTTAGAACAAATACATGTGTATACATAATCACCTGACTCAAATAAATTCATGAATATTTATCTGCCTCTCGTCAATGGAAAATGAAATTGAAATAATTAAAAATCCCCAGCTAAAATTTCTCATTAGAGTGTTTTTATGTAAATGTCATTTGATTAAATTATACATATATATAAACTAAGTATGAAACTACGTCAAAATAATGAACCACATTTAAAACTAGTTTTACTTTAAGTACACAATCAAAATTTTTATGAACTTTTACCGACGGAAATTGAAATACATAAACACGTCATATATCTGTAGGAAAATATAGATTAAATATTTTATTTACGTTAAGCATTACAATGGAATTGCTTTTGCTTAAACACGTCTTTCCATAAAAGTGTTTCATATACTTATGTTTATTTCTTTAGTAATTCTCATAACGCATTGTTAATCAAGAAAACTCACCTTTTAATGAAAAAATCTAGAACAAAAGTTTCCAGTATTTGAAGACTGTAGTCTACATGGCTATTTACCGAATCATTTATTCTAATATTCAAAGAAAAGAAAATATTTTAACGTCTAATTTAGCCAAAACCAGCAAAGAAATCATCATATTCGTCTAATCACACATCATTTCCATTAACACATTTTTTCAGACAAGAACTATTTTTGTGATAGTTCGGGGTGAACTTTACGAAACCAATTTTCATTTCTCTTTATTTCAGCTGCATTAATGGATGTATGAATAGTTTGCATGTGAACAAAGAGATCCGTTAATGGTAATTGTCCAAATAAGCATTATGAGGAGATAATGATTTTTTTTGTTTCAGTATCCAAAAATCGGAATTATATCAATCTTTCTCGGTCTTTTCGTTGATAATCATGAAGTTGATAAAATTATTTCGACTCAATGAAAACTATTTCATTATTCAATGAAAAATGTTTATTGCTTTAATTATGCGGTTTTTTCAAATGATTTAAATTCATTGGGTTCGAATAAATCGATAGAATTGTCATTTATTAGTCTGTTAAATGCGAGTTATTTATTTTAAATGATTATGGAGTTTTATTTGAAATTTGTTCTTTTGTGAATATTTTTTGCATCTATGAAAACACTTAAATATCATTTAACATTAAAATTACACCAAATACATATTTGGAAAAAGGCATAAAAAGTTCAATCATACGAATTTAAAAATAACCATTTAAAATTTGAAATATATATTTTGACATTAAAATTGTTTTGATGAACAAGTTAACTTAAATTAGGTTTTTGACATAAGTGAAATTCATTTTTTTTCGCTTTCACATAAATCTTTAAAAAAATTGGTTGTTTGGTTGGAGTTTAACGGTGCAAGGGCAACATGTGGGCCAAATTGCGCCACTGCTTAAAATTATCAAAATTCCTTTTAATAGGAGTGCTTTCATTAGTTGTTTTCTCAGGGCAGCATAGTCTTGGTGTTTTGTAGATATATATCCACACTTTGTGGAAATGAATTAAAATGTGTTTAACTACTTTATTTTGTGACACCCACTTAAAATAAAAGTAGTTTATAATAAAGATTATCTATCTATCTATCTATCTATATATATATATATATATATATATATATATATATATATATATATATATATATATAATCACAAAATATTTTTTGTTACATAAAGTATATATATTAGAGTCACTGCTATTAAAAAATTAATCCACTTTTAAAAAATTAATCCACTTTCTCTTTAGCTTATTTCATTGATCACCGATGTAGTTTAATTTTGATAGTTTAGCTTCAACTTCATATATTACCATTTGACAATGAAATTTTGCGTATTTTCTTTTTTATAAATATTTTTTCGTTCTAAACTTTAAAGAAAAAGAAAAAAATCAGAAAAATTTCTTTTCACTATAATAAAACTAAATTCTTCAAAGTACATCAAGTACGTTACAAAATCATTGAATCCCAATAACAACTCTTAAGCAATGAAAAATACAATTCTCACCTGTAGTTTTGACCACTGTATCCTTCCTATACACCTGGGAGCGTTTCTCCATGCCAACTTGGCACCGTATACCAGCTCAGTCTCCTTGAGCTCGTAAGTGCCACGTGTCTCCACCTCACCGGACACTTCCTTCCACCTCCGCACGTGACTTGGGGAGTTCATTCTATAACACATCAAGACAAAGAAATGTACGGTTTCAAATTGTTCCGTTAAAAAAATGGAAATTGTATTGTGGCCTATACTTTTAAATTATTTAAGCTTATTTTTACTGATATTTTAATTGTTTCGATCCCGAAAAAAAAAACCTATTTCTGTTCCTTGGTAAAAAATCTGCTTTGGATTTTGAAAACAGAATGATCTTAATTTGAACTAACATCAGAAATTCTTCGTTTGCTGATTCGGTAATCACGCAAAAGATTCTAAAGGGGTCTGAAATTCTTGTTTTGTAATTTGCATATTTCTGGTACCGGGAATACCACTGTGAAATAGAGAAAAAATAAGGGATTAAAAACCATTTGAAGATCAAAATTTTTACACATGATTCTAAAATAGAATACTCAAATAAAACAATTTTCTTACGTGTATAAAAGGAAAGTGTCTACTTTGAAAATATTTAGAAAATTAAAATGTAAAAAAAAAGTTTTTGTAAAATATTTTAAAGTACCTTAAAAAAGTGAACTAAATGTTCCCTTAAAAATTTTATAAAAAACATATATTTACAATATTTATATTACAATATTATCAACATTCCCTGAGGAGGCAAGTACTATCGGAGGTTCTAAGGCAGGGAACGACATTAAAAAAATTAAGGCCTAGAAAACAGGGTTTTAACGTATTTATTCACTTTTGTAGTGCATAAATATGTGATATGTATGTTTGGTGGAATATTAGATTCCATAGCTTTTCCTGGCTTAGGATTTTAATTGCGTTTTCTTTATGACGTCAAGTTGCTTTTTGAGATATATAAAAAAAAATTCTTTAATTTTTTTTTTAATTTTTTACGTTTCAAATGCGAAAGATACGGTCGATGGATATTTAAACATGAATAATCATATCGTCTCTTCCCAACGCAAAATGGCATAATTACCAACATCGTTAGATTCAAAAAGGATTCTTTGTATTGATAGCAACGATAAATACCACGATTAAATATTGTAGAGATATTTAGGTTCTCAAATTAAAATAGAAATTCTTCTAGTTTCTTTCAAGTAGAAATCCTCCTTACCAGACGAAGAAAAAAAATTTTATAATGAGAGAAAGTGTTCATAATAAAAGTAGAAATCCTCCTTACCACACCAAGAAAAAGTATTTATAGTGAAGAATTTGTTCCTCTATTAGTTTTGACTTGAGTACCAAAACATACAAATATATACTAAAAAATAAGTAATAATAAAAAGAAAGTAAAACATATATAAAAAAAAAAACTTGCTTTGCAAAAGAAATAGAGAGATATCAGAATTAAAATCGAATAGATACAGAAATAACGGTTTAAAATAACTTTCAATTTGAGTTTAAAAAATCATTTTGTTTTTCATTTGTTATAATTTTGGTGAGAAATTTAAGCAATCTTCGGTGGTGCTGTAGTTAATGTGACAGGCTATTGATCAAAAGGTTCGTGATTCAGAACCAACCAGGCATCTTGAGATGCTACAACATTATTTTAAAATGAAAATGGTTTTCTAACACTTAGTTGAAACACATGTTTTCAGAACTTCGATAAGCAAACAGTTTAATTAAAAATAAATAAATTTTACTCTTTTTTTTTTCTTTCTTTTTTTTTTCCCTTCAAATTACTGTTTTAATAGTTGAACGTAAAATATCAAAGTCACTTCTTAAATTTGTAAAAAAGATAAATATCCGAATTGATCATATATTACCCTCGATAAAATTCCCAACTTGCGGGATCATTTCTGGGGGAAGGGAGAGGGGGGGGGGGTATAGACCCTCTTACACAAAAATTCATACAAAAGGCCCTTCCTCTAATCAAGCTGAGAGAAATAAAAAAAAAAACATGAATTGCCTGAATATATTAAAGCGTTTAAGATGTAGGCCTAGCTAGAGCTTTGGTCATAACCAGGAGAAACATAATTATAAGAAGAACAAAATGGCTTCTTACGGTAGCTTAGTTGATTTTCAAAGGAATGTTTTATTGTGTTCCCGTGTTCAATGTTGAACAACACGATGGCACAAAAATCAGTTTTTTAGATATAATAGAATCTAAACTGTGAGGGGTCGAAAACGGTTCTAAGCTCGGTCAACATAATACACACATGCACGACTACCACTTTGACATCCGAATTAGCGGTGGAACACTGCCTTGTTCCTAGATAGTGTGAAACTTGATTTTAACAAAATGTATGAATTTTAGAATAATAATTATACTTAGTAATGCAGAGTTTATCTTAAAAAAGAAAAATAATGATAGTTAGTGTCTATAATCTAATTTTGTACTTCATGTGATATACATGTACGTTAAATTTCTTGGAAAGGGAAATTTGGAGCTATAAATCGCCAATGCTAGCTATTTTTTGAAAATTCAAGCGGGTTTTTTTCAATTGCCCTTACAAAATTAATTATTTTTTTTGTTTTAATAATTTTTCTTCTTTTTTTCACCCCCGAGGGGGATTTGTCCCTCTATGGCAGTGCCCTTGGCTAAAAAAAAAAAAAGGGGGGGGGGCTCAAGAAATTATTTCGTAAACTATCTGGAGATAACGTTGGATAATGCTCAAAATGTAATTATTAGAAGAACTAAAAACGAACATAAGCTGCCCTAAAAATGCTGCCAATTGAAAAATAAATTAACAAAAACCAAAAACCTCAGAAGATGCAGGGCAAACATTTTTTGTATTCTATATATCCCTGGATAATAATTGTTGAACTTTGACAGATTCCCGGGAGAAAGTCAAAAATTGTTGAAATTATTATGTATTGTTTATAACTTCTTAAAAACTTGAATCAACCAGATGGTGAAGTGACTCAACTTCGGTCTATCGACGTAACATGATTGGTTCCTACACTTTACATGACTATATGATGTAGGTATCAAAAGAAAAACTTCTTTTACAGCAGAAAAGTTCTTTGGTTTTGATGTGACAAAAACCAGCAAGAGATCAGCAAAAAATATTTCCTATCAAACGTACACATTTTGAGTTTTACGCTTCTAGGAATTTTATTGCCATATTTATTGGATTTATGTAGTTACACTTAAATGTGAGTATTTCTTAGAACATCATTGGATGGATTTTCCTAAAACACAGTGATAAAAGAACTACTACAATAGATGCATTAACATTTAATTTGAATATATCTTTACACACATTTCACAATTTCTTATCATTACATGATTAAAAATAAATTCCCTCTATTGTGATAAAAAGTAACCTCTAAAGGAAGTTTTAAAGAACAAGAGATATAGTGTTTATTTAAGACTGATATATTTCTTTCTTTAAATTTTTCTTTTTATTTACAATTCTTGTACATATAAGCTGATATTTATCATGATTGCTTGCACTATTATTTTAACATACCGAGCTAGTAAATAACATAATCTACAGAAACAAAATTTTTAATATAAATCCTTTGCGTGCATTGCCAACTTTTATAGTCATTAACACAGTGCCGATTCAGTTGTTTGCTGTTTGCATCTAATTTTAAATATTAAAAACATCTCTATCAGCAAAATATGCGTAAAAACTACGTCTCAAAATTTATTTATTAAAAATTAATGTGAATTTATACATTCAAGTCCAAATATCTTTCATTTATTCTGATTGAAATAGTTTTGGCAACAGGTAAGAGTTTCAACTATGATTGATAAAAATTATTTCACTTACAGCATAGCTACCGAACACAACGTTGCATTGACATCACTACACTCCATAGTAAATTTATGCCTACGTGTTCAATTATCTTTTATTTATTCTGATTGAAATAATTTTGGTGACAGGAAAGAATTTCATCAATGATCGGTTAAATGGGATTTATTAATATTCCGAAATAATTATAGAAACGAGTGTAAAAGAAACTTTTCCGAACCTCAGAATTCTATTTATGAGGGATTTTTATTCAAAGTGGTGTAAGCGATATTTTCAACAATTTTAATAGGAATGTAATCTGGAAGGGATAAACTGCTGAAAGAAATTGAGGACCAAGTCACAATCCTAATGCTTACCCACCAGGCTGCAGTACAAAACAAAACACTATGTTTGTTAGAAGTAAATTCTTTTGTTTTTGAAAAATGAAGATTAAAAGTCCTTTACGCTAACTTAATACTTTCGTGCTAAGCTATTAACACTTATATTCCCTTTGTTGAAACTATTCGTTTGCCATTTCTCCAATAAAAATATTATCAAATTGGAATACATATTCGTTTGTGATTTTTTTTTTTTTTTTTTTTTTTTTTTTTTTGTAATAAATAATAAATCTGTTTGAGGGATTGATGCACATGAGGTTATTAAAGTCTCTACACTTTATTTACAGCATACATTCATGAAAGTACGATTTAAAAATTGCAGTGTTTTCGCATGGAAATATCATCAATCAAAACGTTCAAGGTAATTATAATGTTTTTTCCAACTTCATCTTTTTTTTTAATTGCTTTTTCATGTTGTCATCTCATCAATTAAAATTCACGATCGTTCACAATAACATCTTCGCAAATAAATTTCAATTTTATAATTCAATTATTCAATTGAAAACTCGTTTGACTTTTTTATGTGAGACATCTCAAAGAACAGTTGCCTTTGACGTTACTACACATAAAGTCTATAGCTGTCCTGAATAAATTAAATATTTATTACTTTTCTTAGAAAAACGATTAATTAATTCTTAAATATATTTTTTCTTGAAAAAGATACTTTTATTCTATCATTGTGTCAATTTCTTGTCTGGTGAAACGATATTTTCCCCATTCTCATTCAATGAGCAAAAAAATTAGTAATGCCTAAAGCTTTATATTCTTGCAACAAAGGAGTTTCAGTAAAACTGTCCTTCGTTAAAGTTAAATATTTTCTTATCCCAAGAAAGTAAGTAATTTCTCTAATGGTTTTCTCCCATTTTTGTTAACAAGTTCTTGATTATACTTTTCTATAAGGACAAAACCTGTTTATTTTCTCCTATAGCCGGAAATTAAAAACTATGAGTTTGTACAGGTTGTTGATAATAGTTACATCTCAAGAGTATAAACAAATAAAATTATTTCAGAATTAGGACACGTTATTTTATTATTGGATGGATTATCATTGGATGGATGAGAGTGAGCTGTATACATAGCGTAGATAAAAGATAACATTTACTCACAATCATTAAGACTCTTTACAGAACCCGACGAATTTTACGGATTAAATATATGCAGCATGGAAGTCATGCAAAGGCTTTAAATATTGAGATAAAATTATTATTGTAAACTTATTAAAGCTATTATTAGAATATCAATGCACTAGAAGATTTTTTTTTTAAATTTAAGCTTTAGTAAAGTTCAATCTTTTTATAGTATTTTATTGGCTTATGTTTTATAATTTCAAGGAAGGAAATTATATTAATCTTTAATTGTTATAAATATATTATAATATAATTGGCATATTTCATTGATGTTTTCTCAGAATATAATTTTCTTAAAAATATAGTTTCGATTGGAAATCAATCTAAGTACAATTCTTTATTTTTTCTCCTCAATCAAATTGCTAGAGATACAAAAGTTGTTTTTTCAATGGAATTTTTACTTGTAAGAGAAAAATATTTCGCTTGTAAAAGAAATATTTTCAACAACTAAGAATCAACTCAATGTAATTTCTTATCTAATTACTCCAGTTGAGGTTCTTCTAGTGCACTTCTCCTTATTTCTACAACTATTTTAGTACAAGATATCTGATACCAATACGACGCATCACCAACATTACATTTTTGCATTCAAGAATATTGTTAGAGAGCACAGTTTTTTAAATACAAAAATACCCTACAACAACCCAATTGAACCGAGCAAAATTAAACAATTTCTAAATTATAATATTGTAAAAAGTACTAAAAAACTGCCTTAAATAACTATGAAATTTATTTAAAAACAACGCATGTACAAATAAATGTTTTATTAATCTACCATTCTTCTTAAAATACTTAAATATTGTGGGTGTTACTGTCCCATTTTAAATTAATGGAATAACATGTTGAGAAGGAAATCTCACCTTTTAATGCTACTGAAGTATTGATCGAAGAAATGCTTGGCATATTTCAAGACCTCGTCTTTTGGTCTTGGGGTTCCGTTTGCTCTCTTTAAAGGCGTTGACATGATGGATCCCATACATTTCGTGGGACTGCATTGCACCGGCTAGAGGGAGTAAATATTACTTGAAGCATATATTTTGTAGTTAATTATTTCAAATAGAGGAATCAAATTATTCACAGGAAATATGTGGAATGTATGTGGGAGGTAGCATAGTATATTTCGGTCGTCAATCAGTTTTAAAAGTTAGTTCTACAGTGTCACTATTAAATATGAGTATTTTATGGTACACATTCTCAGAATTTAGTATTGGTTTAACACTTTATAATGTGCCTATATGCGTTTATATTTTTGTATACAAAATAAGAATATTTGTTGTCTCACTAAAATAAAATAAATGTTTCATTAATTTTTTGTATAAAATTTTATTATTTTTTTCATTGCAACTCATCATAGTTTTGTTAAAAACCTACTCTTTTAAATAATAATAACTTCTACAAGACAGCTAGTTTTTGAAGTATTATTTCAATGAGATGAAATTAGGCTTGTTTAGTTTACAAAAAAGTATTATCATCACAATTTTGTAGAAAAAGATGCAAAATTACTAAGTTGGATAAAATAAATTTATAAATAGGAAAAGATTTTTGCACTTACGCATTATCCCGACGATCGGGTTAACGAGACAAAAACTTAACCAAACGGTTTCACTTAGTCTGTTGAAACGGTTGGTCTAAACCGTTGGAGGTCCACCACTCAGTTGAGGCATTCCATGAGAAAGCCCTGACACTAGTTGGAGCCGAACCGGACCTCCGAGGAAGACAAGCGGTTTGAACTTTTTGTCTCCGGCAAAGAGTTTGCCAATGGTCAAAGAGATAATACGTACTTACCATATTTTAAGATGATTTGGCAAATAAAATTTTTAATACACTATAACTACTACATCAAACTTTAGTAATAAGCTTTTAAGTGTCTGTCGGTCTGAGGTCAACCACAACAAGTTTTTGTCAACCTCGTTAGAGTCGATAATGAGCAATTACTGAAAGAAATACTTTTTTCAATGGCAGCTATCTTATGCGCATGCGTTATTTTGTCAAAAAAAAGTTAAATGTCGGATCACATGGCCGCCAATAAACCCATATATAAGCATTAAACATCATAGGTCGGACCGTGCGGTAAATATGCAGATCACAGGCAGACACCGCGACAAACATAAAGACATTTATTCTAGATCACTTTTTTGAAATCAGGATGTTCAAAACGTATACAAAAATTTTAAAAAATGATTTTTCAAAACGTATACAAAAATTTTAAAAAATGATTTTTTCTGATCTAATGAAATACTTTCATTACAATCATATAGGCTTTCTTTACAGTATAGTACTTTCATTACATTAAAATAGGCGGCTTTCTCCCAAAACGTCTACTTTGTTGTCCCATGCCTACAAAACTCATAATAAAGCATTTTGAAAAATAATTTTTTTATTTAGGAACTGTTAATGGCTAAATGAAATATATTTTAATAGTTTTTTCCCTAAATTATTTTTCTGTAAACCACGAAAATGCAGAGCCTTTTTTTTTCTTTCTTTATATATATATATATATTGTGTCATTACCATCCAATACGTTTTCCGATCCATTAAATGACACTATTGATTCAAATAACAGGTTTGGGGAGAATCAGATCTTTTAAGGTTGTTATTGGAACAATATTACTGCTTGGATATTTCGTTATATATTTTAGTTAGGATTGTTTAAGCTAATAATTTGTAATAATAATAATATTTTTTTAATTAATTAATATTTTTAGTGCTCTCATTACAATCCTTAATCTTATTTAATTAGGTTAAATCATATTTAGTCTTATTATATTATATATTCTTTTGGTAGATGTACTTATGTTTTTAATTTGTAATTAAAATGTTGTTGTTTTCCCTTTATGATTGCTAAAATATGTTGAAATGTCATTACCAGTTATGTTATTACCCTCCTCATATCTAAATTTCAATGTCATTAATTAATTTATTTTTAAATATTTTATTGATAGACTTTTAAATATTAGTTATATTAATATTTTTATAAATTAACTTTTTTTTGAGTATAAGTTTTAGGTTAAGGATGAAAAAATTAATATCTTTAAAATTATACAAGAAATAATAGCTTTAGAAAAATATTTATTTTATTAAAAAAATTTAAGATGCAAATTAAATAAATTGTATGTTTATTTTAAATTATGACTAGTTTATAATTATTGATCTAATAAACTGACAATGCACGTTTCATATGATTTATGCTTAGGACAGTAAAGATACTTTCTGCCGAATTTATATGCTTAAGTCTAATTTTTCTTTTTTAAATCGATTCTGACGTTTCTTAAACCTTCACATTTGTATAAAGATACAGTTTTCAGCTTCCTGAAACTTGCCCAAATTTACTTTAAGTAAAATCTTAAAAAAATTGTGAAGTCTGAAATGAACGTTTCGAGGTAATGGCCCATAGGGCAATTACAAGAAATAAAAAATGTGATTTTGTAAAAAATAAAAAAAATAAAAAAATAAATAAAAAAAAAAAAAAAAGAGAGAGAGAGAGAGAAAGAGGGAGATAATTCTTCTTAACAAATTCTAATAGAGTTTTGCTATCGAAACTACATCACCAATTTAGAAACAATTCATCCAAAATCTTACAATGTACGTTTTCTAATTTCAATTGATACCTTTGAAATGACTTAAATTTCTTAAAATTGAAAAAAGATACAACAAATTTCTCTGTAGAATAAATTCTAAATTCATTAAAATCAAAAACTAATAAATAGGCTAACTAGAACTTAAAGTAATTTTTAACCGTTTTCAATCAAAAATAACTGTATATAATAAATGCAGTATTAAAGTACATTAAGTAAGTAATTTAATATAAAATACATAAAATTAAGAAACTCCATGTTATTTTTCTGTTAAACGTAACAACATTATTCCAGCAATATATTTTGTCTCATAAATTTACACTAACGTTATTTAAATATTCTTTAAATTATCGGGGATTTTTTTTTTCATTCTAACACTGACATACATCTTCTCCTCCAAAAACAATAATTTCACTTAAGAACTTATAAAAATTAAAAGTTTTTTTTTTTTGTTATACATCCTTAGTTTAACATTTAAATTAAATTTTTTTCTATGCGATTAATACGTTCCTCAAGTGTAAAACAGAACATAATAACCATCAAGCGTAATAAATGCCTCTTTAAACTAATTTAGAACACAAATACACGGCCCTTCATTAGTATTCCAGTTTTTTTATATATATAATTACGTTATAAAATTATTAGCGATAAAAAAAAATACACATTCACTTATTTAAAGGTTTAAATATCTTTTCATAATCCAAACTATAAAAAAGCAGCAATAAATTAAAATTTATAGTCAGAAAAGCTTGCCAGTGTCGATTATCTTTTGTAAAACGCATTAGCTTTCCAATTTACCCACTTCAGAACGTTCTACAAATTTTCGTCTTGCAACGAAAATGTTTATTTACAGTTTTAGCCATTTGTAAAAATATATTTTTAATTTCAGTTCTCTCCATTAGACTGACTTTTCCTATCGCTAAACAAGCGTATAATTCTGATTTATGGTTTTCAGACGATAATATGTATAGTCCGGCTTCGACGCTTGGAGATTATTTTAATTTACCTTGGAAAAGTTCTTCGCTAATATCGATGCCACAATTATTTAACTTTAATCGCCTTAAATGAGAGTTTCCGCATAAAGCTACGAGAGAAAAGAGAATCAAGCCTCATAAATGTATTAAACTATTGGGGATGATAATTCTTTTGACGTCACGATTGAGTTGAAACATTTCTTTACTATAATCATCCCTCTTTTGCATTTTATTATAGTGTAATATCTTTTCTGATTAATACTGAAACTTTTAAACACACAGTTTTACATGGAAAAATTTCACAACTCCAAAAATGATATGCGGGATTTTTTTTTTTTTTTTTTTTAATTTTGTAAAAAAATTAATGTTACTACTTAATAATTTTAAGAAACAAAAGGTTTATTTGAAATAATGAAACGATAACCTGAAAAGATATTATTAAAAATATCTCTAGCATTATTCTATAAAATAGAATTATCTTAACAACGATTTTTTTTTTTTTGTGTAAAATATATAATTTTTAAGTTCTATACTATAGGTATAGGTAAGAGCTATATTCTGTGAAATCGCCAAGTTCCGCTATTTACTTGCTTTTTCCGCATTTTTAAATATTTTATGCGATACATTCGATGAGTTTCAAGTTTCTAGTTTTACGTTTTTGCTTAGAATGTATCGCATGAAGCTCAACAACCTTACGCTCTCATGAACAACGAGGGCTCTTTTTTAAATTAATCTTCTCATGACGTTATAAACGAGGAGGGAAAGAGACATTTACGATCCTCGATTTACTGGCCTTAGTTTAGACAAGGTTGCTCGAGGAATAAAAATACTTGTGGCTGATGGGGTCCAGGTTTAGAACATCAATTAATTACCAAGTAACAATTTAAGCTGAGAAGATAAAATTAAAAAATTATCTTAACGTTATATTTCTCGATTAAAGTGCTGTAGGATACTCATAAAATGCCGACTCAAAAGCAGAAAAATGTTTAGTTCGTTAAATTAAAAACCGAATTGTGATTTTTTTTTTTTATTTCAAATATTTGAAATAATAAAAAAAGAAAGAGCTATAATACATTCACATTGTTTAGAAAAATAAAATTGGGCTCTATTTGAGATATTACAATTAGAATTTCAATTTAAATAAAATAAATTAATTTGGATGAAGATATTATATATTTCTATATCATTCAGGTCACTGTAAAATATTATAATAATTTGAGGTGTGGTAATAATAATAATTTTTTTTATAAAATTTGAGGGAATTAAAATGCATTTATTTTTACTTGAAATATTTTGTATAATTTAAATGCATGGTTATTTTTTAGTAAATACGTTTTTTTACCCTCTCAAGCATAATTTCAATAATAATTGCGTGTAGTTTCTAAGGTTTGATTTATTTGTTTTCCATGCATCTTATTTTTGGTTACATCTTGCTTGATTTAAATTTTAATTCTAGTCAGACCATTACTCATTTTTTTAAAATTATTTTTGAATGAATTACAACGGGATAAAATTTTCTGTTATTAAATTGCATTACATTGAAGTCAAATTCATTTACAATTCTCCCATTGAATATGAGCCTGTAAACTTCCATATATCAGTCCTTAAAAAGCAAAAAACTCTGTCTAGTGGCAAACATTTCCACTTGTGTTAATCTTGACAAATTGCACAGTGTCTGCAGCTTGTGAAGTTTTGTTTGGAAATAGTTTGGAAATACCTCAGACACAGACTGACTTTTAAGCTTCTTAATGCATTAATGTAGAGTAGAAGCTAAAATCATCTAAATAAAACTCATAATTCTTAGCTCAGAATTCCATTTTCAAATATTGATCATAAAATATATTTGAAAAAATATAGGATAATTACATAATTAAAATTATAATATTTGAAAGGATTGTTGCCAGCAAATTATAAAGTGCACACTTTTATTATTAAAATTGACTATAATTAAATACGGATGTTAAAGTTTTATGAAGTTAAGTAAATATCCTCGGCATTCTGTTGCGATATATAAAAAAAATTATATTTATTAACATGAATGGTAGGTGAATTTTTAATCTCCCGGGTTAAGGAAAAAGGCAACTATAAGTGCACAATATGTTACGATTAATAATATTTTTACAACAACGTGCAAAATACTAAGCTATTTTACTTCAAAAATCGTGGAGAAATTATGCAGTAAAATAATTTTATCGCCCTAGTGCAATAAAGTACTTTGGCACACCCCTCGTGCTCAAATTTAATGCAATCAAGGTATAGAAATGACATATTTTCAGGAGAGATTCATTGGCTGAAGTTATCAACATTAATATATATTCATACTAAAAATATTTCTTGCATGTAATTCTAAAGAATATTTTATGCAACACGTGCGAAATCACTTTTTAAACTCGATAAATTGTTTGACTTATGCAAACACATTCGTCAAATAAGAGTTTTGCCTCGTTTAAAAAAAAAAAAAAAAAAAAAAAAAATGCTTTTTTTTTAACTAATTGCATAAATCAGTATTCAAAGTTTCGATTTTATATAACAAGTATACAGACTCAAAATATTTAATTTTTTTTACACAAAATGGGAATTTAGCTTTGACATTCAAGTATTTTCCCCTCTTATCCTCGCTCGTATCCAAACTAGATAAATACATCAAAGTCATGTTCTATTTTTAAATACAGGAATAAAAAAAAATCCGAAACTGTCGTTTTAAAACCCTTTATTTTTCAAAAGTAGTCTCGACAAACCAATTTTAAACCCAGCTTTCAGAACAGGGATTTCCAACTTAAATTACTTTTCAATTTCCCTTCAAAATAATTTTAAATCACGTAAAAAAAAATTAAAAAAAAGAAAAAAGAACTCACAAAAGGCAGCGTTGTGAGTCCCAATATACTGTTTTCCTTTCTTTGTTCTTTTGCATGTTCTTAACACAAAACACAACCTAAAAGCAATTTTATCTGAAAGGGGAAGCATTCGAAAATGTAAAATAAATATTCGGATTCGCTATACGATTGACTTTTCTTTAGATCCTAAACGCTAAATACAGAAACACTTGAAAAAAAGAGTATTATCTTTCCAAGTGTGTTTTTAAAAAATCTAGGACGTTGTTTAACTTTAGGGAAAGTACAATTTAAAACAAAAGCGAAAAAATACAGTCAGTTCAAACTTTTACTTAAGACTATAAAAAGAGAGGCATCTTTATTTACTAAGAAAATATTCCTAAGTTTTTTTTTTTTTGTATCAGTTTTAAAAAGTGTTTATTAACTGAGTGAATGGCAGGTATGGCTTACCATGTCACTGATATATTTCTATTATAAAATGTTTTGTTAAGATTGCGAAGGAGATACGTACGTTGACTGAAATATACAAGCATAATAAGTTGTTTTCTTTTCTGCCACAGCAATTTTTTAGTAATTGAAAATTTGGTTTTGGATTCTTATGATAATAAAAAGCATTCATTTTCCAATCACCTGCTCGTATTTGCCTTATGGTTTAAAAAATATTTTCATTGTATTTCTGATTAGTCTATGCGCGAATATAAGTTATTTAAAAAAATAAAAATAAAAAATTTAAAAACAAAACGAATTAAATTTGCTTTCTTCCTATAATTTTTACAATTTATTCGAAACATTAGTTTAATATAATAATAGAATTGTTACTTCCAATGATACGACAAATAAGTCAGATTTTTATCGGAATATATAATAAATAATTTATATTTACTTGTGGAAAGGAATGAGTAATGTTAATTTATCGCAGTTAATACTCCATATAGAAAAAATAATCAACGATATTTACCTTACGAATTTTTTAATATTTGAATATACAGGATTAAATTAAAGTTTTCGTTTTTTGAGTTATATAGTGCTTCTTGTAAGTACTTAAATTTTTTTTTAATACGTGGTACGAATATCATGGGGGAAATGATCATTAAAAAATTAAAAAATATATATAAATACTTACAATTTGATTACAAATTAAATTAAATTAGGGAAGTTTTCGCAAAAAGGGATTTAAGACCAATAATTATACGATAAATACTCTTAACTTTATTGTCTTTTACTTGTGGCAGTCTATAACCTCATTTACAACTCTCCTGTTGAGGTTGGGCTACAAAGTAAGCTTCCATATCAGTCCTTAAAAAGCAAAAATTCCTTTTGGTGGTAAAAATTTGAAATGATGTCAATATACAAATTGCAGTGTTTGAAATTTTTGTAATTTTGTCAGGCAATGTTGACCTCAGACACACAATTTTAAGTTTTTCAACACATTAGTGTAGAGCAGAAGTTAAAATAATTTAAATAAGATTGACATTGGTATAGACTACTAATAAACTAGATTACTAAAAGAGTGGTGGTTTTACTTTATCGTATTTCTCTTCAAAAGTTGAGGTGAGAAGTTTCTCAAGCAAAAAAAGGTAAATAGGTTTGTTAAGTCTAAAAAGGTGAAGCATTTCACACTAAGCATTTGTTAAGTTCTAGATTGTGGGGTGATCAATGCAATTCGAAAACAAAGATTTTTTTACACCTTTTCTTTGAAAAATCATTTCACAATACGAATATAAGCATTATCTCTATTTACCAGGTAAATGTAAAGCATTCATTTCTGAGTATTACGATAAATTAGTCTCATTAAAAAAAAGAGACTAGTGATAATTAAAATCTTTTTGCATTTAATAAAAAAAATATCCTTTTATACAATACTATTATAGTATATAGAATTGTCTATTCCTCGGTTTTCAAAACCTTTAAATGTAACTTTGTGATGTGTATAGGAAAAGAAATCAGATGATGAATTGTGGTTTTCAGCTGTTGTTATTATAATTATGTCCCAAGTCGTCACTAAAACACACTTGGCCAGATTTACAAACTTTAGGTTTCCCCATATATACCAAAAATACATTATGATCTGAATTACCAAAAAATTGAAACATTTAAAAGTCTTGGTCGATTATCAACGACAATATTATTTTCCCACAAACGAGCGAAAGTTTATAAAAATAAAAAAAAATATTAAAAAAATAATAAAATATTTTCGTAATAGTTACAAGTTAAAACCCTGTGTTTCCTGTTTTACAAACAATCATTTATCAGTGTTCACCGTTTACCGATAGCCGCATTCGTACATATTCAGCAACAACTGTTAAGAGGAAAGCATCTATTTCGGTTTATGCCCATTTCTTTCTGTGCATTTCTAAGAGAACTGCATACATAGTCTTAATATAAACTATCTTAAAAATATTTGCCTTCTAAAAAATCTGTGATTTTTGGATAGCATTTTAGAATATAACATGAAAAAAGTAACTTACTTCGGTCGATTTCAAAAAGAGAGTTTCTATGGACTCGTGACCTGTGATGATATTTCGCAGACGAACGGGACGTCTTGATGGAGATGTAACTGAGTTCTTCCTACTCCCTTGGTTACTGCTAAAAGACAATGATAAACTAATTTGAGTACAAATTAAAAAGAAAGACCCATGAAGTTAAAAATTATTATTAACCTAATCTAACTTTTTTTGGTCCACAATCACTTCAAATGGCATTTTAATAAATACAGCAAAATAATTTTTTTATATAGTAGTTGAAATAAAATATAGTTAACTAAACCTAGCTGCAACTGTCATGACGTTGAACTATTCCGTAACAAATAAAAAAAATAAAAAAATTAAAACACACTCCTTAAATAACAAGCAGACACAAATTCCTATCTAGTTGATTGTAGGATAACAAATTTATTTACCAAATTGTTTTATGTCACATTTATACTTGGAGCTAGTATGTCTTTGAATCATTTAGAAGACAGCAGCTTTCTAAGTATATTGAATGGTGTTCGAAAAGAAAGATTGTCGATCCCAGTTTCATTGTTGATTTAAATACTGTGGTGTCGTAACTATCAATATATTGTTCTTGGGGCACTCAACTTATTATATTTAAACGTGTATCTTTATAAAAATGTATATTTTTTTAATTTTCAAAATGTTTATTTCATGCAGATGCAATATTAATTTTAATTAATTTTGACATACTCTTGTTAAAAAAAATTCAAAACTTTTGCAATTGTAAATTTAAGAATAAATAGAATGAAAAAGCGTTTTTTACCTTTAAAATAAATTTTAGTAACCTTGAATTTTGTAAATAAGTGCCACATTAATATTGCATTTGAAACAACAACAAAATCGTAATGAGAATGCATTTAGGAGAAACTCTTAATCTTAACGTGTGAAAATTAGATTTGAAAAGCACCTAGTTTTTTATACTAAACACATGTACTTAAAATATTAAATGACTAATAATATAAAAGCTACATAAAAGGTATAAAAAATATACTCAAACGCAATAAATTATCACATTTATACTTGATATATTTCTACGTTAAAGAAAATAATGAAGTAGCTCATTTATATTAAACTTTTTCTCTCGTATTAAAAAAATAAACAATTCACAAATACTTTAAGAAAAAAAAAGAAGAGGAAAAAAAAAAAAAAAATAGCCGTATATTAAATTTTTTCCTTGAAATCACACAACAAATCAAATAGAAAGAATATGAATAATCAATTATCAAACTCTTATATTTTAATCTCAATTTTAATACAGATACATCACTTGGCAAATTTGTCACATTTTCCCTCTTTTACACAGTACGCTCCAACAATTTTAAAAGTTGCTTAATCCAGACATTTTAATAAAAATACAAAACTCTTAAAAAGAACAGCTTATTGAAAAGCATCATTAAAATTCCAGCGAATTAAATTAAACTATCTCCCTGGATTAAAGTGTTTAACGCCGTCTTGTACAAAATGATTGATGCTGATTAATTTCTGTAGAAGTAATACCTAGCTAAAGAGAATTTTTTTTTATTTACTTCGAATTTTTTTTTTTTTTTTTTTTACCCCTCTCTCTCGTCTTATAGGTACCTGAATTTTTTTTTTACTCTTCGCCATCATTGATTTGAAAGCATCCACTTTTTAATGAGATGCAAAGGAAAAGTAACATATTGTTGGATTACGCTTTGTTCCTATAATAATCGTTATGGACTGTTTTAGAAAGAAATTATTTTGGCCTATTTCATTTTAGGAGTTAGTGTTTTTGGGTGATTAATTTTGACGAACTTTTTAGCATTTATATTTAAGAAGGATTGCCAGTCAGGCCCTGTCCCATAGATCTGAAAGCCTTTTTTATTGACAACATTTAACAAATCATTGCTTTAAAGTAACTTGAAATCTCGCAGAGCTCCTATAGACTATAATGCTAATTTATGGATTTTTATTGTACTTTTCCTAAGAAACTATGTATAAGAGATATTGAATTGAAACTTATTGTAGTAATATAAATCAAACATTGAATATTACTTTTATATGGGCTGTTTTAAATATATATATGTTTTAAATATATATATGTTTTAAATATATATATGTTTTAAATATATATATGTTTTAAATATATATATATATATATATATATATATATATATATATATATATATATATATATATATATATATATATATATATATATATATATATATATATATATATATATATATATATATATATATATATATATATATATATATATATATATATATATATCCTTCGATATATCTTATCTTCGAATCTTCGATAAAACAGCATTTTTTTTAATTTTTATACTTAAATAACTTTGTTTTGTTGGATAAATATTTCTAATAGCCCATGTTATAAAGAAAGTAGCAATAATTAATGAATATTTCAGAGCTTAAATTTTGTTTCTAGCTGTAATATTTCCTGAAAAAAGGTACATCAAACATCAAAAACAAAGTACTGAAAAAAATCAAGTTTTAAAAAAAGTCACCTTGCTTTAAAATAATTTTTTACTGAACACTATAAAAAAAATTATGAAACAGCATTTTTTATTGTATAGTTAAATAACTTTTTTGTTGGATAAATATTTCTAATAGCCCATGTTATAAAAAAGTAACTATAATTAATGAATATTTCAGAGTATAAATTTTGTTTCTAGCTGTGATGTTTCCTGAGAAAAGGTACATCAAAAACAAAGTACTGAAAAAATCAAGTTTAAAAAATATCACTTTAATTCAGAAAAGATCTATGCCATATGTTTGTGTTGCTATTGATACTACCAATAAAGGTATTTTAAAGTGTTATACAGGTTGAGTACTAACGATGGACACGATTTAAAAAAATCATATTTTCGAAACTACTTCACATATTACAATCAGTGACGCATGAAAGTAAAGAGAAATGTACCAAGTTTATTTTTTCAGTTACAAATGTTCGATGTGTGACCCTCTTGTTACACTGCATACGGCCAATCTGTAATCTAGTTCGTTCTATACATTTTGTAGTATCACTCTATCAATGGTTCGTAATGCTGCATAAATGCGTTGCTTAAGTTCTGGAAGTATTTTCTACATAGGTGGTACATAAACAATGCCTTTGATGTAACCCCACAAATTGAAATCACATAGTGTTAGGTCTGGAGATCTTGGTGGCCATATGATTAAAGGTAGATCACTGTCATGCTATAGCAGGTAGATATCATGCAGGTAGATCACCGCACTCTCCATCTATCGGTTTGGAAGCTCCTGATCATTGAAGAGAAAAAAATTGGTATATTTCTCTTTACAATCATGTATTCACTTATTGTAACATGAACAGTAGTTTAGAAAAGCCGTCATTTGTACTCTCCCTGTATATCACTATAAACAGCATAAAAGCCGCTATTTGAAACTATAAAATTTATAACTAGATTTTTTTTTTTCATCATTTTTTATTCTGAGATATCTTAAAACAGGGGAGTTTTACTCCAGGTGTAACAATTGAGGTCTAAAAATGAAAAACGACCCAAGTACCAAAAAAAATAGAAAATATTTTTTTACGGAAAAAGGCCATAAAGACCAAGCTAAACAATACGGAGAACGCCCGAAGTGCAAACTCCAGTAGTAATAGTTCAAATTCAATCTGTAGTATGTACTTAACCATTACCTTAACTACCAGATGCGATCATTTTTCTTCTCTCCTAAAAATTTTTCTTTTTTGGACTTAGGTCGTTTTCTATTTCTAGTCCTCAATTGTAATAAAAAATCGTTAGTATAAATTGAAGGAAAATTAACTGGGTGTTTATTTTTATTACACTTTAAAAAGTTTATAAGCAAGTTTAAAAGAGGAACTTTACAAAAATAATTTTAAAGAAACCGCTAGTGAGTTTTCCGTTAAGTTTTGTTAATGATATTTTATTACTATAAATATACCTGGTAAAATTTTCGTATGTGTTAAAACAATACTTCAGCAGGTATTGTGACAAAAAAAAGCATTTGGTCTATGAATAAAGAACTTATTGACAATCTCTCTTAACAACTTTAGGAATTAAAAGCAAGTTTTATTACCGGTTATTTATTAAAATACACTTTATCTTTTGTAAAAACAGAAGTAAAGCTACTTTATACAATACATTTTTAACTAAAATCCATAATATGTAATGTCATAAGTGTCATGAATTCAGAAACTTTGTTTTTACTAAGTTATCTTATTAAGGTTAATAAAAAGTGCCATTATACTTAAAGTTTTTTAGGCGACAACAAATATTTAAAAGGCCACAATTAAACATTAATAATTTAGAGCAACCCTGAGCCAGTTATAATCAAACATAACTTTAAAAATATGGTATACATACTATTCCAACAATGAGAAATAGATAGTAGAGGAATTTTATACTTTTTGTTTTTCAATATGTTATATTGAAAAGCATAACAATAATTTCTCATCCATCTCAGTAAAAATAAAAAAAAGTAAAGTTTGTCAACAAAATTAATTTTTTCGTAAATTCTATTAAAAATTTGTGTACATTTGTTTCTTTTTTTCTGGGAGGAATGGCGGAATAATGAAGCATACGAATTGAAACTATGATAAACCATTTTCTTAAAAACTAATTATTTAAACAAATCTACTTCGGAAATTTTCAATTCAAACAGTATTTGTTTACATTGAACGATATTATTTATTTCTATAACATCCCTAATTAAAAAATGACATTAAATTTTTTAACATTAATCAAAATTTAAAATAATATTTTAAATGTAAACAAGACCACACAGAACAGAAAATACGTAATTTTTCAAAAACATGTATATTTTTATATGGCAATAAAAACCATGTTTTAAATACAGATAGTATGAATCAAAGCAAATTATTAATATTATGTTACTTATTTTTTATTTCAATCGAAATTCAATCAACTAATACAATTTAACTCTACTAAATATATACTATTTACTTAAAAGTATATATTTAGCAGAGTTGGAAATACAAAAGATTTTATATACATGCATGCTTATATTCCTTATTTTTATTGCCAAACAATTAACATAAAATTAATATTGTATTGATTTTTTAATAATATGAAATATTATCATACTCTGATTCATTTCCTAAAATTTTATTCTTTCAAAAAATTAAAAAAAAAAAAAATAATAATAACGAAAAAAAATCAAAACTAATCTCATCTAAAAAACGAAACTTCCCCCAATCATCCCAATGGAAATTACTATAATCTTGTTAGGGAACTGCTTGCTACAACAAAACGAGTCTTCAACAATCAACTTCTCGTACAGAGGTTTCAATGATCTACGGCTTCCCTCTCTCTAATAGATGTGTACTCTAGGTTTTGAGTATCTCCGATATCTAGAATGACATCGAGTTCGTGCAACAGATTATCTAGATTGCGGTGTTTTGTTAAGTACGCCACGTTAAAAACGCGACTGATTATTGAAGCCCTGAAGTGCACGAATATTTCATCATGTTCTATGTACATAAAACACAAACGTTATGCAGATATGTCTGTCATTTAGAAGAATACTTAGTGAAAAGGGATTTAAAATTTAAAGAATAAATTCCTTTCAGACCAACCTTTTATTTACAACCACTTTTATGGATGCATAATCCAAAATCAATTTGACAAGTAGGTGGCGATAAATCTTACTTGGTGTAAAAATTATAATGTTAAGTGTGATACTAAAATTTGCTTTAGACCATCTTATATTGCAGGGTCAATCTTAACCTTTGAATGCAAAACGAAGTTATGTATTTAACAATTAAAAGTTTATTTTTAATATTATTTATATTTTATATTCTCTTTGAATAAAAGTGTACTTAAAATCGGTATTTTTCTCAAATTGATTGATATTAATTATTTACTTATAGCAAAAAAATGTCTATATTAAAAGTCCATTTTATAATAAAACTCAAAATGCTGTTAAATTGTCACTTTATTATAATTTTCAAACACATTTTTGTCATAAAACTGTAAAACTTTTAAAGATAACATTGTTTTATATAACATCATATATTTAAAGCTTTAATTCTAACCCCAAATTGAACCCCGTATGGATATGCATATAGAAAAATTACAATTAATTTTGTTAATAGAAAAATATTCTTTTTGAATGCCTAAAAAGTACCAATATAATTTTTAACTTAGAAACTAAAACTTAACCTTTATATTACCATTTTTAATAACTGTAAAAATGTAATCTGAAGTAAATTCTTTATTCTATGACGTTTATACTAAAATAAAATCAATGCGAAGATCTGAGAATTTACTTTTTTTTACCGTTTTAAATATCTAGGTATGTCTGTGTCTTTTAAATGTCTATGCACTCTAAAATAACTGAAAACGAAACAACTTTAAATATTTCATACAAATGTGGAAAAAAGACGCATACATAAACACATTTTAAACGTTAGTACTTAGTGCCATAAAAGGGTCAGAATGTTGTTTTTACTCATAAAATATCTTAAAAACAACTTTGTGCTTTACATTACGCATTCTAAAAGCTTCTAGAACGTTCAGTACATAATAACATTTAAAAGAAGTCGTTTGGATTTCAGTTACAAGCATTTTCAGTCCTCGATGCTTTGAAATCGGCATGAATAAATTATATTTGAAGTTTGGGGACAGAAAGAAGGAGCATTTTTTGGTTTTTAAATTGTGTAATGTTTTCTTGGATCTTATTTGCATGACCTTAAATTCTAATTCGAAATGTGACAGTAAAAATAGTGTTTCATGTAAGGTGCGTTCTTTTTCTGATGAATCTTTAATTTTCTCAAACAAAGTAAGAAATAAAGACGTATGTGTGAAACAAAATGCGAAATTTCTTTAAAATATAAAAGACAGAAAAATAAATGAATAGTTTTTTATTTATTTACTTGCTTAAATGATAAATTTTAATTTTTTTTTTTTTTTTAATTTATTGATATTTGATTTATACTTCGATTAAATGTATTATGTATATTCTTAAATAGCCCAATAAGTATTGAATTATTCCTAGTAGATCGTCTATTACTGGCATTTCAAATTTTATAAACGACATATATTTATTCATTCATGCAATATACACTATTATTATATTTTAATAGCAGTTTTAACACATTGTTTCATATTCTTTTTTGCCATTCATGCAAGTAGTAAAATTTAAAAAAATATTATATTCCCTGGTACTCAACAGAGTATCCCAAAAATGTTGTTACATGGATTTGTTGTTTATTTGTATTTGTTTTGCAAAATATAGATAGAATATCTGTGTAAATTGCAAAAATATTTGAAACAAGAAAATGAATAATCAAAAATGTGTATTAAGTGGAAAAATTATTTTAAAAGTTAACAGTCTCAGAAGGGAAAAAAGTAATCTGCAATAGTGTTTCTAATGTCAAAATGTCAAATCATATTAAAAAATATTGCTCTTTTTTTTAAATAAATTACAATGCAACACATTAAAAAACGTGTCTCAGTATACAACTGTTGATAAACTAGTACATCTTCAAGGAATCCTTTATTTGAGGATATTTAATAATTTATTTAAAATATAACTAGGGGGCTTCGCCCCCTGCTCGCTAACGCTTGCCAACCCCCAAACGCCTCGCTGCGCTCGGATGGAGAGACCTTGCCGCTCGAATTTGTAGTTAAAACATCTTGCTGCGTTCGAATAGGTTTGCCAGCCATAAAAAATGTAACCAAATTTTTATAAATTTAATGTAAGGCCTAATAGAGAAAACACCCAAATTGCAAGTTTCATAATAGAAAGTTAAATATACTATCCACCAACATTCTGACTTAAAACTTCATTAGCTATGCCCTTACAATGAAGTCCCAATATCTTTTATTTATTCTGATAAGTCGCCCCGTTAGAGAACGATGTCCAACGCGAGGATAGAAATACTTCAAAATAATAATTACTCTAATACAAAAATGCTTCAGAAAAACAGAAAAAATCAACTTTGAAACGAAGAGTTTAAAAAGAGCTTTAAAATTATCAACGGGTTTGTTGTTTACATACGTAAGGATGTTGCCATTCATCTATTCAAAATCTTTGAGGCTTTGTAGTAGCTTAATGATGAAAAATATTGAAATTTAACTAATTAATAAAGTGTTAATACATTATTTTGGCACGTTTTGGCAAATCTACAGCTTTTTTCTTTTAAAATGACACCTTGATCATTGAAATTGGTTGAGCAGTTTAGGCGGACAGACTAACCTCAAAAAATGTATTGCTTATTAAATATATAGATTACATCAATCATGACACAATAGCAATTAATCTAGAATTAAAAAAAAAAAAAAAAATAAGATCTGTAATATAAAGTCAGCACAGAATCTGTAAAATCTGCAATATGTAAAAGGTACACAAACACTTGCTTCAAGGGATCTTCTAAAACTGTAAACATAACTTAAATAGGTTTTTTTCATTTAATTTCTTAAGGTATTTAAAAATTCGCCCTTTTTATCCAAATAGCAAAATTCCAAATAAATTGAAACCAATTATTACGTGTATGATTTGATCTTAGTAGGTTCTCTGTCTTACAATAAATAAACTTGAAATTTCATTATTTTTTTAATAGGTTGATACAAACTAAACCTATGTCTGATGAAAAAAAAAATCAAACACCGGCCAAAACTAGTTTTTCACAAATAAAGTTAAAAGTTGAGTAGCGATCTTTTAATTAAGTATCTCCACAAAAACGAAAGCAATTTAAAAAGTAATTTAACTATCACTATGAACATAAGTTAATTTTACAGCTACAGAGTTAGAGAACATGCTATAATAAATAAACAAAAAAGGTTTTTTTTCATCAAATTTCGCAATCTCTAATGCATGTCAATACATGAATGAAATTAATATTTCAAATATTTTTCTGAGTTTTTTTTAACATAACATGACGTTACTCAATATTAATATTGATATTAGGTTATATGGTGTTTCCGCCATATGTTTCTTTAAAATGACCGTTTGTAATTGGTTGTGAAAAAAAAAAAACTATTTAGGTTGTCATGTGCGGAAACTGATTCCGTAAGTTTTTTAGACTAAATCGAATCATGCAATATGGTTAGAAGTCTTTAAGGGGGTCCAGTACCGAAATTTCTTCCAAAATCCCAAATTTTGTTTCTGATTTTAAAAAATAGTTCATACATTCCTGAAGAGAATGATGTTTTTATCTTATTCCTCCGGTGATTAGAAAGCCACAAAATTACCTGTGATTTAAACATCACTAATGGGCGTAACACCTTGAAGCGTCTGCTTAAAGTGCGTTTTTCGAGCACTAGTGTTTTTCACAGATGTTGCATATTCAAATCGATATATCTCCAGAACCATTAACAATTGGCTTTTCAAATTTTTGGAGCATTTAATTTATATAGTTTTAAATATTTTGTCCTCACAGAATTTTATTTTTTTAATTCTGTTTTAAAATATAACATTTAGCGTAAAAGATAACATAAAAAAAAGCAAAAATTTCAATATTTTAACTTTGAGAATTTTTTTAATTTTTTTTAATTCACCTATCAAAATTCTGTGAAGACAAAATTTTCTTTATATAATTATGTATTACAGAAAGCTTTCACTTTGAAAAAAAAAAATTCTTGACTTATATCAAAATACGCAAACATCAATTATTACGGATTTTTCTTGGTTTTTAATTTTTTTTTAAATAACTAAACATAATATTAAAAAAAAACATTCTCTCAAAGATATATAAATAGTATCTCATACATAAAATAAATGTTTGACATAAAAATGTACATAAATAAAGTTTTTTTTATTTTCGATACTGGACCCCCTTAAAAAAAAAAAGATAAAGCGCGAAGGTACTGCACCAGTCATCATGCGTATAACAGAGTTATTTTGAGAGGAGATCGCAAGTTTAGGTAGCCCATTGAACCAATATTCTGTATTAAAAGAATACAGAAAACTGCTATCCGATTATGAATATATAATGATCTGTCGGAGAAAAAATTTCCGAAATCGTAAAGAAAATTGACTTTTAATGATTTAAATTAAATCAGATTGCAAAAATGTCATAACTTTTCAAATAAGGAGTATTCTTTTTTATTTATAATCTCATTAATTTTCAATGAAGAAGAACAAAGCAAAAGAATTCAGATCTCCGGCTTAAAGTATTTGCATCTTGTAAGAGTAAATCAAATTGGTAATAAATATTAATACATCAATCTAAGGATTTATTTCAACTAATTTAAAGTAAATTTTTGAATAGTTATGGCCAATTTTGTCCCTGTATACCATTAAATCCATTGCCAACTCGCATTTCTCTACATTCCATTAAAAAAAAATTCCGAATGCTATTCCATGAAGTACCTACCCTCCCAGTTGCCTCTCAATCTATGAAGAAAGTGAAAAAAATACTTTTAAATATCCATTTAAGTTCATAATTCATCTTTGTCTTTAATTTAAATTACTGATTTGGTGTAATACCTTTTTTTATTAACATCATTATTTGGATTTGTTCGGTTTTTAAAAAGTCAATTAAAAATGTATAGTATTATATTTCTCCCCCATATAAATAATTATGACCAACTTCAAAGTTGGTGATCTACCAACTTCTAAGAACAACAACCAACCTCTGGAAGTAGGCAGGTTATAATAAAATTTCCTCAGGTATATTTTGTTATAACCCCTTAACTCCACATCTTCTAAACTGTAATAAAAATTAAAGGGAAAGTTTGTGATAAAAAGGATAGCTTAAATTCTGCCTCTTCAATAATTCAAAAACAAAAATTGTAATGAAAAATCTGATCTGAAAGAATTTTTTTTTTTTTTTAAATTCAATCAAAAGAAGCCGTGAAGATTTGTATAAAGGATGACTAAAAATTACGAAACGGCAGTGCAATCGAGAATCCTCATTAAATAAACTCTCCCTTTGGGAATTCAATATAAAAATATTTTGCAAATAGATGTTAAGTAACAGATCAGATAGAGTGTTCTGCTAAATTCAATGTTTTATTTTTTGCGGTTTTGAGGAAATCTTACTGCTTTTCAAAGCACTATTTATTCTTAAGTTTTATTCTGAACTTTTCATTTTGGTTTCACTGATTATTCAAAATAACACATGGATATGAATACTAAATTTCATTTAAATATTCTAGATGAACTAATTTTAAGTTTAAAGCTACTTATTATTTTATTATAAATTGAAATTTAGTCCAATAATTCATTGGTTTCCTTTATTTGTTTGAACTTGGAAGAGTTTATATACGATCTCCCTATGGGTATGGAAATCTATTTTAATACGTGAAGAGAAGAAGAAAAAAAATACAGTTTCTAAAAACAATCAATAAATACATTTTCAAGAAGTTAAACTTTTTGATATTTTTTTAACATAAAGTACTTAAATAGTAACTTTTAAAAATATATATTTCAATTATATTAGTTATAGGAAATATTATAAGGTTTCTTGGAAATAAAAAGAAGAAGAAGGAAAAAAAAAAGAAAGAAAAAAAAAAGAAAAAAGGGGGGAAAAAATACCACACCTCTCTCCATTTGTTAAAAATCCCCTTCATTATTTATTTGTATTATATTATAAGTATATTTAAAATATATTTCATATTTTGTCATAAATAGAGGTTATTTATTTAAATCATACTTTTTGTTATTCTAGAAGCCTAAATACAATAACTTTCCTAGTCTCTTACACATTCATGAACTGTAAATTTTTACTGTAGTGATGTTATTAGAATATAAAAAACTACAATATAAAAAGTACAATTTTTCATTTGTCTAGTATTCTAAGTAATTTCCATTTCATATCCCGTTCAAAAGCATAGCTTTTTACGCAAATGAAATTTCAGAAAAATAGATAAATATCCTTGTTTACCGATTTCGTGAAATCTTGTATAGAATCCATCAAATAAAATACTGCGAAAGGGTAAGGAAGAAAAGATCACGGGTATTCAGCATTCTCAAAGCCGAAACATACTTTCATTTTCACTCATACGTAATGTTATACAGCATTAAAAAAAAAGTATCCCTTTCTCCAGCTATCATTTTGAATGAACGTGTTTTTCATCAAGTTAAGTTGCAGAATTCTAGAATGGTAAATGTCGGATATAAAACACGGTCGAGTACATATTTTCTTCAGAAATTTATATGTTTCAATATAAATCCCTGAGCACTGGACAATATTGTCACCATTAAATGGTTATAGCGTCATTGAATGTGCTATATTGATTCTTATTTGATGGATTGCAAAAATTGCTTTGAAAGCATTGTAGGAATTTCAGAAAAAAAAAACAAAAAAAACTGTAAATAAATATTTCTTATATATTGTTGCAATTGTCATTTTAAAGAAAATCTACTTTGTGTTTACTGTGCTTATTATCTGATAAAAAAATTTCTTAAGTGTTAAAATATTACTTTGTATTATTCTTTAGAAGTGTATACTTCCATTTAAAAAGAATTTCTATGCACTGTACAAACCTCAGTTTTGCTTTTCATTTCTTTAAGAAGAGAAAATATTGTATTAATCTGAAAATTGAATTCAATTTTTAAGGAATTTATTGGTAATAATACCCAACTTATAAAAATCGCATATATAGCTATCGCATAACAGCAGGGAAACACATAATTACATTTTTGTCGTCATTGCATTATCGATACAAAAAGACGTAATTTATATAGTATATCTATACTAATCAAGTAATTGGATAAGTATGCTTTACTACGAAACATTTGTAAAATTGAAAACACTCAAATAATCACAAATGAAATAATTTACACTATGTTGTTCCCTAATGTTTGTTTAGTAAAAATAATGGTAGCTTAATTTTACGAAGTTTATATTTGAAACATGTGCTCCAATTTTACCCCAATGGCTTTTTGAAAAGTGGGTATTGTATATTTCATAACTGGATTGCTTTACCCTTTTGTATTTTTTAACGTTGATTAGTCTATATCTTTCCAAAACACACGATTTTTTAAAGAAACAAATAAGTCAAAACAGTCAGAAAACATATTTTTTACCCATCCGTCCTTTCTTATAATACTATATTTCAATTTTTAAACTCTGCAGCAACATTTCAGAACTTCCTGTATATTTTACCCAGCACTAAGTGAGATAGTCCAAGATCCGTAGCAATGGCCAATCTACAACGGTCCACTTCGGGATTTGTCAGATTCGAACCAACGGATTTGTACTATTGAAGATGTAAAAAATTGGAATATGCGACTCCGATACCTTTTACATATTTTTTTTTTTTTTTTTTTTTGTGCTGGTAATTCAAAACCATGATAACGTTATACTCAAATATCTTTGATAAACTAGGACAACTTTGAACGTCCCCAGCTAGCATAGCAGTATTGGCAAATGGTGGAAACAGGGTTTTTGGAAGATTGACCAATCCTGGCTGTAACACGAGTATCATCCCAAAATACATGATTTAAGAAAGAAAAAAAAAGTATGTCCAAAACATCACATAACATATTTTTAACCCCTTCGTGTTTTCTTATAAAAAATATATTTCAATTTTAAAACTGTGCATCAACATTTCAAAACTTTCCATATATTTTATCCAGCATTGGGCGAGATTGGCCAAGACCGTAACAATGGCCAGTCTACAACGGTCCACGTCGGAGTTGGCCGATGTCTAGTGATATTGGCAAGAGTATTTACTACTGGGGGCTACGTGATGTTAGATACGCATTTAAACTCATGGAAGTCTATAATTTGTGCTTATTAGCGTTTATAACATATATTATCACACTATTGCTTTGGATAAGTGCTTAAAAGTATGTAAATCCACTCTATTCATACACTATCCCACTCACCTGGGCAAAATTTTACCAAACATGTATAGGGCAGTTTTAGGGTATGCCTTGTTGAGAGATTGTTTGAATTTAATGTGAACCGTCTATCATTTAAAAACAGCTGTAAAGATGAAACTGACAATTTTGCTAACATTGTTAAAAAAGAACCTCATCTTACGTATGAGAATACAGTGAAAGTAAACGCTTATGTTGATTGAAATGATTACTCGTATCAAAGAACAACTCTTTTAATTGTTTTATATTTGAAAAGGATTCATCTTATTAGTAATGACACTCCATTTTTTCTTTTTCACATACACTGTTTGTTTAGTATTTCATTTTGTTATTGTGTTGTTTTAGTGGTCATTTCGACAGGTAGGTAGGAAAATAAATAAATAAGTAAGCAAGCAAGCAAGCAAATAAATAAATAAATAAATAAATAAATAAACAAACAAACAATGCGATCATAAAATGAATACAGGCAAATACTATTTATACTTTCAAAACACAATGCTCCCAATGAAAATACTTGCGTTCATTGACTAGAATGATGTATAGCTTTTTACCTTGCAAAGCTATAAATAAAACCAATAATATTAATTATTCATTGATAAATATATAAACTAAAGCAATCATCCAGTATTGTTTCCTATTCCCTACAAACAACATTTCTCTACTATCTGTCAATAAATTCTTTTCGTATCCACCTAAGCAAACCACAATTCCTGGACAGTTCAATGTACTATCGGACAAACCGGGAGGTGTCATTTAATAGAAGAGGGACTTTTGAAAGTAATTGAATTGCATTTATGTATCACAATGAGGAAAACACCCCCGGGAAGCCACTCAGATCAACGTGTCACAGTATAATGCAATTCCGTCAGAAGCCACTGGTAACATTCAAAATGTCACTTTCTCCCTCCAGGGTAATAATCATTCTCGTGTACCATTAAGTGGCATCATAGGTGATTGTTTATGCCTTATATATTATTTAATGACATTATTTCCGATGGCGCCTATCACCTGCCTACATACCTGAAGGTTTTAAATGTTATTTGCGTGAGATGAATATTCGTGATACTTCGTCTATCATTCGTTATTGAAAACGAGCTTTCAATGAGCTTGCACTTAAGGCTTTAAACTCAAAATAAACTGGGCGAAATTTTTATTTATTTTCTCATTTATAATTATTTTTGATGATGTAATTTATTATCAATGCAGCATTGATTTACACAAACACACATATTTAATTTTTCTATGTTTATATTACAATTGTTAGCAAAAATTTAAAATAATAATAATAATAATGTGGTTTTAATTTTTAGCTCAATTCTTTAAAAAGATATATTTTTAAATTACTAAAAAATATCATTCAACTTAAAATATCTATTATAATAGCATATATATCTATTATATGGCAAAGAATGATATTATAGTAATATTGTGTTTCAAAATCCTTTTAAAGCAGTAAGATGTTTTTCAAAATTTTCTTTGACGCAGTTTATTACTTAAAATTTATACATGTTATTGATCTTGTATATACCCAACATATCTTCACTGTTTTGATTTATCCTTCAAATAAAAAATTACAAACAAACAATTACAATTACTTTAACTTTTGCTGTAGCAGTGGCACAACTCAAAATTCTTCATTTTTAAGATAAAGTGAGTGCAAAAATATAAACTAATATAGTATTGGATCTAGAAGAATGAACAAGTAAGTTTGAACTTGAAATTAAGTAGAAAAAAATCTTGTTGAGATCATTCAAATTCAAACATATTCAATCTGCGATTAATTACGTATGCACTGTAACTCAAGATAAAAAAAAATGAGTTGTCCCACTTTAAAGCAAGGATGCGAAATGTTATTAGACAAACTCTTATTATATTTTCAATTAAAAATTTATACGTTTATAAATGGTACACCAGGGTTGAAATAAGTTCAATCGACAGTTATCACTTGAATGTCTATTTAAATATCGAATACTATATAATTAAACTTTTCTGACTAATAATGCAAATTAATAATTTAATTTATTGGATAAAAATTGAATACTAGATAATAAAAATGTGATGACTTATTATGTAAACTAATGATTTAATTTATTGGATAAAAATTTGAATATTGATTAAATCTGCATTGGTTTCAAATACTTAAAAATTCTGGAACACTTGATGAATTGTTAAATTATCGATTTCAGTTATCCTGAGATAATATCGTTTTCAATTGAATTGATCTTACATAAACGTTGAATACGGATTTTTATTTAGAATTGCCACTTCCCCCTCTCGTAAAAAGCTTAAAGTTTTCTCCTTCAAATGTTATAATTTTATTTATTAAGTGTATTTAAACTTAATATGGAAATAAATATTTGTATTGTTTTTCCAAAGCGATCGCTTATTTATAAATCATAGAAAACATATTTACTGATTAATTATTAATGTATTGTTAAATGAAACTAGTTACACTTTCGTAAATATTTACTTAAGATATTTCACTTTTTAATTTTGAGTTTAGAAAGGACTAATATTTTTCCATGCATACTAAAAAAAAGTAAATAAACTAATATTATAGAAGGCTAAACTTTAAAAATTAAATCAGCATAGCAAAAAAAGAAAAGAAAAAAAAAAGATAAGTATGATAACTGAATCATTAAATATAACAAGCCTCATTGAAAACCATAAAACCATGGACCTCTAACATTTAAATTTATAAATGAATTAGAAATACTCTTCCAGATATCCCAACACATCAAATATAAATTTTTATTCATAAGCATATATACATTTTCATACGCTTAAAAATTAAATTATTCTATATTTATTAAAAATGTTTTAAACTTTATAATTTATTAAATCAGATATTGAAGATTACACAGTAAATATATAAATCACAACTTATATTAATTATTTAATAAATGAGGTAATATTAATTTTAATATCTCTATGAAAAATGGTATAAACGAAGTCATTAACCCCCCCCCCCCTCCCCCCTCTTCTCCACACGCACATTTCTAATAAATTCTTGTTCGTTTTATTTTTGAAAAGTTTCGTTTATTCTATAAACTTTTATGACATTGGTTTTTTCCATATTTTGGGGTGATAAAGTTATTTTCACAAGATTTTTCTGTAACTTGGCTATTTGGTGACTACCATATCCAAATTTATATGTTTTATAGCATCACACATGACAACCATAAGAAAATTATCGTTAAAAACACGAATCTATAAACTTTTGTTTTGATCTCTGCGAATAATTAATGAAAATGTGAAAGATATTTTCATAATGTGGATTGGAAAATGTAAAGATTATTTTTTAATGAATTATTCATTCTACAAACATTCCTTTCTGCAATTCTTATTTTAATATTATTTAATATAGAAAGGAATAATACGATTGTTTTCTTATTGAAATAAATTGAATAAAAACATTTCATAAGGATGTCAATTTGATAATAACTTCACACATTCATTGTTTATTTAAATTCCAATTTAAAAATAATTGTATGCGTATATAGTGTTTTTATTTAGTTATTTTTGTAATTTTTTAATATATTGAGATTTATTTTTGGAAAGAGTTTATTTAAAATATTTAAATAATAATTCAAATAAAGTGTTTTTTGGACATAATTTCATTTAACTTTTTGCTTAAAATTTAATTAAAATCCTGATTAGACTACCTCCATACATTCTTATCTTATTTTCTTTTATATATTTATTTGAATCATATAAAAATCTTCATAAAAAGAGATTCTTTAAAGATAATTAATGATATTGCTGGCGTTGAAGTTAAAATTATGAATAGAAGTTTATAATAAATCAAATTATGAGCCTTTGTAACTATTGGCCTATCAAACTATCGACGTATTTAACTTTGAATGAATATCGTATTTCTTCTTGAAAAGTATTATGATTGAAATCGATAAAAATAACATTCAAATATATTGAAAATGGTGTTTTCTGCATTTTTTTTTTTTTTTTTTTTTTTTTTTTGTAAACAAATATTCGTTTAAACAGCTTAGAAAATGGTAATTGAATTGTTGAATGAATTATGAATGATATAAATGGTACTGGCTTATGAAATTGAACGGAATTGATCAAAAATAACATTAGAATTTTATTAAAAATACATTTTCTGGTTTTTATTTATTTATCACTCAAATAAATAATTGATAAAAAAAAATTCTTAGAAAATGTCGCCATCAATTCCCTTCCATGTGCAAATTATCTGTTTATTGAAATATGCACTATCTCTTCTCAAATTAATGTTTTTCTTGCTCAATGAAAAATGTCACAGTTGCAATGTGCTTTTTTAACTGATGGATTTATCATAAGTGCATAACTCAATGTCTTCAAACATATGGTGGTTATTCTTCCTACAGCTAATAACGAGGAAGCCATATTCTTCGTAAAACAAGATAAATATGATCTTTTGATGTTGCCACACATTTGTCACAAGCGTTTTGATTATTAGAAAAATTTACAATTTGTGACTTTTTGGTGTCTTCAGATTTTGTTAACCAAATTTTTTGACCAAGCGGTTCATTTATAGACATCATGTATGTCTAAGAAAACTAATATTTTGCAAATTCCTTCTCCAAATGTTAGAAAAGTAAGATTCTATGAACGTTCAATGCTTTACGCAATAACTCCGTGAATATTCTTGGAATAGACCGCATTGTTCCATGATTGAAGCCCAGAGAACATAGCCATTAGCAGGTTTATGAACCAGCCAATCCAACCGACCTTTCAATTGATGAATCCTGGCTCTTTTCTTGTTGAATGTATTATGAATGAGGAAGTCTTGTTGAATTGATTTTCAATCTTCGCCCCCTAACACATTGATTTTCGATTGTCTTCTTTGCAAAATATTACCAAGCTTCCCCTCTAGTTTAATTCATATCACGGGTTCATTTTTTGTTACGTTCGGAATGACAAGAGTTCGAAAGCAAACGATAACGGCGAAACTGTGATACTCTCTTTAATGATCTCGTTCTATTTGCGTTCGATATTTATTCCTGGAAGATTTTTTGTAGGAAGAAGTGGCGCCTGCTCTTACGATTTAATTCTTCCAAAATTTCTACCAAATAAACTTAAAAAAAATCAACTTTTATAATTATCACTTCAACAGCTGATTGAATTTTATAAGATCAATCTCGTATATAGTAAAAACTATTTATAGATAAGTTTTTTTTGTTTTTGTTTTTTTAATAAATGAATAATAAGTAATTTACATTTTTTATCGTTTTCACACTACTGACGTAATTTATTATTTATAATTGGTATTATAGAAATATATTTGAATTTTTGAAGTACCATCTAGTTAAAGTTTACATATTTTATTATTTTAAAAGATATCAGACAAAAAGTAATTTTAAAACATTGTAACTGAATTCTAACTAGATAGTTTGTATCTTCTTACTCAAACCAATTTCTACCTTTGTGAATAAAAAATAATTCTATCAAAATGATAATTATATTTGAATTATTTTATAAGTATTGGGGAAAAAAATTCTTATATTTAAATTTAAAAAATTCACATTTAGTAATTAATTTCTTAGAATAGATAACGTAAGATTATTTTTGATAGATGCACCTGAAAAAATGTTAACCCAGGTACATTACTCTTTATGTATATTTTTAAAAAATATTTATTTAAAATGAGGAAAAAATAATTATTTGTTTTTTCGGAGTAGTGTATTCTCTTACTGTAGATGCTACGTATTATATATAATTGGTGTGGCCTAACTTGACTTCGTTGAATTTAAACCTGAATATTGCTTCAAGAGCTACTTTTATTGATTTGAAATTAAAAATTTATTAAAAGATTGAAGTGAAAAGTTCATAACTTACTACTTCAATCTTCTTACTACTTACTTACAATGTTAGAAATATTTTAAGATTCCATTTTAAAATATTTTTAAATGAAATAAAGATTGTGGTAAATTTTTTCTTGATTCAACTCTGGTTATTATAGAAGGTATGTTGATACATATGGGCATTTTTATGTCCCATTTCATGGCTAAATAAAACTAAATTTAATTTATGTCAGGCTGTTACAGAAATAGGTATAGTCACGATAAATATAGGTTCAGTTTAAAAAAAATAAATAAGGAGTTTATTATTTGAATTGGATTTGTAAAAGGCGTTTTAACTGCATATGAGAAGAATAAAAAATATTTGAAACATGTATTAAGGTATTTAATGAATAAAATACAGAAAAATCTTACTTATAAAACGTTGTTTAAAAAAATTTTACGAAAGTAAGTTGTTGTTTTTATTATTTGAAATAAACACTTATGGGAAAATTAAGTGTAATTTCTTGCTTAAAATGCATAGTAACTTTTATGACACCTTTACTCAGAAGCGTGGGTTTTCAAAATATGTAAAATTTATTTAAATAAAATTCTTTTTATATCTCTAAAAACATAAAGTGTTTGAATTTTGTTGGTATATTTGTTATTCCATATTGTAAATTAGTTCTATAAGTAGATTATAAAAAAATGCACGTATGGTGCTTTCAATATGGACTTCAATAGAGACTTTTAGTTACATATAAAGCAAAACAAACTTTTTCTTATGAAATCAAGAACTTAATTTATAATAAAAATTTAAATCTTTCACTTTGTAATGAAATACTTCAACGCATTTTGTAAAAAAATTTCTAGAATTATATTGAAAGAATATTTATAATTTTATTCAAAAGAATTTTTATTTAAAATATACATAATTTTTTTCTTTTGATCGAAAAGAATATACAATGTTTGCAATGAAAAAAGTTGCAATTTGAGTTACCAAGAATGAATTTGGAAACTTGACATTAAATAGAGAATTAGGGCCAGCAATACACTTGCTTAGTAATGGGTATTTTTATGTCACTTTAAATATATATAATTAAGATGTCATAAATAATAGATACAAATCCTATTGTATATTTTAATTTTAAATAACTTAAATAACATCACATTTTAAAACAATAACCCCAAAATCTGTTGAAACCTTGAAATTGAATTAATTATTAACTAAATCAGGAGTTTAAAATATTGTAATTTGATGTAGCTATTTTAATTTAAGCTCCATAGCCTTAGTTTTTGTAAGACATCTTTAAATTTAGTATACGTACATAATGCACGAATTACTAATTTCAATGCAATAATTACTTATTTATCCTTTCAGTTTTTATGAAATAGATAAAAATTGTATTGGATAATATATAATGTTGTAAAAATTTAATAAAGTTAGTAAAAAATTTATTTGTATAATTTTTAAATAAATTAGAAAAAATAAACAATAACTACTGATATTTTGTATCCAATTTCAGGTTGAATTGAATACTTTCAAAACAAACTATTATTTCTTTATATTTCTCTTTCAATGCGAGACTGAGGAAGATTTCCCTTTTAACACTTTTAAACTCAAGTAAAGATAAAAAAATAAATAAAAAGGAATAAAATATTTATGGACAGGTGAATTAATTTAAAACGAAGCTTTCAACCGAAATTTCAAAGCAATACATCAGCTTCTGACAAACAACGCATGCATTACTAATCACATTACAACCCTTTTTAAATTTTAAATTAAGTTTAATAAAGAAAACAAGACAAGCTCTAAATATAAATGTAAAGTTAATTAAGAAACAAAGCAAATGGATTAAAGCCACTAAAAGTTTCATGATGATAAATTATTTACAACACATTTATTAGTTTTATATTAAAAAGCACAAAGAAAATACTTTGAAGAAACTTTTTTTGGGCTTTCAAGAACCGTAAGAATTTTTAAAAGGATTCTTATGGTAGAGTTTAAATGTCCGAAACAATTTATTGTTTTTTAATCTCATGTATAAAATATCATTATCTGATCAAATAACTTTTTTATTTAATTAGAAAGCATAAACATTCATTAATGAAGTAACGTTCTGATAACAATGGACACTGAATAATTGAATTTTGTACAAATTCTCATAAATATTACCTCGTATGCATCGGTATTTAAATATAAAAAACGTGTAACAATTTTAACAAAACAATTTTGAAGGTCATGTATTATTTAACAATTAACGTTTGATTTATTTTCCTACAAAATGCCACTTTATTTATAAGGTTATCTATGTTAGTTGACCATTTATATATGATTATATTAACAAATTATGTACTTACTTTTATTTTATTAATATTACGATAAATCCTTCTGTTTTCCACTGCACATTTCAAGATTATTTTTATCAAAAAGAACATCACAAAAAATTCCAAGAAGTGCAACAATTATTAACAACTAAATAGTATAAATATATTTAAAAATAATTAGATTCAAAGCATATACACTTTTTAAAAATTTAAATTCATTCCAATTCTTTCATTGGATATATCAGCTAACAGATCGAAAAACAATGTTTAAATAAAAGCTTTCTATTTGTCTCAACCTCAAAAGAATGAATTTATTTTATAGACATCATAAATAATGCATGCTATAAAGAAATGTGGACTCTCGTGCATTACGGCGTCAACTAGTGATATCTTGACAAACGATATCAACATTAGATGAATATAAATACACAACCTCTGAGAATTGTTCACTGTACCCCCGGGTAGCGAGATTTCTTTGCTTTTCGTCTATTCTTTAAAATTGTTCTATAGTGAACAGTGTGGAATTATCTAACATATGGGTTTAGACTTAACAAAATCCTTTCAAAATAAAAATAAAATTGCAAATAAAAATGGATCTTTTCATAAAAAGGCCTTTTTCTTCAAACTTGAATAAGTATGCCTAGATTAAATAATTAAGTTATTTTTATAAATATTTGACCATTTATATATGACTATTTTTATTTTAAACTTACGCTTATACTTGAACCATTTTTTTTTTCTTCTTAAATTATTTGTAAACAATGTATTTTGTCAAATTTATTTACAATTCTGATTCTCATTTAAGTTTGAGTTATTGTATATAAATTTTTCAAGGTTTTTTAAACCCTATTTTAGAGTGTAAAAATAATTTCAAATGAATAAGTAGCACAATTAAAATTAATTATTTCATTAAATTTATTTTTAATTAAAATACCATTTAAGTGTTTTTTAATTCATAAGTAAAATTAATTCATAAAAGAAAAAAATCATAATAAATACGCATAACAAAAGATGTGATATTGTTGTGTTATACATATCTTTATGTATTTTTATTGTTTTTGCGAAAAAATCTACTAACTGAAAATTAATACATAAATGGTGTTTTAATTAAAAATACATTTTATGAAGTACAACATCTAGAGGCAAAAATAAATTAGTAAGTTTTCAGTTTATGTCCTTATTTAAGGACAATGATAATTTAAATATAAAAGCACATATTTTTGAATAAAAACTATATTAAAACTCTATTTTCAAGCAAATTTTCGTTTAATTTTTCCAACTTTGAGTTCGAGCTTGATTGCTGAAAATAGAATCATACAGGCAATTTATAATCAATAAAAGGAAAGCAAAAGTTTGATTTATAATATAATTAAATTACTCATTTTAAAAATTTCACTTTGAAAAGGACTTAAAGAAATATTGTACATTTCTAACTAACTCGCATAAAAATATATTTTAGTAAAATTAAAGTTAGAAAAAATACGAAGTTAATATTTGACATAAAATTTTTTTATGAAAATTTACTTTTTCAGATCATTCATTAAAGCAAAATATATCTAGTTTCATTTAAACTTAAATATTGATTTCCATTTCACTCTCAAATAAACTGAAATCTTATTTAATGAACAAATAAGTAATATCTCTTTTGGTATCTTAAGACGAAATAATGTATTGTTCACAGTATTCAAAGGATGTGGATTATGGAAACTCTCTTACGTGGGCGTCCCAGGCTTAAAAAGTTCAATTATTTAAGTGATTACTTGACTTAAATCACTATTAGCACTAAGATATAGTATCAAAATTAAACTCAAAATTACGAGGCGCAAAATTTTAGTATTTCGATGACAATTTTAATTTCCTAATATATATATATATATATATATATATATATATATATATATATATATATATATATATATATATATATATATATATTCCATTGAACAAATATCAATTAAAAACAAATTTAACAGGCTAGTTTCAATCATAATTAGAATACTTTTATTAATTTTTTGGTGCAAAATCTTATAAAATTTTAATAAGTGTTTCACCCACATACCTAAATTCCCAGCAGAAAAAGTCGAAACAAATTAATAAAAAATGCCATGGGGATGATTCCATTAAAAAATAATTTACTTATATAAAATTAAAGAAATCATTGTTTGTTTATACTAACATGTAATACAGCCTACATGAAATTAAAAAAAAAAAAAATTAAAAAAATAGGTTATGCTAATGTATAAATAAAAAATATAAAAAAAAATTATTTTATCTCATGAGTAATGGAGAAGATATTCAATGGCTGAGTTGACATTTAACGGGTTATGCAGCCTTTACAGTTTGCGCTTGGGTTCTACAGCCAGATATCTTTTTTACAAAATAGTTTCCAAAACTGTATCAACTCCATACACACAAACCAGAAAAATTCATTATGTAACATGCAAAAATGGTGAAATAACCCTAAAATATGATAACTGATGGTAAATATATTAATGATAAATGGTTTTAAAATAAAACTTCAATTGTATCTATATGCATCTTTTCACAATAGATGAACGAATAAAAATAAATTTATACATGTGCATATCTAGTTTTAAAAATTCTCACATTTTTAAATGGGTCGATGATCAAAACTATAAAAATACATTTATAAATGTGTCATTTAAAGAACGTTTATTTTTAGATAACAGTAAAACTCTTTTATGCATAGCAAATATTTTCATATACATTTCAATGGTTTTGTTTAATTATACGATTCATAAGTCTTCTTTAAAATGACACGAATGAGATAATTTCTTATCGATTTCAAGTTTACAGCGAATTAAAAGTATAGCTATAAATATTTTCTCTCTAATTGCTAGCGCGTTATTTCTCGATTCATAATTAGAGTGAAAAATTATGACTGCTCACCGTAATTAGATTTCAAAAATGTAAGACTTTGTTCAGAGGGTAGATACCTAAAACAAATTTCTGGAATGTGTTAACTTTTCAAATGTTTCTAAATTTGAATTTTATACAGATTCCTAAACTATGTAATAAAATTGGAAGTTCAATTTGCATCTAAAACATATTTTAACAAAGAATAATTTTAAGTACACATACGTAAGTTAATTAAACTCTAAAAACAAGTTACCAAATATTCTAAAAATATTGAGATTAATTAAGGGATTGTGTATTAAGGTTATTGTTTTTAACCATTATTTTCATCGATGTAAACTATTTAGAAGTTTTAGAAGGAGATACATATTTCGATTAAAAATAGAAAATTTATATTCATAAGATATACAAGGAGGCCATAGTTCAAATAAATTTAAATGAAGTGAAATAAAACAAAATAAAACACAAAACACACCAAAAATACTACATTTTCTTAAATGGCGTTTCAAGGCCATGTATGTATGGCAAATATACAGAAAAGTATAGTATAGGATTATTTTATCTTTGGTCTGCAACTTCATTCATAACATTCCGTTCAAGATTTAGCCTGTAATGTCAGCTTTCATAAAAGTCCCATATTTTAATCTGGCGATAAAAAAAAATTCGGAACTTGTGTTAATTTTTTTCTTTAAATATCATTTTCAATGGTTTAAATTATGTACATGTTGGACACAAAGGATGAAAATGCTCACTAAGTGATAATAAACACGACTACAAAGCTTTTTGGTCGTTTTCAGTTTCTCTCAAAGAGAGTTTTCGTATTGTGAACCTAACATGTATAGATACCCAAAATGTTTTATAAAGGTACCTTAATTAGAACAATCTCTAAGCAGTATTAAACGGACGTCATTTAATTACGATCACCCTGTATTACATTAATAAAGATTCCCATATTTTAATGATTTAAAACATAAAGAGTAAAGTCAAGTTTGCAATAAATGATCCTTGATTTTAGAAACCCAGTCAGATATAAATTCTTTAAAGTCTTACCAATTTAATTGAATTCCACAAACTACGCATTTAATTACGTAGATTTCGTAAAAATATACTGCACAGACATTTGCAATTTCTTAAACTAATTATTTTAGGATAAGTACAGTTAGGTATTTGTAATTTATTATTACTTGGAATTTTTTTAAGTATACCAAACGAATTTAAGAGTGATGGCTTGGTACAAGACATATTAAAACTGATTTCTATTCAAGTTCTATTTGCAAATTAAAGAATTTGTAAATTCATTCGAAGTTTTCACCACATAACCATAATCACTTTTGTTAATATTACAAATTATTGAAAGGTATTGCCATATCTGTACCATTAAACAAGAATAGTCAATGACGAAAAATTTCGATATGAATTACATATATGTAAGAAAAGCTTCGTTTATTTTTTCATTATTAGAACTTATTCGATCTTATGCATTCATTTAATATCAGAAAAACTAAGTCAAATATGTGTCAATTTCCAAGAGAGTTAGAGAATTTCAACTTTTTTAGTATTAATGCGAACGATGCTTAAGTTTCTGAGAAATTTGTTTTCTAAAACTGAACAGAATGGCTTTGGTTGATCTTATTTAAAAGTATCAATATAAATACTAACAAAAACCCGATATTTTTAATGGAATAGTTTCCATAAGTGGTGATATTTAAAACGATTTTAAGAAAAAGACTGAAAGGAAAAAAAAACCGATTGTTTACTCACTCTTTGTAATAGATTGTTTTAAAATACTACCTGTCGACTGATATTACAAATGTTTTTACATTCTTTTCACAAATAGAAACAGTTATTTAATGAAGGAAATAAAAACTAAACTTTTTCTATAAATTCCAAAACTAAGATGGTTCCTCATAAGAAATTCTGAAAATATCTTTTTAAAAAGCTAAAAAAATAATTAAAATTGAATAAACACAACAAAACTTTCAATTAGTAAAAGTTATGTATCCCTGTGTATTTTAAAGATTTTGATACATCCTTATGTCATATTCAATACAATTTCTGTTTCAACTAATGTTGAGGAATGGCAGGAGAAACCAATATTCAAAAGTTCGTTTGTACAGAACTTTACGAAAGGGAGTTTTAATATAGGGTTAGAATATGCGAAAATAAAGCATCTTTATTAAAATTCTTATTTAAACGTTATACTTCGAAATTCTTGTAAGCTAGATATTATAGTCACTAGTTGGTATTGAGCTCAAAAGTTTGTGTGAAATGAAATGGCAAGTAATCTAGATATCCCTATTTCAGGAATGAACAAACATAAAATATACCTGAAATAAACTTATGGCAACAATAAATGCATAGGTGTATTTTAGCTATGTTTTGAAATCTTCTAGAGGCATTCGATAGATGCTTGATAGACAACTAATTGAAAACGATTTGAGTTTTGTTATTACTATTGGGCCATTGCACACTAATAATAAATTATTTTCAAATATGAACTATATATATATATATATATATATATATATATATATATATATATATATATATATATATATATATATATATATATATATATATATATATATATATATATATATATATATATATATATATATATATATATATATATATATATATATATATATATATATATATATATATATATATATATATATATATATATATATTTTTTTTTTTTTTTTAATTATTTAATTAAGTTAAAGACAGAAGTATATGATTTTTCTATATTTGTAGAGTACTACTACTGTAAAGTTGTTGTTTGAATATTAAACATATTTTTGAAGGTGAATATAAAGTATATTTAAATGGTTATGGAGTGGGTAAATGAAATTGATATAACTTTTTAACATAAAAAATTACTTCGTAAAAACAGTTCTACTCAGGTAGCTCAGCAGTATTAGCCATTGTTGAAAACATAAGTTCTGGAAAATTGCCAATTCTGGTAGAGAAAGAGGAATCGTGTTTTTAAAACCATCACCTGTCTTTGCCCTTGTGCTATTTAAAAATTTGAATTTTTAACTCATTTGTACAAAAATAGTAGTTGTGTTCCAAAATACGATATTTTTTTTAAAAAAAACTTGCCAAAAACATCAAAAAACACATTTTTGTATAAATAAAATATTTCAATTTTTTAAACTGTGCATCAAAATTTCAAAACTTCCAGTATATTTATCCAGCATTAGACGAGATTGGCTAATATCAGTATCCAAAGGTCGATTTACAACGTTCCCCATCGGGATGGGCCAATGTCAGCCGATGTTGGCCAAAGCTACTGTTCCACTGGGGAATACTTTACAAGTTCAATATTGTTTCGCGTCCGATATTTTCCAACTCGAATTAACTTGTGTTAGAAATTCCTTTTTCAGATATATCATAAACTGCTTAACACCATTTTTATGTATATATTAATTATTTGCTGATTAAATTATAAAGCTTTCGGAACATAGGATATATTTTTTAATCTACCCCACAGTAAAAATCGGAAATGAATCTTAAACATATTTGCATCAATAGCATAAATACGTCTCTCAACCAATATTTTTACACAGAAACTGCTTCGATTGAAGTGACTGAAAAGTATGTTAGAATTTTTCTTCTAGGGAATTTCCCTCCTCTCTAATGGTGCGCTATACCTAGTATTCCGCGTTTATTGAATTTGGGTAACAAAACCTTTTTTTGGAATGTATACAACACCTAGTGGCTTATTATTTGTTTATTATTGGTGAGTTTTTTAGCATTTCGTGCATCAAAGTCAAAAGTGAAACTTTTAAAGAATCTCTGTAAAGTCTTTTTATTTATCTGTCTTTCTCTGCCAAACTATTTCAGTTTCAAAAAACGATGAAACTAGTGGGAAGATTTAAATAAAATTTCTTACACAGCTGTTACTTCGTACACTAACTATAGTAACAAATAATAATTATTTTTTAACTGATTTTTAAGTGTGAAAAAATTACTTTTCTTTGATATCGTGGTTAATTACCAAAGGACAGTTATTGAAAATATAAAAAAATTATAAATCACATAACTTAATATCTGACAAAAAAAATGCCCATACTTCCTCCCCTTTGAACCAAAACTTACAAATATATATATATATATATATATATATATATATATATATATATATATATATATATATATATATATATATATATATATATATATATATATATATATATATATATATATATATATATATATATATATATATATATATATATATATATATATATATATATATATATATATATATATATATATATATATATATTTTTTTTTTTTTTTTTTTTTTTTTTTTTGAAAAAAATCCAGAGAATAGATTATTATGAATAACTTCAGGGAAAACTTTTTTTGGTTCTTAAAAAAATACTTAAATTTAAACGTGTTTAGTTTTTAAATTAATCGTAAATATCACGTCTACAAAATACGTGTTAACGTTTCACATGAATGTAATGGCTTAGGTCATAGAATGTTGTCTTACTATTGAACAGACCTTGGTTCCAATCTTATTTTATCTCCTTAACTCTTTCAAAACCGTTGGCGTTACTCAAACGTTGAATAATATTACCAATCTAAATAACTCACAAACTATTTTTAGAATCATATTAAGTGCGTTTCAATCACTGCAGGCATTATTCGATGATTTATTTGGAAAATCACTGATAACACTGATAAATAAACTTGCATCCAAATAACCTTGGAGAAGGCAGAGTTAGAGTTCAAAAGCCTGTGAATCTGCTTTTACCATTACTTGTAATAGTGAGTGTTCTTATGCACATTGATCAGGTACGGAACACTCGATGTGTGAAAATTCGCATTTGACCTTTTGTTAACTAAAAAAATTGAATATAAATTACTTTCAAAACTGGTTAGTTACGTTTATATGAGATAATTTAACGTAAAAAAGTATCTAAGGAAGATGAGCGAATTTCTTATGTAAAGCATGTTTAAGATTAATTCATAAATTTCATCTTATGGTAACTGAGTTTAGAAAAATTCTCTGACGTACATGATGTGCATAATATTAAAGTTCCCCTTTGTTTAGCTGTTTGGATCCTACTGTATTTAACATATCCTTACACTAATTTTGCATAAGTGCTATCCCAGTAGCACAAATGTGCTAGCCAGGTCGCTCAACACAAGCCAATCCCGATGTGAACTGTTGTAGACTGACCGTTGCTACGGATCTTGGTCAATATCGCCCAGTGCTGGGTAAAATATACTAGCAGTTTTGAAATGTTGATGCACAGTTTAAAAATGAAATATATTTTTATAAGAAAGGACGGAGGGATAAAAAAAATATGTATTTTGTGATGGTTTTGAAATATTTATTTTTTTAAAAATCATGTATTTTAGAGCGATGCTCGAGTTTCGGCATGGATTGGTCAATCTTCCCAGAATCCCAATCTTCCTTCCGGCATTGTCCAATACTGTTGTGCTACATGGTTACTAAGATTATAGGGAAATGATGAGTGAAGAAAAAAACCTTTTTCTTATTTAAAATTTTGCACCAAAGAGAACTGAAATAATTTAAGGACTTATATACAACTCCAATTCAAAATATTAGAATAACCAAAAGATCCATTGCATTGTCTTAGAAACTGCTTGATCTTCATTCAAATAAACAATACGACAAAATTATTAAGTGTTTACAGTAAGCTGACGTATGACAATTTGTTCACACTAGTCTATAAAATTAATATAGGTTTTATAAAAAATTATTGAAATGTTTAAAAAAAATTATAATATTCCTAGAGACTATTCGTAATAATAGAATATTTGCAAAATTATGTGATTAGTCAGCGCTGATTATAAAATTTGCATAAATGGTGGCACTGTAGAACAAGTACGCGTATATAGGATTATTTGAAAGTCAATTTAAGTTAGTTCGTAGTTAAAATTGGATTGCGTGAAAGACATACCGGACCTTACTGAGACTGCGATTTTGATTCTGTGCAATAAGAGACTTAGTCAATAGGTGATTGCCAAAAAAGTAAATTGTTCTCGAGGAACTTTGACAAATTATTCTAATAATAAAAAATTTATAAATAATTGTACAAATAGTGGTCATAAACGAATAACCACTCTAAAACAACACATAATGCTGAAAAGTATCATGACTAAAAACCGATTCAGGAGCCTAATATTTATAAGTAGAAAATGGCGAGAACAAGGAGTGGATGCCTCAATATCTATAGCACTACATCATTTGAGAAATGTTAAATTATGTTGTTTTTGTGTGCATTTTTAATTACTTTTAGATGTCATTTTCTCTTGATCTCAGTATTAAGTATATAACATTTTATGAACATTTGCTGATTTCAACAACTCCAGATGGCTCAAAATAGAACTTTAACTATGATCACCCTACATATTATAAAATGCATTACAATGTCTACTTCGTATCTAATTTAGTAATAAGTTTTGTTTATAATATTTAGAGCAGCAGTACACTGAAAAGAAATTCCTATAGTCAAACTTAAACGAATAACCATTCCAAGGAACACTGTTGCTAGAAACGTTTTCTTCAGACGGACATTCAAAATACTCCAAACACGACAATTCGGCACGTAGTATGAAAATGTTTAAATTACTTTTCTGGACAATTTATATGTGATGCACGTAGAGTTGTAGTCATCACCTCAATGGAAAACTTTAGTTGAATATTTTTTTATTTGATATTTGAATATAAAACTCGCTTGGTTTTCCAGTTTAAAAAGTCGCTTGGGTTGTTTTAACTTCCACGCTGAAGTGGGAATCTTATAAATGGGCCAGTCTGCTCATTGTGCAAAGTCTACATTCCAACCCAAATTACACATGTTAGACGTGGACTGGATATGAGTTTGAAAATCTTAGCCAAGTTTATAGAGGTAATGCTTAGTTCTATTCCAACATGCAACTAGAAGTTTCCCAATAAGAAAAGGTTAATTTATCATCTTCACATAAAATTGAAAAAAAATTCAGAAACTAGCTTTCTTAGTAAACTCTCAAACGTGGTGAAATTTCTTTAATATAATAGACGTATCACATCCTTTTTTATATAATAAATACTAAATTTCTTGAATATGTGTCCCTTTGTGACTGTTTTCATATAATGTTTCACATCCGAAAACGGAATTTCAAATACACGAACAGTTTCTTCGTTAAGTTATAAAATTCATTGATATTCTGACTTATCCAAAGGGGTAGATACGTTGTTTTTCTAAATCTTTTATATTAACTTCAAATTTGTATGTGCCTGACACGCAAATTTACGGAGATCTAATTAACCCACTTGCCGATATCCAATCAATCTCAAACTTTCCAGATGAATTTGATGTCAATGACAATGCATTCTATCAAGTTTTTGGGGTCGCTGTCACTATCACTGAAAGGCTGATTTTACACACGTTTCTATTATCTCACCGGGATACTATTGAAGTAACTTACCGTAATCCAATAGAGCTGAAATTTGGAAAATAAATTCTTTGTCGAAAAAAATACATTATATCAAGTTTTTGGATTTGTCAGTGTCACTAAAATCCGCTTTTACACATGCTACTATTATCTTTTCGGATGACTTGTTATCACACACTTGCCTTTATCCAATCGAGCTATATCGATAAGATATATTATCAGCTCATAAATTTAATATTGTATTTTACGGCCTACATGAAGGTTGTTTAAAAAAAAAAGTGGACAAATGAGATCACAAACATGCTTTGTTATAGTTCTCAAGCCGCACTCTTCCCCATATTTAATTTTTTTTCTTCTTTTTTTTTTAATTTATAAATAGCGTGGTTAAAATTTAATAATAAACTTTTCCATTTCAACGTAAAAACTTAATGTTTTAAAAATAGACATATTATACTAATTTTAAAATGCATTTTCTACTTACTTTATTATGAGTTAAAAATTTATTTGATATTTTAATAACACACCGCGCATTTAAACCAACTTAAAAATGTATCCCGTGAATAGATAAGTTCTGAGTACGGGTATGACATGAACTACTAAAACTTACAGTGAATTCAACATATTTCCCTTTAATGGCAAGAAGTTGTTATTTTTGTATACTTAAACGTCAAATGCCATTGTAGATATTAATCGAGATAATTTCTTATGGTACTATAATTTTGAGACTGAGAATTTGGTTCTTCAAAATATTTTGAAATGAAAATCTATTTTTTTAACACAGTATTGTTTTATACTATTTATAATGTACAATGACCACATTTTTAAAAAACGAGTGAAATTAGCTCATATTTATGAAGAATTTCTTTCTGATTCCAGATATTCAAATAAAAATACTTAAAAAAAAATCAGTTATTTAAATATTAAGAAAATAAAATGCTCGAAAACCTTGTCAGATCGATTTTCAATTAAAACGCTACTTGATAGCAGTGACGTCAAGAGTTCCTTCCGTTTCTATAGTTATCGTGAGGTGTTTGCCAAATAGTTGGCGTTGATTTGGTCAACAATTTCTATATCCCGTGCAGGTTGGCGTGATTTGCGAGAAACTTGCAAAACTGATTTCAGCTGTGGCGTTTCAAGTCAAGTCATTTTTTTAAGTCAAGCCAATCCATCTTTTGACGTCACATTAGCTTCGAGCTGAATGTGTCGTTTTTCCCACTAAATCTAACAAGCGAATTTTGGTTGCAAATTAAAAAAAAGAAAAAAGGGTAGTGAACAGAAATTTTTGTGTTTATGGTCTTTTCGAAACATTTAGAATTGAATAAAAAAAAACTAAAATGCGGGAATTGTATATTATTTAAAACTATGTATTTTATTACGCAGTTCATTGATAAGTAAGACTAGTAATTTCTCTTATGGTAGGTAATCAATGGTAGGTATGTGCACTACTTATGTGCTACTTTGTGTGTAGTACTTATGCGCATATTAAAATGATCATTTTATCTTACGATTCATTTTCAGTGAAAAGAATTAAAGCTTGTAGGAACGCGACTAAATTGTTCACAGAAATTCAAATGGAGTTGAAATTTAGAGCCATTAAATAAAATCTTGAACACATGTGCTTAAACGCATTAAAACACTATTAAGATGAAATTTTTTGACGGAAACTCTTTTGAAACTTCCACAACTTTGTTATTAAAAAGAATTATTGGTATTTTCCTGAAGAACACCATCTTCTCTAATTGTCTGGGCAATGTCTTTTTTTATAAATCCTTTTAAGAAGTACATCTTTTGTGATAAGATTTAAATTTTACTGGTTAAACGGGAATACTCTGTGATGTATATCCTCTTATTAAAAAATATTCAGTAAGTTTAGCTTTCAGAATATACAACAGAAAGATAAATGTTCAACATTTCTTAAATTTAACACTGCATTAAGAATTTATACTTTTTCACCCTTAGACCAAGGAGCTTTCGCAAATGTTTGTTTAATGACTTGTAAAGCTTTAAACCGAAAATAAGTTCTTTTGATAGATAATTGCTCCTTCAAGTTCATACTCCTTACAAGTTACTCCATCCTAGCTTTTAATTCAAAAATAAAAATCTGAAATTACAAAATAAATATGGTCGTTTGAGTACCATAAAACAGCCAGACTTTGTACCACTTTTGGATGTTTGTAAATAATATCTATATTAATATTTAGTAAATTTAATTAAACTCCTAATTCCACACAGATGCATATTTCAATTTCTAGTTCATATGTTCAAAAATCAACTAATTGTTAGGTTAGGGAAGGGATCTATCATAAATACAAACGAAGAAAATTACAATATATTTACTCTAGACTAATATAAACTTGTGGTTAATAGTTCGATACTTTCTGTGGGCATGTGAGAACGCTTTTGCCTTTCTTTTAAAGTTTCATCTGATACCTTAAGACGGACTATCACCTGGTATTGCCATTCGTTCAACTTTTATTTCTTTATAAAGTATTTTCAATAAACATATTGCGAGCGTTGTACAAAAAGCTTGATATCTGTGAGTTTCACAAACACATGAAAGCGTTATGAATAAAAATGTTTCCTACAAATATGCATATAAATACTTTGATTCGTAAAACTTATCTTTGCATAAGTTTTGTTTTATACAATAATACCTCCAGCAATAAATTCTGAAGCTTTTATAACTTAAAATATTATTATCTTGGCTCCAAATTGAAATGCTGGTTTAACAGGGTTCATAAATTTTTTTAAATGTAAAAAATAAGTAGTTTTTAGGCCCTTTGAAAAATTTTAAGGACCTCTAATAGTTTCGAAGCAGTGACAGTGGCGGCAGAGCCGTAGACTGGGGGACCCCCACCCCTTTGAATTGGAAATCTTGTTTCAAGACATCTCTAATTTTTTTTTCTTTTTTTTTCTTCTTTTTTTTAGCGTAACCTGCTATAAGTATTTATATAAAAAATTATTCTGGTCATAGATGAAAAATATGAGCTTGAGTCTCTTGATTCTGAAAAAATTACGGATGAAAAAATCTCCTCCACGTTGTTAATTAAATATTCGACCATAACCTCCTCCCCCCGAAAAAATCCTGGCTACAGGCTTGAGTGGTGACAATCTAAAGGAAAAAACTATGGTTACGACATATTATTTCTTTAAATTTTTTTTATTTCTATAACTTATAGACAGAAAATCTTATGAAAATTAGTATTAGTAATTAGTATATATTCACATACATACAATATTTCTGCTTTAAAATCTTGTTCTCATTATCTGGCCTAGGTTTAATAGAAGTGTAAAGAGCGTAAAAGTGTTGATTTAATTCCATAGTGGACAAAAAAGTTAAATTAATCAAGTTAATTAGTATGTTAAGTCTAGACTACATTTAAAAAAATTTAATACAATTTATGCTACGAATGAGAGTAAGAATAAGTGTATATATTATAAAAAATTACAACAACTTAAATACTTTAAGTTTAAAATTTATTTAAAAAATTATAATATTATTGAGTTATTTGAATGCTATTCCATTGCACTGATATGAAATAGAGATTGAAAACAATTTATTAAATGATGTATTTATTATAATAATCGAGTATATTATCTGAAAAGCATTTGTTTTATGAGTGAACGGGCAAACATTATTTTTAAAAATTACTTAAGTTGCAGGAGTTATTTAATTTCTTAGTTGTGCATATTTAAATAGAACAATAGAACAAAACAATTCAATTTAATTTATAATGATGTTTATAAAAAGAAAACGCACTTTCATATTTTTAAATTAAAACAAAGGAAAGAAATAGTATAATGAAACTTTATAAAAACAGTTATTTTAGATAAAAGTATGGTGATTTAAAAAATTTTATAAGGGTCAATTACGTGGGACAGTTTAACGATGAATACAAAAACTCACGACGCTTTCGCCTAACATAAAAAAAAAATTATACTTGACATTTCATTTATACTTTAATTTCATTAAGATTGTATTTTTAAAGTTGTTTTTCTTTTGAAAATGATGTATTATAAACATCTACATAATACCCTTTCATAATATTTATACATATCATACAAAATGTCTTCAAGATAACCTTTCATTATAAATAAACACAAAGCAGAAACTTAGTGACTTTTTTATTACTTTTAGATATACAATGAAATGTTACAATTGACATAATCTCGACCTTACCATTGTTATTGAAGAAAGTCTAGTGATAAATAACTTTTCTATTTTAAACATTAAATCTTTTGATGCCATAGTACTTTTTATTAGTTTGTTATCGTTACAATTATCAGGATAGCGTCGCATGTTAGAAAGAGTGGTTTTTAATGCTTGAGTAAACTTGCCAAACTCTGTTTTTCTAAAGTAAATATTCATGGAGATTATTGATGACAAAACCACTAAAATTCGAGGTTTTCAAAATAATGTATACAAACGCATAACATCCTTTATAAATTGTTACGATGTGCAAGATGGCAATTAAATTAATTAAAAGAATATAATATTTTGATTTTTCGTTAAAATTGATCAAGTAGGATACCATGAACAATTTAAAATGCATATATTTTCAATTTAAGATAATAATAAATAAAAAAAAGAAGTATTGCTCAATTTTTCTGGCTCATTTAAAACCTAGTCACGTTTTTCCTGATTCAATAACCATACAGAAGTTATGTTGTCATCAACAATAATATGTAAAATGAATAAAGAAAAGCCTAAAAACGTATATAACTTAGTTAAATATGCATCAGAATTATATGCATAGTAAATAAACAGATGACTGCTATTCTATCTGGTTTGCAATTTGTAATAACAAAATATTTGCATTAAAATATTAATATTTATGATTCTAGAGGATTGCGTTGAATAATTTTTATATTAAAATAAAAACAATGAAATTATAGATTTTTTGGTACTTAAAATAAAATAATATTTTACATTTACATTCTGAGCATATAACTGTTAAACTATATTAATAATTAATACTCTGGCATGTTCCATGTCAATTTTTCTTCATTTGTCAGTTTGGCAATGAAATATGAGGGCACTCAATGAATAACAGCAAAAAAAGTGGAATAGTCATCAATTTTTTTTTTTTTTTTTTTTTTTTAATTTATGTTTACGTGACACTTTAAAGAAAACTATGCCAATGAGCTGTCTGTTTGTCGATATTCTAATATTTTGATTTAAATTAAACCACCTATATATTTTAATGGACTTACTATTCTTGTACAAGATTCAATATATGTTAATTAATAAGTAAGTGGATTGTAACTTAAAATTATAATAGTTTCATTTTATTTTATGAGAACCCATTTAAATTAATTCATTTTAACACACTTTTATTCCTCAAATTTTTACTTTAGATTTGAAAGGATAGTTACGGAAACAAATTCTGACAAACGAATTTTTAAAATTAAAAATAATATTACGCTCAATTTAATTTGAATAAAATATTCACATTCTCCTCAAAAGTTCTGTGCCAACATTTCGTGTTTTTTTTTTCATGTACAACTTCAAAACAATAATAAACAAAAACTACTGCGAAATAAACAAAAGTTTATTCTAAGCTTAATTGGGTGTACGTTTTAATTTTTCCTCGCTCTCTTAACCATTTAGACTGTTTTAAGACTTCTTATATACATGCAAATTTAAAACCAGATGCAAACGAAATGCTAAAAAATATATTTATTTACTTTCCATTTAACAACTAATTGAAAACCATTAAGTCGAGCAATACATCCGCTGCCATTCTAACTTTGACTATCATCACCATCTTTAACGTACATTTAAATTCCTAATTACAAAGAAATAGCAAATGGCCTCTGAATAACTTGAATTGTTACAAAATTTAAAATGCATGATAAGGATGAATGAATTCTATACAATTTTAGTACTGAATTACCAGCATAAAAAAGTTTTATTCTGTAAGTGTAAAAAATAGACTAGTATAATTTGAATATTTTGTGTTGACTTTATATTATATCTAGATGAGTGATCCCTGTTTTAAAGATTCATTAATGTATATGGATTCTATAGCTTTTGACACTTTACGAATCAGACGAGTTTTACTCGCTAATAGGTTATTTCGAACCTTTCTCCTTTTATGGGGTATCGGAAGGCTCTATCTAGTCCATGTTAAAAAAACCTTTTTTATGTACCTTTTTCTCAGAAACTACTCATAGCATTGGTTTGAAAAAAATTCAGCCAATATTAATACACTTTTACATAAACTGAGGTATGGTTTTGTAAATATATATATATATATATATATATATATATATATATATATATATATATATTTGAAATTTTTTTATAAAATTTATATATTAAAAAAAAATCCATGATAATGAACTTGAAAAAAACAACTAATCAACATTTCTCTAAAATTATATGTCTGTTTGTGTAAAAGTACTATACCGTACCAGGAAAATAAATTCAAAGCAAAATATTGAGTAGATCCTAAGTAAAAGGTACATTTGTTTGAAAAAACAGCGTTTAAAGTACAAAGTAGACGTGGTTTTTTTTTTTTTTTTTTTTTTTTTTTTTAAAGGTTTGTTATTTTTTCAAAAAAATATTTTTTTAAAAAATGCTTCGAATGAGCCCATTTCCCACCAAATTAAACCATTTTGAAGATAATATTTCAAATACTGTGATGCGTTAAAATCCTCAAAATGGATTCAATTTGGCTTTCCAACCCCCCCCCCCACCCCCTTTAATACAACACCATCGAGAAACAAACATTCCCCCACTCTCCCCCTCTCCCTTCGCCCTTCCCCTCACATCGAGGAACAAAAAAAAATTCGCAACAATACAAATCCCTTAGTAAACAACATTTTATGGCTGTCTTCAGGTGGGAGTTTCTGGAACTTCCATTGAGTTGTAATTTAAAAATATCAATTAAAAATAACTCATTAAAATGAAAAGATCCTTGCTTCATTTTAACACAATTTTATTCCTAAAATTTTTACTTTTACCCTGAATGGATGATTCCTGAAACATATCCTGACAAACGAACTCCCTTTTTAAAATTAAAAGTAATATTATACAGAGCTGAATTGTCAGAAGCAAATTTAGAAGTCAAATATTACATATGCTCAAATTTCAGATTTATCCGAATAGTGGAACTTAGTGTGTCTGTCTGTCCGCCTATAGAAACTAACTCTTTGTTTTATTAGTATAGATATGTTTTATCAATTGAATTATTAATTAACAAATAAGTTTAAAGAGTTATAGAAAAAACCTTGGGACATTTTAGTTTTCCTTAACAAATTAAGTAAAATGCCTATCATTAGATTAATTTTGTATTAATCCAATTTACTATCAAAATTAATGTTCTCTTTATTCAATCTAATAATTTGAGATTATACATACCTGAAAGGAATTTTGTTTCATAATTATTATGTAATAATATTAAGTTTTTTTTTTTTTTTTTTTTTTTTTAAATGCTATGCAATAAACTAATTAAATTAAGGAAAAGCACTAAAATTAAATACAGATTTAAATAAATATTTTCCTAGCTTTTAAGTTTTAAAACTACTCTAGAATAGTGAACAAGTTATTAAAAAGTTAATGTAAAGAAAAACAATATATATTCAATGCATTGAACAACTAAAATATATTTTTTGGTATAATATATTTTTAAGTTGGAGAATATTATTGAAAAAAAGGTAACAATACTCTTTAAAATATTGTTTAAAGTATGTGCCTCAAGCATACTACGATAAAATATAATTATCAATTTTTTTCAGTTAATCACCAAAGGGGATAGAATTAACAATTCGTCTTATGAAAGGTATAATTATAAAGTTGGTGGAAGAAACATATACTTTCGACATTTTTTCATTCTTATGATTTTCGTACTATACAAAGAAGAAATAAGAAATCCCTTTTTGGACCATTATTGAGCTTTCTATATCTGATGGATGATAACGAAGATTGTTAATGTTTTTCCAACTGTTATTTTATTTTTTAATATTTTTCTTAGTAAAAATGCAGAAAATATTTACAGCAAATATTTCTCAAACGTAACTGTAATAAGTAACACAGGCCAACAAAAAAAAAATTTGGTGCCCAAGATTTTAGAACTGATTTTAGCCATATTTGGGATGCTAAATCTAAATATGAAATCAGTTTTTCTCTCAGTTATACTTTTTTAGATCAGTGCTTCTTTAACGTGCAGCTCTACGCGAAATGTGCAATTCTAATTTCATTTTATGAAGTCCTAAATCACAAATACAAGGGTTGGCTATTATTTCTGTTTAGTATATATTACTGGAATCAATCGAAACAATTGTAGCAAATGGAATTTTCATAATTTAGTTTATGCAAGACGCCCGACCCTTCATTCAGAGGAAGTACCAATACCAAAGTTTCCTCAGCTACCAAAGCTCTCTAAGAATGAGTATAGTCCCTCTGATCAGCCTTCTGATATTAATGAAGATGATAGTGAATATGATGGTGTATCTTCATTTCCTCAACATTTTAACCAATATGAATTAAATGACCTCACAAGAGATCTCAACTTTTCAAAATGAAGTATCTGAATTACTGGTTTCCAAGTTGAAAGGGAAAAAAGTTATTGGAGCAAGGAACCAAAATTAGTTTTTACCGTACAAGAGAAAAGGATCTGCTATTGTTCTTCTCTCAAGAAGGCAAACTTGTAGCTTCTCCCGAAATTAGAGAATTCCTTGAAAAAATGGGTCTTCCTGAATGTTTTCTAGATAATTGGCGCCTATTTATTGACAGCTCAAAGCAAAGTTTGAAATGTGTCCTTCCTTTAACACAATGGAAACAAATGTGGTTCAATACTAATTACTCACTCAACAAAAATGGCAAAAACGGCAATTTCCAGATTGGCAAGTGGACACACGAAGAGTCTCTTGTACTCTGAGGGTAGAAAAACTTACCCTGTCTGTTCCAAATGTGAAGCCCAGCAGGTCTCTGCCGAACATATCCTGGACTGCTTGGGTCTTTCCAAAGAGGACTTATACGCTACACCACTTCTTGTCATCGACTTTTTGAGGATCAAAAATTTGTTGGATCTTGTCTGACTTCGTCAGACAGGTGGAGGATAAGAAACAACAACAACAAAAATGAATGAAGAATATAACACCATAGTTTTGGTTTTGGAGAACATAAAGAATCATGAATATCAATGGATGATTTTTGTGGACTTAAAAATGGTCTCTTTGGACAGCAAAGTGGCTGCACAAAATCTCCTTGCTACTTGTGCTTCTGGGATAGCAGAGATTTAACCACCACTGAGTTAAAAAAGAGTAGCCAAACAAAGAAAACATGGACGTACGGGGGGGGGGGGATTTCATAAACGATCTCTTAGTTGAACTAGAGATAATCATCTTTCCTTCCCTACATATTAAACTGGACCTTATGAAGCAGTTTGTAAAGATTTTTGATAATAACGAATCAGGCTTTGCATATATAGAGAGGGAGGGGGGGATGTCACAGTTGAGTACGGAAAAAAACAAAGCGGGAATATTTCAATGCCCACAAATAAGACAACTCATTAAAGATCCTGCCTTCGTAAATTCGATGAAAGAGACTGAACGAAATGCCTAAACTTCACTTGTTGCTGTTGTCAGAAATTGTCTGGGCAAACGCAAAACTGAAATTATGTTGATTGGTATAAAGATGGTTAACACTTTCAAATCCCTTGATTGTAACATGAGTATTAAGGTTGTTGAGGTTAGGTGAGTTAAGGTTACAGTCACTAAAACCTTTTTCCTGAAAATTTAGGAGACATCAGTGACGAATAAAATGAAAGATTTTACCAGCATATTAAAACTATGGAGGACCGCTAACAAGGAAGATGTGATAAGCACATAATGGCAGATTACTGCTGGAGTTCAAAAAGGGACTGTTCCAATATACATTCAAGAATGTCACGGAAAAGAAATTCCTGAAGTGTTCATTGACTATAGTTAGTTTCATCGATGAAATTTTCCTCTATCTTTGTATATAATGATATCTCTAAAATATAATAATTCAATTTCCGTGTTACGTTTTTTATTTGATCCATGTATTTAACTTAAAATAGTGTACTGTATATTTGGGTAATTCTCTGCTGTGCACACGAGGCATTTTGGCTCTTTTTCTACTCGGAAACAAGTTAGAATTCTAAAACTATGATGAATCTAAAAGTTATGTGTTTGCTCTATGTAACTCTAGTTGGTGAAAAATTTATATTGAAAAATTATTATTTAATCGAGGTCAAATATACATTTAAATGCCACCAACGCACAAGTCCGTGAGTCGGTGGATAAAAATGCATATTTGATCTAGTTAAAGTTATTATTTTTCCATATAACTTTGTCACCATGTCATATTATATCAAATAAAAACATAACTATTAGATTCATCTTAATTTTATAATTCTTATCTGTTTACGAATTAAAAAAAAAAAAGCCAAACTGTCCCGAGCGTCAGCCAGAGAATTGACCATTTCATTAACATGTTATATCTTAGGAATTCGAGCTCCTAGGCAAAAACTAATGCCATATTTGAATTCTGGGCATCAAATTCATATGAAATCAGCTCCAAATACACCGGCACCAAAACCAGTGCTGACCTGTGTAATTTTATAAATATACGTTATCGAAAACGCATTCTAATGCTCCAAAAAATGCACTCGAAATAATAAACTTTTGCTTGGATTTTTTTTTATATATATATATATATATATATATATATATATATATATATATATATATATATATATATATATATATATATATATATATATATATATATATATATATATATATATATATATTTATAATTATTATTATTTTTTTATTTATTTATTATTGTTATTATTATTTTCTAGTCACCGTCATTGCCGTTCCAGGGTAGGCTTTTATAGAATTCCACCCTTAGCCACCGAAATATTTTCCATTATATATTATACATTAAATTAATTAGGAATATTATTTCAAATTTCTTAATAAAAACAATGGGAATTAAATGGCAAATTTTTTTTCCAAACTTTTTTTCAATTTTTGGGCAGATGGGTAAAAATATTTTTTCCTAGTCCTTCCTCCAAATAAATATCTATTTACGGCATTGGTTACTATATTCGTTTTTTTCTTCTTAAGAAAAAGTAACACTTTTTACCTTACATTTTTAATGTTGAATAGGATATTTTTAATAATATGCTTGCTTAAATGGGTTTGAAACATTTAAATAAAGTTTTAAAACGCACACACAGAACCAGTTGTAATACAGGGATTTCTAAAAAAAATTCAACTAATCTTTAAATACCAAAACATTACAAATATTTAAGTAATTGGAACACTCTGAAAGGTAATTAAGTAATTCTTTTGCGACGATTTTTTTAACTTCCAAATCTATGCATATGAAAAAATAATAAATAAATTTTATTTTAAACAATTCATGTTTCTTTTTACTTAAAACCTCAACCCTTAATAAAAGATTATTTTCTACAAGTTACTTTTCTGTTAAAAACGAAAGCTACCTAATTTTCAAATTCATTAAAAACCCAAACGATTATATCAATTGCATTTTTCATATTATTAGCTGCTTCTCTAAGATACATTATTCCTTGTAAATACTAGGTCAATATATTTTATTACATATACCTAAACTTTAATTTCTGAGAACACTCATTCTACATTTTTACTTAAGCTTTATAATTATATAATGTGATGATATTTAACAGTAAATAGTTACAAATAGGGTGGAGTTGGTTCTGGGCAAAATCTGTTGTGCCACATCTAGAGTATACAGTGCAATTCTGTTCATATCATCTTAGGAAGGATAAGAATGTGCTAAAAAAATTTCAGAGTAGATAGGAAAATTTTTGCAGTTGTAACTCGATATTTTATCATTGTTCTAGAATGGTCTGCAATGCACGTTTAACTACAATGAAAAAGACAGATTAAAAGATCGTGCATACTAGTTTATAATAAATGGTGTCAAAAAAAAGTATTAGAATGAGTAATTGACACGATTGCGAAAAACTTTCCACAAAGTTTTCAATTCCTAAACAGAGGAAGTTATAGAAGTATTATTTTCAAAGTAAGTTAGAATCTTTCAAATTATTAAGCACAAAAACAAATGGTGCAATTTTAAATAAAAACTTATTCGCTACGTAGTTTCAAAACAAGCAATTAAAAAAAGGAGTAGAAATTATCCTGTCGCACTTTAAATTAATACTATATAATAGAATTTTGATGCATAGCACATTATACAAAGATTTTTTTTAATTTCAAGCTAAATACCGATGTTTAGTTGCATTATGTGTTTAAAAACATCCAAAAATATAGACACGTAAATATTAGGTATTTAAATTTTGATAGTATAAGGCAAAATTAAATATAAAGCTTTCCAACTTTAAGAACGTTTCCAACGTTTAGTTGTAGCTTTTAGAATTTTCACTCGTAATTAATGTACTTAATGGAATTAATATGGCGGGCTGATTCAGATAATAAGCATGCTAAATAAATCTCAACTCCTTACATGCATTACTTATGAAGATACTACCATACTAAACACGAAAACACTTACTGAAATATAGTTTTACCTTTTTTTTTTATATATACATAAACATTCAAAAACGTCAACTTCACAATTATACTTAACACAAGTAAGACCACTTACCTAGCTGACAATGTTGCTGGTCTCTCTGGGGATTCCAGATTCATCTTCGAACTGTTACCATTCTGTCTTATTTCTGGTACCAAAGTGGACCCCATTTTAGCTTCATTCCCATTTCTCTGAGTGGCATCACTAGACGAGCAAACGATTCTACTTTCCACCAAACTCTCCTTCAATTTCCTAACATTTTCATCAGTCACCGACTCTCTTCTTCGTCGCACCATGGGAGAATCGGAATTAGGTATCAAGTTAGTAATTCTTGTGGTTCGTGCTACGCCCTCCTCGCTGAAAGTCGTCACCAATCTCGTCGTAAAACCATTTGGTACCTTGACTAATATCTCGACCTCCTGGTCAACTGGCAAGTCCTGGAGACACCTTAAGCACTGTTCGTAAGGTAAGTTTTCTAGTTCTTTGTTGTTGACTTTTAAAATAGTGTCTCCTGGTCTTAATAAACCAGTTTTAAAGGCTTCACTCCCTCGTATTAATTCTCCTATTACAAGTCCACGGTTCTGGAGCTTGGGTGAAACGGCAATTCCAAGTCCGTTGCTTGTGTGTTTGGTTAAACGCACGACTATGGTTGTAGGCCAACGCTTCGTAGGGCTTTCCATGTTAATAAACTTAGCAAACTCTTTCACTGACTAAAATTCTGTGTTACTCTTTTACTGGGTTAAATATGTCACTTCCCTTATGTTATAAACTGTTTCGGACATATGAGATTGTTATTGCATGATATTTTGTCGAAACTAGGAAGTTCATGCATTTCGGAAATTATTTGGAAACGTACATCTGAACAATGTTTATTATTGCTCTACTTTAAAAACAAAATTTATAAAATCCAGCTTTTAACACTTTTTTTCAAACTTTCTATCTACCAAAAAGCATATGTTAGTTAAAGACTAAATTGAGTTTTTTCTGTTGTTGAATGAACATTAACTTTATCTGATACAATTTTAAATAAATGCTGATGAACTCACTTTTATAAGCAAATCATAACATAAATAAAACACTCACATTCAGTCATCTTTTGAAAATTGCAAGTATCAAAAACACTTGCCAAAGAAGTTGAAAGAGTTTCCAAATATTATTCGGTTACTAGTTTCAAACCTTGCTTAGAATAAAAAATTCTGATGAGAAGTTTATTTTTTGTTTTAGAATGACTTCAACCATAAAGAAGGAGTTGTTCTAAGAAAACTTCACACACCCAGCAGTTACTCACAATGGATAAAACTACAAAATTTTAATTAAAAAAACAAAATACTATAATTCATACTTAATTTTATAATGTCTATCTTCGGTCATCATTTGTAGTTCTGCCATCTCAACCAATATACTTTAATTTTTTTTCGATTTAGATAAAACGAAACACTAAACAAAAACTTTTGAAAAATTACCAATTTGTGCCTTGAATAAAAACTTGCCAAAACCGTTTTCAAGAAAGATGAATTTCAACCTGTTGTCTTCAGGAAAGTGGAAGCGATGAGATCTGCTGCTTGTGGATAAATGTTTTGGAGAATTTTTGAGCGGAGCTCGTTTTTAGCCGCGCGCGCGTTTCTAAAAGAGCGCTCCAATCGGAAAGCCGGATGAAACTGTGGGAGGAGTGAAACGAATATGCGCAAAAGTAAACTGCAAGATGAATATCGGAACGTTAACCACGTGACCTGTCGAAAATTGTGTAACTTTTGTTTTTATCTGAAGATAAGGAAGAGGTAACGTATTCATTTACTAAGATAAGAGAGAAGTATTTTTTAGATGACTAGTGAGAATATGTGAGTGGATATTTTTAATTTTGGTTAGAATTACATCATTTTTATAAATTTCCAAGGATGTTTTTAAAACTAATTTTGCCAAATTTTGCCATTTTCAACTTTTTTTTTTTTTTTTTTTTTTTTTTTTTCCATCTTGCTTGGCAGTAAATAAAAGTAACCAAGATATCCGGATCCAAGATTGACCGGAAAAAATACTAATAAAAAAACTGAAAAGAAATTTTAAAGTTATTTGAAGAGAATGTAGGTCACAGATTTCACAAATTTTCCACCCAAATATATTTTTAAAATAAAAATTTGCAGGGCATCCCAAACAAATTATTGCAGAGTTTTAATTTATTTTTATTAGAGATAGGCTATTGATGTAGACTACAAAAATACTCAAAACAAAGCTAGGAATCACAAAAAGGAATGAGATAATTTAATGAGTAATATATTTAAATTATAGAATTTATTGAAAAAGTTTAGAAAAAGTTAGTATTATGGAAAAGTTGTCAAAAAAGTGTTCCTGATATCAAATCACAATATTAATAATAAAAATTAACATGAATCACATCATTAAAACAGCCATCTTCGTTATAATGTCTATATTACCTCAATCAGATATATCATTTTGAGTTGTGCATCACATTTATTGATTAGTTTTATTTCGATTAACAATAATGATAATATTAATTTTTTACATTAATGTTATTTGACTTGAGTAACACTACTATAATTGACCTTTTATCTCTATATGAATTGCATAAAAAGTATAGATTTGTAGTTTTTATTCATATAATTATACGTTATTTTTCAGTTAATTACCTTACTATGAATATTTTAGCAGTTTACTCTGATAGTTAAAATATCCATGTAATAACCTTTTTAGGGACTTCCTGCATACTTCTAAATTGAACTACGTAACAAAAATTAATTTCTTTTCTGTATTATAACTTTTTGGCTTCTATGATTAGTAATATTGCTTATTATAATATTATCCAGTAGTGCCACATCATAGTTTTAAGTTCAATTTCTTATAATATTTCTTGTATTTTGAATACATTTAGTTCAATGATAATGTGTCATAAATTCATGAAATATGTGCTTTTATTTAAAAAAATGTATTTCTTTTATTTTTATCAAAAACTATTTTTTATGCGTTATTTTAAAGCTATTGGATATATTGAAAAAAATAATAATAATAATTCACTTTTAATTAAATATTCATTAATATTCATACCAAAAATTATACAAACAATTTACTTAGGGGATTTTTGTGAAAATCAAAATTATTGAAAATTATGAGTTCATTATATAAAAAATGAGTTATTAAGTTATTATTCAAAGTTTGCTTTGTATCAATAGTCGTATTGTATTTCAAATAAAAATCTTCAAAATTATAGAACGTTTTAATTCAACGAAAAAAACTTATTTATCATAAATTATATAATTGCAAAATTTAAAATAAAAAAGTAATTTAAAATTGCACAAAAATTTCTTATCTATAAAATTAAAACTTAAAAAAATTAAGATTGTTTTAGGAAAGTTTAAAATATTTATGTTTTCACTTCTCTTTCAATTCTTTGTTAATAGTTTAATTTTATCAAAGTTTTCTAAACCTAACACAAATAAAAAGTGAAACGTTCTCCTTTGATACCGTTTACATATAGCACAGGAATAAGTAGTATTTGTAGTGTTTTAAAATTCGGTATTCACTTAACTATTTTGTGGAGAGCTACTTGAAAAGATGTGTTATCATGCATGATTGACAATTAAGGAATTACTTCTATATTTATAGACTATCGGTTACATACATTACTCAGATGTTGTAACAATGCAATTTATGAAACATTTCAAGTTTAAAACACACTTTTCTGAAAAACATCAAAATGCCATTTTCCCCTCTTTCGAAGTTAACCTTGGAAATTAAAAATTTAATAATATGAAATATCTAACACTTTTCCTCAACATCTTTGTGAGTAATTTTCAATATTACAGCACTTCCTGTATTAATAATTTACAAAACTTACATAATTTTATATTTTACATCATTTCTTGTATTTTATACTTTGCAGCCAGTCATGTGTTTCATATTTTACAACTTTTTAAAGTGTTTAAAGATTTAGAAAACAATATCAGGAATTTATGTAAGATATTCAAAACGTGTATTCATGCATGATAAATATCATTGGAAAACATGACACGATAATTAGATTTTATTATATAAAAGAACTAAATATTTATATATATTTGAAATCCCTTTATATCTCAATCTGCTCTGCTGATGTTGTTGTTATATAGCATTGGGTTTCATTTGAAACCGAGGTTCATTTGTTCAATCAAGTAAAAATACCGTATGTTATTACTTTCAATTACCCATGTGTATACATAGGGTAATGAAAGTATAGTATTCGGTCAAATTCCCCCCCCCCCCCCCCCGTCCTTTCTTTTTTTTTTTTTTTTTTTTTTTTTTTTGGCATTTCTCCACGTTTTGGAACATCCTGAATTCAAAAAAGGGATCAAGAAAGAATGTCTGTCTGTGCATCCGTGGTCAGCATAACTCTCGAACAAATTGACTTACTATGTTCAAATTTGGTGTGCGGGTTGGTGATGGCACAAGGACCTACCATTAAGGTTTTCGTCAAAATCATGCTAAATTGATAGAGATAAACTAAACTTTGATATAAAAATTGATAGAGATAAACATTTATTTAGTAATATAAATTTTAAAAAAATTGTGGTTAATGTAAATTTATATTAGAAAAAAATTCTTTTGGATTTTGCAATTTAAAATATTAACACTATAAAAATCCCATGTTTAATATGATTTTAAAGTACTATAATGAAAACGCTTTAATTTATAACACATTAATTATTTCAAAGAGTAATTGACAAAAGTTAAGTTATTTAATTGAAATATTTGTTTCATAATTATACAAAATGAACAATCTGTTATTATTGAGTTATAAACAAAGTATTTAGTATTTACAAATTGCTGCTTGATTTACAAATAATAGGTACCAACAAACTAATGCTTTAAATTAAAAATCAATTCTCTTAAACTTTATGTTATTATAGCTCTTATTATTTAAATTAATTTGCATTGAATTCTAGAAAACAATAGAAATCACTCAGTTTTCACTTCATTTTTAAATAAAATCTTATCTTGCACAAAACTGCTATTTTTATCTTTAGCTCACTGAACATAAAAAGGGGAAAATCTTTAATGTATTGTAAATCATTCAAAGTGCTGACAAAAATTACCGACCTTTAAAGTGTTTTAATCATTTTTTAATAAAAGAGTGATCTTTACAAAAGAGATAAGCAGGCCAGTCTTGAAATATACTCTTAGAAGTAAATTAAAGATATATGGTAATTACCATAGACATAATTAATCAATAGGAGCAGCTGAAATCCCAAGGTAGTTGAGTATTTGCAATTAAAAGTGTCATTGTTCATTTCTTGGTGTGGATAAGTGATTAATTGACTAGACTCAATTATGATATCAGGGTCTGTAAATATCTATTCTTATTTAGCAAACGTGTCATTATTGAAAAAAACTGCATTTTTTTCTCAAATAGTTTTGTGCAGAAGAGTAGTTTAATTTTTATGTGGTGAAATAGTAAGGCATTGGTAGAATTAACAAACTAAAAAAATCCTGGATTTACTATTTTAAAAATGCAGTTTCTTAATTTTAATTCTTAATTAAAATTATACATGACAAAGAAGCTTTTATGTTCTTGATTATTAACAAAGACAACTGTAGTTATTTAAACGGCTTGTATAAATAAAAAAGAAAATTAATCTTCGGAAAGTTCTCTATGCATGATGTGAATGATATGCTTAAAGCTGTTGGTTTAAGTTTAAGCATTAAAGTGAGTATGTAATTTCATCTAAACACTAATGTACCATTTAGTTTGTAAACTATAATTCCTTTTCCATTTATGGCTGGAAATATAAAGCATTTACTCCAAATGCACGGAATACGTAAACACGAATATACCATTTGATTTGTTAACTATAATTAATTAATATATCATTTAGGTTCGATATATAAGGCGCATTTATGCCTTATATATCTCAAAAAGTGATATGATTAAAATTTCTAGACAGAAATTTATGTGTATACAGGGTGTCCCAAAAGGTCATGTCCAAACGGCACACATGTTTGTGTCAGGTCATGAGGAAGCAGAATTACATAGGAAAGGGGGGTAGGAAACGCGATTTTGACAGTGAAATTGCATCGTAACCGTCACGCAAAGAAAAGATAACAAACGGTGTAAAAAATCTTTAATTTACAACAAAACAGTACCGAATTAAAAAGAAGAATGCTACAACTCTAGTAAGTGCTCAAAATTGGCCCCATCAGCTGCGATGCATGCTTCGCATCGGCGCAGCAGGGAATCGCGAACTCGTTCGAATCGGCCAGTAGTCCCCCGGACACGTGCCGCCGCTTCAAAGATACGTGCGATGAGGTCCATGTCCGATGGAACAGGTGTCTCGTGCACCAGACACTTCAGGTATCCCCAGAGGTGAAAATCCAGGGAGTTGAGGTCCGGGGATCGTTGTGGCCACGATACAGGGCCGGCTCTGCCAATCCAGCGATTTGGGTACGTCAAGTCCAGGAACTGACGTACATTCCTGTCGAAATGTGCGGGAGCCCCATCATGCTGGAACCACATGTTGAGGCGTGTCTTTGCGAGAACATCCACTAACAACGTGGGCAATACTTCTTCGAAACAAATGGCGTACGAAACCCCGTCTAGGCGTCCAGACATTACGTATGGACCAATCAGCATGTCACTAATAATTCCAGCCCAGGCGTTAAAGCTGAAACGGTATTGGTGATTGTGAGACCATGTGACATGGGGATTTACAATCGACCACACATGCATATTGTGCTGATTGAGGACACCATCCCGGAAAAAGGTAGCTTCATCGGTGAACAGTATTCGTGATGGAAATTGTGGGTCTGTGATCCTTGCCTGTAAATACCAACATGCGAATGCCACACGTTGGGGATAATCAGCATCGCTTAGCGCCTGCACCGTTGTATGTGGTACGGATGTTGGTGATCTTCCCGCAGTATTCGCATAATGGAGAAGCGACCGACATCTAGGTCGCGTTCCACAACGTGGATACTTGTACGCGGATTCCGTGTAAATGCGTCTAATGCAGAGTTTTCGATGTTCGGTGTCCTTGTTGTACGTGGCCGGCCGATGTGGCTGCTGATTCTGAACGATCCTGCCTCCTGAAATCGGCGATGTAATTGTTCGAACAGTCTATGGTCGGGTACACGTCGGTTCAGGAACCGTTGTCGATACATGCGTACCGCTGCTCGTTCATTGCCATCTACAGCGCCATACACGTAATGCATGTCTATCAATTCTGCATTGCTGTACTGGTTCATCCTTTCTCTGCAACGTCATCACTTCGATTAATCCGATTGTCCGCGCTTTCATCTGCTAGCGCTTATTGCCCTCTAGCGGATTACAATCGCGTTTCCGACCCCCCTTTCCTAAGTACTGCTTCCTCATGACCTGACATAACCATGAGTGCCGTTTGGACATGACCTTTTGGGACACCCTGTATACAGCGTGTCCCTGTATAACCTAGCCGACCTTTATTTTCTACACCGTTGGTCCTAGATGCATAGTCCCAATTGAAAAAATGTTTTAAATAGTTAAAATAGTTTTACTGAATAGTTTTTAAGTTAGCAAAGGGGTTGGTGTAAAAATTACGGATTGTAAATTTTTATACGGTCCCCAGTTCCCCCAACTCATATTTAGAAAACTGTTGCCCATGAAAAACATTTCAAATAAAAAAAAAAAAAATGAAATTTTTTCGACCAATAGCCACCGTGTTATTGGAGTTTAAAGTTTTAACGCTATTTGGGGGGCCCGTACATAAATTGAAATGATAAAATATCGTCTTATCGGAATAACAACGAGCTTCTAGTCCATTGACGGTCATGCACGTATATATACGTCATACGATCCCCAGTTTTTCCAGCAATACACAACATTTTTAAATTTATAAATAAAATTTAAAATAAAATATTTTTTAGATATTTCCTATCTAAAACAAAACAAATAAAAAATAATTAAAAAAATATATGTATTTGAATTAGAAATATAATTTAAAATTATTGCAGGGAAAACAACAATTTCGCCCATTCCCATGACCGTCAGTGGGCTAGACTAGGTTTGACTATGGCAAATAAGTTGTTGTTCATCGCCTAAAACATTACACTTTTTGACTAGAAACTGCTTTTAAAAAAAAGTTACAAATTGTACAACACATAATAAACAGCAAACATACTTATAAACAATTTTAATTAAGTAATTTTAAATAATAACATAATCAGAAAACAGCGCTTTTTGTTAACACAAACAAAAATAAAAGGTGATAGAATGAACAAAGGGAAAAGGATAAATAACCTCTTCCTTAATTACATATGCTCGAAGTGTTTTCCTTCGACTAAAATACCTAAGCGCATACGTAATTCAAATTCATTTTTAACATTTTTCAGCATTACAGGCCTAATACACCTGGCAGCGGATAAAATTCGATTCTCCAAATCTAATAGACTCGTCGATTCTTTTTCATAGACCTTGCTTTTCAAAAATCCCCAAAGAAAGAAATCTAAACGATTTAGATCTGGAGAACTAGGAGGCCATTCTATCTTACCTCCATAGCCTTGAAACCCACCCCACAAGGCAGGAAGCTGTCTTGTGGGATGGTGCACCATCCTGTTGAAACCACATCTTTTTAAGGTCTGCTAACACGACATAGTCATCCAGAAAGTCAAATAAAGGTCCCTGTAACAGTTTCTCATACTTTTTAAGGAATTATAGGAATTTTATGGAGAATGCGACCCCTGCACAACACAAGAGTGTGAATTTGTTCTGCCTCGACAGATTTCATTTTTGCTTTGAAAATACGTAATCCAAAGATTTTTGTTAGTTTCAGGGAGTATAGCACCTATTATCTCTTTAAAACGAGTTTAGCATCCACAATTCACTACAGATATTGATAGATCGTATTCATGCGTTTGATTTCAGAATAATTTTCCAAACGCAATTGCTTTTTCTCTGTATTTCAATTTGTGTACATGCCCTTAAAATATGTTAATGACCATGGGTGTAAAGTGGTATAAGTCACTAAATTTGATTTTTCATATCTCCATGAATATTGGTCGTACAAATTTCGATTTTTTTTTTGTTTGAAATGTTTTTTCATGGGCAACATTTTTCTAAATATGAGTTGGGGGAACTGGGGACCATATAAAAATTTACAATCCGTAATTTTTATACCAACCCCTTTTCTAACATAAAAACTATTCAGTAAAAATATTTTAGCGATTTAAAACATTTCCTCAATTGGGACTATGCAACTAGGACCAACGGTGTCGAAAATAAAGGTCGGCACAGGTTATACGGGGACACACTGTAAAAAAAAAAAAAAAAAATATATATATATATATTTTTTTTTTTTTTTTTTTTTTTTTTTTTTGATACTTTGAAATGGCATTAACTTTTAAGGAAATATATTTTCTTGTTTTAAAAAATTATTTCAAAAAAGTACTTTTTTAAAAACAAAGATATTTTTTAAACCTTAAAACTCATTCTATGATAGCATCCTGTTTCTGTAACTGTACTGGATAGTATCTTGTCACTGTACATTACTAAGTTTCAGAAACTTAAATATACATATTTTTTGTTTGAAGGTAATCGTTGAAATGAGATGATTTTGGGAGGCTTATTTTAACAAAATTAATATTTGTACTTAAACAAGTTTTCGGAACTTTTAATTACTAAAATAATTATAAAGTGAAACATTTAAGTATCTTTGACGATTAAAATGTTATGATTCAAAAACTATAGCATATTATTTTTCAAATGGCCATCGCAATGAAATTAAAATTGGTCTACTATATCACGGGAAAAGACTCTAAAAAGCGATTTGATAGAAATCAATTTATGTAAAAAATGGACAATAAGGAAAGAAAAAGAGAAAATAATTTTTAAAGAGTAAACATAAACAAATGGTTCGAACAGTGTGTTAAAGTTTTTATAGTGTTCATAAAATTATTTATTTTGTTAAGAGCACTGATCTTGCTAAAACACTCTTGTATTAATTACTTTCATTGAATCATATGTATACATAGAGTAATGAAAGTATAGCATTCGCTTTTTTTTTTTTTTTTTTTGCATTGTTCCACGTTTTGGAACATCCTGATTTCAAAAATAGAAAAATATATGTCAATGGAATGTGCCAGTGATCAGCATAACTTCCAAACAAATTGACCTAGGATGTTCAAATTTGGTGAGACGGGTTAGTGGTGACCATGAGACCTATCATTAAGGTTTTCATCAAAATCGCGCATGCGCATAAGGTAACTACCATTGAAAAAAACATGTTTTCCAGTGATTGCTAAAAAACAGGTCTAACGATTTTGATAAAAATCACTATGGTAATGTCTCTTAAGATGTCTGAACATCCCCACTTCTGAAATTCCTTTAAAATGCTTTAATGGAATAAAAAGTTGAAAACGAACGCCTTCAACACAGAGTTTTCTTTCCTTGAGCATAGCTCATCAATTATCATTTTTTCTCCACTCCTCAGTTTTACTTATATAAAAGGATAATATAAGAATTATTGAACAGTATATCGCCAAATGCATCATTTTGGGATAGTTTTTATAATTATTATTTTTTTAAAAGTCCCATATAAGAAATAGCGTAAAAAAATATCATCAAACTGGCCATTTTTTCTAAATGAATGATGAAAATATATAAACGGCAAATAACACAAATCCACGTCAGTATTATAAAATAATTGGAAGTTGCGTGAAGTAACAAACTCCAATTTTGAAAGTATTACAATTTAGAGTAATGTAATTATTGTGTTTTACTCTATTACTATTCTGACATCCATTGCAAAACATCACTCTTTTGTTACACAAATATTCATCCAAAGGATGTTAGATGCTGCCTATGCAGCATAACGTTGACCACAATTGTTTGACTTTAAAAAAAAATTAACTTTTGCTGAAATATTCGTGATTCATCTAACTATAAACTTAAATGGGAAAACTTCAGTTTTCCTTTAACTTTAAAAACTTTGGATTTCCCCGTTCCTCAATTAAAATCCTTGTCCTGGTGTTTTACGGTTTGGTATGAATTTATTATATGACTAGACTTAATAGCTTGGCTTGTAATTTCCATGACTTATTATTGTTAAAATAACGACTAATAAGGCACGGACCAACAACTATTACAGGAAAAACTGAACACATATTCAAAATTATTTAAAAGAATTTGAATCTGATGCATGCACTTTTAATAAAACTTTCCAATTGTATATTTATTTTTTGTCAAATTTAAAATGTCTCTTCGCAAATGCGTGAAGGGAGAGGAAGGGGGGGGGGGGGTAAAGTCTTTTAAATTTTACAGATGTTTTAGTTTATTCGTAAATGGCTGAGGAAATAACTGAGTATCAGTTGGATTAAATTTTACGATCTCTGATCTTCTCTTGTTTTGTAAAAGACTAGAAAAGAGTTGCTGGATAACCCACGGAATAATAAAAATCTCATCGCGATTGGTGAAGTACTTTTTGAGCTAAATTATACTAGAGTGTATAAAGTTTATCTCATATATAATTAAATCAACTTTTTCTGAAATAAAAAGTCATTCAAAAAATTATAGAAAAAATGTAACACATTTTATCCATGTTAACAGACCTACACGGAATTAACAATCAAATAAACTTGATGTTATTTCAAGAAAATCTATTTTTTACGATTTTGTAGGATTTTTTATTAAACTCTGAATTTTTAACAAACATGTAATATGTATTTTTACTGATATTATTGTTAATATTTTGAAATTACAAAAAAATAAAGTGTTATTTAATATTGTTTTAAAAATATTATTTGTTTACAGTAACAACCAAATAGTAGCCATCACTTATCGCTAGCTCCATTTTTTAAAAATTCATTTCATTTAAATCCCTTTTTTTTTAGTTTAAAGCTATAAAAATATCACAGCAAAATTTTTAATTAGTTTTTAAAATATATATTAAAATTGAATCAGCAATGCTATCTTTTGAAAAACTGCAATGACTAACTTTTTGGTGCATATATTTTGTTAACCAGGTTGTTCAGAGGAGAAATAACTTGAATTTAAATTATATTTCCCTGACAATTCCTATTAATTTGGTCTTTTACAATAATGCAAATGTAACCCATTATTAAGTTAGTTTAAAAACTTTACTTAAAAAAAAACGAAATTATTTGAAAATTATTTAAAAATATTAAATTTCGAGAAAGACTGAGGATTTTTGTTTTCGCAGAATTTATTTTTTGTCGTTTTTTAGCTTAGGAATTAAGAAAAAAAATTGAATTTCGTGATTTAATTAATGCACTTCTTTCAAAATGCTTTGTTCTTTTCTAAATAGAAAAATATCTACACTCCTTGTTTTTCACACTTCCTTGTAACCAGACACCACATCCACATAACTAAATAGTTCAACATTAATTCAATTTTATTGCATTATTAAATGTCTCATATAGCAGTGCGTTTACATTTGAATATTAAGTTATAGTTAAAATCTGTTGTATTCTTAAGGAGGAATCACTCAGACAAAAAACACCTCTTACTATATAGATATATAGACATATATATACTATATAGATATTAAATTCTTTTAAGGAAATGTAAATTTATTGTGTTTAAATTGATAAACATCTAAATTGAATTAATATATTAAAAAAAAATTAAATATGATTACAAATAAAAGTACTTTAAAATATTTTAAATAACTTTACTGTTAATTAATATTAAAATAATAATTAGTTATTTATTATTAAATAAAACATGGTAATGTTGTAGAATATCACCGTTTTGTGAGTTTATAAGGCTAACAGCTTGTTAACATTATTTATGTATTCATTTTTAAATATATTATAAAATATTCACAAAAATTTTGTTTTTGAAAAACCTCCTACAACTCAGAGGAAATAATGTTGAATAACCATATTCAAGTAAGGAAAAATAAGTTCAGTATATTTAGTTACTTACGTTTCATCTTATAAGACCATTCATTGAAATATCCAATTATAACCTTCAAACATAAGGGGGAAAATTGTTTAGACAATCTTTATACAGACAGACTTAAATGTTTTTAAATTATATAAAATAACTATCTGCTTGGCCTCTCGCTGCAGAGACCCGTCATTGTGTATAAGTCTCAGCATTTGACACTTCACGAACCATGCTCGTTGAAGGTTCATTGCGACAGAACCTCAGGCTCGCTAAAAGATGCATTGCTAGCCAAGCACTGGCTTGGTTAGCTTACTAAAAAGGTTCGTTGCTGCGCAAGCATCAGCTCGCTAAAAGATTTGTTGCTACGTAAAACCTTATAATTATAACTCCCAGCCCTTTCTCTTTGTTTCGTTAAAAAAAATTCCCCGTTAGTATAATAATACACCCTCTCATCCCTCTGAGAATATTTTAACATCATGACTGAGAAAAAGAAAAATAGAAGGCCAGAACAACTGCTTATGTTCAAAATTTCAGAGTTATGCGCTTATTGGAAATCACAAATTAGAAGAAACTATAAAAAATAAAATATTAATTTAAAAAAAAAAATTAAAATTTTAACATTCTGTTTGTTCAAAATTACAATTAGAAAACCTAAACTACTTATGTTCTAAATTTCAGAGCTCTACGCATATTAGCAGTCGCTTTGTAAAAAAAAACCTTTTAAAAGTGGGGTGTTTTTTTTTTTTTTTTTTTTTTTTTTTTTTTTTTTAATTTAAAAAAAAGTAACTAAAATTTTATTCTTTTAGCCAAAAGAGCAATTAAAATGCAAAAACTGATGTCTATCGGTAAAAAGTTTAGAAATATGTTTTTTAAATTAATTTTAAAAAAATAATTAAAATTTTAACATTCTGTTGGTCAAAAGTAGAACTTGTACTATTGTCACAAGTATAAGTGCTTGCTAGAAATTTTGTAAACCTTTTCAATTGCAGTACTTAAAAATCTATACTTCCCATCTATCTCCAGAGAGCTATATCCGATCTTTCATGATCTAACTATTACATCATGTTAAAAATTAATTAGATCTATATATCTTACCATTCTATTTTAGAAAACTACTCTAAAAACTTCCAAATATGTCTATCGTTGTGTACTGTGGTTGTCTCTAACGATAATATGCATATGAGAATGATATGTTTCTTTGTATAAATTATTCAGAAACACTTTTCTTTTACATTTTAGCATGTCTAATTATTAAACATATCACAATTTTAAATCAAGTTGCAATTTTATTTATATAATTGCAAAAAAGAAACCTACGAAAATTTGACATCAAAATTCTCTGGAATTTCATCATTCAGCAACCAAAAGAATAAACTTAATTAAACGGGAGTGGAAATACAATTTCAAAACTCTTTTCTCACTTACCAGTTACTTAATTCAATCACATTTACTCTCTAACTTAAAATTAAGATAAATTCAAAGTAGAATTGTCAAGTAGAAAACTAATCATACTTTTCAGTTGTTTCTTGCCTTTATTTAAGACCGTTTGATAAATTAAAAATTTCACAGGATATTTATTACGGAGCATAAAAAAGAAGTTATTGCCGCTGAAAATGGTATATTTTTCATCTTAAATCAGTGAAACATTCAAGTTAAACTAATAAGTTGGAAATTCATACATTTAAAGGACCTTTTGGTGTGGTGAATTGTTCATAAAATGTGTTTAAGTGCAATAAAAATGATGAAAGAAAAATCCCATCCCTTTAAAACAAAGGAATTAATTGTAAAATATAATGATACTTTTAGAGAACATAAAAATATTTTTAAAAAATCCAATATTTTAGTACATTATTTCTATTTTAATGCGAAGGATTTTCAGTCTGTCCCTTCAGCATAAACTAAATGCGTTATTGTTTTCTCCACAATATCTGACGACGTATCATTTTAATTGATATTATATTTTTACCAGTCATAATAACAGTAAGAGATAATTATTAACAAAATTTGAAATCAAAATAACTTGTTTATTATTATTATTATTATTATTATTATTATTATTATTATTATTATTATTATTATTATTATTATTATTATTATTGTTGTTGTTGTTGTTGTTGTTGTTATTATTATTATTATTATTATTATTATTATTATTGCTTTTATTATTATTATTATTATTATTATTATTATTATTATTATTATTATTATTATTATTATTATTATTATTATTATTATTATTATTATTATTATTATTATTATTATCATTATTATTATTATTATTACTATCATTATTATTATTATTATTATTTTATTATTATTATGATTAATAATAATAATATTTTCTTAAAGCTAGCTTAAAAAAAAGTTAAAGTATAATAAAAAACAACTAGTTAATTTCATTTATATTCTGTTAATGATATTCCCGTACTGTATTTATACGTGTTGTAAAAATTCGCATGTTTAAAACGATACTTCGACTTACATTGTAGCCAAAAAAAGAAGCATCATGTCTTTAGAGCAGGGATAGATAGATATCTTTCTTAAGTCTTGAATGATAACAAGTAACTTAAAGTTCAAATAAAAAAACCATAATTATATCATATTTAAATGACGTTTTTTTTCTTAAGTTTTTAGTTCAATCTCTCGATGATAATAGTACGACAAATTATTTATAAATTTCCCGATCCTGTATAATCCGAATCCAAAATGGTCGTTAAATCCGATTTATCCACTTTCATATATGAAACACTTAGAAATCTATGAATCACACACGAAACGTATTCACTTCTGTTAGCTTTACATTCGTACACATCCGCACACGTCACTATCCATAAGACGTCTCCAATGTGAAATTTTAATACAGGGAATTAAAATTTAAGTCTTCCCCGCAAACAGGGAAAACTTAAGGTGTGTAGATCTAAAAGTAACCTCAAAACTTTTCACCTCTCTCAGAAATTACGTCATGATACAGATGTTTCAAGAAACAATAACAATTGGTTGCTGAAACGAGAGATAAATTGCCAATGTTATCGGGCATATTCCTGAAATTTTTCTCCAAACTAACGGAATAACTGGGATAGTAAAATTCGAATGGAATTTGATTTATTTGAACGACTTGTTTAAGTCGAAGCCCTTACAAAGTTTTTATCCATTTTTCTGACCATCCTAATCTGGCTGACTAGCAATATACAGAGTAAGATAGTATAAAAGTTTGAAGAAATACAGACCCAAATTTCAATCGGGGCCTTGAAGATTGAAGTAGAAAACATAAATATTAGAATGAGTTCAAGATGTGGTTTTCACAAAATTAATTTTTCTGATCGTGTACAAAAATTGTACACGATTAGAAAAGAGACCACATAAACGGATTTAGGAAGATTTTAGTTTCTTGAGAAGGTTAAATGATTTAATATTTATTAAAGTATTGAAATGAAATGCTTTATGCTGAAAAATTTAGATAAAATCTTTGACTTTATAGTAGAAAGTCATTCTGGTATTTGTGTGTGGCAAAATTCAAAAACATTGAACAAATTTGAAATATCATTGTATTTTATTTGTATTAATCACTAGAGGGTTTTTTTTTCCGAAATTTGATTCCAGAAATTTAACTATTTAAATGAAAAAGAAATGATAAATGATATATCAGAGTCTACTTTTAGACCTTTTTTGAAAATTTTACCCTGATTTCAGAATAGTAACAAAAATTTTTATTAGGGAAAGAGAACATTTTAATAATTAAGAGAAATCAAAATCAGTCTCAAAGAAATAAAGCAAATATTAAAAATATTACTTTTTTTTGTTTCAAATATAAAAATATATAAAAAAAAATAATAAAAAAAAAAAAAAACTTTTTAAACAATTGCCCTGAAAATCACTATTAAAATAGTACGCATATCTAACATTTAACACATTTTACCTTCTACTAACTCTAAGATTTATTTTATGCACAATTAAGATTGACTGGTGACCCTGTTGTAGTTGTAATTATTGGGGACTACCTGATGATTATAACGACTGGTAGTTAATATTGATATTCTTTTAAAGAGTAATATTTCTTTTCCTACTTAAAACTGTTTTAACATTTAAAAACACTGAAACTATTTAACGGTTTTCCTTTTCAACTCTAAATTAAAAGAATCATACAAACTTTATCCAAAGTTAGTTTTTAATAATTCCTATAAATGTACATGCACTGAAGCGTTTACTTTTGCACATAGAAGCTTCTTGTGATACAGCCTCAAACCATGGTAAGAAGTTATGAAGCAAGAATGATTTGTCTGCACCAACCTTGGATAGAGAACTACCCTTAAAAACAACGAATCCGTTGGATAGAAAATCCCTAATGTCACATTAACATGGTTTAATCTGGAGTCGGTCACCGTTCTCAAAAGGCTATGTTTCACTAATTGTATTTTATGCACCGACAGTTTCTTCGGAACTCTTACAGCAACCAGTTACAGGTAAAGTAATTAGCGAGAGATTTTGCGCTGTGCTTAATTTGATATTATGTTTCTTTTTGTTAATTTTTAGAAAGAGGAGGTTTGCGAAAAGTTGTACTTTTCGATTTTAAAATAGAAGCCTTCTTTCAAGAATTGGATTTTGAAAAAGTATAGCATGTTTATGTGGTGTGCATAGAGGGGGTTTTTTTGGGGGGGGGTAATACTTTAAGGGGAATTTGATATTTATGAAATGATTATGTTTTGTGAGCAATGAAGAAATGATTGGTGTTATTTCTTGCGTAGATGAATTACCTTAGTCAGTTGCCTTGGTTATTAAGAAAAAAATTTCACTTCCTTAAACTGTCATATACTTTTAGTCTTAAATATTTAGTTTATTTGAGGGAAATTTAATCTTCCCTATACCTGTAATGTTAAATTTCCTATTTTTGATGTGCCCCCTTTTCTTTGGAAAGTTCGTAACAAATGAGTTTAAACTTTTTTTATGCAGGTTAAATAGGTCTAATACGAGATACTGAGGTTAAAATTTGATAAAGAAAAATATCATAAAAATTTTCTTTGTTAAATTTTAATAATCTTTATAATCTTTATATATATATATATATATATATATATATATATATATATATATATATATATATATATATATATATATAGTTATGAAAATAACAGAACATTTTTTTAACATCAGTTTAATCTGTAGGTTATGTACTACAATTTTATAAAAAATTAATGAGTATCTCTACTGGTTACCTGAACTAATTAGTTACGAGATGTACATTAAAGTTTGAAATATCGTGTTTAAATAAAATTAATGTTTAATGTAAAAATCATATGGTTAATAATTTCTTTTTTAAGACAAAATATAACATACATCAATGCATAGGCAAGAAAACATGAAATAAAAATTTCAAAATCTATTTTTATTTTAGTTTAAGGGTATTGACTCCCCTTAATTTAGCTAGAGTACAATTGTAAACAGGAATCGCTTAAACTCTAAATAGTTTTAAAACTTAATTAAACCGATTCTTTTGAGATTTGTTTTAAATTATGCAACATAATTTACTGATTTTGCAACTGGCAATTATATTTAAAAAAATATATTAGATAATTAAATACGGTAAATCTTAGAACTTATCACAAATATTGATATGAAAAAAAATTAACACTGGTCCGAGATTTTTTCTTCTTTTTTAACTATTCTTATTGAATTTTATATCATGCATAACAAAAACAACCTTAAATTGATATAACCCTAAACTTTTTTTTTTTTTTCAAATCACCAAAATTTTAAAATAAAATGCTTTTATTTTACCAGCAAAGGTTAAAAAAATTAATTTAAAAGAACCAAATATTTTTCCAGAGTAATTGAAAATCTACTTTCTTAAAAAAATTATTTTATTATGTAAAACTATAACATATATATTGATTCTCCTTTCATAATCAGATTTATGGTACTGTGCAAATAAAAGTGGTAAAACGTTCACAAAAATCCAATTTTTTAAAAACATAATTCAGAAAATTGAATTTGAAATGAAATAAAACACATTTCTAGCATTTTTAAAAAATATTGTACGATTCGAAGAATTTTCTCAAAGTTTCAAAGAAATTGTACCAATGTTTGTTTAGTTGTATCAAATAATAAGCGAAAAGGATGTAATTCAAAAATAAATGAATTAAGAAATTAATTCCTAGTGAATAAATTCTTAAGTCCCTTAAAAAATAAAAAAATAAATAGTGTTAATCTCAAAGCATAACAAAGTTGAAAAATGCAGTTTGTTTTATTTTTAATTTTCCGAGTCCTTATCCAATATCAGAAATATTGGACATATTTGAGGTCAATAACATAATGGTGTTTTTTTTTTTTTTTTTTTTTTTTTTTTTTTAGAGTTACTTCCGAATATCTGGACATGCACAGAGCATATTATGATATGTTTTCGATAGATATTGGATAAAGTAATTGGAATGTTGGTATTAATAATTCAAAACCGTCCTCTTTGGTCAGTAATATAAAGTTCTCTAAAGAAACTAATTTACTAATTTAAATAAATATGGTGCTGAAGAAAACCAATTCACAGCATTTTATATTTAACCCTTAAATGCATATTGTTGCCAATTGTCTACATTCCTTAAAACCTCTTATCTCTTTATATAGCAACCTCTGCATAGAGATTTTTTATTTTTTTATTTTAATTTTACCAAAATGGTTTTATCATTTCCGTATGCAACTAGAATCTATGACAGTTTAGTTCTTTATCTGTGACAATTTTTATTGTTGGGGGCTTTATTGGCACAGAACAATTTCATTTCGGCGTGTGTTACGAATTACTATTATGTATATAAAAAGTAATAAAAACGCACTGTAAAAATTGTTTTCGGATAGTAACAAGGTAAGAGTAACGAATAATATTTACATGTTTGCATATACTAATAAATTTATGCAAGAAAAAAGTAGCTTTTTTGGTGATGTAAAAATACATCAATATGCAAAATTCTTATATGTTTTTTTTTTTTTTTTTTTTCTTTTTTTTTCTTTTTTTCTTTCTTATTAGCTACACCCGTTTCCCTATGATTTCAAATTTTATTTATTAAAAATAAAAATTATCGCATTTATTGGTTGAATTGGGGCATTCATTATTTCATTATTATTTTTAAAAAGGTTTAAATTGGGAAATTATTATTTTTGGCAATGAACAAAAGAGAAAGACCAGAAAATTTGACATTTTTTATTTTAAATTAAACCTAACGTGTTTCCTTACTTTTACTTTAATTTAACTTAATACACAGTTTTTGATTGAAAGAGTTCAAATTCATAACTTAAAATTACCGAAACTGGATATTTATTTCAATTTTTACTTCGGTTTTTCAATTGAAAATCTGATAAAATTAAACGCTTCTATTGCTTTCGAAAAATTTCAATTGATTGGCATGAGCCTTTATTAATTACACTAAAAAAACAATACTATTTCAAATAATCTAGTATATTAATATAAAAGTTATCAATGAAGTTATATTTCAAAACTCAATTTAGGATTTGGGATTTCAAGAATCAATTTAGGATTTTTACTCAAATAAGGGTAAAATATTATAGTTTAAAAGATATACATAACTGCTAAAATAAATTTTTCAATGTCCGGGATATAATAAAAATATTGAAAAAACGTATGAAAATCATTTTTAATAAACTAATGAGTTTAATTGCGTGATACTTTTATATTTAAAATTTTACAGATTAAAATCATTTCACATTAAAACAATTTTTCGGGTTGCTATTTTAAATTTACTTTTTATTTCGAAAAATTTAGCTTGATTCATAACTCTAATTCTAACTAATTTCAATTATCAAAATTAATATCTGTGCATATAAAACATCCTTTCAAGTCTCCAAAATTAAGTAGTTTAAGAATACCTTAATATTTGCAAATGCTTATTTGAAACAGAAATTAAAAGTAATGAAATTTGTATTTGGACTAATTCAATAAAAGTAATTTAATGTAATAATTTATTATTTCATAATAATATAGACCATCACGCAAATAATCTTAAAATAAAATTTATTCTTCACTAAATTAAACTTTCATGTAGTTCTTTATTAAAGTTAGTTATTTACTCCCTATATTCTAAATGTATTCTTCACTAAATTAAACTTTCATGTAGTTCTCTATTAAAGTTATTTATTTACTCCCTATATTCCAAGGGTTTTCTACAGCGTATTTGATTTAGCTTTTAAAATTCTGTAGGCTTATATATTTATTAAAGGCTCTTCCCAATATGTGCATTCTATTTTAAAACACTTAAAATCACAATTTTTTTCTATGATAATCCAACTAAATTTAAATGCTTTTGACTGACACTAAAAAAGTTAAAAACTGAGTTTTAGACGAAAAGTTTTTTATTTTATGGTGATAAAATAAAAACCAGTTCTAAGTTAATTTGTTTAAAAAAATAAACACTTTCACAATTGTAATAAACCAAGAGACACAGTTTACAGTTTCCAATACAAATTTCATTACCAAAGCAAAGTTTGTCAAATATTAATTATTTTTTTGAAATAATCAATCAAATTTACAATCAATTTAAATGCTTTTTATTGACACTCAAAAAGTTAAAAATTGAGTTTTAGACGAAACGCTTTTTAAACTTCAATATTATTTTATTTTAAAATGAGAATAAAATATAAACTAGTTCTAAATTGATTTAAAAAATAAACACTTTCACAATTGTAATAAAGCAGATTCACAGTTTACAGTTGGCAATACGAATTTCATTACTAAAGTAAAGTTCGTCAAATATTAATTATTTTTTTTAAATAATCAATCAATTTAAATGCTTTTGATTGACACTCAAAAAGTTAAAAATTGAGTTTTAGACGAAACGCTTTTTAAACTTCAATATTATTTTATTTTAAAATGAGAATAAAATATAAACTAGTTCTAAATTGATTTAAAAAATAAACACTTTCACAATTGTAATAAAGCAGATTCACAGTTTACAGTTGGCAATACGAATTTCATTACTAAAGTAAAGTTCGTCAAATATTAATTATTTTTTTTAAATAATCAATCAAATTTACAATCAATTTAAATGCTTTTGATTGACACTCAAAAAGTTAAAAATTCAGTTTTAGACGAAACGCTTTTTAAACTTCAATATTATTTTATTTTAAAATGAGAATAAAATATAAACTAGTTCTAACTTAATTTATTTAAAAAATAAACACTTTCACAATTGTAATAAAGCAGAGACACAGTTTACAGTTGGCAATACAAATTCCATTGCTAAAGTAAAGTTCGTCAAATATTAATTAAATTTTTTTAAATAATTAAAGTTACAGAGTCTCTCAGAAAGGATTCTCTCTAAGTTTGAAATGACATAACTGTGAAACAGTGAGAGATAGAAAGAAGAGACAAGTGATGTATTGGAGAGACCAGGTATAGAATTTTAAATATATCAGTTTTCAAAATTGATTGATGGTAATTGAATGATTGATCATATAACTAAATTTAAATGCTTTTGACTGACACTCAAAAAGTTTACCGATGAGGTCTATTTTCATTTGGAAGGATTTATCAGTAAATAAAAAAGATAAATTATGAGCCCGTCAATTCCGTCTCTTCTCTTGCAAAAACACTGCATGCTGCTAAAGTGACCGTTTTGGCAGATCTATCGAGTAAAGAGAACACATAGCATTTTTCATTCAGAAAATGATTAATTCATTCCGTTATATTCATATTTTACAATCAGATTACTATATTTAACTTTCTAAATTAAAGTAGCATATATTAAAACAATAAAAAGTAACTAACGAACTATGTTTGCTGTCGCAAGTCAATACACAAAAGCAAACCAAGACATTTTTTGAAAATAATAGCAAAAATTGCTAGTACAGTAAAAATACTTTAAAATTTGGTGTTTTTAAATTCTTTATAATAATTTTGATTTTGTTTATGTGTTTTTTGAGTTTTATTGTGGCATGCAAATCTTCGGAGGATTTAATCAAGTTTTGAGGTTGACACTCAAAGGCCGCTTTTACACGCGCTTTTATTTCCGCTTCATATGACTAATTAAACCAACTTGACCAAACGACCTGAAACTTGCTGCTAGGCTCGTTGTCGATGACAATGCACTCAGTCAAGTTTTGGGTGAAAAAATACTTTGTCAATGGCACAAAATAAGTTTCTAAGTATTGATCAATAATATGAAGACACGATCTGAGCACAATATCACTTAAATAAGTTGTCATTGCACTTGCATTGGATTTATATTAAAATTTTTATTTTTAAGGGTTATTTTTATTTATCTTCAGAATTTTATACTTCTAAAATTACAGTATTTCACTGATGACTAATAGTTTTGGTAAAATTTCCATACGTGTTTTTAAAATTATGAATGCCAATTTTATCAATATCAAGGAAATAGTTCGTTAAAATGGCATTGATTTAATCATCCAAACAAATATATTTCTAGTAAGTACTACACATTACATTTCCTTTGTGACTTATACATCACTTTTTCCACCTAAAGAATGGGTGGTTATCGCTCTGGCTTTACATTGTAAAGGTTCCTGGATCAAATCCTGAATTAGACAAGGATGTTCGTTAGGGTTCGGAATCCACACTAAGCTGAATACCCGTTAATGCGCACAAGTGTTTCTTTAAGCGCACAAACCAACCAACTTATACATCATTCCATTTATTTATTTGATATATGGGTTAATATTCACTGTTCACTAAACATTAGGCCATCATTTGAAAACAAAATATATGTCTTAAAAACATTTCACAAATATTAACTTAAGCTAGACTGAAATTCTACACTTATAATACACTGCTGAATCGATGACTCAATACGACATTCTTAATTAGGCTTTTGAAGAGGAAAATTGAGTTCTATAATATTCTAACCTAAAATTTAATTTCATTAATAAAATTATAAAGCCATCTCAAATCACTCACTGAAAATGAAAGTCTATTGAGAGTAATTTAACTTTTCAATAATTTAATTGTTTTACTTGAAAGCTAATTGAATAACTTCTGACTAGCAATTACTTTGAAATAACAAAATGCCTTTTGTCAACCGCTTACCAAAAGGAGACATGGCTAGTTGATTTTACTGCAGAAATTCAATAAGTTCCTTGCTTCCCATTGTTTTGAGCTTGTTCCGTGGAAACACAATTAAAACCTCATAACTTAGAAATTTAAATCGGACAAGGCATGAAATTTAATATAACTGTTTAAAATAATGAAAATCATTGTCTATTACATTGATAAACTGGTTGTTGGTATAATTAAATAAATTTGATGAGATTTAATTAATCAAAAGAATAAAAGTTGGATATGGATATATCATAGTTTTCTATTAAATAAATGAATAGATAAGATTGTACAAAAAATGTGTTACGATAGATACCGATGCATTTAAATCCACTTATTAAAATTAAAAAATTGTGAACGTTAAACACAAAATTAGCATTTAGAAAAATTAAATCACCTAAAGAAAATGTATTTTTTAAAAATTAACAAACAAGGCAATATAAGTACTCCACAAAATAAATATGAGATTACCCATGGACAGAAAATATTTCCTTTTTCAATGAAGCTTTTGAATACTTGCTTTTATAAAACCTATTTTAAACGCATACAGTACTTTATATAGTTTAAAAGAGCTTAATTCATTACTGCTTAAAAGTAGTTTGCTTTTTACAAAAGAATTGAGATCCCGAAAATTATTTTTAAATTAAATCACATATAAAACTAATTGTCATTAGAAAACAGGTTGACCAAAACTTCTCTTCATTCTTTCCAATATTTTACAAACGTAAAATAGGCCTCTTTTTTTTTTTTTTTTTTTTTTTTCTTTTTTTTTTTTTTTTTTTCTTTTTTTTTTTTTTTTTTTTTTCTCTCTCTTTTTTTCTTTCTTTAGAAGTAGAGTATGGAATTTATCTTTAGAAGTAGAGTAGGGAATTTAAAAAAGAAAAATATAGACAATACGAATTTAGAATATAAATGAATTTAAACGCTAATTATGTAAAAAAAAAAGTTTTTTTTAGAAATGTATGTATAAAATGTAGTCATCTTCAAAGGCACTTCAAAAAACTAAAGTGTTCTTATCATTTTGAAGCCGAATTTATGTACCAATTTATCACCATCAAATAGACTATCTACTAAAATAAACCAGCAATTCAATTATTTTTCAACATAATTTACAAAAAATATTTGTGCAGTTTAGAAAAAATTAATAAAAAAATTAATTTGTATGATATTGCTATTTTTATCAATTATCTCAAAAAGTATTAAAAATGACTTTAAAATAAATTCATACTTATAACCCCAATAGCACAACATTGACCAATATATCTCGATATTAGATATTCCCGATATGGAATGATGTGAATTACCCATTAGATACTGATATTGGCCAATCTCTCTCAATGCTGAATATAATATACTGGAAGTTTCGAAATATTAATGCACAGTTTTAAAATTGAAACATTTTATTTATAAGAAACGATGGAGGGGAAAATATATTTTGTTATGTTTTTGACACGTTTATTTTGAAGAAAATTGCGCATTTTGGAACGATACTCGAGTTTCGGCCAAAATTTCTAATTTCCTAGAAACCTTGTTTCTGGCATTGAACAATACAAATGTGCTACCTGAAAACTAAATAAAATGATTTAGCCCAGTTTATAAAAAAAAATATTAACTAATTTTTGAAAAAATTAGTTAAAGATGCAAATTAAATTTAACTAATGTCATATTCCTTTGAATTAAATAAATACCTAATATTCTTGAAACATTACGTGTCATTAAGTTTACCACTAAAATTATGAAAAAGGATTAAAAGTTTAATGCAAAAAGAAACTAAAATCTAAAGAAAAATCTAAAATTATACCACCATAATTTATCATTTATCATTTCCACAATTCAAATATATATACGAAAGCATCCATTTTCACTTAGCTGATGATTTACTTTCCTCTTTCAAATCATAAGTGAAAAATAATTTTGTCATGTATCGTGTGATTTGTTACTCAATTACGAAAGACGGAAAGTGTCGGTTGATAAGGTAGGGATATTCTAAATATATCTTCACTTCAAAAATTTCATTTTCGAACAAATTTTTCTAAAGTATTCAAAATTGGAAAAGGAGCTCTAAGTAGTAATTCTCTTGCCGAAAGAAAAATCTAAGTTGCACTAGATGGTCTGCATTAGATACGACCGGATTACTCTAATTCCAAATGAGTGACATAATTCGTATAAATAACCCTTCTTTAAAGACAATTTACAGTTATTTGGATCAAATGAATATATTTAAAAATTTTCATCATACAAATTTGCTTTGTATAATTATATTTAACTAAAAATGTGTGACACGGTTGAAGACACCAAGACAAATGTTTTGAAACATAACTACATTTTGATACGAACATTTCCAGAAACAGTACGAGGTCAATCTTTCTGCTTCCACATAAAGGTAACTTCACAACTATTATTTTCCTCGATTCTCTTTTCTTATCTTTCGTATCTAGACAAATTTAACTCTTTCAGAAATATTAAGAACTGAGCAAATTCGCAAAACAGAACGAATTATAAAAATGTACAATTGTACAGTTCAACGCCACCAGTAAAATACAAAAAAAAAGCACGATAATACCACTTAAGTTTGCTTCCATCAAGTATGTCTTGCTATTAGTTTGTTTATTTTGAGTTGAATGTCATAAGCGTAAACAAATACATAATACCAAGAATTATACAAACACAACTGGCGAGGCTCGTTCGGACAAAATATTTTTTCTCAACTATAATTCTACTACTGTATGGAACCTAAGCAAATATCAGTTTTTTCTGTTACATTTTTATTGAAGCAGTTTAATTGTATGAAATTCATATATAAGAGACAATCTGACGAATCAAAAAAATAAATAAAATAACAGAATCGTAAAATGAAATAAAAAGTTCACCAGTGTAAAATTAAATAAAAAGTGTGGGTATGTGTAAAAGAATGAAGAGTCATTCCTATGAGGGTGTATAGATGCACCCTTTCCAAAAAACAAACAACTCAAAGGGTTGAACTGTATTCTCATTCACAATATGAGGTTCATCATAACATAAGATCTAGACAGTGGCGGCTGGTGCAGGGGGCCAGGGGGGGGCCGGGCCCCCCTCACTTTTTTGGACAGTGGTCCCACTTATGTATAGGCTTGATAATATTATTTTGTTGTGTAATTTCTGTAAAATTATATTTAAAAAATTCAAGTCAAATAAAAGCAGTTATTAACTTCACAATATTAACTATTGTAAGTGGTGCAACAGCTTTCTTGCCACGAACTCACAAAAATGTCCGCCCATCTCTCTAATAAGACTCCATCATAATGACCTTGAAGAATATTGGGGGATAAACGACCCCTTTCTCGGAGACCTTGAAAAGAACATAGAGAAGCTTGCAGACAGGTCCTTCACTTCCTGTGTTTTTAAAGGGGGGAGGGGTCTCTTTCTCCTTGTTCATGGGTATCAAATTCTATAAGGAATGTTCCACTTTGTGTGTTGTGAAAAAGTAATACTCTACAGTCAGTAGTAGAGCTTGAACTATCCCAAGCGGTGTTGGAATTTGCTGCAGTGTAAGCGTAGAAGGTAATGACAGGGAATTGAATTTTGAGCCAGAGAAAATGTACAGAAAACTACAATTATAAGTGGCTAAAGGGCACTAATTTTTTAACAAAAAGTCTCGGTAAGATCATTTAATTTTACCCTTTATTTTTCAAATATAAAAGCAAGTTTTTCTCAATAAATACATTTTTAAACAGAATCGTGATTTTTCAAAAAATATTTGAAGACTCATTTTGTTCGGATGATACCAGGTCTCTTCGAATGGAAAAGCTCAATTGGTTATATATTTTTTTATCTTAATTATCATAAAAATATAATTTTTTTTAATTAATTCGATTTTAGAGATAATTAGGTATATGAGTTATACAGAAAACAAAATTAGGCTGTTCCCCCCACCCCCTCCCCTTCTCATCCTGTTTCACCACCTTTACAACTATGTTGGTGATTGTAACAACCTTTCCTCTCCCTTGACTTGACGTCTAAATCCTCTTCTGAGTATGCAGACATATGATCCACTATACACCATCTGCATCTTTTTATACTTTAGCATAGCAATGAAACCTCATTTTATGTTTTTTTTTTTTTTTTTTTTTTTACAATTGCAAAAATTATTTAAAATATTTCAATCCATATAAATATGTTTGCCATCCCCAACGCAGAATATTCCAAGAATGTTATTATTTAAATAATGAAGCTGCGTTTTAGTTCTCTTGAAGGTTTTGGCGAATTTATTTTCTACCAAAACTAAAATTCATTATTTAAATAACATTTTATGTTAGTCATTTATATTTATGAGCGAAATATTCAATTATTTAAACATAGAATAGAAAAATAGTTTTAAATTACTTTTTAGGATTTGATTCTTGATGAACTTGTTTCCATTTGATTTCAAATTATTTGAGGTAAAAAATATGAAGGTGAAAAAAAGGCTTCTTTGTGACCTAATATTTACAAATTAAATATATTAGCAACCTCACTTTTTAAAGCTTTACAGTCGCCTCCAAAAAACAAACGCTGGATCCCCATTTTATTCCAATGAGTAACATTAAGCCCTTGGTCCCAATTTAATTTTAAATTTAAATTAAAGCATTGATAAAATTGTGAATGAGATTGATTTGTTTCATTTTTAATTCAATTTTGCATCTAACGAAGAATATTATTGAATTGAATTTTTAAAAAATCTTAGCCTTGCTGTACTGCAACATTAACTATCTTTAACTCATTCAGTTGTCTGAAATATCCATTTATAAGGATAACAATAAACGAATTTTTTTTGGTACACTCCACAAGTGACAAAAGGGCTTCAAACTAAACAACCAAAATTTTTGAGAAGTAAAAATATAAGATTGAAAATATTTATTTGTTGAGTAATGAAATTTCGGACTAAAATAATAATTAATCAATATGCATTAATTTTATATTTAAAAAAGTAATAATTTAAAACTCACACTATACTTTTTCTGAAAATTTCCCCACTTTTCTTCACTCCATTTTTAATTTTCGAAAGTCATTGATTCAAACGAAATGCTGCAAATTGTTATAACCATTCGTTTTATTAAAGTATATATTTTATTTAAATTTATTTGGATAAATTGTTTAATTTTTCTTATAGTTTTATGTGTATGTGCATTTGAATAACATTTATTTAATTATATGGAATTCATTTACTTTGAAATCTGCACTCTCCCAAACCCCCTCCCCCTTCCCTTCCATAAATAAAAACATGTCATTGTTAATTTGGGCCCCAACTTTTTTTACTCACGAGCCGCCACTGGATCTAGAGACCAAATTTCCCATCCCCACTTTAGAGCTGTTTTTATGTGATGGAAAGTTAACATTGCATTGCGTCTTACCACAGGGAAACTCCTCGAAGTACCTCGCACATTTTTAAAGAGAATCATTTGGTTAAAAAAGTGGTTTGGCAATAGTATAGTAAAACGCGTCACAAATGTTAATGAAGGTGAATTAAAAACTAATATTTCATTATTATAGTCTTGCATGAGTCAATATATTGAGACCTGTCTATCAATCGAAAACAGCTGAAAAGCAGTGATTGGCAACTAAGCCTTCATAACTCATAAAGAGACTCTTGTTAAGTTTAAGTAGCATGAATTTGAATTTAAACACTTATGTTAGTTAAAATCACATCTCTTTCATCACAGATTAACTATTTGAGTCGTTATATTTCTGACAAGGGTGACTGTACACTAATAGTACTCCATTCATGTAATAATAATTCTTGTCATAATAGTACTCCACTCCATACATGTACCTTTACGACTGTGATGTTATTTGTCATTATGATACGTAAATATATCTATTTGATTCAAATTTCATGTATCTAAACAACTACACTAAAAAGGTATTTGCAAAAAACTGATAGATGATAGTTGTGTACACTTTTGTATTTACTTTTCCATAAGAAAACAATATAAATCAAATATAGGTGATATTTAATGTTTCGCTTACATATGCCATTAAAACTATTTTTAAAAAAGCCCTTTAAATTTTTAACTCATAGAAAAACTATTTGTCTCAAGATATTATCAGGTCCTTTTTAAAAGCACATACAAATAACATCGATTATGTTTTTGAAGAATTGAAATTAAATCATCAACTCAGGAACTGAATTCTACAACATCAAATACAGAAAAATAAGGGATATCTACCCTAAACATATAATTAAAATATGATCCAGTAATTGTGTGAAGAAAAGAATTTTCTTAGCTCCAAATTATTATTCAACTCAATCCAAAATCTTTTCATATCTAAAGATCAACATTTTCAAGTTTGGAAAATATTTTAATTAAACTCTTCTTTTCCGAAATAGAATCATACCAGAAAACCATGTTTTTATGAATAAAACCGAACTGAGCGAAATATGACTCAACGAACGCTCACTAGCAATGTCACAAGTCACATGTCTTAAAGGAAACGCCAGGTTCCATAAGATTAGGGCATTTCGTAAACAACCTATTATAAGTCAGATACTTCAGTCTTTCTTTGTGAATCAATGTATGAATTTCTTTAGTCATTGTACAACTGCGTTATGCTGTGGCATTCACAATGAATGCTTTCCATATCATTAAACAAAGACCACCACAAAGGACAGTAACAAACCAAAGGTTCCAACAACGATATCCTGCGATACGGACATTTGAAGCCTGTCAAACCTTTTGTCGTTTTCTTATCACCTTTCCACTAAACCCACGCTTTCCTATCTCAGTATTTTTAATACCTGGGACTGTTTGCTAACGGTATGATTAGTCTGATCAAAAAGACCAAACAAATCACTACACCTTAATAGCCATTAAGTGATGAAAATATATAATGGCGCTTTGTGGGAGCCGATAAGGTTATTTGTCGATTTTGATAAGGTCTATTTTGAAAAGGAATTGTTGCCTCAAACTTTGAATGAGTCTTAGTGTGCATAAAACGAACATCTCATCCTCTACTGTGTAAATAATATTTGCAAGGGTATTGATTTTCGATTAATTAATAATAGCTTAACCCATTAGTTTTCCGTGAGGCTAGTAATGTAGGTTGCTTCAGTTAAGGTATTAGTGAGCTTTATGTAATGATCCTTGCACTTTTCGTTCCAAAAACTACAAATGTTATAATTTTACGATCAAAGCATCTGTCCGATTGTAGCTCTAAAACATATCAATATTTAAACCACTATACGAACAATAATATCAGGTTAAGTATTTTGATTCACAAATTAAATAAAAAATAATGAACTAAAATCGTGGTACAGCCTCAACCGTAATACAAAGACGAAAATGTTTAGGATGCGTTTTTAGAAGTCTTCTGCTGGAGGCCTCCTTCAATTCAAATAGTAGTTCAATCTTTGCACAAATTCAAAATTTGGCACAGAGGACAGTTGTTTTATGAGAGAAAAAATATTTACTTCTGAAATATTTAAGTATTTATTTCTGGATGAACGTCAAAACCTCGTTTTAGCGTTGGGGAAAATAAGAACTGGGCAATTCTCTGGCTGACGCACGGGACATTTTGGCTCTTTTTCTACTCGTAAACATATAAGAATTATAAAATTAAGAGGAATCTAATAGTTATGTTTTTATTTTATATAATTTTACTTGGTGAAAAATTTATATGGAAAACTAATTATTTTAACTAATTAAAATAATTAGTTTTCCATATAACTTTGTCAGCTAGTAGAGCTATATAAAACAAAAGCATAATTGCTAGATTCATAATAATTTTAGAATTCTAATTTGTTTTTGAGTAGAAAAAAGAGCTAAAATATCTCGTGCTTACAGCAGAGAATCGCCTAACTGATATCTTGATTTTTGTATTCATTTGGCGTTAAAATTACTTTTTGCGTGTATTTCAGTTTGCATCAAAACTCCTGCGTTGCTTCAACGGGATATGAGAAAACCTTTTCTTGATATTGAAAACATGTTAAATAAAATAAAACATTATTTGGAACGTTGTAATTGACTCATGCTTAATTGAATTTCCGTTTTTAGCTTGCTGAGTATCACATGTTACTTAATAACCCATTAATATAAGTGATATTCTAACTTGGTATCGAGAAACCAAAACAAATATTTTGCAGTTAGTGGTTCCTAATCTTATGGAACGAGATACAAAAAAGTCAAAACAAATAAAAACTTTATTGAATTCATATCGTGAAATGTTAATTTTTAATTTTTAAGATTAAAGTATATATTAAATATAAAAACTTGCTAAATTGTGAAGTACGTTTTCCATGAACTTTATTTCAAGTAAAACAAATCCGCTCGACTGAGCTTCTATCAATTTTGAATCCAAAGATATTCAGAAGTGTTGCCACATAACAAAAAACAATTACACTATTATTTTTCTTATAAATACAACTTCAACACTTCCCCTTATTTAAAAGAAAAATTTACGCTTTTAAATTAAGAGTCCTAAGTTACACTTCTGAATTTCACACAGGTCCCATCTTTTCACACAGCATCAGCAGTCTTGGTTTGTGTAAGGGCTTTGTCATTAAATCAGCAACTTGTATTTCTGTTGAAAGCTGTTGTACATTAATTTCTCCTTCTAATACTTTTTCACGAATGAAGAAATGCTTTAAGCTGATGTGCTTCATTCTACGATGAAATTCAGGGTTCTGAGCCAGTTTAACTGCAGCACTGTTATCAACAAAAATTGTCGGCACTTCTTTCAGGGAGGAAACTCCACTGATGAGTCTCTTCAGCCAAATCAACTCTTTTGCAGCTTCGTTTGCTGCAACTATCTCAGCTTCAGTCGTTGATGTTGCTACCATAGCTTGACGTTGACTTAACCAAGATATTGCACCTCCTGCATATAGAGATATAACCCCACTTGTTGATCTGCCTGTCTGTATGCAATCTCCAAAGTCAGCATCACTGAAGCATTCTAAAACTCCTGGTCTGTAGTTTGACTTATAGTTGATGCATTTTTGCTTAGTGCTTGCAATGTACCTAAAAACACGCTTTACCTTAATCCAGTCTTCTTTAGAGGGATTTTCAAATTTGCGTGATAAAACACTAATCGAGTATGCCAGGTCGAGTATGCATCTTCTCACTGGCTTCAATGCTTATGAGTGAACGCACAGTTCCTAGCTTTGGGATTGGACTGAAGGTCTGATCATAATCAATACCATGTCTCTGTTTGAACCCTTTAATCACAAGTCTCGCCTTGTATTTATCGATGGTGCCATCCGGATTTTTCTTAATTCGAAAAACCCATTTGCAAGGAAGAGCTTTTGCTTTATCTGGAAGTGTTTCTAGTGTCCATGTGTCATTTTCCTTTAAAGAACTAATTTCAGATTCCATGGCCTTTTGCCAGAATTTTTGTTCTTTGCAAATAATAGCTTCTTCATATGATTGTGGTTCATTCACATCACAAATAAAAACTTCAGATGCCATCATATAATCTTCAAAACGTTTAGGCTTCTTTAATTCACTGCGTTTTCTTAACTCCATAGTATACGATTCCTTTTCATCTTCGTTTTCATTCTCTGAACTAGTTTGATCTTCTGAATCTTCTTGTTCATGCTTTTCCTCATTTTCGGATTCAGGTAACTGTTCAAGCAAAGGTATTTCTATCGGATTTTCACAGTTTTTCAGTGGTTTCTCTTGAAATACCACATCTCGAGAGCAGATAACTGTGTTTATTTCTCTTATCCAGATACGATATCTTTCATCTCCATCATATCCTAATAGGTAACCCTTTATTGCTTTTTTATCCATTTTCCTGCGTTTCTGATCAGGTATGTGAGCATAACATAATGATCCAACTATACGCATATGTTTTACTCGAGGTTTTTTGTCCTATCCAAGCTTCATAAGGACTTACATTTGAAAAAGAACTCTTTCCTGTTCTGTTCAAAATATACACAGATGTACTAATAAGCTCTGCCCATAATGACGAAGGAAAGTTAATTTCTGAATTTGAATTTTTCAAAGTCCTTGCCATTTCTACCAACGTTCTGTTTTCACGCTCACTTCCACCATTTTGCTGTGGAGTCTAGGGGGCAGTTAATCTTTGAACTATTCCACTTTTCTTCAGGATACTTCTAACATTTTCATTAACAAATTCCCCGCCATTGTCACTTAAGAACTCTTTGATGTTGTGTCCTAAATTTTGAGCATGGGAGATCATATTTTCAATAGCTTCTGCAACTTCTGATTTTTGACGTAGAAAAAATACATATCTAAATTTAGTGAAATGATCTTTAAAAACTGCAAAGTAACGATATCTTCTAAAAGATTCATCAAACGGTCCACAAACATCTGCTGAGATAAGTTCTCCAGGTCTTGTGGTCTTCTCTCTAGTACCAAATTTCAAACGATGTGCTTTGCCGTATATACATGCTTCACATATTTGATTGTCTAACTCAACTTTGAGATTCATTTGTTGTTCTAGAACATTCTTAATATGCCTTTTGTCTTGGTGACCCCAACGCTCGTGGTATAATTGCAGAACAGAATCGCCTGTAGTAGCTGTATTGACTTCTACTGGATTCTTAGGAATAAGTACTTCCATGTGAACTTTATATAGACCACCCCTTAAGCTTCTTGTACCTTAGAGTACAGCCTTGTTGTTGATTTTCAACCAACACTCTTTTGCGGTTGACTCAAATCTACTGTTTCTATTCTTATCTTGAGCTGCCAGTACTGAGAATAGGTTCTTACTAATACCTGGAACAAACCAGACTTCTTTAAGTTCTTTGAATTGCTTCTCTTGTTTTACTCTTGTCACAATTTTCAAAGTTCCTTTACCTACAGCTGGTAGTACTTCGCCATTTGCAGCAGTAACTCCATGTGGGGTGTCAAATTTTTCAAATTCTGTGAAGTAACTACTATTATTGGTTATATGTTTTGATGCTCCGTTATCCACAAACCAGTCATAACAGTTTTCTTCAGATGAAAATACTTTTTCGTCTAGAGCTAACATGGATACATTTGCTATGACATCATCTTTTCTTAAGACTTTATCATTCTTATTAGGCTTTGCTGGTCTTCCATCAGCTATCCATTTTCGACAGAATTTTACCCAGTGTCCATTCTGATGACAATAATTGCATTTTCCTATCTGCTTTTTGCTCTTGAAAGTTGTCCTTATTCTACTTGCTTTAGCTTCTAATGCATCTTGATTTTGCACATCACCTTTTGACTTTTCTTCTTTAAATTCTCTTTCTTGAGAACACAACTGAGTAGTCAACTCATCAATTGTTCTTTTATCTTCATTCAAAAGTAGCCAACTTGACTTGAAAGAACGATACTCTTGAGGTAGTGTGTCTAAAATCTTGCAAATTAAAAACATCTGAGGCAATTTAGTTTCTTGCTTTCTTTCAAGACCTAAAATTAATTCACTCCAGAGGTTCTTTAATTTTGATAAATGAACAGCCATACTGTCGTTCATTGTCCACTTACACTGGAAAAATTGTAGACAAATGTTATACAGTTGGTTGTCAGATGTTGCTTCAAATAACTTATGAAGTTCTAACCATACTTCTCTAGCATTATCAAACCTCATTATTTTCTGCATTGTTTCTTCAGTCATGGAATTCGTTATTACCATCATGGCACAAGTGTTAGCCTTTTTATATCGTAAAAGATCTTCTTCGTATTTCTTTAAAATTGCTTCATCAGCTCCTTTTAGCGGCTGATTTGGTTTAATTATTTTTCCTTCGATAACTTCTAAGGCATCGGCGTAATAATTTAAAGCAAATTTTATTCTATACTTCCACATCGGCCAGTCAGCTTCTCCACATAAAGGCTTAGTCTGTAACTTTCCTATCTCCATAATTAGTGTTTCACTTTACGATATAGTAATCTTTTAAACACTTCAATAACCAGTCCACTTCAATCATATAATTCCCTCAAGGGTTGTCTTTAAACAAAAGTGATTTCAGGACTTGAATAATTAGGAAGAAAAACTTACAGTTCTTGCCGTTAGTGAAAAACTATTCTGCTAACTTCTGAAACTTCAGCAAAATCAAGCATTACTTTAATCATAACAGCGCATTTAGCGTGACTGTGATCCCATAACCTGTTAATTTTTAAGATTAAAGTATATATTAAATATAAAAGCTTGCTAAATTGTGAAGTACGTTTTCCATGAACTTTATTTCAAGTAAAACAAATCCGCTCGACTGAGCTTCTATCAATTTTGAATCCAAAGATATTCAGAAGTGTTGCCACATAACAAAAAACAATTACACTATTATTTTTCTTATAAATACAACTTCAACAATATTCTAACTTGGTATCGAGAAACCAAAACAAATATTTTGCAGTTAGTGGTTCCTAATCTTATGGAACGAGATACAAAAAAGTCAAAACAAATAAAAACTTTATTGAATTCATATCGTGAAATAAGATTATATACGAGTTGAGATGCTAATTCTATTTTAGTGAGGAATTTACAGCTCAAAAGTAGAAAATTATCTAGTATATAAAATTTAGTATATTGAACTGCATTGGTTCTATCTATGCAAAACCTTGCAAATTAATAGCATTGTATGCGATCTTATATGCTATTTTGGAAACAGATGTATAAGAGTGACATGAGCGGAAATTAGTTCAATTACAAAATTTCAAATTTTGAGCTTTTACGTCAAAGCTTGTAAAGTGCGAAACGCCATTTGCGGAGTGATGACTATCTGTTCACGCATTTCAATCGGAATATCATTATTATTCAAATTGAATGATGAAATTCAAGTTTGGTGTTCAGTATCGTGTATGACACGCGGCACAGTACATTCTAAGTAGTGAGATGTGGATTGCCTGCTTTGCATTATCATGCAATTGGTTTGCATTCCTGAAATCCCTTTAATTTATGTGCTATGCTAATCTGCAAGTAGATTTAAGTTTTGCGATATTATCACCTGAGGGCGTATTGTTTGAAACTTTAAAATGATTATTCTTGTACAGGCATCTCAGTGCTGTGTAAGGGACAATTCGTATTATTTGTTATACGAATAATTAATTACAATAACTGTTTGTATTAATTATTAAAAATTGTTGCATGCATTCTTTTACTAAACCTTTATATATCTAAAAAAAGCAATTTGTTTAAGTTTTGGAGCTTTTTCATGGCGTAACTTATATATTTCAAAATACCTCTGAAATAAAATTTTCCATTTTTATAATTCAACCTACATAAATGTTTGTATCAATTTTTTTACTCCGTTTAACTGGACATTTGGCAAACTGAATTTTAAAATGTTATCTACTTTTTAAATTAATTTACAAAATGATTTCTAATAGGGCTACAGCTCTGAAATTTTCAACATAAGTAGTTTTTGACATCTTATTGGACTTTTGACAAACAGAATTTTAAAATTTTGATGAGTTTTTTTAATTAATTGACAAATATTTTACAAAGTGACTTCTAATATGTCAAGAGCTCGGAAAATTTTACCATAAATAGTTTTAGCGCCTTCTAATTTTGCTTTTCACAAATACATGTTAAAATATTCTAAGAGGGGGAGGGGTGTTGTATTATTGTATTAAAGGAAAAAAAAAATTGTTTCTCGACAGGGTAAGGGGCTCTAATATTAAGGGTTTACGTAGCAATGAATTTTTAATGAGTAAGGCGAGCTCATTTAAGTAGCAATAAACCTTTCAGTGAGCGAAACTAACCCATTCTTGTGCAGCAATAAGCCTTTAATAGAATGAAACGAGCTTGTGCTTGCACAGCAAAATTAACCTTTCAACGAGTGCAATGAACCTGTGCTTTTGTGTCAATGAAGTTTCCGAGAGCAAAGCAAGCTGTGCTTGTTAAAAAGAAATTTTTAGCGAGCGAAGTGAGCTTGGTTTTGCGTAGCAATAAACCTTCTTACTAGCGAAGCTAGCCCATTCGCGAAGCGGTACAAAACTGAAGCCTATCCACCAATGACGAGTCTCCGCAAAGCGCAGCCACGCAGCTATAGTTTTAAATAAATAACTTGTTCAGATTCGCCAATGGTCGATTTTGCAATGTGAAATACCCCCTTCAGGAGATTCAGAGGGGAAATCTCGATTTTTAGATTTTTTCCCCTTTATATACATGTTAAACGTTACAAGCATACAAAATTTCATAGTTCTAGCTCTACTAGAAGTACATTAGTAATTTGAGGATCAGTGAGTGAGTGGGTGTAGCTCAAAATATGTCGTTCGATTCAATTTTCGAATTTGATTAACTCGACAACCAATATAAATGTAAACTTGAAACTTAAGGGTCTTACTAAAGTGGCTAACAACTACCTGAAAAAAAATTAAGCTCTTATGTATACTGTAATGCGCAGATGTGAGAGGTCAAAATATTGCTGAGTTGCTTCGACTAAAAGATGTCTGGCAGTGAACTTGGCAAGTGTATTACCGTGCACCTAGATAAGTATGATGTAAAGCAATAGAAACATGAGTAAAAGCGTCCTTTTAGCAACTGTCCAAAACTTGATAGAATGCATTACCATCAACAGTGAATCTTGCAAATTTCAGCTCTATTGAATGACGACGTGTGGGTTAATTAATCCTCAGAAGTGGCAACAGTAGCTTTTGTAAAAACGATCTTTTAATGACAGACTCCAAAACTTGATAGACTCATTGTTATCAGCAACGAGTCTATCTTCCAAGTATCAATTTAACTGAAGGACGGTAAGCGAATTAATTAGGCCGCTAGAGATTTTACATTAATACAGAAAAGCTTCAGCCACTAAATATTGTTAAATTGTACATGTTTTAATTAAGCTTAGTATCTGTATAATAGAACGTAAGTATAAGCTGGTAAGTATGATCTAGAGTAATAGAAACATGAAAAAAAGTGGCCTGTCCAAAAACATGATAGAATACATTATCATCGACATTGAATCTATCTGTCAAACTTCAACGCGATTGGATGACGGCAAGTATGTTAATTAGCACCCGGAGCAGCAATAGTAGCATTTGTAAAAGCGGTATCTTAGAATATTTTATTTTGCTTCAAATATAAGTCACAAATGCGTTCAATACGTTTAGAATCAGTTTTCTAAAATATTTTAAACTTAGTTTGATTTTAATTTCGCACCTTCTTCAAATTAAGAACGCTCTGATATCTTTAACTCTTTCAGCCAGAGGCTATTTGGATTCAAGTTCGTTTGTCATTCATTATTTCACAGAGAAAGCATAAAATAGTGTCTCTAGTGTATATGAACTGACACTCTCAATCTAAATTTCCACGTACATTTCAAATTTTTAAAAATATATAAGATTGAGATGTTGGAGATTTCGATACCATTTGGCATCATTGGTCTCAATGGGCTTATAAAATCGATTTTAATTAAAGTCCAAAGTTCAATTTAAGTCCAATTCAAAATTTCGAATTTTATGAGATAAAGATTGAAACTTAGGAAATGGCTTAAAAGTTTAGAACTTTTAGCCGTGAGGTGTAAGGATTTATATTGATAAGTTTGAAGAAAATGAATTCCAATCCTCTGTAAATTTTAGATTAATAAGGCAAATCAGCAAACTTTCATCGGCGAACTTTCAATTTTAGGATAAACTTTTCCTATTCGCTTATTTATTTTCTGAAACGACAAGAAAGATAATGTAAATATTTGGAAGTATATGTTTTAGGAATTTTAAATAATATCATTCTATGTCAATTCAATATAGTTCCCAACCCAATAATCTCATAACTTAATGAAATTTTGGTTAATTGTTGGTATTTTTAATGAAAAAAATCATCTAAAATTAACACTAAATCTAGTCTTTTTTTACTTCTTCTTTTAAATACACGTATACTTTTTTGACAGATTTAAATATTTCTTGCAAGGCAAAATTAGCCACGTACCACGTGACTTCATTTCTTTCAAGTTATATAATATGTATTGTGGAAGCTTATATTTGGTAACTTTAGAAAATGCACATATAAAGTGGAAAACTTTAGTTATACTAACCACATACGAGATACCCAGGCGGACAGTCACAGACATTTTTTCTAAATCACTTTTTTGAACTCTGATCGCTCCAAAACGAATAGAAATAAAAATTTAAAAAAATGCATTTTTACTTTCAATTAACCATATGTGTATATAGGGTAATGAAAGTATAGCAATCGATCAATTTTTTTTCTCCACATTTTGGAGCATCCTGATATCAAAAAAGTGATCTAGAAAAAGTGTCTGTATGTTGTACTCCCGAACAAATTGACCTACGATGTTTTAATTTGGTGTGCTGGTTGGTGGTAGCCATTGGGCTTATCGTTAAGGTTTTCATCAAAATCGCGCATGCGCGTAAGGTAGCTGCCATTGAAAAAATCCTATTTTTCAGTAATTTCAAAATCACTGTGGTAATACCTCTTAAGATGTTCTACACATCCCCACCTCCGAAATTCCCATAAAAATGCTTTAACGGCGTAAAAAGTTGAAAAACGAATGTCTTCAACACCGAGTCTTCTTTCCTTGAGTATACCTCATTATTGATCGTCGTTTTTTCTTATTTAGTCAGTTCTATTTATAATAAAGGATAATATATGGATTATCGTGAAGTATATCGCAAACGGTAATGACACAATTCCCCGTCAGTACTGTAGTGTAATTGAAAGTTGGGCGATGTTCTATACCTCTAGTTTGTATTGAATGAAATACTTTTATTACCCTATATTGCATTGCATATATATGGTAACTGAAATTAAAAATGTCAAGCGCATAAACTCACACACCTTGTGGTCCATACCAGAACGCTCTATGTGCCATTTAACTTTTTTTCACACAATCATTTGATTAGCAACCAGTTTATGAACAAGTTATGTTCCATGCTAAATCAAATGTGCCGTGATTAAAACCTTCTACGTTTGAAAAAATTATGCAAAATCATAAGGGGCCGTTCCATAGGTTATGAAACCACAGCTTATTTCTTCGAGGGTTTTTTATTATTATTATTATTATTATTATTATTTTATTTTAATAGGTGATCATCATTATATAATGCCAAGAAATTTTGCTTTCAAATGGTATTATTTATATTCAAATCCAAAAATATCTTCGACCTAAATTGAGTAGTTGAAATCCAGTATAGTAAAAATTCGCAAATTTTCAGGTTCTCAATATTTTTCTTTTAATAGTTAATTTCATTCTTAAAAGGATTATTTGTAATTTTTATAATATAGCAACACAGTTGCTATGTTTGTTGCTATGTTGCTATGTATTACCTATAACACTTTAGAAATTACCATTACATCTAATTCCTACTTACTACTCAACTTCCAATAAATACATAAAAACTTGATGTCACCTACATGATAGAAATTTGCATTTCTTGTTTCCGGAACTCATTAGTAAATCAAATATTTTCTTTTCACCAATGCAAAGCTAGTTTGGGTTTATCATCTAAAACAAAAACTAGTAGATCTTTTCATTTTAGTTTGAGAGCTCTACACTATCATGTTTGTGACAAATCTACTCGTATGTAACATCCCATATGTGGCAATAAAAGACATGTTTTTTCTTTTCATTTGCATTTACAAAAACCAAGTAAATATTATAGTAATAAGTAAAATCATTATCTGGCAATACTAGAATTTGTATTTTTCACCTGGCAATATAGTAAAAAAGAAATTAATGGTTTATTTTTATCCTCATGTGAATGATGGGTCCTTCGAATATCCCTCATTGCGACCATTTGACCTCTTTTTGACCGCTAAAAGTTGATTAATCGAGATCGGAAAAGCTTACTCTTTCTATGTTTGCTCTTGTTGAGTTGACATTTATGCCAAAAGACAGAGTTGAGACTTCATTTGAAGTGGGACATTCGAATATCCCTCATTTCGAACTTTTGTCCTCTTTTCTACCCCTTAAAGTTGGTTAATCGAGATTGGAATAGCTTACTTTTTTTATGCTTGGCCTAGTTGGCATTTGTACCAAATTTCAGAGTTGTGACCATATGGGAAGTGGTACATTCGAATATCCCTCGTTTGGAACGTTTGTCCGTATTTCTAACCTTTAAAGTCGGTTAATCGAGATCGGAATAGCTTACTTTTTTTATGTTTGTCATTGTTGACATTTGTACCAATTTCTAGAATTGTGACTATATGGGAAGTGTACAGTTCATCTTGTACAAGAAATGATTTTTTCTTCACAAATTATGAATGATTTAAACTTTCTATTTGCCTTACAAAAGCCTTCCTTTGTCGGGGAGCCAGTGAAGACCACAACAGTATTTACCTTTCAGCAATAATAATTCATTAAGGTGCAATTGCACCCCCTTGGCTGTTGAAAAATACAAAAACATTAGAATTTACAGGAAAGAAAAAGTTGTGTGCCGAGTAGAATAGATTTCAAATTATTCATTTGAACAGAAAATGAATGTATTACTATTCATTAAAAAAATTCATTAAGAAATTTCAATTAATGTATTCTAAAAATCAAGGGTTGGGCAAAATCTTTAATACCCTTGCAACTACCCTCCCCCTCCCCCCTGCAAATATTTCTTCCGGCATGTATGTGCTCCACTCCTTTTTCTCAAAAATGGAAAGTTTCTCTGAATGCAAAAACTAAATAAAATAAGAAAAGCTTTAAAATTATGCTTTGTCCTATTATTTTGTCCCAGGTTGTTACATTTATATAAAAAACTAGGGGATTGAAACATCGCACAACTTTCAATTACACTATAATACTGACGTGGATTTTTGTCATTTACCGTTATTATATTTTAATCTTTATTTAGAAAGAATGACCAGTTTGGCGATGTATTTTTGCAGTAATTGTTGTATGGATCTCTAAAAAAAAAAAAACTCCGATAAAATGGTGATTTTGGCGATATACTTTGAAACTGAAAGGAGAAGAAAAAATTATCGTTGATGAGGTATGCTCAAGGAAAGAGAACTCTATATGTTGAAGGCATTCGTTTTTCAACTTTTTATTCCATTTAAACATTTTTACGGAAGTTTCGGGGGTGGAGATATTTAGAACACCTTAAGAGGCACTACCACAGCAATTTTTATAAAAATCGTTGGATCCGTTTTTTAGCAATCATTGAAAAACATGATTTTTTCAATGACAGCTACTTTATGCGCATGTGTGATTTTGACGAAAACCTTAATGGTAGGTCCCATGGCCGCCACTAACCCTCATACCAAATTTGAACATCATAGTTCAATTTTTTCGGGAGTTATGCTGACCACATACACACACACAGACTGAATTTTTTTTCTTGATCACTTTTTTGAAATCAGGATGTTCCAAACAACGTGAAAAAAAAATTACATACATTGCATACAAATGAATTATTTAAAACCATTACTATGTTGATGTTTTTTCCTGTGGAATTCACACTTTTCTTCACTTGATTTGTTAATGAGGAACTTGCACAAGTGAGGAAAATGAATATTTTTTGTATTTTCTAGTGTTATCCAACGAATATATTTGAGCAGTGCAATTATTTTTTATCTTTATGCTTTCAATTAATCAAAAATCGAGTTTGAAATTAGCCGAAATCAAAGCAAAGGTCACGTGACCAAAAACGCATAAAAAAAACCGTGACGTGGTTACGCAGAGATAAAGTCGCAAAACGAAGGAGAAATCTCGCTCATTCCTCGACTAAAACAGGTTTTAGACTAATTCCTTATCTGCGCGTTGACTTTTCAAGCAAAAGTGGCCTTTTCCCGCCAAATCGCAAAGTGAAAAACTAAATATTTTTTTAACTATCTATCCGAGCTCAAATTTTTGAAAGAATGGTATTGTTTTTCATGATTTTTTTCTCTACTTTTATTTAAAAATAAAACCAAAAAACGTGAAAGTTCCTTATTTTGAGAACCAGTGATGAGCAAAACATTCCTCTTTAAACTTTCTACGGAGCCCAGGATAAGACTGAAAATTGTAATTTCGCAAACCACGAGGTCTTGAAATCTATACATATAATTTTCTTGCGTAACGTCCAAATTCGGCTGTATTTATGTGAGCAGAATGGCAACGACTTCAAACATCCGATCATAAAAATCTTCTAAATGTACTTTATGCACGAATTTCCAAATTCAACAATCCAGCCAATCACAATATATCTTTTAAAATTTGACTAATACATCTGGCAATAGCAACAACTTGGATTCGCTATATTTTGTTTTTCTTATTAGTCTACAGATAGAAATTATTGCCTATTTAAAACGTATTGATTTAATAGTTACGATGATGCAAGAATAAATAGATCCAAGATGTGTACATTTCTTTTGGATAAGAATTCCGGATTAACCAGACTTTTCGGAAAAGTTATCTGCTGGAACATATTCCGGAGGTCGCCGGATTGCATTCAGCGCTAAATCGCCAACTTTTAAAATGTTGCTAAGAGGCATTGTACAGTAAATCTTAACCTATATTCATTTCTAATCAGTGCAAATTCGGCTATTACGAATTGAATACTATCAAAATAACGAATAAAACCACCCACTCAACTTCAATGAAATTTAATAAAAAAAACTTTTGGCGAAATGAGCCTAATTTTCTGGCTAAATTTGGTTTTCAAAAAATTCCAGTTGATTGAATGCCGGATAATTGGCCTTTCACTGTTTTATTTTATTTTCTAAGTATTGTAAAAAAGATCATGCGAACATATGATTGCTTCGTTAAGAAATTTCGATAAGTAACTTTAATTATTTTGGCGCTTCATACGAAACCAGCCCGTAAATTTTAATTGTTCAATGAAATAACCGATCTTTTTTTAAATATATGTACAATACTGTTTATATTTGTTGTTTTCTAAGAACTTTCTACTACGTTGCCACACTGTCCCTGCTTAACGCGTCTCGACAGCAGTAGGATAATGACGTGGCAAGTATTCTGGCTCTTTATAAATAACAAAACGTTTTCAGTTTCATGGCATTATGCAGCTGAAATAGTTTTTGCTAGGGCATATTTTAAATGCTTCACTTTGAGGCGAGCAAAGCGAGCCAAGGGGATTGCACAGTAATCCAGGGGGTTGGCGAGCGTTAGCGAGCAGGGGGCGGAGCTACGCTAGTAAGTTTTAAATGTTAAAGTTTTCAAAGTATTTCATCTTAATATCAGCAAATTAAAAAAATTGTCAATGTAGTATATGGGTTTTTTTTTTTTTTTTTTTTTTCGCATTCCACTTTTTTGACATTTAATATTTATTTTCAAATCTTACTGCAGTCAAGAATCATATTCGGGCTTTAACAAATAACCTGCTTCAAAGTATGAGTAGAAGTTTTAAAAGATAGATTTTCATCAGTTTTTTCCAATTCGAAAATGTTTTTTTTTTTTTTTTTTTTTTCCAATTAGTTAATTAATTAATTGTATGAAATAAAAGTGTGAGGGTCTTGGTGTCATTATTTACCATTTTCAAACTAACAATACTTTTGCCCAGTGAGGATGCAATTCTATATGATGAATATTTGACACAATAGGATATTCTCTTCGTAGTTGCAAATGTTCTTTACCTTGTCCCAAACAAATTTACCATGCCATATTAATGCAAATTAAAAAAAAAAAATTGTAACTGAAGGTTTAATCTTAAAGAATTGAGCATTGAAATTCCTCAAATATTCCTCAATGGATATCTACAATGGTGTCTAATTTATTTTAACAGAATTCTTATTTGCTTGATTGGCACGGCTCTAGCGAAACAGTATTCAATTCATTCACAGCATTTAAAGTATTTAAATCCAGAACTTGGAGCTTGTAAATGAAATGAGTGATGAAAATTAAAATAATGGCTCTAAAAAACTAAAAAAAATTGCCTCTAGCGACTAGACACGACTATTAAGTTCTTGAAATATGTGTAGATACGTCCTGTAAAGCTAGCCGTTGAAGGTTCGCCAGTTAGCCGTACTGGAATGTCCCGAAAGCTCTTACAAGAAGTTGAGGAAGAAACAATCAAGAGAACGCAAATCCGAAAAGCAGCGTGTGTGGCTCAACTGCAACAATTAGCTTTTGAATTTGCTTTACATTAACAGCGTAGTGCTCCCTCTCCTTGTCATGCAGCTGAAAGATCCCTTTCTTAAGAATAGATATCTTAAACGGTGGACACGTAGGACCGACCCCAAAGAATTCAAAACTCTTTTCTTTCGTAGTACTGTTTGTTGACGAGCCCGTGACAAAACTCGTGGTGGATCACCCCTCATCAATGGTCGCGATTATATCTTTTTGACCTTTCGAGTCTGAATTTGTGGTGCTTTGGAGAGCCTGGTTCCTGCACTCTGTCGTTTCTTCTTCTTTTTTTAGGTTTTATTAAAATTCACCGAGTTTCATCTCCATTACGATGAAATTCAATAACGATTCTCTGTAAAGATCCATTTCACAGTGCTTTTGTTCGGTCATCTAGGAGTATAATACTAACCACGAGACATCTATTCCACCCATCCTCTAGTATCCTTATTAGTCTGTTTGCTGTCACCCGGACATTATCCTTAACAAATATGTGTTTTAATGGTGGTCCACCAGCCAAGACGTTTGTACTTTGTTTACGGTCTCAAAATCGAGAAAACCATTTGAAAATTCTCCATTTGCTGTTTGAAAAAATTGAAGCAGCAAACTGAAACCTTCGATTACTGTTTTTCTAATATTTATCGTTCCACTTTCACAATGATAAAAATAACTTGCGTATAAAAACTGAACCTGCTATTCGATCAATGCGATATTTGTCGTAAGTACTAATTCACTGTGTCCTAAATGGTTGCAACTTGTAGTTGGAAGTTTTCGAGATAGATTTATGTAACATAGAGAACACAAACTTAGAAATTTGTAGAATTATTTTAGCAATACTGTTGCTCTAGCTAATTTGTTTTATTTGTCGAATTGCAATATAATTGAAGTAAAAATTCTCATTTTTTAATGGTACACCATATGTGTTAGAGTTTTTAAAGAATTGAAGTCTTGTTGCGCTCAAAAGATCTGTCAACAAAATTTGTTATAAAATATTTGGACTACATGCTCATTGCAGACGATAGAGTTTATAAAAACTATCGGAAAGATATTTGAATAAAATCCATTCTTAACAATTATAGATATCAGTTTTACTAATTTACGTACGTTAAGACTACCTTTAACATCATCTATAATAATAAAACAAGATGTGTGTCTGTCTGTCTGTCTGTGGATCTATAGAAACCTACTTAAAATTGGAGTAGAGCTCTGAAATTTTCAGCATAAGTAGTTTTGGCCTTTTAATTGTATACAGCATAAACAGAATGTTAAAATTTTAATTAGTTCTTTTTTAATTATTTTTAATTAATTAACTTGCAACTGTGTTAAAGGCATTCGTTTTTCAACTTTTTACGCCATTAAAGCATTTTTACGGGAATTTCGGTGGGGGGGGGGGGATGTTTAGAACACCTTAAGAGGCAATGGCACAGCGATTTTGAACAAAATCGTTAGAGTCGTTTTTTAGCAATGACTGAAAAACGTGATTTTTTTCAATGGCAGCTATCTTGCGCGCATGCGCGGTTTTGATGAAAACCTTAACGGTAGGTCCCATAGCTACCACCAACTCGCACACCAAATTTGAATATCGTAAGTCAATTTGTTTGGAAGTTATGCTGACCACATACACACACAGACAGATATTTTTTCTAGGTCACTTTTTTGAAATCAAGATGTTCCAAAACGTTTAGATATGCAAAAAAAAAAAAAAAAAAAAAAAAAAAAAAAATTACCGAATGCTATACTTTCACTACCTTATGTATATATATATGGGTAATTGAAAGTAAAAAGTGTATGGGGAAAATTTAAACCATCTGAGTTTCTAATTAACTCTCAAAAACTGCCGCCCCTTCGCTGTATCCGCCAATGCTAATGTGAATAGTTTGTAAAGTATTAGGTAGAGGGTATTTCTAGACAGGCGTGGATCCAGAGGGTTTCGATTGCATTCTAGTATTGGCAACAACAAAAAAACTAAAATTGAAGATATGACTAGGTTTTCTGAGGAATTGGAAGATCAAAAACCAGGATCTTGAATAATAAGTGATTTCTAATTTCTTAGCACCTTGTTATTGCTCAGTTAAAAAGTTCAACAGAAACAAATTAACTGAGAAAAGTAATATTTTAAAGCATATAAAATCACACTCTCTAAATTTTAACAGGTGACCCCAATAAATTGACGTCGCATCAATGGTGTAGTATAAATTTGTGTAGTTTGGATACTAATTAATAATAATATAACCCATAAAAACCAATTTTTAAAAATCCTTTATATGCATTTTCAATTTTTATAAGTGTTAATACAGCGTCAATATCGAAAACGTTTTTATGGGCAAAATGTGCGATTATTTAACGAATATCCATTACAGGATCTCCCTACCTTCACTTCATTAAAGCAACAGTGTGCTTTAGCAAACTATCGGTAGATGGCAGCACCACTTAATCCAAAATATTACCGCCTTTTAGAGGTTTGTGATAAAACGTTTTGGGTGAAACTGTGTGAAAAAAGTAGGACACATGATTTTTTTTATAAATAAAAAACACTGATTTTTTTCCATAACAATTTAAGGACACTTTAAATTACTAATTACAAACAGATAACTGTATCTGAAAATTGAAAAAAAAAAAAAAAAATACTGGTCAAGTACGCAATAAATCAGTTTTTACTTTATCATACTCTGTGAAAAAAGTAGAAGGACACTTCTAAATAATGCAAATAAAAGTCTTATTAATAGGGAATTTTTCCACCATTGGCTTTGATTACTTCAAAAATTCGATTTGGCATCGAATCATATTAAGTTTGAATTTCTGTTTGGCAGAAATTGTCCCATACATAATTCAAAGTTCTCCGAAGCTCAACTATAGATTCAAACTGCTTGTCTTCCGCGTAAACGCGACGAACAATCATTGCCCATATGTTCTCTAAAATGTTGAGGTCCGGGCTTTTAGCAGGCCATGGCAAAACCCGAACATTATTTGCTGCAAACCAATTTTTAACCCCATGCTGTGTGAATTGATGCTCCGTCCTGTTGAAAAATCCTGTCATTTCCGCCTAGCTCAACGCCGTAGGGAAGGATATCTGAATTCAAGACTTGGATGTAATCTGTGTGTTTCTGCCTGCCACTCAGGAACACTAGGCTTTTGTTCTTCCTCCGTACCCGACTGCTAACCAAACCATTAAACTCCCTCCTCCCATCTGTCGGGTAGAATAAGTCTTTTCTTCAGTACCGAGACAGTGCCAATAGTATTTGTAGCCATCTGGACAGTCTAAATTAAATCTTTTCTCATCAGAAAATATAACGGAGGTCCATTCTGACGTCCAGGACATGTGGTTATTAGCCCAGTGCAGTCGGTGTTCAATGTGCCTTTCATTCCATTTGGGATGGTGCTTCCTTTTTCGGAATACGAAATTTTCGGACCTTTTTATGTAGATAGGCGTAACTAGAGTTGTTGAATGGGGGGGGGGGGTTCGAAAAATACAGACTCGATACACCAATGAAAAAAAAAGGAGTGGGAGGGGAAGGGGGGGGGGGGTAGAGAGTAAAAAAAAAATTTCATCTCATTGGAAAAGTTTTCAAATCATTGTCCGAATCTACGGTATAAGAAAAATTTCTTAAGAATTCTATTTAAAAAAAAAAAAAAAAAATGATTTTAAACACATGGAAATTGAAAGGGTCTGATATAATTGTAAAATATATGGATGCAATATGTTTGGAGAAATTTTTCGGGCTTGGCAAACAAGAGAGGATAAATTTCAGTGGCGGGACCCCCTCGAAATATTTCAAACATACACTGTCAAAAAAAAGCATTAAAGAAACTTCCATAAACATTTCAATATATTTTTCCTAAATAGCTGTGTCTCTTAATGTTTATATTGCATTATTGTTTTTATATACAGCATGATACCAACACCGTCCGAGTTGGTATATCCGCGGATAAAATTGTAATTTTTTCGTCTTCATCTAGAGATTTTTCAACGCTATCTGGCGATTCTTTTTCAACTTGAACAGTAGTTTCACCATATTTTCCATCTTTTCTTCTTTTGCAAAATAAAAATAGTGTCTCACTATGAGTTTTGCGTTTGCTACCTGCACTCATTTTAATTATTTTCAATTACCCATTTGTTAACATAGGGTAATGAAAGTATTGTTTTCGATCCAAAAATAATTCGAATTGTTTGCATTTCTCCACGTTTTGGAACATCCAACTGAAAAAAAAAAAAAAAAAAAATGGTGTAGGAAAATGTTTGCCGGTGTGTCTGTGTATTCGTGGTCAGCACAACTCCCGAACGATTTGACCTACGATGTTCAAATTTAGAGTACAGGTTAGTGGAGACCATAGAACCTGCCACTAAGGTTTTCATCAATATTGCGCATGCGTAAAACATAAAAAAATCACGTTCTTTAGTAATCACTAAAAAGCGGCTCTAACGATTTTAATGAAAATCTCTATGATAATACTTCTTAAAATGTTCTAAACATCCCCATCGCCGAAATTCCCATAAAAATGTTATAGAGGTGTAAAAAGATGAAAAACCAGTTTCTTCAACATAGATTTCTCTTCCCTTGAGGATCGCTCATCAACAACCGTTTTTCTCCTCTCCACTGTTTCACTAACTAGAAAGGATATTGCAAGAATTTTCGAAAAGTACATTGTCACATTCGCCATTGTGGCGTCTTTTTTTATTGTTATTATTATTTTTATTTTCCCCTTGAAAGAGTTATCTGTAAAAATATCACTAAAGGCCATTCTTTCAAATAAATGAAAATAACAATAACACTATTCCACGTCAAATTTAAATTTGCTGACTATTATTATAGTGTAATTGAAAATTGTGCGATGTTCCACTCCCCTAGTTTACATTCAGTTATTGTTTGGTGTTTGGGTTTTCTATACAGCGCAATGTCTACTCAGAACTTATTTTTCCCGCGATGAAGAGTCAATTTCTTCAGCCTCGGGCGGGTGTAGCGCGTAATTATCATCAAATGGTACATTAAATGGCAAGTTTACTCTTCTGGTGAAAAATCCATGTATAGTCTTACAGTTTGGTATAGCTTTTGATTATCTTAGTAAAGCACTGGTCATTGAATAATCTCAATAATGAAATTTAATGGATAATTTGAGTAATAATCAACAAAGAGTTGACTAGGGAAAAAATGCAGTATATTTGTTTAATTCTTTCTCAACTTAATCATTAGTTGCATAAATGTCTTTCACTTTGGTATAGCTTTTGATTACATTAGCAAAACACTGAATGATTACTATAAGGAAATTTAATGGAACTAATAATTGTTAGTAAGGAATGGTTGAAAAATAACCAACAAAGAGTTAGTTGGGGAAAAAACGTAGTAAATTTGCTTAATTTTTCTCAACCCAATGGGGGGGGGGGTTCGAACCCCCAAAACCCCTCCCTCGTTACGCCTATGAGTTGTAGACAGTTCTTCTTGAAACGTGTGTGATGCCTGCATTATTTTGAACTTTGGCAATACTTCCATCCTTTTTTTTTAGTTCCCTAATGATTTTTCTTTGATCGCGTTGCGTCAGTTTTTTAGGTCTGCCAGTCTTCTTTTTGCTTCCCTGACTAATAGGATTTCTTATATAGTTTGAAACAGTATTTGGACTAATATGTAGCTGGCGTGCAATCTCTCTCACACATTTGCCATCGTTTTTGTAGGCATAAATTTTGCCTTTTTCAAACTCACTTAAAGGTTTTCCTCTAGGCATTCTAAAAAGATGAAAAAGACGGATTTTCAATAAAATAGGATGTTTTCCTTAACAAAAACAGTTAAAAAGAACGAAACACCTACCTTTGAGGTTTACAATATTCCAAAACAAATTATTTTAGCACGTGTCCTTCTACTTTTTTCACACACCAAAAATCGTTAAGTACTGTTTTCCTTAATTTTTACTAGTGGTAGATAAAATTTACTCATTTATAAAAAAGAAAATATAGCCAAACTACATAAAAAAAGAAATTTAGATCAGGAGGATCGAAATACAAGGCATAAATTACAAAATATGACTGTCCTTCTACTTTTTTCCCGTAGTTTATAGCTGGCAACTTGTGCAGATTATCAGTACAATGTATAGATTTCTAATATTTTGTATAAACAGTCAAAAAGAAAATTCGAATTTCACAGTATTTTTTCCAAAAAACGTTTATATTTTTAAAAGTCACCAATGAAACCGAAACGATTTTCCAAAGTCGCCGCGGGATTGTGCGACATCAAACAACTGTTTCGTTTTCTCGTACTTTAGAGATTTACAAAGAAGCTGAAAACAAGTGCTTAATTATTTATTTTAAAATGTCCAAGTTAAACAGTATTTTTTTTTTTTTTTTTTTTTTTTTTTTTTTTTTTGGAGTCTTATTCCAAGCAGTTGTACATCATACCAACAGAACAAATTTTATTCTGCTCTATCTATCTGAGCATCTGATATAAGTGACAAAGACAAAGTAATGTTGAGAATTCGTTGTAAAAGCAAGCGAATTAATATTTGTGCGTGTGATCAAACGCTTTTTGAATATCACCTCCTCGTATGTATGTCTCGCTATACAGTTCTTGTGTCTTAAAGCATATTATGTGGATTTAATGTAGAAGTACTGAGTATTTAAATTTCCATGAGTCATAGGAATACAAATATTTGTTCCGTAAAAGTTGTACTAATTTGAAAATGACACTGTTGGCAGCTATGACATAAAATGCACACTGGATGCTATTCATAAATTATGAGATCGCTTAGTCGGTAATTAAATCGGTATCGGTTTACTCAGGTTGAGTCGAAAACCATTGAGCAAAAAAATTTTTTCTTTTTAAAACTAGTGCTTGTCTAATTGTCAATGCAATTTTAATTTTAAAAAATAGTTACAGTGGTGAACCGTTGCATCTGATTTCCAGATCTTTAGTTTCCACTTATTTCGTTAGAAAATGTTGTAACCTTATTCTGATTAATTTCGGGTGATAGAAGCACTACCTTGATTTTTAAAAATTTGTAGCGTAAAACTATATTCTTCTCAAAAATAATATATTAAATTTCAAAAACTTCTATTAGCATAACTAACATTTCCGAAGTAAATGGTATTTTTTTTTATTAAAAAAATCCTGTAGTAATGTTGACAGCGCACTTCATTTGCTTATATAAATATTGGAATACAAAATGCTTTCAAGATGTCTTTTTCCTCATCAATAGTGAATCGTGAAACAAATTTTGTAATTTGAACATGATTGCTTTCATGAACATCGTAGAGATAAAAAAATCAAAAGTCACCATTTTTTTTTTTTTGGATCTGAGGCATTTCTTTTTGGTGTATTTTCAATATTCCGTTAGCACAAGTTTCTTTTCATAGTTCAACAATTTCTACGCCCCTGGTCAAGCATACTTCCAGTCGGATACAACATACATTCAAGTATCTTTCTTAGCATGCGAAATTGTTTAAATGGACATAGGGATCAGCAGGATTTTTCTAGTGGCGTACAAGGTTGCTAAAATATTTGTTGAAATCCTGACTTTTCAAATATGTAAATTTCATTTCTTGATGAAATAGAAATTATTTATACATTAATTTTCCAGTCAAATCGATAATAATAAAAATATATTGCATGGACGCGGGTTCTTTTTCTTGCGATTTTTACCGCTTTTCTCCAATTTTTAAAAAGTTTCAAAAGCCAAGGAGGTGCAAGTGTATCTCTTGGCGTAGGCCCTTTTCACAGGTTAAAACTAACGTTTAGCTTAATAATTTTTTTATTTGCACCTGATACTGTATTTATTTAATCTTATTTTGGTATCAAATGGTTTAACCAGTACCGGCCTAAGAACAAAATGCTGTGTGTGCAAGAATGAGATTTGGCGCCCTTTACAATGCAAATGGGCATAGAAAACCCTCCAAAATGGTTTGGATGCTCTATAATTGAAATTTTCTGGAATTTTATGCCTGAAGTTGGCATTTTAAAGCGATTAAAAACCAAAAACTGAAACTAAATAATTGGTAAATATTAAAATAAAGTATTTAGTATCTTTTTATTATTCTTTTTATATAAAAAGATACTATTTTTTTAAATAAATTCTATTACTAATTATTTTAACTGACTTTTTCAAACTTCAATAGGAGTGCTGTACTAAACTGTGTAACGTGTAAAGTACTCCTAAATTCCTTTCCGCTGTAATGATACTTCATCAATTCCAAATAGATGGCGTTCATCCATTTGAAAGAATACGTTTCAGTCATGTTTTTTAGGGACTTCCCCGAGTTAAAAAGTACAATTGAACTGAATAGCGAGCGGACTGTTAGGTGTGGTAAGATGATGTAAGAAAGTTTTAAAAAACTGTGGTCATCAAGAATTTAAGATAGATGGACATGTGTGTTTTGTAAGATCTAGTATGTGTGTTGTTCTAGAAACAAGTCTGTGTTGAGGATGATGTAAATTAAAGAAAATTCCGAACATCGATACCATTTTCTTGTCCCGACGTCACACCGCAGTCTACAGTTTTGTCAGGGAGAAAATAGCAGACACATTTTTAACTACAACAAAAGTCTTATTTGATTTAATATACAGGAAAAATATTAATCTAGAAAAAATATTACAAGAAATTGTTTAATACAGTCACCTCGCGATAACTCGAAGTTTCATAAGTCGAATATTCGTTTATCTAGAATTTTATATTAGGTGCCAAGAATATGCCTTCAATAGAAAATGGCTTCCGATAACTCGAAGAATTTAGCTAGTCCCTTGAACTTCGAATTAACGCGAGTTGACTGTATAATCAATATTGCACAATTAATAGTGGACCTTCGTAGCTTTAGCAGCCAAAAATTTTATTAGTGCATCATAATCTAATAATGATGAAATATCATTTTCAATGGGCAAATTGTATTTAAAATTACATAAAAGTTTTACTTTTTACCATATCATATTTTAATATTTTTTCCCTCATTTCAGCGCCCCTCTCAAAATTGCATGTGTGCGACAGCAGACGTCTCAGGCCGGTCTTGGGTTTAAAATTGAATGAATGCCGGCAACAGTTAACGAAATCGTATAACTACATAAATAGGTGATGCCCATGTTTACCAACAAAGCAACTCCGGAGGGGAAAAAACCGGTTCCTAGACATTTTGGTTGGTAGAAAGCTGGCTTGTAAAGCACAGGATTCAATGGGAATTTGTGACTGTATTGCAATAAAACTGTAAATAATCAAGTTTCAATTGAGTAAATCATTAAACAGATGTTCTAAATGGATTTTAGACATTCTGAAATATATTTTTACTTAGTTAAAATTGCAGTTTTTATTTATTAATGGCTCTTAATGATCGAATTTCGGTGAAATCGCGGTGAAAAGAGCTGATTTCGGCGTGATTTTGGTTGGCGGCGTAACGAATTACCGGTCGTATGATGTCACATGCCCCTCGAGTATATAACTTCTTCTGACATTACTTTAGTTGTATATCTAATATGTCAAGGTAGTTTCAGCGGTAATCTGGAGGTTTTATATATGGATATATAAGTTGATTTTTAATTTTTAGGCTATATGTCTTGTCTATAGCAAAGTATGCACTAATAGGAAAAGGGATTTACTTCAGTATCAGTTGACTATGACGTCACATGCATAATTCTTATTCTGAATTTCTGTTATTGAAGTAACTCGACACCAGTCAACTAAGCAAGACATTGTTGTTGTTTTGTTGCTTTTCATGTGCTTTCTTGTTGAGTTAAGCATTCTTCTGCAATTTCTTTACTATTACATTGGTTATGGATGTTTTAAAGCCTTTACTCAAGAATACGGTTGACTCCTGAACTATTTGCATTCTGAAGGACTGTTACTTGTAAGTATGCTATACGAACTCAAATAAACATTTTGTGTTTTCTGGACGGTTATCCCCGCAAATGCTGAACTTAAGTGCTTCAAAAATTCTTATTCCACAACACCATTTTAATTTACCATGATGTTAGCATTCACAGAAAACGTTTAAAGATTCGGATATCACTTCTTTATTGTGTATTACAGTATTCTTAAATGACGAGTCCAAATTGTCATTTTATTTTAGTAAATGTTACTAAACTTGTTCTTAAAACATATAAGTCGACCAAACGGTATAGTGGTTAGCGTGCTAGCTTCTAGACCTTGAATTTGTGGGTTAGAGTCCCGTGTTAGGCATGGGTGTTTGTAAATGTATGTTGGCTTGTCTAATGACGAATGTTTCGGCGCATTATAGCCCTCGTGTTGCTGACGGTGCCAGATAATCTGAAAACAACCAACCAACTTAAAACATATAATTGACATTTATTCCACTGTATTTTCACGGATCTTATTCACTTGGTATCTGCTTGGGAAAATGAAATACTATTGAATAAGTAATTGACACAATATTGCAACAAATTATGACATTGGTAATGTAAAGTGTTGTCAATCAGATAATTTTTTTTATAAAAGGCCACAAAATAGAAAGATCATATAGGTGCTCATTGCACATATAGAGTATAAAGGAAACTAAAATCACAAAAAATTAAATTTTCCAAACAACAAGCTGAGATGAAGGAACTTGAATAAAAGGGTCAGATCAAATCCAAATTTCATTCCATTCAACAATTTGAATCAGCTTCATTAAGTGGATATAAAGGCATCTTCACTAGTATTCACTTTTATCATACTCATATCAATCAAATATTTGATGTGTTCAGGTTTTAAAGTGCAGACCGTGGTCCTATTAAAAGTAGAATATTTTTTGTATGACTGTCCAAGTTTTAAACTTGCTAGAAAATGCTACTTTGGTACAAGAAATGTAACCTTAAAAAACAATTCTGGTAAAGATCCTTATCCTAATCTGTTTCTTTGTCTCAAATACTTTGGTTTTAGTAACTCAATTTAAATTCTTTTTTTAATCCTTTACATTAATTTCGGTTATGTTTCTTGAGGGGAGGCAAATCTGAGGATGCCTAATTAAAAAAAATACTTGGCAGATAGGTTTGATGTGGATGACAATGCATTCTATCAAATTTTGGGGCTGTTACTGTCACTAAAAGGTCGCTTTTACAGAATACTAATAAACTTGCTGTCATCCAATCGCGTTAAAATAGCGAGATTGAACCGACCATTGTTGAAACTCTTTTCTGTTGCCAAACTTTTTTTAATAAATAAATATAAAATTTTATCATCAGAATAAATAAAAAGATATTTAGATGTGGATAGGAGTGTGACGTTCATTTTTAATTAATAAATTTTGAAACATAGTTTACCGCACACTTTGCTGATAGAAATGTTTTACATATTTAAAATTAGATGCAAACACTAGGATGGTTCGAAAAAAAAAAAAAAATTAATTAAAATGCATTAGGTGAAAAACGTTGTTGCATATCTTGATAATAGGTGAAAAACATTGTTACATATCTTGATAATAGGGGAAAAACGTTGTTACATATCTTGATAATAAAAACTGTACAATTTTTTTTTTTAAATACTAATACCTTCCGATCAAGCATTCACCTCAAAGTTTGAAGAAAATACAAAGAATAACTATTTTTCCTAAATTTTTTTTAAGTTTCTAACGTTATATATTTGAAAGGCAATAGTTTGCAATGTGTTGTGAAAGGGTATTATAACACAGGAATGGTGGTATAACACATTCTATGCATTTTTAAAATATATATTAATAATTAAAATTACTCAAAAGTAAAATTTGTTATTAAAAATAATAATTTTTCTGTGAAATGCGTACTAACGTTATGTCTTAAAATTTTTTTAAAAAAAACAACATGCTTTTATTCATTTGGTTCACTATTTTCTCGAGCTTTCTATCCCAGTGATGCATTTTAAAGGAAACTTTTGTCAAAAAGTCGGGCCTTGTGGATCGTAAAAAAAAAGGTATTGTCTTTGACTTCAGCGCCACCCACTTTTTGTGTTGTCTCTACACAAGCATTTCATGACTTGTGAGTGACTAGGAAACAGGTTGAAGTCTGATTTCAGTGGTCCCCAGAAACTCTGGCCAATTTTGCCAGTCAAAGGCCAATCCTGATGTAGAACGTTGTGAATTGGCCATTGGAAACAATATTGACCAATCTCGCCCGATTCTGGATAAAATGTAGAAGAGATTTTGAAATGTGGATGCACAGTTTTAAAATTGTGATATTGTATTTATGAGAAAGGTTGGAGAACAAAAGTATGTGGTGGTTTTGGCATGTTTGTGTATTAAAAAATCGTGTATTTTGGAACTATGCTTGGTCAGAATTAGCCCCAAGTCTTCCCTTTTCCCTCCAGTACAACTACCTCGGGTGCACCAGATTTTACTAATAAATGTTCGTTTGTTACTTTCCTTAACAAAGGAGGAGTCCTATTACAAGCATTCCAACTAATTATGTCAATGTAATCAATGGCAATAAAGTTAAGTTTGGTTGCCTTGAAATGCCTGATTCCCTTTCCCTAGGAAAGTTCTCGAGATTTCAGTACCCGACGTCCCAGTTAAGTATTCAGGGAGGTATTGAGACAAATGAATTGCCTTTATGATATTTTATGTTCTTCAGAAAATTAACTTTTTTTTAAAATTGAAATCAATGTGACGTATAACAATTTAAAATAAAGAATATCACTTGCTTGAATTCATACATGGGTTTAGATTCAATCTTTTTAGAAGTACTCTGTTTTCTGTTAGCCATCTGGAGTGTGAAAGGGGATTGGGTTTGCGAGCTGCCAAATCATTGACCTGATCTAATCGTTTTAAAAATATCAAGAAGATCTGTGCTCAGCACTTTTATCTCAACTTGAGGAATTGAACATTCAACACATAAAAAATCACCCAGTGGAAATTTTTCACAGTTCTTCAATTTTTTTATTTTTATTCTCACTGAAAGATGTTGGTATTGTTATAGTCCTATCTACGTTTTTAAATTGGCGTCTGAATGGTAATTCATTGAAGTATGAGAGGTTTTTTATCCCACTGCAGGGAACCTTCAATTTGATTTTTAGAACTGGTATTGACATGGGTAGATAAAAGGGATGTACAATGTTTTTAGGAAGTGGGGACTTTCACAGGGTTTTATTTGTTAAATTAATTTACCTCCTTTTTCTTAAAATTGATGACTTCACACTTTTCCCTTGTATTTAAGCTTTAATTGCCCAAAGTTTCAAATTTGGTACCAGACTTTTAAATCAAATTGTACACTTGCATTTGGTTTGTTTTTAATATTTGGCTGTAGTATGTATGTTACCATTACATACAGTGCAGGATTTACGTATAAGCTAGACAAGCTGTAGCTTAGGGCCCCCCGACTTGCTTGGGGCCCCAAAAAAATTGTCTGAGTGAGCAAAGGACAATGGAAGTGGGGAAGTGAAGGTCATCAAATGAGGCTAAGCAATCCATTGCTATGCAAAGTTCTATGCATTTTTAGACTCACTTTCATAGAGTGAATTTAGAAACTTGATTTAAATTTATACAGCAATATTTGATCTTTTAAAACCTCCTAATCGTATAAATTAGAAGATGGGGCACAACTACCTTACAAATGAGTGCAAAATAGATTTTAGTAAGTGTCGATGCCAGTCATATGATAATGCTGCCAATATGTCTGACAAATACAAGGGTATGCAAGAAGTAATATTGAAGATTAACAAGTATGCTATATATATATTCCATGTGCTGGTCATTCTCTGAATCTTGTTGGTAGAGCAGCAGTTGACTGTTGTTTAGATACAGCAAACTTTTTTGGAATTGTTCAAGAAATATTTAAATTCTTTTCATCATCTACACATAGATGGGCAGTACTGTTGTCATTCTTCAAAGATGATTCAAAAGTTCCCAAGTCTTTGTCAAAGACGAGATGGGAAGCACATTCAATGGCCACAAGTGTAATACTTGATAGTTATAATGGAATAATTTCTGCATTTCATCAGTTGCATATTGATATTACAGAGAAAGGCGAAACAAGAAATCAAGCCATAAACATTTTGAATAAAATGGAGGAGTTTGAATTTATGGTAATGTTATATTTGTGGAGTTACTTGCTGGATGAATTTCACAAGACGAATTTCACAAGACTAGTCAATCACTGCAAGACCCCCGAATTAGTCTAGCTGTATGTAGGAAATTGTATGCTTCACTTCCCGAATTTGTTAAAGGTTCCAGGGATATGTTCAATCATTTTGAAGATAAAGCAAAGGAAAAATTGCCTGATGTTGATTACAAGAAAAGGAAAAGCAGATACAGAAGAAAGCATATCAATGATGAGGAAGATGATGCTTTAGAGAACTTTGAGCCAAAAGACAAGTTCAGAATCAAAACATTTATATCTGTGATGGATGCATTAGAGTCAAGTCTGGCACAGAGGGCCTCAGTATATAATGGTGTTCCAAAAAAGTTTTAATTCTTAACAAAATTGGAAGCCACAGAAAAAGAGATTCGTGAAGGAGTTAGTACTTTATGCCAAACATATCCTGAAGATGTGGACATGAATCTTGTAGAAGAAGTCAACAATTTTCATCAATAAGTTAGACATAGTCAAACCTATAGTTCGGCGAAACATGATAGTCTGACTCATCAGGATCTGTTTACTGCAATATTTAACGATCGTGTCCAATCAGCATTCCCTAATGTAGAAGCAATTTTGAGATTGTTTCTAAGTATGATCGTTGCAAATTGCTCTGGAGAAAGATCTTTTTCCCAGCTGAAGAGGATAAAAAATGAATTTAGAACAACAATGACTCAAGATAAATTATGTTCCCTCAGTCATAGCATAGAAAGTGACAAACTACTCAGTTTATCATTTGATGATGTCATCAGTGACTTTGCTCTGGTAAAGGCAATAAAGAAAATATTTTAGTTTAATATAATTCCTTAATCCTTATAACAAGTTTCAAGAGATTAAATAATAAGCCTTTGTATATTGTGTCTTTTAAAAGAACTTTTGTTTCAAGTTTGTTATGAATCAAAATGATGTTAAGTTAAAGATGTATAATTTCATTATCTATATACTTAATTGTATTTCAGTTTAACCCTCTAGGTATCCGAAAATCATATTTGGCATTGACATGTAATATCTGGACTTATAAAGGGTCCCATATCTCAAATAGCTTAGGGCCTCATCAAGTCAAAATCCGGCCCTGATTACATAATGTTACTACAATAAATACATTGATATTTTTTTAATTTAATTTGAAAAATCAAGCTTCTAAGAGTTAAGCTATTCAACTTCATCCTTGGCAATTTTTTACTTGTAATGTTATTTAAATGTTTAGTACTTTTCACTGAAAGCACTTTAAAATTTTCTAATAAATTTTTTGAAATAAAATGAAGTTAACCGATTTTGCCTTGTTCTAACATAATTTCCATCTATATTATCAAGTTATTATTTAACTATTAAACTGTCGGCTCAGTAATAAATATAAAAGGGCAATTCCATGATTATTCATGTTACCAATATTCTGGTGTTTTTACATTCGTTTGCATTTACTGCTTGCCTAAATGTTAGTAATAAATTTTCTATGCCATGTCATTGTGAAGAAAGGTTTAGTTTTAATATTTATAATAGAAAATTTGTTGAGAATTGAATACTGTAATAGAATGAATGGGGAGAAGTTTGGTTAGTCATGTTGCCAGAAAAGAACATGACATTTTTGGTATTCAACATAAATGACACTTTCACGTAACATACAGTCAAACCCCATTTATGTTAAGTTGATGGGACCGCCAAAATTTTTCATGTTAACCTAATTTCGTTTCAACACTCTAAAAACTTTTTCATCTAATAATTGTGGTTACTAGCTATATGTATATTTAATATTGCAGTTTTTTAGAATATTTCATTGCAAGGCTTATATTTAGTATAATACATTAGTTTAACAAAATATACATTAAACGTAAATGTGTTTACTAATAATTTATTATTTAAAGAAGTCTGTTATTTATTTTTGCTTAAATTTTTATAAAAAATTGTCTTCATCTTCTGTATTATTTAAAGCATATGAGGCATTGTCCTGTTGTATTACAAAATGTTATAAGGTTTTGGTTGAGATTTCAAGTTAAACAAATAAATAATCTTTCAGAGAACTGCTTTACTTTGTGTTATATGTTGTTTCGTGTTAAGCAATTGCGTATCAACAGAGTTTGACTGTATAATTAAAACTGTAATACTTTTCCTAGAGTAAAAAGCTTAAAGGTTAAACATCAGCTACTGAAAAACTGGTAATGGTTGTAAAATTTTTAGTAAAAATAATTAAAATGTGGTTACACATGTTACCGAAATTTGATTACTCTTGTTACACTTTTTTTGAAGAATTAGTTAGAAGGTAAATATAAATCATTAATACAGATACATATGCTCACAGTAATAAATTGATTTAGTTTTACATGGTTCCTACTTTTAAAAAAAAAAAAAAACTTGAAAGTGGTTGAAAAAATCTTTCATTTTCAAGTGCTTAAAAAAATCTTTCATTTTCAAGTGCTTGAAAAAAGCTATCATTTTCAAATGCTTGAAAATCTTGAGTTCTGTAAAAATACGTTTAAAGTGCTTGAATTTCATTTTATTTTCTAAAAATATAGCATCTTAAAAAATTTTGCTCTACAAAGTGAGGAAAATCTTTCGCATTCAGTTAAGCCAATCAGCAACTACGAAAACAGTGCAGTTGAACGTGCAAAGATTTCGTCATTTCCCCCTTCGATGAGTACAGCGCAACATGCACAACATATCTGGAATATCTGATTAAATTACGTGATCTCTTGTTTCGTTTTTGTATCGTGTGTGCAAATCTTTTGCACACTATTTAAAAATGGTGGAGAAATGCATTTTTAATTCAGTTGATTAGAAAGTCAGAATATAATGTCATGGTTTGAAGCCTATATGTTGGATTCACGCTTTGCACAGTGTACTTTGTGTGTCAAAAATGTCATGATGGGAGGAAGTGCTTTAAAAATCCATGTGAAGAGCAAAAAGCACATGGATTTAGTTTCTATAAGAAGAAGTTTGATAAGGATTGTTCCAACTATTTCTAATGATTAAAAAAAATACCCCAAAAGCAGATATTTTTCGTAACAATCAACATCGTCAGCGCGATGGAGGCGCATGTAATTGAAAACGAAGTTTTAGATAGTGAAATACTATGGACATTGAAAACCATAAAAAATCATTGCTCTTATAAACTATATAAAAACAAATTATGTAATTACAAGTTCTCCAATAACATGGTTGCTTCTAAATTTTTATGTGGAGGAAAAAAACCTGCATATTATGCTACATTTGGAATCAAGCCTTCATAGTGAATTGGAAGACTGTTTAATTAATAAGATTTTTGTAGGTTCTTTTTTTTATGAAAGTCTCAATATGATGAAACAAGAAAATCAAATGGATGCTCACATCCAATAGTATTTTAGCGTTTCAAAGTCCTTTGATGAGATGAAGGATTTTTTTTTTTTTTATATGAATAAAAACATAAATCGATCAGTTTCACAAGTGGTGTTACATACCACTTGTAGTGATTACTCATATTACATACATTGATAGTTACTCATGTTACGTATTTAACTTTTAAATAACTTGAGTTATTTTACATATAGTGTCGTTATTATTTGTCCAGATAGAGGGTCTGAAAGTTTAAAGCCATCCAATAAGGTTTAACTAATTTTTGTAATCCTACTTTTAGTACATTAATTTTATGTTTTTGTTTTCATATGTTACTGTCAATGGCATAGGCGTAACGAGGGGTTCAACTCCTCCCCCCCCCCCCATTAGGTTAACAAAAAATTAAGCAAATATACTGCATTTTTTTCCCAAACCAACTCTTTGTTGACTATTATTCAAATTATCCATTAAATTTAGTTATTGGGATCATTCAGTGATTAGTGTTTTACTAAGGTGATCAAAATTTATGCCAAACTGCAAAACTGTATATGAATCTTTCACCAGAAGAGCAAACTTGCCATTTAATGTACCATTTGATGATAACTACAGCTACACCTATCCGAGCCTGGAAAAATGGACTCTCCATCACAGGAAACGTTAAGTCCTGAGTCCCAAACTCTAAACAATAACCGAATGTAAACTAGGGAATTGAACATTGCACAACTCTCAATTGCACTATGATACGGGTCATTAAATTTAAATTTGACTTTGAAGTGTTATTACCATTTTAATTTAATTGAAAAAATTGCCAGTTTAGTGGTATATTTTGGTGATGGTTTGGTGATTTTTTTTTTTTTTTTTTTTGTGAAGAAAACGCCAACATAGCGAATTGACAATATATTTTCGGTAATTCTTACAATATCCTTTCTTGTAAGTGAAACAGGAGAGGAGAAAAACGGTCATTGATGAGCGATGCTCAAGGGAAGAGAATTTTTCATCTTTTTACAGCTTTATAGTATTTTTACTGGAATTTTGGAGGTGGGAATGTTTAGAACATCTTAAGAAGCATTACCATAGGGATTTTAATCAAAATCGTTAGAGCCGTTTCTTAGTAATTGCTAAAAAATGTGATTTTTTTTATGTTTTGCTCATGCGCAAATACGAAAACTTTAATGGCGGGTTCCATGGCCTCGACTAACCCATACTCCAAATTTGAATATCGTAGGTCAAATCGTTTAGGAGTTATGCTGACCACTTGCACACAGGCAGACATTTGTTATACTACTTTTTTTCGTCAGGGTGTTCCTAAACGTGGTAAAATGCAAAAAATTCTAAACTTTTTTTTAAAACCGAAAACAGCATTACGCTATGTTAACATATGGGTAATTGAAAGTAATTAAAATGAGTGCATGCACCAAACGCATAACTCAAAGTGAAACACTTTTTATTTTGCAAAAGATGAAAAATATGGTGAAATTACTGTTAAAGTTCAAGAAGAATCCTCAGATAGCGTAGTTGATAAAGGAGAAAAAAGAAAAAAACTCCGCAGATTTACAGATGCGGACGATGTTGGTATCATTATATATATAAAAAAAAAAAAATGCAATATAAACATTAAGAGACACATCTATTTAGAAAAAAATATATATTTAAATGTTTATGGAAGTTTCTCTAATGTTTATTTTTGGCAGTGTGTATTTGAAATATTTTGAGAAGATAGCCACTGATCCTATGTTTGCTACACCCGGAAATGTCTCCGAAAATATTGTATGCATGTATTTTACAATTATATATAAGGCCCTTTCAATTTCCATGTGTTTAAGAACATTTTCCCTGCTGCTGCTTTTATTTTTTATTTTTTTTTAATAATCAAGAAATTTCTCTTACCTTGTAGGTTTGGAAAATAATTTGAACTTTTTCAACAAGGTGATTTTATTTTTCCCCTGTCTCCTCCCCCCCCCCCCCCCCACACACACACACTTTTTTTTTTTTTTCATTGATGTTGCAATTCCATATTTTTCGAAATTTACCCCCCCCCCCCCTTTCCCCATTCATCAACTCTAGGTACACGTATGATCAATGGTATCAATTTAAATAACTCTATAAGCTAATAAAATTTCATTGGATTATGGATTTTTATTTTTATAAAGCAGTAGTGCAAGAAAATATAAAGTTCCTTTAATTTAATGGAAAACTAACTAAATTGACATTTTTGCTGAAAAAAATAAAAGTGCTTTTCCAAATTTATAAAAAACCAAACAATTTAAAGTACAAAAAAACTCTGAATTAATGTACTTGTAATATTTCTCTACAAAATGATACTCAGCACAAGATTGTATCACAGAAGAAAAAAATGTCATCCTTCATACCCCAAACATTTTGCTCATGTGAATTTTTTAAAGTTTCTTAATCTGTGTGCTGACCTATGTTTTATAATAAGCAGCCCACTTTGATATATAAGTATTACCTAAGTAATAAACATGTTTTATTATTCAAAAAGAAAAAGAGAAGAAAATATCACAAAAGAATAATTTTTATTGAGCTATAGGTATAATAGAACTAATCTAGATTTTATAATGGTGGCACTCTAAGTCTTTCATGATAGATATTAATTGAAAATCAATGTTAGTGTTCGATTTATTATTAATTTTAAATACCAGTTTTTCCTTGAGAAATTTAATCCATAAAAAATTACCTTTTTCGCACAAAAATATTATTGTTATGAAATTTTATCTATTGTAAGTCACTTAGTTCTCAATATTTTAAAGCTCTTACCATATCAAGGACTAGCTGCATGGCCCCGCCCTGTGGAGACTTGTTATTGATATATAAGTCCCAGCTTTTAGCGCTTTGTGAATGGGCTTGCGCTGTTTGGAAGAAAATTCATAGCTTTGCAAAACCAAGCTTGTTTTGCTCTCTAAAAGCTCCATTGTAATGAACACAGCTTGCTCTGCTAGAAGGCCAAAACTACTTATGTTGAAATTTTCACAACTGTAGTTCTATGCGAAATCAGTTTGTAAAACATTTGTTAATTAAAAATATTTATGAAAAGAAGCTAATCAAAATTCTAAAATTCTGTTTTACAAAAGTACAATTAGAAGGCTAAAACTACTTATGTTGAGAATTTCAGAGATCTGCGCCTATTTTAAGTAACTTTCTATAGATCCGCAGACAGCTTGTTTTATTATTATAGATATTGTATATTTTTCATATATTGAAATATTGCATGTCAGTTACTATTTTTTTTTTAATTGCAGGAATGTGCTTTTAGACGTAATTCTTGGTAATCATAAGATTCCTATTAAAAATTAGAAATGGTTAACTTTTGGTTTGTTCATGTATAGGCAAAATGAACAAAATTTATGAGGATATCATTTAATCATGAATGAAGTGTATGCATATGCCTAGAAAAGTGTGTTCTTCTAAAGCAAGGATATTAAATTACATCTGCTTGTACACATAGGAAAAAACCTTGATTATTTGTAACATATAATTCAAAGCATTCTTAGGTAAGGGAAGCCACGGAAGTATCACTCATTTACACTGGAGAATATCCACATTCTTTTGACATGTGCACCAAAGCATTTTCACAAAATAGTGATCTCCTCACTCACACCAGAGAAAAGCCGCGTTCTTGTGAATTATGCTCCAAAACATTTTTCCTCAACACTGACTTCAAAAGGCACCTCCTAAGTCACACTGGAGAGAAACCACATTCTTGTGAGGTGTGCTCCAAATCATTTTCACGGAAGAGTAAGCTACAACAACACCTCCTCACTCACACTGGAGAAAAGCCACATTCTTGTGAGGTGTGCTTCAAATCATTTTCACAAAGTAGTAGCCTCAAGAAACATCTCCTCTCTCACTCTGGAGAAAGGCCACATTCTTGTGAGGTATGCTGCAAATCATTTTCACTTAGGAGTACCTTAAAAATTCACCTCCTCACTCACACTGGAGCGAAACCACACTCTTGTGAGGTGTGCTCCAAATCATTTTCACGGAAGAGTAAGCTACAACGACACCTCCTCACTCACACTGGAGAAAAGCCACATTCTTGTGAGGTGTGCTTCAAATCATTTTCACAAAGTAGTAGCCTCAAGAAACATCTCTCTCACTCTGAAGAAAGGCCACATTCTTGTGAGGTATGCTGCAAATCATTTTCACTAAGGAGTACCTTAAAAATTCACCTCCTCACTCACACTGGAGAAAGGCCACTTTCTTGTGAGGTGTGCTCCAAATCATTTTCTCGAAATTATGACCTACGAAAACATCTCCTCACCCACACTGGAGAAAAGCCATATTCTTGTGATTTGTGCTCTGAATCATTTTCACTAAAGAGTGACCTACGAAAACACCTCCTGTTTCACCCTGGAGAAAAGCTACATTCTTGTGAGGTGTGCTCCAAATCATTTACATGTAACAGTAATCTTCAAAAGCACCTCTTCAGTCATACTGGAAAAAAGCCACATTCTTGTGAGGTATGTTCCAAATCATTTTCACAAAAGAGTAACCTTCAAAAGCACCTCTTCACTCACACTGGAGAAAAGCCACATTCTTGTGAAGTGTGCACCAAATCATTTTCAATGAATAGTAGCCTCAGAGAACACCTCCTCACTCACACTGGAGAAAAGCCACATTCTTGTGATGTGTGCTCCAAATCATTTTCATTAAAAAGTAACCTTCAAAGGCACCTCTTCACTCACACTGGAGAAAAGCCACATTCTTGTGATGTGTGCTCCAAATCATTTTCATTAAAACGTAACCTTCAAAGACACCTCTTCACTCATACAGGTGAAAAGCCACGTTCTGGTGGGATTGTGCAAAGTATATCTCCAAAAGGAGAAGCCTCAGAAATCATAACCTTACTCACACTAAATTAAAGTAACAAACTGGTCACATATGTAACATGTACCAAGGCATTTACCGGAAAGAAATTCATGAAAGTAATATCTTATATTATGTTCTAATTTATGAAAGAAAAAAAGAAATTGCTTTTTAATTTAATAAATAATATTTTTCAAATTAATAATAATATTTTTTTGTTTTTTTTTCTCTCTCAAAACTGAATCACAATTTCATTCCATTTTCAGGACAATATTATTCATATTATAAATTTTTGTTGAAAAAGGAATGAATTAATAATAAGAAATTTGCAGTTATTCTTTCTTTAAAGTGATATTTTATTAGAGTCCAATGAAAAAGTTTGTGCATTTTTGATAATGAAAAATAATATATTAATTTATGCAATGACTTTAAAAAAAGCTTATGTTTATATTAAAGCACATATTTAAGTATATTGAAGCACAAATGTTTGTAAAAACTGGTAATGAATACTGCATGATAACCATGTTAATGGTCACCAAACTTGAAAAAAGATCGATGGATTTCGAATATAAATTTGTACCTTGAAAAAAGCCGAGGTCGCATTCGCCCTAAAACTCCTAATATTCCTTAACTTTACTTTCCTCGTTGTAATGCGAAAAAACTAGGGGTGTGGAACATCGCACAACTTTAAATTATACTATAATACTGTCGTGGATTTGTGTGTATATTTTCGTCCTTCATTTAGAATAAATGACCAGTTTGGCGATATTTTTGCGATAATTCTTGTATGGGGTCTAAAAACCAAAATGGTGTGTACTTTTCGATTATCCTTTATTATAAGCGAAACTGCGGGAAAAGGAAAAACGATCGTTGATGTGGTATGCTCAAGGAAAGAGAACTCTGTGTTGAAGGCATTTATTTTTCAACTTTTTACGCCATTAAAACATTTTTACGGGAAGTTCGAAGGTGAGGATGTTTAGAACACCTTAAGAGGCATTACCACAGCGATTTTTATCAAAATCGTTAGAGCCGATTTTTAGCAATCATTGACAAATATGATTTTTTCAATTGCAGCTACCTTATGCGCATGCGCGATTGTGACGAAAACCTTCATGGTAGGTCCAATGGCCGCCACTAACTCTCATACCAAATTTGAACATTGTAGTTCAATTTGTTCGGGAGTTATGATGACCACAGACACATACAGACATTTTTTCAAGATAACTTTTTTGAAATCATAATGTTCCAAAACTTGGAGAAATGCAAAAAATCGAGGGAGAAAAAAAATTAACCGAATACTATACTGTCATTACTTTATGCATAATATACATTTGAAAGTAAAAAAATTATTCCATGTTTCAGACTTACAAAAATATTATTGCTTATAAATCTTTTTTTGGACCCACATTCTGGCAAGGGATTTCTGGATTCTAATTTTGCTCTACTAAATCCATCCCTATCCTACGGTTCAACTGTTTTTCCGGAGGCTTCAGTGATTAGTGATTCAGAAAGTGATTTTGCCATGTAAAGTGATATTATTCATTTAATATTTTGTTGCTTTTTGATAAAATGCATTAAAAGGTGGGAGTGTTGCAATCATAATTTAAATACTTTTTTCACGCAGTAATTGTTTTAGTTATAAAATTTTGGCAACGCCCGCCGTTGTTGTCTAAAAAAGTTTTGTGAAGAATAAACGTTGTTGAGGGCGGTCTGCACTTCAACAATAGCACGTGAAATTAGGTGGGTGGTTGCGGTTGCTCTCCCGTAGTTTCTAGTGCTTTTTGAACTTCAAACTGCCGTCTCCTGGCTTTTTTCAGTCCGGTTGGGCTGCTTAAGTATAATTTACGTCTGCTACTGTTTAGAAGCAAGTTTTATTATTGTTGTTGTTTTCGTTTTCTGGAACTCCCCTGAGAAGAGGGTGTTCCACGTCGATAATGCAGGAGTCGCTTAAGCGCTCCCGCGAAGATTCGGAGGAAGATTTATTTCTTACCCCCAAGGAAGCTCGGCTCAGCGGAAGAGTTTACGTGGCGAACATTTCGAATATCGAGAAAGCGGATTATGCATTTTCAAATGGTTTCTCGGAAATCCGGGTAATCTTCTCAGCGACTCAAGGTACAGGTCACATTCCGACCTCAAAACCACTACTCATTAGGGATACTTTCTCGAGTATTAAGGGAGTCAACGACGTTCTGTCGGTAACGCGGCAGAATAAGCTGTTGTTAGTAATCAAAAATCTGGAAACTGTTCATAGTCTAGACTCAGTAAAAAAGATCGGGGTAGTGCCGGTCTTGTGTCATATAATAGAAGACACGATAGTTACAAAATTCTTGATCCGAGAGATCGATCCGGATGTACTTCTTGAAGATATCGCTACGGAACTCGGAAGAGGCAGGCGTGCACTTTTCGCAAATTGTCCGATTCACTAAAAGAGGTTCTGGGTCTCCCATTCCTATCGTGTTAGTGCAAGAGCTGGGTCGAGTTCCCCGTCGGAATATCTTCCTTTTTGGAATATTATACAAAACTACTCCCTTCGTGGAGTCCCCTCACAATCTGTCACAACTATTTAAGATTCGGACATTTTCAGCGATCATGCACAAATAAAGATAGGTGCAATTCTTGTGGGGACACTCATCCGCCCTCCGAGGAGTGTGTGAGGGACCTCATTTGCTTCCGTTGTGGTAGTACTGACCACGAGGTCACCAGTTCGTCCTGCCCAGTTTACATTAAAGAAAAATCGAAGATCAATAGTTCCAGTCTAGGAGGCCCGGAACAATCGGGGAACAAAATTCATTTTCAAAATGGATCACCGCCGCTGGCTTGATCCTCCTCTGAGTGTCCCCCCCCCCCCCCTCCCTAATCAAGATTCCCTTGCTAGTCTAAGGAATGAAGTGGAGGATTTAAAAAGAGTTGTTAAAGACTTAAAACAGATTGTAATATTAAATTGCGTCCCGACACAAAGCCCAGATCGAGCCTCAGAGTCCTCTATTCTCTTGAAACAAATTTCAGATCTTCAGAATCTGAACCTTGATCTTCTTCAACAAGTCAAGAGCCTCAGAGAAGATCTTGAATTAGCTAAATCAGGCTTCAGTCCTAGCAGAGGGATCAACGAGGTATCCCTTAACGAACTGAACTACCCTGATAGTCCTCCCCCTGTGCTGGACCCGGGCCCTTTTAGATAGGGACTTAGCTAATGTTCTTTTTCAGTATCACCAGTGTTGATCCTGCCCAGGGAGTAAGTTTCCTCTCTTACTTTTCTTTTAGCCTCATTTTCTCCTTTCTATTCACCCCAGTATGGTGTTCCTTATGTCTTGGAACTGTGCTTCGAATCTCACCTCTTTTCACTTTCTTGTTCAACACCTTAATCCTCAGATCATCTGCCTTCAAGTTACCTGGGTGGACGACGTCAGCTCTCTTCTTCACCTGAAAGACTATATTTTTTTCAATAAACCTAGGGCTAACAGGATTAGAGGCGGTGGCCTTGCTATTTTGGTGAAAAACAATCTTCCGGTGTGGCTCCTACCATCCAATCATATCTTTCAAATCGTTAATGTCCATAGGACATTGGGCCTCCTCTCCTCCGGTGATCTCCTACTTCTTTCTAACGCTGTTTTCAACCCCTGTTTTTTCTGTGGGGATTTTAATGCAAGGAGTCGTTGCTTTGGTGACTCCGTCTCAACTCCTAGTAGCAATGAGTTAGCTAAATGGGTGGAATGTAATCTACTTATTCTTCTCAATTATGTCAGCGTCACTAGAGAAAGCTCAGCCTCCTCTGGTAGTGTTTTACACCTAATCTTAGAGTCTCCTTCTTTTTTCTTTCGACTCTCATGGGGAAAAGCCTCTGAAAAGGGCACAAGCGACAATTTTCCCATTTATTGCCATTTCAAGGTTAAAGGCCCTCCCCGTGTTGGGAATCTCAAAGCTTATACAAATTGGCCGGCTTTTGCTTCTTCCATTGAAGATGCCTTTCAAGTCCTTCCCCCATGTGACGCAGTTGCCTGGGGCTGAAGTTAATATTATCGCTTCCGCAGTTCAGAAATCGTATCTCGCTGACCGTTACAGTTGATGAAGACAAGATGCACTCTGCTTGGTACTTTTCTTTCACAACCTAGAAGAGAAATTTTAATTGGCTTAGCATTGTTTTCAAAGAATTTTTTTTTACTTATCCTATTCCTGATTCGGACCAAAAAACGTTTGTTATTGATGGGATAATTTTTTCATTAAATGACATTCAAAAACAAAAAATTTTTAGTTACAAATTAGTTTCCTTTACATTCAGGGTAAAATTTTCCAATGCAAGTAACCTATTCAAATTATGCACAAGCAGTACATCTTATTTTACAAAATCGGCAATGAACTAGACGTGCATTCAGAGATAAAAGGTTCAGTATTTACCTTCTGCAAAGATTAGAAAAATTGAATTGAAAAATTGATCCCTATATGAACCAACAAGTTCAGTCAGATTAAAGCATACTGAATACATCAAGACGAAAGCTTTGAATCAACTTTTCATATATTTTTAATACACTTCTTGAAAATGTTTGGACAGCTAAGTGGAAATCTGCAATGCAAACGAATATTGAAATCATAATGTTAATTCTTAAACAAAATAAACACATCTACAAAATTTGCTGATAAAAAAAACTGCACAAATTAACCATCTGCAATTCTATCTCATGTTCGGTTCTCCTTATGTTGTGTAATAACTCTGAGTAAATTTATAACTGAAATATAAACCAATACATTAAGGCTTAATACATAATTTCAACTATAAAAGTTTAAAACTACTATTATTCGACTCTATATATTCACTAGTATTTTAACTAAATTTAAATACTCAAATGTAAATAAACATCTTATTGTAACATTCATTCAGTCATTCGTAACGTTGGCACACATAATACACTCTAGCAGCCATTATTTAAGACATACTAACTTTGAATATTATATACTACACGATATATACTTTATACGTATTGTTACGAATTTTTCCACTGAGGCAATGATAGCACAGTTTTCACGGTATAAAAATATTTATTCTCTCTTCAGAAAACTCACAAAATTTATTCACAGGCAACAGTTTAATTACTCTCAAGCTTCAACACAAGCTTCAACAAAAATAACTTCGAATTCAGCGATTATACAAGCTCACTCCAATAAGTAAACAAAGCGATCAGCTTTCAATGAAGTCCGAAGTCAATCTGAAAACTTTCCCGATCTACAGTCTTATTTATACTTGGCGCGAGAGGACAATCGAGAAATTTCCAGCCAATTCGTCGGAAAAGAAACATCTCGATTGCTTTAGGTGTTGCCACCTCTTTCTAACCTGTATAATCGCTATTAATAAATAAAATAAGATAAAAATAAATTACAATAGAATTTTAAAATAATACGTCACTATTTACAATATATACAGACAATTTGTGCAACATTTCCCCCTTCTTAAAGACTGCACGTCCCGGGCAGTGGAAGTCCTTAAGAGGAAAGGTCGTTCAATCACTTCTATCATAATATGGAGCTAGCCTATTGTGATGTACAACTCTAGGTTTACAGGAGGGTGTCCGTTGAATCCTTACCACGACGTCGTTGATCTTCTTAAGGACCACATACGGCCCTTCCTAGTTCGTCTGGAGCTTAGGAGAGAGTCCTTTCCGACGTTTAGGATTCCATAACCACACCTTGTCACCTTCCTGGAATGAACGTTCCGTGGCCTTGGCATCGTAGCGGACCTTCATGCGCTCCGTCATGATGTTGTTTCTTTCTCTGGCGAACCGATGTACGGCTTCCAAACGTGCCTGGAGATCATCTAGATACTGGACAGGCGAGGAAGGGGTGTCCGGTGGTCGTCCAAAGAGGAGGTCGCAGGGTAGTCTAAGGTCTCTTCCGAAAATCATTTGAGATGGTGTATATCCGGTGGTCTCGTGAGTAGCACTTCTGTAGGCCAAAAGGAAGAGTGGAAGTTTCTGATCCCAATCTTGCTGGTTCTTGGAAATAAACAAGGAGAGATGATTCAGAATCGTTCTATTAAATCGTTCAACCATTCCATCGGATTGTGGGTGCAGGGGAGTTGTACGAGTCTTTTCCATGTCGAGCAAGTCACACAGATCAGTGAAGACGGCAGAGTTGAAGTTCGTCCCCTGATCGGAATGTATCAGCAGGGGTACGCCAAATCGGGTGATCCAATTCCGTACGAGGACTTCTGCTACGGTTGTGGCTTCCTGGTCCGGATTCGCGTATGCTTCTGGCCACTTGCTAAAGTAGTCCATGACAACTAGGATGTATTTGTTGCCATTAGTTGTGTGAGGTAGGGGGCCTAAGACGTCCAAAGCAATTCTTTCGAATGGTGCTCCTACGTTGTAACGTTGCAACTTTCCACGAGTTCGAGTCTTCGGTCCCTTCCGCGAATTGCATGCATCACAAGACTTGCACCACTTCTCCACGTCGGATTTTGCTTTGTCCCAGAAGAATCTCTCCCTGACTTTCTGAAGAGTTTTCGTGACACCAAAATGTCCTCCAGTAGAACTGCTGTGAAGTTCTTCTAGAACGTTGGTAACTCTAGAACTTGGAAGGATTAATTGCCACCGGAAGCTTTTGCCATCATCGGACTCCCATCGACGGTAGAGTACTCCATTCTTCAAGTGCAGAGAGTCCCACATAGCTCAATATTTCTTCATTGTTGGGCTATAGCATGCAATTTCCTGCCAACTGGGTTTTCCGGTAGCTGCTTCCATGAATTCAATTAGAGGTTTCAAGTCTTGATCTTCAACCTGACTCTTTCGAACATTCTGGTCACTCCAAGGGTCCACGTCTGAAGTAATTGACTTGGTAGTTATTTTCCGAACGGCCGATGTGTTAACCCCAAACTTAGACTCGGCATTGGAACAAAATCGACAATTCTCCGGACATGGTCTTCTAGAAAGGGCGTCTGCATTTCCATGGAACGTTCCTTTTCTGTGATGGATATCATGTCGTATTCCTGCAGGCGCTGAATCCACCTTGCTATTTGTCCCTCTGTATTCCTGAAATTTAGCAACCAAGTCAGAGACGCATGATCAGTTCTTAAAATGAATTTTCGGCCGTACAAGTAATGATGAAAGTGTTCAACGGCCTTTACTATTGCCAGTAACTCCTTTCTTGTGACGCAGTAGTTCCGCTCTGATCTTGACAGGCTCTTACTAAAATAAGCGATGACTTTCTCCTGTCCTTCAATTTCCTGGGTAAGAACGGCGCCCACTCCCTCATTGCTGGCGTCTGTATCCAGAATAAAGTCCTTTTTAACATCGGGAAAAGCCAAAACAGGCGCGGATGTTAAAGCGTTCTTCAGTAGTTGATTGAAGGAGTCGTCACAGTCAGCAGTCCACAGGAACTTCTGCTTGCTCTCTGTTAGTGGATGCAAAGGTCTGGCTATCTTGGAGAATCCCTTCACAAATCTAGGGTAATACGTGCACAGGCCTAGGAAGCTTCGCAATTGATGAACGTCTTGTGGTCGAGACCAAATTTGCACAGCATGGATCTTGGCTGGATCTGTGCTCACTCCATCGGATGAGATGATATGTCCGAGATAACTGACTTTCCGCCTAAAGAGCTTACATTTTGATGGGCTAAGTTTCAAGTGGGCTTCCCTAAGCTTCAAGAACACGTTCTTTACGTTTTGCAAGTGCTGATCAAAACTCCGCCCGGTGATAATGATATCGTCCAAATATACCAGACAGGTCTCGTAGGAAAGTCCTCTAAGCACAGTCTCCATTAGTCGCTCGAACGTAGTCGGTGCATTACACAAGCCAAACGGCATAACTTGAAACTGCCATAATTCTTGTCCGGTAGTGAAGGCCGTCTTCTCACGATCATCGGGATGTATCTCCACTTGCCAGTATCCACTCTTCAAATCCAAAGTTGAAAACCATTGGTTCCCCGATAGAGTGTCCAAAGTGTCATCAATCCTTGGCAGAGGGTAGCTGTCCTTTTTCGTAGATTCGTTCAGCTTCCTGTAATCCACACAAAACCTGGTGGAACCATCCTTCTTTCGAACGAGTATTATTGGAGAGGCCCATGGACTTGAGGAGAGTTCGATAATTCTATTATCTTCCATTTCATGTAACAGTTTCCCGACCTCCTCTTGTTTTGCTAAAAGAAGTCTTCGAGGATGTTGTTTAATAGGTAAATGGGTCCCAGTATCGATTCGATGTTGAGTAAGCTGATCTGTTCTTCCTACATCTTTCGATGACATGGAGAAAATGTCTGGAAATTCTTTTATAAGGTTTCCGACAATCTTCTCTTGCCTTCTTTCCAACCGAGAGTCCTCGAGAAGCTGGTCCACTAAATCCGCGGGTGGTGCAGTCGGAAGCTCCTTCGATCCTCGTTCGATGCTTGTAACAGGTGTGCAAGTGGCAATTTCTTCTCCTTTCTTGATAACTCTCTTAGAATCACCGATGTTGGTCATTCTCACATGCACCACCTCTTGAGAGAGATCCACAAGCGTCGCTCCTACTAGCACTCCTTTGGGACGCTATTCGATGATGGGAAGTCCGTTACTCCAAATCGGAAGGCCTTCGGGAGCTCTGTTGAACCTTTTACAACCAAATCTGTCATGGAGGGGATGGTGATGTCTTCAAGAGCTACTATTAGATATGCACACGGCTCTTCCGAGTCCAAACCGAACAATGGAACTTCTTCTTTCCCTGTTTGAAGCTCGCCTTTCTCGAAATTCAAAGTAATTCCATTTTTCTTTAAAAAGTCCAATCCAAGAATACATGGGTCAATAATTTCAGCGACGTAAACGGTGTGAGTGTAGGTGTGAAATCCAAAAGAGATGTTGACATTTAATTTCCCATGCACAGAAATTTTGTCACCAGTCACAGTTTGTAGTGAAACTGAAGGCACCGTGTAAAGAGGTTGGCTGTCCAGGCGCCGGGCTACATCCGTCCGTAAGATGGTTACATTTGCCCCTGAGTCAACTATTAGACGACAGGGAGTTCCATTGATCTTGCCCTCCACGAATAAACCATGGTTTCCTCCTTGAAGGGATAAGATGTGATAGAGGCTGAGTGGGACACAACCTGCTCTACACGGCGACCTCCGCCTCGCGAGATAGCCGCTCTTTAGTTTAACTGCTGAGGCTCGGACGAGGGTCTGTCCCCTCTCCTGTCCAATTCAGGGCAATCACGTCTGAAATGTCCTTCCCGGTTGCAGAGCCAACAAACCACTCTAGTTTTTCGATCCCTCGAGCCAGGAATATTTCTCATAATTCGCTCCATCTTGTTTTCCAGTTCTTGAAACTTCTTCGTGAAAAGTTCAGAGGAATCGTCTGCCAATGTTCCACTTACGAAACGCCGATCTTTTCTAGAAGCTTGCTGTGCGGCTTCTACTCTCATGGCATAGACGAGGGTGGACTTCAGATCTTTGCTGTCTGACATCCTAGTAGCTTGCTGTATGTCGGGATCTTTGATGGCATCCACGAAATACTGAAGAGACAGGTTGTCTCGTACGTCCGAGGGACAGTCTGGGAAAGCGAGGAGCGACAGTCTTTCTATATCCGATGCCAATTCTTGAAGAGTTTCATTGGCCTTCTGTTGTCTCACTTTCAATTGCAGTCTGTTGTAATCCTTTAGATGCTGCTCCCCAAACCTTAATTCCAGCGCACTTGCCAGCGCCACGAATTCTCCCCTCTTCTCTTCAGGTAGCGTCTGTAAAATGTCAGCAGCTTCACCTCGAAGAGATGCCGCGAGATGGAATGCTTTCGAAGTATCGTCCCATCCATTTGCAGAAGCAATCACTTCAAACTGTGTTTGATAAACGCGCCAAGACGACTTCCCATCAAAAGTTGCCACTTTGATGTTGGAACGTGGCGCAATGAAGGGAGTGGAAACATTATCCCAATTAGGCGTTGCAAAGGTCACAGCTTCGCGAGCTTCCATTTTCCGTAGTCTTTCTTCTACAGCGTCATGAAACTTTTCCTGCTCGTTCTTCAAGGTGGAAACTTTGTCTCCTAAGTTGTTCACTTTTCCATTAAACTCCTCAAACTTTTCATCAACTTCCTTTCTTACTGCATTGAACACTTCTTTTTTCACGGATTGCAGAACATTTGAGGTAGTTTCTATTATGGTTGATTCCACCATTGAGGCTAGCTCTATCTTCATTTCTTCTTTGATTTCATTCACTGCTGCAGATGTTGTTTCACACTTGGCGGCTAAAGATTTAATGTCCGACGATGTTGCTTCTTGGCTGGCGGCGATTGCGGCGGCAAGTTCGGCTGCGGCAGATTCTTGGGCGGTGGCGATTGCAGCGGCGAGTTCGGCGTTAGTCGTTTCTTGACATGCTTGTCCGGCTTTTATTTCGGATTTTATTTCGGCCTTCATTCCGGAAATCATTTCCATCAACTGCTTCATTTGGTCTTCCATCATTCCTCTAGTTGTCGGCATTCAAAATTACGAGACCCCACTTCTGACACCACTGTTACGAATTTTTCCACTGAGGCAATGATGGCACAGTTTTCACGGTATAAAAATATTTATTCTCTCTTCAGAAAACTCACAAAATTTATTCACAGGCAACAGTTTAATTACTCTCAAGCTTCAACACAAGCTTCAACAAAAATAACTTCGAATTCAGCGATTATACAAGCTCACTAGAATAGGTAAACAAAGCGATCAGCTTTCAACGAAGTCCGAAGTCAATCTGAAAACTTTCCCGATCTACAGTCTTATTTATACTTGGCGCGAGAGAACAATCGAGAAATTTCCAGACAATTCGTCGGAAAAGAAACATCTTGATTACTTTAGGTGTTGCCACCTTTTTCTAACCTGTATAATCGCTATTAATAAATAAAATAAGATAAAAATAAATTACAATAGAATTTTAAAATAATACGTCACTATTTACAATATATACAGACAATTTGTGCAACAGTATTTTAACTCAATTAGAATACATAAATGTAAACAACCGCTAATGTTCAATCACTCTTATGTTGACAACAATTCTTGCCTTCCGTTCCCTTCATTAAATTTATTAATTTCAAGTTAATCTGCTTTTGAATATTAGATTATCGCAGAAGTACTTCATAAGTTATTAAGGAACTCTTTCTGAAAATTATTATATGAATGTCAAATTAAACAAAACTCTTAGACACTATCATCACGAGATTAGATAATTCTTATTTTCTTTTAAGTTACATTATAATTTAAAATATTTTTAAAAATAACAAATAAAAAGGAACAGTTAGACTTACGAGTGGTTTTGTCAGTTATTATTTTCTTACAATCTCTACAAGTAAAGTACAACCAAAAACATTGCTGGTCGGCATATTATGATACGATTGTGAAATCCAGGGAGCAGGGGAATTTCATCTGCCTTCGCCAAATTCTTTGGCCAAGGGCCAATTCCATTGTTACGGGTGTGACACATTGCACACATTTAGGGCTCTGCGGGGAGAAAGATATAATTTGGAAATATTTTTTCTTTGAACAAAAAGAAAGCAGTCTACTATGTGAAGCACCATGACGACTTTCATTAATCCCAAGATATTGCTTACATTTTATAAAATTAAAAAATGTCTTGTTACGGGTGTGACAGTTTTTTTAATCAAAAATCCACTATGTTAACTACACTTTCAATATTCTGTGAATTGATAGGTATTTTTCATTAACAATATTTTTTTTATATGAAGATGAGGTTTGAAACTTTAACTTTGTATGTTGTTTTAAATTTTTATATTGATAAATCTTCTAAGGAAATTTTTTAAAAACTGTGTTACGGGTGTGACACCTTGTTACGGGTGTGACTGCGTGCACGTTCACATGCAGTTGACTTGTATTTAAAAGTTATTTTTGAAAAAGAAAATTATCAATACAATTGCTTTTTACATAAAATATATTTAGGCATATTTGCCAATAAGAAATTATCATATTTCTATTTTGATAATGTTTTTTAATTATTTTTTTATGTTACAATACTAAAACTGCAATAGGTAGTACAACCGACTTAAACTGTATTTTGCCCACTAAACTTCAGCCAGAAATATTACATCCATGACGTAAATTGTTTATCGAAACTGGAAATGGCCTCTATTGTTGACTAAGGTGGGAGGCTCAACTTTCATTACAACAGACATACTTTCACATGATGATTCATTATTCTCGAGCTATATCCAGTAAATTATCCACCTGGATTCATATACTTGAGCATCAGTTCTGACTTGTCCATGTCAACATCCAAGAGTTCTGCTGTACCAAACGGTATAGCGGTTAGCGTGCTAGCTTCTAGACCGCGAGGTTGCGGGTTCGTATCCCGTGTAAGGTATGGGTGTTTGTAAATGTATGTTGGCTTGTCAAATGACGAATGTTTCGGCGCATTATATCCCTCGTGTTACTGACGGCGCCAGATAATCTGAAAACAACCAACCAAGACTTCTGCATAAAATTTTTTTGTATTCTTGGTATTTTTCGATCTTCCTTGAATTTGAAGGGATCTGGCTCCTCCTCCTCTATAAAACATTGCAGGCTTCACGAATAGTATTTTTGCTGCAAATCTGATTCTCCCATGATTCTGTTCTTGAAAGACATTACATCTTTCATTCCAGGTTACTTTCACTTTCATCACTGTATTAAAAATTAATTTGTAAATTATTTTTTGATTGACAAAACTGATAACTGTAAACATACTGGCACACTGTGAAACATGTTTGGCTCCATCAGCAACTCCTCTGCAACAAGTTTTTTTTTTAACAACGGTGACAAGAGGGCAAAGTTTTCTTGGTTTAGCAAACTGTTTTTCCAAAACTTCGGTTGAATTAGCAAGATCATCCTATTGAATTGGCCAGCTCGTCAGTATAATACTCATCTGAGCATTTGTTAATTGAGGATTCTTTTAAGTTTTAATACCTTCATTCTCTCTTATGTTAATTGTGATATAATCTTTTTCTTGTTTTCCCTTCATTTTTTGCCTCGTAATCACTTTCGCAAGATGCTTTCTTAACTTTCATGGGTCAGATTTTAACTTCTCCCGAAATTTGGTTACTTTTGCACGCGAAGATACCATTTCCCGCTATAGAATTTTATTTAATAATTAATTATGCACTGTAATAAAATTAGAGACACATTTTATCATGAAGCATTGTGATTATATACATCTTTTTCCTATGCTTTCAGGATACCATATACAGTTCTGACACTGTATATGGTATGCAATAAGTTATTGCACATATAACGGATATTCTAAAAAATTTGCAATTAATGATCCAGGTTATGTCAAAAGTGCATTATATCTAAAACATTTACACCCTTTTCATTACAGTGTATTATTGTCTGAAGTTTATTTGCAAATGTATTTAGAAATTGATTACATAAGTAGAACTTGAATTAGCTGTCACACAGAGAAGCTCGTAATGTCACACCCGTAACAGGAATAAAAGAAAACACAAGACAAATTAATTAATTTTGCCAATAGTACATTGTTATAAATAGGTCTAACTAAGAGAATTCAAAAGCAATTTTCAGTAACTCAAGTGTTTCATTTAGAAAATCAAACTTTTTTTATCTTTTGTGTTACGGATGTGACATAAAAATTGTTGATTATTAAAAAATATAAATAAATTAGTGAATTAAATTGAAAAGTTTAAGCTTTGTATGCATTAAAGTTGAAGATATTAGCTCATAGAATGCACACAAAAATCACGAAAATTCTTTCTTAAATGTCAAAAAAAATTATGTTGTCAGATATAAATATAACTAAGTTTATATGCAAAGAAAAAAAATCTGTTATTTCAAACTACATTTGATTTAGTTTTATTCTACAAAATTAAGATTTACGTATAAATTCTGAATCTATAGATATTTATCTAAATTTTGATGTATCACACTCATGGTTAGAATAGATTTTAAATTTTAGTCCCCATATACTGTTTTACATGGAACGCACCCAAGCTGATACTAGGGTTGCTTTTCAGAATATGACGAAAATTATTTAAAATATATTTTTTATGTTTTAACCCTACCAAAAATACTAATTTATGTACTAACCAAAAGCCAGATGTTTGGAGTATGGAATTTTTGCCCTGTAGTATCTCTCAAAAATTTATATATTAATCTGTTACCTGTTAAAATCATTAATTTAAATACTAACCCGAAGGTACCATACTAAAGCTATTTCCGGCGGAAGCTACCCTTCATTCTGGTATTGTAGCGCCATCTGAAAAGAGCTTTACAGAAATAAGGTCCATATGTAATATTTATTTTCGTACTTTTCAGAAAAGGATGAGCAATTTATATTTAAACAATATGTTCGTGTAGAAATTCGGTGTTAATGCAATTCCTTTCTTTTAATTGGTTTTCAAAAATAAATTTTTTCAATTGTTATGATGTCATAATATATCTACCTATACAAAATATTCTTAAAATTCATTGAATGTTGTTTTCTTCTGTTCCGTTCCTAGATTTTGTTCAATTACCATTTTCGCGATGAATTTAAATCCGACGATCGTATTTCTAAAGAAAACTCCTTAAAAATGTGTCTTATGACGTACTAGTAATATTTATTTGCTTATCTTAATATGTTTATGTACCTATAATTATTCATCAACCATTCTTCCAGTTTCATTTATAATTGCATCGTAGAAAATAAAATTCGTGAAAAAAAATTTAAAAGATAAATTCCACCTTTAAAATCAAAGCATGTATTTAAATTTTAAAATATTTAATAACCCTAATTATTCTTTTGTATATTTAAATAAAATATTATTTAAAATCAAGAAATATAGGAGAGTTTTCAGGACAAATCCTAAGTTCTAAAATCATCTCAGGAAGTAAAAAAATATTTTCTTATTAAACTGTTTAATTTAAATTTTAAGCAAGTGATGTTTTTTACAAAGCAAACTGTTTAAAAAACTTCTAACCAGTTTTTCGCGTTTTCATTATTGATTCTGCCTATATTTAAACGCGATTTGTCGTTTTGGAAATAAATGTTTTCTTTCTTTCCCCAATTATTAACATAACTTCATAATTTAAGCGATGTAATTGTGCTAGATTGTATTTTAGCCATAATAAACAGATTATGTTTGCTGTCTGTGATTAAGATAATTTTGTTTTGAAGTTTATAATAAATATCTTTCAATTAGTTTTACTGTAAGCATATACTTATCATACTAAATTATAAAGCTGATCAGTTTATTATGTTCAGAAAAAAGTATACACTAGGGGTGTGTCACTTGTAAAAAAAAAATCTGATTTTTCTCTGGGATATCAAGAAAAGGGTGCTAAATGATATTTTTAACTTGCATATGAAATTTTATCAGAAAGATGTCTTCGGACTCTGGATTGACATTAAAAGAATACATATATTTTGAAAAATGTTTTATTTTGCCAAAGAAGAAAAAATGAAAAATGTGGTGAAGTTACTGTTCAAGTAATCCACAGATAGCATAGTTGATGGAGAAAAAATAACAATTTTTTATCCGCAGATTTACAGACGGATACAATGTTGGTATCATTATGTATATAAAAAAATAATGCAATATAAACATTAAAAGACACATTTATTTAGAAAAAAATATATATTTAAATGTTTATGGATTTTTCTTTGGCCGTGTATGTTTGAAATATTTTGAGGGGCTGGCCACTGATTCGACCTTGTTTTCTGCACCTGGAAAAGTTTCTCTGAAAATATTGTATCCATGTATATTTTACAGTTATATCAGGCTCTTTCAGTGCCCATATTTAAACGCATGGAAATTGAAAGGGCCTAATATAATTGTCCGGATTCGCCCCCATACAGCAATCCCGGAAAAGGGAAGTACTCTTAAATCGTTTAAGAATAGGCCACACTCGTCTTACTCATGTTCATCTTCTGCTGGCAGAAGATGGCCCCACATGTAATTCCTGTGGAGTAATTTTAACAGTTTTTCACATTTTATCAGAATGCTCTTCTTTTAATTTGATAAGGCAACGCCTTTTTAATTCATGTCATCCTTCATTGTCTTCGATTTTAAGCTCACCGCTTAAAATCGATTTTAAGCTCACATATGAATCTCTTTAAGTTTTTACAGGAGATAGGTTTTTATTACCTTATTTAATACATCAACTTTAAAAGTATTTTATTATTCTCTTCCTGTAAACAAGTGTATTTTTAAAACCTTTTAAATATTTGTATGGTTTCGGCACAGTATAGCCTTTTTGTTGCTTTTGCGCCAGATAACTCACAAACAACCAACCTAATATAATTGTAAAATACATGGATACAATATTTTCAGAGAAACTTTTCCAGGCGCAGAAAACAAGGTCGTTCTTCTGCTCTTTTTTTTTCCTCTTTTGAATTCTTAAGAAATTTCCCTAACCCTGTAGGTTTTGGAAATGATTTGAACTTTTTCAATAAGATGAATTTTTTTCTTTTTATCCCCTCTCTCTCTCCCCTCCCCCCCCCCTTTTTTTTTTCATTGGTGTATGGAGTCCATATTTTTCGAAATGAACTTCCCATTCATCAACTCTAGTTATGCCTATGATTTATATATATTTATAAAAAATTTAATTTTTCTCTATTTTCCAAAAAAAAAAAAAAAAAGATTTCTTTCATTTTTTAGGGGAAAATGAAAATTCACAAAAATTTTTAAGTTTAGAAAAATAATAAAAAATAGAGAATTAAGAACTTTTATCAGGTTTGCAACATTTGTCACGGGCTTGAAAAAACAAAACAAAAAAATTACTATGAAACTTGTCACACTGCTGTAAAAAATGTTACAAAAAAAAATTTAGCAAAATGCAGAAAAACTATTTTTATAATACTAGAAGTATGAAGTATGGTAGCAATTGAGAACTATTCCTTTTTTGTCATTAATTTGTTGTAGTTATTGTTCATCACCACTGAAAGCTTTTTTATAATAAATTCATATTTTATGTCTTATGGATTTTGATTTTTTTTTTGCTTTTATTTTCAGTATTAAGACATTTAAATGTGTCCCATTTTTCTGTGAGTGTTTTGTGGATTATTTCCTCTAAAACTCTAAACTAAGATATTTGTTAAAAATCATGTATTATTTACTTTTGATTAAACAAACATAATTTTTTTAAAAATTGGAAACCACTTTTTCTGTTTTGTTTTATCTGCATTTAAAATTTTTTTTTTTTTTTAATTTTAGCTAATCTACGTTATTTAACCTCTTCAATATGACGTCTTCTCAAACACCTGTTGTGGAAAGTTCACCTAGTGAATATGGTATGTTGGTTTTTAAAATATATAGGAATGTTTTATTTAACTAGAAGAACTTGAAAAAAATTGTAATTTGCCAAGTAGGCAACTAACAACTATGATTTATACCTGTTTAGAATATTGAAATATAATCTATTATTTAAAGCGATAATTTTAAGTCTCACACTAATCCTGTTATTTGATTTTGGTGTTTAGCAGTTTGTCACAGTAAGTTACAAAAAAAAAAATCTGCTAAATGGCACTAACTTACAAAACAACTTGCCAAAGGTTATCCCTATGGATACAGAGTACACAGGGTAATATTTTTGTCTTTTGTGGTATATTAAATTTGCTTTTGAATGTAAAGCCAATGTCCTTAATTAGATATTCGATTCCGAAATTGCTATACATTGCTTGTCTATTTGACTACTCCAAAACTACATTACTGAAGTCCTTTTTAACATTATCATATGCTCCCAAAATTAAATGTTTGTGTTTTAAACTCTAAAGCAAGAGTCTTTGACCACTGATACTTTGGAAGAGGAATCTGTCTAAATTTCTTTTGAGAAATTTGTTCTTGAATCATGTTTCTATCATTGCAATTTTTTTTTAATTTTTTTATTATTTATTTTATTTTGTGCAATGAAATTACTCATACGAAACTGATTTCCAATTGTTGATGATTTAACTGTAAAATATTCATCTATTCAGTATTTTGAAAGTGTCCAACAACAGGGATAAGGAAATATTAGGGAATTTATCGGTTCTTGAAATATCAGGGAATTTTTAAAAAATTGTAATTATAATGTTAAAAAAAATGCAGTTAGAAGAAGAAATTCCATATTCCTCTGCTTTAATGCTTTTAGGAATTTATAAATATTTTTTTTTTTTTCTTTTTTTACAATAAATTTTTTTTAATTTGGTTTTTAATGGTTTACTTTCTCAAGGAAATTATAAATGCTTTCCTCTAAACACCCAGATTTTATAACATACATGTCGTTGACCTTTTTTTTAAAAAAAAAAAAAAATATGAATGATTTACATTTTTCAGAGTCCACTTGAATAATTCTAAATTCCTTCATTCAAACAGATGAATTTTGATTCTTTAATTTTTGTCAAACTGAAGTCATATTCTCAAAAATATGAATAACATTGAATCAAGGTTCACTTTGCAGCTTGAGAAAATATAAAACCAACTTTTGAAATTTGTTTTAATTAAAATACTATTTCAGTTATTTGAGATGAAATTAATTTTGTTGGTTTTTTATTTAGGAGAGCAGTTCAAGTATGATCCCGAATTTCAAGGTCCAATCAAGTCGAGGTAATTCATTTGCTTTCAAATAGAGAAAAAAATTTATCCCTTTCACTGCACATACAAGTCTGATCTTATTTTAGGGTCATACAGGAGAATTCTTGGTTACTTTTTTTCTGGGGTAATTAATGGTCACCCATTTTTCAGTATTAAAAAATGCTATTTAAAAGCAACCTAACTAAGGTAAAAACTCCTCATCTATTCTGTTTCCTTATACAGAATTTTAAAAATAGTATATAAATTTGTAAAAAGTAAGGGGAAAAAATTATTTTATTTAACTACTGTGAAAATAACTTGTTCTAAAGTTTGCCTTAAAAAAAAAAACCTACTTTTTTTCCATATCAGTGCCACATATTTCTAGTTTTTTTTCTTCTTGATGCTGTTTTTCAACTGCAAATATGTTAAGCTTTTAAATCCCATGTATAAGTTTTACTTTCAATTCCCCATATGTAATACATAAGTTAATAAAAGTATAGTATTCGGTCAAAAAAAAAAATTTATTTTATTTTTTTGCATTTCTCCCCTTTTCAGAACATCCTGATCTCAAAAAAGTGACCTAGAAAAAATGTCTGTGTGTGTGTGTATTAGGGTGGTTTGAAAAAAAATATAATTTTTTATTTTTGAAATGCATGAGGTGAAAAAAGTTGTTACATATCTTGATAAGAAAAACTGTAAAAAAAAATTTGAAAAAAAAAAATAATATCTTCCGATCGCGCATTCATCTCAAATACGAAAAATAACTATTTTTCCTAAATTTTGTTACATTTCTAAACGTTATTTGAAAAGCAATAGTTTGAAATGTGGAGTAAAAGGGTGGTTTAACACAGGACAATACTATTTTATGCATTTTTAAAACCTATATTAATAATTAAAAATATTCAAAAGTATATTTTTTTGTTAAAAAAATGATTTTTCTTTAAAATGGATACTAACATTATTTCTTACATATTTTTGTTAAAATTGTTTAATTTACTTCAAGCATTCACTTCAAAGCACTAATATCACATAAAAGCGCACAACCATTAAAATCTGTGGACTGTTCTAGCAATGTGTACTAAAATTTGGTAATACCAACCTGTGTTGTTTACGAACATCATGCTTATTTCTTCAATATGCTTCTTTACAGAGAGGTTTTATTTATTTTTTAATTCTCTGAGTATTTAAAGAAGAAACTAAAATTTTCAAATTATGTTTGTAATAATAGGAGAACTGATTTATTGAAGCTAAAACTGTTATTTGGTTTATCTCTATATATAAGCCAAAGCCCTCACTCATTCACTGACTCACTCATCACTAATTCTCCCACTTACCACATGTCCACAACTCTGGAAATTGGTACAAATATCAACAATGGTAAACATAGAAAAAGTAATCTATTCCGATCTCGATTAACCCACTTTAAGGGGTAGAAAAGGGGTTAAACGTTCCAAATGAGGGATATTCGAATGTACCACTTCCCACATGTCCACAACTCTGAAAATTTGTGCGAATATCAATAAAGACAAACGAAGAAAAACTAAGCTATTCCGATCTCGATTAACCCACTTTAAGGGGTGGAAAATGGGTTAAACGTTTCAAACTCGAATATCCCACTTCCTATATGGTCACAACTGCGAAAACTGGTGCGAATATCAATCAAGACAAACATAGAAAAAGTAAGCTATTCCGATCTCTGTTAACCCACTTTTAAGGGTCGAAAAGGGGTTAAACATTCCAAACAAGGGATATTCGAAACTCCATTTGGTTACAACTCTGAAAATTGGTACAAATGTCAAAAAAGATAAACATAGAAAAAGTAAGCTATTCCGTTCTCGATTAACCAACTTTTAGGGGTCGAAAAGGGGTTAAATATTCCAAACGAGAGATTTCCGAATGTTCCTCTTCCAGTGTAGTCATAATTCTGATATTTGGTGCAGATGTTAAAAGGGCAAATGTAAAAAAGATAAGTTATTCCAATATCGATTAACGAATTTTTAAGGGATGAAAAGTCGATGCAACATTGAAACTATACGAGGATTATCTTAATGTCTCGATTCTAATACAGCTACTACTTTGAAATTCAGAACTAAGAGTTAACATAAACACAATAAACTATTGCAATCTCGATTACATAATTATAAGGGTCTGAAGGGAGTTAAATGTTCTAAACGAGGGATATTGAAATGTCTCTTTCCAATATACTATTCACAATTATTAATTTTGTTAAAAATGTCAACAAAGGAAAGTTCCTATTTTGATAAATCAATTTGTCGGGATCAAACGTCTGAAGTGTAGAATACATGTTTGTCTTTTGATCACTAAAATACTAATGGTAAAATTTCGTACAGCAGCACGGGTATTCTGATAGTTTTTTTATATATATAAAAGAATATAAGGTCAAACAATTTCTTTTTTCTAAACCTAAACAATTTCTATTTGTATTTTCTTAAACTTATTAATACAACAACCCAAAGAGCAGTCATTTGCAATTTCTTCTACGGTTTATTTTATGATAAAAGCAATAAAAGACTGTTTTGCCAAAATAAGGATTTTTTTAAATGAGGTACTACAAACAACAAGTGGGTCATAGCTATTTTTTTGGCAATAAATGGTCCTTTTTTACACATACTTTGGTGCCAAGTAACAAGTGAGTTTTTATGATATTGTGTTCTGTGCTACTGTGATGATGAATTTATATACAGAGTGACCACAGAACCGGGAAAACCTGGAAATCAGGGAAATGTCAGGTAGCTTTCTGATTCTGGAAAAAATCTAGGGAATTTTTTAAAATTTCATGAAAATCAGGGAAATTTTGTACTGTTTAAGGCACGTTCATCCATATTTTGGCATTATTTACATGGAGATTTGTAGTGGTGTCTAAATTCTTACCATTAGAATTTTAATGTTACGGAATAATTTAAATTTTTCATTACCAGCAAAACTATTTTTTAAAAAATTGCATATTGTATCTTAAGCATACATGTTCTATTTGATCAGGGTATCTAGACATCTCTGGAAAACCTAAGAAAATTGAGGAAATTTGAAAAAAAGTTTGCCCTATAATCAGGGATTTTCTTAAAAATCTGTCAGGGAAATCAGGAAATTTCTTTTAAAATCTGTCAAGGAATTATCAGGGAACTTTTTTTCCTGAATTTTGTGGCCACTCTGTATATAGTAGTTTGAAATTTTGTTTGATACATGTTTATGAACTTCAAAATTTCTGCATTTGCTATTGGTAGTTATATTATAATACTAGCCGGCAGGATTATTTGCAGGGGTTGCAGACTCATTTTATTGGGTACTAGTCAATTTTTTGCTTATCATATATGATCAAATATATTGCATCTAAAGGAAGAATAGATGTTATTGTAAAAACAAAATTTTTGGTTCTGCAAATCACAAACATTATAAATTTTAAGCATATTTGCATGGATATGCATTGAAAATAAAAAAATAGTTTTTTATTTCACAAATATCAAAATCAAAGCTTACCTCTGTTTCCCAAAGTAATTATTTCTTGATCTTCTAAAGTTTCATGCAAATATATTTGTGACCATGGAATTTAACTAAAGTTTAATAAGCGTTGGTGTGTTAAAGTCGAGAAAACGTTCAAGAGTCCGAATTAATCGAATCTTCTGATTAAATGCGTGATGGAGACACTTTTTTTTATGTAAAAAGTAATTTTTTGCTTTCACTGTTTATTTATTCTCTTTAAATCTGTTTATGTAAACTCATGTCACTAAATATGGGGAACAACCAGCTGTTCTCCATGGTTTATGTTGCTTCTGTATTCAGATAAAAAATATGGCACAAAAAGATTTTTTCTAATGAAAGAAGAAACATGTATTTACAAAAATAAAATAAAAAACCTTAATCATTTTTCGAAATGCTCGATGAATTTCTAAAATAGAATTCAGAATCTCGAACTTTTCGAAAAGTAATATATTTCTGGAAATTTACAACCGGAAATAACTTTACACGATTATCCTACTATTCAATCATTCGATGATTGCAGTCCCCCCCCCCCCCCTTTATTTCCCGAAGCTTTCTAATTGTAATTGGGCTAACTTATACTTTTCTCATATTTTTTTTTTTCTAATAGACCAGACTTCGCCACAAAAGATGTAGGTAACTGATTCCTTATCAGGGCAAAAAAAAAGCAAATTCCAGAAGTAGTAAAAATATGCCAAGTATAAAGAAATGCCACCTAACTAAAATCAATATTTGCAATGGAAGATTAATTTTTTTATTAAAGAAGGAAGTGGAAAATTTTAGATAATATACGAGAGATGATGTAATTTTTTTTTTTAAATATAAACCTTACTTTACAAACAAAATGAAAATCATAATAAAGAAAATTAATACACTATTCATTATGTTGTGCTGCACATTATGTCAAAAATAAAATAAGTTTAAAGATTTGGCTATTTAAAGATTTTATTTCTCAAAATCTAAGTGTCCTGGCGACTCCCATGATACTAGCTGCATGGCGCCATGCTGCTGGAGACCCCTCTGCAAAAACATATAATTTTACATTTTAGAAAAAGTGGAACAGATGTAGTATAGGACATTGGACGATTTTTTTCATTTGCAATACAAAAAAAAAAATCGCTAAAACCAAAAACACGGTATCATAACTAATATAAAATTAAAACTTAAACAATAAAAATATTAAGTTAAAATATAAATAATAATAAATTTAACTAAAATATAGCTTAAAATAAACTTGTGGGCAGAAATGACATCTATCTGGAAATAAAAACACCAAATAAAATCGCATCAAAGAAATAACCTATGCTACATCTGTTTTGAAAAAGTTTTGTGTTCTTGAAACATGTACAAATGTACATTTAGTACATGGAAAAAAAAGTAACCTTATGCCCCCTTATCAACTTCATTATCACGACCAAAATAAAGCACCAAAGAAATAAAATTGCAAATGAAACACTATGCTTCTGGTGTAATTTGTAAAATAGTCTGGTGTAAATTGTAAAACATGTATTATACAAAAATTGCATTCAAATCTAGATTATATACTATATAGATATAATGCTAAACCTATGATTTAATACACTCAATTACCATTTACTTAATTTTATGCTTATCTTTAGTAGTATTTTCTTAACTGTATTACAAGCGAACAGTCAAAGAGGAGTTGTTTGTAATTGCTTCCTCTTGATTGCAAATAGATTAGCAAATATAAATTGAAAATGGAGGGGTTTTTCAAAAGGAGATGTTGCAAACAATTGCTCATAATGGGTCATAGCTTTTTTTTTTTTTGTCCTAAGTTGACAGTTTTAACCCAATTTTTTGTCCACATAACAAGATAGACTTATGTTCTGAAATAGTGTCGTATGTTCTGTTTCAGGAGCTGCACTGACATTTTGTGTCTTTTCCTTTTTGTCTCCTTTCTGGCCGGATGGTGTGTAATTGGGTTCTTCGGTGAGTTGCTCATTTAAATTTGCTATGAATTTTACTAAGACTATAGGCAAAGGAATTTAGATTTAAAAAAAATATATATATTTTATATATTTGCCACTTATTCTTTAAGGACTAAAATTACACGATTGATATTTAAACTTTTTTTTATCCACAACTTCATTTGCAATTTTTTTTATCTGCCTGTTTAGATCTTCTATGTTTCTCTTTAAATGACACATTTCCATCTAGTTGCAAGTATTTATATTGTTACAGTTTTATTCTTTCTGTTCAGATATCATTTATCCATGGTCTTAATAGTATGTGTGCTATATTTTATGAAGGTGCACTTGAATTATGTTTGTCCTTAAATAACTACATATTAGCTTCAGGAAAAATCATCATTTCAAAATTCATACAGTACATTCTATTGACAGGCTGAATTACTGTTCCAAAACAATAGGAGTTTTTTTTTTTCTTACCATCATAGATAGATCCATGGTCATTGCTTTTCTCTATCTTTCTTCCTTTTCACTTATTACAACTTCAGAAAATAAATCAGTTTCAGGTCTGGAGCATACAGGAGCTGTGAATTTCTCCTTGCCTCTATTCAACAGTGATGAAATAAATCTTGACTTGAGACTTTTTTGCAACAGGAACATCAATATTATTACCTAGAAGAATTTTTTATTTTTTTATTGAATTCCTTGCTTGGGTGGTAAGTCATGTGCAGACGCATAACTATGCATGATCCACTGGTTTTGGCTATATTTCATGAAATCCTGACTTTCAGCCCTAAATACCTGGTAGTTTGACTTAATTTCAGCATTTGTTAACTACGTGTGTATTTTGTGCATTGCTTGAAGTAACAATTTCTTACAATTTGTCTTTCTTTTTGTGAAAGTAACTGGTCAACTTTGATTTTTCAACACTGCTCAAAGTTTACTTTGTGCTTATTGCAGCTTGTTTCTGTTACAAAGGCTTTTTCATTTATCTCTGATTGAGAAAGATACTTTTCTCTCTCTTTAATTCTGACTCTTAATTTAGATAATTTCTGTTTAATTGTATCCATAGATAACCAGACTTTTTAAAATGTTGTTATTATAGCAGAAAAGTACTATTTTCTTAGTGCATAGCTTCTATAAAGTACCTTTATTTCTTAGAAATCAAACTATTATATATGATTTATGTGCAAGAAATAGTGTCATTATCCTATTTACCCTCCTTATTCCGAAATATGTATGAATTCTTTGTATGTACATTAGATGAGTAAAAGTCATCTACAATTTAAAAAGTATAGCAAGCAATCTACTAAACTCATTAATATATGTTTTTTAAGAAATGGTAATTCAGTTTTTAACTTTAATGTAATCATCGATACTTTGCCAAATCCAATATGCACTGCACTTTTGGATTTTTAGATAAGTCAGCTTCCAGTTATTATCGGTTCAAGATTTTCTATTCACTCTGTATATCTGCTCCATTTGGCCTTGACTGAAAGATCCTAATTTTACAATTTTACTGAATAATTTAAGCTGTTCTCTTTTAATGACCTTTTGTTTGTTTCAGCTTTCAGGGAAGGTGATCCAAGAGTTTTGGTTTATCCAACAGATTCTGCGGGAAATGTCTGTGGTATTGGAGATTTAGAGTAAGTTTAAAAGACAAAACTTAGTTTTAAAATATCTAGTAATGTAAAATTTGAAAAATTGGTAAGGTTATAGTGTGTAATTCCTGTTAGGGGGAAAAAAACTCAATATAAATCTGAAAACGTAATTATCCGCTCTTTATCAGAAGCTACAAAATATATCCTAACATTTAGAAAACTAAACTAAAAAGAATGTCTACCAGACATAAGCAGGTTCAAATCTAAACAAATTACACTAAGCAACTTCTTTCACCAAGTCCTGGTTTCGAGTAATCCAAAAAAAAAGAGACAGAATAAACTTACTTTTGTAGTTTAATCCCTGTCAAAATCTCTGCAGAAATCGTGTAGAGTGTGCACTAATAAGGAGGCTGAATTCTTATATTCACAATTATATTTCAGCACATAACACACCTTTACAGAGCACAAAATAAAGAACAGGAACCACAAAAAACATAAACACATAGTAAATATCACAACTAAAAAAGATCCCATACAAACCACCTCTGTAGGCTTTTTATACCTTTTCAAACATTCTAGAAAGATCCTACATTATCTAGAAATTACAAGAAAGATCAACAATTTTCTTGCAAACAAAAACCATACATCGGCGTCTTTAAACAGTATTAAATTGATACAAAATAAACAAGAAATAATTCTATTATTTTACTCATTAATTACAAAAAATTTAAAACTAATTAAAAGGAATTAAATGCATTTAAATTTTATAACCTTCAGAAATATACAAGTGCTGCCATCTATTGAACTATTAAGGAATGTCACAACAATTCCATCAATAACATTTTCAAGCACAAATGATTGCTGTATTAAACCAGAAATAGAGTGTTTTAGAGATGAGTGTTTTTTATCTTATTTAAAATAGGTTTGTTAAATTGAAAGATTCAATTTTTCTGGACCTATCAGGGATTTTTTAAGAAATTAATTTCTATAACTTGAAAAAATAGTAAATATTGATTTTTGACATGGTAAAGTGTTTTTTAATGGTGCGTCTATTCAATTGCTTCCTTCACTTCACAGTTCATTCATTTTCCAATACAACTTGTTTTCAGCCTAAACTGTTCCATTTCAAGAATTTTTATAAATAGTTGATGAAGAGAAACTGTAATTTTATATTTATTTTGCAACTCTAAATATTTCTTGATTCTGATTATTGAATTTTGGTTCTTAGTGCAGAAAAGTTTGCTAACACCAATATGTGAGAATACATAGAAAGGCTATTAAGACCTTGAGAGAATTATACATGTATTGCTTTTTTTTTCTTTTACAATAATAGATAATTTTTTATGTGCATGTTTTGTTGAGTTAACTTCTTTATGATGTATTTAGTGCATAATATTTTTTTTACTCACTAAATTAAAGATGAATATTATATTAAACTTCTTTTAAAAAATTGGACTCCACTGACTACTCCCTTTATGCCTAGCTTGCAATTGTTTTTTATCAGGTCTCCCTATAAATTATATCCATGAATGATATATACGTTAATTGTTATCTTATTGTGTGTGTTGCAGAAGCAAGCCTTACCTTTTCTTCTTTAACCTGATCAAGTGTGCCAGCGCCACTGTCGTATTCACTGGGTGCCTCACTCCGCAGGTGAGCCTTCATTCATGATCTTTGTATATGTGTATATTCCTTTATGTTATACTTAATTATTTAACAACCGCAAACCTAATTTGATACTTTCTCGTTAAACCTTGTATTTTCGACACAAACTCTATTTAGATAATGATTTTATGAAAGCAAAGAGATGCCAAGCAAAAAGAGTAATGTTTGGAGACAAAAAAATGTAGAGTAAAAAAAAAAATCACAAAACTCTACACAGGATCTTTATATAATGTATTATTACTTGATAAAGGGGTAAAGGACAAAAAATTACCAAACATCCCATTTTAAAGGGATTGTTCTAAAATGTTTTTAGTGGATGTGTACTGAAATTAGAAATATCACTTTAGTAAAGTAGTACTTTTTAAATCCGCTTTCAAAATCCCTACATAAAGCATGCCTTACCTATTGTTTGGGATTCTTGAGGAGACACTAAGGTATTTATTTCGTCCACCTTTTTTTCTATTTGGCCATAGAATTTACAAAAAAAAAAACTGAAAACTAATGAACTGTAATTATTTAATGAAATTACAGTAATAAATGTAATTTTTAAGTCCTTTATATTAACTTTGATTTTGCTCGTTTCTGTGTGGCGGCCAAATCTGCGGAGGGGCAATTCATCATGATCATCCAATTGAACTGAAACTTGACAAATCGACTTGTTTTCAATAGCAATGCATTCTTATTCTATCAAAATTAGGGGCCAAAAAAGAGTTAGTCCATGGCACGGAATTAATAGTTTACTTCGTAGTGGACAAATTCTATGAAATGTTGATCTGAGCACAAAATCACTCAAACAAGTTGCAATTGTACATAAAAGTTGGCAATGCTTGTAAAGGATTTGCATTAAAAACTTTGTTTTTATCGGTTAAATTTTGTGCTTTATTTACAGTTTGTTTTGTTACTCATCTAATTTTCAGATACTAAATTATTATTATTATTATTTTTTTTGTCATATAAAGTTCAGCTATCTCAGAAATATTATTAAGATCTACACATTACCAAGAATACCCAATGTCCAAATGAGCTTTCAATTGTCAAAACAGGGTGTTTAACGTTGGTCCCTTAGTCCCTTAAAGTACCTTTTTTTTATTTTGGTCCCTTTTGTCCCCTTTTTTTAACGTTTGGTTCTTTTAGTCCCTTTTTTTAAAAATATATTTGTACCATGTAACCAGCACGCGCCATTTCGCTTTTGTCCTTCTTTGTCGAACACAAGAAGAAAGAAAAGCAGACCAGAAATCCCTGTCACATCCAGTTACAATGAATCAGCGTTGATTGGTTGAATGCTGTGTACAGAACTGGTTTGGTACTATATGGAATTGTCTAGGTCAAAGGTCATGTAATCATTTGGTTGTTTGGTTTAGTTTTTTTCTGGCACAAGAGCAACTTCAAGGCCATACTGCGCCGAAACCAAGAAATCCTTAAAAATTATTTCAAAAAGAAAGGGTTATAGCGGGGGGGGGCCGCGAGATGGCGCTTTCTTTCCCTAAGCGGGCCAGGAACAAGCTTTAACAAGATTTTGCTAAGCGATGGGATTTCGACTATGTAACCGCCAGACTTGCTTAAATGATTACTTTGTTTTTCGAAGTTTTATACTTGAGCAAATTTGAGTTTGAGGATTTTTTTTTTTTTTACAGTTTCTAAAATTCATTAGATTTATAAATTAGTATTTTGAGATTTATATCACTTTGTAAAATACGTAGGTTTCCTAAGAATTTTTTCCTTAAAACAAAATAAGCAATTCTATTAGCAAAATAAAGCAAACCAATTTTCATCGGTAATTTTATTGAAATTCGATATATTTTTAGAATTACTCAGCAAGAAAGTTATAAAGCAAATTTAATAAATATACAAAAGTAAATCTATAATGTTAAAATACTTATAAGTTTATTATGAACTTTTTAATTCACTAGTACAAGTTAATTTACTTCTATAGATATGTTCCACTTGCACACTAAGAAACAAGACTTAAAAATAAAAGGAAGTTTTCACCAAAATTCGTACGCCATAGGAGAGAAATTTATTCAAAACAAATTTTTCATCTTATTGAAAAAAATAAAAAAAGACAAACATATCGGAATATCTTTACAGCAAAAGTCTGTTATTTTTTATGTTAAATATCCACTCAAGTCTTTTAGCATAATATCAATATCTTTAACGAATACATTTAAAGACAAATCTTAGCAAAATATCCTAGGAATTGTTATACATCGACATACAAATATAAGGATTTCTCCTCTAAACACCTCCAGTAACTTTTTTTTATTTCGGGATGTCTTTTAAATCTTCAAAAGACTTTATCTTTTACAATTAATAATCTCTTTTTTGTATACTCATTTCATGTCGTTTATTACGACTAGCTCTAGTAAATTTATTTTCTTCAGAAAGATATTTCAGTAACGATGGAATAATAGCAGGTTCTGTTTTTTCATGTAGTTTGAAACGCTTTTGAGGCACAGTAACTTCAATTCCATTTGCTTGTCTGTAGATGTGTTTAATAACATCTTCGTGAAAATGAAGGATGCAAACAACAGTTCGAAGACACGGCTTCCAATCTTGTTGAGGAATTTTTCTCATCCATCTGTCGTACAGTCCTGTTCCTTCGTTTGGAAATTTAAAAACTCTCATCGAGTCAGGAGCTTTGTAGTTGGATTTACATCAAGAAACACTGCAAGAAGATGGTATTTCCTGGAAAGAAGAAAAAAAAAAGGACAAAAAAAATGTAAGGAAAATGAATAATTATTTAAAACTAAGCAGTAATACGATACAGTTCAAGCTATTTGGCTTTTAAAGCAGGAGTGGAAATTAGGATTCTTACTGCAATATATTATTGATGAATAATTATGAAAGTCTGGGTCCAATAAAATCTATGAACACACATAACGTACGCAGGAAATGAAACTTCGGCCTGCCATGTGCCGAAGAGAGCCTTTGCACATACTTTTAAAGCATCATCAAGACAAAGCACATTGGTCATAGTTCCGGATGCAGCTCGAGCAATAACATTGGAGCGCTCATTACCCATGATACCCACATGACCAGGGATCCAACAAAAGAAAATTGAAAACCTTTGTTTAAAAGTCTGGAATGATGGGTTAAAATTTCCATAATGAAAGGATGATTTTGTGAAAAAGGATTGCAAAGAGCGTCTAGACAGCTCTTGGAATCCGTGTAAATAATCCACATTTTATGAGTTTTTTAAATAAAATCTAGAGCCAGCAGAATGGCATGGGATTCAGCTGAAAAAATTGAGCAGCTGGGATGTAGCTCTATCGACAAGGTAACATTGTCGTTAGCAGCAGCCGAACCCACGTGGCCCTGGCTTTTTGAGCCATCAGTAAAAATAGATTTGAAATGAGAAAAATTATTACGATGATCATAAAAGATACTTTTAAAAACAGTATCAGGGGTTTCAGACTTTTTAAAAGTTGAGAAAGTGTTAAAAATTGTAATTTCATGATGATGCCAAGGTGAAATGGGGAAAGTTAGAGGAATAACACTAAGGTTATCCACCTGATGGAATGAGAGAATGTTTTTAACTCTCAATGAAAAAGATGGTATAAAAGATGGTCGTGCATGTTTTTATGTAGCTCTCTTCTTAGTTTGAATGAATAAGCACTTTTTGGTGTTAAATATAGGTTTTCTGGAGATCCTAAGAATTCTAGTGTTGAAATAATCCGATGCAAAGGTGAAATTTGCACTCCAAAATTGTTATTTTAGTTCTGTCTGTTTACAATTTTAAAAATGTGGTAATCATAATTTTCAGTATTTTTTTAGTAATATACAGTCAACAATTAATTCCAGATGAATGTTTGGAGTGCAAAGTTTGCACTTGGACAAATAATTTTTAATTCAACCCCTTAAATTGTAGGTACTGAATACTAGGCATTTTTTTCTATGCTATAAAAACAAATTTTCTTTAAAAGTCCCCTTTTTTTTTTAATTTTTGGTCCCTTAGTCCCTTTTTTTGAAGTTCCAAGCTGCTAAACACCCTGTCAAAGCTAAAAATGGTTACTGAGTTAGTTGCAACCTTGCAAAGATGACATTTCTGAACACTGTCAGGGAAGTATATTTCATGTTTCTAGCAAAATTGGTAGTGATGTTTTATTGCATTAGTCACAGTTCTGATTTATTCATCATCATCAAAGCCCAGGGTGGGCCAAGGCCTTCCATTGAAGATTTCTCCAGGACAGCTTATTTCTCGACCTGGTCTGCCAGTCCTTCAGTCCGATTACTTTAAAATCCGATTCAATATAATCGAGCCATCACAGTTTTGGCCTTCCTCTTTTCATTCTCATGAAAGGCCTTGCGACAAAAATCTTCTTTATTGGATTATTTTCATCCATTCCAGCATTATGAAAAGCCCAATTCATTCTTTTAATTTTAAAGCTTTTAATGATATCAGACTCTTTAAAAAATCTATATTCCGAATTAATACGTCTGTGACATAGACCATTTTCTTTGACACCACTAAGGATCAAGGATGAGATTCTTCAGCTTTTTGACGGAATTCCGCTTTTTTGTATTTTTGGGGAAAATCCGCTTTTTGTCTTTTTTTTTTTTTTTTTTTTTTTTTTTTGCTTTTCTTTCCGAAAATTCCGCCTAAGAAAAGAAATCTTCCGTTTTTGAAACAAAATTCTCGAAAATTATGCTCGACACCGCAGGATAACTCTTACTGGCGAGGAAACCAGTTGATTCATCTTCATCGCTGGAAAACGCATGGAATGGAGAAGTTGCATGATTTTCAAACTTGTTTGAAAACAATACTTCCTTTTAAAATAAGCATAATGGTACTATTTACAGTTTGAAAAAATTCAATTTATATTATTTAAATTAACTTTTGAATGACCCTGATGTCACTTCCTTTCAAAACACCGTCTTTGCACTGTGACGTCACATTACATGGTCTAGGTTCTTCCGGTACTTCGATACCTGCAAAAGCAAAGCTGTTGTGATTTCGGGTTTTTTTCTTTTTAAAGTTGTTGCACTGAAATTTTATATTTACACAGGGATGAGTTTCTTCCGCCATGTGGCGGAATTGCGCTTTTTTAATTTTTTAGAAAAAAGAGAATTCCGCTTTTCTAATTCCTGAAAAAAATCTGTGTTTTCCCGCTTTTTCTATCCCACGGAAAAATAACTTTTTTCTAAGGCTGAACCGCCAAGCAGCTTCACTTCCGAAAGATCGGGAAACCTATCGCTCAGGGGTCGCATCACATTCCTGCCTTATTCCTGCTCCAAGTACAAAAATCCACTGAAATGTACTTTTTTAGTCAGATTGACGCTCAAACTCGCATTTCGTATATTTCCAACTGCGCCGAAATTTGAACCTTTTATGCCATTTTTTTTCTCTGCTCAAAATGTAAATTCCGATTTAAATTCCGACGAAATTACGATTTCACGCGATTAACGTACACTAATAATGCGCTTGCTTATAAGTCTGACATTCACTGAACTATCGTTTATTTACGTTAGTATGTGTTGCTTGTTTTCGTTAAGCGTTACGCTGATGTAATGTCCGCTACTGCCGAGATTTGTGTGGCTAAGATGTGCGTTATCGCTGTGATTTAGGTTGCTGTGGTGACCATTTTCCCGGAGTATTACGTCGATATAACAACGTTATTGCTGAGAATTGTTCTGGTATCTTCGGTGCTAACGCTGATATTTACGTTTATGTGATGGGTATTTTCGTTGAATGTGCTACCCTGTTGTAAAATCTGAGATTTGCACCGATGTTACCGAAAGAATGTTGATATTACCGTGATGAATTGCGCTATCGCCGAGATTTTGTGATGGTAATTTTCGTCGAGTGTTACGCCCATACAATAGCGTTATTGTTGAGAGTTGCTCCGGTATATTAGGTTCTAACTTTGATATTTCAGTTGGCGTGAGAGTTGTTTTTCTTTTAATGCCGTACTTTAATAACATCCAATATTACCGAAATTTGAACTGATATTACCAAGAAAATGTCGATATTACCGAAATTTGTGCAGATATCGTGGACGCTATCGCCGATACGCACGTTGTTGCGATTTCCATTTCGGCTGATATTTAGATTTTCGCCGGTATTGCAAGCGCTATTGCTTTCGTTAGAGTGATGGTTATTTTCGCCGAGGTTTACTCTGATACAATACCGGCTATTACCGAGATTTTCAACACCGTTTTGTAACCATTCGCCTATACTTCCGTAAATGCGATAGCCACTATATCCGTAATTAGTGCCTGTTTAAAGATCGATTTCGCCGTTTCATGTGAATCTATACTAATATTTTTATATAATTTTGTATAAAAATGATATAAAAATATTCTGAAAATTAGTCCCAATTAAAAAATTTCTAAAGAAGCTTTGTTTAAAGTTGTTATTTTAAGTTCAATTGTATGTAAAATTGTTTGTTGCTTTTTATTTTATTGAACAAGCTGAATGGTAGGAATAAAAATTTAAATGTAAAGATTTTAGTACTTAAAATGTAGCTTAAAAATTTAGAAAACTCGGTTTAATTATATTCGGCCTGTTTGTCAATATGGTATAGTTGCTTAAAGTTGTTTGACTTGTTGAAAATTTGAAGTTTTTGCTGGATTCCATTGCTTTTTAAGGATTTTTTTTTTTTTTTTAAGCTATACCATGTCTGATGACAGCACAAAGTGTATCCCTACATCTAGGTGCCTCTATTTTGAACCATTTTTCTCACGAACAGACCGAGAAGGTGCAGTGTTATAAACCTCACATGGAAAACCATAATTTTTTTTTTAAGTATAGCTTAAAATGTGTTTTACGCATAAAACGTTCGGAGTTTTGTTTTCAGCTTTTTGATTTTTTACCAAACTCATCCCTGATTACAATGTCAAAAGTATTGTATAAGTAATCTATTGTTCCTTGCTGCAAAAATACTATCATTAAAGCTTTGGATAAGGTATTTTTTAATGAACCTAAAGATCATTTAAGGCGCAAAAAATGGTGAACAGCAATTAAGCGATACAAAACCGAAAATAAGATGTTTATTTTATAAAATATCTCTCTACTGCTGTGAATATTATTTTTCAGTAAATTGAAATTATTTTTGTTTTAACTGATTATAAAAATATGCATGAACCAATTTGTTATTGTTAGGATATCTTTTTTTTTTAGCATTTCAGATTAATAACACGCCTCATTTTAAATTTTAGTAAATCGTTAAAAAATTGAAGTTTTGTGATATTTTCCTTTCAATTAACAAACGAATCATGCAAGATATTTCAGTTGGGTCTTTGAAGATTATTTATTAATATTATTGATCTTTTCTTTCTTTGAAGATTAAAAACCATTTGTTTGCGATTTTCAAATCGTGGATATATCCTATGGCATTATCACCATAACTTTCACTCTCTGCTCTGTCAAAAAAAGTAGTAGTATTTTCTCCACAATATATTTAAACAGAGGCAGTTTAAAATGTAGTCCTTTTCTGTGAAAATAATTTATACAAGCAGATTGAATTTAAGGTACTACTACACATTGGTAAATGGAAAATTGCTTTTGTGTCTTGATGTTTTTAGAAAAAGTGGGTTATTTTAAATACTTTCAAAACAAAACTATGAAAAAGAAAAGCTATATTTAAGTTCAATTTAAAATTCTAGATAGGTTCACTGTAGTTTATCATTGTTTCATTTGCAATTGAAATCAAAGTTCTAAAAAAATTACAAATTTAAGTTACGGCCGGTGCAATTACACTCTAATTAAGTAATTACATTTTAATTAATTAAATATCAAATGGAAAAACTTTGCAAATATATATTTTTTGACACTTGTTTAAGTGGGAAAAAAATTGCGAGTCTAGTTCAAAAATTAAAGAAAAAACGTATACAATGTGGTAACCTTAAGACCAACAAAATCATATTAGAACTCAGAAAAATGTATGAATAATAACAAAAATTAAAGGAAATTCTATAATGTAAAAATCATTAGTCTTTGAATTTTAACTCCTTTTACTTCTGAACCTACAAAGGTTGGATTTCTTGCCAAAAATTATACATACTGATAGGGACTTGGAAGGTTATCCGATTGTGCTTTTTTAAATCCTTGATCTAACAGCATGATAAATTTGTAGGGAATATTAAAAAAAAGATCAAATTGAAAAATTTCGTGATGAATATTTTAAATATGGTGAGTTATAGATTATCCAAGCAATTGCTTCATTCAATGCACTAGACCGTGACCTCTGATATTATAGAAGGCCATCCAACTATCGTTATGACGTCACAGTTCGTGGATACAATTTGAGGATTTTATTTCTTTGACAATGTAAAAAATAAGATTATACCTACATCTTAAAACACTAATTTTGTATATAACTTGAGGATCTAAACTTCATTCATTCTCTTATAAGTATGATCAAGTATAATTTCTGTTCAATATTATGATTTTTTTTTTTTTTTTTTTTCAAAAGTAATTTTAAAATATTTCTAAACGTTTGAAATGTGAAAGGAAACAAAAGCATTAATTCAAAACATTGATATAAACAATTGATAAAACACAACAAATATACACAATAAACAAAACACAAATAATATAATAGCTTAAATACCACAACCAAATTTTAAGGCTCATATTTTCAGAGAAATCCTACATTTGGAGTAAATATATTTCGAATATACTTTTTTTTTTTTTTTTTTTTTTTTTTTTCAATTCACAATGCTTTCTAAGACCAGCATGTACTGTCACCTTATAAAAACTAATTTTATCCAGTCTTCTTATCAAATGCCTCTTTTGCATATACAAAATCATTTAGATGAAAATGCAGCTCGCATATCTTAAATAGAGGACAAAAATTTCTAAACAACTCTATCGAATTTTTAACAAAACATTACATTGAAATCAGAAAAAGTTTCCACGTTAAATTTTTATTTTATGTTGGTCATTTTGAAAGGCTAGAAAAGATTGGGTAAAACTTACAAGTACGGTACGAATTCTAAGCCAAGAATTGTTTACATAAAACCGCGTCAAATTTTGTCAACCATAGGCAGTGGTGTAGTGTAAAATAAAAAGGTGTGGGAACGCAATATCGCGTCGTTACAAACGTATTTTTTTTTCTGTGTGTGGGAGAGGGGAGGGGAAAGTGAAAATGACAATTTTAAATAGTTTTATTAATATTTCTATAATACTCTCAAAACAGTTAATGAGCACCTCAAAAATAATTTTTTTTTTTTTTTTAAATGTGTGTTTCGACTTATTTTTTTATTCAAATAAATTTCTATTAAGTTATTTGGATTTTTAAACAATTTGCTTTGCACAACCCATTTTAAAAGATTGTTTAACACTTTATAAATGGGTTATAAGAAATTTTCAAAAGTGTTATTGACACAAATTTTTAAACACATTTTTTACAACAATTTTCCAAAATGTCAGAGATGCCTCATATGCAATGTGTTCGGATAAATTCCAAGATTCTGTAGATCTTCGAAATCTGTTTTCAAAACGAATTAAAAAGATTGCGATTGTTGCAGATGTCGATCGTGAGTTTTCTGGTTTTTCTCCTTCTCAAAAAGAAAATGTAGAGAAGTTCCTCTTACTTAATAGACCCTTCCTTTTCTTTTCCAAATTTGCTTCAGTAATAAAATAATTGGTAAATTAAAATCCATCAGTCGATTTAAAATTTCTTGATAAAATATTAATTTGTGTACCATCTCAATCATCTCTAATTTTAAGATGGATATTTCAATGTAGACTCATTACTTGCCAGACGTATAAATTTGCTTGAGACATTCCTGTTTTTTTTTTTTTTTTTTTTTTTTTTTTTTAATCTTATCTAGTTCGATTTTGTCATTTCGGCAGTGGTGACGATTAGGTGACAATAAAAGTCAAAAGTGAGTATGAATCGTATGAGGATGCTACGGAGGAAAAAGCAAACTGCATAATATATATGATATTGCCATTAAAATCACTAGATTTTAAAATGGATCAGGATTAATTTCCGTCCCTTATCGCCGCCACTGCATTTTTTTTTTTTTTTTTAAACTCGAGGGAAATGATTTTTTTTTTAGGAACTGTTGCTGCATTTTTGAAATAAACTCTGAAATAACTGTAATTGTAAAAGCTTTCCCATTCTCAAACCGAGAAGCAATTTAATTTTGCATTTTAAAGTACACCTGAATTGCTTTCCTACTTCATCACAGCCCAATTTCGATGTATTATACTCATTTATTAAACTATTAGCAGTTTTATATTAAGGAAAATCAAATATACAGGACCGGCCTAAGAGTAAAATTCTATGTGTGCAAGAATGAGTTTTGGCACTCCTTGCAATGAAAATGGGTCTAGAAAACCCTCCAAAAATGGTACGGGTGTTCTATATGGTATGGGTGCAAATTATTAAAATCGTAACGTTTTCTGCACTAAATAACATTATTTTAGGTCAGGTTTTATTAAGGAACCTTCGGGATACAATTTTTTTTATAAAATATAAAAATTGTAATAAAATTAATTTCATAAGAATTTAATAAAATACATGTTATTAAAATTACTGATTTTTGCTACGCATTATTTTTTATAGAAGTCATCTGCTTTTAGTGCGAGCCTTGGTTCCTTTTCGCATCCCTGGGTTGTGAACGGCTGCAATTCGGCTAATATAGCCTTATCAGTACTGCCAAGTTAAACTGAAGCAAAGTTAACAACTTTTCAGTTCTGTCAAAACAACGTAGCGGAGTGCTTGAAGCCAGTCTCTTTACTGTACTTTCAAGCAACATTTTATTTGTTGAACTAAACATATTCAAATTCACAAACATACAAAAGCGAAGTTAATATAATGGATTTAAAAATCAATACTGTTTTGAACAAAGTTTTTCATGTTCAAACAAGTTATCAGTTTGATTTTCCCAATATCTGGCACTAAAATAAATATTTCCCAATATCTGACAAAATATAAATGGATAATTCCGTAATCTCAAAACACCTTAAAAGCTAATACAAAATATCAACATTCTGCTCTTACCTATCTGGATTTTTAGCACCAACCAATTTATACCGTCAGAATCGCAGGTTTGCTTCACTTTTTTGAATTGTCAAAAAAAAAAAAAAAAATTAAATTACTGTCGTTTGGGTTTTTTCCTCTAGAACGAATTCATTTCTTAGGTAGGGTGAGAGGTTTATATATATATATGTGGGAGTAGACGATCAGAGAAGGGACACTTGCTGAGTGTAGAATCCAGCTTTAATGAATCCTTACTGCCTCTTATCTCATACTACATTAGGCACAAGCGCCTTTCTTACGTATATTCACATCGAGAATGTTCAGTGATCTGTCTCTCTCATCAGAATGAGGAATACCTCCCTCTGCCGCTAGGAGTCGCCACGAGGGGTTCTCTAGTGGTGCGCCCCCTATCTCCACACACCCGTATCTCCACATATATATATATATATATATACATACATACATACATAACTTTTGTTGATAAATCGGTTAGCGTTCCCGTTCAAATTAGAGGAGGGGAAATATTCTTCAAGGAAAGGGTGCAAAGAACTATATGTGCCAGACCACAGTTTTGTTCTTTAAAAATGTAGATAGTGGCATTAATTTGTGTATGGAAGTTTCAGTCAGTATATATGACGAACCATAAAAATTAGAAGTTTGGAATTCATCTACAAATACAGATCATTCCTTGAAGAAGATAATTTCCATTGAATGAATCATAGCTAGATATAAACATACATGTCAGTTAATTCCTAATGAAGGAGAAATGGTCATGTGTAGGGCGCCGAGCCTCTTTCGAGTGTTTTACAAAACTAAAACTTGCTTGCTCAGCTCTGAAGTTGTGTAGACGAAAGCAAAGTTCTCACGAAATGACTTTTTCGTTTGCTTACTTGGCTTTGTGTTTGGTATCACGTAAAAAGAAAAAACATTAGATGCGGGAACGCCGTTCCGCCTTTTAAAAAGGTAAAGGATCGCCGTTCCCACGCGTTCCCGCTCCACTACACCCCTGACCATAGGTACTTTTAATTTAAAAAAAAAAATAGTTGCGGTGAAAATCACTTTCGCACAGAATTCTTACCGTAATTGAAATTTTTACCAAAGATTTTTTTCTAAACTTTCATTTGAAAAATAATAACAAAAAAGTTGAAGCTGAAGAAAAGTTATCACTATCGTAAATAATTAGTATTTCTTTTCAGCACTTAAATAGCTTCTCAAAAAATTATATATTTATATTTAAAAAAATATTAAAAAGTTACACTCGCCTTGCTGTATTTTGTAAGGACAAAATTGTTTTGATGTATCGCACAGCACCATTTTTTTCTAATACTGTCATCGGAAGGAAATTTGAAGACATAAACCTCAGGATTAATTCTGGAGTTCACGTTGCACTTTAGAACAGAACAAGAACTCAGCATTTTTTTAAATTTTCACCAAATATTAAACACATAAATCGTCCATAATAACCATCGAACGACTAGTAAATGTAGAATTTGAAGATCAGTGTATCCACTTTAATACAATGTTTACCTTGTGATCCCAAAATTTGTATCCACCACTGATGATGTAGAAGATAAACACATGGCGGAGTTGGATGGCCTTCTACAATATCGATAGTCACGACTAGACACGAGGTGAAGTTAGCTCCGGGTCCGGAGCCTTCGTGTATCCTGACGTCACCGGTCAACAGGGCTGTTTTCGGTCACATGATGTTGTTCACGTTTTCGCTCATATTTAATTGCATTTTTCATATTTAATGAAAGTTTTTTTAACATTTTGATAGAATATTCAGAAACTACATAAATTTTTCTCTCAGAAAAATTTAATATTACGCCATTTTGGGTATAGTGCAACTTCCCCATTATCAAATCACCTGTAATGTTGGAATTCACTTCGGAAGGGGGAATATTTTTCTATTACGGACACTATCGCCGAGAATTATGTTGCTGCGTGATGATCATTTTCTTCGGATGTTATGCCGAGATAATAGTCGCTAATGTTAGTGTAAAGATTTGTACGTGTCAGACATGGTACAGTTAAACTGAAACGCGAATTTCAACCTTTTTTTTCTTAAAATTTTGATAATTCCTGAAATTGATACAGATCTGCATTACAATTTCATTAGGCTTCTTGCAAGTTGAACAACCACGGAACTTGCATACGTTCAGAACTCCGAAACCTCCGACCACTTTTTCTGCAGATTGCCTGCCCCTATCGGCATTATTTACATCGGTATGTGCGATGGCTATTTTGCTGAAGTATAGTGATATAGTGATGAAATGTCTGTGATTATGGAGGCGCTGTCACGCAGAGTTATGTTGTAGCGTGATGATCATTTTCAACATGTGTTACTCCGATATAATAGCCACTAATGCTGTTGCAGATATTGGCACCCGTCAGATATAGTATAGTTCAGCTGAAACGTTTATTTGCGCTCTTTTCTTATTGAAATTTTGATCATTCCTAAAATTGATACAAATCTGCATTACAATTTTATTGGACTTGCTTGAAAGTCTCGCGACGGCGGAACCTACATACATTTCAGACTTTCCCAAACTTCTTATGTCATGACCACTTTTACTGCAAATTGCCAACCTCTATCAGCATTTACGTTGGTGCGTAGTGATTATTTTCGATGAGGAAATACAGTAAACCAGTTGAAAATATATAATAATAAGATTGCAAAATACAAACCCCGTTAACACGAAATCGCTTAGCATGAAATCCCATTTAACGTGAAGTTAAAGCATCAGTTCTCCGCTCTCAAAACTTAACGTTAATTTATGTGTTTAACACGAAATTCGCTTAACGCGAACAATTTCAAGATTCCCTTCGATTTCGCATTAACAGGGTTTGACTGTATAACTAATGTAATACAAAAAACAATTTAAGTTTCAAAGGCAAACTATTATATTAATTTTTCATACTCAATATTTTTATGTAACGTATGAATTTAAATATACAGGATTTGAAACTTGTTTATTGCAAGTCAAAGACGTATATTTGATCCATTAACTCTGAAGGGAGAAAAATGTGGAAAACTTTACCGAACCTAAATAATTTCAGGCATTAGTTTTTTAAATAAATACGTAAGTAATAAAGAAACTGATAAACTTTGATGTTTGCAGTCCGTAGTTTCATTAATAAATAAATTTACAACAGAACAATAGCATTTTGAGTTATTGTTTCTCTTTCCATTTCACCCTTTTTTTTTAAATACTATTACTAAATGTTCCTGAAAACGTATTAAAACATAGATTAAATAAAACAAATTATCTAGTTATTTCATTTTTCATTCCTTTGCCATATGCCATTGAAAATGCATAAAAACAAGGATTAAATAAATATAAATCAAGTGTTTTATTCTAGATCATAATATTATTTGTATTTCTTCTGAATTTAAAATAGATTATTTATGATATGAATTGCCATATAAGGGATCAATCATTAACCACGAGCGATCAATGTTAGAAGGGTCATTTTAGATATTTTTCACAAAAAAAATAATAATAATAAAAAATGCATTAATATATTTGAATGACTATTTTTTACTTGCCGGGGAAAACTATTGTTTATATTTTTCCGATTTGCGCTGTTGTTGCAATTATATGCAACACAGTAATAAACCATGATTCAGGAAATCTTCCCAACAGTGGCAGGAAAGCAAACATTCATGCAGGCGCGTTTTTTGCCTTGCGTTGCTATCGGAGCAGTCTATCCAGTTGTTTATCTATATAGATGGTATCACACCTGTTGAAAATACATTATTATCTTTACAAAATTAGCTACCAGCTAAATTAATTCGAACACACTCCCATGCCCCTCCCAAAGAGAAAGAAATTACACATACCTTTATAGGAAACCTATCTTTTATTTTAAAGGCTACTACGCATTATATTTAACGGCACAAAGACGCCCAATTTTCATACATCAGATAACATCGAGTAACAACGAAAGAAGCATCTAAAAAAAGATAGAACAAGAAAAGAACACAAAAAAGGTTTTTGTTTCAGTTTCAGATCCGGGCAACTCAACAGTGCATCTGCCCGTCTCCTACTGCCACCTACAATCTTAAAATCACAACATTAACTCCCACCTTTTTTAATATTTCACAATTAAAAAACTTCCAGTGGGTATAGCTTTCGCACTGGACGTGTGAGTATGCCGTGACGTGTTTTCACTTTTACCACTCTTACACGGCCATCTCTATCCGTGCACAATTCCTGGATACGTGCAATGGGCCAGTTGATACGCTTGATATTCTCCGCACCAACTAACACCATGTCCCCCACGTGCATGTCGCAGTTTTTATGGCCGGGCCTCTGGACAAGTTGTGCCAGGTACTCCTTACGGAATCGGCTGCGAAGTTGTTCTCGAAGTTCCTGGCACATTCGTTGACGCGCGAGGAGCTTGTTACCATCAATGGAATCTAAATATGCTGTTCCGGACACTTTGATGTCTTGCATGAACATCGAGGGGGTCAGAGGAGACAAGTCATCAATGTCGTTGGAAACATAGGTGAGGGGGCGAGAGTTGAGGACGGCCTCCACTTCACAGAGGATGGTGAGTAGCTCCTCGTAGTTCACTGAAGCTTGCCCAAGGACTCTCACCAAGAGACCCTTCGTGGACCGGATCAGTCGCTCCCACCATCCACCCCACCAAGCCGCACTGGGAGGAATGAACTTCCAGATGATGGGTCGCAACGTATCCTGAGATACAACCTTTTCCCAGTCAACTTTTCGCAGTGCTGATGATGTACCAACAAAATTCGTCCCGTTGTCGGAGTAGATGGTCTCCCTCTTCTCGCAATGAATCGACGGAGGGCTTGAATGAAGTACTCGGTGCTTATAGCAGTAACAAGCTCCAAATGCACACATCTGTAGACTGCACATGTGAACAAAACTACCCAAGTTTTGGTTTTGTTGCGGAGGACCAATGGACCACATAAATCGACGCCCGTAACTTCGAAGGTGTTAGCATCTCTAACTCTGTCCAATGGCAGTTGAATCGGCAATGTCTCTGGTGGTTTTGACGCAAACCTTTTGCATCGCACGCACTGTCGCACAACGGATCTGACAGTTCGCCTTGCTGAGAGGATCCAATATTCCTCTCGAAGCATGGTAGTTAGGGCTTGAACACCAGCGTGACTGTTTTTAAGATGGAACTCTCTAACTAGAGCTTCGACTATAAAATGCTTTGCTGGCAGTAAAATTGGGTACCGGAAGGCGTATGGGTCGTCTCTCTCAACAATCTTGGTTTTTACTCTAATTAAACCAGTCTCATCTCTCTCAATTGCAAAACTGAAAACCGAATCTCCAGTTGGTGCAAAACTCTCTCTCTGAATGAGCAATAGAAGTGTGTTTCTAGATTTCTGAATCTCAATGTCATTTAAAAAAGGTTCTTTAATAACATTTTGCTTACGGGAATTAGCAATAAATCTCTTAACGCAGCCCAAAATCTTTACCATTTTTGAAAATTTAGAATATCTTTTGTACCATTCAGGTTCACTATCTATATCTATACTAACGTTACTACATAAGTTTACTCCCTTTTTTATTTCTGAGTAAATTAAACTTTCGTTTGGCTCAATAATCAATTTGGGCCAATATTTTCTAGGACCCTTCAGCCAAACAGGTCCATTTACCCAATTCGATTGGATAAACTGAAGAGGGGAGCAGCCACTGGAAGGAAGATCAGCCGGATTCCATTCACTTGGTACATATGACCACTTGTTTTGGTCAGTGACAGAACAAATTTCCCTCACGCGGTTACCCACAAATGTTCCCCAAAGATTATTTCTTTTGATCCATGATAAGGCCGCAGTAGAATCGGTCCAAAAATATTTTGAGTTGCACTCCAATGAAAGGGCTTCAGTAACATACTTGGACAAACGTGCACCCAGAACGCAAGCCATCAGCTCTAAACTGGGAATTGTTGACCCTTTTAAGGGGGCTACCCTGGATTTGGCTGCAACCAAATTAATGAATATTTCTCCGTTGTCAACGCATCTAAGGAATATTACAACTGCATATGCGTGTTTGCTTGCGTCACAAAAGATATGAAGGGACCAATTACTTTTATCCCCAAACCCGATGCGTCGTGGCAACTCAAAATCGGTGAGCTTTCCCAAATTATTGTACCACTTTAAAAATTTCTTCTTGATTTCATCTGGTAATGGTGCATCCCAATCCGCCTTTATTACCCAAATTTCTTGCAGTAATAATTTTGCCGGTAACATAATGGGAGTCAAGAATCCCAGAGGGTCAAAAACGGACTGTGTCAACGACAAAACTTCCCTTTTTGACAGTGTTTTCGAAAGTGGTACGAGTTTTATATTAATGGAAAGACTGTCTTTATTCCTATTCCACAAAACCCCTAAAACAGACTGTGGGTCCTCTACAGTTTCTGAATTTAAATCTTTTACCCTTAAGTTTACATTCTCATTTATTGGCCCACACATCCACATTCTCAAATCCATTTTTGCCCTAGCTAGAATATCTGTAGAATTTTCTATGAAATTCTCAAGTTCAGTTTCATTATCAACCGATGTTACACAATTATCGATATATAGGGATCGAGCTAACTTCTGAGCAGTTACTCTCTCTTCATCTGAGAGCTGGGACAAATGAAATGATATAACCGCTCCCAACAGAAATGGACTGGAAGTCACTCCAAATACGACCCTTGAGTGGCGGAAAACCTTTACAACACTATTTTTCTCCCACCATAGGAACCTCAAATAATCCCTATCTTCTTTTCTTATTTCTATTTGTAAAAAGGCACGCTTAATATCAGAAGTAACCCCTATACACTTTTCTCGAAATCGTAACAAAATTGAAGGAATCTCTTCAATCAAGTTCGGGCCCTTAAACAAACAATCATTAAGTGAGGGAGATCTGCCAACTTTACAACTGGCATCAAAAACCGGTCTTATCCCAGATAGCATGCAAGCTTACGAAAACCTTGTCATATGCTTGTCATTAGACTTGCAGTTCTAAGCTTGCCGAGTAACCCTCTAATAAAAGGGTTTGAAAAGGGCAGCCGTGAAAAGCTTGGAAAGTAACACCTTTCGAAAAGGATTTGTAAAGGGTCGAATTCCAGGGCATCAGCAACCCCCCCTTTTCGAAAGGGTAGGTAAAGGGTCGAATTCCAAAGGCTGCAGTCTTTCCCCTCTAATAAAAGGGTTCGAAAAGGGCAGCCGTGAAAAGCTTGGAAAGTAACACCTTTCGAAAAGGATATGTAAAGGGTCGAATTCCAGGGCATCAGCAACCCCCCCTTTTCGAAAGGGTAGGTAAAGGGTCGAATTCCAAAGGCTGCAGTCTTTCCCCTCCCCTTGCCGCAGATCAGATAAGATCTCCCCCGTAAAACGTGTGTGACTAGACTTATCTTGCAACCGGTTTTGAGTTTGGCATTCGAATGTTGGTTAAAGAGCTTGACCAAGAGCTTGACGGACACGGAAGATGAAATACTTTCATCTTTAATTCCCGCTGTAAAAACCGGTACGTACGTTGTTTTATAATTATAATTAATTAATTTTTTATCAATCTGCAATAATATTATTAAAACGGAAGCGTTGGAACGTTTTATCAAATTCTTATAGAAATGTCCTTAATTAGTTGTTGACACATAGTAACGCAGCCTAGAAAACATTAACAATTTTTTCATAGACAAGTAACTTTTTTGTTTCTTCGAAAAGTTTTATGGGCCGAAAAAAAATCAGCTATTTTTGTGGCGAAAAGTTATTGAATTGCGTTGGGGTAGAATTTTTTAAATAGTACATGCTTTGTTATAAACAATAGCTTAATTTCATAATTCACTCTGAGCGTAATTTTTACCTCGTAACACGTTTTTACGATACTACAATTTATAAATCTGTACTTAAGATAAACTACCAGGAGTGCAATGTTAAACACTAAATTGCATTTATGGGATCCCGCATTTTATGATAGTTTACTTCTGAGGTACAGAAATGTTCCTTATGTGCTGTAAGTTTAACATAATGAAATAAAATTTAGCCGTGTTTCACCAACATTCCCTTAAATACAGACAGGGCAGCCGACAGGATTTTCGGCCCCTATGCAAATGTAACTCGGGCCCAATTACCCTCCCTCGCCCATATACACATATTAGCGTCGATACTAAAAAGATAATATCTCCACAATTATATGCATTCAGGTTGGTTGGTTGGTTGTATTCAGATTATCTGGCGCCGTCAGCAACACGAGGGCTATAATGCGCCGAAAAATTCGTCATTAGACAAGCCAACATACACTTACAAACACCCATGCCAACACGGGACTCGAACCCGCAACCTCGCGGTCTAGAAGCTAGCACTCTAACCACTATACCGTTTGGTCGGCTATATGCATTCAGGACATTTAACCTAAGAATAAGATGAAGCAATAAATGATTATACATTTTTTCATTGTTTGGGTAAACAAATACTAAACTTGCTGCGTATTCTCAAACCAGAAATATAGAGAAAACGAGAAAAAACAAAGATAAATTAGAGGAGTAAGATGAACTGATAGCACTGTTCTCAAATACCAACTTAAAGTTAGCGGCCCCCTGGTACCTTCCCAGTCAAAATACAGAGCAATCAGAATGCGCTATATGAGTGCGCCCATGATGCGTCACAATTCCAATTGCATCGAGCTTTTGTTGACGTTCGTTGTTCTCTTGTCTCCGACTGAGGTAGACAGCAAATTTTGCTGTAAAATTTTACACATGCGCGTGTTGCTAAAACGACCTTTGCTTTTTATACACTTGATTGGAAAAACCCGAGTTCGATTTCATCCAAAACGAAGAAAAAAATTGATGTGAAAAATCGAGAATTTAAAAAAGAATGAATTAAATCGTATGCGTTAATTAACACCAAATTTGGACAGCTGACTTGTCTCATTCAGGCCCGTAGCCAGCCAAAGTTTGTAGGACGGGCAAAAATTTTCCCAGGAGGGGCAGAAATATAAATTATTTAATTGGTTTTCAATTAATTTTTACAATTGAAATTTTTACAATTATTACAAATTTATACAATTTTTACAATTCGTAAAAGAGTATTTATCAGAGCACTTTGTGAAGTACATATACAAAAAAATATTTAAAAAAAGAAACATTGTTAATGTAATTTTATTTTTATTAATTCTTTTAAAGATTCTACACCAGAAATTTTTTTGATAAAAACAAAACTTTCAATTAAAAAATTTTTAAAGTATATTTAATACAATTCTATTCCTTTAAAATATTCTATGCTTGTCCATCTCTTAATTTTTCACACATTTCAACTTAAGAATATCTACTTTAAAAATAATTACAAATATAAAAATTAGTAAAAGTTACTTTTACATAAAAAGTTTTTTTTAACATAAAAAGTTTTTTTAACATAAAAAGTTTTTTCGAAGTTCTGTTCTTACATTTCTATTTAAAAATATATATTGTTAAGCAAATTACATTTTTTTATCATTGGTCTTGTGGAACAGCTACATAACTCTTTAACAAACTTTTCATTTAAGAAATTCTTTCAGCAATAAAAAGTTATTTACATTTTTATATAAAAACTATATCTTTAATATATATATATATATATATATATATATATATATATATATATATATATATATATATATATATATATATATATATATATATATATATATATATATATATATATATATATATATATATATATATATATATATATATATACATTACTAATAGAATTGTATTTTCCTTTATTTTCTCCTATCATTTTCAATACTCTGAAAAATTTATCAGATACTATTATAATATAAAAACCCTTTTTCTATTTATTTGCATATTTTATTAATTATAATATAAAATAATAGAAATTCATTTTTCCATTCTTGGTCTTATATTAAACATTTTGAAACTTTTTAAAATACATAGCGTAACAAAAAAATCTAAAATAAAATGATAAATGTTAGTATAATAGCAATTTCCTATCTTTACACCATATTAAACAATTTCAAAACTCTTATATCTACTTCAAATGCCCAAAACACTAGATTTGCCATCCTTTCGTGGCCCATTGACATTCTTTAGGGACAATTTATGGCCGTCAAAGTGGAAAAGGTAGATTCGCAAGTTGCTGTGCTACAACCGAAGGTATCAACAGCAGCAAAATGTTCGTTTCTATTCAATCATAGATATAAAGGTTTACAAATGATTGGGATAAAATTTTCCAGGACAGGCGAAGATTTTTCCAGGTCTTGCCCCACTCTGGCTACAGGCCTGGTCTCATCTGCCATGATTTTTATACTATAAAAATGTTCGTTGTTAAAAACTCGTATTTCCGCTCTTTAAATGTACTGCGATTCTGATGATTATTGAATGTTTGGCTCTTTGCACAGAAACGTCTGCCGAACCCTGGTAAATGTAAAAAAGGTTTTGGTAATAGAAATAGTACACCAGCGTTAATTGGGTGCTCTCATGATATGTTTTGGCTTTATAAAATACTGTAATACAGCCTCTAAAAAAAATTATCTCAATAATATTCATTTCTAAACATTAAAATACAAGAATTAAAATAAATTATTGTTTTAATTTTTTCGTTTCAATAAAAGCCTTATGTGTACTGATTTTTGTGTACTGATCCTTATGTGTACTGATTCCTTATGTGTACTGATTTTTAAGAAAATAGTTTGTTAAAACATCTTGTGAAATGCATATCGGCTTCCATTTATTTATTCCTAGTAAGAGGTTACATTTTTCGAAAGCTATTTTATTGGCTTATTTAGGTAGAAAAATGAAGAGGCAAACTCCCATACGCTAGAAAATATTTCCAACTGGTAGTTTTTGTAAGAAAGAAAAGCACCGAACAGACATTTTGGAAACTTTCGAAAACAGCATTTTAGATTATGTGACCTTTATTTAAACAGTTTAAGGTCTCAATTAAATTCATTTCATGGTATTCGAGGTTATTTCATATTCAACATAATAGGCCAAGAAATACATATAAACTTATAAATCAGCATACTAAAATATCGTATTTTCTAGACAAACTAGAAAGGATAGGACAAAAACAATATAAAGATTTTTTTTTTTTTTTAAGTTTTAAATTTTAAAATAAAATTTCAATTATAAAAGTTTGCTGTCGATTAATCGAGTACTACAATTTTACAGAATTTTCTGATATTTTAGAAAAACTTATTAAATAACTAATGATTATTAGATAATTTTTATTTCAAGGCAAAATTTTCAAACAAATCAATGTATTGGATTTCAAAACAATTACGTATTTACCATTTTAACAATTTTACGGACATTTTTAAAAAAGACAGTATAAAAAAAAAAAGATTTATTTTTCTTTCTTTCTCCCCCCCCCCCCCCCAATAGTATTACTTAAGGGTAAAATAATCAAAAGGGTAAAATAATATCATAAGGGCCTAACATTTTACAAAACGTTGCCTGCAAATTGAACCAGAGGTAGTTCTCAAATATTAAAAAATTTCTACATAAATTACAAACACAATGAATTAATAATCATTTTAGATATTCATTAATTTCTGGTGATACGTTCTTACATAAGTAATGAATTTATCATTTCCTTATTGCTTGGTTGTTTTCAGATTATCTGGCGCCTTCAGCAACACGAGGGCTATAATGCGCCGAAACATTCGTCATTAGACAAGCCAACATACATTTACCAACACCCATGCCTAACACGGGACTCAAACAAGCAGCCTCGCGGTCTATAAGCTTGCACTCTAAACACTATACCGTTTGGTCGGCCATTTCCTTTTTAAATCAATGAATAATATAAATACCATTTACCCAAATAACAAATGCTTTTGAGAATGTAAACTTGGTATTTTGAAAAATAATTATTTAAACTTTAAATAAATAAATCTTTAAACAAATTACTTTTATTGGTATCGATAGCTAGCTTTTGAAATTAGTTTTAAAAAAATTCAATTTTAAATGTATAAATTCTAAATCTTGACACACATACTAAAATTAAATGTTACTCTGAACTCATACATTCTTATCAATTGTATATTGCAAGCCCACTTTAAGGACACTCCGGTGCATCCCCAAGGCATGTCTGGTCTTTTGTCAAAGAGCAGACATGCAGCATGTGTGGCCAATTAACCAATTTCCCAAGGCTATAACGCTGTTGTATGGTATTGACAGATACACCGAGCCCAACTGCTTCTTGGTTTGCGGGGCGGGGGTTAGAAATAGAGGAGGTGCTTTTCTCCATCTGAAGTTAAAAAAAAAAATTCGGTACCTTTTGTCTTTTTGTTTTGTTGTATGGATCCAATAAATTTTAAAATTTTTTAGTAAAACAAGATATCGCGGGTTCTTCTTGACAAGCCCTTCTTTGTTTTTATTTAAATTTTATTTCAGTTACTGTGTTTTTAATTTTGGCGAATTTTCTAATCGCCAAATGTCCTATGTCCCTTTCAAACTCTGTTTAAAATACATTTTCCAATATTTCTCGGAAAATTTGCGTTCCACAACTCAAAAGATCTGACTGCAAAATGCTGAAACCCAACTCAAAGCTATCTCCTGAAGTTTGAGGTAAGCTTTTTTTTTTTTACTTTTGTAATTTTTAATCAAATGTGCGTAGTGTTAAAAACAATGAATTCTTCTGCTAGTCGCTTTCCTGGTAACCTTGTTGACCAGCTCTTCAAGAACTACTTCATTATTTTCTGTTGTTTATTTTATTACTTTTTCATGTTTTTTTAGTATTATGGAGTGAAATTATAATTTTTCTAATGTTTATTTTTATTTAGTCACCATTTTTTTTAGTGTGTTTATAGGCTATTTTCTTGTAGAGCAGTCTCAATCTTTAAAATTTTATTTTATTATTTCATTTGATTATTAATTTTTTGCAGTCACATTTTAGAATTGGAGGATCAGTACTTCTACTACACTTTTTTAGTAGTATTATAGTTACTCACTATTTAGTTTTTTTCTTTGGTTTTCTGAAAGAAAAAAAAAGACTTTTGTCTGCTCTTGCCATATTCATGTAACGCCTTAAAAAACTGAACATTTGATCATAATAGGAAAGAGGGTTGGGCAGCTAATATTAAAAAATAATAAAACTAGTTATAAATTAAAATTACTCACTTTTTAACATAATGAAAGGAAATTTAAAACTGCAGTGTTTCACAACTATTCTGTTAAGGTATTGAAAAACAAATAATCTTACAATTCTACATTATAACGAAAAGAACATTTAATAAACATTAGTGTTGTTTCTAAAACACAACTTAAGCATGTGTTATTAAAAAAACGTAAGCATGAATGTTATAAATAAAATCAATGTAAACACATAATACAAACAACGCAAGAAGTAACATGTTAAAAAATCAACGCTGGTGTATACAGTGAAATTTATTAAATGTTAAATATTGTTATGATATAATGTAAACACTGTTTATTGGTGTATTCTAAATCCCCTAAACAAGGCAATTTCATTGGCTACCGAAACCAAATTTTTATGTTGTTGTGAATTGACAAAAAGTGCCAGTCTGTTCAACCTTGTTTTGCTCATAGAATTTCTTAATATGATGTTAATGATCACAAAGTTGAAAGCTCAGAAGTTTCAATTGAAACTGGTAAAATACATTTTTTTTTTTATTAAGTGACGTATATTCGGAAATATGTCTACAGAACATTCTGCGAAAGCATCAAGAAAACCTTTTTACAGGGTTACTACAAAAGAATCATTCATTTTCAAAACAAGATTTATTCAAAAGTATTATACTTTTGAATAAATCGGGTAAACTTGAGCACCACCTGGAGCATAAAACTTAAATATTTTGCGGTTGTTTTCTTGTACCAATCATATGTGTAAGTATAATACTTTTGAATAAGTCGGGTTTTGAAAATGAATGATTCTTTTCTAGTAACCCTGTATTTTGTTTTCCATATTTCCTAATCTGCTTCGATGATGTTTTGAAAACCAAGAAAACCTCTTTCATAAAATTTTACCAGATTTTCTATGGCAGATTTGTATTATTGGTATCAGGAAGGAGAAGTCTTTGTGTCTACGCATGCTCTTTCAGGGAACCAGTAAGTTTTCTCTGCTCTGACCATCTGAAGGACGTCATGACCCCAGCATATAGAAATGAGAAAGAAATGTAAAATCGGAAGAGTTTGAAATGAAATAGATGTGCTTGTATTTTTGTGTTCATTTCTCGTTGTTATAGTTATTTTGAAAAAAGGACTGACTCGAAAAGTTAGTTAAATGAGGATATTAAGTATTAACTATTTACAAAAATTGTTACATTACACTTGGAAATATAATTTTTCTCAATTTTCAGGGAGCTGTAGCCCTATCAGCCTCCTCCCTGTATACGCCACGGACTTCATATGGCTAAGCAATCCTACGTAAGTAGAATCCTTTATTTGTTCAGATCTTCAATACCAAATTATTAATCGTGGTGAAACAGGGAGTGTTAAACTTTTATCGAGCGAGGGGAGTACTTTCATTTCACCTAAAATTATAAAATAGCATCTAAGAAAAATCGAATATTTCAATAACGTACATATTAGAGGCATTAAAGTTTCAATAAAGGATGTATTTTGAATTCTTTAAATTAACTTCGATTTTGTGTGAGTGTCGATAGAGTGCAAGTCTGCGGATGCTTAATTAACCCACCTTGCCGTCATCCAAGCGGGCTGAAAGTTGGTAGATAGATTCGATGTCGATGGCAATACATTCTTTCACATTTTGGGGCTGTTATTGTCACTAAAAAGTTGCTTATACGGAATACTAATAAACTAACTTGCCTTCATCCAATCGCGCTAAAATAGCAGTAAGCCGATCATTGTTGAAACTCTTTGATATTGCCAAATTTTTTTTTAAATAAATAAATAATAAAATTGTTTTAATCAAAATAAAAAAAAAAGATGTTTGGATGTGAATGCATAAATGCACGTTCATTTCTAATAAATACATTTTGAAACGTAGTTTGCAACACATTTTGCTGATATAAATGTGTTTGATATTTAAAATTAGATACAAGCACCAAGCACACGCTGTTAACAGAATCGGCGCTGTGTTAATGAATATAAAAATTGGCGATGTATATAAAGGATTAATATTTAAAACTTTGTTTTCATGGGTTATATAATTATGTCTCGCGAAAAAAAAAAGAATAACGTCATTTGAAAATGAGTAAAAAATTCACAAATATTTGAGTTCGCAGCTGTATGCGACTAAAACAATTTATAGAGGGATCTGTCTTGACGAAATAATTAATTTCTTCAAGAAGTTTAGCTAAATATTATAATTTTATTTAACAATATCAATAGCATGGTTTATTTCATATGTATTTAAAGTTTTGCGAACCAAAACGCAAATTATTTTGTAAAACTTGGCAATTCTCTAGTAAAAGTTCCCGCGCGGAAAGAGTTTCTACTAAATGTCCCATGCAAAAGAAAGAAAAAAAAAAATCGCCACAAGACTCTGCTTCTCGGAGTTGACAGGAGTGAACTGCCCCCTATAAATCAACACCACAGGAGGTGAGGAAGCTGACCAGACCCCCCAAACCTCGAAGATCCCAAAACGCCCGAAACCGCCCGAGAATCCTCTGCAGAACAAATAGTTCTCGTGCACTGTAGGTTTCAGGGGGTTAAGATTATTTTAACACGTATTTGTGGAAAGCAAAATTAGAAAGCCAAAACTATTTATGTTGAAACTTTCAAAGCTCTTGGCCTATTAGAAGTCGCTTTTTGTTAAAAAAAAAATAATAATTCAAAGAATCAATCGAAAATCAAATTAAAATTTTAACATTCTGTTTGTCAATAGTCCAATTAGAATGCCAAAACTACTTGTATTGAAAATTTCAGAACTGTAGCCCAAATAGAAATCGTTTTGTAAAATATTTTTTAATTAATTAAAAAAGAACTAAATAAAAATGTAAAATTATGTTTTTCAAACGTCCAATTAGGAGGGCACAACTACTTATGTTGAAAATTTCAGAGCTGCAGCTCTATTAGATATCGTTTTGTTAAATATATATTAATAAATTTAAAAAAAAAAAAAAAAAAAAAAAAAAAAAAATAATTAAAAAGGAACTAAATAAAAATTTGAAACTCTGTTTTTCAAAAAAAGGCCAAATAAAAGACCAAACTACTTATGTTGAAAATTTCAGAGCTGTAGCAATATTCGATATCATTTTGTAGAATAGTTATTAATTAATTAAATAAAAAGAACTAAATAAAAATTTAAAATTCCGTTTTTTAAAAGTCCAATTAGAAGGCTAAATCTACTTATGTTGAAAATTTCAGAGCTGTAGCTCTATTAGAAACCGTTTTGTAAAATATTTATTAATTAATTAAAGAAAAAACTAACAACAAATTTAAAATTCTTTTTTTCAATAGTTCAATAAGAAGGCCAAAATTACTTATGTTGAAAATTTCAGAGCTGTATCTCTATTTGAAGTCACTTTGTAAAATAAAAGTTAGTTAAAATATTAATTAAAAAAGAACTAATTAAAATTTTACATTCTGTTTGACATTCATAAATTAGAAGGTCAAAACTTCTTGTGTTGAAAATTTCAGAGCTCTACTCCAATTTTAAGTAGGTTTCTATAACAGATCCACAAACAGACAGACACACAGCTTGTTTTATTATTAAAGATTTTAAATTTGTTTATTTTTTTCAGATAGAAATGAATGGGATTCCCTTTAGTTTTCCTCAAGAATATTCCAGAAACTTCTTGTCAGATGCAGCAAATAAATGAAGAAATATTTGTAGTATATATTTAAAATCATGTTTAAATTATATTCTTTGTATAAAATGAAAAAGCAACTCATTTGTGTTTGTTTACTTCAAAATAAAGAATTATCTAAAAAAGAATTATCAGTAAAAATGCATTTTTAGTTGTATATGTTTCTAATAATAAAACTATAAGTAGCTTGGATTAACCCTTTAAAACAAATTTTAATGCAATTTAAATTGTCTAACGCAACCTACTAAGATCTCAATGCATTTTTTTAATAATATATACATAATTTTTTATTGAATTTTGAATCTTTATTTTTTTTTAAATTCTTTACAAAAAAAAGTAAATTATGTTTATTATTCTAGTAAGTTCTACCTAGCAAATAAATTAAAATTTATCAATAAATTGGGTTATGATTGATACCATTAAAGGCAAATTGTAATTAAATTCCTATAGAATAAATATTAATTTTTCATTAGCCACTAAATTTAAAGCATTTTCCGACAATATTGGAACTCTCCCAATTAAGTGTTTCTTTTTGAACACAAAAGATAAATGATACTTTATAAAGGAAAGTTTTTGCAACCTTTCCTATATCTACAGGGTGGGAACCTCAGAGTGAAAAGGTTTACACACCCTTTACAGTGAAAACCTTTTGGCAAGCCTATTATGAAAAGGCTTATACAACCCTTACGGCAAAAACCGTGTGGCAGGCTTATCACGAAAAGGTTTACACACCCTTTACGGCGAAAACCTTGTGACAAGCTCATCCCGAAAAGGTTTACATACCCTTTACGGCGAAAGCCTTGTGGCAAAGGGGGTCATGAAATGGTTACCAAAAGCTTGACGTCTGGAGACTAGGACCCTTTCTTCAAGGTTTTATGATGGTTACTCCCTTGTCATCTGAACCTTACTCCCTTTTCGCTTGAGAGGTTTAGACAAGGGTTTTAAAAGGATAAAATGCTATCTGGGATTTTAGTAGTCAGACTATCTGATTTAAATACGGGATGATGGGGCAAGTAGTGTCCATCTAAATTATGTTCATTATCCGGCACCTCCTCAATAATACCCTCATCCCTCCATTCTTCAAAAATTTTACTATAATCATCATACTTGCCGAGAGACTCTAATTTTTTGGTGACACTGAATAGTCTCTTTTCTATTACATGACGATTTGAAGGCAACTCCACATTTTGTCCTAGCCAAGGTAAGCCCACACAATAACGACCCTCATTGTTTCTAGTGAGAGTGTGCAAAAATTGTTCTCTGGCCATTTCCTCTTCAGCTTTTTTAGATAAACTCTGTTGACTATCTAGTATGCCAATTGTCTCCAAATTCCAAAGATCGGAGATTTGCATATCCCTGACTGCTAAATTTGCACACAAAAGTGCAGTACTTACAGTTTTATTATCCGAATAATTTTCCAAAGTGCCACAAACTGCCCAACCCAATTTTGTACAAATTGCGGTTAATCCTCCATTTAGTTACTTTACAAGCCCAGTGAGAATTTTCCCATAAACATCACTTCCGATGAGTATTTCTATCTTCGGACAATCTGATCCCATATCTGATAACCAAATGTTATTACGTTTTAATTCCCTTACAACAGGACCTTTAGGAATGCATGGTACATTGCCACAAATTATATTCTGTTCCAAAAAATCAAATTCTAAATCTTCCCATTTATTTTTACTCATGGAAGATAATTTAACCCGATATTTATTATGCGATTTCGGTCCAGTTTGCGCTCCCCCAAATAAAGTGTGAGACAAAGTCTCTTTGGAAACAATTGGCAAACCCAGTTCCACAGCCACCTATTTTGGGATGTAGGATTTCTGTGAGCCACAATCAAGCATCACTCGACAAATTCTGGACTGATTAGCGCCGACCACCTTTACCCTTAATGTCATTAAGGTCACTTCTGAGGTGCACGTCTGTCCGGCGGTAGTTGTTTGTACGTCTGTTACCGGAGAGGATTCTGATACAGGCGGCGGATTTTTTCAATGCATTTCTGGGCATATAGAAATACAATGCGGCTTACCACAAGCATAGCACCGTATAAACTGCTTGCAAAATTTGGCTATGTGATTAGGTGCCAGACATTTTAGGCAACACTTCTTATCCTTAATTATAGCAATTTTTTCCTCAAGAGGCAACAGACGGGCCTCATAACAACTCTCACTCTTATGAGCTTTACTGCAAAAAATACAGTAGCTATCTTTTGTGGTAAGGAATCCGCCTGCAGTGGGAAAATTAGCTTGATTTTTACACTTAAATTTAATCCTATTTTCACCCTTGGGCTTTTCTTGGGAACTCTCATTTCGACTATTGTCCCCAAAACCACTACTTGCTAATTTGTACCTTTCTTCACCCTGCACTTCGGCTTTTAAAAAGTTCATCAAATTTGTTAGGCGCGAAGATTCGTTCGAAGACCTCTCGTTGAGACTCGGGGTTTGCTCTGGCTGATTAAAATACAAACTTCTCTGCCAAGCCCTTAATACGTCTTCGGTGAGACATGATTCCACCATTGGGTATAACCATGCTGAATTATCACCCAAATCTAAGCCAAGGGAATCCAAAGCTCTCAATTGAGCTTCCAATTTATCAAAAAGCTTATCAAGGGGTAACTTATCTCTTGAATCCGCTTTAACATTAGAAATAATTAACTTAATAAGTTCCCTTACATAAACCTCTATTAAAAGCTCGAGTTTACCAAAACACTCTTTGAGTGCAACAATGGCCTTATCGTAGTTAGCCGAGGTAACCGGATAACTATCAATAAATTCTCTTGCCCTTGACCCCTCTTTCATACTTTGAATTAAGTAAGAAAAATTGTCACTTTCGTGTAAATCAGTATCCTCATGGATCTTTTGAAATTGTGACCAGAATGGAATCCAGTTAATCAAAAGACCATCGAATTTCTTCAACTCGATTTTGGGAAGTTTATAATTTTTTGTTTTGTTCCATGAAACATGACTACCATTTTCTGATCTCGTCTCAACGTTTAATTCATCTAGAACGTTTAACTTACTATTTATTCGACGAGACAAAGTGATGAATTTATCCGAATAAACTTCCCGGCCTTCGATCTCAATTAAAACTGGATCTTCCGTGGCTTCTTCCCCTTCAGTTAATAAATACAGAATTTTTTCATCTAGATCATTTAATTCTGAATTAACATTCTGCAATTTACAAAACGTATCATTTATTGCATCTAAATTGCACTCATCCTTCAATAACTCAGATTCCAGAAAATTAGCTGTCCTTGTGAAGGAACTACGCAGTCCCTTTCTTTTAAGTATAAGAGATTCCATTATAATTGTTATGAAAGTTTGTAAAAATGATTCTATTTAAAACTCAAGACTTAATACTATAAATTTTAAACTTTCAGTTATACTCAAAGCAAAACTCAAATGGGACAAACAAAGGAATGCATCCTGTCGCGGACGCCACTAATGTTGAAAATACATTATTATCTTTACAAAATTAGCTACCAGCTAAATTAATTCGAACACACTCCCATGCCCCTCCCAAAGAGAAAGAAATTACACATACCTTTATAGGAAACCTATCTTTTATTTTAAAGGCTACTACGCATTATATTTAACGGCACAAAGACGCCCAATTTTCATACATCAGATAACATCGAGTAACAACGAAAGAAGCATCTAAAAAAAGATAGAACAAGAAAAGAACACAAAAAAGGTTTCAGTTTCGGGCAACTCAACAGTGCATCTGCCCGTCTTCTACTGCCACCTACAATCTTAAAATCACAACAACACCAATATAATAGCCACTATTCCGAAAGTTTGCGTCTCTATAATTGTTGTTATCGTCAAAATTTACGTGGTTGTGATAGTAAATTTCGTAGAATGTTACGCCGATGTAATCGCCTAGATTGCAGAGATTTCCACTTATATATTGGGTGCTAACCGTGACGTTTACGTTGGTGTGATGGTCAGTTCGCCGATTGTTGATTTAATATGATTGCCGAGATTTGCGCCGGTATGCTGGCCACTATCGCCGATATTTAAGTTGGAGCAGTGGTAATTTTCGCATAGATTTAAGCCGTTTTAAGGCAGCTATCGCCGAGATTTGCAACACTGTTTCCTCTGATGTGATAGCAGCTATGTCCGTGATTAGTGTGGGTGATGATTGGAGATGGGTCCTTGAATTTTTTTTGGGATGAGCCTTGAAATACATGGAGTATGCTTTTTTAGCTACTAATTTTTATCAAAAGGTTATTAAATATAATTCTTCTCATACTTTTTTTTGGGTGAATATTGCATCTCAGTAATGAATAGGTCGTAAATACGTTTTAATGCCTAATTTTAGATTTCTGATGGCCTTGATAGTGTGTTAAACTTATTTCTTAATTAAACTTTTAATGTAAATGATTTAATAATTTAATATTCTTTTTCTTTTTTATTACTTACTGAATAAAAAATAATTAAGTTATTAATTATTATTGTGCAATTTTTCCATCATTTAGTATTTTTTGATAATTTATTTCTTAAAACATGTTTCACGTACAAAGTATGATGCAATTTTTTTGCTCTCATATGATTTCAATCTTTTGGGTCTTCAGCCACTCACATCCCTGAAGGATGCTTCTAAGAACCCTTCTCTCAAAAACTGCTATTCCATTTTCTCCATTTTTTGTTAAAGACCAAGTCTCTGAACCATACATTAGGATTGGCTAATGATAGTTTTATAGATGAGAAGCTTAGTTTTTCTGGAAAGAAAGTGAAACCTCAGTAAAGGAGGAAGTCCAAAGAAGGCTTTATTAGCCAGTTCCAATTTATTATTACAGTTAATATACTATGCATATTTTAAAATTTACTATTTTACTAAATTATTAGTTTTATTAAATAACACAATTACATTATTTATTACTCATACTGACTTCTGCATGTAACGTACATAAATTTTTTAAACTTACAAATAAACTCAAGTTTAGTTTCTTCCTCCATGTAAAAAATGTTGCATCAAATAAATCATGCCCTTCATTAATGGGATTTCCATTGCTGACTACAAAACTTGACATTCTACTGCTTTTGGAGTTTATATTAAATCTTCTAGTCCTTGACTAACACTTAAATTTTGTTGAAAAGTTATTTTAAGCCTTTCTTGTGGAAGAGCTACACTAGGACTATGCTGCACCAAAACATTGTTAAAACTGCAGAATATATTAGATTAATGCCTTCCGAAAAATCTTCCAAGGGAAAAAACTCTGATTTTTGTCATTAACTTGAGAAAACCCAGAAAACTCTACCAAGCAATACAACAACACTATTCTTACAGTCATCATTGTTTTGAAACATTTTGCACATTTTTCAAATAGAGCTTGCAGAACGACAACCCCAAGCAGAATTCGATTCTAAGACCTTTTGTATGCTAAGAGAATGCTCTGTTCTCCTGGTTCTGTCATGGCATCTAAGTAGTCTAGGGCAAAACTCAGTATTACGAGGTCCACAATGATCAATCCTAATACTTGGAAGATGCTTATTTTTCAAAGTGTTTGAACGTTATTACTCTGTTAAAGGGGTACAAATGAAGCTTTAAACTTCTGTCTACTCTTCTTTGCAAATGTTATCTAAACCGACATAACACTTAAAGATTGAAACAATCATTTTCAGTCACTCTGTATGATCCAGAATAATGCTTTTTTGATAGGTATGTGTCGAGAAGTGCCCAAATGAAACGTTCTACGCCACTCCTGACCTATCTGATGACTTCAAGGAGAAACTGATCTGCGAGTATGATGTTGACAAGGAAAACACTGTAAGTGCTCTGAGCTGGGGATGAAAAAAGAAATGAACCAAATTTCTTTAATTTTTATTTTAAAATTAATTCTCTAAACATTTGGTTTGTTTAGAATTATGTTTTATGTGTGACATTATTTTAAGTGTTTTTTCCCATGAACATATAATCATCAATTAAAAATTGAGACCAATTGCAATAAACCTTTAAAAATAAATTTAAATTTATAAATTGAAGTATAAATCACAGTTAAACCCTAGTGGTTATGGTGACATTAGACATTCAATAGCATATGGTCTGTAACATTGTCAAAAGTCAATTTAGAAAAAAAAAATTAGTAAAGTGGCAAAGTGTAAATAAAGAAACAAAACTTTCTGAATTTACTTTCATTAAACATGCACATATTCTGTATATTTAATTAATGCATTCCTTTTTGGAAAAAAAGAAATCAAGTTTATTCTCAAATTATTTATGATATAAGAAAAGTAAAACTTTCTTTCTTCATTTAAGATCAGAAAACAGAAAGTCAACCATATTTGTGATTTATGTAAAATAAATTACTTAAAATATATTTCAAGTACAAGAGTTGAAATTTTCTACCTATAAACAAGGGGACTCATACTTGTAAAAGTCACACTATAGAATTTAAACATTGTATCTCTAAAAACAACACACTAACATGTTTACATTTAAAGAGAATAATTTTATTTCTTGCATTTCAAATTAATTTCCTTCACAAATTCCTTTAAGACTTGGAGTTATTGGAATGAGGAAGTTTCTTCATTTTCTTTCAGAGTATGGAAAATTTAGTGGAAGATGGACACTGTGCCACTCTCTACCTCAAAAGCTCACCAAGTAAGTATGTAATTTGGTGAATACAATTCTAGAGGCCCAACATATACATATATTCTATAAATTCAGCTTTCTCAGAATGCTAAATCAATCTACCACCAGCGAAATCAACTATGAACGCAAAAGTCACATTTGAATTGAAACCATTATTTTGTTCCAACTGTACTATCTGGCCACAGTGCTATTAAGACTTTATAGTAGAGAATTGCTAATTGTATTGTGAGAGAAACCTTGTTCTCAGGTTATCCTACAAAGTACACGGTCCCTTAAAAAGTTATCTTTTTTACAGTTTTGCTAAAATATTGAGCATCGCCCATCAACGATTTTTTTCTGTTCCATTCACAAGATAGGACAATGTCATATCTATTAAATAACATCGCCAATTTTGTAGGGGATTTTTTAAGTGTTTTTTCAATTTGACATGTTTTTTTTTTGTTTTTTTTTTGTGTGTTTTTTGCCCATTTAAAAATTATTGCCAAAATTATCGTCTGTCTGATGTAATGGTAAATAATATAAATGTTAATGCAATGACCAATATTATAGTGTAATTGAAAGTTGTGCGATGTTCCACACCCATAGTTTAATATTTTAATTAATTGTAAATAGTAGAAGTCTAAAAATTAAATTGTACATGAACATTCTTACCATGAATATACTTTTTTGGGTGGTAGCTTATTAGATTACTGTACAATATGATTTGAATTTCATTGTATCCAATTAACTTTTTGGGACCAGTAAAATCATCCAAATGAATTTTTCGCAAATTTTTCCAATACAAATGTTTTAAAACTTAAGTAAGTTTTAAAAATTGTTTTTATTGAGAATTGAGCTAACCATCAGTTTCTATCCCTAGTTACTTTTATCAGACGAAACGGTCGTTTCGCCGCCAACCTTAAAAAGGCAGAAACGACAGTAAGTATCTATTCTCTGCACAACTTCCAGCGAAAAAGCCAAAATTGACTATTTTCTAGCGTGCTTACGGAACTTCGCATAATTATACAAAAAATACCATAGATTTGTCTTGGTGATATCTTTTGAAAAAAAAAAAATTTGAGTACCTAGGATAAAAAACAACGAAGAAAAAAAATATTGAAAATATATCAATTTCCCAAACAAAATAAAAAAACGAGTTCTAGCCCGATTTTGATGTAAAAATTTAGACAAACGTCCAGCCCTAACTAATCTATAGATCTTCAAACAGATTGAATTATAGGATGCGGAATGTTTCAACTTAAAATCCTATGCTGGTTTGAACTTCATTAAATAATTCTTTCTATTTTTAATTAATTTAAAACCACTTTTTTTTTCGTTTCATAATTTGGCGACAGATAAAGGAGATCAGCTTGTAATTGAGGTGCAGATATATATGCCAAAAGTTGCCAAACAGGTTTGCTATAATTTCGAAGTTAGCTTGCCCGACATGTTAGGCTTAAGTAAGAATGAACGTAATGTTAAAGTATAGGCAGAACGAATCGGACTATAATTGTATGGCTAATAGCATCTTTAAAATTATACTTATTTAATTTTTGAAGAGACAGAATTAAAGAGAAATATTTGTTCTTCAAATTGCATGTGTTATTTGAACTGCATGTCAATTTATAGTGAGTTAACTTTCAAAAACATCTTAATTTTGGGAAATCTCCATTGAAAAATGAAAATAATCATATTTTGTTGCAAGATACTATGGGCTGAATATAAAGTATAACTGTGGAGGTTATGTGAGCTGACGTCACAGTCAATTCATTACAACGGGACTAAATGAAACACGCATTGCGATTGGCTTAAGGAATTTACAAAAATGTCATTCGTTTTTAAAAATTGTGTTGATTTTGTTTAATTTCCGTTATAAAATGAAATCGTAGAATCGTATACCATCAAAATTATAATTTCATAGTGAATTTTAAAATTGTTAATAGGAAAATATTTTTATTTTTTTAAATATCAATGGATTATTATGTGAACCCAAAATAATGCTTGGTATAATCAAAATAATTTTTATTGCAATAATCAGACTTTAAAAAACTTGTAATATTTATTTGTAACAATTTATTAGAATAAATTTTCAATGGGATGAACGCTCTGGACTTGTATGTTAAAGGTACCGGATTTGATTCCTGGGTTAGGGATGTTCGTCGTGGTTCGGAATCTACGTTAAGGTATAGATCCCGGACTAATTAGTCGTTATTATGCCCAAAAATAGGTCGTTGTGTGTACAATCTAACCAATCGAGCTGAAACTTGGCAGACTGACTATTTGTCGATGGTAATATATTCCATTTAATTTTGGGGGTTGAGTTGCATACACAAGTTTCTATTACTCGTTTGTGGTCCATTTTGATGGTTACTGCCGTCCCCATTCAACCGGTTAGTCAATTCCAGAAGATTACGGCATGTAAGATATCATTAAACTCAACTTGAAGAATTATAAATATTCATGGTACCAGGTGTACCATAGGTGGTATTATGTCTGGTTTATCAATTTTGAAGATAAATATGTCATGTTGGATGTCGTTGGACTCGTCTTGAAGAATTATGAATGTTTAAGATACCAGGTGTACCATAGGTGATACCACTTCTAGTTTGTCAATTTTTAAGATAAATATGGCATGTTGGATGTCGTTAGGCTTGTCTTGGAAGAATTGTGAATGTTTGAGATACAGGTATACTATAGGTGGTATCATATCTGATTTGTCAGTTTTCAAGATAACTATAGCGTGTTGAGTGTCATTGGATTCGCCATGCAGAATGAAGAAATTGCAGGACATAAGTATGGCTAGGGATAATGATGAAACTCTGGTAAGTGACCTGGCGTAGAATGGAAAAGGCGTCGTGGATAAAGAGAAAAAAGATGAAAGGGACAAATTCAAAAAATAGAAGTCGCTAATGTTTTAAAAAAAAGTTCTGATATCCCCAAAAAAACACTTTTGAAAAGTAGAAAAACTACCAACCTCAAAAAAAAAAAAAAAACTTTCTTGCCATAAAAAGTCATAAATAGGATGAAAATCTTCAGCTACAAACACATTGATATAAAAAATGGCCAACCTCTGATTACAGATCTCGGTTGTGACTCTCTTAAGAATGAATGCTTACTTAGTTTATTTTTTAAATTTAAGTTCCGATCCCATAAAAATTTACGCTGCTTGAGGTTGGCACCCGTCTTAATCACTAACCCCCCCACCCCACACACACACTCAATAAAAAATTTCCAAAATACATGTATCAACCAAACAAAAGCTTACCACAAACACTTCAGTTTCCTACTTAAAAAATTCTTGATACGGATTCAAATGCGAGCGTTTGAGCACAGTTTCTCTATACTATTTTGAAAATTACATCTACATGAACATGAAGATTTACACTACTTTGTATTTCCTACCCATCCTAATGAAATCATATCTCCTCCAATATTCATGCAAACAGCCATAAATTAGTTTAAATGCAAGCATTCATTGTTAATATTCCTATGACGGGTGCCAGCCTCAAGCAGCGTAAATTTTCATGGGATCGGAACTTAAATTTAAAAAATAAACTAAGTAAGCATTCATTCTTAAGAGAGTCACAACCGAGATCTGTAATCAGAGGTTGGCCATTTTTTATATCACTGTGTTTGTAGCTGAAGATTTTCATCCTATTTATGATTTTTGTATGGCAAGAAAGTTTTTTTTTGTTTTTGAGGTTGGTGGTTTTTCTACTTTTCAAAAGTGTTTTTTTGGGGATTATGATTTCTTTGCAAAATAGTTTCTGGTGAATAAACTGGCATTCAAGTAACCTTCTGCTGAAACGGTTAACATTGATCGTATCTTGTTCATGAACTGTCTGCAAATCTCTTTGTGGGTCATTCTATGGAAAGTCAGGAATTTGCATAACTGGTATTTATTACAAAAGTATAGTAATAAAAATACTTTTTTAGGTATAAACAACCTTAGTTTGACAAATATAATTTATTACTCAAATAATACTCTTAAACCGTGAAATATCACCACTTACTATTTTAACTTTTGTCAAGGTAATATTTTAAAAGTTAAACAAACATAGAATTACTTAGACTACATTTTTAGGTAAATAAAATGCTCTAGAACACATTTTTAACATTTATTAATCAAGTTTAAGTTTTATATTAAGTTTATTTAATGTTTTATGCCTTTAACCATGCAATAGATCACATCCGTTGACACCCATAAAAGTGTCATTAAATCTTTACAGTTGGTGGTAATATGCTGTTTTGATAAAGTTGGTTGTATTCAGATTATCTGGCGGCGTCAGCAACACGAGGGCTATAATGCGCCGAAACATTCGTCATTAGACAAGCCAACATACATTTACAAACACCCATGCCAACACGGGACTCGAACCCGCAACCTCAGGGTCTAGAAGCTAGTATGCCAACCACTATACCGTTTGGTCGGCCTGTTTTGATAAAGAAATCGAGTGTTAAGCAGATGCTTTGTTTAGGTACAGAAAACAAGCTACAGATTAAGTTATGAATAGTTTTATCAAGTTATTGGACATGACAGAAAAAAGGTTAAGATGAGATGTTACATCCGTAGAACTCAATACAAATTAAATCATCAATTAAATTTATAAAATAATTATTGGAACTGTAATGTATTATGAAATGAAATCTAACAGAGAACTTACCACCTGCAAGAAGCTATTGTTTTGTCACATGTGAACTAATTGTCCATCAATAAAAGAGAATTGTACATTAACTTTTTTGATATACATATTAAATAGTTTAACATATTGCAAAAGCATCTGAAAACAACATACATTATAGGAACTTTTTTTATTTTTACTTTGTATATTTAATTTCAAATTCTTTGAAGTTGGAATTTAGGAAATTTGATTTTTTAAATAAATATAATTCTAAGCAAATGATTTATTTTTTTTGCTGATTTTTTTTTTCTTTGAAAGGTGACTGGTGTTTAACTAATTTTCCTGGTTGTTACTAATTTTTATTGAAATCAATTAAGAGATGCAATAAGACAACTTTCTCCTTCAAAATGCTTTTTTGAGTCTGTCTTTTGAAGATTTGAAATTTAAAACTAATTATTTGTAGTATTAGAACTGAAAAAAATAAGATAATTTGTTCTGAATCAGGTGACACCCCTCACTGTTATATTCTCTTCTATTTGGGTTATTTTTCAGAAATAAATGTTGTCAAAATATTGTTTTGTAAAATCTTATAAAAATCAAAAGTATGCACTGAAATTATTATATTTGGTCTCCTTTTAAGTTGTATAATATTTAACCAGTTGTAAAAGTAATGTTACTTATATTTTGTAACTTTTATTTTAAATTTATCTTCATTAAATAATTCTCAGCAAGGTTTTATACCTCATGTCACATCCGTGAACACTACTTTTTATAATATTTATGAAAAATAAAAAAAATCTTATTTTTTATCTCAACAACTATAATAGTATTATTACTTTTAATTATATCTCCCTTGATAGTAAAAGTATCAAAATTTTTAAAGAATAGTTATTTTATTTTTAATTTGATTAAAATTCTGATTTTCCTTAGAATGACCGTTGTATGATCTAAAAAAGTAATAATAAGTAAGTGCTCACTCATTGTGATCAAGTACAGAACACTCAACATGTGTATTTTTGCACTTGGCTGTGTTTTATTATTTATTATGATTTCACCAGAAAATATTTGGAAAAAAAATTCAGTGCAATTTCCTACAAAAGGTATTAGTTATGTCCACCGTAAGTGTATGTATACCCCTTTTATATAGCCTTGTATAAAAACACTACCTTGAACTCTTTTTCGAAGACTTTTACTTGGCTGTGCATTTGTCTAAGTCTTATTGCATGTCTCCAGATGAGTCGCTATATAATTAAAGTGATACATTTTGTCTTGACATGTTTGTGAATATATTTGAAATTTTTAAATTGTCTCTTTCTTTTGTCATCAGCCATCGCCTAGGAGTTAGTCTTGATATTCCATATGGTTCTGAGGTAAATACTGTTAAGCATGTTGTGATAATGCATGGTTTGTTGGATATCTTTGCTATCTCAGCCTGTTCCAAATTTTGTTTATTAGTTTAGTTTCTGAAAATTTTAAATGGCCTGCATATTCTCTTTTTTTAACTGCATTTATCAAGCACTCTATTAATGATATCTGGTTATTTTGAGTTTTGAAAAGTTCAAAATGCAGCAAAGTTTATAATAAAATTGGTCCTGATTTTGTTTAATGTTTTTACATGTGTGTTGTTTGAAATATAACAATGATTTTAATAATAAAACTGCCAGTACTAAAATTATCTTGGTAATTTTATTCTTATAATATTCGACTGTCATGCTGATAGAAGAAGAAGAAATTTAGTATTTTTCTGCATTTCAAAAATATTTCTTCAGTAAGGTTTTTCAAATAATCTTTTGTATTTATCCATTTTTATCTCTAACATTTGCATGGTGTTTGTGTTTTTTTTTTAATATTTTTTTTATAATAAATGTTTTTCAAAGGTCGCACCTTTTGCATGTATAGCTTGAAACTACAGCATGAATTTTATTCTTTGATTAGTACATGTATTATGTATTTTAAGATAGTTGAAAAATATATTTTAAATAAATACATAAAGTTTACTAATTGCATTAAATTAAAGCTGTAATTTTTCTTATAAACTTTTCTTGTATATTTTTATTTTTATTTTTGCTCATAGTATAAACATGAATTACTTTTAATGCTATTGACTTTGTTTTCTGAATGCTCCTATTTTGATTCATGGTAGACCAAAATGGTTTATATACAACACATTTTCTATTTAATCAAAAATCATATTTTGAAAAGTTATAGGATGATTGGTAATCAAAGAAATATCAGGAAAACTGAATTTTTCCTACAGTGTCTTGCAAAACAGGAATAAAAGAGTTTATTGCCTGACATGCTCAGTGCATCTAAAAATTTAGATTAGTCAGCCATTATTTTTTACTATTAAACTGGAGAGGTTTGTACTTCTAAACTTTCTTTTTGATTAATGAAAAATTTTAATTTTTCATGGGAAAATTAAGATACTTCTAATATGCCACCAAATAATTAAAAATAAATATTTTGCTTTAAATAAAGTCTAATGCCAAAAGAGCCGAGAACAACCTGCCACTAATTAAAGCAATTGAAAAGGATTCTTTAAAAAATTAGACAATTATAAGTAAAACTTAATTTTCTAGTTTGTCTATTAATTTTCAAAATCCAACTTGCATAGTATTGATTGTGCAAAATTTTGCCTTGGAAATATACTTTCTTGTTGTTAAAATGTTCATATTTTCCTGCTTGTAAGTTTTCCTTATATTTCAGTGTTGGGTCGGTGCATTCCGTCAATGTTCTTCAAGGGTTCTGCAGCATCGCAAAAATATGTTAAGGATTCAAACAACGAGACCCTGACAGATGACAATGATGATAAAGTGACAGTGGGTGCCATCAAGAAGGCTACAGAGTAATACTTTGCATAAAATATATAGTACCGCATAAAAGCGGAATTTAATAAAATAACATTTTATCGATAGCAACTATCAAGAAGTGTTTTAAATTTCAAATCAAGAAAGTTCAAACCTAGCTAAAGGAAGATATTTTTTTCCAGATGAGTTGAAATTTAAACTTGAAAAATATAGAAGAATAATCTTTTTTTTAATTTTTATTTGATTTTCAATATTTATTTTTAGGAAATTCACAGTTAAAGGAATTTTTTCTGCAATAACTTTTTTAATATGCTTTTTTATTGTTTACAAGTTCAAGTTTGCGGAATCGTAAAGAAAATTTTAAATGTTTTTTCTTATACCTTTTGGCCAACTTCTCTTTTGGTAAATTAAAAAAAAAATATTTTATTGTTCACTTGTGCATCATCAATATTGGCTCTAAAGTGAATAACTAAAATCCCATTTAGTACTTTTTATTATTATTCAAAGTGATGTCTTTCATGTGCAGCCAACTCGCCAAGTTTTTGAGTCTTGGGGAAATGGGAGAGAAAGTGTTTTCTGACTTCAAGACTTCTTGGCAATATCTGATTGCGTAAGTAAAATCATTTATTCTGTGTCCAAGCTGTTATTGTTTGGCATTTGAAATATAAAATAATATATTATATGAGGAACTAGAAGGATAACAATAAAGTAATAGCACATTGTTAGTTTTTCTGTTTGTTAAAAAAAGAGAAATTTTATCATTAAAATAGTATATAAGAAAACTGGATATTCAAAGCATTTAAAAAAAAAAAATGCTTTCTATAAGTGCATTTTGGGTTGTTGCATGGATGTGATATGTATTTGGATCATTTAATGAGTCATCATTTCAAATTTAGCATAATTATTTTAAATTTGCCTGCAAAAGTTAGAGGATTTTCTTTATTATTTTACGGAACAACCATGTTAATTTATGAAGAATCATTTATTATTGGTTGAGAAAAAAAATCTCTTTGCAGTGGCCTTGTGTTCTCCATGATCATCTCCCTCTTGTGGATCGTTATGATGAGGTGGATTGCTATGCCCATGATTTGGCTCAGCATTATCCTAGTGCTCTCGTTATCAGCATACAGTAAGTGTTTCACAAATAGAATATTGCATTACTATATTCCAAGGTTTGATAAATCTATTGCCGACATGACCAGCACATGCAAAAATTCCATTCGGGCATCTACAATTTATTACCACATGCCTGGCTAGGTTTGTAAAATGTTTCGTTTGTTGTTCACCTGCTAGAACTGCATTAAAAATGCTTTCTGTTTGATAATGCAGAGTGGAGGATTTAATAAAAAATCAAGATCACAGATAAACTTTCAAGTTGAATGTAAGAAGTATGAGCTTTTATTGTGTATGCATACATTCTTAAAACATAACTCAAAGACATGACCATCTTTTTATTGCTCAAAATTATATTTTGCATGGTAAAGGAGTTTTAGCTGCATGAATTGTATAAAAACTTCTCTTCCTTCCCCCGTTTAGACTGAAACTTTCAATGATTTAATGCTGATAAGTATCGATGGCCCAGCAGTTGGGATCATGATTCATCTCTTGCCATTGAGCATTGGCAATCAGCTTCCAAAGGTACTAGCCATATTAGTTGTCACTCTTTTCCTTCAGTTGTATGTTGTAAGGAAATCAAACAGATTATACTTTTGTCTGTACAGTACAATTCGAAATATTCTAAGTATAACTGACCTTTTTTTTATATATATTTACTTTATTAAAGGTCACTGTTTTTCAGTTTTGATATTGAATTATATGCTATATAAACCTACATGATGTCATTTAATATTCCAAACTAGCAGCAATGTAAACTTTTAGCTGCAAAATCCTGGCCATGTAAATTTTTTGCTCGTGCATCTAGTTTTTCCCACAACATGTTCAGCATGTTGAAATTTTTAGATTTATCTAACCCTGCTATATTCCAAGTTTTTAAACAGCATATTTTTACACCTGATTCTTCCTTGACGGCTTACATCATATCCAAGGCTGAATGCTTAGCACGCAAAAGGTCTTGAATTCAATTCATCATGGACATTGTAATCTCTGATTTCAAAGTGAATAAACATGGGGACAATTTTCAGCCTATCTGGTTGGAGGTTTTCCTCCTTATTAAACACTAGTTGCATGGATCCGCGTTGTTGGGTACCCGTTGTGGCATAATACGTCTTTGAATTTGACGATTCAGGTTACAATACAGGGTGGCAAGCATAAAAGAGGCTCTAAATTGTTTTCAAAACAAAAGTTTGGAATTGATCATTTGATATTACATTTAACAATCTGGAATGCGGTTCCTCTTTGAATGTGAGGTCTCTTTTATGCTGGCCACACTAACTAGTTATTACAAAATGAACACCATAAAAAAAATAAAAGACACTCCTCGTGACTGTTCTATAAATGATTTCAGTATGAACCAACAAATAATACTTTTTAAAAGGTTTGGATCATTTTCGGTAAAACCAAAACTGTTGCCAAAAAGAAGCTTTAGCACACTGTTATTAATAATTACCTCTAAAGCTGCATTTTGGCAATAGTTTTGGTTTCACCAAAAGAAATAATTTGTGTAAGTGCCGGGAATTTTAAATAAACAATTTGTATATATTTTTATGTGAATACAAAAGTGTATAATTTATTTTTTTGGCACCCTGTAATAGCAATGATTTTTTTATTTTCTGAGCGTTCCGTAATATTCCATTGACTGTATATTTCACTCTGGTCTGATATGATACAAAAAAGGCTTCAGGCAAATTAAGCACAGTTCAAAACAAATTTCTTATCACAGAAGGGTTTCTGTAAAGCTTCCATCTCTCGTGTGGATTATGTTGTTTATATTATTTTAGTACCAAATTAGAGCAATCTGAGGCATTCCAACTGCTACAATTTATTGGCATTAAACGCCTTAGTGGAGAATCTCTTCAGAGTTGTAAGTTCAGCAGCAGTTTCTTTCAGTGTATTTCCCAGAAATAGTCATTCTCTAATAGCCCTACAGTGAAAGAGGCAATACCTTCAATTGTCAGCAAGTTTTTCTGGTTCAGATGTAGGTAATTCAGAACATTTCTTTGGCACGATTTTATTTGGCGTTAGTTTTCGGATAAATGCTGTTTCTGGCATTTTATTTTAAGTTATATTTCAATTTTATTCATCATTTATGTTTTAATTTTATTTTAGTTATCGTGTTTTTAATTCAGGGGAGTTTTCTGAGCGCCAAATGAAAATAATTGCCAAATGTCCTATTATACTACATCTGTTCCGTTTTTTAAAGGCATCAGGTTTTCAAAAAGTTAAAAAAATTCCTTGCAGTATTGTGTGCTGAGGATTAGCAATATCAGAGGTCAAGTATGTGTATCTTGGATTGCAGCAATAAAAGACGTCTGAAGATGATGCAATGGCTCACTGAACCGCATTTTCAGAAAAATGTTAGTACCTTTCAAAAGAACTTTCGTTGTTTGCACAAAGCGTTTTAAAATCGACTGTATTCCGCCCTTACGAAGATTTCCTTTTAAGAGGCTTTATAAACACATTAAAAGTTTGAATTATGCTTAAGAAACATGTGTGAATCTCAAAATGCTCATTTCTTTGCATTAAACTGTTTGCCAACACTGTTTCATTTCTGAAGAAACTTTCTACTCTGACGGTAATACAGCAAAAATGAGTTTTTATGTGTAGTTACCGTTCTTTGTATGATTAAAGTGTAGTAAAAGTGTACTCTGTAGAATCCGCATCCAATAATCTACCAATAGACACGAATTTTATCCAAATCAGTTCAGTAGGTCTTGAGTTGTAGCAGTTCATACATACAGACAAACGTTCAATTTTATATATATGTAGAGATGGGGTTTTTCATAAGTCTCTCAGAAAGCATTCTCTTACTCAACATTCTGGTCAGCTTTCTGTGGCCCAAATTCGGTGTTCTAATAATGTCCAGCCAAAATATATCTCTTGTGTAGTTGAATTGCTGCAAATATTACAAAAGCTTTTTTAAAAATAGCTTTTGTTTTCAGGCTGCTACTACTGCACCACCCAGTACATTGCCCTAAAGGATGTGGCTGGGTCGGATAAGGCATTCAGCATCACATTAAACCTTAAGAGTTACCTGGCACTGCGCAAGACATGGCTGGTATTTGGTGAGACACTTCTTTCTTCATTTTTCCCACCGTAATTAAAATATCTTTAGATAATGTTTCATCCCATGATCCATTAAATAAGAAATATTATATTTTAAAAGTATATTTTTTCCTACAAAGCAAAACAACAAAAACCTTATTTTTGAGTTGATAAAAATATTTAGTAATAGTCAATATACTGTTACTTATTAGTTTATTTTTATTACTAACTAGCTAAGCATGCTTTGTTGCAAAATTTCACTAGATATATATGTTAACAAGTAATTACTTAATGTATAGATATAATGTTTCAAATTCTCAGACTTGATTAATTTCAAACAGAAGTATTACAAAATCATCATTAATTAATTAAATAAATTTACTGGCACTTGCAGATGATGACTGATAGTAGTATTTTCTAGATTTATGCCTGATTGAAAATAATGCTGGATAATGTGAGGGCAGAGCAGAATTTTTTCTATACAACTAAGATGAAAAACAGACTTATTAAATTTAGTGCATTAAAAAATAACCAAAAAAACAAAAAACACTTGCACAATCATAACAGTCCTAAATTAAATATGGGCAATTCTCTGAAAATTGAAACCACTACAACTAAAAAAACCTCTAAGAAATCTAAAAGCAGTGAATTGCTACTAAAGTTAGATGTCCAAAGTATCAAAAGAGAGTCATAAAAAAAAATTATAACACAATTTAATTTAACTTTTTGACATTGAAAGTTCACTCATTTCAACGACTAAATTATGTAAAACAGAGTATAACAAATTTTCAACTTTTAAAAGAACAAATTTAACAAAAACAATAAAAATTGTAATTAATGTAGCCATTTTGATTAGTAGAAGTACAGAAGTCCAATAATATTCCATCTGGGTCGAATAAGTTATGAAACTAAGTTCAAAGTTCAAGTCCTTACACATGTCCTGTGCGTCATTGTGAAACAATTCTTTTAAATAAAAACATATTTTAATTTTTACAAAACTACATTTTTTTTTTTTTTTTAAATGCAATCACAAAGTGCTGTGCAAATTTTTAAAAGAATACAAAAATAATTTAAACTGTTATTTTAAAAAAACACATATGTCCAGTGCGTCTGTTTTTTAACAATGGTCGATTCCCGCATTTTTTAAAAACGAGTGAAATTAGTGCATATTTATGAAGAATTTCTTTCTGATTCCAAATATTTAAACGTTATTTAAAAAAATTAGTTATTTAAATATTTAGAAAAGAAAATGCCCCAAAACCAAGCCAAAAACAGCCCACAAAATTCGTGACGTAAAGAGATCTCTGCATTTCTATGGTTATCAGGAGGTTTCTGCCAAATAGTTATAGTTAAAAAAGTTGGTGTTGGTAGACCATTGCCACATTCCGTACAGGTTGGCGTGATTTGCGAGAAATTTGCAAATCTGGTTTCCGCTGCTGCATTTCAAGCCAAGATGTTTGAGATCTCTTTACGTCATGTTCAATTACAACGAAATAAGTCGTTTTTTCGCCAACCTCTTACAAGGTAATTTTGATTGCAAATTTTAAAAAAAAGCACTGAGCAGAAATTTTTATGTTTATGGCCTTTTCGGAACATTTAGAATTGAATAAAAAAAATTTTAAAAATGCGAGAATTGCGTAAAAGTAAGATTTTTAAGTGCACAATTATTTTGATAACAATTATTGTAAAATTCATTATTTACGTCAATGAAAACATTTTCCTTGAAAACAAACTGAGTTGATATTATTGTGGCATAATGTTTCATTCTAAAATTTTTTTAAATTGTAATGAATTTGCAAACTGTTTAGTTCAAGAAAGAAATTTTTGCAAATCATAGCATTGGTGAGCAGGTATGTGACTTAAGAGTATGACATTCTTAGGCCAAATTTTGCAAAATGTTGGGGGGGGGGGGGAGGAGGAAAAACCCTTGACTTGTAAATATTCTTTCTTTGAATAAGACGAATGCATCCTTTAAAGACACAGGTAAATTTTTTTTTTCTGTTGATTTTTCCCGCTTTTCCAAACATTATGCAGCTGTCTCTTAATCAGTGCAGAAACAAAACAACGTCAAAAGTGCAGGTGTTATAAAGAGGTGTTTGCAAATTGAACACCTTAAGTTGTGTAATGCCCATTCTAACTTGAAATTAGTTGTTTTAAATATTCTTCATTTCAAGCTAATTTTTATAAATTAATAAATAATTATTTAAATGTTAATTAAATGTTTACATAGGGGTAGAAAGTATTGCATTCAGTCAAAAAAAAATCAATATTTTTTTTTTTTTTTTTTTTTTGCGTCTTTCAACATTTTGGAACATCCTGATTTCAATAAAGTAGTCCAGAAATTTTTTTTGTCTGTGTGTATGTGATCAACAAAACTCCCGAACAAGTTGACCTACAATGCTAAAATTTTGTTTGCAGCTTTGTAGTGGCTGTGGGACTTACCATTATTGTTTTCATTAAAATCATTAAAAAAATCGTTTTTCAGCAATTGCTAAAAAATGTCTCTAACGATTTTGATTAAAATCTCTGTGCTAATGCCTCTTCATTTGTTCTTAAATTGTTCCCACCTCCAAAATTCTTTTAGAAATGCGATAAAAGCGTAAAAAGTTGAAAAATGAGTGCCTTTAACACAGAGCTCTCTGCCCTTGACCATCGCCCATCAACAATTGATTTTTTTCTGTTTCGCACACAAGAAAGGACAATGTCCAATGAAGGACATACATTTCATGAAAGGTGTATCAAATAACATTGCCAACACAGCATGTTTTTTTTTTGTTTTTTTTTTTCGGTTTTGTAAAAATTATTGCCAAAAACTTTGCCAAATTTACCAGTTTTTTCAAATGAGTGAAAATAAGAAAAATGTAAATAACACTATATCAAATTTCAATACAATGACCAATATTATAGAGTAATTGAAAGTTGTGTGTTCCACATCCCTATTTTTTTTTTTTTTTTTTTTTTTTTTTTTCATCTATTGATAACTTATATTCTAAAATTTCTGTATCATTTATTATTTTTTTACTTTTATAATAATTAAATTGCAGAAAAATAAATTCTCATTATAAGTATGAATTATTTTCAAACTGAGAATAACAGCGACCCCTTACAAAGCAAAATTTTACTATGCTTTCAAGGCATACAAAAGTATTTTTTATTTAACACATTCAAAATTTTTTAATAATTCAGCAATACAAATAAAAATAGTTCTGATACTCCAAGTCTATTGCATATTTCGGATAGAAGAAGTCCGAATAATGGACATTTCTAAAATGTTTGTTTACTATTGTATTTGCGATATTTCTCATAACAATCAAAGAAGCAATTTGTGGGTATGTATGAAAACCATCATTGTCAGACTTGCCACCTTACTGATTAAGTCTATGGTATAATCAGTGAGATCAAAAATCAAATTTTGTAGAGTTTTTCCAATGAGGAATGGTTTGCTAGTGGTTGCATATATAAACAAATCAATTTAACTTTTTGGAACAGGAACTTGAGTGAATATTTCTACTCTGAGAAATAAATTAGATGGCTTTAAAAATGAGCGATTTTTAAAGATAATTATATACAAATGGGAGGTATATAAAAATTTTTACTTCTTATATAATTTTTTAATGTTGCTGATATCAAACAAAAAATAATTTTAAACATAATAGGATGTAAAAACATTATGTTTAGAATTACAAGCATTATGTTGAACATAAATGCTTGTAATTCTTTTTATGAAGTAGTCTTTTCAAACATTTTCTTTTACTGTAATATTGTTTTACTATAAAATGTGTTGAAAGTAGAATTGTCTTTTTCTAAGATTTTTTACAATTATTTTGTGATATTTTTCACTAGCAAGGTTTTTTTTATCAATGCCTTATTGTGTACTTTAAAAAAAAATTTCACTTTTGAGTAGAAGTACCAAATTTGTATTCCTGGTCTAGACACATAAATTATATAAATCAGAAGTTTTATTTAATTTCTTAAATGTTATTTCTGAAAGTAATTAATAAAAATTAATTTAAATCAGTACAATCTAAATTAAAAATAACAATAGGCAGAAGAATCCTTCATTTGCTTGGCATGGATTTTATTCAGTGGAAGACTAACTTCTTCTCAATTACTGGTTACATATACTCCATAGAAATTGAATACAGTATACTGTTTCAAAACTTTAAAAAATTATAAGTTTAAACAATGAAAATTTTATAAAATCAATTGATGAAAAGAATTTGTGGCAGAGAAAATGCCCAAAAATAGTTTTAAAAAATTCTTTAGGGAGTTATTACATTCTTTAAGGAATTATTATAATATTTAAAGTGAGAGAAAGATGCTATTCTTAAATGCCTCTGTCCCCTTAGTTGAAGTTTAAAAATATAAATGTTTTGTTTAAAAAATAACTGGAGCCTTCTGACTAATTCTTTTATCTCAGTTTAACAATATCCTTACTATTGGAAATATTTATACTCGTTTTGTATACTCAAATTTATTTAAATTCAAAAACAAATTATAAAAATTATAACCTACTTTTTACTGTTTTTGTACACTGCTTTTTGGAACTCAGAATTCATCTATTTTAATCTCTCTTGGTATGCACACTTATTTCAAATTTCTATAGCTTCTAGATATTAAAACATACTGAGTTCTATATTCTACTGTGTTGTGCTCATTTGTATTGTTTCGAATTAATTTTAAAAGTAATTCTATTATTGTGCAGCTATTGTTTGTGGAATTGTGTTTGTCATCCTTTTCCTGGTGATTGTGTTCCTGAGAAAGCGCATCCGCATCGCAATTGCGCTTATACGACAGGCAAGCCGGTAAAAAATAGAAATATACTGTTAATATATTTATGAAATATTACAGCAACAGCCTTACTGTTCCATGCCTAGTGCTTATAAGAGATGGCTATTATTCAAAGTTATTAAAAGATTTCGTTAAAAAAATCAAAATGTATATATTCAATGAACTATAATCAATAAGACAAAAATATACAATGAAACTATTATTTATTATCTTAATTAACATTTAAAGAAATTAATTATTCATATCTGTTTTACTTTTTTAAACAATATTTTTTTTCCTTGTTGATAATAGTATATCATCCATTTGGGAAAAGAGTATTCATAACTTTAGCTCCTATACATTACTCTTATAAAAGGCTCTATTTGGCATGTTTACATATAAATATGTTAGCTTGTTGCCGGTATTTCCATTGTAAACAAGTAATGGTTATACCCCTCAAATAAGTATTTAAAACTAAGTTTTTAAATCGTAATGTTTTATCTCCTGTAAAAAAAAAAACACCATTCCTCACCAACATGATTATCATACATGATTAATCAAACTCGGTCACAAGAAAATTGGGTAATTGCTCTCACTAGATTTTGTTGCGTGTATCTTCAACTGTAACCTTTGATATGTTGTATTGAGATATTGTTGTACAATCTTGTGTGTTACAGGGCTGTTGCTTCACTGCCCACCTCCCTCTTCTTCCCCATCGTGCCATACCTGGGAATGGTAACCTTCCTCACAGTCTGGGGTGCCATAGCACTGTATCCTTTTATTCCTCATTCTGATAGTGTTCCTCTGTTCAAATCATTGATATAGAAATCTGCTATCACTCGGGTTATCCAACTAAAGAGCGGCACTCCAATAAAGAAAGGGAAGGTCCATCAGATACCTCTTTTATATAGGAAACAAGATACTGTGTTGCATTCATTGGTTTAGAAATTCATTGCATGATTAGTTTCTGAATAATTTTGCATGAAAAATACCTACACTTTTTCAAAATATTGCCAGCATAATTTATGTCCTTTGTTTTATATGCATTTGTAAGCTATATGTATATATATATATATATACAGTATTACCTCGATATCTCAAAGTCGAAGGGACACTAAAAAAATTTGAGATAGCGAGTTTTTGAGATAACAAGGTCGTAACCAAAACTTAACAATTCGGTTAAAAATTTAATATACTGAATAATTGTCTAAAAATTAGTAATGGTAGATGAGAATAAGTATAAATATGTAATTATAGTTGAAAAAGTATAAATACAGCAATTTTAATTTTTAGTCGAAAATAATAAATGAGTACATGAAATTGAAAAGATTTAGTACTTACACTGTAGTAATGTACATATTAAATAAAATGTACAAGGATGAATTTATTCACTACTAGTTACTTAAAAAAGTCCAGCATCGTGGCCTGGCAACATCTCTTTTGAAATTGTTCTTGAACCAATTTTTCTATTTTAAAAATAGCGGCGAAGTCATCCTTTTCCACGTTTTCAGAGCATTCCATGAAACGTCGAAGTATGTTGACGGCATCTTTAGCTTGCGACGCAGTAACACTAATTGAGGGTTTTGATGGCGAATCCATTTCTTCCTCATCATCAGACGGCTGAGAAGAAATTGATTCTGAAATTATTTCTTCTTCGGTCCACAGACTTCAACGTCTGCGTCTAATTCCGCGTAATCTTCAAAGGTTATTTCAGCAAGATTGAGGGATTTTGAAATTTCACCCATTCTTCACACTGTCCAATTTCTTTTTCGGGTTCAGCGCTGGTTACCTGTTCCTCGTATGATTCATTTTCAGTTTCTTCTTCTATCACAAAGCCAGCTTTTCTAAAACAGTTTGCGATAGTCTCTTGCGTCACATTCCTCCAAGCTCGGTCAGCCATCCTCATGGAATCAAGAATATGGAGTGGCGTAATTTCTACTTTCCTATCAATGGCATCTACGATCTTCTTCACTACCCCCCATCCTGTATCCAACTTTGAAGCTCCTGATTATCCCTTGATCGAGAGGTTGCAGCTTTGAAGTGGTGTTTGGTGGAAGGAAAACTACTTTTATCGCCTTCATTTTGGGGATGATGCCGTGAGCCTTGCATTGTCGATGAAGAGAATGATTTTCTTCTTCTTTCTGCACATGTTCCTGTTTATTTCTTTCAGCCAGTCGGTAAAAATTTCGCTTGTCACCCAAGCCTTTTTGTTGGCTTTATAATGAAGAGGAAAGGACTTCGTTCCTTTGAAACAACTTGGGCTTTTGGATTTTCCAATCATCAAAGGAGTTAATTTATTGGTCCCACTCATGTTGGCAGCTAACAGTAATGTTACTCGATCTTTACTTTGTTTTCCTCCATGACATGCATCTCCTTTGAAAACTAAAGTTTTGTCCGGCAGAGCTTTAAAGAAAAGCCCTGTCTCATCAGCGTTGTAAATGTTGTCCGGGGAATAGCCTTTCAAAAGATCAGGAAGGTTTTTAATCCATTCAGAACAACATTTGTCTCTCACTGATTGGCTTTCGCCGCACAATTTTCTAAAGACGATGTTGTGGTGTTTTTTTAAATTGTCCAGCCATCCATTGCTGCTTTTAAAATCTTTGTGCCCCACCTTTTCTGCAAACTGTTCTGCTTTTTCTTTTAAAACATTGCCCCCAAGAGGGACATTATGATCTCTGCACTGCTTAAACCATTTCATGAGGCATTCTTCTAAATCTGGATATCCGGCTTTTCTAATTTTCTTTGCGGCTCCTTTATCTTGCTTGAAAACGTTTTCAATTTTGTCTCTGTTTTTCAATATTGTTGACAAAGTTGATGCTGGAATATCGAAATCCTTTGCAATTTGTCCTTTCTTTCCACCTTTATCGACAGCCTCTAAAATCTTGACCTTTTTTACGATAGTTAGCAAGTTCAACTTTCGCTTAAAGCCTTTTGAACTTTCCATTTTTAAACAAGCTGGCGATTCACTGACGTTTTATCCCTTTAGTAAGGCCACTCACATTACCAGAACAGCAACTGTCTCATATGGACAAGCATATGAACTTTGTCTATTGCTCGTTCTCATTCCATTGTAGGACCCTCTCTCCCCATGTTTACGCCCCTCTGTTAGTGATCACTATATCTCGTAATTGTATTCTTTTTGTTCTTAAGAATGGCAGAACAGCCGATTTTGTGTGTTCTTTTATTAATAGGCTTTTGCTTCATCGGAATAACCAATAAAAATGAGTTCTTGTGATCTTGGTTCGAATTTTTACTTGTGGCGTTTGTTGAGAATGAAAGCTTTTTGACTGAAGATTTTTTTTAGATATGATGCAGTTGGTTTTCTGCCAAAAAATAACTCAAACGGTATTTTGCTTTGCATGATGCTTCGTGAAGAACATCTGTTTCTCAAATGAGCGTATTTTATTTGAAAAAGAATTGTGTGTTCTGATTCTGATAAATGATTATAATATTTGCTTCTACATAACTGAAATGGCAATTTTTCTGGAAAACTTCATTTCTTACTTCGAAAATTTTTCGACACAACAAGGTTTTGAGTGAAAACTCTTCGACATAAGAATTGAAAATAACATTAGATGAATATGCAATATCAAGGGAAAAAATTATTTTTCGATGTATCAAGTTTTTCGCGATATCGAAGTTCGAGATATCGAAGTACTACTGTATATATATATACATTTTATTTTTCTCTACTTTTGAAGGGATGTATTTTGTGATTAAGTGTTTGTCATTTCTCAATGGAAATAAGTAAAAGCAATTCCATGTGTATCTATATTTTTATTATGATGAGAATTCTTTACCTCTAAATTACATGCAATAGAATAAGCTCAAAAAGTTTTAAATATTTTCAAAAAAGGGACCGTACATACAACTTAAAACTAATCGTAATTTCGATCTGACATTTAGCAATGCTGTATCTTACTATGCAATATCCATCTCAAAAGAACCTTAATTCTATAACATTAAAAAAACTATGTTGTTACAAGCATAAAAGAGTTGTGCCAATAAACATTTTTACTGAAACAATTTCTGCCGTTTTAGGTAAGGTATAGTACTATCATGCCTGTAGATAGTGAACTTAGTAATGCCAGTTTCCTATATAAATAGTTAAAATACATTTGTTTATAGCACTTTTGGAAGTGTACAACTCACTTCAGCAAATGTACAATAATTATTATTTATGATAGACAACTAATAATTTTTGTTTAATTATTATTATAAATTTCTATGGTAAATTACTTGACTTAGTTCTTACAATAATTACCTAAAAGAGACTCAAATAGAAAAAAAAATTATTGTTCAGTACAATTTGTGTCATTTTTAAAACTCCTGTAGCTTACAGCATAAACCAATACCACATCTTGCAAATGCAAAATATGTAACAAACTTTAAATGCAGCAGGAAAGCATTTTGACACTATTTTCCATAGAACTTAGTTAATTACAATTTTTTTTTTTTTTATTATAGTAACCTTGCAGGGAAGTTGACCTTGGCTTTCTAACTTTAAAATATGGTAAACATTATGTGCTGTCCTTAACCCTCTTCTAGTTACATTGCCTCTTCAGGAAAGGCATCTTTTGTGTTTGCAGATGTGCCTGAGGGATTAGGCTTCAAGAATGGAACAACATGCAACCCAAAGGTAAGCTTCTTTCTTTATTTTTTAAAGAACATATTTCTATCACATTGAAAATATTTCGATATCTAAATTCACCTCATTACATGGATAGTTCCCAATAATATGCAATGTTTAAAGCTAAGCATTTACTTTGCATTCAAAGTTTTTTAACTTTTTTCTCTGCAAATCCACATCAAACTTATTTTTAACAGTTGTATTGGGTAGATTTGAGATTAAATTTAAATTAATCCTTTTATTTGTGTACTACATTAACAGATATTGCTAACTTTTGCACAATAGTTTTATTGTGGGATCAAACGGATTCAATTGTGTTAGTAAATAAAAAGTGCTATATTTTTATAGAAAATATCTTATTTCTATAACAAAATTAGGTACATATTATCTTGTCAACCGTAGGCGAGACAAAAAGTTTGTTTAACGAATACCCTTAGTCAGGTGAAATGGTCAATTCAGACAGATGCCCTATCCGCTACACAGCTTAGACATTTCACAAAAAAAATCCTCATGCTGGTTCAAACCAGATATACAAGGAGGTCAGGTGATTTGAATTTTTTTTTTCCAAAAGAAAAGTTTGCCAATGGTCGACAGGATAATATGTAACAGGGTGGCTACAGAACCTGGAAATCAAGGAAATGTCAGGGAATTTCACTCTTCTGGAAATGTCAGGGAATTTCATAAAATTACCCTTTAATCAGGGAATTCTGAAATTTTTTAGTCTCCCTAGTATGCCCCTTGTGAATATCTACCTTGTCTCGAGTCACATGAAGTGGATGCCAGAGTCCCATAAAATGGGCGTACGATGTACGCAGGAAATCGTCAGATCCTGCAGGAAATTAAAATCAAATGTTTTTTTTTTTTTTTTTTTAATGGAGAACTTCCAGTTAGACAGGGCGGGAAAGGGGGATCATTGACTCCCGTAACGCCGGGAGGGGATAGGTTGAGGGGGATGCTATTCTTCAAATAGTTCATCACCTGTTACTTCTATATGCAGGGTGGCCACAAAATTCAGGAAAAAAAGTTCCCTGATAATTCCCTGATTTCCCTGACATATTTTTAAAAAAATCCCTGATTTTAGGGCAAACTTTTTTCCAAATTTCCCCAATTTTCTTAGGTTTTCCAAATGTCTAGACACCCTGATCAAATAGAGCATGTATTCTAAAGAGATAATATGCAATTTTTTAAAAAATAGATTTGCTGGTAAAATTGTTTTTTTTTTAATCGTATCTTTAAACTTTTAATGGCTTAACCACTCCAAATCTCCATGTAAATAGCTCCAAAATATGGATGAACGTGCCTTAAACAATACAAAATTTCTCTGATTTTTTCCAGAATCAGAAAGCTCCCTGACGTTTCCTTGATTTCCAGGTTTTCTCGGTTCTGTGGCCACTCTGTATATAGGAAGGAGAAATTCCAGTTAGGCTGGACAGGGAAGGGAGAAGTGTTGCCATAAGGGGGAAAGGGGGTTTCATTTCCTTATTTTGGAATCTGAACCTATTGAAACATGTAATTACACTGAGAGTTTATTTCCTTCATTCTTTTTAATTTGAAAGAATTCTTGGATACTCCATTGTAATTTAAAAGAAGCTACATTTTTCTTTAAAATGATAAGGAGCTATCCAAGCAAAACAATGAAAAAAAAATGCCGTATTTGCAAGAAATGTTAGAACAAAACTATTCCCAGCATTTAAATCGAGAGCACAAAAATGAAAATAGTTATGAAAGGAGGCATGCTGGACAAGCACCAGTGTTTGCTATTGTTTCACAAGCTTAACCTTTAAGCCAACCCAGTACCAATGACCCTAATATTGCAACTGGAAATGTGCCATTGGAAACCGATGTTTATCCTGCAGAGCGGTGCTTCCAAAATCAATGCCAAGAAGATTTTGAATTAAACAACTTTTAATTCTCAATAGTACGTAACATTTAATTTTCTTCAGCAGTATAATTTAAAGCCCGCAGACTCGCAGGAAATTTTTGCAATAGCATTTGTGTACGCAGGAAGAAAATATTTTTCTGGAGCCCTGGTGGATGCTGTGATGTTATCACGTTGAATACTGTTTTTTTTTTATGTACTTTTTTTTAAGTCCTTCTAAAAAAACCTCAATATCTGGCTACTTTGCCGATTTGGGAGAATGACGATTCCGAACTTTTTCTACTCTCAGCAACTAATCCAAACCATCGATATCCCGCCCACAACCGCCTGTTGATGTTCCGTTTTTTATTTTATTTGGAATCATTATTATGACTGGAACAATTATTTCTGGTAGATTTCTGATGATCCTATAACTTAGCAGCACAGCTATTATGCTATGAACAGGAAACAGCATGTGACATATATTAAAGAAAATAACATGTTTTATTTGTGTTATTTTTGAAATTAAAAAGAAAAGTATTGTACTGGTTTTGCTTTACCTTGAAGTTAGCAAGTATGGCTGAAGTTAGTGAATTTTGTATTTTTTAATTAATGTGTTCCATTCTTTTTCTAAAGATGTTTTTTTTTAATTTTTACCATAAATTTATTATGGCGCAATTATACTTTGGCTATTTAGAATTAAATTTATTTATTAAATTTTTGTTTTTTTAAATTCTCCATTATTTGGTTTTTTGAATTATAACGCACATCAGGGAATTTTTGAAGAAATCTTCTGGAAATCAGGGAAATGTCTGGGAATTTTATTTCTCAAACGTAAGCAGACATAAAAGCATTTTCAGACGTAAGCAACATCTAAAAACTTATAAAATAAAAAGAAATTATGGTTTCATTAAAATTATGTCTCATTTAATCTCAAAACTGATGCGCGCTGAAACCGCTGCGGTTGATGCGCTTTTTTTTTAACGATTTGTTAGTGAATTGTTTACTTAGGAACAGGTTAATTGCAACGCCTACCATATGTTCTTCGCCTACCATACAGACGCTGTGTCATTCGTTCGAAAAAACTGTGTCATTCGTTCAAAAATTTTTCAAAAAACAAAAAAACTAGGGAGAACAAAAGCTGCATTTACTTCCCACATTTTCTTCATTGATGTGGGGGTGTAGAATTTATTTGAAAGTGTGTTATATAAAAGATATAAGAATCTGGTATCACTTGAATTCACCAACTAAATCATTAAAAAATTACAGGTCTTTTATGGTGGCTACTGTATAAAAACAGAAATGCAGCATTGTCATACGTTGGATTGAAATTCCCTTGTGTTAATTTTTTTAATATTTTGGATTCAATAAAATGATGTCATTATTATTTTACCGTGCTAATGCCCAATGTTTCCCATTTACTTGCTTTTATTTCAGACTATTAGATATTAATCTTTTTAATTCAAAGAAAAAGAAATGTATGTGTATTAAGTATAGTCAATTGAAAAATATATTCTCTTTAAGAAATTTTCCAAATGACTGTTCTTGCACTACTTGAAGATTAGGAGTGGATGAGAGGCTTCGGAGAAATGTTATTCATGAAGGGTTGTCTGTAGACACCCACAGCTAAATATGTTGGTTTAGATGACCGTCGCAGAGGTAACCATCAGCATAATAGTCAAAGACCAAAGCAAGGAGAGGATGGCCTCGGTGGAAGGTGGTTCCGCACAGTCAGGGTGATGATGGCATCAATAGCGGGTGGATCCGCAAGAGAACGATGACTGAGAACAGTAGGGATTTATTTTACAGGAATGAATCCGGGGAGGATGACCACTGGCAGGGAATTGACATCCAAGGGTGCCTGGTGGACCGGTAGAGGGAACTATCCACAGGAACTGGAGGGAAGAGGAACTAGGAGGCTATTGATGATGATTTCCTGGATTATATAGAGTCACCCAAGGAATAGACGACTTGATGGCGAGATTGAAGAATGCCCAGATTAGTGGACCATCGCTCGCAGGCTTTTAAGCAGAATTTTTAACAAGGAACGCAGGTGGTATGGAGCATCCGCTGCCCTCTTGAAGAGATTCACAGGAGATGAAGAATTTAGCAGTCCAACCATCATGCCAAGGATGAAGGAAAATCGCACCCTACAAGAAAAGGCGAGCAAAACTCATAAATCCGCAACATCATGACCTATATGGTGGTTGTCGCTGCTGGCAATAATCGTGGTGTAGCCGGTTAGGCTACTCCAGATCTTCAATCTTGGAGACCATCTCCTTGTCTTCCAGAATCACCAACGCGGCATGCACCATTTTCGCTTGTGACACTACCCAGGCACTTTTGAAGAGCTCGCTCTTTACACATTCATCTGCTTCCATGACCACAGCAAAAAAAAATTCTCGAGTGCGGTCCTGAACTTGAATTTCCATTCTCAGCCAATCACAAGCCCTCTACTTCAGCGGCGCTTCTCCTGATGAAGAGAGAAAAGTTATCTCATTGGCTGAAAGTCAAGCGTTCTTTTTTAAACGCAATTTGTCCTTCAGAAGGTCGAAACATCAAGCGACATGTTTTAAATGAAAGGGTGAATTCCCCAATCCAGCAGAATAGACACAGGGAAAATATACAAAAAAAAACTTAAACCATTTCTTGCCCTGTTGATCTTTCCCGTACAAGGATTTTAAGAAATTAAAACTGAGTTTAACATTGCCCCCTATAGTAGGACAGTACTAACCAACAAAAATATAGTAGTTTTACACTAATGCAACTATAAATAATTCATTAAAGATTGACCAATGCAGAAAGACCTGACACAGAAGTAGAAAAGCTACTAAGAAAATCGTTAATGAAGCTTTTAATTTTAGTCGCAACAAATAAAAGGGGCCTGACAACAGGGCTGGCTTGTCTGCTTCAGGACACACAGGAGTTTTCAGGAATGCTGGGGCTGGCTGTGAGAGATCTTGAATGGCCGTTGGGAAGAGACCCATGGCTAGGTGGCATCAGGAACATACAATGGTGAAGAAGACTGGGACCGAGCCCCTGGTGTGAAGATGGTTGTCCAAGTCTTTATTAAAAAAAGAACGCTCCTCCTTTCTTCTGCTCCTTCAAAGATTCGAAGCATTTACCGGTGAAGGGTGGTGGCTCTCCGGGACGCCACTCCCAACAAAATTGCTTTTTTAGCAGTACTCCATCCTCGTAGCTGCTTCTCAGAATTTTTTAGACGACCGTTAAGCTCGAGTAATCAGGAGAGAGTGATCTCGAACTGCTTTACTTTACTCCAAGCTCAGTGCTAGCTCACCCAATCAGAAGGAAGAAAAGTGACGTAAGGGTGAAGTAGTGGACGGAAGTGTCTAGGAGCGAATTCAAAAACTGAGGCGATTCGGCCCTAAACCTGCCGAATGTGGCAGAGTAATACATAGCATCTCTTTCCAAACAGTCAAAAAAAGAAAACGAAATGGCTAACGTCAAAATCTAAAAAAAACTAACTTCTTGATGAACAAAAATCAACCCGATCGCCCTCACATTGATTGCATCGTGAAAAATAAATACGCTATAATATCAGCATACATGCAACACGTTTAAGCACAGACAAAATATTTAAATACGGTGGTTTAAAAGAATAAATAAAAGTAAACAAAAAACTTGGAAATTAATATTAGAAGGAATTTTACACATTCAAGTTAAAAGGAAATTCTAACAACAACATCTTAAAAGAATTTAAATGGGTTGGTTGTACAGGTTAAAAGTGAAGCAAGTAAGAAAAGATATAAATTTGGCGAGAAACTTTTCGAGCAAAAATAGGGAAAACTTTCAACAGTTGTCCTTTGGAAGAAAATAAAATAGGATCGGAATTCTAAGGTGAAATAAATCTAGAACTTAATTAAGAAATGAAATAAATTAATTTAAGTCATAACACTAAAAAAAGAACATTCAACTGACTCTTAAATACTAATAGTTTTTCCATAACTAATAAGATACCATAAAAAAGTTCATTTTTTTTTAATTAAAATATTTTGCCTAAATCCTTAAAAAAAAAACTATTTTCTCAAAATAATAAGCTTATGTTTAACAGAAATATTTTTCTAATGCTACAGTCACACTTTATTTCTAGAAAACCACATAAAATCTATTCAGTTATTTTTTCATTGTTAAAAGAAAATTGTGGGCAGATAATCTGTATATATTGTGTTTAAAGGGAAAATAAAATTATTACATAGAAAAAGTTTGGCACACAAATAATAAAGAACAGAAAATATTCATATATTTTGGAAAACTGATAAAATATTTACTAACAATTTTAGCTGTAAAGTCAAATTTTCTGAAAGAACAGGACAAAAAATCAAATAAAAATGTTTTAAAAAAAAGGTGCATTTTGGGGGATTTTTTTTAGAATTATCATGTTTGATCAATAAATTAAAAGTTGGATGAGGAAAAATACTCTTGGGGAAAAAAAAAAATTACCTCTAAAATGTCCAATTGATGGTATACAGGTATGACTTCAAACAGCTATTAAGTGTTAGGAATAAATAAGAGGTATAGAGCTTGATTTTTTTTGTTATTGTTCATTGTTGATACTATTTATTTATGTTTTGGCAAGAATTAAAGTATTCGGATAGGGATATTTGTCTGGAATTTTTTACTTTTGCCTTAAATTTTTTGTTGAGTTGTCAGTTGTTGTTTCTTAGAGGGCTGCAGAATTATTATTATTATTTTATTTTTTTTTAAGTATTCTTTTTTTTTTTTTTTTTAATTCAGAGTTATTTTTAATTCATCTTTAGCAGCATTCACACTCTTGTGCTTCTGGGTAAATATATATATATATATATTTAATATTTTTCATGAAAAATTATACTTTTATACCTAATTCCTGTAAAACCAATCATATAATGAATTTGCAAATCATAGTATTGCAATACATCTCGATTTCCATACATTGGTATACCTGACTGACTTTGAATTTCTTTTCAGTATTACAGTGGTTAAGGAACGCAAGTGATACAAAATTCTTATATCTATGTATTTTTCAAATTAGTTTTTTTTCCCTTCCTGACCTTTTAAAGAATGTGTTTATTTTGCACCTATGTTGATCCTGCTGCTGCTTTCAGAAGTACAACGCAACTGGAGATGGTGTGAAGTGCATTTTCCAAAGCTATGGCCTTGGTGACTCCCTCTTCTCTGCCCAGCTCTACAACCTGTTTGCTCTGTTCTGGGGCCTGTTTTTCAGTGTAGGAGTGGGGCAAGTGGCACTGGCAGGAACATTTGCTGCCTACTACTGGACCAGAGACAAGAGGAAGGACCTTCCCACATTTGCAGTTGCTGCATCGTTCTACAGGAGTATACGGTAACCATCTTTCTGGAACATGTTTTTATTTTTGTTTATAGTTGTTGTTTTTACTTTTATTTATATTCTTGTACACCAGGGATAAAAGACCTTATTTCTATTTCGTCCGATTTTCAAATAATGATTATGAAATTATATGAATTATGCAAGGGATAATGCAGTATCAACCAAAGGTTTCAAAAAACAATATTTTTTGCAGTGACGATTGTACCTTTTCGACAGTAAAGTGCAAAACTTTTCTCAATCTAATACTTTTATTTCCAAACAGCAGGCAGACTAATATTTCCCTTCGTAGGATTACTACATAGATGGCATTAAATACACATTTAATGCCATCTATGTAGTCATTGATTTAAAAAATAAACATTGTGGGCCTTTATCCCTGTAACTTTCGTATTTGTTGTTTCTAAAGATGTACAGTACGCAAAAAAATCCGAACGTTTGCTATATCTTTGGTTCAAATTACCATAGAACCTTGTGGCTTGCACCAAAATGTTTTTTTTTCATAATTTTCTATATGTCTAATACAAAATGCCACCTTTTGTGCGTACAATAACAAGTAGAAAAATTGTTTCGCTTGCTGTACGCAAGTTGAAAAATTGTCCAAATATTACTATGATCTGTAAAATTAGAGATTACAAACATTACAGTTGACCAGTAAAATTGGAGGTAGTATCTTTTACCACTGAGACCACTTGATGGCTATATGGTTAGTACACTAGCCTTGGATGACAAAAGTTCCGGGCTCAAATCCTGGTATAAGCATGAATGCTCATTATGGTATGAAATTCATGTTAAGCTGTAGTCTCAACCTGATTATCTGTTATTGTACACAAAAATAGATCTTTGAGTGTAACAATCAACCAACCTTTACTTCTGTGATTCAGTTTTATATTTATGTTTATATGTACTTATTTGTTTAGTAACACTTGGCAGTGGATATCAAAGTAGAGTTGGGCACACATAAAAATCTAACATGAATGGAATGAAATAAAATTATAAGTATTGTTTTGGTCCTGGCTATTGGCCTTGGCCTCTCAGAAACTGGTCTAAACCTGTTGACCTGTGTTTTCCCCTTCGCCAACTATCCAGAGTGTTAGTAATTTAAGTATGAATTAGCGGCTATATGCAAATTCTTTTTTAGTTTTTTCCACCGGTAGTGGAAATTGTATATATAAACTGTTGGTGTGTTTTTAATAAAGAGGATGTTTTTCGTTTTAACCTGATGTTGGTTTCACTCCCACCTGTTAATAACAATTGGTAGCAGAGCGTGGTTACGAGTTAAAATACGACGTCGGTTTTCTTGTCGTGATTTGGAACTAACAGGATTGGAGTGAGATGGATAGATATCCTATTTCGATACCTGCCCTGACTGGCACGAACTCTCTCGTGTGGGCAATGAAACTTGAAGCAGCTTTATGCCTTCAAGGCCTTTCTGAAGTTATTACTCAAGACCCTCCAACAGAAGGAACGAAACTTCCTACCTGGCAGAAAGAAAACAACGAAGCTGTCGCCTGCATTAAACTTTCCCTGATTGATGAGCAAGCTTTGCAATACGCAAGTGAAACTAATGCAAAGCAACTGTTACAGCATATCAAAGATAGTTTTACTGGTACTTTAGAAGATCGCAAAATTGATGCCGGTCAAGAATTAAAGTGCTTGGAGATGCAGGAGAAAGAACTGGTTAATGACTATGTGGCCAGAGCTAAAGGTCTCAGAACGAAGTGTGCATCTCTTGAAGTTGTTATCTCATCAAGAGAACTTGTATTCTACACAGTTCGAGGATTGAGAGGTCGATTTGCGAAGGTACGTGAAATGTTGAAAACTCAACGAGAAAAATCAATCGAAGAAGTGCTGGAAATTTTGCGCGAGGAAGAAAGCGAATTTCAACGTAATTGCAAGCAAGCGGACGGAGCCTACTTCACGGGGGATCCTCGATGGAGATTCGAGAAGACTTGCTACACATGCCACAAAAAGGGACATTTGTACAAGAACTTTAATTTAAGGACTAAAATGAAAGTACAGAGTAGAAGAAACAAGGTCACGGACTCGAATCCTAATGTGAAAAAGAACTTTCAATCCACGAGTGCATCCAAGAGAGCTGACAACTGTGCCTTGAATGCAAGTTCCGAAGAACTGAAAGGTAATATTTCTGATATATGGCTTGTTGACAGTGGTGCTACTTCGCACATGACTAATGACTTAAAATGGTTTAGTGAATTTAATTATAATTCTAGTAAAATATTTCAAGCTGGTACTGATGGTGAATTATATTCTGAAGGTATAGGTTTTGCTAAAGCTAAGTTTAAGAGTCAGTGTAAAGAAATATCAGTGACAATGGATAATGTATTATATGTGCCTAAATTAAGACATAATTTGCTTTCATTGACCATTTTAATATTAAAAGGTTATAAAATAGTGTCTGAATATGATAAAATGTTAATATTTAATAAATATGGAGAATTAATGTTAATAGGTTTAATGAGAGATAAACGTTTAGAAGTGTATATGATTCCAGATATAAATAACTTGGAGGCAGCTAATCAATTACAATCTGAAAGGTTCGATTCCAGTACCTTATGGCACAAAAGGTTATGTCATGTTAATAATAAACATGTTTATAAAATGATTAATGAGAATATGACTAAAAGTAATGATTTAACTGTGAATATTAATTTAGAGTGTGATAGCTGTAAAATTAAACATAGACCTCATGAGATTATAGATGTTGACCAAAGTAGTTCTATTTTGGAACTTATCCATGGTGACTTGTGTGGTCCTGTAAATGAACCATCATTAGGACAATCAAGGTTTTTTTCTTATTCTAGTAGATGATTTTTCTGGGATGTACTTTACTTATTTCCTAAAGAGTGAAGTATTTTGTAAATTTAAAGAATTTAAGGAAAGATATGAGAATCTTTGTAATGTTCGAATCAAACGGTTCAGGACTGATAATGGGAAAGAATTTGTTAATAATGAATTTAACGCTTTCTTAGAACAATCGGGCATTGTGCGAGAATTAACCGTTCCCTATAATGCGCCAAGTAACGGGAAAAGTGAGAGAGATAGGAGTAATTGTTAGTTGTGCTAAAACCTTACTTTATGACAGTGGACTTCCATTGGAATTTTGGGCGGAAGCAGTAGCATGTAGTACACATCTAACGAACTTAATTTATAGAAAGGGTAAAAGCGCGACTCCTTTTGAACTATTTACAGGGGAAAAACCAAGTATTAATTATTTAAGAGTGTTTGGTTCTCTTGTATATTTTCATGTTCCTAAAGTTTTGCGCAGGAAATTTGAACCTCCCGGTAAACGTGGTATTATGTTAGGATATTCAACACAACGGCGTGGATACCGAATATTCGATATAGAAGGTCAAAAAGTAATTGAACAGATAAAGGGTTGTGTATTTTTAGAAAAAGACGACACGAATACCTTATCAATCATTGAAAATTTGTTTAATTCTAAAAGGCTAGATACGAGTTCGAATCCAAATTCAGAACCGACTAGAATCAATCTGGACTTGAACTTAGAATCTCAGGATTCGAATCCTAACCAATCGAGAAAGTTGGGTAAACCTTTAGGAATGACTAAAGCAAAAAGTCAAGAACTTACTGAACAGCGCAAATTAGATGCGGAACAACGAGCAATTGATCTTGACCTTCGAAGATCTGATAGATTAAAAAAAAAAAAAGAACGCGAGTTTAGCTTTTAATCAGGTTCCCGCAAACATTCAAGAAGCAAGGATAAGTAAAAATTGGTCTGATTGGGAGACTACAATTAAGGATGAGTTAAAATCTTTAGAAAGGCATGATGTTTTTGAGATCGTGGAGAAACCAAAGGGTGTAAAAGTTATTAAAACTAAATGGGTTTTCACATTAAAAGATGAAGGTAATCCTAATCGTTTTAAAGCTAGATTAGTGGCGGCTGCATTTAATCAAATTAAAAATGTAGACTTCACCGAGACATACTCGCCTGTTGTAAATATTGATTCGTGGTGAATGTTGATGGCTATATTGGCTAAATTAAACTTAGACATTAAGTTTTTTGATGTTAAAACAGCTTATTTGTACGGTGAATTGCTTTATTTATCAAATCGGTCTAGACCCGATTTAGCATTTGTTATGTGTTATTTATCACAGTTCAATAACAGACCAGAAAAGCGTCATTATGAACTGTTGAAAAAGGTTTTACGTTATCTTAAGGGTACAAAAGATAAAATATTGTTTTATGATAATTGTATTGGTACTATAAATGCAAGCTCAGATGCGAGCTGGGGTAATGCCAATGAAGGGAAATCTTTTTCAGGAGGAGTTATTATGATTGGTAACTCTTTAGTAAGTTGGAAGAGCAATAAACAAAAATGTGTTGGAATGTCAACATGTGAAGTTGAATTGTATGCAATTTGTGATATTTCCAAACATGTAACTTGGACTTTAAATTTTTTGAGGGAAATTGAATGTAATGTTTTTGTTCAAGCACGTGTAAATATCTATTCTGATTGTAAATCCGCAATTGATTGGATAAATGGATCTAGATTTTTAACTAAGACTAGACATATTAATTTAAAATTTCATTTTGTTAAAGATTTAATTAAATCTAAGCTTATTAAATTGATTCATGTATCAAGTAATGAAACGATGGCTGATTTTTTGACTAAGGCCTTAACTTGTGAGAGATAGTTTTCAAGTATGAATCAAATTAATTTAATTTAAGTTTCATTTGCATACAGTCGCAGGATGAGATTGTTAGTAATTTAAGTATGAATTAGCGGCTATATGCAAATTCTTTTTTAATTCTTCTTTCCACCGGTAGTGGAAATTGTATATATAAACTGTTGGTGTGTTTTTAATAAAGAGGATGTTTTTCGTTTTAACCTGATGTTGGTTTCACTCCCACCTGTTAATAACACAGAGCCAAATAATATGCAGCAAACTTTTTTCTTTTATTTGAATTTTAGTGAACTGTGATACTCAATATTAAAATTATAGCGAAATGGCATATACCTCCGTCTCACGAATGGTATAAAGCCAAAAAGCCAGGACACTCCCTATCTCTTCCTTGTGATAGGCACACCAATACCCGTCTGTCCCGACTTGTTAGTGGTCACCTTAAAGGCCTCACATATTCTGGGGGAAGGAAAAATTTTCCTCTTTGCCTTAAATGCCAAAAAGAACAGGCATCACCTCAGCACATTTTGGACTGCCTTGGACTGGGAGGACATTTATAACTGTCCACAACTAGTGTCAGACTTCATTAATGTCAATGGCTTCACTGATATTGTCTGACTTCGTCAGACAAAAGGGAGATTAGAAACAACAAAATTATAGAGTTGTTTTCTCACAATTATTAGTCTTTTAAGCTGGTGTTTTTAAAATTATTTGAGTAATGAGTACCATTTTGTCTTCTACAACCTTATGTCAAACTGATTTGGGTAAAAGAAATTTTGCTCTAAGTTAAAAAGCTACAAGTCGTTAAAAACTGGAGTATTTCTTTTCTCCATCCATTGAAAGGCATTGTCATTGTTTGTATTTATTACCTTTCAGCCTCCTTAACTACCTACCAAGGTATACTTAGGATACATGTATTGTGATTGTGGAAGAAACTTTTTTTTAGCAATGAAGTTAAAATATATGAGAAAGGAATTAAAAATTGAAGTAAAAGAGAAGTTAAGAGAATTCTAGATGTTACGTAGTTATTGCATGTATATAATTGTGTGGGTCTTTAATTTTAATATTTACGATTTTTAGTATTTTTTTGTCTAAAATCATTCAAGAAATTATCCATGTTTTGTTTGGTTTCAACATTCAAAGACATAGGAATCTGGCAGCAATTATGTTCACCATCGGCATCACTCATTACAAGGCTTTTTAGTGAGCTCCATATTGGAATGAATCAGTGTTTCTATGTGTCGTATCAAGATACCTTGTACAATTAATTTTACATTATGCATAAGGTTAGGTTCATTGCTTGTGTACATTTCAGATTTGTAGTGGTCATTCTTTTAAATTCTAAGAGTGGGTCTATACACATGAAAGAGCTCAGAGCTTTTATTTAAATTTATTATTAAAAAAAAAAAATCACAAAATTATTTTATAACTATAAAGGCTCTAAAATATATTTAATAAATTATTTGTTAATGTATTTTTTCAAAGTATTGTCAATACATATAAGTATTTTTTCTTTAAAAATTATATGCAAAGTTATAGTAAAACTAATCATATTACTTTGAAATTTTAGCAGAGGAAATGATTACGCAGTTTTTACTAAATAACAGAGTGGCCACAGAATCTGGAAATCAGGGAAATGTCATGGAACTTTCTGATTCTAGATCTAGAATAAATCGGGGAAATTTTCAGACACTTTTCCTATACTTCCGTATTTTAGTGCCCTTTGTCCGGAGATTTGTAGTAGTAATCGTTAGAAGTTTAATGTTACAGAAAATTTTAAACTTTTCACTACCAGCAAAACTATTTTTAAAAAATTGCCATGTTATCTCTTTAGCATACATGTTCTATTTGATCAGGGTGCCTACACATTTAGAAAAATGAGGAAATTGAAAAAAAAGTTTACCGTAAAGTCAGGGAATTTTTTTAATCTGTCAAGAAAACCAGGGAATTATCAGGGGATCTTTTTTCTGGAATTTTGTGGCCACCCTGAATAAAAACCACAGTTTGTTCTTCTTTCAAAGGCTCACAAAACTTCTCTGAATAGTAAAATCACTTATAAACTTCAACAAAAGTTTCAGACTTCGGTACATACAACTTAGGATACAACGATAATGCAGTCACAACACAAATAAACAAAAGCTCAGATCCTTTCAAAGCAGTGGCTAAAACTCAACTGATCTCGCGGTTCCTTCCATTGGCCTTTTTTATAGCCTCGCTACAGAAATTTCTGGGAAAATCCAGGCAAACAGTCGTGTGATGGAAGCATCTAGAAATTTTCCAATTGATTTAGCTGTTGCCACCTTATTTCTAACCTTTATTGCTGTTAACAAATAAAATAAAATAGAACTTTCAAAGAAATACGTCACTATTTAGAATCGTGTACAAAAAATTTGTGTAACAATATGATGAATGTTGAAGCTGGTGTGTTCCATGTAAAACAGTATATGGGGACTAAAATTTAAAATCTATTCCAACCATGAGTGTGATATATCAAAATTTAGATAAAAATCTATAGATTCAGAATTTATACGTAAATCTTAATTTTGTAGAATAAAACTAAATCAAATGTATTTTTAAATAACAGATTTTTTCTTTGCATATAAACATAGTTATATTTATATCTGACAACACAATTTTTTTGACTTTTAAGAAAGAATTTTTGTGATTTTTGTGTGCATTCTATGAGCTAATATCTTCAACTTTAATACACACAAAGCATAAACTTGTCAATTTAATTCAATAATTTATTTATATTTTTTAATAATCAACAATTTTTATGTTACACCCGTAACACAAAAGATAAAAAAGTTTGATTTTCTAAATGAAACACTTGAGTTACTGAAAATTGCTTTTGAATTCTCTTAGTTAGACCTATTTATAACAATGTACTATTGGCAAAATTAATTAATTTGTATTGTGTTTTCTTTTATTCCTGTTACGGGTGTGACATTACGAGCTTCTCTGTGTGACAGTTAATTCAAGTTCTACTTATGTAATCAATTTCTAAATACATCTGCAAATAAACTTCAGACAATAATACACTGTAATGAAAAAGGATGTAAATGTGTTAGATATAATGCACTTTTGACATAACCTGGATCATTAATTGCAAATTTTTTTGAATATCCGTTATATGTGCAATAACTTATTGCATACCATATACATTGTATATGGTATCCTGAAAGCATAGGAAAAAGATATATATAATCACAATGCTTCATGATAAAATGTGTCTCTCATTTTATTACAGTGCATAATTAATTATTAAATAAAATTCTATAGCGGGAAATGGTATCTTCGCGTGCTAGAGTAACCAAATTTCGGGAGAAGTTAAAATCTGACACATGAAAGTTAAGAAAGCATCTTGCGAAAGGGATTACGAGGCAAAAAATGAAGGAAAAACAAGAAAAAGATTGTATCACAATTAACATAAGAGAGAATGAAGGTGTTAAAACTTAAAAGAATCCTCAATTAACAAATGCTCAGATGAGTATTATACTGACGAGCAGGCCAATTCAATAGGATGATCTTGCCAATTCAACCGAAGTAAATAATTTTTAATACAGTGATGAAAGTGAAAGTAACCTGGAATGAAAGATGTCATGTCTTTCAAAAACAGAATCATGGGAAAATCAGATTTGCAGCAAAAATACTATTCATGAAGCCTGCGATGTTTTATGGAGGAGGAGGAGCCAGATCCCTTCAAATCCAAGGAAGATCGAAAAATGCCAAGAATACAAAAATATTTCATGCAGAAGTCTTGGTTGGTTGTTTTCAGATTATCTGGCGCCGTCAGTAACACGAGGGATATAATGCACCGAAACATTCGTCATTTGACTAGCCAACATACATTTACAAACACCCATACCTTACACGGGATTCGAACCCCCCAACCTCGCGGTCTAGAAGCTAGCATGCTAACCGCTATACCGTTTGGTACAGCAGAAGTCTTGGATGTTGACATGGACAAGTCAGAACTGATGCTCAAGTATATGAATCCAGGTGGATAATTTACTGGATATAGCTCGAGAATAATGAATCATCATGCGAAAGTATGTCTGTTGTAATGAAAGTTGTGCCTCCCACCTTAGTCAACAATAGAGGCCATTTGCAGTTTCGATAAACAATTTACAACATGGATGTAATATTTCTGGCTGAAGTTTAGTGGGCAAAATACAGTTTAAGTCGGTTGTACTACCTATTGCAGTTTTAGTATTGTAACATAAAGAAATAATTAAAACACATCAAAATAGAAATATGATAATTTCTTATTGGCAAATATGCCTAAATATATTTTATGTAAAAAGCAATTGCATTGATAATTTTCATTTTCAAAAAAAACTTTTAAATGCAAGTCAACTGCATGTGAACGTGCACGCAGTCACACCCGTAACAAGGTGTCACACCCGTAACACAGTTTTTAAAAAATTTCCTTAGAAGATTTATCAATATAAAAATTTAAAACAACATACAAAGTTAAAGTTTCAAACCTCATCTTCATATATAAAAATAATGTTAATGAAAAATACCTATCAATTCACAGAATATTGAAAGTGTAGTTAACGTAGTTGATTTTTGAGGGAAAAAACTGTCACACCCTTAACAAGACATTTTTTAATTTTATAAAATGTAAGCAATATCTTGGGATTAATGAAAGTCGTCATGGTGCTTCCCATAGTAGACTGCTTTCTTTTTGTTTAAAGAAAAAATATTTCCAAATTATATCTTTCTCCCCGCAGAGCCCTAAATGTGTGCAATGTGTCACACCCGTAACAATGGAATTAGCCAGCTGACAAATGGCCAGGGCCTGATTTACCATTAGGCCCGGGCCTAGGGGCCCCCTAATTTGGAGGGCCCCAAATTTTGAAAGTTTTCTGAAAATTTTAAATATAATGGTTTTTTTATGGGAAGTACTGAACTAAAATAATAAAAAAAATTTAATTACACATACGCAAATTCCATATTTTTTATTGTCACAGAGAGTTAAGTTAGATAGATTAACCTAATTAAGCAAATCTTTCCGGTTCAGCCAATCTAACTCATCATATGTATAACAATAGAGTTGTTACATATGTTACATATACATGTTACATATGTTGTAACATCATATCAACTTCTTCATATGTACATGGAGACAAAGGCTTTACGCCGCTGTTCTCCTTCTCTCGCCTCTTGTAAAGAGATGTTCACCAACCAACCATGTACAACTTCTTATATTATGAAATGAAAGAGTCTTTGTGATTGGTTGGTTTGCAGGCTCTTCCGTGGACTTTTTTGGCCCTTCTTTTTGGTGAGATCGTGGAAACAGTGGAAAGGTTACTTTGTATTATTTACAATTATTGTTATAAAATTAAGTAATCTTTATTATATAATTTGTGGACCCTGTGGTAAAATGTAAGTTTAAAATACAGGAAAGTGTGTTTTAAAATCAGTGTTCATGGGGATGGGGGGGGATCTGGATTAATTCAAAAGTTTTGAACAAATCAAGATCATACTAATTATAACAAAAGAATTGTGTGAAAGTAAACTATGAGTTTTAATTGTAAAAAGTTAGTCTTAACGAATGTAGCTTGATTTGGTAATATTGTGGCGTAAAGAAATAAATATTTGCTATTGGGGCCCCTCTCTGAATGTTGGGCCTACAGTAAAAAAATTTCTAAATCAGGCCCTGCAAATGGCAATACAATAGTGGTAGCTATTGACCTCAATTTTTTTTCCATTCCTGTATTGGAGTTCTCTATCTAATTGGTTGACATTAGTGATGTTTATATCAACCCAATTTATGTTTCAGCTTCCATCTTGGTTCTGTGGCATTCGGATCTCTCCTGCTTGCTACCATCCGCACCATTCGCGTGATCCTCGAGTACATTCAAAAGAAGCTCAAGAAGTATGACAACTCATTCACAAAGACTCTCCTCTGGTAAGATATTTATTTTTCAAAAGCTACCCCAAGATGTTACTTTAAAAACTGCATAAGAGTTCCCAGGAGACTGTCAATCTGCCATTCAAAAAGAATGTGTTTCAGTCTCCCCTTAAAGACCTCCCAGAAATCATCCCCTTTCTTTAAAAAGTTAATTATGCTGTAAATATATTTTGATGCAATGTAAACATAGTGTATTAAAAAAAAATCCACTATAACCAACTTTACACCGCATCAACAAATTCACTCACAAACTTGTCCCGAAGCTTCAGTCTTTACATACTCAGCAGCTGCAAAATGCAAGCCCTGCTATTCAATGAGAACCAGAGCAGCTTACTTTTAAATTGCCAACTGACCAAATCTTTGGATTTTATACAATTTTCTTGAGAAATCCCCAGGAAGCTTCCTTTTAGAAATTAAAGTTTGTATTTTCGCTATTCATTCAAATTTTTACTATTGCTAAAAGGTGTAACTAAAACTATTTGTAGAATCTGTATATCTGTAAAAATCAAATTGCAAATATTTGTACCCAAGCAACGCAACCATGTTGTTTCAATGTGGTGTCAACGTTAAATACCAACATGCACAATGTTGTTTCAACGTGGAACTGTAACGTTGTTTTCAAGTGGAAGTGTTCACTTAAAGGAGCGTGGATGCAATGTTGTGTGCCAACGTTGTTTCAACGTAGATATATCACGTGGTTTCAATGTTGAATGTCAATATTGTTTCAACGTGGATTTGTCACATTGTTTCCACGTGAGAGTGTTCATTTTTGCCCATGTGGTTTCCACGTTGAATGTCAATGTTGTTTCAACATGGATGCATCCCATTGTTACCACCATGATAGTGTTCACTTTTACCAATGTTGTTTAAACATGAATCTTCCACGTGAGTATTCAATATTGAATCTTACCAATGTTGTTTCAAGACACACATCCCATAATGCTGTTTTTACAGCACTATAGTTCTTGAGCCCAAGAACTAGTGCTGTAGAAACAGTTTTTCTGGAAAGTATGTCTTGAAACAACATTGGCAAGAATCAAGATTGAACACTCATGTGGAAGATTCATATTTAAACAACATTGGTAAAAGTGAACACTATCATGTGGTAACAATGTGGAACACCCATGTTAAAACAGTATTGCTCATATTTTTCATATTCACATTGCTTTTTCATATTGCTCATATTTTTCGGAAGGGGTTATGAAATTCAAATTCAAAATACCATTTAAAGTTGCAATTTTAAGCAAAACAAATTATTGATTTTTGTATTTTAATAGATAACAGAAAAAATTTGGAAGCGAATGTATCCTGCCTACTTTTCTAAGCGCTTGTTTTGACACATATTTTTTTTTCTCACATGAATGTGTTTAGTTTTATTAACACTGTAAAGTTTAAGAGTATATGCATTATAGAAACTCATTTAATGAAAAGAAAAAGTTAAAACTAGAATATTTTCCAAGTATTGGCTTTACGAGTTTCCAACTACTGTTACACTATGTATCATCTTTTAGTAGGTAGAATATCATTTTGTGAAAAATTAAACTTTCCTTTTATATGCAGAGGATTATTCTGTACAAAAATTTAATTTTGCTCCAATGAACCACAAATAAAATTACTTATAATATCTGCTACTTAATTATCTCTGAACTAATTGAATTTGAATAAAAATTATATATATATATATATTTTTTAACTGTAAAAATAAATCATTACATAATGTTCAAAATAATTTTATTTCAAAAATAGCACGCATAACATTAAAACAAATGTTAATAAAACAAATATTAATAATTACATGTAACAGTAACACACATGGTCCTAACACAATTACATAGGTACAAATACCTTTCAAATTGTTTTTAAGTTCACACTTTAAACCAGCAAATGAAAAATTATAAGATGATTAAATATATATGTGCTAATTTTTAATGACATATCCCATTCAGAGCAACAGTAGGATCTAACTTCAAGACCCCATTTAATAACAGTAAAATAAGAAAGGAGATACAAAATAATTATTTAAGTTTATGAACCATATGTTATAAACCATGTTTACAATCCTCAATATCATTCCCAAAAATATTCCACATCTCTGTCACCATCAGCAGCCTTAATGTCACTCCACGAGCTTCTTTCGCCTCCTCATTGGTTGTTTTCATAATCTCTAAAATAAAATTACCTTTATTTAATACAAAAACCATTCAAACATATATTTATATAGATATAACTGTTTTCCAATTTTTAAAAGTAGACACCATGCCAAAAATAATAATAAAGAAATACGACGTGTAAAAATGCTCAAATCCAACTCTGCTACTTAAATCGCCAACCAAATTCAAAGATTGAATATATTAATCAAAATAATATCCCTTTTTTATGACTTAAAAAAATCCCTCTCTCGTGTTGAAAGCGATCCCCTTGTTTTGGATGGTTTTAAGTCAATGCCAGTATGCGGAAGCACCCTTCATATTATGGTGTGCACATTGGACTGACCAAAGATCACATGACCATTTAAGGCAATAACAGACTTATTTCAGAATATCATGCAATGACGATACACAATATAGTTTAATCAAAAGTAGATTATGTAAAAAAAATTCGAAGGCAGATGCAGAATACCAATGTTGCCTACTCCCACCCCAGTATTTGAAAACTAAAATGAAGAGTAGAACAATTTACAGGAAAAACGTATAATATAGGTTTTTATTAATGTTATATTTCAATAGGAAACCAATTATAATTTTTGAAAATTCTAGATTCAAACAACTTAGTTGCCTTTTACTCTTCGGTATACTTTTAGAAAAATTTACTGTATCATACAAATTTTGCTTTAAATTCAAAAACACTCTTTACTACTTTGAGGATAAATTAAATGAGCTGCTGCAACCAAGTTGAAGCCATGCTCTCTATTGGTTTCCAGTTCAAAGTCAGGAACTCATTTTTCATTACATAGTCGCCTGGAGGTTAAAATAGTCAATTAGGAAATTTTGGTACCTACGTATTAACGCCACCACAGCTACAGATTTGGCGGTTTTTAATTACTTACAAGGAATTATAGTTTTATACTTACAAGGAATCCAAAAGATAACTGCGTGCGAACAACAAGATTGCTCTTTATTGGTGGCACTGAAAAACCGTCAAATCTGTAGCTGCAGTGGCGTTAATACGTAAGTACCGATATTTTTCTTACCAAAAAAAGTTTTCTGGAGGCTAAAATAGTCACTTTAGTAAACGCCACTAGCAGCCTTGTTATAATACTGCCATAATTCAGACATGTTCACAACAGCAAAACTAATTTAAAAATAAAAAAATTATACTTAATATATAAATTATAGAGGATTATCAAAAGAACTATCAGTGTCATTTAACATGATGGCCACAAAATTCAGGTAAAAAGTTCCCTGACAGATTTAAAAAAAATTCCCTTCTTGCAAACTTTTTCCAAATTCCCCCAATTTTTCCAGATATGTTGACACATTTATCAAATAGAACATGTATGCTAAAGAGATAATATGCCAATTTTTTAAAAATAGGTTTGGTGGTAGTTAAAAGTTAAAATTATTCCATAACATTAAAACTTCTAATGATTATCACAGCAAATCATCAGGAAAATGGTACCAAAATAGGGATAATGGAAAAACATACCCTAAACAGTAACAGTAAATTTTCCTGAATATTAAAAAAATTCCCTGATTTTTTCCACAATCGAAAAGTTTCTTGATTTCCAGGTTCTGTAGCCACACTGTTTAAGTACAACAGCTGTATAAGCAAGTCCACTGAACACTGAAAAAAAGAAAGAAGAATGTTCAATTCTAATACAATAAGTAAATTTATTCTAAAAAGTATTCCCAAATCTAATTACAGTCAAACCCTGTTAATGCGAAATCCGTTAACCTGAACTCCAGTTTAACGCAAAGTAAAAGCAGTTCTCCGTACTTAAAACTTAGCGTTAATTTATTCAGTTAGCACAAACAATTTCAGCGGCCCCATCGACTTCGTGTTAATGAAGTTTAGCCGCAGAGTTGGACCCCACCCTCCCAAAAAAAAAATGGGTTTTTTTTTTGTTTAAAAGTTTTTTTTTTTTTAAATCCTTTTCTAATTTAAATGTATACATATTTATAAATAAAATTTTACATTAACTAGAATAATAAATGTTTAAATAACAAATAATATTTCTTCTGAAAATAATTTACACTAAGTAAATAAACAATTGCTACTTATGTGAACAATTAAATCATTAAATTTTAATATTATATTTAGAGATATGTTTTTTTAAATCCAACGGAAACTATATAATACAATAGTAATTGTTTACTACTTCTACATGGAATGTTGCTCTTAGATTCATCAGTAATGGTGATAAGTTATACATAATTATATTTTTAAGGTTTAGAAATAAGTTATTTAAGCACAAAATCTCTATTTCACAAACAAGTTTAAAATGCAGCATATAATTTAATTTTAATTAATAATTTTGAATATTATTATAAAACAGTAATAAAACACTTAGATTAATATAAAAAGTTATTTTTGATACTTATAAAAAAAAAGTTCTACAGACTTTCACTATAAGATTTATTTAAAAAAGTTATTTACAACAAATAATTTAAAAAATCTAAATATAAATAAACACAAAAAAAAAGTGCAATTTTAAATTAATCTTTAAAAAGAGGAAAAACTATTTGGTTTAAACCATGCCAACCCTGTTCGACTGTATAACATAAAAGGGAGATTTAAAAAAATATATATATATATATTTTTTGCAAAAGAACAGAATTCCACTTTCTAATTTTAGTTTTTTAGAAAGTTCTTTTTGTAAATTTTTAAATAGCGAAATATCCTATACTGTACTAGATCTTTTCAATTTACCACAGTACCTGAAAAGGATAGGTTTCAGTTGTTAGGAGCCAGCGATCAGATTCCAGGCACTATACCTGTTCCGCATTCCACAGTGTTGTACATGGTGGCAGTAAACTGAAAATATGATAACTATTATAAAATGTATCATCCTTATGCACATGTATATATTTACACTGATGACGTCTTTTTTAAACCTTACTTTGAAATATCGATTTGATTACCAAGTGGGATAGGGAGAAATTCTCAATTTGTTATCCATCACTGCTTGAAAAAGAAAATTAACGAAAGAAATTCATTTTTTGCACACAAAACATCAGTTCATTTTGCAGCTATGCTTTTAAATAAACACTTAATTTTACATTAATTAAAACAACACATTACACAGAGTGGCCACAAAATTCAGGAAATAAAGTTTTCTGATAATACCCTGATAGATTTTTAAAAATTCTCTGATTTCACAGCAAGTTTTCTTCAAATTTCCTGAACTTTTCCAGATGTGTGATCGAATTAAACATGTTAAAGAGACTACGGGTGTGGAAAATCACATAACTTTCAATTATATTATATAACATTAAGAAATATTCTATACTACATCTGTATTCCACCTGAAATAAATTCCCGGCCCTGTTGACAATTTATAATATTACGGTGGAGGTTTTTTTTAACTGAATTAGTTCATTTAATTACCGCAAAAATTCTTTCAACAAGTATAGAAATAATATTTATACAGCATGTTTAATTCTCAGTGATCAATCGTTTTAGAAAAACATACTTCTACAAGATAGCCCATTCAGTTTTATAGTTCATAAAAATACGTGAAATATACAATAGGTTTTTTTATTTATGTCACACGTGTGTCCCAAAAATCAACAAACCTCACTGATAAGAACATCATTATCTAATTTCATTTATAAATAGAAATACATCTAATTTAGAAAACCGGCAAATAATAGAGTATAATTTAATAATGTAATGAAGAAAACTTACCAGAAAAGGCATAAATCCAATCGTCAACAGACATCGTCAAGTTTCAAATCAACTTCAAAAGTGATGCCAACTACGTCATCACTGAAGGTAAAAGCGTATTGCGCATGCGTAGGATGATACAAATCGTGGATCAGTGGTGTAATGTTGAATTATCACATTGAAGCCATATTAAAAAACCACATTGAGTAAACGGATTTTTACTTTTTGCTTTTATAAATTGCTTTTACCAAAGTTTTCAATTAATATGATTCTTGGACAGGATTGGGGCTTTCCAAAAACCAAAGAAGACACTTGTTTCATGTCTGGTTGAAATATCACATTGAAACAACATTGTGATATCACATTAGAAAAGTAAAGAAAACGAAATTCTGACTTTATTCGTACTACATAATTAAAACCCCTAAAAATTATACGAAATAAATTGATTTCTTCTAATATCTGTTATAAAATATCAGCTTCCTTAAAAATGCATTGGAATTGCACATTGATACAATGTGGTTACAATGTGCCTTTCTCACTTTCAACGTATCCACCAAAAAACCACATAGAAACAACATGAGTGTGTTGCTTGGGTATATGTATGCATATAATACTCAAAACTGTAAATTGAATGATTCATGCAGAAAAAAATTCAAAAATATGAACCCTTCCAAATGCCTTCACAAAATAGTCCATAAAAGTTAATTTAAACAAGTACATAAAAAAACAGATTATGCTGCTAGAGTATTTTGCTTATTATTTCACTTCACTTGAATTAAATTCTGATATCATATGAGGCTAAGATTAGTTTAAAGTTGACTTGCAATGTTCCTTATAAAGAGTTTCAGGTTTGTGAATGGATAATAGACTTTTGATTCATTTAATTTTCAGGTGCTGCCGGTGCTGTTTCTGGATTGTAGAAAAGTTCATGAAGTTTATTAGCAAAAATGCCTACATTATGGTGAGTACCAGTGATATCATTTATTTTAACCAATGAATCCTTGCTCTACTGTGTCAGGGTTGGGACTTACTCAACTTTAGCTTGTGACATTGCATTTATCATTGTTTGCAATACACGAACTTGGTTTCTGTTAAATGTCTTTTTATTTGTCATTAAACAGAATACTTCTAGTAGATGCATTCAGTTACTACAGTGGTGGTTAGAATTATAAGGACAACTGAAAATTGTGCAGAAAAAATTTATTTCTATAGTAAATAAAGTGAAATGCATGCATAAAATGCTTTTTTATGTTAGGAATCATTGTAAAATGCAAAACATTGGAAAATGTATAAGTGTTTTGTTATAATTAAGAAAACATTTCATTGTAAAAACTGCACAAAATTATAAAGACAATGAATGTTTTAGCCTGAAATACAATAATAATTAATAATCTGCCCCTTTTTCACTATCACTTTTATGAGTCTTGACGTGACAGAGTTTGACAGTTCCTTCAGAACGTCCTTGGAAATTTTTATCCTGGGTTTTTCGATGGAGGACATGAGTTCTCTCTTCTTTTAATATTGAATATCATTTGTGTATACTTATGTGCCAGAATAACCAAAAAGGCTTTCCATTGGTTTTATATTGGGGCTTATGGCCAGCCAGTCAAATAGTTGATGGAATTAGCAAAAAAAAAACATAGTTTTGAGAAACATGTACTGAGTCATCGTCCTGCTCGAACAAATAGTCTCCACTCATAATTAACGGTGCTTCTAGTAAAAGATTATTGGAAAATATATCAGTATAACTCTAAGAATTCGTTCTACCCAGCACAAAAACTATTGAAGTTGTTCCCTTAGTTGCAAAACCTCTACAAACCATTACTGAGCCATCTCCTAACTTATTCTTTGAGAAAATTTCTTTTTCTGTACGGACATCCTACCAGAAGTATTGAATTTAATTTGAATGGACCAATTGGTTTAACTGGTCCATTCAAATTAAAAAATTTCTCATCGGAAAAAACATCACCCCACCTTTTCCCCACAGGAACGCATTTTAGGGCAAACTCCACCCTCAGTCTCTTATGAACTTTTGTAAGAAACAGTCGCGACATTAGTTTTTCATAACGAACACAGGGCACCCAGCAGTCCTACTTTTCCTACTTTTTAGTAGGAAAAGTCCTACTTTTGGAAAAAAAGTCCTACTTTTTCAAAGTTTCTTTTATATAATTTATACTACGTGACAATCGCGCACCATTTTTTTTTTTTTTTTTTTTTTTTGCTTGTGGTTTCCATGAAAGCTGGGTTTTGCAATCTACACACAGTAAATATTGGGTTTTGCAATCTACACATGGTCCACAATGTCTTCAGAAAAGCAGTAAATGATTTCATTGTAGACTTGCACTACTTGAAACAGTCCCCTGTTTACTTAAACAGTCCCCTGCCAGAGTTGAGGAATTAAAAGATTTGCAAGTTGAACTCGGATTCAAGAATCTTAAGCTTGTTGAAAGAAGGTGGCTGAATCTTGGTCCTGCATTAGACAGGCTTGTCTTTTTGGCCCGTGGTTTCTGAATATTTTTTAAAAAGGTTGCCCAAAAGAGACCTAAAGATTTCTGAAAACGCTTGTTATTTAAGGATTGTGATGTGTCTGAAAAGGCCCAATGCTACTTTGGTGAAAGTACACTTCCTTCTCTCCTTGGCAAATACCCTGCAACCTTTATTAGCTCTTTTTCAATGAGAAGGACCTTTGATACATCTTGTGTATGAAAGGATGGATTCCTTAGTAAGAAAGTTGTATGGCCATTTCTTAAAGATAATGGAAATTTTTTAAAAAATGAGTCTACAAGAACTGTAGCTGTTAAAGTTTCCGGCAATAGACTTTGAACTTGACGAGGATGAACTTGAAATTGGTGTTCAATCTCAAAAATATTTAACAAAGGTTAAGGAAACTCTTTAAAAAGAGTTGACGGTATTAATGCGAAAATGTCTAAAAAATGTAACTCAAGAATTTCTAAAGAAAACCCTTTCACTTAATATTGTGATAAAAGAAGCAAGGTGTCTGAAGCCAGAAAATATATCCAAGTCCTGGTCTTTAAAAGCAGTTAAAAATCTTTCATCCAATGTTCACCTAAGCCCTCCGTTAAATGTTGACTTGATGAGTGGAGGGTTTTGCAATATGAGAACATTCCAAAAGACTGGTACACGTGCGAAATTGAAGATGAAGTATTTCTTAGACGGATTGATTACTTCTTTAATAACATCTTCTCTCTTAGGAATGATCTAGGACAGGAAAATATCCTGAGCTTACAAGATTGGTTAAGGTTATCCTCGTGCTTCCGCATGGAAATGCAGATATGAAACGAGGGTTTTCTCAAACATCAAACTTCTTGAAAGACTCCAGAACGGGTCTCACTCAAGCTTTAATAAGTGCACTACAAACGACAAAAGATGGATTAACGGTATACAATAAGTGTCATTTAGTCCGAATTCCTAGAGAATTTATAAAAAAGGGTGCATCAGCATATAAGTCATGTATGGAAAAAATTGAAGAAGATTAGAGGATTGCATCTGAACTAAAACAACAAAAGGAAGGAGACCAGAAAGAGCTTGAAAGAAAGAAGGTAGATATGGAGAAGAAAACACTAACTGCTAAGGAAGCAATTCGTAAAGAAAGGTCATTAGAAAAAGTAAAAAAAAGCAACAATTGAGATGGACACTTACAAAACATTAGTTGATGAAGTGAATGAAAGAATAACTAGGGGTATGGAACATCGCACAACTTTCAATTACACTATATTACTGATGTGAATTTGTGTCATTTACTGTTTTTATATTTCTATCATTCGTTTAGAAAAAATAGCCAATTTGGCTATATACTTTTCGATAATTCTTAAATTATCCTTTCTTATAAGGGAAACTGAAAAGAGGAGAAAAAACGATCATTCATAAGCTATGTTCTAGCAAAGAGAACTCTGTGTTAAAGGCATTCATTTTTCCACTTTTTACGCAATTGAAGCATTTTTAAGGGAATTTAGGAGGTGGGGATGTTTATGACACCTTAAGAGGCATTAGCACAGCAATTTCTATCGAAATCGTTTGAGCCGTTTTTTAGCAATCATTGAAAAACAAGATTTTTTCAATGGCAGCTACCTTATGCGCATGCACGATTTTGACGAAAACTTTAATGGTAGGTCATTGGGCCTTCACCAACCTGTTCACCAAATTTGAACATCGTTGGTCAATTTGTTCGGGAGTTATGCTGACCACGTGCACAGACATTTTTTCTAGATCACTTTTTTGAGATCAAGATGTTCCAAAACGTGGAGAAATGCAAACAAATCAATTTTTTTTAACGAATCCTATACTTTTATTACCCTATGTATTACATATGGGTAATTGAAAGTAAAAAACGCACTAAAAAATCAGGATTTAAAGGGTGTGAAAATTAGACAAACAATGCTGGAGGTTGCTTGCAAAACAGTTCAGGAAGGGATTTCAAATTTAAACCAAATCAGAAATGAGCAAAAGGAAATTGAAAAGGCTAAAAGAACAATGGTATAGACTTTTTTACTCTAGTCAAAGTTAAAAACAAAAGAAGTAAAAATAACATTTTTATTGTATGGCTTGCTGAATACCCGTGCTTCGCTACGAAATTTTAACGTCTGAAATATTTTAGCTAGCTATGAGACCTCACGTTGCGGAAATCCATCATTGGTGTATAGGATCCAGTTTTTGGCGCTTCGCTTGCTGGAAGGTTCATTGCAACGCAAAATCGAGCTTGGTTCATTCGCTGAAATTTCATTGACACATAAGTACAGACTTACTTCACTCGCTGAAAGATTCATTACTATGCAAGAATAGGCTTGCTTCTCTCGCTGAAAGGTTTCATTGTTGCATAAACAAAAGCTCGCTTCACTCACTAAAATCTATAATTGCTACGTAAATCCTTAATATTAGAAGCCTCTCCCTTGTCGAGACACAAAAAAAAATCCCCCCGTTAATACAATAATATAACACCCCTTTAAGATTATTTTAACACGTGTTTGTGAAAAGCCAAATTAGAAGGCCAAAACTACTTATGTTGAAACTTTCAGTGTTCTAGGCCTGTTAGAGGTCGCTTTTTGTGAAAATATTAATTAAAAAAATTAATCAAATTAAAATTAATTTTTTTTTTTTTTTTTTTTTTTTTGTCAGTAGTTCAATTAGAATGCCAAAACTACTTGTGTTGAAAGTATCAGAACTGTAGCCCAAGTAGAAATCGTTTTGTAAAATATTTGTTAATTAAAAAAGAACTGAATAAAAATTTGAAATTCTGTTTTTCAAAAGTCCAATTAAAAGGCTAAACTACTTTTGTTGAAATTTCAGAGCTGTAGCCCTATTAGAAATCGTTCTGTAAAATATTTATTAATTAAAAACTAATTAAAAAAGATCTAAATAAAAATTTAACATTCTGTTTTTCAAAAGTCAAATTAGAAGCCAAAACTACTTATGTTGAAAATTTCAGTGCTGTATTTCTATTTGAAGTCACTTGGTAAAAAAAACCTAATTAAAGTATTATTTAAAAAAGAACTAATTAAAATTTTAAAATTCTGTTTGACATACATAAAATTGAAGGCCAAAACTTCTTGTGTTGAAAATTTCAGAGCTCTACTCCAATTTTAAGTAGGTTTCTACAGAGCCACAGACTAACAGACACACAGCTTGTTTTAATATTATAGATTACTAAGGGTTTGCTTTGTGTTAAATGTTCCTTCAGAAGTCATCCATGCCTGTTTTTTATTTTTAATCTTAATTTTATATTTAACTAGTATAATCGATCCAACTGGTACCAAACGGCGCTTTTGGTACGAGATTTGCATTTAATTCTTTTTTAAATATTATATTTAATATACATTTCACTTGATCTCTGTTCATTTTAAAATAAAAATATTGTCAACAAATTAGTATGCATTTGAAATAGACGTTTTTGTTTGTTTCCTACTTTAAGGAAAACAAATCCTACTTTTCAGCAAAAATGTCCTACTTTTCCTACTTTTTAAACTTCAAAATCCACTGGGAGGCTTGCGAACATTTTTTCTTTTCTTTGTAAAACACATCGAACTGTTCAAGCACTGCATTGTAAGTTTAATTCCCATTTAAATTCCAGCGATGTTTTTTTTTTTTTTTTAAACAAGCTCGCCTTATTATCATTGTTTTCTCACGCAAAATAACAAAAGATAGCCTACCTGTATGTCTTTACAGTACATATTTGCCAGGATTTTTTAGAAAATTATAAATGACTAGCTGAATACCGGTGCTTCGCTACTAAATTTTAACATGTGGCTAGTTGTGTGGCCTCGCTTTGCGGAAATCTGTCATTGGTATATAGGTCCAGGGATGAGTTTCTTCCGCCATGTGGCGGTATTCCGCTTTTTTAATTTTTTAGAAAAAGAAGAATTCCGCTTTTTCAATGAAAGTTCCGCTTTTCTAATTCCTGAAAAAATCCGTGTTTTCCCGGTTTTTCTATCCCACGGAAAAATAACTTTTTTTCTAAGGCTGAACCTCGAAGAAGCTTCACTTCCGAAAGATCGGGCAACTTATCGCTCAGGAGTCGCAACACATTCCTGCTGTATTCCTGCTCCAAGTACAAAAATCCACTGAAATGCATTCATTATTTTAGTCAGATTGGCGCTCCAACTCGCATTTTGTATACTTCCAACTGCGTCGAGATTTGAACCTTTTGGGTCATTTTTTTTCTCTGGTCAAAATGTAAATTCCTTCTTACGATTTCACGCGATTAACGTATACTAATAATGCTCTTGCTTCGAAGTCTGTCATCCACGGAACTATTGTTTATTTACATTAGTATGTGTTGCTTGTTTTCGTTAAGCGTTACGCTGATGTAATGTCCGCTACTGCCGAGATTTGTGTGGCTAGGACATGCGTTATCGCTTTGATTTAGGTTGCTGTGGTGACAGTGGCGGATCTAGGATTTTCCTGAGGGGGGGGGGGCGCAAGATTGTGCCTTAGTCAGGACAAAATTGAATATTAAAAAAAAAAAAAAAAAGCTAGGCAATGTTCAAAAAATATGCTTTAAGTTAATCCATAGCCATTGATTGACCCCCAACCTCTTTCGTCACATTTCTGACTTGTTATTTTAGCGTAAGGTTAGCGTGGTAGCGGTTAGGTATCTTATCGCGTTAACACTACCCTTTGTTTTTTCATTATCTGTTTTATTTTAAAAACAAATTGTATTAAAAATGTATCGTGCATTTTAAATATTTTTGTAAGCTACATCCCCAGAGGTATAGATAATACTGAAGAAATTCCAATGAAAGTGGGAACTTGCTACTATTATTTGTGACTAACTGACTAAGTATAAATCCTATACTATACTTACATCAAACAGGGAAATCAGTAATTGTACATCAAAATTTAACATATTCATAACACATTTATGCAGTGAGCTTAGTAAGTAAAAATACCTTGTTTTACTGGATAATCCATTGCTACACAAGTAATCTAAAGTAATCAGGGGAAAAATTGTGTTTCAAAGAGAACGTTTTACTAATAATTATAAGTATTATTTTTAAGAAGGCAATTGCAAAAAAAATACAATTTAAACATTGAATAATTAGCACAAAACAAATTCCAGTCTTCCTTTTTTTTTTTTGATTTAGCAAACTATACTTAGTTATCTTATACTTATCCATCTATGGATAATTATAATAGAGTAGTTAATAAAGAAAGAAAAAACACTACACGATGTAAATGTTAGTGTATTAGAAGAGCCGAATCTTGCTTTATTATTTAGCTTAAATATGTCAAAGTCTAATATTTTTTTAATAGGTAGAAGTTCTCTACAGCATCGAATACAAATTGTTTTATATTTCTTGATAAATCTCACTTGTTGACAGTTCATTTTCATATTTTCTACTCTTGTTCTTCAAAATTTTATTTTATTTTCAACTTTTCTGATACAAAATCCTTTTTTTCCAATTCCTGGCTTTTATTTCAGCCAATCAGAGCATTTTTTACATAGATACAATGTTACACTTATGTAGTCCAGTGAAAAAAAAATGTGCCACCTACGTGTATAAATAATTTATTCATAAAAGTAAAATTTTTATATAAATCATTTAATACATACCCAAGATTTATAGTGTTAATAGAAACATGAGTAAAAGTTTCTTTTAGTGAAAATCTCCGAAACTTGATAGAATGAATTCTCGTTGACTATCTGCCAAGTTTCAGCTTGATTGGATGGCAGCTAGTGGGTTAGTTATCCTTCCACAGATTTTCCCGCCACAAATAAACAAAATCAAAAGTAGATATAAAGGATAAAGTAAAAAGCAAACGATAGAAACCAGGAGTAACAAAATTTTATGTTAATTTTTTAAGTTAAAGGAATGCAAGTCAGTGGGATCCAGTGTGGTAGGTCAAATAGTTCATTTTAAAAAAATGAATCCATAAATACAAAGTTTTTATGGTATCCTTTATATTCCTTGCCAATTTTTATGTACAATTGCAATTTACTTAAGCTATTTTGATCTGAGATTCAATTTTCATGGTGTTTGATGACCACTGCGAAGAAAATCATCAATTCCGTCTCTTTGACTAATTCTTTTTTTATTTTTTATTATTAATTTTTTTTTGTCCGAAAACATGGTTATTGTTATTGACAACAAGTTATTTTAGTTAGATTTGATAACAAGAGGATTAATTAGTCCTCCACGGATTTATTCCTCACAGACACACAAAATCGAAGTTAATTTAAAAAAGGGTTTAAAAATTAAGCCACTAACAACAAAGATTAACTTACTTTTCTCGAAGAAAAGTATTCCCAAGCATATGACAAAAATGGGTAATGACAGGTGCATTTCCAAAAATCGCTATAGAATAACTTTTTTAAACTATTTTTTGAGTGCCAAACACAAAGCAATTCTTTTTTAAAAGTCCTCCACGCCAGTAAGGCGTTCTTTCTGACTTCTCGTAACGATTGCTTTCATTTTTAAATCAAATAAATAGTATTTATAATTTCAGAATAGAAAAAGAAACGCTAAAAAAATGTGTTCCCACTTTTTGTCGCTTGGATGCATTTATGTATTACAACCTACCCTACTCTTTGGTTAACTTCGGAAGTGTACAGTTTGTAAACCGAATATAAGTCTCAACACTCTCACCACGCGTTCAAAAATTTCTTCTCCTTGTGCTAACTAGTAAACCACACCACAACCATTTAAAAGAGGGCTTCAAGGACAAAGACCCAGAAGGGTAGAGATGTTATCTCATTCAGTGTCCAGTGATATTCCTCCCCACGTCCATCCCTTGTGCGAAATCAGGAGAGAAAGATGACATCCGGTGTATTCCCCCTCCCTTCCCCCTCTTGTGATCGTCTAAAAGTTAGAAGTTCAGAGAGGAAAATTCGCTTTGGTTTCGGCTCCTTATTGTTACAAAATAAAAGTAAACAATTATTATTTTGTAAAAGAGTTTTTACCTAACTCAACTCCAACTCCTATGGTAAAGTGTTGTGGAGATGTCTTCAAAGTCAAGGGGGTGGAGGTTTGATTACTTGTACAGTCTTCTAACGTCCGTTTGAATGGGAAGGGAGAGGGCTATAAAAAGAACCTTGAACCAAAAATAAACTCTTTTTTGGGGGAGGGGAGGGGGAGGGGGGCTTTTTTCGGAAATTAGACGAAGGTCGAAATATACTCGTTAAGTGAACTTATTAAAAAAAAAAATTTAATTTTTTGTGTGCCAATTATAAAAAAAAAAAAAAAAAAAAAAGAAGAAGAAGAAGAAGAATCTGAGGAGGGGGCGCGCGCGCCCCCCGCGCCCCCTGGCTGAATCCGCCATTGTGTGGTGACCATTTTCCCGGAGTATTACGCCGAAATAACAGCGTTATTGCTGAGAATTGTTCCGGTATCTTCGGCGCTAACGCTGATATACGTTATGTGATGGTCATTTTCGTTGAGTGTGCTACCCTGTTGTAAAATCTAAAATTAGCATCGCTGTTACCGAAAGAATGTTGGTATTACCATGAGGAATTGCGCTATCGCCGAGATTTTGTGATGGTAATTTTCGTCGAGTGTTACATCCATACAATAGCGTTATTGTTGATAGTTACTCCGGTATATTAGGTTCTAACTTTGATATTTCAGTTGGCGTAAGAGTTGTTTTTTCGTAGAATGTCGTACTTTGATAACATCCGATATTACCGAAATTTGTTCTAGTATTACCAAGAAAATGTCGATATTACCGAAATTTGTGCAGATATCGTGGACACTCGCCGATACTCACTTTGTTGCGATTTTCATTTCTGCTGATATTTAGATTTTCGCCGGTATTGCAAGCGCTATTGCTTTCGTTACAGTGATGGTCATTTTCGCCGAGGTTTACTCTGATACAATAACGGCTATTACCGAGATTTTCAACACCGTTTTGTAGCCATTCGCCTAGACTTCCGTAAATGCGATAACCGCTATATCCGTGATTAGTGCCTGTTTAAGGATCGATTTCGCCGTTTCATGTGAATCTATACTAAAATTTTTATATCATTTTGTATAAAAATGATATAAAAATATTCTGAAAATTAGTCCTAATTAAAAAAATTCTAAAGAAGCTGTGTTTAAAGTTGTTATTTTAACTGCAATTGTATGTACAATTGTTTGTTGCTTTTTATTTTATTGAACAAGCTGAATGGTAGGAATAAAAATTTAAATATAAAGATTTTAGTACTTAAAATGTTGCTTAAAAATTTAGAAAACTAGGTTTAATTATATTCGGCCTGTTTGTCAATATGGTATAGTTGTTTAACTTGTTGAACATTTTAAGTTTTTGCCGGATTGCATCGCTTTAAAAGGATTTTTTTTTTTTTTTTAAGTTTTACCATGCCTGATGACGGCACAAAGTGTATCCCTACATCTAGGTGCCTCTATTTTGAACCATTTTTCTCACGGACAAACAGAGAAGGTGCAGTGTTATAAACGCACATGGAAAACCATAATTTTTTTAAGTATAGCTTAAAATGTGTTTTACGCATAAAACGTTTGGAGTTTTGTTTTCAGCTTTTTGATTTTTTACCAAACTCATCCCTGGCAGTTTTTGGCATTTCGCTCGTAGGAAGGTTCATCGCTGTCAATTTCAGGCCTTTTCTTTCGTACAATATATGTTGTTTATCTTTTATCAACTACAAAATCTGAAAAGCATATTTCTTGAAAGATATATATCTAGTGAAATTTGAGACCAAATAGCAAAATGCTGATTATTTGAATTTCATGCTCATGCATGCCCAAGTTTAGTAAATATTTAGAACAGTGTTTTAAATTTGTGCTATGAAATAAGATACAACCTATGACACATATTAACGAAAATAACATGTTTTATTTTTGTCATTTTTAAAACTAAAAAGAAAAGTATTGTACTAGCTTTGTTTTTCCTTGAAGTTAGGGGCTTAGTTTGTGAATTGTTTATTTGCCAGGATTGCTTGTGATTTTTGTATTTTTTTATTTAATATTTTCTATTCTTTTTCATGTTCTAAAGATGTTTGTTTAGCGTAAATTTATATATTGATGCAATTATACTTTGACTATTTAGAATTTATTTACTTATTAAATATTGCCATCATTATATATATTTATTTATTTATTTTTAACGTTAACGTCAGCAGAAATGCACATCAGGGAATTTTTAAGAGAATTTTCTGGAAATCAGGGAATTTTGTTTCTCAAATTTCTGTAGCCACTCTGTTCTTCCAAGAAGTTAAGTAATTTTTTTCAGAATGCACATCAGCATCAACTGAAAAACAGGTGAAAATCTTTCGCTTTTATGCCGATTCCGTTTTTCATAATTCCATCAACTCATAATTTCAGGAGGGGATATATCCCCTTATCCCAACCCCTGGCTACACGCCTGGCTAATTCCATCATCTAATCAATACATCTTCATATGCAAGTACATCAGTGTTTCATGACACAAATCTCAAACATTTTACAGTTTCGCAAAAAAGTCGGTTTCCACTTTTTTTTTGCCAAAATTTTGATTAATTGATAATAATGCACATTAAAATATCGAGAAAAAAAAATTCTGTATAATCCTTCTCTAAAATTACAATTTTAACTGCAATTGTATGCAAAAAAAAAATAATTTTTACTTCGGCTTGAAATGAAACTTGGATATTTAAAAAAAATTGTCTGGAAAACCTGGAAATATTCAGAAAATTTTGTTTTACATTTTGAGTGGCAACCCTGTAATAATAATTATATGAATTCTTTGTGGAGTGCATTTCGGTTGAAAGCAGATTTTCCTACTTCAAATTTCAACAAATTATGAATATTTCGATTACAATGATAAATTACTTCTTTTGTGCAGGTTGCCATTTATGGGAAAAGTTTTTGCTCCTCGGCCAAACAGGCCTTCTTCCTTCTGATGAGGAACATCTTAAGGTAATTTCATTTCAAAACTCTTCTTCTTACTTCCTTCTTTGAATAATGTCAACCCATCATTCAGAGTTCAACATCATCAAAATCTTGGTGTTTTTAAACAATGGTAGTGACTGTCAATAAGGAAATATAAAAATACTTGGCATTTCTGAAAACATCAGAAAGTCTGTTTAAAAAAATGCAATACATCAAGGAATTTAATGTATTTTCAATCCCAACTAGTACAACAATTAAAAGAAATACTGTGTTAAATTGTAAAAAAAAACATAGTATTAGTGTTTATAAATTGCAGATTATCATTATTTGAGAGCTTTAACTAAATTGTGTGAGTCAAAACATAATTCAGATGAACTTAATAATAAAAAGGTTTTAGTATGAAGGTAAACCTTAACTTATAGGATTGAACGTTATAAAATGTAAATGAAATTCCTTTCAAAAACATTTTCAATAATCGAATGAAATTGACCCTTAATATGGAAAATTATGTTAATATTTTAAGAGGCTTTCATTTCATTAAAATAAATAAATGTTGTATACTTGTAGTTTTTTTTAAAAAGTATATTTAAAACGGTTTTCTATAAAAACAAATTTATCTAAAAATTTTGACTGAATTTAATTGCTAATTATGCAGTTGTAATCTAGTAAAACCTGGGAGCCCCTCTTAATGCATTGCATAACTCTTAAAGAAACATACCTACCAATTATAGATAAATACTACTTTAATAGCTTTTGTTTAATATCTGTAAAAATACATGTTACTATTCAATATTTAATTTTATTACTTCCATTCTGTAATTTAGAAAAGACATTTTTCAGAGATTGAACAGGAAATTTAAAAAAATTAACATGTATCCCTTTTTTTGTTCTCTTTTTATTTGATTTCCAATTATTATTTTGGAAACATCTGTTATTCTGCTTTTATGTTATCACCATTTAAATGGGCTAATTGAATAAATTATGCTGTTGTGTTGTTTCAGGGTTGTGGTTGTAGATAAGATAACTGACTTCTTGCTTTTTATGGGGAAACTAGTAGTGGTGGCACTCACTGGTGAGAAAGTTTTTGTTCTGAAAGAACTTGAATCAATTTAACTAAAATCATTTTGAATTTCAGCCAATCAGATTTTAAATTTCCATTCAATCAGTCAATGAACATCAAATTGCAGTGTTTTCTTGTTTATTAAAATTATCACAATACTTGTTTTTTAGTGTTCTTATTTCACTAAGTTACCATGAACGATACAACTTTGGCATGTGAAACAACTTTGCCACTTTTTTTTTTTTTTTTTTTTTTTACAAAAAATCATGTTTGATACCTTCTTAAGCTCCTGGGTCGACCAATAGTCTACCTATACAGAAACAACCAAAATACTGGCAGCCTCTATTGATTGGTTCTGAAGCTTAAAAAAGCACCAAACATTATTTTGTTAAAAAAGTGGCAAATTTGTCTCAGTTGTTGGCAACTAATTTAATACTTAATCTACCAAATTAACAAACCATGCAATTTTCAATGCCCACTTTACAACGGAGAAGCGAAAGCTGATTTATTTTGAAATGAAAGAATATTTTATAGCCATTTCTTTTTTCCCTTTGTTCTTTTAAATTTTTTTAGAGTTACGAGATTTGATATACTAGTGTTGACACTAGACCCTATTGAATAGGCTGTAGGAGAGATTCTTCTGCGCAAAAGATATAGTTCCGAACAAATTACAACTTTTATAGTAATATTGATAACCTGTGCTTATAATTTTGTATTAAACTTTAATATATGTTAATAACAAAAAGAAAATAAGTGGATTTAAGTTTAAATTTCAATTAATATTTTACTTTTCTAACCACGGACAGATGCTATAAGAGCTTTGGCCACTCATCATTGTAGCATATTCAATGAGCTCAAGTAAGCTTGTCTCAATGTATAGAGTTGTACATAGATCATAAAAAACAAATACACAGTGTAATGAAAATTCAAAATCTAATTTTTGAAAGTAAGGATTTATTACTTTGACAATTATTGTTTTTCTTTTTAACGTAATAAATTTGTTTAAGTAATTCCAATAAAATTGATTAAAATTATAATTATTCTAAGTAGTAATTCTAATTAAATTAATTAATCCACCATACTGATTCAAACTCATAGTATTTTGGATTAATTTCAATTTTGCTGTATGTATTGTTACTGTGGTGAGGCAAATTTTCTTTTTATCAATTTAAATGGAACTGAAATATTTTCATGTTTGTTTAAAAATAGCTGTAAAGAATAGCCATCTTTGAAAAAGCATTCATTATGAATAGTTTTGTAAAATGTTGCTTTTCTAAGTTATATTTGTGTCATTGTATGTTTCTTTAATAGTAAAAAGAGTTTTTTCTCTTTTATTCTTACTGGAGGTTATATTTTTTAATGGGACATTATTGATAGTTTTGTCACAGTTCTTGCTTGAAATTCATTTAAACTCTTATTTCCTTCAAAGAACTGTAGTATTTATGAGTGAAAAATGTTTCTTAACAAGGTCTTTGTACAAATTGTGTCGCAAACTAATGAACTGTATTATTTTCAGAAATTTTTCAAAAACAATACCAAAAAAAATGAAGGATTTGTTTAATGAGTCTTGGCTTGATGTATTCTTACAAGAGGCTCTGCTGTATCTCATACTTGTATCTTCTACTTTTTAATGCTTTTTATATATTTACAATATCTTACATTATTACTGTATTTTTACAAAAGATTGACTTGTAAAGGTAATTTTTGTTTTTTAGTTGTATTAAAAATAGTTTTTCTCTTACTGCATATTATATACAGAAAATTGATATTACTGATTATTGATACTATGAGAGACGAGTGAAATTCATTATTGATATAAGAAAAAATCTGTAAAGAAACATAATGATCAAAACCAAATCATCTTTGTTGTAAATAGTCTCAATGATGTCTAGGTTTATGTGGACTGCTTTCTGAAAATTCTTTTTTCAGTACCAAACTAGTGGCTAAGAAGCAGAATACTTGCTACTATGCAAGAGGTCCGGGATTTGATTCCCTGAATTGGCACTCTACAATTTCTGATTTAAAAATTAGTAGATACAATTGTTTTTCTGATAGTCTTGTGTAGATTGTCAAGCTTCTTACTGTGAGTTTCCCAGACTTTCTAACATTTAACATAAAAATATAGGGCACTTTGTGCTTGAATAAGTTCCTGTGATGCATTTTTTCTTTTTGGGCTCTGATTACTCTCATCAATCTATATCTTAAATAATAACATTCAGGTGCAATGTAATTTCTGTGTAACTCACATCAAATTCAAAATTTAAATCCTGAAAATGTTGCTTTATAATAATAAAGGCATTTTTTTTTTATGGAGCTGAATATTGACTATTATATGTGACACTTTATTTTGTAAACCCTTGTTCAGAAATGAGTTCTGGCCAACTGAAAGAACTGCTTCTCCATTCAAAAAGTTTACATTCCGAAACAAACTTATCAATTTTTGGAAAATTTATCAAAATTAAAAACAAATTATTGCATTCACCTTACCTAGTAATATGTGTCTGCAAATGTAATGGCAGCATAATGTATTCTTACAAATATTAAGTGTTAAATGTATTGTAGCAATGTGTTGCTATTTTAACAATGATTTTGTAAACTGGATCCGACACAGTTTGAATGCAATATCCCCATATGACGTGGATTGTTAAGACTTTCATTTGGATTTCAGCTGTGATCTCTTTCTACCTTTTCTCTGCTGAACAGAAGATTTACAAAGGAGTTCCACCACTGAACTACAACCTCCTACCGCCCATTGTAAGTTATCATTGCTTTTAAATCAAGAATAAAAGTACATAGTACTGTTTAGTCGACAAATAAAATATCATTATGTTAAGTGTATGAATGTAGCTTACATCTATAGCCAATCATCTATTTTAAGGAGTTTATAGATAAAAATAAACTGATATTAATTTTTGTTGACTAATGCAATTATCATGTCAAGTGTATAAATAGAGAGTAAAGGTAGTAATATATAGTTAACTAGTGCAATGCAAATATGCTGAAGGTATTAGAAGAGAATGTTAGCTTGCGCTAAGGAGAAAAATTGTTATTTCGAATCATTGGAAATATATCATCGGAAAACCAAGGTTTTCTCTAGCCTTTTACTTTTCAAGAGTCGAACCCTGACCTACATCAAGTTGTCTTCCACATGATTTGTGCATGTAATTTTTGTCTGTTTAATACAAATTGTTTATATTGTTGAAACTGTGTCAAACTAAAAGTTAACCATATTTATTTTCACCTTTCATCGCTCTTAGATTAAAGCAAAATAACAATCCTTTGTAACTTTTTTCTTTATTACTTAGAACAATCCCATAAAATTGGTACCATTTTATTATTACCGTTCTTGCTGTTCAAAACATCTGATTATTATATCATAGAAATTTCAAAAGAAAATAACAATTTACTGCTCCAACACACTCATTTTCAGACAGATAGCTCATCAACTATTTTAACAATTTGTCTGAGAAATTACAAATTCGATGAGAAACTAAAATTATTCATAAAATAGATTCTGGGCTCTTTGAATTATTATTTGTTATATTTTGTTCATTATTTAGATATGATTGTAAAAACCTGCTATATGCAAGTGATAAACAATACTCTCAATAATATGTTTAGGGTCAAAAATTTTTGTAATTTCCTAAATAGGAAAATTAAATTACAAAACCAAGGATACCCTATCCTAAATAAGTCTTTTTGTCTGTTTTAAACTAGCCTTATACTTCTCTGAAGTTCAATTAGTTGTGACTTCAAATACTGTTCCAAAACTCTTTGGTTTGTTACTGAAAACAATAAATAAATTCCATTGAGACAAAAAATCACTTTACCCAATTTGCTTCCTTTTTATCATAATACTTGCTTTTTTTTTTTTTTTTTTAATTAAAATTTTGTAGAAACATTTATTTTTAACTTTTATGTATTGTTTACTAAATTGTTTCAATATTTTTAGACCCTTTACATATTTATTTTTTATGAGATAAATGTCTTTCAATTTACTTTTTAATTGTTAAATTTGCATTCTTGCAAATGTAAGAATTTATGAGAAGAAAATTCAACTGTTTTTCTACTGGACTCACTGTTGAAGTTAATTAGCAAGACATTATGTTAAATAAAGTGTGGTTTGATTAGCATTTAAAAGTTATCATACCAAGGGAATCAAAAAATCTTGCCCGTTTGTATTTTCAGATGGTACCATATTTCAGATACTATCTGAAAATTCTCCAAGTAACTAAAAGAGCACATGTTGAAGTTTACTAAAGTAATTTGTGATAAAAAAAAAATTAATTCATACGAGGAGTCACATTTGGGTCATTCCATGTCGAATCAACACAAAAAAGTGACATTTTCAACCCGACCCCTTCAGAATTTAATTAAATTTTGCTCACTTGTTGGGTTTATAGAGAAATGAAAAAATGGCCAATATTAGGTTTGAATATCGTTTGGTTTCTGAAATGCGGAGCTTCAAAAATGGGCCAAATGGTCAAAATTTCGCATTTTTGACTTTATGTATCTGGTTATAATTTTGTCCCTAATTATCATAAAGCATTGATTTTGGTGTCAAAAAAAAGATAAAGACTTGATCTTTCTAATGATGTATTATTTATGGATATTTTTTTAAATTTTCATTTTAAGGTCAAACGATTTGATCTTTGACCTTGAATATCACAAAAAAGGGTATTTTTATTTTTTTCAAAAAAATATATGTTATTCTTACATTAATTCACTACACAAATACGTTAGTTTCATAATAGGACCGCAATGGGATGCCAAAATATAAATTCAAATGTGAACTCCTGTCCTTAATTTAATGCAATAATCGTCTTTGAGTGCGAACTGAAGAATCCCATATTAGCATAACCTAATGCTGTCGAATATACAGGGAATCGAGTGTAAATTGACTAGTTTTCAATAGGAAGGAAATGGTGAAGATTTTCATCTTGGTTCTTTTATTCAGTGGCGTAGCCAGGGGAAAGTATATGGGAATATATCCTCTCCTGAAGTTTTCTGTTAGATATTATAAAGCAAAAATCAAAGGATTATTTTTTAAATGGTAAATTTATTTTAAATGTTTTTAAATTTCTAAACATATGTAAAAAAAAATACCTGTTATATGAATTACTAAGCATACTCTACATTATTAACTAAAAGGATTATAATGATTTGTTGACGTATAATTTCACATCCCCTTCCCAAAAATATCTAGAAATGCCCCTGCTTTTATTTATATTTCTACTTCAACAGGCCGTTAAATGCAGAAACAGATGACTCAATATTATTTTTGGATGCATAAAAAAAACAAGACATTGTGTTCCAAAAATCTGTAATATATTTTGGTGGTCACATAAACATCAGTTCTGTATTTGTTCCTAGTGGTGACTTTTTAGGCAGATGAATATTTTCTAACTTATAATGAAAGATATCTATATCTACTTCACAAGCAACTGGTCTTCACAATGTATGACGGGAAAAAATTAAAATTGGTTTTAAAATATATGAAAATGTAGTTGTTTCTGATTTTTCTGAAAATTACACATTTATTCTTCAAGATTCAATTCAAGGATTCCACTGGAATAATTCGCAAGTGACTATACATCCATTTGTGGTTTATTATAGAAGAGACAGTGACCAAGTCGTAGACAATATTAATTTCGTAGTAATTTCTGACTGTCTCCACCATGACGCAACAGCAGTTCACTTATTCAAAAGGCATTTGATCGAATTCATCAGGAAAAAATTCAATGTGAAACCTAACAAACTTTTGTACTTTTCTGATGGTGCAGCTTCTCACTACAAAAATCGAAATTTTTTTATAAACCTGTGTTTCCATAAAAAAGATTTTGAAATTCAAGCTGAATGGAATTTTTTAGCCACTGCCCATGGTAAAGGAGTTTCAGATGGCATTGGAGGTACCCTAAAAAGGCTAGCCGCTCGTGCCAGTTTGCAGCGCCCATATAAAGATCAGATAATGACTTCTCAACAGTTATTTGAATGGGCAACTGCCAATATTGAAGGAATGCAGTTTGCATATGTAACTTCCTTACAGTATGAAATAGAAAAAAAATTCCTTCAGAAACGATTCTTAACGGCCCGAACTATTCCAGGTACTCAAAAATTTCATGCATTCAGACCCATTTCTATCAACCAACTTCTGTGCAAAATGTATTCTAATTCCATGGTCGAAAAAAAAGTCAAACAAAAAAAATGAATTATAAAATCAATAGTTACATATGCAATGAATTATAAAATCAATAGTTACATATGCAATGAATCAAGTGAAAAAGAGTCACAATAATTAATAGAAGTTACATATGTAAGGAAGTTACTTATGCGTCTGATAAATTAGTTTCAACAATAGTTTAAGGATAATGTATCAATAGAAAAATTCTAAGTATTTCTGTTTTCTAATTTCGAAATATGATTTTTTCCAAATAGTTCGTATGAACAAATGTTTCTGATTGCATGCAGCATTCCTTTTAAATAATTATCTAAAAAGCTCATTATTACCAATTACCTATGTCATGTTTTTTAATTTAACAGCAAACGATGTTTGCATACTTAATGCAATGCTGAAAAATGTAATTTTTTCTATGTATAAGTAAACAATTAGTTTTTGCTCTTAAAGTTAAAAAGTTATAACAAATTAAAGATAAATAATTATAATTTTTAGCTAATAATTAAGGCTAAAGTTTTATTTGCATTACATGTATATAAAGAGATTTTAAAAGAAAAAGCTATTTACATATAAACAGTTTTTGTAGGATTCGAGTGGGACTACAGTTACGATTGAAATTTATAACTTGGCATCCCATCGCGGTCCCAAAATGTGACTAATATATTTGTGTAGAGAATTGATGTAAGAATAAAATATATTTTTTTTTGAAAAAAATAAAAATACCCTTTTTTGAGATATTCAAGGTCAAAGGTCAAATTGTTTGACCTTAAAATGAAAATTTAAAAAAATACACATAAATAATACATCTATAGAAAGATCGAATCTTTTTCTTTCTTTTGAAATCAATATTTTATGATAATTAGGGAAAAAATTATACCCAAATATGTAAAGCAAGAAATACGAAATTTTGCACTTTTGGTCCATTTTTGAAACTCTATATTTTGGAAACCAAACGAGATTCAAACCTAATATTTGAAATTTTTTCTTTTCTCTATGAATCTAATAAGTGAACCAAATTTTATGAAATTCTAAAGGGGTCGGGTTGGGAGCCGTGTTGATTTGAAAATGGAATGACCCATTTGCCCGAATATTCCTTACATTTTTCTTTCCCCCTTAAAGTTATAAACCCAAAAATTTTCCAATTTTCCTCCTGAACCTGCAAAAAAAAACACCAATACTTTTCCCGGGGAGAAAAAAAAAATTGTAATTTTAATTATTGACTAACTATTTTAAATTGCAGTTAAACTCATGTTAGCTTAAATTTTAAAGTTGAAGCAATATACTTTTTGGAGTTCTTAAAATTATCCCTTAAATGTTCCTACATTTTTTGGAATTGTCCCTAAAATTCCTTCCTAAATTTTTTCTGAAAACTCTTTATGACCCCCATCATACATCTTCCATTTTTTTTTCAGAAAACTGGACATTACCAGTATAATGGTTTTTTAATCAGTAATTATTTTTATCCTGTGAAGACTTGTTGCTCCCCCTGTATTTCCTTTTGATGTATTTTATCAAGTAATAATATATGTTGCAGGTGATCAGCATTGGAGCATAATTTATTGAATGTTAGCTTAAATTTTAAAGTCAAAGCAATATTCTTTTTGATGTACTTAAAATTATCCCAAAATGTTCCTAAATTTTTTTGGAACTGTCCTTAAAATTCCTTCCTAAATTTTTTCAGAGAACTCACTATACCCCCCATCATACATCTTCCATTTTTTTCCTTCAGAAAACTCCACATTAATCAGTATAATGGTTTTTTAATCAGTAATTATTTTTATTTTGTGGAGACTTTTTGCTCCCCCTATATTTCTTTCCGATGTATTTTATCAAGTTATAATATACACTGCAGGTGATTGGCATTGGAGCATACCTGATTGCGTCCGCCTTCTTTAGCGTGTATGGAATGGCAGTGGACACACTCTTCTTATGCTTTTGTGAGTATCACTCTATCAACATTTCATTGAAGCACGTGTAAAAGTGATCTTTTAGTAGCTGTCATTCTCAAAAGTTAGTTTGTTACTTCCATTTCATTCTATTATCAAGCATTTGCTTTAATTTAAATTAAATTAGTTTTTTAAATATTAAGCCACTTTGAATGTATCCCAATTAATGCAATACTTGGGAAATAGTCACAGACTTCTTTTTTAATACAGTAAACCGGTCCAAATTTGTTGTTGTTCGAGGTAACCAGATTTTTAAAAGTGCCTGCGTACTTGTATAATAGGGGCAATATGAAACAAAGAAATAGTAATATTAAACACAAAACTGTGCATATTTTGAATAACATGTGTTGCAACAGAAAGCAATTCAATGTTAAAGCAATAGTGCACAAGTAGTAGAGGCTGAAAATGGAGTCTAATTTTAAAGGTTATTTGATTCTCACTTTTCTGTATGTCATATAGGTCGATCTCATGGTTGTTTGGTATGTAAACTTTAAAATCATGCTAAATGGTATTCCTATACAACTGTCCTATTGCCCTATAATCTACATTCTTCTTCAATGAAAGTCCAGTAAATCTATTGTAGACAATAGATGTAGGAATCTAGCATGCTTGCTTTTACCACCTGCATTGAGTGTTAAAGAATTGAGTCTCTTTGGGGGTGACATTGTATAAGAATTGGGATGGTGGATTGCATAGGTCAAATCGAAATTCCTCATCTAATTAGTTTTCAAAGATAAATTGCTTGCATATATTTCAGTCTTATATAGAACTCACTTTTTTTTTCTTTTTTTTTTTTTTTCATTTAGGAGATAAAAATTATCTGTATATTAACAATAATTCAGTGTGAAATTGCTTTTTATTTTCACTAAGGTTTACAAAATATAACTTGCAAAATATATTCCTTAAAAAGAATTTACAAGTTTATTTTGTAAAAAAAAAAGTCAATCTTCCACATCACAAAATACGTGCAGTAAAATGTATTTCTTATTTGTGGCGGCATAACATTTCACCTCTATCGGCGTTAGATGATCTGATGAGGTTTCATGCATTGTGTAGCAACAGCGGAATAACTTTTCCTTGCGAGCAGTTTTATTCCATGAATATTTTTTTAGCATGTTGTATCTTTGGGGTTTATTTACTTAATTAAAGTCTAATAAATTTATGTGAAACTAAAATGGAGTCAGATTACTAAACCAAAGATCACTACATCGCTAAAGTGGTGACTACGGACTTTGAACTGTCATGAGAAACCTTATTGCAAACACCAACTGGACTGGAAAGTTTCGTGAATTATGATTAAGAAGCACAAGCACCAGTGAGAAAATAAAGTGGCCTAAATGGTATATTTTTTAAGATTGTGGCAATTCGATTGTTTAGAATTTGGATATTGCATGTCAATGCACTATATTCGAAGAATTGATAAAGAACTTTATAACTTGGTGAATGATGAATTAGGTCCTGTCGGTGGCCATTTTTGTACGTTGTTTTGTAAGAAATTTTCATGTGTTTGTGTATAAATATATCACATGAGAGAGACCAAAGTATGCTTTCGTTACTTGTCTCAGTGGAGATGGCTAGAGTTACATTTCGTCCGCCCCCATTTTGAGAAAATAACCCAGAGTTATGGTTTGGCCAACTCGAGTCACAGTTTCCCATTTCTGGTATCATGGCAGATGCCACTAAATTTCATTCTGTTGTTACAGCCTTGAATGCAAGTGTGCTTTCTTGTGCAACCGATTTAGTTAGCACACCCCGCACTGAAAACATGTACATAACTTTAAAATCGCGAATTTTAAGCAATTTTGTGCAATCTGATATTTTCGCCTCAACCAACTTTTGCAAGAGTTAACCCTTGGCGATAAAAAGCCTTCGCGGCTACTTCTCGAGATGCGGAATTTGGCCAATGGGAAAATTACTGACGAAGTCTTGAAATCTTTGTGGCTTCAACGCCTCCCTGTTTCTATGAAACAGATATTATCTGTAAGCAGTGAAACTTTAGATGGGCTGTCAAAGATAGCCAACGAGGTCAATGAAATGTCAGGTTGCACACTTGTGGTTTCTAGTGTATCATCAGGACATGAAAAGACAGAAATTCAAATTCTACGGCACTTCGTGCTGATATGAAAAGTTTGTTAAATGGCTCTAAACAGCGCTTTCGAAGTCGTAATAAAAATAGAGAGGAGTCAGGCAATAGTCGTTCAGAATCTGGTATTTTATGCTGGTACCACAAACATTTCGGAAATAAAGCACGTGATTGCATTAAACCATGTGAATTTACAGAAAACAATTAAGCGCGTCTGTTTTACATGATTCCCACGGTTATTGAAAGTGCTTAATGTTTTTTAACTCATTTTCAAGGCCTTGAAAGTACTTGAAAATGCTCAGAGGTGCTTAAAAGTCCTTGAAAATGCTTAGAGGTCCTTAAAAGTCCTTAATTTTTGCTGATATTCTGGGCCCAACTGCATAATTTATTAAAATACAACCCAGACTTGCTATCCCGGTGTTACCGCCACTTATCCGCACCGTATCGAAATTCTCTGACATGTATTTGTATTACTCATGCACCAACTTTTTGGTAGAATATACTTTATTAAAAATTTATATTTAGATATGATGCCTGAAAACAAATTTTCAAACGTCCTTAAAAACATTATTTAGGTCCTTAAAAGTCATTGAAAAGGCATTGATTTTCATTCTGTGATTTGAGTGAGAACCCTGTTTTTACGGCGGCAAATTGCAGCTTACTTTCCAGTTGTTTGTTATTGACAAAAATTCTGGCTTTCGTTTTTGGTCAATTGTGGTGCTGCTAATGACAGTAAAATTCGCACTTATGGTACTAAGATGCATATTTAGATATCGGGTTGCGTCGAGTATTTACGTGGGTATTTTGGATTGCTGATGTTTTGCATCCGATTTTAGGCGCAGATTTTTTTGGAGCATTTTGATCTTGTGGTAGACGTTAAAAATTAAAAGTTTGTTGATGGCTTAACTAAGCTTAATACCAAAGCCACAATTTGTCCTGGTCCCACGTTAGGATTAACTCATTTCAGAGGTAGACATTAAAAATTAAAAGTTTGTTGATGGCTTAACTAAGCTTAATGCCAAAGCCACAATTTGTCCTGGTCCCACGTTAGGATTAACTCTCATTTCAGAGGCATCCCAGTACCATAAAATTCTGACTAAATATCCTCAACTTGTTAACTCAAATTTGAGTAATGAGAGAATGACTCATTCTGTTACTCATTGTATTGAGACAAAAGGTTCGTCTGTATATTTTAAAGCTAGGCACCTATCGCCAGAAAAACTTAAAATCGTCAAAAATAATTTGAAGAACTCCTACAAAAAGGGATAATTCGACCTTCTAGTAGTCCTTACGCAAGCCCAATACCAAAGAAAAATAATACTTGATGAATTGTGAGTGATTTTTGGCGGTTAAATTTTCAAACTATCCCGAATCAATATCCTCTTCTTCACATTCAAGATTTTTTTCATGGACTTGCAGGGAAAAATATTTTTTCAAAGGTTGACCTCGTAAAGGCCTATCATCAGATTTCCATAGAACCTAAAGACATTCCAAAAACTGCAGTCATTTCCCCGGTGGGTCTTTTTTAATATGAAAATCTGTGATTCGGCTTATGTAACTCTGGGCAAACTTTTCAGAGGTTTAGGGATGAAGTCTTATGCCGTCTTGAGTGTTGTTATGTCTACCTTGATGATATTCTTATTGCCTCAAGTGATCCCAAAGCTCACGAGTCTGACCTTAACAGAGTTTTTGAAAGATTAAGTGAGTTTGGCATAGTAATAAACTTGGAGAAATGCGAGTTTGGTAAAAGTGAAATTGAATTTCTGGATTTTCATGTCACTGGTAAAGGAATTTCTCCTCCTTTAGTAAGTTAAAAGAATACAATCTTCCTAGAACGGTTGATGAACTTCGTAGTTTTTTGACAATGCTAAAATTTTATCACAGGTTCCTTAAAAACACTGCTGGTGTTCAAGCGTGTTTGTATGAGCTTACAAAAGGCAAAGCCAAAGAAGACAAGACCCCCAATTGTCTGGAACGAGGTTAATGAGAAAGCATTAAATGAGTGTAAAGACATGCTAACTAATGCTACACTTTTAGTGCATCCTCTTCCGAATGCAGAGTTGACTCTTGTTACTGATGCTTCTGAAATAGCAATTGGTGCCGCATTGCATCAATCTGTAGGTGACAATGTGGAAACTTTAGGATTTTTTTCGCGTAAATTGGTACCAGCTGAGTGCAAATATAGCACTTACGATCGAGAATTGTTGGCGATGTATTCTGTGATTCATCATTTTAGACATGGTAGAGGAACGCGAATTTAAAGTTCTAACTGATCATAAATCTTTAATAGATGCATTTCATCAAAAAAAAAAAAAAAAAGAGAGATGTTCTCCAAGACAACAGAGACATCTGAAATTTATAAATCAGTTTACCACGGATCTCAGTCACATTTCTGGCTACAAGAATCCAGTTGCTGACGCATTTTCTCGTATATCTACAGTTCAGGACCCTTAGACTACGACGAAATGGCTGTTGCTCAGGATTCTGATGAGGAGATGCGAACTTTGATTGGCACCTGTTCTAGTCTTGAGTTGAAGCCTTTGACATTCCCCTTATCAAGCCAAAGTATTTTTTGTGATGTATCCGATGGTAAAGTGAGGCCTGATGTGCCAGTTTGATTTTGTCGCAGGGTGTTTGATATTTGTCATGGACTTTCTCACCCTGGCATTAAGGCTATGACTGATTTAATTTGTAAGCATTTTGTTTGGCGAGATTTGACTAAAGACTGACAAAATTGGTTTAGGAATTGCATACCTTGCCAAAAATCAAAAGTGCAACACCACAATAAATCAGTGCTCCAGTCGTTTTCTTTACCTAATGCCAGATTTTCACATGTCCACATTGACATTGTGGGACCGTTGCCTCCATTGAGAGACGGTTGTTACATTTTGACTTGTGTAGATAGGTACAGCAGATGGCTTAAAGCCATTCCAATAAATGATCAGACAGCTGAGACGGTTGCACAGGCTTTTTATGCTAATTGAATTTGAAAGCATCCTTTTTGCTTCTCTTACTAAGTTCTTAAGAGTACATCTGATCAGAACCACTGCCCAAGGCCAAACTGGATTGTAACGAGCGCTAAGGCACTCTCCAGGCCGTGACAATTTTCAAAAGTCTATGGGTGCAAAAGAAACAAGTTGTTAGTTCCATTTTCTCCCACAAAACAAGGGGGCGCTGCAATCCAACCAGATTTGAAACTGCAATATAGTGATATTAACACACTTGCCGTAAATCAATCGGGCTGAAATTTTCATATTTGTATGAAATATGAATAATAAATTGTCGCGAGTGAACTGTGTATAAATTTATTTCATTCGTTAATATTATCGTTTGGCAATATTCGCCGTGTTCTTTTTGCATTTTAAAAATAAAGTAATTTTGTTCTCTTTGTAACGTATTGGTTTTCGTATTTGAACAAGCAAAGAAAACACATGCTACTGTTTTGGTTGGAATGCAGCGCCACTTGTCCACTGCGGCTGTTTCCACTCTTTACTATTAGTTGTCACGGCCTGGTTCAATCCAGTTCGGCCTTGCACTGCCACCCATTGAGTAATGGCACCATAGAGCTTATGCACTGCCAGCTTTAGGCAGCCATCAAGTGCCCCAATACAGAAAGGTGGTGTGACATCCTCATGACTGTCCTCTTGGTGATGCGTTGCAGTCTCAAATCTCAAAGACGACATCCAGGCAACTGCTGTGGAAATGGTGTATGGAACTACTTTGCGACTTCCTGGTGAATTTTTTAGGAATTCCTCAGGGCCAGAAGACATCTCGCAAGCTGAGTTTGTGAGAAGGTTACGTGCAGAGATGAGAGAGGTATGTCCTGTCCCATTCTCAAATCACTCTAAGCAAGGTGCCTTCATTCACGGAGATCTCCACCAAACGTCCCATATGTTTGTAAGAACTGACGCAGTAAGACAAACCCCAGGGTTCCCACGGTCCTGGAAAGTCCTTGAATTTTTTTTGATGAAATTTGGTCCTTGAAAGTCCTTGAAAAAAGGATAAGGTCCTTGAAAGTCCTTGAATTTTTAAGTGATCAATGGCAGTGGTGTAGTGTAAAATAAAAAAGTGTGGGAATGCTATGTTGCGTCGTTACAAATGTATATATTTTTTTCTCTCTGTGTGTGTGGGATAGGGGGAGTGAAAATGACAACTTTAAATAGTTTTGTTATTATTACTATAATAATACCCCTTATTGCCGCCACTGTATGATTTTTTTTTTTTTTTTAAGAACTGCTGCTACATTTTTGGAATAAATTCTGCATTAACTGTAAATGTAAAACTTTCCCATTCTCAAACCGAAAAGCGATTTAATTTTGCATTTTAAAGTAGTACATCTGAATTGCTTTCATACTTATTCGCAGCCCAATTTCGATGTATTATACCCATTTGCAAAACCATTAGCACTTTTATATTAAGGAAAATCAAATATACAGGACCGGCCTTGGAGTAAAATGCTATGTGTGCAAGAATGAGTTTTGGCGCCCCTTACAATGAAAATGGGTATAGAAAACACTTTAAAAATGGTAAGGGATGGTATGGATGCAAACTATTAAAATCGTAGCGTTTTCTGCACTAAATAACATTATTTTAAGTCAGCTTTTATTAATGAACCCACGGACTCAATTTTTTTTTATAAAATATAAAAATTTTAATAAAATTATTTTCGTAAGTGTTGAATAAAATATGTGTTATTAAAATTACTAATTTTTGCTACGTATTACTTTTTTTAGTAGTCCTCCGCTCTTAGTGCAAGCCTTGGAACCCCTTTTCAACTTTGGGTTGTGAAAGGCTGCAATTTGGCTAATGTAGCATTATCAGTACTGCCAAGTTAAAGTGAAACAAAGTTAACAACTGTTCAGTTCTGTCACAACAACGTAGCGGAGCGCTTGAAGCCAGTCTCTTAAATGTACATTCAAGCAACATTTTATGTGTTGAACTAAACATATTCAAATTCACAAACATTCAAATGCGAAGTTAATATAAAGGATTTAAAAGTCAATACTATTTTGAACATATTTTTTCATGTTCAAACAAGTTATGTTTGATTTTTCCAATAACTGGGAATAAAATAAATATTTCCTTATATCTGACAAAATATAAATGCATAATTCCGTGATCTCAAAACACCTTAAAAGCTAATACAAAATATCAACATTCTGCTCTTACCTATCTGGATATTTAGCACTAACCAGTTTTTTCCGTCAGAACCGCAGGTTTGCTTAACTTTTTTAGATTATGAAAAAAAACCATCTTTTATTGTCATTTGTTTTTTCCTCTTGAACGAATTCATTTCTTAGGTACGTTGAATGGTTTACAAATAATTTATTAAATCCGTCCGTGATATAAAAATTAAAAAAAAAAAAATTAGAGGAGGTGAAATATTCTTCAAGGAAAGGGCGCAAAGAACTGAATGTGCTAGGTCACAGTTTTGTTCTTTAAAAATGTAGATAATTGGCATGAATTTGTGTATGGAAGTTTTAGATTGTATATACGACGAACCATACAAATTTGACGTCTGGAATTCCTCCACAAATACAGATTATTCGTTGAAGAGGATAATTGCTATTGAATGAATCATAGCTAGATGTAAACATATATGTCAGTTCATTTTTAATCAAGGAGAAATGGCCATGTGTGAGTTGCCGCGCCTCTTTCAAGTGTTTTACAAAAACTAGAATTTGCCTGCTCAGCTCTGAAGTTGTGGATCCCATAAGAAAGCAAGTTCCCACGAAATGACTTTTTTGTTTGCTTACTTGGCTTTGAGTTCAGTATCACGTAAAAAGAAAAAAAATTTTTAGATGAGGGAACGTTATTCCGCTTTCTATAAATGTAAAAGATCGCCGTTTCCTCGTGTTTCCACTCCACTACATCCTTGACCTCCGATAATCTCCGTTTTGTAATTTTACATCTGATGTAGTATTTAAAATTATAGTCCTTAAATTTTTCTAAAAAGGTCCTTGAATTTTCTTAAAAAGGTCCTTGAAAGTCCTTGAATTTTTTTCTTCAATAAGAGTGGGAACCCTGAAACCCTTGAGCAGCCCGACAAGGGACCATGGAGAGTCGTTTCTCGAGCTGACAAGTTCTTTGTGTTAGAGGTTAACGGGCATCATAACACGGTGTTGATTGATCGCTTGAAGCCTGCTTTTATGGAGAACGACGAGCTCCAGAAAGATCCAGTATCCTCAATGACTCAAGTTCTCTCAGCAACTCTAGTTCTCTCATCAACTCCAGCTCCCTCAACGACTTCGGACAATTCCTTGTCAAGTCCCTCAATGAATGCTCTGACGGAAGTAACTGTTACCAAGTCCAATAGAAGGGTGCGGTTCGCCAAACGCTACGAATATTAACTTGGATCGTCCCTTAGATTGATAGGGGTCCCCTGTGGCGGCGCGAACTATTGGTATAAAATTTCAACTCTATCGGCGTTAGACGATCTGACGAGGTCTGTTGCGTTGCAACAACAGAATAACTTTTCCTTGCGAGCAGTTTTATTAATAGTTTTATTCCATGAATATTTTATTCTTATTGGAGTTTAGTTTATTTACTTAATTAAAATCTAATAAATTTATGTGAAACTAAAATGGAGTCAGATTACTAAAGCAAGGATCACGACATCGCTAAATATTCAAAATCATTACAAAGAATTTCATTGGCATGTGTTAACATACTGCATCTCAATTCCAATGCAATGGTGATTGCTATTCAACATCAATTATCACCTTATATTTTCTTTTGCAGTGGAGGACTGTGAGCGCAATGATGGTTCATCTGAGCGTCCATACTTCATGTCAAAAGAACTTATGAAGATTCTACATAAGAAGAATAAATTCCGAGAGCTCGCGCCTCCCTCCTCCAGCAGTCAGTAAAAGATTATTCAGGTGAACTTCTGCAGAGTTACTTTCCCTCATTCTATCTGAAAGCCTTAATTTTGTGTTTAGTACTTCATCCCATGACTTTAAAGAAGTATTTCTATCTCATTCCTGCTTCCAATGGAACATATTTGAAATACAGAGATAGAAAATTATTGAAATTTCCTTTTAAAGTTACACTTCTTAAACAATTGATACTGCAATATTTTCATAGAAGTGGACATAAAAACATGTCACGAGGAAAAATAGTTTTGATTGTATTATAGGAATCTATATTCAGTGTTATTTAAGAAAACTGCAGTTGCTGTAAAATTACTGATTTTTCATATTTCCTCTTATTTGTGGATCGCCCTGTGTGTGAATATTGTACTTCACATGTTGCTTATCTAGTTCCTCCGATACATATTTTAGGACTTGACTCGTCTTTATCATGCAATATTTTATTGTTCCTTAAAGAGGATACCTGGATGCAGTTATTTTCTAATTTTTTATATGTATTTATTATTAATATTTTTATTTTTATTCTTACTTTGCCTGTAAAATATACTCTTGTCAAAATTAAATGTCTTTCAACCAATGTGCTTAGATATTTCATGTGAACTTCTGAATTTGGCTGTGTGGATTTATGTATGACCTACTCCTTACTTATACTCTAACTTATTTAAATTTTGCTGTTCCAAACACTGCTCCTAAATCTGATTCATTTTATATGTCAGACCGCCAAAGCATATTACTTGTCTTCTTCAACAAGCTTAGTATGAGAGAAGTTTGTCTTCCATATTTTCTAAAGTAAAATATATATGCCTAATAGTAAGATTTTGATATATTAATCAAAACAATCTTTACTGTATCAGCTTTAAGTTACATATGAACAAGATAGGTTTAAAATCATACCACTTCACACAAAAAATTGCATAACTTTAAAAATGATTTCTTCTATAGTTGATCGTCTTTTAACTTATGCTACACTAATTACATCGCCACTTTGTCATTGTCAACTCTAATGAAGTGCCTTATCATTAGATTAAAGCTATTCATTGCACCGATGCCCAATACTTCATTTTGATTCAAGAGTTCTTTAATTTTACTTTTTGCAAATGAGATTTTAGCATATGCTTACTTTTTTATACATTTGCCAATATTTTTACAACACATTACAAAAAAAATATGCAAATCATTTCTGTTCTTCAACAAAAAATAGAATACATCTCATAGAAAACTTTCTAAATAGAATCATTTATGTGTAAATATTTCTTTCTTTTTAAAGTGTATCTACACCACTAAATGTGTCACTGTCACTTTTAGTTTCTACTTTTAAAATCTTGCTGCCCAATTACTCTTTTTCTCATGTAGTTTAGTTTCCTGCTTTGAAAGACACATGGATTGCCATTAAGTATCTGTTTCTGTATTATGACTTACAAAGTCTAAACCTGAAAAGAAAGTCAACTTTTATAATATTAGTAACGTTTAGATTGTTCTAAAGCAGCATTATAATCAGAATTTTCATTGACAAGAATGTCCTCCAAAAGTGACTTAGGACTTAGTAATAAGAAGTATAGTATAATGTTTAAAAACAATTTATCAAAAGAAACATTTCGATATTAACTTGTTTGATATCTTAAATTAAAGTATAATTCATTTGTTTAAACCAAAGACAGTTTAGTAGATAATATTTGACCCTCAATTATAAAAGACATTTCATATTTGCTTGATTATGGGTTTTGTATATTTAACTATTAGCTTTAAGACCATGTTTTTGTATATATGCAAGAGATTATTTTAATTGCTGTCCTATGCAGTATTATTTTTAAATGAGCTTACACATTTTGACACTTTACAACTTTTTGTCTTGAAGTGTTTGGGCAATATTATACCAAAAGTTGAAAAGAAATAAATGTATTTATATTTTATACATACTATTAAGAATTTTATTGGTGACCTCATTTATCTGTCTTGTTTGAGTTGCAATATTTTGTATTGTATATTTAAATGTTTATTGATACATGTATTCAATGTTTAACTACTTGAATTAAAAAATTGTACTTCGAAAATTCTTTTTGCCATGTTATGCAATTCTCTTTTTATTTACAAAAAAACTCTTGCAATCTGATTTCATATGTTTAAAAGTCCTTAAAAATTACAACTTTTTAAAACAAAACAATTGGAACCTCATGTACTTAAAAATACCATTACATTGTTCGGCAAATACTAAAATAATTTTATCATAATGTTAGCAGCATTATTTTTAACAAATAGTGTCTGTGATTTTGTGTCTAAATTTTGAAAAATGTTTATCCCTTTTGTCACTTTTAAACATTGAGACTTGGTGCTAAAGATTTGTTGTAAAATTTCATTTTTGGTTTATTTACTTGAAATCGAGATGCACATTTTAAATAAATGAGCTTCAAACATTATAATTGAATGATATTATCAGAAATAGAATTAAAAAGTAGTAGTGATTATGAGGAGGATATAATTTCTAAATTTTTAGCAAGCTCTGTTAGTAAACAATGGTTTGATAACATCTCGAAACTTCTTATGTGGTGGGAGAATAATTTTTGTTTCCGAACCGCGAGTACAGCTTCAAGCAAGCTTTTCATAACCAATGTCCTTTTTTTCCTTTCGTATTAAATTCTACATTTTGTCAATTACATCATTGTAAAGCATTTTCTGAGTGATGGTATCACAACTGTGTTCTAGAATTTATTACTCGATTTAATTTATAGTACAAGAAATCTTGATAAAACATTGTTTAATTATAGTTTTACTTACACTCACTTGAATCTGATGTAAAACGAAGTTGGAACAGAAATTTCCATATTGAAATACCAGTCCCACTAAATAAATAAGAAAATAACACATCTTCCCCACTCTTTAAAAAAAAGGTTCCTTCCTAACTTTTATAATGACCCTTTTACTACAAAACATTGAGCCAATTTTTAAATTGTGCTTTTTTCCCCCCATTAAGTTTCAAACTTAAAATTGCAGGTATTTAATATAACCCATAACAAATCTTTTCGAAATTTAATATTTGTATTTTCAGGTTAAGGATTATAAATTATCAGTGAACATATTAAGTAACAAGATGCACTAGGTGTTCTGTGTCACATTTGAAAGGGTTGATTGTCAATTGGAAACCCATTAGCTTTTCAACATTGTGATCCTTTTGCTTACAAAATATATAATTTTTGTGATGACGCTTTGTATTGAGAGTGGCATTTGCAACCATTGCTTCGGTTACTGCAACAATGTTTTGAGCTCCAGATCTTCCAGAAAGAATCATTGAAGAATTCTCATTTAGAGTAAGGCCTGTAAGCCCACCTTGGATTTTAAATCTTATGTCCTGGTGCTCCAGCGCTTTGAGTCCTAGAGTACGAAATGGTATTTTGATTCTACTTACAGCCCACCTTCATTGCTGTAATTCTCGCCATACAGTTGCATGCCCTTTATTAAGTTTTTCCATATCCATCAATTACAGTGAAATCATTCTAGCATAGTGTTGTCGATTATAGGCACGCAAAAAAATTATGAAGTCCTGTGTAGCAGCTAAGTGTAAATCCCAATCTGCAGCTAGCTAACTAAACAAAGAGTAGAATATGGACTTAACCATTTGCATGTACGTGTATGCAACTTGTTGAAAAACTGGTTTAATTTTGACAATTGCTGTTAAAAATACAGATTTGATCTTTAATAATATTGCCTATAAAATCAAAGTTTTTAATATAAATCCTTCATATGCATTGCCAATATTTTTATTCATTAACACACCTCCGATTCTGTAAACAGCGTGTGCTTGGTGTTTGCATCTAATTTTAAATATTAAAAACATTTCTATCAGCAAAATGTGCAGCAAACCAAGTTTCAAAATTTATTAAAAATGAACTTTGCACTCACATCCACATATCTTTTATTTATTCTGATTAAAAAAATTTGGCAACAGGAAAGAGTTTTGTCAATGGTCGATTAAATGCTATTAAAGTTGGTTAGTTAATATTCCGTAAAAGCGACCTTTTAATGACACAGTACCAAAATTCGATAGAATGCATTATCATCGAATCCATCTACAAAGTTTCAGCCCGATTGGATGACGGCAAGTAGGTTAATTAGGCAGATTTACCTCATATAAAATATACCCACAAACAAAATCTAAGTTAATACAAAGGATTTAAAAATATCTGGATATCCCGATATAATCCGGATCACAAACATCTCTGAAATGTAGATATTCTGTGTATACAGTCGGAATGCTGAAAAAGTGATTATTTTGAAAAAAGTTATGTCTGCATGCCAAGCTATCAACCAAATAAAATTACAAGTATCAGTCCTTTAACTTCGACGATGTGAACATTTTACTACATATTTAACTTAACACATTCGCTGCCACCAAAATTTATATATCCATCCTCAGAAACAGAATTTAAAAAAAGTGTTTTAATGATTAAAAACGTTCCTTATATTTTAATAGTAAAACCAGAAAAAAGGAAAAACCTTTTATTTCCTAAAAATATAAAAATAATGCTTCACTAACGTGTCTCAAAAACCTCATCGTTCAACCTCCAAATCCGAACTAAAAATAAAGCAGTTTACTTATCATACTCGATCGTCGTCCCAGAGCGTCGCAGGCATGGGAGGTAGCGCCATGCTGACGCGCCAGCGGCAGCGAACGTGTTAAATCTGCTACCTAATACGTTGCAATAAAATTTCTATTGATGACCCAATATTATTAACTTTCACCCTAGGCCTAAAAACATTTTAATAAGGCCCTGCGAATCAGCAAGTATTAATATGTGAAGTTTTTTTTTTTTTAATGTTAGCTTTAAACAACTTTAGACATTATGCAAAGGAGTCTTTTGTTTTGTTCATGTCCTCAGCAAATCATGGAGGCTCTTTCCTTAATAATTTGATCTTACTTACAGCATCCAATCACTGTTTTGGCATTTCCCAGCAGCTAAATTAATACCTAGAATATTAATCATTTTATAAGAATTACTAAAAATGCCTATTGGAAGTAATAATTTAACACTTTTCCCTTTTAATAACAATTCTCATTAATAAATGAAAAAATTGCATTAATGCAAAAAATCATCCCTAATAACCATATTGGAAGACATATTACTTACTCTATATCCACCACGTTTCGACAGAAATCAAAATGTCAAAGATAAATAGTGTTAAAAGTTTACTATTAATCGAGTATAATTTTGCATGCCCCCTATTCAAAATCAATTCACCCAAAATATTCAAAAGGGCCGTTCTACCATCACATGCAGAACAGTCAGATTACGTTATAAACCATGTTTGCTTATAAATCTTTTTCATAAGAGCGAAGTTTTAGAATTTTGTTATGATCTGACGATAGCACTTGGGTAGAGTAATTTTACAAGCACAAGAATTTTTTCAGAAACTTTTTAAATCCTAAGTTCTTGAATTAAACTTAACTGTCACGTTCAGGATACACCATGTCGTGTTTCTGTAGAATGGCCCAAAAACAAATTCAAACCACAAGCCAAATCTTTCTAAACTCAAAGTAATTAACAAGCATTTTTTTAGCAATCTACATTTATTAAATTTCAATGGTTCCAGAGATTACCTTACTCGCAAATCAATCTTTTCAAGCTGATGCCAAGTTGGATGGGGTTATTAAGTCATTAATGTCCAGTGCCAATCCCAGTCTCGTCTCTCGAAATGATTCCGAAACATAACTCAAGTCAAAATTGGGATTGATTTAAGACCTAGGGGAATGAGAAGCAACAACAATATGTATATAGGATATAAGTGTTGTAAAGGTTTTGCAACAGTCACTATTTCATTGCAGGACCCTAGTTAAAGAAAATGGAAACATTGCCAAAGCAATAGACAAATGTCTTTTAATGATTTCTTATCAATAAATTACAGCAAGAAATGATGGGGTGTAATTATTATACTCTAATTACAAAAATATAGAATATCATATAAAAAGGTATTGAAAATGGGTTTTAAGTACCTTCAAATAAACACAAGTGGTAATATTTGAAGAATTTTACAAATTGTAGTTTACAGTATCATTTACAGAAAATGGCCATGAAATAAGACCAAACAAAAGGTAAAATGTTCTACATATATATCTGTACCATAAAATACGAATAAAGTATTTACTTTCTGGGCAAATCGCAAGTTACTAAGAAATTTCCAAATCGATACTATTGTTATTCACATATTTAGGGACACAGAAATAAAACAAGCAGAATTTATCTTTAAAATAATTAAGTATGTAATATTATTCCTGTAACTTTTTATTTAAAACTGTTAGAAGACTAGTAAAAAAAATTAAGTCTGTCATCTAAATGAAATATTAACATTTTTCTAATACAAAAGACAAGCAAATAATTGACATTTTTACTAAAACCCAAATATAAGATACAGACATAAATGATAAAAGTGCAGAACATACTAAAGTAAATCAGTAAAAAACACTTAAGATTAATGAATCAGCACACACCATTGAAGTCTAATACATAAATAACAATTTATGTCGGAATAGTGATGTTGATACAACTTGAAAACATCTTTTGTGAATTTACTTCAAAACTGGCCTAAGCAAGCACTTTTCAAAAATCATTTTATTCACTGGCTTATATTTGTAAAGCTTTTAAAATACCTTACATAATGGCATAGCTCAAAAAAAGTGAACTGCAACACAAAATACTTTATTTTTAAAACCACGCTATACATTTTTTTCTATTATAAAACGGGTTATTATGTTTAAAGTGCATGTTATACAAAGATGAACATTGCAATAACAAATATTCAGTCTACAGAAAGTAACCAGATACAAAAGTAGAAAAAAAACAAGATTCCGTTTATTAAAAACTAATTTCTTCCCAAGAAAGCACATAAACACTTGTGACAAAAACTTAATTGCCAGCAATCTTGTACAATATTCCTCAAACAATTTTTTCATTTCATGCGAGTTCGAGCAAATACTGAAGTACATTTTCACATTCAATTCATTTCCAGCCAGATTACAGTTGTGTAAAAAGAAATAAAATGCTTTGCAGAAACAGATCCTTTTTCCAATGAACACTAAAATTTTTAAATATCACAATTAAATCATATACGAAAGCTCTCAAATTTTCCGTCAATGTGACGAAGTCTTAAATATATGTCTGTACCAATCCCCTGCATAGTTTCCATTGTGAGGGATCCACCTAGATATTCAGCATAAGCACGGGAAGTTGGCAAGCCAAACCCAAAACTGTGAAAGAAAAGAAAACAGAATTTTTGAAACTTATGACTAAAAAAAAAGGAGAATAATTCAAATAATTTATTTGCACCAAATATGGAACAATTGATTGCTTGAATAGATTTTTTTTCCCTTTTTTTTTTTTAAAGCATTTTTTCGTAAAATCAGACATGCTAACTTTAAATAAAAAAAATGTTATGTATATAAAGAAAAACCATGTTAGCTGTGTTCACAAAACATGTTATTTACTGCTTTAAATTATTGTGTATAAGCTTGCAAAGACATTGATACTTTAATCTTTGGATGTAATATAACTTAAGCTGGCTGCTCAAAGTGCAAGTTCTCATTGACTGAATCTTGCTTACATATGTTTACCTGTGACATACCATTCATTTTCCTAGGATTTGCAGGTTTTTCTTTAAAAAAATCGGCATTAAAGCAAAATTAAAAAAAGAAATTACGTAAAAAAGGAAGATTTTGTGGTGTGCATTTCCTTTTTAGCTGCCTAAATCGAATACAAAAATTTAATAATACAAAAGAGGGAAACAACTTTTCAATACTTTAAATTTGAATGTCTTTTTCTAAAAAAAATAGTTTGCGTTAATGGCTAAATACAAAATATAGTAGATATACAGACAAAAATTAATCCAACAAGTGCATAGTAAGTTCAGGTTTGGTTTAGCAGTTTTTACTTTAAGTTTACAGGATGAAAATTACTCAAGCAATAAATTTAAATAAAGTTATAAGAGAAATTAAATAATTTTTCAGTTCATAGTGGGCCTTGAAAGTATAGAATTTCATCAAAGTTGAAAATATCTCGGTAATTCAGTCTACAATCTCTGAATATTTAGCTCCTTTAAAAATAAAATTTTGTTTACACAAAATTGATTTTTTTTTTTTTTTTTTTTTTAAATAAATACAACTTACTATAATTTATATTCAAATAATTATTTCCAATTTACAAAAGTGTCACAGACAATATTTAGCCTTTAAAAAGTTTTAGTAATGCTTTAGTATTACCACTTGACACAGAGTTCTGTCTTGACAAAAATTAAATCAAGATATTTTGAGATTTCACTTAGCATTTAATGAAATATAAAATAAAAATATTGAGCAATAAAATATTCTGAAAATATTTTAAGAAAAAATACACTGAATTAATACATAACCCTAGTAACAGCAAAAGAGAAGAAACAAAACACAAAATTTAATAATTCAATGACAAAGAAGTAAAGCTTTGCTATGTAATATACAATGTGTACAAAATTAGTGTTTTACAAAAAACAGTATAAAAAAAACAACTAAGTTTCCAAAACAAACATCTAAATAAAAAATTTAAATTACAGCATTTCACCGGAAAATCTCTAAGCAACCTTTTGTCATGCAAACCACAAAAAGTTTGACTGTCAATAACTTACTTAATTTTTTAGACAATAAAATGTATTTAAAAAAATCTTACCCATGCATGGGTCCCGAATTCTCATTCGGCTCATTCATGATGTTCCCAAAGAGACCCCCATCAAGACGAGGATCCGTGCTGGAATTAGCTGTGGTAAAATGATATTCCATTATGTGGGGTAAAAGTTGATGAGGAATGCCACACCCTCTGTCTGAGATTCTGCATAAAAGGAGGCACCGAGTAACCAAAAACAGTAAATACTAATAAATAAATGTTATGCAATAAATGTGAAATAGACATAGATGCATTAAAGATCAAGTTTCAGTTTTTGTCTCGCATGCAAACAAGAAGTATACAAAATTAAAATATCTGTTTTAAATGACCGTTTCTACAAACTATGCCATAACTCAAACTTGTTACCAAATAAAAATAACATTTCTATGTATTGAACAGTTAAACTTAGAATTGAAAGATGTGTAAAATAAATGTTGAGTAGTATGGAAAAATGCTAGAGTCCTAAAAATTTTGCAAATATTCTAATTGCTATAAATGTAAATTATTTATTATGATGGATTTCTTTAGATTTAAAGATGCAGATTATTACACGAGGTAACAAGACATTGGATAAAATGATATTTTATACAAAATTTATCCCTTTTTATACAAATTTACTCACTAAAAGTGTATTGACTACTTATCTTTTACATTTTGTTAAATAAAATATTTAAATCCTTAATATTACTTATATTATTAAAATATATATGTAATATGCCAAAAGGATACACTGCTGAAAACTGCTGAGATAAATGCTTAGAAAATTGAAATTATCATTTTTTAAAACATATGCATTATAGATCTGGGAATTTTTTTTTATGATGTAATGAGTTATAAAGGCAAATTAAATGTTGAAGGTATGAAAAGTAAAAATCTCAAAGATTATTTTAAAAGGATGATTAACAGACTTTTACCTTTACTCTAAGCAATAAGTCAAGATATTAAGGCAAATTTAATAGAACTAAATCTAAAGCATTAAATAAAATCAATAAATGTGTAATTTACTTTTCCTTCACACATCCTTTCTTGCAAGACTATTCGAAAATGAATTCAAATGAAAAGAAACACATCAAAATATGATGCCTATATATTGCTTATAATCTGTTTAAAAATCATTATTTATAACAGTAAGAAATTGGAGTAACTTAATTATTTTGAAACTTTTTAGTTTCAATCTAGTCATGAATTATTTAACAGAAATCTAATGTGTATTTTATTTCATTTTCAAATAATGAATAAACTTTAAAATTGATTATAATTCAAAAAATTAAAACCATTAATCAAATTCTGTTGCAAATATTTTAACAGGCAAATCTTGTAGAAAGAAATAGCCTAACAAACTTGTACAGTCAAACTCCGTTAACGTGAAGTCGATGGGTTCGCTGAAATTGTTCATGTTAACCAAATTTCGTATAAAACAAATAAATTAACGTTAAGTTTTAAGTACGGGGAACTACTTTTACTTCGCGTTAAACAGGATTTCATGTTAAGCTATTTCACGTTACTGGCGTTTGACTGTACTTTTAAAAGTGGATTTTAACAAATTTTAAATGAATTCATAGATTTCTTAAGTTAACTGTAGTAGAGTTATCAAGTAAATAAAAGTCTAATAGTAAAAAACCAAAATATACCTTAAATTTCTATAAAATTAGAAGAAAATATTTACCTGATTATAAAATCTACATCATTGTTCGCTATAGTGATTGTAACAGGTGGAAGACTGTCTTCACATGTATCAAGGTGGCTTTCAATGGTAGCACTGTAATTTAAATAAATAATTTAGAGCTTGAAGTGTAAACAGTTGTCTTTAAAAAGCATATGGCTGAAAAACGTTAGAGAAATGGTAAAAAGGGCAAATTCATTCAAGTGCTAAAACCCTTGAAGGTTGAAAGTATACAACATCACAGAAAATCAAGTTAACTTTTGTCATTTGGCTTTTGAATATTTCATTTATTTATGGTCTAAAACTGTTAATTTTTAAGATGAAATTATATTTTCTTGTATTAATTGGTGTAAAAATGAAGAAACATTATTTATTAGAGACAATTGCATACTTAACATCAATTATTTTAAACATTTGTAATGCTTCATTACCGAACAGAATTCTTCAGAAGTTCAGGAATGATGTAATCAAGAGGGGCTTGTATGTATGGAAACACAGCATTAATATGACCATTTAATTTTATGGCAGGAGATTTTCCATACTTGTGCAATGCTGTTTGCCTAGAAATTTGAAAAAATGTAATTCAATGCTTTTGAAAATATATACATTCCTTACTATAACAAAGTGATGATTAAGAAAAGAAAACTTTACTTAAAATGTCTAATCAGAAAAAAAAAGCCATAATTTGCTTCGGTTTTACAAATATGTAACTGGTTTTCTGATTAAAAGGCAAAATATAAAGTAAAATATCATTATACTTTTATTCAGTTTTAGAAGTATAATTAAAATATTTAATTAATTGAAATAAATCAATGTCTTATTACCTAGTCAAAACTTTTCGCAGTGGATTAAAAATGTTCTTCAAAAACTAGCAATTGGCTCTCGCCAAACTTGGAATTTTTTGAAGTTATACAGTATAATATTTATGGCAAAAGTTTTAATATATTTTATATAGCAAAATGTGGGAAGATTAATATAATAGTATGATGATTGGCAGGAATTGATATTTTATAATGCTTTAAAAAAGTCTTTAGTCATTTAATCTATTAGAGAAATTCTAAAAATTTATTGAGAATTTTTCCGAATACAAATGTAGGCTAAGGATATTTACTGCCATTTTAATTAAACTATATTTTTAACAACTAAAGAATGGAAAAGAAATGTATATAATTTTTTTAATTTTTCTATGATGAATAAAATCTTAAATTAAAACATGTTAAACAGTTCAGAAAACTTAGTACAAAGAAAAAAAAAGATTTAAAAAAATAATGTTCAAATATTTAGCATCTTTCTATTAAAGCAATTTTCAGTTGGAGATAGAAAAATTACTTAATGAAAATACTAAAAATTAAGAAAGGCACATTTTTACTGATGTTTCAGCATTTTACACATAAACATTGATTTATTATGATTTAACTAAATGATTTAAACTAAAACTTAATGGGTACTTGCGTATTAACGCCACCGCAGCTACAGATTTGGCAGTTTTTAAGTGCCGCCAATCTACATCTAAAATTTTTGCAACAAGAAATCCAAAAGATAACTGCGTGCGCGTGCGAATAATATTATATTGACGGCACTATAAGATATTATATAAGACGGCACTCTTTATTGACAGCACTTAAAAATCGCCAAATCTGTAGCTTTGGTGGCGTTAATAAGCAAGTACCGCTTAATGATTATGATTTAAAATAAAGTTTTACATTAATAATGAATCCCTACTAGAATTTACGTAACTAGTATAGCTTCCATTTCTTAAATTATTAAATACTTACCGGACAAAATCAGCCCATTTATCAATAATATCCTTTAATTTCATTGAAACGTTAATAACTCCAACATAATTTCCCTACATAAATTAAAGAAAACATGTATATAATAAATAAAGTATGCAATATGCACACAAGTTAAATTTTTCCATTTATTCATAAAAACATTTTGCAACAAAATAAGCAATTGTTTATTTTTAATATACAACTTTAATTACAAAATGAAACAGGTAAATTCCTGAGCTAAAGGCCTTGACAATTTAAACTAAAGCTTAACATAATTCTCCAGTTTTTAAGAATATATCTTGTAAGTTATACAATTGTAAATAGGGAAATCATTGCATAATTTTTTTTTTTAACTTAGACAGCGTAACACAGATGAAAATTATTAAATTAACATACTCTTGCAAACAAAAGTAATATATGATTTCTTAAGTACAGCTTAACTACTGTTAAATGTTTATTTTTTCAGAAAAGAAAAAGCATCCATTGAAAAAAAAATTAAATTGAAAGACACTGGAAAAATTAAAAAAACCACTTACATTTCCACTACCATTTTCATTATGCAGCCCAAGATGATGTTCAGCAAGCATTCTAAGACCAAGTCGAGAAGTCAATGTGCGATCCAAAAAGTTACGTACTAGTTCCTCATTCTAAAAGAAATATATTGTAAATATAATGTAATGCCTTAAGATAAAGTTTATCTTTAAAATGTGTAACTAAGAAGCACAAAAGTACCTTAATATGTTTTCGACATTCTCTAAAACCGGCAGCTAACTGCGTAACGACGTCTTTGTGATCATCCAATAAGCCTTGCAAGAGCTGACAGTAGCCTTTTTCAGATTCGAAATCTACAATCTGCTTGAAAAATATAACCACCAACCCAACATAAATAGATAATAATTTAATAAAAAAATATCAGTTTCTAAATAAAAAAAAAGTACGATAAAACTAAATACTACTAACAAAGGTATATAAAATTATATTCTCTCAAAAAAGGGCAAAAAGAAAATCTCAATTACAAGTGTATGATCCAAAGTGAATATACAAATTTTATAAATTGGATCAAATTCATTTTTTACTTATAAAAATATTTTCACAAATAATTCAGATACCATTAAATTTTAAAACCTTATTTAACAAAGTAAAATAACTATTTAGAACGAAATTAGTACATTTCTAACTTACAAATCAATACATTGAAATTCACTTTGCAAATGACATTCAAAATAAAAATTACAAAAATATTGGTTTACCTGAGGATATTCATTCAACATATAAAAGGCTCGAATGTATAGTTCATGCTGCAAGAAATAATTCATATAAAATAGATGACAAACGAGCAAAATGAACTATAAGTGAAAGCAATATGCAATGTAATACATTTCATAATTACTAAATAGTTAATGAAATGCATCTTGATGTTTTTAGACAGTTCAACTCTCTACTTAATAAAAAGTTGATACTACTTAATATAAAAGTTTATATTTGAATTTGGAAATGCAAGTTATATTTATATTTCCAAATTCAATTATGTTAAAGAAAAGAGATTCAGTTGTGTTAAACAAAACAACTGAAAATACTGATCTTATTAAGGTCAGTATTTGAAGGTGTACATTTAAATTTATGTATTTTGAACATCGTGTAGAGACAAAATAACTTTGTAAGAAAGAATTGTGTGCCATTTGTAATCCATCTTAAATTATCTCAAATTTGCATGAAATGGTTCATTTTTTATGCACTGTGTATGAAAAAAACTAAATTTAGGAATTAAGTTAATTCCGGAGTTGAAATTAAAATACCGTGTTTACTTCAACTTAACATATATTATACCAATACCATGCATTTTTCCAGAAGATAATCTGGCCTTGAAAATATAGAATTAGCAGTAACAAATGAGAAAATCACATTCTTAAAACTACACAAAAAAATCAAAGCACCATCTCCCAAATTTTTCCCTTGAACTGTTTGTATAGATCAACAAATTAGTAGCATATTTTCAAACCTTTGTGCTCAACAAAAAAACAACTAGTAGGTCAATACCCCTAAGTTTGATAAGGGACAATAAAAGCATTCTTACTCACCACAGCTAGTATAGTAGGATTACACCCAACGATGAAAGGTAGACTTCGAAATCCAGCCACTCTATGAGCAATACGAACAGGGAGTTCCTTGTGTAAATATTGTGCACTTCTCTGAAAAACAGTGTTTCATTAAAAAATATAAATGGAATGTAAAACAGTCTATTGACACAGCTTCTTTTTATATCTCAGTAAAATTTAAAATTGATATTCTTTTATGATTTACTAAAATTCTATTCAGTAAAATTGTTTAACAGTGAAAGGTGAAGATTACCTTGAAAACACTATATATTTTACAGATTTTTCTTAAAACAACCAAAGTAAATTAAGAGAAAGCTTTCGTGAGTTTTTTTTTTTTTTTTAATTATATTACAATAAATTGGTAGCTGTTCAAGGAAATTGTCTGCACTTGATTTGAATTTAAAAGAGACATTCTAATAAAGTAAACATTTATTTGATGATAAAATTTCTAGTAGAAATATGAGAAACAAATAGACAATAATAATATTTGACATTTTTATATCATTGTAAAAGAGTAATCACCGGATGAGTAAATTAAAAATTCACAATAAAATACTATCTGTCTCTAAGTGGTGCAAGACATGATAGTATCAAATAAACATTAACACAAATTTTTTTGTACTCTTTTGTTAGACGGGTACCAGATAAAAATCTCCAAACTGTAGTGATATCTCATTCAAACTACTAACCTTCAAATCCTTTATAATTCCTATAACAAATCATTAGGTTTGCTATTACAATAATATATCAGAACATAAATATTTAGGCTTGGAAATACATTTATGCATCATTGAAACGTGTAAACATTTAGGCTTGGCGACAACTGCACCAACTCTACCCATCTAACAGAAGTCTACCAAATTCTCATTAAAACATGAATAATATGAGAAGGTTTTAGGAATGAAAAACAATTGTTAAATGACCTAATTCAAGAAAATTTCAATACTAAAGAAAATTATCAAAAGAAAAAAATATATACAAGCTATAAAAAATAATTAAGAACTTAATACATAAACCCCTTGATAAGGAAAATTATGAAATTAGTTTAAAGACTTAAACAATTAATTTTCCCTTCAAATCTAATTAAATTAAGAAGTATTTAATTTATGAAAAATTTTCAATTTAAATCTGTACACTTTATTATGTTTAAAAGTTATATATACATTTAATAAACTCATTACATATTTTATAAACATAAAACTTGCAAAACTAAAAGGATCAAAAATAAAAAAAATAAAAATTACCGACTTTTGTGTTACTTGAATTAGTTAAATTAGCATTTTTACAATAACCTATTCATTCTTTACAAATGTCAACTATCCAGAATACCTAAATAAAAACACAAATGAAACAATACAACTTACCAATATATGACTGCCATCTGGACTTTTTCCAGAATAAAGTATTGTTGCAGGAGTAAGACGAACAGAAGGCTGAAAAAAAAATATTTCAGTATAAATGTTGTATTTAACACTTAAAAACATTTCCATATGACATATTTGAAAGACTTTTATTTAGTTTTTTTAAGGAAACTACATCATAAAAATGACTTTTAAAGTGTTGTTAAGAATAGCAGTCTAACTGACTGTGATTAGTTATGTTTCTAGTATTTCAAATTCCTACAATAGAAGTTGTACAACATTAGGTACTTTGTGTACAAGGTGTCAGTCTGAAAAAACTTAACTTTTCAATTTCTTTCAACTTAGCATCAATAACATTTACTTTCCAGCTTACAAAATGTGAACATTGTATTTTATACTGTATTATTCCGATATGAATTTGTAAATTTTTATTCTAAATTGTATGTGATATATTAACTTTGCAAACTTAATTATGTATACTTTGCCTTATCTGCAATTTTAACATTTCCAATTATGTACTCTAAAAATTCTGTATTTTCTATTATATTATTCAGCAAATTTGGTATTATATCTTATGTATGTAAATTTAGTATTTTATTTTTGTCTAAATCAACCCCGTTATGCCTTGAACCTTTGTTGGTTTTCAAATTTATATTTCTAAATTTAGCAAGAACCAAACAAATTGCAAAATACTTTTGCCTAAGTTTTTCACTAAGATAATGTAAGAATCTTTCTAAAACCAATATCTTGACTGTAAAAGACACTATCTCAATAGTAGTTTTTTTTTATATCACATTGCAATTGTGATATTATGTACATTTAAGAGTTCTTTGGAACATAAACACTATCTTGTAACAGATTTATAAGGAAGATATTTATTTTCAAAGATTACAAATAACAAGAGAAAAGCAGTTTTCTGGTAAAATTAGGAAGCAAGGAAATATTATTGTCCTTACTTCAAGAATATAAAAATATCTTTTTAAATATCACCAAAAACTTGCTCTGAACTTAATCTAATTATTTTAAGAAGTTTCACTCAGTTAATAAAACAAAGTTTTCATGTCAATTAAGATATTATAACCAACTTTGAGAATTTTACACTGATAACAGTTGTATCTGAATTATAGAAATAAATACTCTAATAAGTAATGTACCTCAGTGGTCTCAAGTGACAGTTCATATGAAACATGTTTATAAAGGTTATAATAAAAAGAAAGCAATAATATAGCTACTAGTTACAATATTCCTTAATCGACAGCATGACCAAAATTAATTTACAAGGAAATAAAATTTGAAACTTCTGAAGCACGAGTTAAATCAATTTTATTTCACAACATGCAAAATTGTTTTTATGTAGTTTGGTTAATTTATTAGGTAATTTACAAACATGTTTCTACTGTTAAAGTAAAATATTAACATCTTGATTTGCATGGGGTTTAAAGACAAAAATAACGACCTATTACAGGCTAAGTGACTCATCAAGCTAAATCTAGTTTAACTCTTAGCATTGCCTCAATGCAAATCAAGCTATCTTTGTGAACTTTACTTCTATACCTCAAAGTCAACTGTGCGACAAAAAATTATATTATCTCCCCAAAGTTCTTGAACTTATTTTTAAAAAAGTTGTGAAAAAATTATTAAGGTCACATAGTAGTACAAATGATGTTAATTGTATTGAATACCAGAAAAAATTGCATATTTTCTCATTCAGTGAGATTTAAAAGATGCAAAATATATTTTAAATATGTTTTAAAAATATATTTCTCAACTAACACTGTAACACAATGATGAACTTAGTTCTACAATTTTTAACAAACATAATGCTGAATAAAGTAGAATTGAGCAGAATGTCAAACTAGTTGAAAGAAACTTTTTTTTTTTAAATTTAAAGTTGCAAATCTCTAGATTCCATAAATCACTGATATAGAAAAAAAATATTTTGTGACAAAGTGTAAACACAGGTTAAGGATTTAAATTAAATGTCATAAATTTATCACATGAATTGAAAGCAAATTTATTTTTTTACATCTAATATATTAAAATAATAAATACCTTTGCAGCTGCGATGTCTATGGCAGACTGATTATAAAAAGATTGCACAGTTCTTGTTCGAAGTCGAGGGGCAGTGCTGATTTCAGGTCCATGAGGTAAAAATGTACGACACGATCTATAAATGTTGTTGCTACGCTCAAGTTGTCCACAAATTGGATTGGGGTTAAACCCTCTCGAAGTTTGCTGAAATACACGAACGCCGAAACTTCCGACAAGTTTTCCTTTTTCAAACAGAGGAGAAGCCATGGTTGAATATTTTTTTCCAGAAAAAGGACACGGTTTTTCAATGCGTAATAAAAAAGTAGACAATATAAATATTTCGAAACATAAAACCAGATTTGCTAAACATTTGGAGAAGTAAAAAGATATCACAGGAGTTGGCTATAAATTGTGAAAAAGTAACAAAGGTTGTCTTTTACAAAAGCACCGATTTTTTAGAAATAAAATATTTTAATTTCAACAAAGTGATATTTTATGACGAGAGCTGAAATCCAAATGATGGAAAGTGTTAGCTTCAGACTTCCATCTGACAGGAAGATATAAATTTACATGGGATTTAATGGGTTGGGTAAACCCCATCAGCAAAGCAGATCTTATTCAAAACGTTGTTGTAAAAGTTTGAAAAAGTTTTAGAATAGTAGTAAAACAAATAATTTCGAAAGTTTTCTGAGAAAATAGTAGATGGTTCTCTTAGCAGAACGCATCCCAAAAAGAACTTCATAGGGTTATTGGTTTTAGACCATTAAGTAAGGCTCTTATGCTCGCCAAATCATCGCCAATGGGAAAAAGTTTACACTTTCAAAGTAAAAATCTAGAGCAACACGTAAGAATAAACACAAATTTGCGTTAAAGTATATATTTTAATCGTTCTTTCTTTTTTAAAAATTTTCAAACTAGTTTTATAAGATTGGAATAAATAAGTGTAGTGATAATTTTAGAGATATAATTTCATAAATTTGTAATACCTACCAAAGTTATTCCCCAACTTTGTGATAAATGCGCCAAATAGGAATCTGGCAATCATAAACAATGCCAACTCAATGTGGACACGTGATAGTCAGCTGGCAGAATAGTCCTTTGTGATTCAATGTTTGATTTTGAGGAAAGGAAGTTCCGGAGCAAGGGACAGCCAAGTTTTCAAAGGCAGTACTTGTTACGGTCATCTTCAGTGTAAATAAAGTTCGCGTTTTCCTCAAAATAAAATTGTTTTAATTAACTATACGGAAGTTGACTCATGCGGCATGTAATGCAAAAGTAGACCGTTTTGCCACAAAACATCAATGTCCCTTTTTTTACTTTGGTGATCCGAGAAAAAGGGAAAACAATTCTTTACTCATGTTACCTCAAAAAATTCTGCCTTTAAAATTGTACTTGAACAATTTTAATTTTTTAATGTCTTAAATATCAAAAAAAGAAAGAAAAAAAAAATGTTGGGAGGTTATTTTGATCATGTCGCCACTCAGAAAATTAATTAACTTCTAGCGCAAGAGCTGAACGAAAGCTGTTACTAAAACATTTTGTGATCTACAAGTCTAAATTCCAGGGGGAGTGGGAGATTGGGGGATAGCTTGATACATACTCGCAATGGGATTTCATCGATTGCTTTAAAATCTGGAAAACTCCATATTGACCAGACAACCCGACGATCGCGACACCCACACCAGGTCGGTCCACCAATCTGGTTTTGGATTTTGTTAATTTTTTTTTTTTTACTTTAAATCGCTCGAAGTCGCATATAAACATACAGGTGTGATGTAGTTATGAGTCCAAGAATTTTTTTTATCAATTAATTTTCCATAGAGATTATTTTATGTAATTCAATCTATGCAAAAAGGATTTTTTTACATAACTTTTGCGTTAAAATATCGATTAGATTTGCGACCTCGATTGGTATTAATAAACGTGCCATATATACCCTAACGGAATTTTTTTTTATTATGGTAAGTTAAGTAAAATTGTTTTTAAATGGTTACGTCTTCCTAATGATGTTATATACCACACATTTTATAGAAAAATTACCCTGATTATAAACTTACGTGCACATGGGCGCCGGTATCCATTTTTAAAGGGGTGCAGAAGAAACGCGGTTAATTTTTTTGCTTTAACTTTGATTTTTCAACTGGTTATTTTACGGAAATTTTAATTAATTAATATGTATTGAATTTCTTATCCATTAAATATTTTAAAGCCTATACAATACTTCTATTTCTATTGAATCAGACCACTTTGATCCCCCTTATTTTTAATTTTCAAAATCTAGAGGGGTGCAGATGCATCCCCTTGCACCTTCCTTTGCATTTACTAAAATCTTATGAAAAACATCAGGGCCATATGTTAGGATTTTGTTTCGGAGATGTATGGGATGATTCTCCTATGATTTTTTCTGATATTTTAAGGAAGAAGTTATATTGACTTTAAAAAGTGCTTCTAAAGTGTGTTTTCGGTGCTTCTAAAGTGTTCACCTATTTATAGGTTTGAGCTCCTATGGATTGTTGTTGGTCAAGAAACATCAAACCCTAGAAACTTATATCATTTAACCAGGGCCTGATTACTGAATGGGCGTGCGAGACCCGGGCTTACCCTTTAAATTTTCAAGGCGACTCCAAAATCCGCGTTTTCTTTGGTTCTTTTACCAAATTGGTTTATTTTTAAAGTTATGTATGTTAAATGTATTTTATATTAACCATCCTATTTAGACATTAATATTTTGTACACATAATTTGCGTGGTAACCTTCTTGTAGAAAGCATTCAAACTTCATAAAGGCTTAACTAGGTTTGGCCACTAGATTTGGAAGGAATCCATAGTTATAAGAATTAATTTTGAATCAATGATATTTTGATCAACTAAAATAAATTTTCAGTGAACTATATTAATAGGCTTTTACTTTACTAATGAGTTAATAATAATCTTAAATACATGTCTGAACTTCTCTCATCGGTAGCTATCGATACGAAACACAAAATAAAAGAAAAAATAAAGTTTATCTAAAATTTAAATTAAAAAAAAAAAATACCGTCTTTTTTTCTTTTTTTTTTACTAGCTTTTTGTGAAATTAAATTAAAATTTTTAAGCAGCCTTAAATGTTTTATAGTGTTCCGGACATATACAGACAGACTTGGAAGTATTTCTTTGTTGTTTTATATTGGGCCTTTAGAGTACAGAACTCAACAAGTATTAAATTTTCTTGCAAAATAAAAAAATCGAAAAAAAATAAATTTTACTTAAATTTGAATGATGTATTAAATTTTTGTTGTTGGCCGCACGTCTAAGCTCCGGGTGACAGTTTACACACAATTCGAGAAAAATATATACGTTTCTCATTTTACCCATTATCTGACAACACACGATGCAATGAATTCAAGTCCGACTTCAGACTTCTGCCTGAATCTAGAAAGGGAAGGAGAAAGGATACCTTCCGAAATAACTTTGCATTACTAAAGTTTGTGTATAGTGTGAACGCCTTAGAGAACAGCTGCCAGATCTATCTTCAGACATCCACCAGACAAACCTGCCAGACAGTCTATCTACAAAACATCCATCGATTTTTTTTTAGAACATCAGTCAATATGGCTCCTACAGGAAAAAGTAGAGAGGTGCTCTCGCAACCCCCTGGATTTTGGAAATTTCAAACAAAGTGAAGGAGGAGAGCAGTAAAATCTCAGGAACCATGAACATGGGCGTAGCCAGGCGGGGGGGGGGGGATATAACCCCCCCAAAAATTATCCCCCCCCCCCCTTTTTTTTTTGTTGGACAATCCCATCCGTTCCTACTCGTTTCCCCCCTCTGTCTATTGCGTACAGGCTATTAGTGGTACAATACCGTTTCTGTCTGGGTTTGACACTTGGCACCATATTGACCACTGACCTAATTGATTCAGAAAGTTCTTCCCCGACAGTTGCATATTTTCCTATAGAAAGTGAAGTACTGCGAGTTGCGTATAATGTTTTGCATTCCACTCGAGGCTTTGCCTGAAAACCTAGCTATATTCTTAATATTAAAGTACCAATTTTTTTTATTTTAGAAAAGCACACGGCACGGTGTTAGTTAAATCCTTCATAAAAAATAATGATCCTTTTAAAATATGCACCCTTTCGATTGGTATTAGGTCAGCACTTTTTAAATATTGTTTGTAAAGTCCTGGGAAAATAGATTGAACAGAACTAATATTTGTTCAATATAAGAAATTATTATATGCACCTTTGTGGTTTCCACTTTTTTCACAGTTCTTTTTTTAAAGTATGTAGAACATCACTGCTGTACAACAGATTTTGTATTGTGTAAACTCGACATAGCTTTTGGTCAAAGATAAGTTTGCCCTGGGCCTCGAGAACTCTAAAGCCCCAATGTGACTATGAAAGAGTATATTTAATTATTTAGTTCTACTTATTCTTAATGCATATACCTTTCTCTTCTAAAAACGGATAGTAAATGGTTGTAATCGGCAACATTTTCTATTGCAATTGCCACTGCAGAAAATTCCTTCTAATCTTTAAGGAAATTGATTGGTTGTTGGTTGTATTCAGATTATCTGGCGCCGTCAGCAACACGAGGGCTATAATGCGCCGAAACATTTCGTCATTTAACAAACCAACATACATTTACAAACACCCATGCCTACACGGGACTCGAACCCGCAACCTCGCGGTCTAGAAGCCAGCACGCTAACCACTATACCGTTTGGTCGGCTTTAAGGAAATTGAAAAATTACCTGAAAAATTCTACTTCCCAAAATCGCTTAAATGTTTTAGATTTCATATCTATCCATAGAGAAATTGACATTGACCAAGAAGTCCTTTATAAACTTTCTAAAAAGCCTCAACAGTTGGGTTTTCTATTGTGATTTACGAGACAAAATAAATGCTTAACTTAATTTTCTGCAAACTTTGTGAGTGGCATTAATTAATAAAATTTATATATTTTTATTTACTAAGAAATGATATGTTGCTAAATAGTGCCGAAGATTTAATTGAATAATTAATTAATTGACTAAGTAATTAAGGGTATTTAACTTAAAAGTACTATCTTTGAGTTTTATATATAAAACAATTACAAACAATTCTTGAATATGAGTGATCATACCCTCCCCCCCCCCCCTAAAATAATCCTGGCTACGCCCCTAACCAAGAATATTAGATATTTTAAATGATTCCTCCGAACACAAAATTAAATGCATGACTGTTAATTAAAACTTCATTATAATATCAAATCGACAGTTTTAAAATATAAATATTTGAACACAAATTTGAGCAGCCTTATTATAATCCTCTAGAGAGTCTAGAGTGATCTGAACCCTCCCCTGACACTGTAAATTATCCTGCCAACGCTCTCTCATTCCGTCAAAGTAAATCATTGATCTTTGGGACAAATCCAGTCGCGTATCCGAACCTCTTAATCATCAGGAAGGCTGAAATACTGACATTATTATTATCCAAATTCAAACGCGACTTCCAAGAATTACAAAAACTATCAATGTTCTTTTTTAGTTAAGTTGGGTAAGGGAGTATTGAACCTACCTCCCTTAATTTCCAGTGCTACAACCTTGCAACGCTGCTAAACACGTACGCGTGTGTACTAAAAAAAAAAAAAAAAAAAAAAAATCACGTTCTTGGATTGAGGGCGAGAATGTTCAAACAAAATGTTCCAGACGCTCTTTTGGAAGGTGAGTGTCAAATTCAGTTGTGACGTAACCTTCACTACTTGCGTCACTGTCCTTGCGATGGAGAGTTGCCAAAGCGGCCGGCGAAACAGTTGAAACAACACATCTTTTTTTTTCTTCCTTTTTTTTTTTTTTTTTTTTTTTCCTTTTTTTTTTCTTTCTTTTTATTTCCTTAATCTTATCACATGCCTTCTATTTTTGGATTCAACATCGTGCATGTTCAGTCAGAAAAACTAAATAAAAAGAAATTGTAAAAATAGAAAAATTAACAAACAAGTAAAAAATATATGGCAGAATACAAATACAAAAGAAGTGGACCTACTGCAGGCAAGGCATGATACTCAACAAGAAATTGTACAACAGAACCATAAAGGTACCAGCAAATCCTTCAATCCATACATTTAACACTCTTTATTTCTTCTTCATATTTTTACTTCAAATTCATTACTTTTGATAAGTCTGTTACGTTAGGTGCTTATCGGTTGGTTTTTTTTAAGTAGAGATCATCGATGAACATTGACAAGCACATAACTAACTTGAAAATATAAAGGACATTACTTGTTGAAAATAAAAGTTGTTCTTAACAGTGCAAATTAAACTTTAGAAAGTTGTTGAGTCATGACTGTCTGATCAGTTTGTTAGTTTAGTTCGTAGCACGTTGCCCGGGAGTTCAGAGTCATCTCACGTTTTTCTCCGGGTTGAGTCGAGTTGAGTTGTTGCTTTAGAGTTGGTGGGCATGTGACACCACAGTACCCCCCTGCCAGAGTTTAAGTCAGGAGGTGTTGGGGAAATCTGACACGTCTTTCAGACCTTGTGGTTGTCTGGTGTTGTCCTGTTACAATATCTTGAGGAATCAAAGGTCTTGATTCGCTTGGCTGTTCCTCTGCCGAAGACGAATCACTAATTGTGAACGCTGGCTTGAGTCTATCAATGGAGACAGTAGATTCCTTTCCATTGACCAGCAGACGGAAGGTTTTGGCATCACGAGAAAGTACTCGATACGGACCATCATAGGGTGGCTGAAGCGATGCTCTCACTTGTCCAACTCGGACGAACACATGGGAGCAGGTGTTCAACTCTTTATGAACGAAGATTTTCGGACGCGTGTGATGGGAGGTTGGAGTTGGTTTGATCCTGTTCATAGTGTTCCTCAACGTTTCAACGAAAATGGTATGATTTGGATCTGCGTCGCTGGAGACAAAAAATTCACCTGGAAGTCGTAAACCTGTGCCGTATACCAGCTCAGCTGAAGTGGCGTTGATATCTTCCTTAATTGAAGATCGCATGCCGAGGAGGATAGTAGGAAGAACTGCACTCCATTTCTCTGTGTTGTGACACATTATGGCTCTCATCAGAGGACGATGAAGACGTTCTACCAAACCATTGGACATAGGATGATAAGCGGTGGTGCGCAGCTTGTTTATTCCAAGAAGCTTGGCTAGTGACTTGAAAAGTGTCGACTCAAATTGGCGTCCCTGGTCACTGGTGATGTGGGTCGGAACACCGAATCTTGAAATCCAACCAGAATACAAGGTCTCTGCAACACTTTCAGCTGTGATATCTGCGAGGGGGAAAGTTTCTGGCTAACGGGTGAAGCGATCGACCACTGTCAAACAGTATCGAAATCCTTGGGATGGTATGAGTGGGCCGACTAAATCGATGTGGATGTGAGAAAATCTAGTGTCAGGGACTGCAAATGTTCCTAAGGGACTAAATACATGTCTTGGTACCTTGGAGCGTTGACAAGAAGTACAGGCTTTAGCCCACATTCGACAGTCTTTCTGCATGGAAGGCCAAATGAATCGTTCGCTATCGAGTTTCGCTGAAGATCGTATTCCAGGGTGATTGAGATTATGAAGGGTGTCGAATGCCAGTCGTCGATGTGCAGCTGGTAAGAAGGGACGGATTCTCTTTGTAGAAACGTCCCAGTGTAACTCAACATCGGTTCCAGGAAGTTTAAGTTTCTGCAACTGAAGACTTGATGATGTGGACAAGAGAATTTCTTTAAGATCTTCGTCGATGGTTTGGTCCTTAGCAACTTGTTCGTAGTCAATAGGAGAAGGAAAAGTGACTGTAGCAATTCTTGACAGAGTGTCAGCTGGGATGTTTTCAGAGCCTTTAATGTGGACGATGTTGGTGGTGAATTGCCCTATAAAATCCAAATGTCGCATCTGGCTTGGTGAACATTTATCTTGCTTCTGCTTAAAGGCGAATGTCAGGGGTTTATGGTCAGTGTACAGTTGAAATTCTCTGGCTTCAAGCAAGTACCTGAAATGTTTAACTGCTGAATATGCTGCTAAAAGTTCCCGATCATATGTTGAATAATTTCTCTCAGTTGGTGTAAGTTTTTTAGAGAAAAATGCTAGTGGTTGCAGATCGCCTGATGGAGAGACTTGATGAAAAGCAGCTCCGATTGCAAAGTCTGAGGCATCAACATGCAATGCTAAGGGGGCATTCGCTGAAGGATGATGCAGAAGAGTTGCTTGTGCCAGCTCAGTCTTACACTTGATGAAGGCCTGAACTGTCTGTATTGTCCATGGGATTGGAGTTTTGTCATTTCTACGACTATCCTTGAGAAGCTCATGAAGAGGTGCTTGAGTTGATGCAGTGTGAGGCAGGAAACGTCTGTAGAAGTTGATGGTTCCAAGAAATTGCCGAAGTTGTTTCTTAGTCTCAGGCTTAGGAAAATCTTGAATGGCTTGGACTCGATCTGGCAAAGGTTCAGATCCATACTGGTTGACGAGGTATCCCAGGAATGGAACTTCTTTTGCTGCAAAGACGCATTTAGAGGTGTTAATAGTCAGACCGTACTTGTCCAGACGTTTGAAGACTAATCTGAGGTGATGATGATGCTCCTCAATATCAGAACTGGCAATCAGGATGTCATCGATATAAGGAAAGCAGAAGTCTAATCCTTGCAGAACTTCGTTGATGAATCTTTGAAAGCTCTGGGCCGCATTAGAAAGACCAAAAGGAAGACACAAAAATTCAAACAAACCAAACGGTGTGGTGATTGCAGTTTTAGGTATGTCATCCGGATTAACTGGAATGTGGTGAAAAGCGCGGACGAGGTCAATTTTTGAAAAAACCCTGCAACCCTCTAAATTCTGAGAAAATTTTTGAATATGCGGTACTGGATAATTATCAGAAACAGTGATTTTGTTAAGAGCTCTATAGTCGCCGGTAGGTCTCCAGTTATTATCCCCTTTTGGAACGAGGTGCAGTGAAGATGCCCAATTTGACTTTGAAGGGCGGCATATACCTTGATCCACCATATACTGAAATTCCTGCTTTGCTATCTTAAGCTGGGCAGGATGTAATCTACGTGGCCGAGAAAATACAGTCGGACCTTCTGTTTCAATAAAATGCCTCGTGTTATGAGGAAATACTTCCGCAAATGGGCGGGGTCGAGTAAGGTTGGGGAATTCTTTTAAAATATCATGTACACATGAACCACTTACAATAGTTTTAATTGATATAGGCGGTCCATGATAAGATTTTCCTGACGTCGTTAATGAAGTTAAAGGATCAATGAGCTTTTTGTTTTTAATGTCAATAACCAGACCAAAATGTTCTAAGAAATCAGATCCAATTATAGGCTTTGTTACGTCGGCAACAGTAAATCCCCACCTAAATGGACGTCGCAAGTTTAAATTTAATTCCATCATTTTTGTCCCATACGTAGCGATTTTAGAATCATTGGCTGCAAAGAGATATATGGGCGAAGGTTTATTATTTCCGCATTGAGGTATAATAGAAATATCAGCACCAGAATCAACCAGAAATTTCATGCCACAGTTAAGATCCAAAATAAACAAACGACGGCTTATATGTTTCGTGTTAGGGCCATCATCGCAAGCCGCTACTGCAACTGGCCCTGCGCGTTTCCCGACGCATTTTGAAAGGAACACGGAGAGTTGCACTTAAGAGCCCTTGCTCGAAACTTACAATGATACCAGCACATACTTCTATCATTTAAATTGTTTTGTGTACTATGGGGAGTTGCGGAACGATTACGGGAAGTTGCGTTTCTACGGTAGTTATTACGCCCGCGTGAATGGTTGCGTTCATGATTTAATCCAAAATTCGTACTCAGTCGTTCAAGTTTTTGACTCAATTCAAAGATTTGACCTTTCAATTCAGAGAAGGTAGTATTTTCTGACACTACAGATACGTATGAATTGCTTGGTTCAGTCAATTTTGCAACTTTATCGGCCAGAATTGCCAACTTATCTAACTCATCCCCACTTATAGCTAGCACTATTTGAATGTTTTTCGGAAGTCGTTGCAATCATAAATTTTTCAAAAATTCATCACCAACTTTGCCATGTGAAAGTTCCTTCATACGACTTAATAAGATGCTTGGTTTTTGGTCTCCAAGCTGTAAATCCTCCAACAGAATTTTTGCCTCTTTGGCAGCTGAGTGTTGAAACAAATCCAAAAGCCTCGTTTTTAAAGTAGTAAACGGTTTATCATCAGGACATTCAAGAACCAAATCACTAACTAAAGCCAAAATTTCATTATCTAGCGCGTTAATTAAATAGTTGTATTTAGAAGTTTCACTTCTAATTTGATTAATTGAAAATGCAGCATCGAGTTGCGCTAAAAATAACTTTATATTTCCTTTATGAAATACTGGTAATTTTATATGCACGCGTTTAATTTCCACATTTTCAGCAGTGTTATCAGCAACAGACATTTTGACTTAAAAACAGAAGTAGTTGGAAAAATCAAAACGAAACCAAAATAAAATAATGCAATTAAGAAATAAAGCAATCACCACTCCGAAAGAATTAATGAATTAATGTCAAATCCTTACCTTGTTCTATTTGCCGTGGACTTCAATGCAGCGATACTTCGGGTTTCACCACGTGTTTTCATTCAAACGAGACGTGTATCCATTTGGGAAGTTGGTTTTCATCATTTCTAATTCGGCTCCAAATCGTTTAAAAGTCAGGTTTAAAGTCGCAATCCTTTATCACCACAGTTGTAATGCTCACCATATCGCTCAAAAGTTATTAAAATGTTCGTTAATACACAGGTCACCACTGTTACGTTAGGGGCTTATCGGTTGGTTTTATTTAAGTAGAGATCATCGATGAACATTGACAAGCACATAACTAACTTGAAAATATAAAGGACATTACTTGTTGAAAATAAAAGTTGTTCTTAACAGTGCAAATTAAACTTTAGAAAGTTGTTGAGTCATGACTGTCTGATCAGTTCGTTAGTTTAGTTCGTAGCACGTTGCCCGGGAGTTCAGAGTCATCTCATGTTTTTCTCCGGGTTGAGTCGAGTTGAGTTGTTGCTTTAGAGTTGGTGGGCATGTGACACCACAAGTCTTGCTTCATGTACGTCAATAAACTCACTTTAAATAATATAATCTATAAAAACTAGGGGTGTAGAACGTCTCACAACTTTTAATAACACTGTAATATTGGTCATTGCATTAAAATTTGAAATAGTGATATTTACCGTTTTCATATTTTTACTCATTTAAATAAAAATGACCAGTCTTTGGAGATATTTTCGGTAATAATTTATACATGGGGGGGGGGGTGTCCCATCAAGATAGCGAACTCGGTGATGTTTTTATATTCGAGATAAACATTACATTGTCTTTTCTTGTGCGTGAAACATAAAAAAAATCAATCGTTGATAGGCAATGATCAAGGGCAGAGAGCTATGTATTAAAGGCTCTCGATTTTCAACTTTTTACGCTTTTATCGCATTTCTACGGGAATTTAGGAGGTGCGGAAGATTAGAACACCTTAAGAGGCATAAGCACAGTGATTTTAATAAAATCGTTTAATTTGTCATGATTTCAGGCTTATGTGCAAGCGCTATTTTAACGAAAGCATTAGTGGTAGAGGTCCCATGTGGCCACCACTAACCCGCTCACGAAATTTGAACATCGTAGGTCAATTTGTCCGGTAGTTGTACTGACCACGTACACAGACATACAGACGCACACACAAATTTTTTTTTTTTTTCTAGAACACTTTTTACTTTCAATTACCCATATGTTTACACAGGATAATGAAATTATAGCATTTCGGTCAACAACAACAACAAAACAAAAAAAACAAAAAAAACGCGATTTTTTTTTTAGGACACTCCGATTTCAAAAATGTGATCTAGAAAAAATGTGTGTGTGTGCGTTATCACCATAATTCCCGAACAATTTGACTTACGATGTTCAAAGTTGGTGTGCGGGTTAGTGATGACCATGGAACCTACCATTAAAGTTTTTGTTAAAATCGCGCAAACGCTTAAGTTGAAATCATAAAAAATAATGTAAAAAGATAATGTTTCTCAGCAATTGCTAATAAATGTGTCTATGCTAATGTCTCTTAAAGTGTTCAAATCTTCCACAACTTCAAAATTCCCGTAGAAATGCGATTAAAGCGAAAAAAAGAGTATACTTTAACACAGAGCTCTCTGCTCTTCAGTATCACCCTTCAAAGATTGATGTTTTTCTGTTTCACGCACAAGAAAGGACCATGTAATGTCTATCGAATAACATAGCCAATTTCGCCATCTTGACATTCCCTCCCCCCCCCCCCGGCCTTGTAAAAATTATTGTCAAAAATATCGCCAAACTAGCCATTTTTATTTAATTGAGTGAAAATGTGCAAACACCATAATATTAATTCAAAGACCAATATTACAATGTAATTGAAAGGTGTGCGATGTTCCACACCCGTAGTTTGAAATCAGTGTACCAATACGTAGAGAAAAGCAAAAAATAACAAATTTTGCTTTCTTTGACCGAATGCTTTACTTTCATTACCCTATGTAAACATAGGGTAATTGAAAGCAATAAAGTTTTTAATGTAAATCCTTTATATGCATGGTTGGATGGATCGTTCTTCTATGGAGAAAAAAAATTTATTATAATCAGAACCTACCTATGGGGAAATGATGTTCTATGATATAGAGATTAGGGGCAAAATAATAAAAAAAATTGATTTTAAAATTTTACATTGCCACAAAGGGGTTGAATTTTCGAAAAATTGCAAAAAGTCCTAATTTTGGTCAGATGATTTTACACTAAAAATTATTTTTTACAATATAAATCCTAAAAAAGTGATGTTCACTGAATAATTAGTAGTACAATGTACATTTCAACCTTTTTTTACCCAACTCCCTCCCCCCCCCCCCATATCACCGTTGAATCAGCCCTACAACCCTGTATGCAGTTGTCAGCGGCTTATTGAATTGGATGCCTAATCGGTGAGAGCTGTTCTTGTGAAGTGAATTAAATTACAATTTTATTGAGTGACGTTTGTTTGTGTACTTGGACTAATACTGTACTGTGGCGTTGTTAAGAAAATACATGACTTGTCCTATACTTGGGTCAGGCTGTAATATGCCCACGATTATGCTTCCTACGTACGAAAAACGTAATAAGGTGCGTATATTAGCATTCAAAAAGAGAAGCAAAGAACAATGTAATTAAATACACTTTTCTCCGCTTGTCAATAAGTTGCAAGTAAGTTAGAAGAGACCTGGAAACGAACTTTAGTACCAATAAATGACCACTACAACATTTTGAGAAAAATAAGTTCATACCACGACAAATATCGCGTTTTCAAAGCTGGAAAATAAACTGAAAGCTATCGCAAGGAAAGCACATGGTAAGTTTTGGTCATGCGCCGACAATGACATAGATGTAACAAAGTTGGTTGCGATAATAGGTAATCTGTCAACACAGGTATCAAAGAAGATGTTATACGAAATATGGAACTGATTCTGAAGCGTCCACTACAATGGTTTGGGTGCCAGTTTCAAGCCAACGAGAGACCGTATGCGAGATACTACCTGTAGTTTCCTTCACGTAAACCCAACCTATGCGAACTGACTAACAAGAAAGACTTAAGTACTGATCAACTATGCTTAATGGAAATTTGAGAAGCCGTCAGTACGGACAATGCAGAGAAGGGCTGTTGAAGAGAAACTCTGGAAAGATTTGCCACTCAAGGTGGTTCACAACCTCCAATAGAATTATCATGTTCTATTTGGCTTAGAAGAAGTCCAACCAAAGCTTTAGTGACATTAATTACGTTCATCGTAAAAGTCTAAGTGTCTAAGTCTAAATGTGATTCAAGATCAAAACCAAATAATCGGAGCAAACACAGCATTTGCATCAGTCAATATTTCTATCGTGTTATTTCTCAATTGATTTGAAGAAAGTTATTGATCCTGTAATTTTTGAAAGGGGGTTTGGGCTTTCCTGAAAATATCCTGATATCAACGCTAGCTGATGACAGAAATCAATTAAGGGAATCAGACCACCAAAGAATTTTGAACTTGCGCAAAGTCAAACGGTCTGCTGCAACCCAAACCCTTCTAGCGAATAATATCCGTATCTTAAACATACCAACTTTTGACCCTTGTGTGACAGATTATGTGGACTTGATTAAGTGGGAGGAAGAGGCAGAACGATTTAGTGATGACATGATTTCAGGAGCAATAGTAAACCCAGCAATCATTTTTACGACAATACTACCTACTATCAAGGGGTATCCCTGTTATACTCAAGCTACAGAACGAATAGTCACAGAAGCATTATTTTTTTTTTAATTATTTTTCCATGTATTTATATACTATAGAACATCTTTTCCACATAGGTAGGATTTGAAAATCTGAAATAATTTTTTTTTCGATCCACCCTAATGCATGGCCAATTTTTATGTGCAATTGCAACTTCTTGAGCTCAGATCGAGTTTTCATAACGTTTGAACTCTAAGAACCAAAAAGGTTACATTTTTGATGAATTGAAAACAACACCCTTGGGGTTAAGTCCCAGGGTAATTACATAAAAAACAAAATCAATTAGAGTTAATGGTTTGGTTAGGAGCTAGAAAAAAAATTAAATTTCATAAGTTTGGTGTTTTTACTACAGTTTAAAAGAAACAAATCTTCAACACGGAATTTGTTCAAGTTGGTAGGCATATTTGCAAGAGTTTAAATTATTTTCTTAACATGATTATAAATTCCGTTTATTATTTAAACACAAATTTGAAAAATAAGCCATTTAATTTGTCATTTTTTACACTGTTTTTTACAAATAACATTCTAACAATAACAGCTGTTATCTATTAAAAATGTCCTTGTTTAGAGATAGTATTTTGTTTGTATCTATTTATAGAGGATAAGGTGTGTTTTATGGGAAATGCATCGTGTAAATATAGAATATTTTCTTTATCTTTCATTGTCTTCTTGCTTATCTGGTGATAAGAGTAATTCGCGAAAAGCTAAAAGGCTCCGTTTACAAAAAGTTTTATTTGCTTTCTAATCTTAAATCAAGTACCACTTATATTGTGAGTGTGGTAGTTTTTGATCTTTTCTTTTGCTTTTTATGAACAAAATCAGGTACAAATAACAAATTTAAATTTGTTAAGAAAGAAACGATGAAAGAAAACTTGTAATTTTACTAGAATTCTAGTAGTTTCTTTTTACTTGTCACTGCTTCCTACCTCAATTAAGATAGATATGAAAAAAATATAGGCTACTTCCAAAGTTCGTGCTTTTTAGCAACTTTGAAAAGTGGCCAACTCATATTTGCCAAAGTACAATAGTAAGCTATAGCACACCAAAAATGGTACTGAATATAACAGACCAAATTGATGGTTCCCAAATGAATATTTTGACTCAGACCAAAACGAAGAGGTCACTTCACGAAGTGTTTAACAATCGCCTAAATTACTTATAATGTTGGTACATAAATATATTTTTTAGTCAATGGTTGATCGGCTATTTCGCGCGATTACTAGACATTTACCGAAGCGCATAGTAAAATTGCAATTTGGCTAAATTCCGGGGTTAAATCTACTTATTATTTGTTTCTCAGCTACCTTCATTGTACTCCCTTTAAAACTTGTTTCATTGCCTTAACAAATGCTGTGTTGTGAAACCAATAATCGCTCCGAGGGGGGAAATCGGCAGTTTTTCAATACTGATACAATTGAAATATGAAATTTTTTAATGATTATGAAAAATTTAGATACATAAAACAAGAAGCTTTGATAAAAACAATTTTTCGACCACAATAGTATGTAAAAATCAATTCTTTCCATATGGAAGGAATAAAATTACAAATTAAAAAAGCCAGATATTGTAAATTTCAAAAGGTTACAACTCAGAATTTTAGACATTTTATTGAGACACTATTAAACCATATTTCTTTTGAATAATTAAAATTAATAAGACACTTTTTATGTAATTACTAAGAAAGTATTGTGCCGCATCATAAAATATTAAAAGAATTTCTAAATATCTAAAACTACCTAACTAAAACTAACTTAAGAACTGTCAGCTCGTTGGTGATTTATTGAAATACAAATCTTCGTTGTGAATTAGATCAAGAATGTCCTAAAATTTATTGTTATATTGTTGCACAAATTGTTTGTATTTAGTGTAAATAGTGACGTATTATTTTAAAATTCTATTTTAATTTATTTTATCTTATTTTATTTATTAACAGCAATTATACAGGTTAGAAAAAGGTGGAAACAGCTAAAGCAATCGAGAAATTTCGAGATGTTTCTTTTTCAACGAATTGGCTGGAATGTTCTCACGCGCCTGGTATATAAAGACCGGAGTTCGGGAAAGTTTTCAGATTGACTTCGGACTTCGATGAAAGCTGATCGCTTTGTTTACTAGAGAGAGCTTGTATAATCGCTGTATTCGAAGCTGTTCTTACTGAAGCATGTGTTGAAGCTTGAGATTGATTACACCGTTGTCTTTGATTAAATTTTGTGCCTGTGAAGAGTGAATAAATAGTAGTTTTCATCTTAAAAACTGTGCCATCATCGCATCAGTGGAAAAATTTATAACAATATTTTCTTTCAAATTGATAATTTTTAATCTCTTTTGAAAGTTAAATATTGTTTATTGACGCAATTATTTTCAAGTTCAAATATCTAGGAACGCGGCAGTGTTTCGCCGCTAAATCCGATGCCAAAGTGGTAGGCTTGGTTGGTTGTTTTCAGATTATCTGGCGCCGTCAGCAACACGAGGGCTATAATGCGCCGAAACATTCGTCATTAGACAAGCCAACATACATTTACAAACACCCATGCCAAACACGGGTCCTCGCAACCTCGCGGTCTAGAAGCTAGCACGCTAACCACTATACCGTTTGGTCGGCCCAAAGTGGTAGGTATGAAAGCGTATATGTTACATAGGTTACTGTTATGGGTTCCGGACAAAATCCCGAAAGCCGAAATCCCGACAAGCCAGAATCCCGACAGCCGAAATCCCGACAAGCCGAAATCCCGAATGGGTCGAAATCCCGAACGACCACAATCCCGAATAGGACGAAATCCCGACAAGCCATAATCCCGAAAAACGTAAAATCCCTACCTAAAAAAAAATCCCTACAAAATCCCTAGATGAACTATTTGTTAAAAAATTGACTACTGATAAATTTTCTATTGAAAACGTTCCAATTCTTAAAAGCTTTCTATTATGTTTTTCTGAATAACATTATTTTATATTGTATAGTTTTATTTTCTTCCTTTAATTTTGATTTTGATGCTACAAAAAAAAAAAAAAAAAAAAGGCTTCAAGAAAAATCCACAATTTTAGTTATACAATAATTACAGTGCAATCATTAAAACAGAATATCCATTATATCATAACTTTGAAGAAATTAATTCATTTTCAATCATATTTTTTAAAAATTAAATTAAAACAACGTGTTTGAAGAATTGATTACAAAGTTATGTACATTCATGTACAAAAAATATAGATTTTAAAATGTATGCAAAAATTGTAAAACGATTGCATGCACTGCAATAGAGGTTTCCAAACTTTTAAATGATGTTATTGAACCTATTCAGTGTCAGCTCGAGATAAAAATTAAAACGAAGGAAGAGACTCAAAATTAAAATAAAATTTTGAATTAAAATAAAATAATAAAATCAATTATAAATTTAGAAATGCAATAAAGTAATTTTAAATAAATAAATGAAGATCCTCTTAGAGAGATGGGGGGGTTTTGATGTAAAAATATATTTTTTCTGTCTTTTTAACCAACAAAATGGCAATCAATAAAAGAATAATTTTTCTGTAAATCAAAATCAGCTGAATTTAGAGCCATAAAATTTTACCTTTAAAAGAAGAAGAAGAAAAAAGAAAGAAAAAACCCCAACATTTTTATCTGAAATTTGAATTTCCAACTGATCATCCAATTGTCCACTAGATTTATAAGAGACGGCTCTCTTGAATGGAAATGCGTAATTTTATTAGCTTGGTATGTTTTCATTTTATGAAATATCTCATTTTAATTTGAACATTTCTCAATGGTTTCAAAATGTTGAAAACGTATGTCTACAATATCTTTTTGGTATGGCTTTCTATACTAATTTTTGACATAACTATTCAAAATTACTGAACCTGAATGTATGATCAAAAGTATTCTATCGCATTGAATTAAACGAGTATTTATTAACTTTATTTTTCTCAACAAAAAGAAGAAAGAAAAAAAGCACCTCGTAAATACTGTTAGAGTTTTCACTTACAGTTAAATTCATTTGGTAGGAAACAATAATTAACAAGAAACGTAAGGTGTTGCAGAACGTCGACCATTCGTCTATGCTCTAGGTAATAGTCAGCAGACCATTCACTTATCTCCCGGGGGGGGGGGGGGCGCTTCAGTGGGGAGAGTACTAACTAACTAGGTGAGGGGTGTTTTCTTTCCTTTCTATTTTTTAACACTGGTAATAGTTTGCACGTTTGGAAAGGGAGAATGGTTTAAAGATGATGATAAAGATTGATAGTTTTCTTGAGTATAAGGAACGAGGCATCAGCTTAGGTGTGAAATCCAGATAAGAGATTTAAATAACCCGAACATGAAATCCTGACCTCGCCTGTTTTGAAATAATTAATTTTAAAATTCATCAGAGTTATCAATTTAATTATTCTCAATACCTCCACATATTTAAATATTAAAATATGAACAAATCTCCACATCTGTAAACAAATCGCAGAATATCAGCACTACAAAGACATCTAAATGAGTATTATAATTTGGAAATTTAAGAGGTCACTGAGCAATTGAGCCAATTTCTTCTCAATAGCTATCACGTCTACTTTTTTTTTTATGAAATACCAATCCTTGGGTGAATGAAAAGACAAATTTTAAATGGTGGTCCTTTAATTTGGAAAAAAGATTCTATGAAATCAAAATGAAATTCCCGTACACCGGTAGGGAATAAATATTAGATTGAGACAAAATTATAAGGTAAAAACTATAAAGCAAAGCGTTTATCATAGTTTCTTTTCTCGGAACGTTGGACTTGACACGGAGGAATTTACTGTTTATTGGACTGGACACTGGATATTATTATTTTACTGAGTTAATTCCTTCCAATACAGTGAAAGAAGTCTTGTGAAGAGAAAATGCATTTCTGTCAACTACAGGATTTTAATGTAAATTAAACTAAAGTGAAAAAAGTAAAATTAAAAAAACTGTTTCATTTAGTAGCTAAATGGACTTATAGAAAAGATAATTTTAAAAACAATTACATAACTTTTTTGTTGTTAGAATAGATATCTGAAGAAAAAAAAACACTATACCAAGCTCAAACAAGGACACTTTTGTACTTATTTTAAGGATAATCATTAAATATAGCATCAAACAGTATTTTAGAAAAAATTAATTAGCCCATTAATTTTAAATTACATTTAGCGAGTAGTATAAAAATACGCGACAGATTAAATAATATCACATATTAATTGCAAAAACATCAATAACTAGTATAACAACCATTGTTTAAGCTGGAGTACAAAATTTCTTTAGCATAAAAAGCTAAAATCACAATTTTACTTTAGCAATTTGTTAAAATGATTACGAGTTCCATCACTTGGGATGTTTAATTTAACACAATTAAAACACTTTTTTTACTATAAAATCATTATTAACTTTAAATATAATGTTATTTTATACCAAAATCTCAACTGAAAAAATACTTTTCACCATTGTTTACTTGAGCTTTTAGGCTGATGACTAACCTTGGGAAAACAAAAACGGCGATTTTGTACATTTAGTGTCAAAATGTTTTAGCAAAAGAGCTAAACAACACTTTCACTTTTTAGCATTTAAGGAAGTTCTTAAGCATTTTGCTAAAAAAAAACCACATCGTAATCGCTAATAACAACATTCATTTAGCTTTATAAAACATGAAAAATTGTAGGATAGAGCCATTGAATTTATGCATTACAACCAAATTCAAAAACTTCACCCTTAACAATATCGATTAGAAAAAGAAGGAAATCAATTTGACTTTTGTACAACATTTCAGGTCCTTGACTTCTAAGAACTAAATTTTTTTTTTTCTCATTCCAATACAAACCACACATATCTTGTAAGTGAAACAGAGAGGAACTGTCGTTGATGGACGACGCTTAATCGTAGAGAACTTTGTGTTAAAGACGTTCTTTTTTCAAATTTTTATGCCTTTGTCGCATTTCTAGGGAAATTTTAGTGCTGAGAATGTTAAGTTATCTTAAAGGCAATTTTTGCCGATTTTGATCAAAAGCGTTAGAGCCGTTTTTTGGCAATTGTTGAAAGACATAATTTAAACAATGGAAGCTACCTTATGTGCATACGCAATTTTGACGAAAACTTTAATGACAGGTCCTATGGCCACCACTAACACGTATTCCAAAGTAACCTATATTCCCAGGACGGAGCTATGAAATTTCTACTATAATATTTCTGACATTTCTACTTAAAAATCAGTAGACATTCCGAATAGAATTTCTCAATTCACGGTTTTTTCCCTTCGATTCAAAAAACCATTCTTGAATGTATTCTCCCTTGAAATTTAGGCCTTTGTCATTATTTAGGTGTTACGAAGTAGCCTTCATTTTGATTATTTTACCCCATGAAAAAATAAAGAACCAATCGATTTGAATTCGAAACCTAATAAGATTTCAATAAATTTAGCTTCATGGTAACTGGAAAATTTATGAATATTTCAGGAAAACGTAAAAAACCACACATAATTGACAATTATTGAATAAATTACAACCTTTAGAAGAAATTATAGCGAATGTCTGCAACGATGGGATTATTTTTGCATAAAAAGTTTAAGAAATATCAAAGTATTATGTTTTAAAAAGTATGAATTTGTCCTATTTAAAAAATTTTACATTCATTGTTATGTTACATTGCATTAGAAAACTTAGATGAATTAAAAAAAAAAAAAAAAAAAAAAAAAAAAAAAACATTTATGAAATACCACTTTTTTACCCTTACGTTTGTAAAACATATAAAACTAGGGATGTGGAACATCGCACAAATTTCAATTACACCATAATAATGACGTGGTTTTGTGTCATTTAAGGTTTTCATATTTTTATCGTTCACTTAGAAAAACTTGCCAGTTTTGGCGACATTTTTTGCGATAATTCTTGTATGGGTCTTTAAAAAAAAAAATTAAAAAAAAAAAAAAAATGATTTTGGCGATATACTTTTTAATAATTATTCTTTCTTGTAAGTAAAACTGAGGAGAAAAGAGAAAACGGTCTTTGACGAGGTATGCTCAAGGAAAGAGAACTGTGCTACAGACATTCGTTTTTCAACTTTTTACGCAATTAAAGCATTTTTTTAGGAATTTTTGAAGGGGTAATGTTTAGAACACCTTAAACGGCATTACCAAAGCGATTTTGAACAAAATCGTTAGAGCCGTTTTTTATCAATTACTGAAAAACATGACTTTTTCAATGGCAGCTATCTTATGCGCATGCGAGATTTTGACGAAAACCTTAATGGTAGGTCCTTGTGCCATCTCCAACCCGCAAACCAAATTTGAACATCGTCGGTCAATTTGTTCTGGAGTTAAGCTGACCACGTACACACACACAGGCATTTTTTCTAGATCACTTTTTTGAAATCAGGATGTTCCAAAACGGGGAGATATGCCAAAAAATAAAAAAAAAATTAAAAAAATAAATAAAAAAATAAAAAATTACCGTATACTATACTTTTATTACCCGATGCATACATAAGGGTAATTGAAAGTTATAAGTGTGATATATTTAAAAAAAAGTATTTTATCAATATCAGATGAAACCAGAATTAGGATATCTGTCCCCTGATCGCTGACGCTCGACAACCCCCCAACAATACAGCACCTTTATTCCAGTTAACTTTTGAAATCCTGACAAAATTTATCCGAACACCTTAGTACCACTTGGACGCATTTTTTGTCTGCCGAAAAGGGTAGATGGGAAAATTCCATGATACCATTTCTTTCAAACTTTTCAATTCTCACTCTATACACAGTGGAATAGTAAGTATCAATAGTGTTCAGCTCTATACAAAGTTTCTAAAAAATGCGCAGATGTACTTAATTGACATCTTCCAACTGAAATAGTAGGATTATAACTTTTTTTAGTAAAAATCATCATATTTTTGAAATTATACAGATTTATAATACATCTTTAAAAAAAAAAAACTATGTCTCACAGATTTTACTAAACGACACATATCCTCCCAGCAAAAACAAAAATTAATTGAAATTGATCTAATTAGCAGATATTAACATATCAAAATTCATGGTCTGAAAATCGCAAACAAAATAAATCCTGTTAGAAGCTGTCATTCGATTGTCAAAAATACTTGTCGTAGTAGAGACATGTTCGATAAAGCAATGTTGAAAATTTTTGTAATCAAACCAATTAGTAAAATATTTTTCTTCGCATTTTTATAACTTTCTGGCTCATCTACAGTTTAAGACCTTTTAAAGGACATCTTGATCGTAAAGAGGAGTAACTTCTTAATAAAATAAGTCTTGTCCATTAAATATATAGATGTATGAATTTTATATTTGTCAATTTCCGATCTTAATTGGACTACATGAGTGGTTGCCCCATTTTCAACTTTGTTTATGAATTATGTTAAATTAAATTCATTTCTGATTGAGATTCTTTACTTATTTTTTTAACATCTTGTTGAACATGACACGTGAAATCCAAGTAGTTTTCGAGAAATTGTAGAATAATACCGTTCTGAAACACGCGTCCATTAAATACCCATGTTTTAATTCTGAATCTTAAAAATACACTCCTCAATATCGAGATCTATACCATGCTCTAAGGGTTTTTCATTAAAATGAACTAGAAACTAAACGAAGTATTCTAGATCGAATGAAAAGATAAAATAGAGGGGTTAGCATTAACATTTTCAAGTTTAAAGTTCAATTTATTTAGTAAACAGTCCCTAACCCCCCCCCCCCCCCAAAAAAAAAAGATGTACTAGACATGTAAGAAACCATAAATTAATTATTTTGGTATGAACTGGAATGTTCTGCGGCCTTTAGAACCAAGGAATTTGGAATGAGACTTGGAATAAGGACTACTTTCAATAGTTCTAAAAAATTCCAGAAAGTTGTCATAAAGACTTTAATGCATGGGGCTTTTTAAGAATAACGTTAAGGAAGTCAAATACTAATTTTGAAGGGGGGGGGGGGGGATGAAACTTTCGTACCCGGCCGACCCATTTTTTACAGACATCGACAGGCGTGATTGCACCGGACAACCCTATGGGCAGTACGCCCCTGTGTATGAGTTTTTATGTAAATAACAAAAAACAGTATATAAATTTAAAAGGAAACTAACTAGTGGCTTTTAAAAAAAACTTTAAAAAAAAAAATTATTAAGTTTTTAAAAGCCGTCCATTCAAATTTTATTTTTTACTTTTATTACTGGCAAAAAAAAAATTACAGTCAATCAGGGTAACATTGAACCACATTTTCAGTATTTTCTTCTTCCCCACTGATGTTTTTATAGTATTTTCAGACTTAATGGCATAAAATGGAAGAATAAACCCGAAATTACATTTTAATTTACATAAATTAGTAAATGTTGATGATGAAAGCACCAAATAATAGGAAAATAACCCGGTGCAAAGTTACCCTGGCATTTAGGGTAACTTTGAACCACTATCAGAAGTTTCAGATAAAATACCTTTTTTTATTCAGTCTAGGACTATTCAATATTTGAGCTAGTAAAATTAAGTTTCTAAATATTTGAAACATCATCAGCTGCAGTTTTCAACACCCTAAAGTTTGTATATTTTAAATAACACCACAAAGTAAATATATTAGGTAGGAACAGTGGATGATGAATCACATGAATATATTGCAAAAAAAACTATTTATTGTTCAGTTTAAACATACAAATATAGTGAAAAAACAATCTTCAGTTCATTCACTTAAATATAAACCCATTTTATCAATTAAAAAATTAAAAGATAAATAGAAAATAATAAAACTGATAGGCCGCCCTTATATGCTACTAGTTCAGTACTATGGTGTTTGCAAGTCACAATGTGGCACAAAAGTAGTTAGAAAATAGGGCTCCTGAGCCAGGGCGGTATGCGGTATGGGACGGGGGACGATGACGTCACCGGAAGTGGGTGTGACCGGATATGACGTCACAGGAAGTGACATAACCGGATATGACGTCACCGGAAGTCATGCGACCGGAAGTGGGTGTAAGTTGTTCCCCTCCTGCTGCTGTTTTAGTTTCGGTTTCGTTATAAGCTGTTTGTGTATGACGTCACAGTGGGTATGACGTCATAATGTGTTTTATATCAAAGTTTTGGTCGGTGGCAACACTTTTTTAGTTTCGGTTTATCTAGCAGACGGAGTTGAGTTGTTCTAGGACTGCTTCTTAGTGAATAAGTTAGAGTGATAGGTTTTTATTGCATGACGTCACAGTGAGTATGACGTCATAATTTGTTTTATATCAAAGTTTTTGAGCGGTGGCAACACTTTTTAGTTTTTGTTTCCAGTTAACTGGAGTTGAGTTGTTCTATGGCTGCTTCTTAACGAATAAGTTAGAGTTATAGATATTTTTACTAGTGACGTCACAGTGAGTATGACGTCATAACTTGTTTTATATCAAAGTTTTGAGCGGTGGCAACACTTTTTTAGTTTCGATTTACCTTTCAGGTGGAGTTGATGTTCTAGGGCTGCTTCTAAATGAATAAGTTAGAGTTATAGGTATTTTTGACTAGTGACGTCACAGTGGGTATGACGTCATTCATGATTTTACAAAATTTACTTTTAAGACGATGGCAGCAGTAGGAATATGCTAAGTTTTAGGCGGGATGGAGTTGAGTTGTTCTAGGGCTACTTTTAAGTGAATAACTTAGAGTGATAGGCTGTTTTACCAGTGACGTCACAGTGTTAATGTAGTGGGGATGACGTCACGATTTGCTTTATATCAAAGTTTAAGGAATGGCAACATCTTGTATCCTGATATAGCTAAGTCTCCTTTGATTGGTTGAAATAAAAGCTCACTTCTGATTGGTTAGAATATGTCACGTGATTTCAAATGCTCTTCTCATTGACTATACAGTTTAGTAAGACAGTTTTCTACTAAGTTTAATGTAATTGCGGCGCCATCTAGTGGTAGGAAGGAATATAAATTACATAGTTTATAACTTTTCATGCTTAACCATTAAAAACTTCAAATACATGCAAAGATAATATACTAACACAAATGCGTAAAGTTTCGGATTGAGTGGATTTTTTTTTTTTCTATAAGTGCTTAACACATTTAAACTATTGTTGAGAGATATAATCGCAAGACACTTTTAAGGAATCAGGTTTAATCAATGTTAGACACATAAAGTCTCATTATTTTCTCAATAACAGTATGAAATGTAAATATAAATTAAAATTTATGAGAAAAAAAAAATTTAAACTTTGATATCTTAACGTGAAAATTTCTTTTACAGAGCTTAACATGTCATTAAAAAGTTTTTTTCTTTTATTGTCATAGTTTTTGAGGGATTGAATACACAACAAAAGAACTTAGACTAGAATTAATTTTCAATATTCAGCAACTGAAACCCATTATGGAAGTTAAAGCAATGATTTTACAATTATTTTTAGGTTGAGTTAGTCTGACCCTGTTGAAGGAATTAGTAGTTGTAGTGTGTTCACACGTGAGTTTGCAATACAATATTAGTAATATACATTTCCAAAAAACGAAATATTTATCACTTTGAATAGAAAAATGACGATTTTTTTTTTATTTATGTAAGTATTATTCTCAATTTTGTAAATTTTAAATGTATTATCCATATTTTATTGAAGAATTTATATTTTTTTTTCTTCTTCTTTCAGAATGGTTTAGGAAAAACATTTCATTTTAGTCAGAACAATGTTTTCAAAGAGATGGAAATACGCAACTTTTCGATATATCAACCTTCAAATACTTTGAAATTGATTCTATTTGTTACAACCGGTTGTAATTTAAAGCTATACTGTACTATGCGAGCGATATTATATATCTTAGCTACTTACTGTCTATGTTAAAATTTATATTACCATTAAACTTGTTAGAAATTAATATGTCTATGTTAGTTATATTAACCAAGATAGCTTTTATTGTACAATGATACTTACTTAAGTTGATGAATGGCAACACAGAACTAGCTGCTAATGCTGAATAGATATGTGATAACTAATTTTGGATACTCTAATGTTTAAATAAGAGAGAAAAAGTAACATACTTGAACATCTTACAACTAAGAATTCAAAAGTGAACATGAAAATTTACTTTACGAATAAATATCATGTCTTTAAAATGTGTACGAATATCACTAAATAAGAGAAAAAAGTAACATACTTAAACTCTTTACGACAAATAACTTTAAAATTAACGAAAAAAAAATTACTTTACACATAAAAATCACTTTAAAATGTGTAAAAATATCGCTAAATAAGAGAAAAAAAGTAACTTACTTAAAATTTCTAAGATAAATATTTAACCTTTACGCGAAAATTCCCTTCATGTATAAAAATCACGACTTTAAAATATAACATGCAAGAGAAAAGTAACGTACTTAAACTTTCTACGACAAATAACTTTAACATTAACGTAAAATTTTACTTTACACATAAAAATCCCGATATTAAAATATGTAGAAATATCGCTAAATAAAAAAAAAAAAGTAACACACTTAAACTTTGTACGACAAATAACTTTGACATTAACGTAAAAAATGTTCTTCACATATAAAAATCACGACTTTAAATTTGAAATGTAGGATGAAAGTATAACATACCTATAATTTCTACGACAAAGAATTCAAACATTGCCGTTCATGTCTTTAAAGTGTATAATGACAACTCTAACTTTTAGAAAAAAGAAACACTAAAAATTTACAAGGCAAAGAATTTAAAATTGAATTTTAAAATTAACTTTACATGTACTATCATACTCTTATATCAACGATAAATAAGATAAAAAAAGAAACTCTAAAAATTTATAAGGCAAAGAATTCAAATAATACGCGAAAATTTACCTCACATATAAAAATTATGTCTTTCAAATGTGTAAGAATAACGCTAAATTAGAGAAAAAGAAATATTAAAAATTTATAAGGTAAGGAATTGAAACAATACGCGAAAATTTATTTCACACATAACATTTTTATCTTTAAAATGTGTAAGAATAATGCTAAATTAGAGAAGAAAAAAAAATAACATACTTAAACTTTCTTCGACAACAATTTAGACAATACGCGAAAATTTCATACACAATTATTTTCTTAGGTTAATGTTAAATAATGGGAAATTTAACAGAATAAAAATTTCAAAGATAAAGAATTTTAACCTTTACACGAAAATTTACTTCACATATAAATATCATGTCTTTAAACTTTAACGTGACAATTTACTTCTCATATACAATTAAACTCTTAGGTTAATGTTAAATAAAAGAAAAAGTAACATACTCAAAAATTTCTAAGATAAGCATAACGTAAAACTTTCATATCATGTGTTTAAAATGTAACATATAAGAGAAAAAAAATAACATACTTGAACTTTCTATAGCAAAGAATTTAAGCGTTAGCGTAAAAATTTACTTTACATATAAAATTCACGTCTTTAAACGGGATGATAAGCATGTGACGGTAATTAGCCAATCAGGTTAGCGGTAGGTGATACGCCACTTGCCGGCATTTTTAGACCGGAGGATGAGTCACGCTAAAACTTGTTCAAACAGGTCAGGAGACTTGTACAGCAAGAACAACAGCATCGATGCGCAAGCAGAGGATGATGCTGCGGTGTGTCAGCAGGTCTTCGAGATTATCGTTTTCCTACTTTTCTTTTTTCATAATGAAATGTTTGTGAAAACTTGGAATGAATGAAGTGGATTTCAAAGACACATTAGTAAATGAAGGTAGAATTCGCATGGACTTTCTTCCAAAAAGTGTGATTCACTTGGAGAATTTAAGATCATTTCTAATTGAAAACTTTTCTATTGTCTAAAACATTGAATATTGTTCAAACTCAGTGAGATTATATGCTACAATACGGGTAAAACTTAACAAAATTGTTACATAGAAGAAAAATAGTAAGAGATTTAAAATAAATACTAGTTATAGATACTCCAAGGAAAAAAATTCACCTCTACTTTTCAATCGGAAAATCAATGCAAGTTGGAAATTTATGTTACTTCAAGAAAGACTTAGACAATTTACTTTGTAATAATATACGTTAAGGTGTCGTATTAACTCGTGCAATACATGCTGACTAAGGTTTATTTTACTTATCTAAGAAAGGTGAATTGGGGGGAAATATTAAATAAATTGTAGATATTAAATACATTGTAGATATGCATTTAAGTTTTGAAAATCACCTGCAAGACTTTTAAAACATCTTAAGATAAATTGAAAGAAACTTGCGAATTATATGTAAACTATATAACTTTTTATACTCTGAAAGGAAATCACAAGTAATTTAGTTAACTTTTTTCATGGTAACACTCATATTCAACGACATGTTTTTAAAATTTAACCTTCTTTACATGATAATAGTTATAAATTTTTTCAATCTCAGATGCGATATACTATTATTTCTAACATATATGTTACGAATTGTGTAAAGTTTTTAAAAGAGTATATGCAAATCACCAATCAGAAACATAAAAATCTAACGTCATTCAAACAAACTAAAATAATAAGATATTTTCCTTAGTGGAAATAGTTAACTACTCATGTGATGGAATATACTAGAAAATTTAAATACTGAAAAAAGTTTGCTAGGCAAACTTAAAGAATATTTTTTTTTCTTGTGAAAAACTAGCATAAATTTGGAAAATGTAGAGTTTGTTACTACGTAAAATTGAACATCATCTGGACAAACTAAATTATACATGAATTTTTTTTTTATTTGAGAGGTGCTGACAATATATCATTAATATAGAGATTTTTAACTTCCACCCATAATTTCTAAATAACTTATACATAAATTTCAGAAAACTGAAACGGAATGTGTTTTACAAGACGCTTATTTTGTAAGATGAATATTCAATATTAATATAACTGAGCAAAGTTCATTCCGGAAAAAACATGTAAAAGATACTTATATTTTGAAATATCCTTTTAAATTTATGAATGCTCGCTTTCGAAAGGCACAAATAAAACTGATATTACACATGATAATTAACACATGCATAACATTAGTCAAACACAGTGGAATTTTTATTGCTTGTTACCGATAACTTTTAAGTGAAGTAGAATAACTTACATAGGAAATTTGTGCAAACTTTTTCAACTTTTAAACCAAGTATCATGTAAAATTATAAATTACGATAGGAAATAGCACACTTCAGAATCGGAACAAGTCTTCTAGTTAAGCTAAATTTATTTCTCAAGGAATTGAAAGCCTACCAGAAAAGTCCTTATCATTTCACATCTTTTCTCATGTTGCAAGAAGACATACATTGTAAAAGATCCTCGTAGCACTTAACAAAAATCAGTAAAAATAAATATATTTTCTAGGGCAAAGATAAAACTTCACAACTTAATACTGAAATTTAGCTAAGTTGCATATAGTTTATTCACATAACTCGCATATGCTTCGAATGTTGAAATATATTTGTCAGTTGAAATCAAACTCATCGAAAATAAATGCTATCTACATTTTCAAGTCGGAAATTACTATTAAATAAACTTTACATGTAAAACATTGTCATGTTAAAAAGAAAAATCTACAAAAATGTAAATGATAATTTTACTGTTGGTACATAAATGATGAATAATTTATGATTTTATTCTAGGCAAACGTTTTATAGTCTAACAGAGAACTTAAACTTTAGCAGAAAAACGAAAAAATACAATTTTTATATCCTATCATGCTTGTCGAAAATTGAATTTATTAGCTGTTGTAATAGATTTTTATTGTCCAAATTTCTATAGTTCTTCCCAGTGCAATAATATTAAGTTCATGTGTAATGAGTAGGTTTTTTTTGTTGAATATTATAAATTTAATGAAATTATTATGACCTAAGAGATTGAGTGAACTGAATAAATCAATGATGTAAATTTAAACAGTGACTAGAACTGATACATACTATAACTGTAAAGAAGTATGACAAAGTGATAGATGAAGTGAAAATAGAAGTTGAGTGAAATGTGTTGAAAAAAAGTTGAAGACGACAAGAAATTCGTAAATGAGAATTATCATTGACTTATATTAACTTCGTTTTTCTTGCTTATGACAAGAAAATACACTCTTGTTTATTAAGAACCAACTTGATATCTTATCATAGAATGACAATGATGAAATATCTATACATTAAAAAAAATACCAAACTTAGACATAGCAAATTTCTTGAAATTCATGTATAATGTGAGAAGTTTTACTAGAAATATAGAAAATACTACATTGAAAGATGTGAATTTTTCGAAGTACTTTATCAGAAGAAAAGAAAAAAAAATGCGCTGAGGTCCGCTACAAAAATTTTTAGGAGAAAGTTTAAACAAAATTTAAAATCAAACATGCTTTTAAGTGGGAACACATATATTAAAACTATAGCACATTAAACAATTTATATTATGTCATCTCGGTATCAAACTGAATAACATGAAAAACAACGACAAACTGAATAAACATGATAATTATCAATATATGTGGAAAAGTTTCCTTTTTTCACATATAAAAAAATAACACATTGACATACGTTAAGATCACGAAACATGCATAATCATATGCCGATAAGAGCAACCAATGTTTGGGGGAGATATTCACTTGATGGTCAATATACCATGAATAAATTGATTGATTGAATTTCTAATGCTAATTCCAATAGTATTCCATGTAACTTCAACTTGATATGTTACACTATAGATATATTTATTTTTCAAATATATTGACTTTCAAAAAATCATCCTTCAATATAAGAATGATCATAGTAAGAATAAAAGAAAAGATACTAAGCATTGATTTAAAGTGTATTTATTTCGACTTAGCAACAAATCATATGCTTGAAACGAAAATTGCTTCGAACCAAAGTATAACTATCCAATTTCACTGATTCCTACAAGAAAATTTTTCTCATCTAGTAATTGAATTTTTTTTCTCATACACATTATAAGTGTTGTCCAATCAGGTGTAGAATAGTTGAAGATATCCGACCTCTTTCTAAATATTAATAAGTCACTGTTGAAAAACTTATAAAAATTTCAATTTAAACTTAAAGTTTTTATATATATATATCAAAGAATGTTTTCAAGTCGATATATATATTTAAATACGAAAATTTATTCACTTCAATAAATATATGTTTAAGTTATAAAACTTGTCGTATGTATTGAAAAATTGTAACTTTTCGTCTTATTAGTATAAATCGATAACTTATACCACTAGTTCTTCATCAATTAATCTCCTAAATAAATCTTTCAAAGGTAAAAACATACTTATAGCTTTGTCTTTGTAACATGTTAAATTTTACATGTTTCTCGTGAAATTAAAATTTTATATGTTTTCCATGAGAATATATAAAATTTTGTAACTTTCACATGAAACATGTAAAATTTAACATGTTACAAAGACAAAGCTATAAGTATGTTTTTACCTTTGAAAGATTTATTTAGGAGATTAATTGATGAAGAACTAGTGGTATAAGTTATCGATTTATACGAATAAGACGAAAAGTTACAATTTTTCAATACATACGACAAGTTTTATAACTTAACATACATTTATTGAAGTGAATAAGTTTCAGTATTTAAATATACATATTGACTTGAAAACATTCTTTGAAATATATATATAAAAAAAACTTTAAGTGTAAATTGAAATTTTTATAAGTTTTTCAACAGTGACTTATTAATATTTAGAAAGAGGTCGGATATCTTCAACTATTCTACACCTGATTGGACAACACTTATAATGTGTATGAGAAAAAAAATTCAATTACTAGATGAGAAAAATTTTCTTGTAGGAATCAGTGAAATTGGATAGTTATACTTTGGTTCGAAGCAATTTTCGTTTCAAGCATATTATTTGTTGCTAAGTCGAAATAAATACACTTTAAATCAATGCTTAGTATCTTTTCTTTTATTCTTACTATGATCATTCTTATATTGAAGGATGATTTTTTGAAAGTCAATATATTTGAAAAATAAATATATCTATAGTGTAACATATCAAGTTGAAGTTACATGGAATACTATTGGAATTAGCATTAGAAATTCAATCAATCAATTTATTCATGGTATATTGACCATCAAGTGAATATCTCCCCGCAACATTGGTTGCTCTTATCGGCATATGATTATGCATGTTTCGTGATCTTAACGTATGTCAATGTGTTATTTTTTTATATGTGAAAAAGGAAACTTTTCCACATATATTGATAATTATCATGTTTATTCAGTTTGTCGTTGTTTTTCATGTTATTCAGTTTGATACCGAGATGACATAATATAAATTGTTTAATGTGCTATAGTTTTAATATATGTGTTCCCACTTAAAAGCATGTTTGATTTTAAATTTTGTTTAAACTTTCTCCTAAAAATTTTTGTAGCGGACCTCAGCGCATTTTTTTTTTCTTTTCTTCTGATAAAGTACTTCGAAAAATTCACATCTTTCAATGTAGTATTTTCTATATTTCCAGTAAAACTTCTCACATTATACATGAATTTCAAGAAATTTGCTATGTCTAAGTTTGGTATTTTTTTTTAATGTATAGATATTTCATCATTGTCATTCTATGATAAGATATCAAGTTGGTTCTTAATAAACAAGAGTGTATTTTCTTGTCATAAGCAAGAAAAACGAAGTTAATATAAGTCAATGATAATTCTCATTTACGAATTTCTTGTCGTCTTCAACTTTTTTTCAACACATTTCACTCAACTTCTATTTTCACTTCATCTATCACTTTGTCATACTTCTTTACAGTTATAGTATGTATCAGTTCAAGTCACTGTTTAAATTTACATCATTGATTTATTCAGTTCACTCAATCTCTTAGGTCATAATAATTTCATTAAATTTATAAGATTCAACAAAAAAAACCTACTCATTACACATGAACTTAATATTATTGCACTGGGAAGAACTATAGAAATTTGGACAATAAAAATCTATTACAACAGCTAATAAATTCAATTTTCGACAAGCATGATAGGATATAAAAATTGTATTTTTTCGTTTTTCTGCTAAAGTTTAAGTTCTCTGTTAGACAATAAAACGTTTGCCTAGAATAAAATCATAAATTATTCATCATTTATGTACCAACAGTAAAATTATCATTTACATTTTTGTAGATTCTTCTTTTTAACATGACAATGTTTTACATGTAAAGTTTATTTAATAGTAATTTCCGACTTGAAAATGTAGATAGCATTTATTTTCGATGAGTTTGATTTCAACTGACAAATATATTTCAACATTCGAAGCATATGCGGGTCATGTGAATAAACCATATGCAACTTAGCTAAATTTCAGTATTAAGTTGTGAAGTTTTATCTTTGTCCTAGAAAATATATTTATTTTTACTGATTTTTGTTAAGTGCTACGAGGATCTTTTACAATGTATGTCTTCTTGCAACATGAGAAAAGATGTGAAATGATAAGGACTTTTCTGGTATGCTTTCAATTCCTTGAGAAATAAATTTAGCTTAACTAGAAGACTTGTTCCGATTCTGAAGTGTGCTATTTCCTATCGTAATTTATAATTTTACATGATACTTGATTTAAAAGTTGAAAAAGTTTGCACAAATTTCCTATGTAAGTTATTCTACTTCACTTAAAAGTTATCGGTCACAAGCAATAAAAATTCCACTGTGTTTGACTAATGTTATGCATGTGTTAATTATCATGTGTAATATCAGTTTTATTTGTGCCTTTCGAAAGCGAGCATTCATAAATTTAAAAGGATATTTCAAAATATAAGTATCTTTTACATGTTTTTTCCGGAATGAACTTTGCTCAGTTATATTAATATTGAATATTCATCTTACAAAATAAGCGTCTTGTAAAACACATTCCGTTTCAGTTTTCTGAAATTTATGTATAAGTTATTTAGAAATTATGGGTGGAAGTTAAAAATCTCTATATTAATGATATATTGTCAGCACCTCTCAAATAAAAAAAAAATTCATGTATAATTTAGTTTGTCCAGATGATGTTCAATTTTACGTAGTAACAAACTCTACATTTTCCAAATTTATGCTAGTTTTTCACAAGAAAAAAAAAATATTCTTTAAGTTTGCCTAGCAAACTTTTTTCAGTATTTAAATTTTCTAGTATATTCCATCACATGAGTAGTTAACTATTTCCACTAAGGAAAATATCTTATTATTTTAGTTTGTTTGAATGATGTTAGATTTTTATGTTTCTGATTGGTGATTTGCATATACTCTTTTAAAAACTTTACACAATTCGTAACATATATGTTAGAAATAATAGTATATCGCATCTGAGATTGAAAAAATTTATAACTATTATCATGTAAAGAAGGTTAAATTTTAAAAACATGTCGTTGAATATGAGTGTTACCATGAAAAAAGTTAACTAAATTACTTGTGATTTCCTTTCAGAGTATAAAAAGTTATATAGTTTACATATAATTCGCAAGTTTCTTTCAATTTATCTTAAGATGTTTTAAAAGTCTTGCAGGTGATTTTCAAAACTTAAATGCATATCTACAATGTATTTAATATCTACAATTTATTTAATATTTCCCCCCAATTCACTTTTCTTAGATAAGTAAAATAAACCTTAGTCAGCATGTATTGCACGAGTTAATACGACACCTTAACGTATATTATTACAAAGTAAATTGTCTAAGTCTTTCTTGAAGTAACATAAATTTCCAACTTGCATTGATTTTCCGATTGAAAAGTAGAGGTGAATTTTTTTCCTTGGAGTATCTATAACTAGTATTTATTTTAAATCTCTTACTATTTTTCTTCTATGTAACAATTTTGTTAAGTTTTACCCGTATTGTAGCATATAATCTCACTGAGTTTGAACAATATTCAATGTTTTAGACAATAGAAAAGTTTTCAAGTAGAAATGATCTTAAATTCTCCAAGTGAATCATACTTTTTGGAAGAAAGTCCATGCGAATTCTACCTTCACTTACTAATGTGTCTTTGAAATCCACTTCATTCATTCCAAGTTTTCACAAACATTTCATTATGAAAAAGGAAAAGTAGGAAAACGATAATCTCGAAGACCTGCTGACACACCGCAGCATCACCCGCTGCTTGCGCGTCGATGCTGTTGTTCTTGCTGTACAAGTCTCCCGACCTGTTTGAACAAGTTTTAGCGTGACTCATCCTCCGGTCTAAAAATGCCGGCAAGTGGCGTATCACCTACCGCTAACCTGATTGGCTAATTACCGTCACATGCTTATCATCCCGTTTAAAGACGTGAATTTTATATGTAAAGTAAATTTTTACGCTAACGCTTAAATTCTTTGCTATAGAAAGTTCAAGTATGTTATTTTTTTTCTCTTATATGTTACATTTTAAACACATGATATGAAATTTTTACGTTATGCTTATCTTAGAAATTTTTGAGTATGTTACTTTTTCTTTTATTTAACATTAACCTAAGAGTTTAATTGTATATGAGAAGTAAATTGTCACGTTAAAGTTTAAAGACATGATATTTATATGTGAAGTAAATTTTCGTGTAAAGGTTAAAATTCTTTATCTTTGAAGTTTTTATTCTGTTAAATTTCCCATTATTTAACATTAACCTAAGAAAATAATTGTGTATGAAATTTTCGCGTATTGTCTAAATTGTTGTCGAAGAAAGTTTAAGTATGTTATTTTTTTTTTCTTCTCTAATTTAGCATTATTCTTACACATTTTAAAGATAAAAATGTTATGTGTGAAATAAATTTTCGCGTCTTATTTGTTTCAATTCCTTACCTTATAAATTTTTAATATTTCTTTTTCTCTAATTTAGCGTTATTCTTACACATTTGAAAGACATAATTTTTATATGTGAGGTAAATTTTCGCGTATTATTTGAATTCTTTGCCTTATAAATTTTTAGAGTTTCTTTTTTTATCTTATTTATCGTTGATATAAGAGTATGATAGTACATGTAAAGTTAATTTTAACGTTCAATTTTAAATTCTTTGCCTTGTAAATTTTTAGTGTTTCTTTTTTCTAAAAGTTAGAGTTGTCATTATACATTTTAAAGACATGAACGGCAATGTTTGAATTCTTTGTCGTAGAAATTATAGGTATGTTATACTTTCATCCTACATTTCAAATTTAAAGTCGTGATTTTTATATGTGAAGAACATTTTTTACGTTAATGTCAAAGTTATTTGTCGTACAAAGTTTAAGTGTGTTACTTTTTTTTCTTTTATTTAGCGATATTTCGATATATTTTAATATCGGGATTTTTATGTGTAAAGTAAAATTTTACGTTAATGTTAAAGTTATTTGTCGTAGAAAGTTTAAGTACGTTACTTTTCTCTTGCATGTTATATTTTAAAGTCGTGATTTTTATACATGAAGGGAATTTTCGCGTAAAGGTTAAATATTTATCTTAGAAATTTTAAGTAAGTTACTTTTTTTCTCTTATTTAGCGATATTTTTACACATTTTAAAGTGATTTTTATGTGTAAAGTAAGTTTTTTTTTCGTTAATTTTAAAGTTATTTGTCGTAAAGAGTTTAAGTATGTTACTTTTTTCTCTTATTTAGTGATATTCGTACACATTTTAAAGACATGATATTTATTCGTAAAGTAAATTTTCATGTTCACTTTTGAATTCTTAGTTGTAAGATGTTCAAGTATGTTACTTCTTCTCTCTTATTTAAACATTAGAGTATCCAAAATTAGTTATCACATATCTATTCAGCATTAGCAGCTAGTTCTGTGTTGCCATTCATCAACTTAAGTAAGTATCATTGAACAATAAAAGCTATCTTGGTTAATATAACTAACATAGACATATTAATTTCTAACAAGTTTAATGGTAATATAAATTTTAACATAGACAGTAAGTAGCTAAGATATATAATATCGCTCGCATAGTACAGTATAGCTTTAAATTACAACCGGTTGTAACAAATAGAATCAATTTCAAAGTATTTGAAGGTTGATATATCGAAAAGTTGCGTATTTCCATCTCTTTGAAAACATTGTTCTGACTAAAATGAAATGTTTTTCCTAAACCATTCTGAAAGAAGAAGAAAAAAAATATAAATACTTCAATAAAATATGGATAATACATTTAAAATTTACAAAATTGAGAATAATACTTACATAAATAAAATAAAAAAATCGTCATTTTTCTATTCAAAGTGATAAATATTTCGTTTTTTGGAAATGTATATTACTAATATTGTATTGCAAACTCACGTGTGAACACACTACAACTACTAATTCCTTCAACAGGGTCAGACTAACTCAACCTAAAAATAATTGTAAAATCATTGCTTTAACTTCCATAATGGGTTTCAGTTGCTGAATATTGAAAATTAATTCTAGTCTAAGTTCTTTTGTTGTGTATTCAATCCCTCAAAAACTATGACAATAAAAGAAAAAAACTTTTTAATGACATGTTAAGCTTTGTAAAAGAAATTTTCACGTTAAGATATCAAAGTTTAAATTTTTTTTTCTCATAAATTTTAATTTATATTTACATTTCATACTGTTATTGAGAAAATAATGAGACTTTATGTGTCTAACATTGATTAAACCTGATTCCTTAAAAGTGTCTTGCGATTATATCTCTCAACAATAGTTTAAATGTGTTAAGCACTTATAGAAAAAAAAAAATCCACTCAATCCGAAACTTTACGCATTTGTGTTAGTATATTATCTTTGCATGTATTTGAAGTTTTTAATGGTTAAGCATGAAAAGTTATAAACTATGTAATTTATATTCCTTCCTACCACTAGATGGCGCCGCAATTACATTAAACTTAGTAGAAAACTGTCTTACTAAACTGTATAGTCAATGAGAAGAGCATTTGAAATCACGTGACATATTCTAACCAATCAGAAGTGAGCTTTTATTTCAACCAATCAAAGGAGACTTAGCTATATCAGGATACAAGATGTTGCCATTCCTTAAACTTTGATATAAAGCAAATCGTGACGTCATCCCCACTACATTAACACTGTGACGTCACTGGTAAAACAGCCTATCACTCTAAGTTATTCACTTAAAAGTAGCCCTAGAACAACTCAACTCCATCCCGCCTAAAACTTAGCATATTCCTACTGCTGCCATCGTCTTAAAAGTAAATTTTGTAAAATCATGAATGACGTCATACCCACTGTGACGTCACTAGTCAAAAATACCTATAACTCTAACTTATTCATTTAGAAGCAGCCCTAGAACATCAACTCCACCTGAAAGGTAAATCGAAACTAAAAAAGTGTTGCCACCGCTCAAAACTTTGATATAAAACAAGTTATGACGTCATACTCACTGTGACGTCACTAGTAAAAATATCTATAACTCTAACTTATTCGTTAAGAAGCAGCCCTAGAACAACTCAACTCCAGTTAACTGGAAACAAAAACTAAAAAGTGTTGCCACCGCTCAAAAACTTTGATATAAAACAAATTATGACGTCATACTCACTGTGACGTCATGCAATAAAAACCTATCACTCTAACTTATTCACTAAGAAGCAGTCCTAGAACAACTCAACTCCGTCTGCTAGATAAACCGAAACTAAAAAAGTGTTGCCACCGACCAAAACTTTGATATAAAACACATTATGACGTCATACCCACTGTGACGTCATACACAAACAGCTTATAACGAAACCGAAACTAAAACAGCAGCAGGAGGGGAACAACTTACCCCCACTTCCGGTCGCATGACTTCCGGTGACGTCATATCCGGTTATGGCACTTCCTGTGACGTCATATCCGGTCACACCCACTTCCTGTGACGTCATCGTCCCCCGTCCCATACCGCATACCGCCCTGGCTCAGGAGCCCTATTTTCTAACTACTCACAAATACAATTATTATATTGTTAATGTTAGAAATAGTTTGACAATATAAAAACAAAGTTCAAACTTCATAAAATTTCACTTTGGCATTCTTCAGATTGATAGTTTTGCATCAAAGAAAGAATTATTGATCTGGAAAACATCTCGTCTTCTAGCTGAAATAATAATTTCTGGAGATAATTTTTTTAAACACGCCTAATTTTTCATACCACAGATCACCATTGATATTGGGCCATTTACAATATGCAACAGATTTCTTCATGAACCACCAAATATCACGTTGTCAATTTGGTCTGGGTACATTTCCCCATCGCATTGAATAATTGCGTGGTTCGTAAACTTTGCATATGCCATAACCAAAATCTAAAACACTTGCATCCTTTGTGTATAAAATTCCTTTCTGATTAATGTGTTCAACAGGTACCACTCAATCTCTGATTTTTCAGTAACATTCTCCACAACAATTTCAGCAGTATAAATCTCTATCATATACTTATTATCCAACTTTCATCTTCTCCGAAAATTATAGTGTTGCACATACACTGTCATCTGCATAATCTAGTTCAGGTTGGTTGGTTTATACGCTCAACGACATACAGCTTAACGTGGATTCCGAACTACAACGAACTTCCATGACTAACCCGGGATTCATACCCGGTACCTTTGGCATGCAGGCCTGAACTTTAGCCACACAGCCATCAGGTGAATCATCTGGTTTAGGACTTATACTCTTGCTGTCTACCAGGAGTTCGTATAGTAGAGGACTTTGGACGATCCCCTCATGTCCTCGCTATACAAATTCCTTTACCATTTATTTTTTGTGCATAGAAATTTTTCACTTCCTCAACTGAAACGCTTTTTACAGCCATCATGTAGGCAGATTTTTTTTTTAGTTCTGTGAATTACTGCGAGATCATTATTTCTAATATTTTTAGGTACTTCTTGAATTCACTTTAAATATTTTTATTTTATCGGATTTAGCATACAAGGGAAGATTCCATAAATTAAATTGCATTTGTATGTATAAATATATTTAAAAGCAAAACCAAAAATAAATCGGAATAAAATATAAATTATATGAGCAGTGTATACATTACACACTGTCATCAGCCTAACTTTGAACCGGCTCAAAGTTACACTGAATATGTGGTAAAATGATAGCGCCTTAGTTTTTTTCTTTTTACCAAATGTTAGTAAATAAATAACCATCAGCTACTAACAATTTCACTATTTTCAGAAAATTATATAACTGATAAAGTAGTAAGTTGATGCTTACTTACATAAATTAGTTGATTTACATCAACTTCAAATAAGCATTAAAATGGAACTTGCAAACAGTATTTCAGAAAAACAACTGATTGGCCAAATAAATTACGTACCATTTTGCCAATTCATATTCTAAACTATAGAGCAAAAATCTAATTTCCCAATCTTGCCAGCATTTTGCAGCAGTGGATCATTAGCAGCTCTTTAAAACCAAAAATAATGAAAACTAGGAGGTGGCGCAAAGTTATACCCTATGGCTCAAAGTTACCCTGAATGACTGTATACGTTTTAAAACATTACTCCGGCAGATATTCTTCTCCCCAAAAAACGCTTTATGTCTACGGGGCAATGAGAGGTGGATTATCTCTCATGCTTCTGAAACGAGTTCATGTAACACATTTATGCATTACTAGGGGGCTTCGCCCCCTGCTCGCTAACGCTCGCCAACCCCCAAACACCTCGCTGCGCTCGGATTGAGCGGCTTTGCCGCTCGAATTTGTGGTTAAAACATCTTGCTGCGCTCGAATAGGTTTGCCAGCCATAAAAAATGTAACCAAATTTTTATAAATTTAATGTAAGGCCTAATAGAGAAAACACCCAAATTGCAAGTTTCATAATAGAAAGTTAAATATACTATCCGCCAACATTCTGACTTAAAACTTCATTAGTTATGCCCTTACATTGAAGTCCCAATATCTTTTATTTATTCTGATAAGTCGCCCCGTTAGAGAACGACGTCCAACGCGAGGCATTTTCTGGATAGAAATACTTCAAAATAATAATTACTCTAATACAAAAGTGCTTCAGAAAAACAGAAAAAATCAACTTTGAAACGAAGAGTTTAAAAAGAGCTTTAAAATTAGCAACGGGTTTGTTGTTTACATACGTAAGGATAGCTTTAAAATTAGCAACGGGTTTGTTGTTTACATACGTAAGGATAGCTTTAAAATTAGCAACGGGTTTGTTGTTTACATACGTAAGGATAGCTTTAAAATTAGCAACGGTTGGTTGGTTGGTTGAACCCCCGAGCAGCGGATTTGTTTACTTAAGGATGTTGCCATTCTTATATTCAAAATCATTGAGGCTTTGTAGTAGCTTAATGATGAAAAATATTGAAATTTAAGTAATTAATAAAGTGCTAATAAATTATTTTGGCACGTTTTGGCAAATCTACAGCTTATTTCCTTTAAAATGACACCTTGATCATTGAAATTGGTTGAGTAGTTTAGGCGGACGGACTAACCCCAAAAAACGTATTGCCTATTAAATATATAGATGCTTCGGATGACTTTTTTTTGGTTGGTTGGTTGTTTTCAGATTATCTGGCACCGTCAGCAACACGAGGGCTATAATGCGCCGAAACATTCGTCATTAGACAAGCCAACATACATTTACAAACACCCATGCCTAACACGGGACTCGAACCCGCAACCTCGCGGTCTAGAGGCTAGCACGCTAACCAGTATACCGTTTGGTCGGTGACTTTTTTTTGCTTTTTACAAAACGAATAAGCAAAGCGACAGCAGAGTTTGACCCTGCATGTAAAATAGTCACGTAAAAGCTCTCTAATAATCAGACTAGAAATCTTTAAATAATTGTTTGGCACTGCGATTTAAATTTCTCAATTTTCCCCTCACACGTAGTTCCTTATCTTTATATACCAAAAAAGAATTTGGGGCTATTAATTTTCGACCAGTTTTTAGCTCTCTATTTCTGTGCGACAATGCAGTTGCTGAACCAAAGTTACAGTTGCATTAAGAGCCCACTAAGGGAAACAAAATTTAATTTAACGGAAATACATTTAATTATTAGAATTTAATTTAACGGAAATACATTTAATTATTGGAATTTAATAAAATTCCAATGATTAAATATATAATTATTTTAAATTAATAATTAATATATTTTATCATTTAAATATTTATATTTAATTTCAATAATCTACTGGTGGTAGTTTTGGAATTTGAATACATTGGGCTTTTGAAAAAATGCTAAGGAAGGCAAATACTTATATTGGAGGGGAAAAACTTAAAAAAAAAAAACTTCTTGACCGGTCCATTTTTTATAAACACTGACAAGCCCGGTGATTGCACCAGACAAAACTATGACCTGTACGCGCCTGTATCAGAACCTGAGCTGTACCTGAGCTCTTGAGCTTTATTATCCAAGAATGAGGATATTCATTTTACCAAAATTTTAGCAATAGGTACTTCACACTGAATTTCAGTATGGGTACTCGTACCGTAAAGGAGTTTAATACGACATGTACAATGTACATGTAGCACGTGCTAAATACTAATTTTTAAAACTTCTTTATACACCAAACAAATATTTACGCGGAGCAACTTCTCTCAAAAAGTTTTCTAGATTAATGTTTGAATTGTGAACTACTCTTTATATTCCAGATGCAGTGTTTTGGTGCAGCGAAATGCCCTTTTCACCCATCGAGCGTCTTAAACAGACAATGCAACGACCTAAAAAATAAATATATTTTTATTTCTAAAAATTTATTTGCAGTTATACTATATCTAGCAAAGAAAAGCGTAATGAAAAAATGCTTCCCTTTCTATTAGTCTATGCTAACAATAGCACGCTGTTAATTTTCAAAATGATAAATTAAAATATATATATATTAAGTTGAAGTAAAATGTTGAGATTACCATTGCTTATAATAAATAAAAGTTTACAAATTTATTTCAATTTGAATGGGCTTTATCCATGAGGAATTAGAGCTATCAACTGCCAGTTTCGTAAGCATATTGACCTCGGAGATGAGAACAGGGGTCCCTTACGAAAGTCCACATTTTGTTTAGAAAGAGAAACAAGATTCTCAAGGTTGGTACGTCGTTTGCTTTGTAAGTACTTTAGTGAAAATCCACGTAAATCTATTACAATTTTTTTTTTTTTTTTTAAACAAAATGACACAATTTAATTCAATCAGATTTTGTAAACTCACCATTTCTTATTAAAAATTTGTGCGAAATAAATTTCGACAGCATATAGTAATGCAGAAATTATATATCTTGAAGGCCTCTTAAATAGTCTTTTTAAAAGTTAAGTCTTTTTAAAAGATGTTGGTTTGCCATTTCTCTCATTCTGCTTTGTTTCTTGAGGAATGAACATGCACAATATAATGTATTATACTAACATTTGCTAACGTGGCAAAGTCAGGGACGGAACTAGGTCACTTTTTACCCGGGGCAAGAATTCATTTTGGCGCCCCCACACAATAATTTTTTAGATTTGAAGCTAACTATATATACATTGAAAATTAACAAAGGTTTTTCCTTTGTAAAATTTTGTTTTGAAACAAACAATAAAAGAATTAATTAATTGAAATTTTAAATAAATATATTTGATAAGCCCTTATTAATGACCAGGGTTCATTCTGCTTGCATAAAGATTTGCATAAAGACAAAAAAAACAACTAATGAATCAATACAAATAATGTCAGTTACAATGAAATAAAAGAACATAGTTGAATGATATGTAACACTTTTCAACACAAAATCTGGTTAACCTGGTTTCAAAACGTCTTAGATCATAAACAATTAAGCTGTTTTACATTTCAAAAAATATTTTCTTCTGTAAAATACCAATACAAAAATTTAAAAAGCTTCCGAATATTACCAGAACTCATTGAACACAAAAGCAAATTAATTTAATGACTTGTCTACAAAAATCATTGAATAGTTGGTAAACACATAAATGTTTATTTTAGAACAATTAATTTAAACTTATTGAAACTCATTTTAATAATAGAATGAATAATATATTACTTACTGTGCTATGTGTGAGTTCTCCATTTTCTTGGAGAATTTAAAATTCTCACCAATGCAATGGACAAAATTTGACGAACATGACGTCTGTTTGGTGAAAAATAATGCCGTCAAAATGACAATATAACTCACGCTGAAAATTGGCGCCTTTTTCTCGTAGCATGGAGACTGGATTCTTTTTATTTTATTTATCACTTCCTGGAAAATACTTTCTTTTTCGTTATTTTTTATGAAAAATAAGGCCTTGAGATCTATTTTTAGAATTCATGCCTTGATGTTTTATTATTTTTTCATTATTTAGGAATAAATAAAATGTTACACTTAGGCACTTTTATGCTTCCGTTTTCTCTTTTTACGAAACATGTTTGAATGCTTGTGTATTATCAAAAAAGAAAAGTAGGAGTGTTAATAATTTAACCTGTAAAAAACAAACTTTTTAATCAAATCCCTTCTAAGAATTATCAATTGGTAAATTCCTAGTTCACGTTTATGGGTTGGCGCACTTTTGAAAAGTTGGCGACAAAGCCAGAATGTCGCCAATTCGGAATTCCAATATGAAAAATTGAGAAACGAACCAGCTCCATGATTTGTAGTATAGGAAGGTTGAAGCCAAAGCGCGTCAATAAAAAAAAATGGGATTGCCAAATTTAGAACTGTATCGCCTACAAAACAGCGCCAAATCGGCTTGGCGATATTTTAACGTCAACTAGGAATAGACCCAATGTATTGTCATGGGCTTTAAGCTAATTGGCCAAGTTTCAGGATGATGGGAAGGGGGTTAATTAAGCATCCGCAGATTTGTACGCCAGGCTCAAGCGCACACTCAAACAAAAGTGAAGTTAATATAAGGGATTTAAAAATATATAGTAAAATATATTGTTAAAAATATATAGTCACATATTTAGTCAGTGCATTTAAATTGAGATTTGGATAGAATGTAATTTACTGTTTTCGTTTTTATTTTTAAAAAATCGATATGTTTTGCGATAAATAGGAATTCTTGTGCTCAATAGGAATTCTTGTGTCAACTTTTTATCGCATAATTTTTTTGCATTTCTTCACGTTTAAGAACATTCTGAATCAAAAAAGTGTTCTAGAAAAAAAGTTTGTGGGTCCGTGTGTTGTCTGTGGTCAGCATTACTTTCAAACGGATTGATCTACTTTGGCCATTACACCTGGCGTTACGGTTTTTGTCAAAATCGTGCTTGCGCTGTCATTTTTACAGCAAAAATAATTGCTAAATTAAATGAAGGAAACAGTGGGAATTGAAAGTTGTTCAAAGTTCAACACCCCCAGTTTTTTTAAACTCAGCACGATTCAAAATGTGTAAAAATGAAAAAAAAAATCTGTTTTTAGCTGAAGAAATACTAAATTATTCTCTTAAAGAAAACGTTTCAATCGTTAATTATTTCAATTTTTAATTAACTTTTTGCTAATTAATTTTCATTAGGAATTGAAATGAACCTTTAAAGTTAATGATAATCAACCTCAAAAACAAAAGTAAACGATTTCTAAACAATTCAACATCTTGCAGCCCCCTGTAAAAATTCCTGCGGACTCCTAGAGAACAATAAATATATTTGGCAAGAGATATATCCCAAACGTAACTCTTGTCCTTAATACACATCTTCCGAAGTTTATTAGGTTACAAATTAAAAAAAATTCTTACCTTCATTGGTTTCAGTCTCGCGAACTAGCCAAGATGATAAAAGTTTGGGATATTCTTGCAGTTTCTTTTGCTTTTCTGCGATTCTGCGCCCCAGATAATTTCTTCGACATATTTCAATTTACGAAAATTTCAACAGCATTAAATTGTTGTAATGCTAAATTTTATCTAACTACATTGCGACTATATTACCAATGCGATTTTAAATTAGCATTTCTGGCAGTCTGCCATGTAGCACAAACCTATTTTTCATCAGGGGGTAGGGAGAATTCGTTGTCATTCTTTTGTAAAAGGATAGATTATTACTTTCTTTGTACAGAAATGTATTATTTTTTTTTTCTAGTGGATTTTTTCTTCTGTAGGATATCTTAAAGATCATCCAGAATTTTAAGAAAAAATTAAAATTTATTTATGAAAAATTATCCTTTCGTGCAAATATTAAAATTTATACAACAAATAGTGATTTGTTGGCTTTTCGGCGCCCCCTCTGGTTAGCGCCCGGGGCAGCTGCCCCGCCTGCCCCCCCCCTAGTTCCGGCACTGGGCAAAGTTCGAACCTAGCAAAACCTTGCTCGCATGCATCCAACGTCAACATAAACATCAAAGGGTTTCTACTTCATCATTGGCCAATAGGTGTATAACCAGTTTACTATCATTTTTAGGAACTGTGGATCTTTTTGTAAAAAAGACTGGTATATATCATAAGAATTCTTAGAGTTTTAATTTAAAAAAAATATTTAATACAATAAGAAACTTTAGCAGTTTTATGTGTTTGCTTTATATGATTGGGCACTAATATAAAAATTTTAAGAGTTTAATTGTAAGAAGCTAGAAATTGAAATTTATTAAACTAGGGGGCTCCGCCCCCCTGCTTGCTAACGCTCGCCAACCCCCGGGATTGCTACGCATTTCCCGTTGGTTCGCGAAGCGAACCAGACTCGCTTGGCTCGCTTCAAATTGAGGCATTTAAAATACTCCCTAGCAAAAAGCTATTTCAGTTGCATAATCAAGAAAATTCTTGAAGATTGATATTGTGCCATGAAACTGAATTTTTTTTATTATTTATGATGAGCTACAATACTTGTAAATTATAACCTGAATGAATATTATCATAAAAAGTTATTTTTTAAACAATTGTGGTTTATCCAGAATGCTGAAATTGTATTCAACCTACTGTGAAATTTCAGCATAGAAACCTTAATATTCTTAATGGAAATTCCGTACTCAGTTTTTATCGGTCTATATATTTTCAAAACGTTCACATATAAATATGGATAAAACTTTAAAGTACGGTAAGGATTCTGCGCCAAGAATTGTTTACATAAAACAGAGCCAAATTATGGCAATCATAGGCAATTCACTTGTTACTGAAAAAAGGTCGTCGGTTGACATTTGTTGGCAAAATTCTTGGGGCAGAATCCGTACCTATTTGTAATTTTAGCCGAAATTTTTTCGAAAAAACCTGGCTTATATTGAATTTTAATCCAAAAGAAACGTGCACATCTTTCATCTATTTATTGCGGCATCAGCGTAAATATTAAATCAACTAGCAGCATACCCGTGCTTCGCCACGAAATTTTACCATGTGCAATATTTTAGCCAGCTGTGAGGCCCCGCGTTGCGAAATTTTTTCATTGGTGAATAGGCCTCTATTTTTGGCTCTTCGCTCGCAGGAAGGTTCATCGCAACGCAAAATCGAGCTCGCTGAAAAATTCTTTGTCACCCATTCTTTGAATTTTTTAGTTAAGTAAGCACAGGCTTACTTAACTCATTGAAAGGTTCCCTGCCATGCAAACATGAACTCGCTTTGCTCGATGAAAGGTTCATTGCTGCGTAAGCGTAAAGTCGCTTCACCCACTAAAAACTGATTGCTACGTAAAGCCTTAATATTAGAAGCATATCCCTTCTCGAGGAACAACAAAAAAAATTATCTGTTAATAACTATAATACAACACTCCTTTAACAATATTTTTAACATGTTATGTTTGAAAAAAGCAAAATAAAAAGGTCAAAACTACTTATGTTGAAACTTTTAGAGCTCTAGGCCTATTAAAAGTTGCTTTTTGTAAAAATATTAATTAAAAATTTATCAAAAAACAAATTAAAATTTTAACGTTCTTTTTGTCGAAAGTCCAATTAGAAGGCCAAAATTATTTGGGTTGAAAATTTCAGAACTGTAGCCCAATTAGAAATCGTTTTGTAAAATATTTGTTAGTTAATTAAAAAACAAATAAAATTTCAAAATTCTGTTTATCAAAAGTCCAATTTGAAGGCCAAAACTACTTATGTTCAAAATTTTAGAGCTGTAGCCCTATTAGAAATCGTTTTGTAAAATATATATTAACTAAAAAAATTAATTAAAAAAAACTAAATAAAAATTTAAATTCTGTTTTTCAATAAGTCTTATTAGAAGGCTAAAACTACTTATGTTGAAATTTCAGAGCTGTAGCCCTATTAGAAATCGTTTTGTAAAATATGTATTAATTAATTAAAAAAATTAATTAAAAAAGAATTAAATAAAAATTTAAAATTCTGTTTTTTAAAAGACCAATTAGAAGGCCTAAACTAATGATGTTGAAAATTTCAGACATGATGTGTATACCCTATTAGAAACCGTTTCGTAAAATATTTATTAATTAAAAAAAAAAAACTAACCACAAATTTAAAATTCTGCTTTTCAATAGAAGGCCAAAATTACTTATGTTGAAAATTGCAGAGCTGTAACCCCATTAGAAGTCGTTTTGTAAAAAAAAATTGTTAATTAAGAAAATTAATTAAAAAATAACTAATTAAAATTTTAACATTCTGTTTTTCAAAAGTCCAATCAGAAGGCTAAAACTACTAATATTGAAAATTTCAGAGCTGTATCTCTATTTGAAGTCACTTTGTAAAAAATAAATTAAAAAAATTAATTAAAAAAGAACTAATAAAACGTTCTGTTTTACATACATAAAATTAGAAAGTCAAAACTACTTCTGCTGAAAATTTCAGAGCTCCACTCCAATTTTAAGTAGGTTTCTATAGATCCACAGAGTCACAGACAGACAGACACACAGCTTGTTTTATTAGTATAGATACGGTTTAAATAGGCAATAATTTGTATCAGCAATAAGAAAACAAAATATAGCCAATTCAAGTTGTTGGCTAAGGCCAGAAGTCAAATTTCAAAATATATATTGTGATTGGCTGGATTGCTGAATTTGGTAACTCGTGCATAAAACACATTTAAAAGATTTGTAATTGGTTGTTTGAAGTCGTTGCCATTCTGCTCACAGAAATACAGCCGAATTTGGGTGGCATTCAAGAGAATTATATATATAGATCACTGACATAAAATTGTATAAGTCATTTGTTTAATCATTGACATCTGTTAACACATAGCAAAGACAGTGCCAAGGCATCCCGGAGAAAGATCAAACGATGAGGTTGTAATTTTTTAAATTTTCTAATTATTAAAACTCGTATATAAATTCAATATTTTATTTAAATAAATTCAATATTATATTTATTTTAAATTACACCAAAATTTCATCCAGTACTTTTAGCATTTTGAAAGCTATAATTTCAAAGGTTCATAGTTTTCAATAGATGTTTTTTTCCCCAAATATCAATTTTGTCACCCCCCCCCCCACTCTTTTTTTTTCTTTCTATTTTCAATCTCTGAAGCTATTTGCAAAAGCGATCCCCGACCCCATCTGGATTAACATTGATTCGTTTTGGTATTATTGTTACTCCGACAGATATCTTTACATGGCCTGGACATTTGTCGAATAGTTAGCATTTGCATAAAAAACAAATACGATCTGTATAATGGTGAAAAACGACCTTCATTTCCTTTTCACGTTTCAATGACACTCATTAAACACTCAGCGTGATATGCGTCTGCGACTGTTGGATGGGATGTAATCCCCACAAGGTATTTATTCAATCACGTCGCTTGCACTTTCAGGATATCGTGACACATATTCCTGGATTAGTAGGCGAATAAGCGGAAAGAGGAACATTTTTAACAGTGGCTTAGGTTGTGGGGGAACAGTCTCGTGGTTTGTAAAAGTGAGGGGTCCCAAATTTACAACTACGTGTTCTGAACAAAAAAGAATGCAAATATCAAAATACATGAGTTCTATGTTATTATGTAAATGTTGCTAAAATATGGTTATAAATGCAACTACAAGTTTGATTAAACATTTAAAATAAATAAACAAACTTTAATAAATTATATAATTCAATAGAATGAAAGGTCGTTATAACATCTCCAGCATTCCAGTATTTTGTTTAAAGGTTTTAAGTTAAGTCTATAAATTAAATACGTAATTTTAATACTAATTATTTCATTTCTTTTAATATTGCGTCTTTTTTTTTTTTTTTTTTTTTTTTTTTTTTTAAATAGTTTTATGCTGAATAAAACAACTGTAAATCCTTTGTTTAGTTATCAAATCCAACATATATTTTAAAGAAAATTAATTGTAAAGAATATCAAGGAAAAGTTTTAAAAAATTCAATTCATTAAAATACTTCGTTACTTGTAAAATTGATTTAAAAATTTAACAAATAAATTTCAATCGAAATTTTATCAATTCTTAGCTTATATATTTCAAAATTTGTAAAAGAGCCATTTAGAATGGAATAGCCAGAAATTTTAAGCGATTATTTTCAGTAAATTGAAGGTTCAACGTTTGTTTTTTGGGCAAAAAAAGATTGAAGGATTGTTCAAAATTGGAATTTTTAATAACTATGTAATAGACTAATAGATCTTAACTTTAGATAACTAAACATTCTTCTATTATCTAATAGACTTCCAGTTTAGAGGATTACAGATGTTGCCATATAAAGGCGCATCTAGAGGAAAGCTGATAGGGCTGCCACACCTTACCTTCCGAATCAATAAAAAATTTTGTGAAATTTCAAATGTTGGAGTTATTTGCAAATAGTTGATTATATCCTAGTTTAACATATTTTCCAAGAGGCTTCAAACCTTTTAAAACAAATATCTAGGCTTTCTGCTGCCATTGATGCTTTCGCGGAATGTTCTGTATGTCATATTTTCGAATATACGTTAACTATAACAAATTGTGTGCATTCCGCAAGTTTTAATCGCAACCGTTGAAAAAAGCTTTTCAACTTTACGATCATTAAAATCACATTTAAGAAATTTTACGAGCGAAATAAGGTTAAGCGGACTTGCACTTTTGTCCATTCACCAGAGACAAAAAAAAAAAAAAAAATATATGATAAGATGATTCTGAATAAAATTTCAAAAAAACTAGAAGGTAGGACTTAATATTGTAAACAAGAAATTATTAAATTGAGTATCTCTTAAAAAAATACTGTAATTCATTGATTTATTTGTCTTTCATTTATTAATCAAAAATTTAATTAAAATGTGTGTTAATTAAAAAAAAAAGTTTTGCTATTTTCTTTCATCAAAAATTCAAATTAATATACTTAAAAAAATAGGCTGTCTCAACCTTAATATTTTTGAATTTAGGTTTTTTTCACTTATTAGGGTTTTTTCACTTATGACGACAGCACAATAGTAATATCATGCAGTCGCTTATTAATCATGTTAATAAGCGACGCCTACTTTCAAGCCCACTGCTGCTTTTTAATACCAATATTTACTCAATCACTTTAATATCCGACAAATAAATTGACGAAAATACTTACGATGAAAATATATGCTTAAAGAAGCGCATTGCTTATGAATTTTAAGCAAAAAAATATTTAAAATGTATTAAAAAGTAATGGATTTTATAAACTGTAAAAACTTTGAACTATCGTTAACTAATTAGCGAACTTGGAAACTAACGAATTTTCATAATTTTTTTTTTTTAATTTTTCCAGAAAAATCATATTTCTCAGATTTTTACTGCGTATAATGGTTTTCAACACACAAAACCGTAATGGACACAAATCAATGACACTTAGATTGACAAAAGCGAGCTTCTGCAATACGATAACTAAAAAATGCAAGCAAAACTTGAAAAGAACAAAAAAATAAAAGTTTCTTTGATAAGACGCTTTATACAATAACTTATCACTATATCCTTCAATCGTAGCTTTGACCTTAAACTTTACAGCAAAGAAACGTAGCTGAATAAATACAGCTGCTTTTCAGGATTACTAATATATCTTTACTCCTCTATACTATAACAGTTATCCGAGATCATAAATTTGAGGCTCACAACCAACTTAATAGGGATATTTCTATTCAACTGGCGAACCGTTTTACCATCATAATACATCTTCTGGAGGAAACTCCTATCAAGGTCTTATTCGGTTAAAATACAAACTGGATTCCACTTAAAAAAATTAGTGGGCTAATCCATTGAAGAGCAGTTGGAGATTTTTTGGGATTGGGTTTCTCATGGTGTGAGATTTGAAGAGATCTTCTGAGTGATTTTCAGCATTAACTAGTTGTTTCCTGCAGTGGTAGAAGTGGGGACAAAAATAGTGGGGGGATGCCCTAAAGTTGATGACAAGTGCTCCCTCCCCCCCCCCAGACCCTTCCCCACACACACATAACGATAAATTTTATAATTTGCAAAATTTGTTGTTATTTTAATGAATAATTTGCGACTTAGCTTTTTTTTACTAGGAAGAAAAAGATAAAGTGAGGTAATAATTCAACATTATATACATAACTGTTTATTTAGATTTAAATAGTGTTTCTAAATGTGCATACTTTCATGAAATTAAACTAATAACGAACTCTAAAATGTGTTTTTTTTTTTTTTTTTTAATGGCTTGTCTTTTTATGAAACAAGAATAGAAATAGAAATTTAAAGAAGGTTCCTCCAAAGTAAAAGTTGACCAAGATTAACAGTATATGTTAATAAAAATGCTTATTTTTTAATACAAAGTAGTATCATACATTTTTATAATAGTTATAATATGTATAAACCATAAATAGTTCTTTTTTTAACATTTGAAAACTTTAAATCATTTTTTCACAGTGTCACTACATTTAAAGGTTAGTGTTATTTTTCTTTGGTAGTTTTTAGACAGATTGAGTGTTTTTAAAAGTGGGGGGATGGATTTCAGTGAATTTAGAAGTGAGGGGACGCATGGGTATTTTCTTGAGAAGTCTGGGGACGCGTCACCCCGCGTCTACCCACACTTCTAGCACTGATGGTTTCCTGTGCTTCTCGCCGACCAAACGGTATAGTGGTTAGCGTGCTAGCTTCTAGACCGCGAGGTTGCGGGTTGGAGTCCCGTGTTGGGCATGGGTGTTTGTAAATGTATGTTGGCTTGTCTAATGATGAATGTTCGGCGCATTATAGCCCTCGTGCTGCTGACGGTGCCAGATAATCTGATTACAACCAACCAACCTGTGCTTCTCAAAATTTTCCGCACTATAATATCTATCTCTCAACGTACGGTTTGAATACATAATAATTAGGCATAATTCAGTCATCATCGTTCGAGTTTTCTCAGATCTCAATAAAAAGTTAAATTCTAAAATAAAATTACTTTATCTACTCCTCTTCATCAGGTAGCACTACTTAGATGATAAAAAGTTTCTGAAATGTTGATACTACACTTGCTGGCTACACAATTTTCTTCTAATGGATAATAGATTATATATATATATATATATATATATATATATATATATATATATATATATATATATATATATGAAACTAAGTAGATTTTGAATGCAATATTTTTGGAAATAAATGAGATATTACTGTGGTACACTTATTGCCAAACAGGAAGGAAATATACTCTGGAGTAAAACAATCAATTTAGAAGTTGTGCCTAAGTTCGCAATATCTGACATCAGCTGCTGGTTTTCAATAACTCGTAAAACCTCGGTACGGGGACTTCCGTCGTAAATGTAAAAGAGGATATTTTTGGTAATACGCATCTTTTTCCCACCGGTTAGATACAGAGTATTAGATTTTATGGATTTCTTCTTGTACACTTCGTGAAAAAAGTAGAAGGACACATGATTTTTTTTTTATAAATAAAAAACATTGATTTTTTTCCATAACAATTTAATGAGTAACACTTTAAATTACTAATTACAAACAGATTACCGTATCTGAAAATTGAAACAAAAAAAAATACAGGTCAAGTACAGCAATAAATCAGTTTTGACTTCATCATACTCTGTGAAAAAAGTAGAAGGACACTTCTAAATAATGCAAATAAAAGTCTTATTAATAGGGAATTCTTCCACCATTGGCTTTGATTACTTCAAAAATTCGATTTGGCATCGAATCATATAAAGTTTGAATTTCTGTTTGGCAGAAATTGTCCCATACATAATTCAAAGTTCTCCGAAGCTCAACTATAGATTCAAACTGCTTGCCTTCCGCGTAAACGCGACGAACAATCATTACCCATATGTTCTCTACAATGTTGAGGTCCGGGCTTTTAGCAGGCCATGGCAAAACCCGAACATTATTTGCTGCAAACCAATTTTTAACCCCATTAGCTGTGTGAATTGATGCTCCGTCCTGTTGAAAAATCCAGTCCTTTCCGCCTAGCTCAACGCCGTAGGGAAGAAGATCTGAATTCAAGACTTGGATGTAATCTGTGTGTTTCTGCCTGCCACTCAGGAACACAAGGCTTGTTCTTCCTCCGTACCCGACTGCAAACCAAACCATTAAACTCCCTCCTCCCATCTGTCGGGTAGAATAAGTCTTTTCTTCAGTACCGAGACAGTGCCAATAGTATTTGTAGCCATCTGGACCGTCTAAATTAAACCTTTTCTCATCAGAAAATATAACGGAGGTCCATTCTGACGTCCAGGACATGTGGTTTTTAGCCCAGTGCAGTCGGTGTTCAATGTGCCTTTCATTCCATTTGGGATGGTGCTTCCTTTTTCGGAATACGAAATTTTCGGACCTTTTTATGTAGTTGTAGACAGTTCTTCTTGAAACGTGTGTGATGCCTGCATTATTTTGAGCTTTGGCAATACTTCCATCCGGTTTTTTTAGTTCCCGAATGATTTTTCTTTGATCGGGTTGCGCCAGTTTTTTAGGTCTGCCAGTCTTCTTTTTAGTTCCCTGACTACTAGGATTTCTTATGTAGTTTGAAACAGTATTTGGACTAATATGTAGCTAGCGTGCAATCTCTCTCACACCTTTGCCATCGTTTTTGTAGGCATAAATTTGGCCTTTTTCAAACTCACTTAAAGGTTTTCCTCTAGGCATTCTAAAAAGATGAAAACGACGGATTTTCAATAAAATAGTATGTTTTTCATAACAAAAACAGTTAAAAAGAATGAAACACCTACCTTTGAGGTTTACAATATTCCAAAACAAATTATTTTAGCACGTGTCCTTCTACTTTTTTCACACACCAAAAATCGTTAAGTACTGTTTTCCTTAATTTTTACTAGAGGTAGATAAAATTTACTCATTTATAAAAAAGAAAAAATAGCCAAACTACATAAAAAAAAGAAATTTAGATCAGGAGGATCGAAATACAAAGCATAAATTACAAAATATGACTGTCCTTCTACTTTTTTCCCGTAGTGTACTATGTTATTTAACAAAGCGTTCCCACTGGTGATTTTGGGACACTTCATCTGCTATTAGAAAAAGTGATATTTTTTAGAATTCATTTGGTAACATCAAGGGATGAGGTCAGCTCGGCCGGCTACCTCAATCAGAATACTTATTTATGTAACTAGTTGGGAAAGTAATACTTTTTCAAACAAAACAAAATGCTTTGAATTTACCGAATGTGAAAAAGTGATTTTCCATACATACATAGCATACAATATTTTTTTATAATCACGTGCCAAAAAATATCTTCAATCTATAATAATAAAACAAGCTGTTTGTCGTTCTGTCTGTCTGTGGATCTATAGAAACCTACCTAGAACTGGAGTAAAGCTCTGAAATTTTTGACATAGGAAGTTTTTACTTTCTAATTTTATATATGTCAAACAGAATGTTAAAATTTTAATTAGTTATTTTTTAATTATTTTTTTTAATTAATTTATTTTTTACAAAGTGACTTCAAATAGAGATACAGCTCTGAAATTTTTAACATAAGTAGTTTTAGCCTTCTAAAAAACAGAACGTTAACATTTTAATTAGTTATTTTTTAATTAATTTTCTTAATTAATTACATTTTTTTTTTTACTAAACGACTTTTAATAGGGCTACCAGTTCTGAAATTTTCAACATAAGTAGTTTTGGCCTTCTAATTGGTCTTTTGAAAAACAGAATATTAAATTTTTATTCAGTTCTTTTTTAATTAATTAATAAATATTTTACAAAATGATTTCTAATAAGGCTACAGCTCTAAGATTTTCAACAAAAGTAGTTTTGGCCTACAAATTGGACTTTATAAAAATTTAAAATTCAGTTTTTCAATAGTTCTTTTTTAATTAATTAATAAATATTTTACAAAACGGTTTCTAATAGGGCTACAGCTCTGAAATTTTCAACACAAATAGCTTTGGCCTTCTAATTGGACTTTTGACAAAAAGAACATTAAAATTTAAGTTTGTTTTTTAATGAATTTTTTATTAATATTTCCACAAAAAGCGACTTCTAATAGGCCTAGAGCGCTGAAAGTTTCAACATAAGTAGTTTTGACCTTCTAATTTTGCTTTTTATAAACCTCACATTTTAAAATATTCTTAAAGGGGTGTTGTATTATAGTTATTAACGGGGAATTTTCTCGACAAGGGAGGGGCTTCTAATATTAAGGGTTTACTTAGCAATTAGTTTTTAATGTGTGAGGCGACCTTACACTTACGCAGCAATGAACCTTTCAACGAGCAAAGTGAGCTCATCTTTTCATAGCAATGAACCTTTCAACGAGTTAAATAAGCCTGTGCTTATGTGCCAATGACTTTTTCAGCGAGCGAAGCGAGCTCGATTTTGCGTTGCGATGAACCCTCCTGCGAGCGAAGCGCCAAAAATTGGGATCTATACACCAATGACGGATTTCTGCTACGCGGGACCTCACAGCTTGTTAAAATAATACACATGGTAAAATTTCATGGCGAAGCACGGGTATTTAGCTAGTACATAAATAAACTAAAGTTAGCAACTCCAGTCAATGAATCACTTCTAAAAATGCCATTTCTATGCCAATACTATATGAAATTGGAGCTCATGGCATGAAAGTACTTTTTCACTTTCCTCTTCGCGGTAAATTGCTACTTTCGCCATTTTCTCGATTTTCTTTGACTTCTTTCATTCTTAATTAACGTGATTACTGAAAAATTGCAAACCTTCAATAAAAATATGCTTTAAGTCATGCTCTGAAACATTTTTTAATTCTAAAGGAAGGGAGCTTCAAGATATCTAATTTCTTTCTTGCAAAGAGTAAATATTTGTTACTCATGAAAATAGAGAGTTACGAAAGTAATACTTTTTCAAACGAAGGAAAATGCTTATTTGTCGCGTACGTTAGCACAAATCAAATAATTTACAGAGTTTGTAAAAGTATATTCACACGTAATGCATATATTTTTATAATCTCGTACAAAAAATATTTTTAATACATAAATATGTTAATGTAGGAAAAACTCCACTCAATGAATCTCTTCTGAAAATATGCCATTTCTATACAACGATCTCACAAAATTTGAGCCCGAGGCCGTTAGAAATGTTACTTCACCTCACTCCTCGTAACTTTACCACAATTTCTTATTTAACTAGGATTGTGGAACATCACACAACTTTTAATTACACTATATTGCTGATGTAGATTTGTCTAATTTATCATTTTTATATTTTCATCAGTCGCTTAGAAAAAATTGCCAGTTCGGCGATATTTTTTGTGATAATTCTTATATGGGTCTTTAAAAAAAAAAAATCGAAAAAATTAGAATTTTGGCGATATGCTTACCGATAATTCTTATATTATCCTTTCTTTTAAGTGAAACTGAGCAAAGATAAAAAAAAAAAATAAAAAAAAAAAGCAAAAAGCGATCGTTTTGATGAGGTATGCTCAAGGAAAGAGAACTCCGTGTTAAAGGCATTCGTTTTTCAATTTTTTAAGCAATTAAAGCATTTTTACTGGAATTTCGATGGTGGGGATGCTTAGAACACATTAAGAAACATTACCACAGCGATTTTGAACAAAATCATTAGAGCCGTTTTTTAGCAATTACTAAAAAACATGATTTTTTTCAAAGGCTACCTTACGCGCATGTGCGATTTTGACGAAAATTTTAACGGTAGGTTTTATGGCTAACACCAACTCGCACACAAAATTTGAATATCTAAGGTCAATTTATTCGAGAGTTATGCTGACCACATACACATACAGACAGACATTTTTTCTAGATCACTTTTTGAAATCAGGATGAGAAATACAAAAAAAAAAATCTTTTTTCTTTTTCTTGACCGAATGCTATACTGTAACCCTATGTATTGTTACAAATTTTTGTATATTTGTAAATATTTCGTAGTGTTCATTTTGTAAATAGTAAAATGTTTGTACATTTCGCATAAGGCAGTGCAGTAGTTCATCGTTAAGTTGGCTTCCCGGCAATATGGGTCTCGATGCTTGATAACGAGTTTTATAGAGGTAATGCTGGGAAGCGAGTTTTACAAGGAGCAGGGTATTTAACATTATGGTAATGGCAATCTCGCCAAATTGGCGAGATAGAGCCAAGTTGGCGATGGTTTTGGCGACTAATTTTTGTGAGAAATTGCCAAATGTCGCCAAACTTGGCGACCATTTGGCGACATTTTCGGTCCCCATGTACATGTATAGGACTTTTCGACTACGATCTGGAAAGTTCTCCAAATATCTATCTCTTAGAAGTTTCACGTATGTTCGCTTCACCTATAAAAGCTCAGCAGAGTGGGTGATGGAGTTAGTTGTTAGCTGAGTGCGTTAGTTGACTAGATTTACTGAGTCTCAGTGAACATTCCGAGTAGTTCCAAAGCGAACTGTATTGCATTGTCTTTTACTGCGATTTAGCAGTTGTGTTGTCAAGTTTTTAACTGCTGTTTTGTGCTCTATTGTTGTGAAAAGAGCTGTATTGTGTCTACTAGAACGAGAAGTTCTGGAGCTGTAAGAGAATCTGTGAAGAATTATATTGAAATAAATTTATGCAAGTTTTGATCTGCTTTGGCTTCAAATCTTTCGAACCCGACCACGTAACAACTGGTGTCAGAAGTGGGATTTGAATGCCGATAACCGGAGCAATGGCAGAACAAGATGAAAAATTTCAACAGCTTTTTGCTCTCATGCAAGAAATGAAGAAAGGCCAAGACGAAATGGAGAAGAAAATGTCCAAAGGGCAGGAAGAAATGAAGAAAAGCCAAGAAGAAATGATGAAGAAAGGCCGAGAAGAAATTAAGAAAGGCCAAGAAGAGATGAAGAAGGAATTATCCAAAGGGCAAGAAGTGATGAAGAAAGAGATTTTCTCTAGTCAAGAAGAGATGAAGAAAGAGATTTTCTCTGGCCAAGAGGAAATGCAGAAGAATATTGCTGCGATCTCTGCCGGATAGGAAGAATTAAAGGGTCATCTTTTAGCAACTATGGAAGAAAGCGTGAAACAAATAGAAGACAAATTTGAAGGCAAATTCGAGAATATCGAAAAGAAGTTTATTGATTTAGGGAAGAAGATAGAGGTTTTAGAAAAGAAGAATCTAGAAGAAAATTTGGATGAGATAGAAGAAAAGATAGACCAAATGTTAGAGAAGAGACTGGCAAGCAGAACTATTTCGGAAGATTTGAAATGTGTACCAGTCACCTCCCGACCCTCAATTAAGCTTTCGACTTACGATGGAAAATCTTCCTGGCAAGTGTATAAAACTCAATTCACAATTGTCGCCAACGTCAACGGATGGGACTCCGTGACAAAAGCCTGCCAGTTAGCTGCATCTCTGCGAGCTGAAGCTGCAGATATACTGCAAACGCTTTCCGATGAGCAACGCTTGGACTTCAACGCACTCTCAAGTGCATTAGAACTGCGGTTTGGGGAGAAATGTCTGAAAGACTACAGCAGGCTGCAGTTGAAATCTCGCTAACAGAAGGCTACCGAAACACTCCAGGAGCTCACCACGGATGTTGAGAGGCTCTCCCATCTCGCCTTTTCAGACTGCCCTGCTGAAACGAGAGATATCCTGTCTCTACAGTACTTCTTCGATGGAATCAGGGATGTAGAGATACAGAAGGCCCTGCGAATGGCAGATGTAAAGGATTTAAAAAGTGCTTTAGTGTATGCCATGAAGTACGAGGCAGCCCAGCAAGCAACCCGTCGAGAACGCCATCCTATCAGGGCTGCTACTATCCAGGAGTCAGAACACCCAATTGCTGCTCGTATGGATGAATTGATGAAACAGATCAATAACTTGGGACGAAATATCCCGGAAAAGAAGAAGAGCCTAAAGTGCTGGAACTGTGGAGGCGAGGGCCACATACGGAGAAACTGCCGAACCCGCCAAAACACTGGAGCTAAGACCGCTCCCAGAAGGGAGGAGGAAAACTAAATTCTGGCCATCTCGCTGGGCGGAGGTTGCCAGTTGTTGAGAAGCTCCATTTTAGAGCTCTACAAATTTCTGCAATGAGTGGCGGCAGTAATGGACTCTTCCTCATAGGACACGTAAATGGAGTTCCCTGCAATGTGATCATCGATACTGGAGCCAATGTGACCATCATCCGTAAAGATTTGGCTCAACAATTGGATGGAAGACTCATCTGGACGCCGCCCTGCGTTACCCTCCAAACTGTATCCGGCGATAAAATCAACATCCATGGAAGACTGAACATCAACATCACGTTCGGGAGTGCTTCTTATCATCATACGGCATATGTGGCAGACATTATGGACACTTGTATACTCGGACTAGACTTTTTAAGGAAATATAACTTTTCCTTGGACTTTAAAAACAATGAGCTGCTTTCAGTTTCTGAAGACATAGCGTTATTTGGAATCAAAGATAGTGAAGTTAAATCCGTACATCAAATAATAGCTCAAAATGACATCACATTACCCGCAAGAACAGAATTATTACTTCCTGGATACATAGTTGAAGATAAAAGTTTCCGATATGGCATAATGGAATACCCTGAAAATCACAACAGCCCCAAAGGAGTACTGGTAGCTTCAACTCTCGTCGACCTTTCAAGGACTGCTATACCTGTGAGGGTCGCTAATGTGAATGATAAAGCGAAAGTCATAAAGAAAGGTGAAGTGTTAGCCACCTGTACTCCAGTAACTTGCATAAATCGAATTACCAATCCTCCAGTCACTGTGTCTTCAGAGAACTTAACATCAGAGCTTCTGCAGAATGCACCGTTAAACAACGTAGAAAGAAGTGCTGCACAACTCGTCATCCAAGAATTCCAAGATGTCTTTTTCCGCACATCTTCGGATGTCGGACGAACAAATTTGACGCAGCATAGAATTGATACAGGAGACCACCCACCTATCAAGCAACACCCAAGACGACTACCGTTTGCTAAACAGGAAGAGGTAGGAAGTCTTCTAAAAGAAATGCAAGATAGCGACGTGATTGAACCGTCAGCCAGCCCTTGGGCCTCTCCCGTCGTCCTGGTTCGGAAGAAGAATGGTTCAACTTGATTTTGCGTCGATTATCGGAGGTTGAACGGTGTCACGAAGAAGGACAGCTACCCTCTTCCCAGAATTGATGACACTCTGGACATTCTTTCTGGAAACAAGTGGTTTTCGACACTAGACTTAAAGAGTTGATATTGGCAGGTTGAGATAAACCCTGATGACAAAGAGAAGACAGCATTCACAACCGGGCAAGGACTTTGGCAGTTCAAGGTGGTGCCATTTGGATTATGCAATGCTCCGACAACATTCGAACGCTTCATGGAAACAGTGCTAAGCGGTCTTTCCTACGAAGCCTGTCTCGTTTACCTCGATGACATCATTATCGTGGGGCGAAGTTTCGAGGAACATCTTGAAAATTTTAGGAAGGTGCTGTGGAAATTAAAAGACGCCAACCTGAAGTTAAGTCCGGCCAAATGTAAGTTATTCCTACATGAAGTGATCTACCTCGGACATGTCATCTTTGCCGAGGGTGTACGCACAGATCCAGAAAAAGTGTCGGCGGTTAAAGAGTGGAGATGCCCCAAAGATGTACATCAGTTGAAGAGTTTCTTGGGGTTTTGCACCTACTATAGACGATTCGTGAAGGACTTGTCTTACATCGCAAGACCCCTTCACAGACTGATAGAGAGCAGGCAGAAATTCTTGTGGACAAAAGACTGTGAGGATGCATTTGACCAACTGAAGGAGACTTTAACATCTGCACCTATCCTAACGTATCCTCAGCCCGATAAACAATTCATTCTCGACACGGACGGGAGCAACGAGAGTGTCGGTGCTGTTTTGTCCCAAGAAATAGACGGCCAAGAACGAGTCGTAGCATATTGGAGTAAGTGCCTATCTAAACCGGAGAGGAATTACTGTGTTACCAGGAAAGAGTTGCTCGCCATAATTATAACCGTAGAGCATTTCCATCATTACGTCTACGGTAGGAAATTCCTGCTGCTTACGGATCATGCATCGTTGACCTGGCTTCTAAATTTCAAGAATCCCGAAGGTCAGATAGAGAGATGGATAGAGAGACTCCAAGAGTATGACATCGATATCCGTCATCGGAAAGGATCATCACATGGAAACGCAGACGCTCTGTCTAGGAGACCCTGCCCAGAGAGCTGCCGATATTGTTCCAGGGTTGAGGCGAGTTACGAACTGATCAATCCGGTAATACGCGAGGTTATATTCTCAACATCATCGGATCCAGACCCGTGGAGTGTCGGAGAAGTCAAAAAAGACCAATTGGGAGATCCTGACATCAAGCCAATAATCGATTTAAAGGAGTCTTTGAATGCAACACCTACTTGGCAGGACATTTCCACCTTTTGTCCTATGACAAAGCAATATTGTGCCCTCTAGGACTCTCTCCATATTCGAAACGGCGTGCTGTACCGGAAGTTTGAATCTTATGATGGAAAGACATCCCGATGGCAGCTATTGCTTCCAAGATCTTGAGTCCTAGACGTTCTTAAAGAACTTCATAGTAGTTCAATGGGAGGCCATTTCGGAGTAATGAAGACATTGCAAAGAGTTCGAGAGTGGTTCTACTGGAGTAAGGCGAGGACTGACGTGGAAAAGTGGTGCCGATCATGTAATGCCTGTGCAGCCCGGAAAGGACCGAAGAAACGCAGTCGAGGAAAACTGTATCGTTACAACGTGGGAGCTCCTTTTGAACGGATTGCGTTTGACATCTTGGGACCACTACCACGATCTGCTGACGGCAACAGATACATCCTTGTTGTCATGGATTATTTTACGAAGTGGCCCGAAGCGTATCCTATCCCTGATCAGGAAGCGACCACTGTTGCAGAGGTAGTGGTTCAGAGCTGGATTTCCAGATTTGGAGTGCCTTTACAGTTACACTCTGATCAAGGAAGGAATTTTACCTCTGCTGTAATAAAAGGACTTTGTGATCTACTTGGCATTGACAAAACACAGACGACGCCTTTACACCCACAGTCGGATGGCATGTTGGAGAGGTTTAACAGAACCATCCTCAATAACCTCTCACTGATGGTTTCCAGAAACCAACAGGATTGAGATCAGAACTTACCTTTATTTCTTCTGGCCTATCGCAGCGCTGTCCACGAGACTACCGGCTATCCCCCATCCCAGATGCTCTTCGGTCGTAACCTTTGTCTGCCTTGCGATCTATTGTTTGGCTGCCCTCCGGATGCACCTTCATCGCCAGAGGAGTACGTCAAGGATCTTCAGGCACGGTTTGAAGATGTGCACAATTTTGCCCGAGAGCGGATCCAAGTGACGATGGAGAAGATGAAGACCAGATATGACACGAAGGCTACAGGACATCAATTCCACGAAGGTGATAAGGTTTGGTTCTGGAACCCGAAACGACAGAAAGGACTATCTCCGAAACTTCAGTCTCACTGGGATGGTCCTTACTCAGTCCTCAACCGGCTGAATGATGTCGTGGTCCGAATACGTAAATCACCAAATTCTAAACCAAGAGTCGTTCATTACGACAGGTTAGCCCCCTACTATGGCCATAGTTTGTAATCCCCCTAGTGTATAAAGTGTATGTAGTCATTAAGACCAGGGTCACATGAGTATATAAATTTTTAAGTTTTTATTGTTTGTTTAATTATTTATTTATTTATTGAGCAATGTTTCTGTCTTTCTGTATATAAATTAGTAAGTTTAGTAGTTTTATAGTGAACACAGAGTGTTTGCTATTGCTTTGAAAGTAAGCCTTCCTTTCCGGGAACTGTACTGCCCGGGACGTGCAGTTCTTGGGAGGGGGGCAATGTTACGAATTTTTGTATATTTGTAAATATTTCGTAGTGTTAATTTTGTAAATAGTAAAATTTATGTACATTTCGCATAAGGCAGTGCAATAGTTCGTCGTTAAGTTGGCTTCCTGGCAATATGGGTCTCGATGCTTGATAACGAGTTTTACAGAGGTAGCGCTGGGAAGCGAGTTTTACAAGGCGCAGGGTATTTAACATTATGGTAATGGCAATCTCGCCAAATTGGCGAGATAGAGCGATGGTTTTGGCGACATTTTCGGTCCCCATGTACATGTATAGGACTTTTCGACTACGATCTGGAAAGTTCTTCAAATATCTATCTCTAGAAGTTTCACGCATGTTCGCTTCCCGTATAAAAGCTCAGCAGAGCGGGTGATGGAGTTAGTTGTTAGCCGAGTCAGTTAGTTGACTGGATTTACTGAGTCTCAGTGAACATTCCGAGTAGTTCCAAAGCGAACTGTATTGCATTGTCTTTTGCGGCGATTTAGCAGTTGTGTTGTCAAGTTTTTAACTGCTGTTTTGTGCTCTATTGTTGTGAAAAGAGCTGTATTGTGTCTACTAGAACGAGAAGTTCTTGAGCTGTAAGAGAATCTGTGAAGAATTATATTGGAATAAATTTCTGCAAGTTTTTATCTGCTTTGGCTTTAAATATTTCGAACCCGACCACGCAACAGTATATATATGGGTAATTGAAAGTATAAATGGCCAGTTTGGCGATATTTTTTGCGATAGTTCTTGTATGAGTCTAGAAAAAAAAAACTCCGCCGGTGATTTTGGCGATATATACTTTATGATAACCCTTATATTATCCTTTATTAAAATTGAAACTGGCTAGATAAGAAAAAACGATCAATAATGAGGTATGCTCAAGGAAAGAAGACTCTTTGTTGAAGACGTTCGTTTTTCATCTTTTAAAGCCGTTAAAGCATTTTTACGGAAATTTCGGAGGTGGGGATGTTTAGAACACCTTAAGAGGCATTACCGCAGCGATTTTGAACAAAATTGTTTGAGCCGTTTTTTAGCAATTATTGAAAAACATGATTTTTTCAATGGCAATATGTGCATTTCGCGATTTTTACGAAAACCTTAATAGTAGGTCCCATGGCCGCCACGAACCCTCATACCAAATTTGAACATCGTAGGTCAATTTGTTCTTGAGTTATGCTGACCACAGACAGACATTTTTTCTAGATCACATTTTTGAAAACAGGATGTTCCAAAACGTAGAATAATGGGAAAAAAAAAAAAAATCGATTTTTTTTTTTTTTTTTTTTTTTTTTTGACCGAATGCTATACTTTCAATACCCCATGTATAATCTACATATGGGTAATTGAAAGTAAAAAGGTTTAAAGGCTTGTTGTTTTAAATATTTATTTTTATAACATCTTGCAAAAAAAAGGAAACTTTTTTTAATTAGAAATTGTGTATCACTTCGTCAAATAAGCATTCTACCTTGTTTGAAAAAGTATTACTTTTGAAACTACGCAACTAGTTGCATAAATAACTATTACCGCTAGTCTTGCGATAAAGTGTTACTTTCACATCGATTTTCGAATAGAAAAAGTTTAATTTGTTGCTCATTGTTACAAAAAGTATTTTATAAGACTAACACTTGAAGTTACAATTCAAATAGTACTTAAAAATTATTTATAATTCCATTGTGTCAGAATAAAGCTATTTCAGTAATGAGGTTTAGTTAAAATAGTTGTTAGTATAAAATGTTTTTTAAGCAAAGAAATTTAACTAAGCCGTGTCTCTTTCATTGTGTTGTTCGTTTCTAAATTTGCTTCATATTTAGTGAAAAAAATATCCATTTTAATCAAGAAACCTTCAGTTCAGCTCAATAATGCCCTTTCAACCTTCTTTTAAATAACCCTCTTAGAATCCGATGTTCTAGAATTCAAATTATTTAGTTGACCAAGGCAGTCCATCAAGGATACATTCCTAACAAGATACGTACGTACACCTAATCAGAATTTTTAAACGAAAAGCAAAAAAAATGTTATTCGGAACTTCTTTGAAAGGACAAGACTTTCGTAATTTGGTCTCATTGTCTAAGTCTTATCTTCTAATGCGTAGCGGCCGAACTTCATCAACGATCTCCAAATTTAGCCTGAGTCAAAGATCATCGCTTATCCAATTGCGCAGAGGAACAAAAAGAGCATATATTCGATTTCGATAATCCCTTAAACAAATTACGTCATACATGAGATGGGTAGTTCTTTGAACTTTGGTTTGGTATGGAAGTCTATTTTCGGCCACTCTCTTTTGATTAGAAGTGGAGGATTCAGCGAAAAGTGAAACGGAATCTCAGGAAGTTAAGTGCAAATTGTTTTAACAATTCCAAAGATCGAGAAAATAGAAATGCGAGTAGAAAGCGGCCTTTTTTGACAGTGACTATTGCAAATCCAACTAATTTTGGCCACCTAGGGCAATCGGAAATTTGCTTGCACCTTAAAAAAAAAAAAAATTACTTAATTTCCTCTCTATAAATGGATATTAGTTTTTTAAACGTATACGTAGTATAGACAAATTAGTTGGGCTACGGATTATCAGTGGAATTGTATAGTGATGTATAAGCCTTTCTTTTTCAACCTACAAATTTGTATTCACTGTCATTACGTATGCAAAAGTTAATAGAGTCGTACAGCTCCACTACTATTCAATTGACCTACTAATTTATACCCACCTTCAACGTTACTGTCAAAAAGCACGAAGTTAACACACTATTGATGGGCTCCAAGAAATCTGTTTTGTGCTGTTCACAGGGGAAGTGAAAAGTGAATCACCTTGTCACCAATCAGTTATACTCCTTCACAAAATGACCAGTCATTTGTTGAATTTACGTCATTTACCATTTCGCAAATCCTACTCATGGTAGATGATGCCAACTAATTTAGTTTGGAAGTTATTTTGGCATTATTCTGTATATTTCTAGTTCCTATTACAGGATATACAATTATACAATGTAATAAAAGTATTGCTTTGGGGCCACAAATTATATATAAATATATAATTGCGTTATCTTCACGCTTTCTATTACGACAATCGATTTCTCAAATATAAAATGACCAGTTTATTTTCTAACAGAAAGGCACATCGGTTTTCCCATGATAAAAATGCAGATTGTTCAACTTTAGTACATAAAATAAAGCTTTGAAAAGAATAAAATTAAGAACCAAAACAATAGCATAACACTGAAAATAAAACTTAAAACTTGAATTGAAAGAGATCCAATCACAGAACATATAAAACATTTCACAAGTTTCAGATGGCCGTTTCCTGCGGTGGTATTCGTATCATGGGCAAGTCTTGCCTGGATCCTGAGGAAGTGCTGTGGTAGATTGGAAAGTCGAAAGTAGGCAGCGTCGCTGGAAAGAAAACAGAGTCTTTTTGGTTGCTGTTGCTGCTCGAGGAATACCTGTCCAGAAGATTGGCCTTCAAGTTGGCGATAGCCTGGAGTTTGGCTCTTTTGGACTGGCTGGACTTCAAGCTGGCCGGGATGATGGTGCGAGGAGTGAGACAGTTTGAGGAGAATTTGCGAAACGCTGAAAAGGTATTTCAGTTTTTTTTTTTTTAAATGTATACAAAATGTAGATTTGTTCATCGATGATTCAGACTAGTTGCAAGCATTTAACTTCAAGAAGTTTAGAACATCGCAACGGCTCCAGTTAGAATTCGAAGTTTTAATCTAGGGTTTCTAGGATTGTTTTTGTCCTCAATTAACACAACACATTTGAATATCTATCCCATGTCCTCGTTGAATTAATTTTACAAAATAATTATTTACTCGTATGAAAGAGACACAGATATCTCAGAAAACTGCTGTGCGAAAACACACATTTTATTTTTATAATATTGAATGTGAGGGTATAGGTGAATAATAAAAAGTTAAATGCTCAAAAGTAGGGTTTAAGATAAAAAATTTATGTCTCAATTTTAATAGTGATTAGATATTAACTCATTCGATTGCAGATTTTTTTACGATCTTTATATGTTAAAATAACTAGAAATTTTGTTTTTGTTTTTATAAATTGGTTTAAAATTCAATTTTTCTTTACTAAAAATTGAAAATGTAACCAGGAAAACAAAGTAAAAATTATACGTTCAAGACTATTCTCTATTAACCCATTAACGACGGTTGCCAAGAGAACTTGCTAATCGAAGTTTTATTTTTTTTTCTTTGCTAATAAATTGCAATTGTGGTTCCACTTAGTGTTTTTTAAAAATCATAAAAATAATTTTCCAAAAAAATTAGAAAAATTCAAAATATACCTTAAATGATCGAAATAAACAAAATAAAAGTTAAAAACAACTACTGTTCATACATCTCAAAGTCGTCTTTAATGGTTTATTGTAATTGAAGGAATAAGTTTTATATCTAATAGCCTGATCTGCCCATTCCGAGATAAGATTTACATTTTGCAGGTGGCAAAGACTATAGGAAATAATTTTTTTAACTTGATACGGTAAAAAGCAATCCAGGCTCAAAATCGAAAATTCTTTTTATATAGGATTTCGTTATTTTTAGTTAACTATTTTGTGGAAAAATAACTAGTTACTTTATTTGAATGATAAAATTATCTTATTTAATTTTAAACTAGAAAAATAAATAAAATATATTAACAATTTCATTGGTTATTTAAGAAACCTCATTCATCAGAAATGAGCCAAGTTATTAATAATCAATAAAAACTATTCTCTCAACCTCCAACTCCATTCAATACTCATCCAAATTATTTTCTACACCAAGCATTTAAGGAGCCCCAATTAATAAAAACTCCACTGAGTCTAAAAGTGACTCGTGGGTTTTTTCAAATAGCCATTTTATTTACTTGTGTATATTCGATTGGATATTGTAGATTCTTCAAAACGGAAACTTGGCAGTTTGGTTCGTGATCCTTTGCTTCTAAGTCTCTGAAATAAATTGAAAAAGTTTTAGCCTTCAATCCAAGAACATTAAAAGGTTAGTGAAAATAATATATACAGTTTTTTATATAATAATATATTACAGTATTTTAAATTATATTTTAATTATTCTTCAATATAAGCTATTCACAGGCATACATATATTTAATTTCAAGCAAAATGTCGGACATCGTCATAAAATTAGCATTGCTATAACGTGCTATTTGCATGAAACCGTCCACGTAGCAAAGATGCACGCACCAACGTCAAGGGCTTAAATATATCTGAAAATTTCCCAAAATAATCTGTAAAATAGCAGTTATCTTCCATTAAAATATATGAATAAAAGATACAAAACTAAAACTCTAAGTCACTAAAGTACATAAATATATATCTAAGCAGTTGGTCGGTTGTTTTCAGGTTATCTGGCTCCGTCAGCAACACGAGGGCTATAATGCGCCGAAACATTCGTCATTAAACAAGCCAACATACATTTACAAACACCCATGCCTAACACGGGATTCGAACCCGCAACTCGCGGTCTAGAATATTTCTAAGCAGTATTACTATTCCAATCACAACTCTAAAATGGCTGCTGCTCCTATAGTATGTTATTTGAATCAATACCGTCATTTAAATGATTAAATTTAGTTTTTAAAGCATTTTACAGAAATGAAAACGACGATTTTCTCCAAATATTTGCATTCGCCACGTATAAATATATTTTTTTAAAAACTTTTTCCAATCTTCATAATTTATTTCACAGCACTTTAATCATTCTAAAATATAATTTTCTTAAGCTGTATCTTAAAATGGAAAAAAGGAGTAGGTTTTTAAAAATCACTAAATGGTTTTTAAATAAATTTCAGCGAATAAAATGTTTAGTTGTAGAATATTGTTCATATTAGAGTACTTGACAAGTACACAAAATGTCATGATTTCAGAGAAAAAAAATAGGATTTTACGTATGGATCTACCTTAATAATTTGATAAAGAAAACTATCCTGGATAACATTTAAGAATTCAGCCCCACTGTAGACATAACTTTCCTCCGAATCGATGTTAAAAAAAACTGAAATCATCTATTAATATATCTCCTTTTAGACAAGTTTTTTTTAATATGGATATTTAACATTTCGTCTTGTTCTTTGCAAATGTTAAGAGGTCTATAGAGATATCTTATGATTAATTTTTCACCCATATGATTTGATATAATTCAATTCATACCGATTTAATATCCTTTGGCCAGCTTCCAATTATTAATTCCATGCATTTAAAAGTTTCAACAATATAGGTTAAATTTCTTTCACCCATTCTATCCAATCCATTTTGTCTAAATAATGTAGAGCCCTTAATTTCTATTAATTTTTAATCATCTTCAGTTGCCCAACTCTCAGTTATTCCTATGAAATTAATCTTTTCTAATGCTGTTATTCTATTTAGCTCATCCAATTTGTTTCCAATACTAAATTCATTGCAATAAACAAAAATATTGGATAATCTTCATTAGATAATTTTGAAAGGATTAAAATTAGAGGTCGGCAATATATCGATACAACGATTATTTTATCGATAATTTAAAAAATATATCGATACAAGTTACCGATATATCGATATTTTCAAACATTTTTAGGTTTTTTATGATCGTTTTGTAGTTCCATATGTTTTTTCGATTTTTTTTATTCCCTTTTCAAAAACTTCAAAACTAAAGTTTGAACTTGACTGAGAGACAATTAAAATGGCACCCTAACCGAAAAGAAAACATAATGTAATGGTTGGTTGTATTCAGATTATCTGGCCCCGTCAGCAACACGAGGGCTATAATGCGCCGAAACATTTCGTCATTTTACAAACCAACATACATTTACAAACACCCATGCCTCACACGGGACTCGAACCCGCAACCTCGAGGTCTAGAAGCTAGCACGCTAACCACTATACCGTTTGGTCGGCACATAATGTAATGGAAAGATAAGATCACTTATTAGTAGTCATTAACATAGCGCCTTTCTGTTGCCAACGTGTGCCTGGAATTTGCATCTAATTTTAAATATTAAAAACATCTCCTATCAGCAAAATATGCAGTAAACTACTTTTCAAAATTTCTTCTTTAAAAGTAAGTGCGAATTTATGCATTGACATCCAAATGTATTTTATTTCTTATGATTGATAATATAATTTATTCATTAAAACAATTTTTATAATTTATTTATCAAAACAATTTCGGCATGAATTCATAAAAAGTATAAATTTGCTCCGAAAAACTTCTCTTCTAGCAAAAATTGAAAATTAAATTTAAAAAAAAATCATGTATCGATAAATCGATATTTTTTTCTATGCAACAATATAGTATCGATATATATTTTGATCGATATTTCTTACCTCTAATTAAAATAGCACCTGATCTCTGAAGCCATTCATAAAATAAGGGGGAAATGCATAAATGCCGTAGTCTTTAAAGCTGTGAATGTATTAAAAAAAAAAAAAATCTAAAATGTTTAATAGCGATATACTTAATAGAAGTTTTATCTTTCAGATTATATAATGCAACATTCCTCTACTGCAAATTTAATTAAGAATGCTTGATTATAAATGTCTTACAGCATCATATTAAACTTTGTTGGCTCTTATGCAGTTAAAGTTTATTATGATTAATTTCCAATCACCTATTAAATGCGCATTAGGAAACGTACAAGAAAAATTATCAATTATGTTTGAAAACTCTTTAAAAATCTCATTAGATGGGAAGCATTGTACAAAAAGGTGAAAATGTGTGTTTTGTAGATTTTTTTTTCTAGACATTGCTGAACGAAACCAGTTTTGTTGCGTAGTAGAAATTCAGCATTATAAAGATGTTTGGAATGTGTTTCACCTCACGTTACTTCAATTGAAATTTCATTGAAATCATTCTATTGTTTGAAATTATATGATATTGTTACGAATTTTTGTATATTTGTAAATATTTCATTGTGTTAATTTTGTAAATAGTAAAATTTATGTACATTTCGCATAAGGCAGTGCAATAGTTCGTCGTTAGTCTGCTTCCCCGCAATGTGTGTCTTGATGCTTGATAACGGGTTTTACAGAGGTAACGCTGGGAAGCGAGTGTTACAAGGAGCAGCACATTTAACATTATGGTTATGGCAATCTCGCCAAATTGGCGAGATAGAGCCAAGTTGGCGACGGTTTTGGCGACTAATTTTTGTCACCAAATTTGGCGAGAAATCGCCAAATGTCGCCAAACTTGGCGACATTTTCGGTCCCCATGTGCATGTATAGGACTTTTCGACTACGATCTGGAAAGTTCTCCAAATATCTACCTCTAGAAATGTCACGCATGTTCTCCTCCCCTATAAAAGCTCAAGAGAGCGGGTGATGGAGTTAGTTGTTAGCTGAGTCCATTAATTGACTAGAATTACTGAATTGAGATACTGAGTCTCAGTGAGCGTTCAGAGAGTTCCGAAAGCAAACTGTATTGCATTGTCTTTTGCAGCGATTTGAGCAGTTGTGTTGTCAAGTTTTTAACTGCTGTTTTGTGCTCTATTGTTGTGAAAAGAGCTGTATTCTGTCTACTAGAACGAGAAGTTCTGGAGTTGTAAAGGAATCTGCGAAGAGTTATATTGGAATACATTTCTGCAAGTTTTGATCTGCTTTGGCTTCAAATCTTTCGAACCCATCCACGCAACAATGTTTTGATCCGTGGCTGCCATGGTAAAAAATGTTAGTGCAACCGGCACAGTGACTCCCACCCTTCTCCCATCTCACTTTCCACATTCATGAATGGGAATTCTACAATCTTAATTACTCAAATTGAAAGTTTCCTTTCAACGATTACGAAATGATATATTAGAGAGAAAAGAATTACTTATTTTAACTTACTTATAACGGGGTTCCATGTTTCAAAATGGTACAATAATAAAGTTTTATTATTAACTTAAGAAATAACAAAAACACACAAGTGTACACTTATCACGGAAACTATTTCCGTTTGGCGAAGAAAATTTTAAAAAACACTCGTTTCTCTCCTGCCCACAGGTCCCGATTCACACACACACGAGATAATCAGTGCATCGAATTCACAAAAGTATAGCCAAAGTTGGAAAATTCGTAACGGCCTTGCATGTCACAATAATGCCGCATCCATTTAGTATGGATGGAAATTTCATACTAGCACCTGTTACCATGGCAACGTTGCAGCTTATTTTGAACTTCACTCCTGTGGCTTTTTCCCCCCTAAATTGTGCATTGCGCAACAGGTTTGCTATTCAATGGAGATATTTATTACCTACGGTAAAAATTCCATCTTTATTTGCGATTGTAATCTACATTTAAGAAAATTAGTAAAATAAATAATCAAAGTTGACTAGCAATTAGTAAATTTTAATTTTAAACTAATGATTTAGATGCAGCTTCCCCAAGAGTCGCTATCGATTTTGTAACTATTTACTTAAAATTTCACCTAAACTTTAAGATATTGTTGAAAAAGAAACAACTAACACCAAAGTAGAATAGAAATCCTGGAAGGGGGAAAAAAAACAAAAAAAAACCAGATTTATGTTTTTACGTGAGAATTTTAATTTTACTATAAAAATTACGAAATGTCATTCTCGAAAAAAGTACGATGTTTTCTTTTTCAAAATCATATGAACTCAACATTTAAACTATTGCATTTTATTGCACTATCACCCCCTGTTCATTCTGCAACAACATTTTCATATTAATACCACAGCCACACCTACAAATCCTCATTAAGTATGTCTGTTCCAATTGTCCAATAACAGAAAAATATACCAAGTCCACATAAACTACAAATACATACCAAACACCAACTACAAATGCGTATCACACACCAACTACCAGTGGTGGCTCGTGCACTACAGACAGTGCAGCCGGGCTTCATCTAAATATATTAGTTAAAAACTAAAATAATATATTGTTGCACAAATTGTCTGTATATAATGTAAATAGTGACGTATTATTTCAAAATTCTATTGTAATTTATTTTTATCCTATTTTATTTAGTAATTAATAGCGATTATACAAGTTAGAAAAAGGTGGCAACACCTAAAGCAATCGAGAAGTTTCGAGATATTTCTTTTCCGATGAATTGGCTGGAAATTTTGAGAATGTCTCACGCGCTTGTATATAAAAGACTGGAGAACGGGAAAGTTTTCAGATTGACTTCGGACTTCGTTAAAAGCTGATCGCTTTGTTTTCCTATTGGAGTGAGCTTGTATAATCGCTGAATTCGAAGTTATTTTTGTTGAAGCTTGAGAGTAATTAAACTGTTGCCTGTGAATAAATTTTGTGAGTTTTCTGAAGAGAGAATAAATACTTTTAAACCGTGAAAACTGTGCCATCATTGCCTCAGTGGAAAAATTCATAACAGTGGTGTCAGAAGTGGGATCTCGTAATTTTGAATGCCGACAACTAGAGGAATGATGGAAGACCAAATGGAGCAGTTGATGGAAATGATTGTTGGAATGAAGGCCCAACAGGAAACCACCGCAGCCGAAATAAAAGCTGGGCAAGAATCAACCGCTGCTGAAATAAAAGCCGGACAAGAATCAACCGCCGCTACAATCGCCGCTGGTCAAGCGCGTCAAGAAACGACAAATGCCGAACTCGCCGCTACAATCGCCGCTGGTCAAGCCCGTCAAGAAACGACAAATGCCGAACTCGCCGCTACAATCGCCCGTCAAGAAACGACATCAGACATTAAAGCTTTACAAGAAGCGACATCATCAGATTTTAAAGCTTTGCAAAATGCAACGTCATCTGACATGAAAGCTTTGGCCGATATGTGCGAGTCCACATCCGCAGCCGTAATCAAGATCAGGGAAGAAATGAAAACCGAGCTAGCGTCAATGGTAGAATCTACTATTATGGAGACAACATCATCGGTCCTGCAATCCGTGAAGGAAGACGTTCTCACTGCTGTAAGAGATGAAATGGAAGAAAAGGTTTCCACTATCAAAGAAGAGCAGGGAAAATTCATGGATGCTGTAGAAGAAAGGCTACGGAAAATAGAAACTCGCGAAGCTGTGACCATTGCAACGCCTAATTGGGATAATGTTTCCACTCCCTTTATTGCGCCACGTTCCAGCATCAAAGTGGTCACTTTTGATGGGAGGTCGTCTTGGCGCGTTTATCAAACGCAGTTTGAAATGATTGCTTCTGCGAATGGTTGGGACGATACTTCGAAAGCATTCCATCTCGCGGCATCAATTCGAGGTGAAGTTGCTGGCATTTTACAGACACTACCTGAAGAGAAGCGTGGAGAATTCGTGGCGCTGGCAAGTGCGTTGGAGTTAAGGTTTAGGGAGCAGCATCTAAAGGATTACAACAGACTGCAATTGAAAGTGAGACAACAGAAGGCCAATGAAACTCTTCAAGAGTTGGCGTCAGATATAGACTGTCGCTCCTCGCTTTCCCAGACTGTCCCCCGGATGTACGAGATGATCTTTCGCTGCAGTATTTCATCGACGCTATTCAAGATCCCAATGTGCAGCAGGCGGTAAGGTTATCCCAAAACAAAAACCTGAAGTCTGCCCTTGTGTACGCCATGAGAGTGGAAGCCGCGCAGCTAGCTTCTGGAAAAGACCGACGATATGTGTGCGGTGCATTAGCCGAGGATTCTTCTGACTTTGTCACCAGTAAGCTTCGAGAACTGGAGAGCAAAATTGATCGAATGATGAGAAGCTATCCCGGAGCCAGGGATCGAAGGACCAGAGTCATTTTCTGGCACTGCAAACGGGAAGGGCATATACGACGTAACTGCCTTGGTTTGAAAAAGAGAAGGGATAACACTACCACGGAATCTCAACAACTGAATCTAAGAAGATGCCATCTCTCAGGGCAGAAGCTGCAATGCAGAACAGGTGAAGCCACGACCAGTCTTTTCCACGTTTCATCCCGACAAGGAGGAAACCAGGGTTTATTCGTGAAGGGGGAGATCAACGGAACTCCATGTCGTCTAATCGTCGATTCGGGAGCGAACGTTACGATCGTAAGGACGGACGTGGCTCGTCGCCTGAACAGCCGACTCCTCTACACAGCGCCCTCTGTTTCTCTACAAACTGTGTCTGGTGGTAATATCTCTGTGAATGGGAAATTGCAAGTGGACATTGCCCTTGGATTTAACACCTACAAGCACACCCTTTATGTTGCCGAAATTGTAGATCCATGCATTCTCGGACTAGACTTTTTGAAGAAAAATGGAATTACGCTGAATTTTGAGAAAAGCCAGCTGCAAACATGGAGAGGCGAAGTTCCTTTGCACGATCTAGACATGAAAGAGCTGTGCGTATATCGGATTATGGCTCATGACGACAATGTCATAGAGAATGCTGAAGAGTCCACATCTATGAAAAGTACCTCACCAGCCTCGGAAAGAGAACCGAAGAAAGTGACATTGATGAAACCCTCCCAGGAAGTGGTTCATGTGGAAATGGACAAAGTTAGTGAAGAGGGAATCGACATCCGTACTCTTGTTACAAGCATCGAATGGAGGTCCCGGGATCTATCAGCTGCACCCGCGGATGATTCGGACGCAATCTCAAAATCATATAACCAGCAAGATGGGGATCAGAAACTTTCACCGCTTCTGTTGGCATACGGGAGTGCAACTCACGAGACCACCGGATTTTCTCCATCTCTAACGATGTTTGGAAGAGACCTTAGGCTCCCCAGCAACCTCCTCTTTGGACAACCACCGGACACCCCTTCATCGCCTGTCCAGTATCTAGATGATCTCCAGGCACGTTTGGAAGCCGTACATAGGTTCGCCAGAGAAAGAATCAACATCATGACAGAGCGCATGAAGGTCCGCTACGATGCCAAGGCCACGGAACGTTCATTCCAGGAAGGTGACAAGGTGTGGTTATGGAATCCTAAACGTCGGAAAGGACTCTCCCCTAAGCTCCAGACAAACTGGGAAGGGCCGTATGTGGTCCTTAAGAAGATCAACGACGTCGTGGTAAGGATTCAACGGACACCCTCCTGTAAACCTAGAGTTGTACATAACAATAGACTAGCCCCATATTATAGTAGAAGTGATTGAATTGCCTTTCCTCTTAAGGACTTCACTGCCCGGGACGTGCAGTCTTTAAGAAGGGGGAAATGTTGCACAAATTGTCTGTATATATTGTAAATAGTGACGTATTATTTAAAAATTCTATTGTAATTTATTTTTATCCTATTTTATTTAGTAATTAATAGCAATTATACAAGTTAGAAAAAGGTGGCAACACCTAAAGCAATCGAGAAGTTTCGAGATATTTCTTTTCTATGAATTGGCTGGAAATTTCGAGAATGTCTCACGCGCTTGTATATAAAAGACTGGAGAACGGGAAAGTTTTCAGATTGACTTCGGACTTCGTTGAAAGCTGATCGCTTTGTTTTCCTATTGGAGTGAGCTTGTATAATCGCTGAATTCGAAGTTATTTTTGTTGAAGCTTGTGTTGAAGCTTGAGAGTAATTAAACTGTTGCCTGTGAATAAATTTTGTGAGTTTTCTGAAGAGAGAATAAATACTTTTAAACCGTGAAAACTGTGCCATCATTGCCTCAGTGGAAAAATTCATAACAATATTTTACCAATTTTCTAAAATGAAGATCCAATTTCTACGGTAAAAGTAAAAAAATCCGATAAACAACCAACTTCCTGCTTCAATACTCAATTCATGAGTGAAAAAAAAAATTCCAATCAAGGTGATCTTCTGAACCGCAGCCATGTGTTCCGGAAACGCGTTTCGACTGTGACGTTGCCATGGTAACCAATGGCATCTAATAGAGCCTTCCCTCCACGTAATGTGTGTAGCGAGGCAGCCAGATCAGCTATTTTCCTACTTCGACTGCCCTTGAGAAGAGTTATTTTATTAGTTTTAAGTATTATTTTGATCTGAAATAAATTTGAAATCTTAAACTCATTATCTAAAAAATCGTGTTTTTGCACGTGAAACTTCATTTAAACAGTAATAACTAAAGTTTGATGTAATAATTTTGAAAAATTATTTGAGAATTCAAATCTGCATTAACTATTAAATGTTTTGAATCTCAGCCAAATTAATTGGAAAAGAAAATGAATTTTGCTAAATTTTTAAACGCAAAAGTATAGAAAAATTGCGATTTTTTTCTACTTTCAATGTTAAAAAAATTTTATTAAAAAAACTATATATTCTAGAAACTAGATGAACGTTCTTAACATTAAGAATGGTATTACGAACAATTTCCAATCATGATTTATTTTCTTGAGCCCCATAAGATTCGAGTAATCTCTGTTCAAAATTATGCTAGTTATAACGTGTTAAATGTTAATTAGTTAATTAATTTTTGAATAAAACTGAATTTTTTTTCAATTAAACATTACTACTTACTTTTAAGTGTAAAAAAATCCGATTTTTAGAATAATTAAAAAAAATATTATTTTAAGTGTGTTTGTGCATGACTGTGGTAAGTGTGTGTGTGGTTGGAGGTTGTTGAGAAGTTGCATGTTTCTGGCTGCACTAATATTTTCGACCAGGGGCCGCCATTTTCAACAGTAAATACGTATCACAAAATAATTACAAACACATATCACTCACCAATCCAGGTTTGTTCTGCACACCGGGTTGGATTTGACATCTTTGAAATTCGTATGCTTTATCCAAATCTTCTCTCCCTGGTACATTTGACACTAATTCATCAGCCCCAACCATCTCCCGATTGTATTTCATTCGAACGCTGTAATTAAAAAATGTTTCTGTATGCTTATTCAAACTGTTCTGTATGCTTATTCAAACTGTTCTGTATGCTTATTCAAACTGTTCTGTATGCTTATTCAAACTGTTCTGTATGCTTATTCAAACTGTTCTGTATGCTTATTCAAACTGTTCTGTATGCTTATTCAAACTGTTCTGTATGCTTGCCAAAACGGCAATAGGTTTTTCGATAAATATTGCATTACCCTTTCTTGTAAGTGTAACAGAGAAGATGCTCAAGGGAAGAGACATTCGTTTTTCATCTTTTTACGCCTTATCACATTTCCACCGAAATTTCGGAGGTGAAGAAGTTTAGAACCCCTTAAAAAGCATTACCACAGCGATTTTGATCAAAATCGTGAAAGACGTTTTTTTACTATTACTGAAAAAAAAAAATGAATGGAAGCTACCTTATGCACACATGTGCCATTTTAACGAAAACCTTTATGACTTATGACAGGTCTCATGAACATCACTAACCTCTGTACGTAAAATTTGTACATCGTTGGTCAATCCGTTTGGAAGTTATGCTGACCACAGAGTCACACAGACATTTTTTTGACCACTTTTTTTACTCAGTACGTTTCAAAACGTGTAGAAATGCACACACACAAAAAAAAAAAAAAATTTTTTTTAGCAAATATAATACTTTCATAACCCTATATTAACCATATGGGTATTAGAAAGTAAAAATATCTATATGAATTCATAAAATTGGTACGGTATTTGTAAATAATCGTTATTACTACCTTAAAAAATACTGTTAAGGGAAAACGTATCAGTTTTAAAATTAAATTTCAATGCAAAAACATTTATATAAATTAACCATCTAATGTTTTAAATTTATGAAAAAGTCAATAAATTTTTATTGAAGTGAACTATATATTAGCGCAAAAAGAAACTATAACAGTAACTTACCAAATTATCTTTCGAATGAAAAACACAACTCCAGCTAAACCAAGTAAGATGATTATTACCACTATGACTATATCCATGGGCAACGAGTATGGTTCATTCGATAAAGCTTGTAAAAAAGAAAACGTGAGAAAATAAATGGCAGTTATAAACTTTAAATAAAATATACCACAGCAGTTTACTATCACAAAATGTAATTCCTATTAAACATCACAACTTTAAAAGAATGGATAAAGATGGAAATAGAACAAGAACAAACTATTTTTAGTTTTTGACTGCGGTAAAAGAACTGATAAACAATTTAATTGTAATAATACACTTATAAATGTTATGTCAGAAAATGATTGAAAATATAGTACGCAGTATTCTACGATGCGTACGCGTGCTTAAAGCATTGAAACGTTCTTTAAAAAAATTTCGTGTAATATCAATTCCGTGAAAATGCTTAAAGTATAATAACACATAATAGGTCTTCAGTTTTCAGATACGAATTGAGATGGACTAAGTTCTAATTATACTCAGTGCTAGAAGTATGGGTAGACGCGGGATGACGAGTCCACCCATTTTTCAAGAAAATACCCATGTGTCAACCCACTTCTAAAACCACTGAAATCCCCCCCCCCCCCACTTATAAAAACACTCATTCCGTCTAGAAACTACTTAAGAAAGCTGAGAGGCGCCTGGGCGCGCAAACCTGAGAGCGTAAAGGGTTAACAAAGATTTAATAATTTCACCAAAGAAGTCATGTCCCTCTCCCCACCTGCGTCATAGTCCCTGTGGGTCCGTCATCATCAGTTACGCCACTGGGTTTTGGTCTTTCAATCTGAATTAAATGGTCCTTGCAGACCCATTTGTCACATTTTCAGTATTACTTGAAATCCAAAAAAGTTAAAAAAAAAAAAAAATGCATATATTTTTTTTATGGCTGAGAAATAATGTGTCAGTCAAATAATGACATAAAAAAATAACATGCCCACTTCACGACACATAAAAACTATAAAAATATAATAAAAATAAAAAAAAACATTTTTAGATTATTTACCAAAATTAGAATACAGGGTTGGTCGCGGGGGGGACAAACGTCAACCAAATAGGTTCTATGTCACCTGAGTACATGCATAAAACTGAATGAATATACGTAGGCAAACGTCAAATTTAGATAGAAAGATACAGGAACGGGCTTTGATCATGGGCTACTATCTATTGAGAAATTGGCAAAGGAATTTTTGTGGGGGACATTTGTCAAGACTAACCAAGGGTTAAAATGTTGGTTCTCTTCATCCCTACATGGGTATATATATCCAAAGAAGTCCAAAGTCTGCTCAAAAACAAAATTGTAAAAATATTACTCTAAATTAACAAATCAATTTTTAAATGTTACTTTTTCGTTCTGTTACTAGAGCAATTTTTTTCAATAGTTTACCTTACCATAATTGGATTATTTGCAGGATTTGACTAAAAACATGCAATTTTTTTTTTAAATTTTTGAATTAAACTTTTAATTATCATATAAGAATTAAATGTAGAAGTACAAAATTAACTGCCTTGAAACAATTTTTACCTTTAAAAGAAATAGCGATGCCTTGTTCGTTGTTGTGAATATTGATACCTCGAGGATTGTACAATCCAGAAAAGAATCGAATTTGCACTTTATGGTGAGGAATGGTGACGTTCTGAAGACGTTTGAAATCGCAATGCCTTCGCATGTGGAAACCACCCTAGACAAAAGAAGGGGAAAAAATGTGCATTGTTAGATAGTACTTTTCTTTTAAAAATTAGGAAACAAAAATTGTCAAAATGTTAAAAAAAAAAATTAATGTATTTATTTGAAATGTTTCAGGAATGTTTTTTAATCGTTCAGTTGGAAAACTGTCAAGGCAAAATTTCCAGTATTATAGAAAATGCGGCCAAGAATAGAATGGCATCCTCAAAACTCATTAATATTAAGACGGAACAGACAAACACATCGAATTACGAAAATCTTCTAAGCGAATGAAAAGGAAGATAACGCTGCTTTGGTATGTGCGCTCACCGACCAATACTTGTACCCAATAACGTCTAATCAGGCCGGGACCTACAGCTTAACATGGATTTTGAACCATAACGAACATACACTATCTGGCCAAAAGTATCCGGACACCCCTTAAAAAAGTGGTCCTGGCGAGTGACGCAATTTAATACGTAATTGAAAGCTATAAAAGTGTTGGTAGTGGTTTGTCAGATTGTATTTATGCGTTTGTGAGGCAATGAGTAAGTCAAAGGAGCTTAGTTAGTTTGATCGTGGCAGAATAGTGGGATGCCACCTTTGTGGGAAATCAGTTCATGAGATTGCGGACATTCTACAGAAGCCTAAATCCACTGTGAGTGATGTAATTGTGAAGTGGAAACGTCGAGGCAGTGAAACGGCAGAAAAACGAACCGGTAGGCCGAAAACACTTGGTGAACGCAGCCGCAGAACTCTGAAAAGGGTAGTGAAACAAAATCGCAAGTCCTTGTTGGTGGAAATTTCTCAGGAGTTCCAAAGTTCATCAGGCGTTAGTGTTAGCAGCAGGACTGTCCATCGAGAGTTAAAAGACTTGGGATTCCATAATCGTGCAGCCGCTCACAAGCCGAACATCACTCCACAGAATGCGAAGCATCGATTGCAATGGTATAGAGCTCAGCGTCATTGGACTGTGGACATGTGGAAAACTGTTCTTTGGAGTGATGAATCTCGTTTTACAGTCTGGCAGTCGGATGAACGCGTCTGGGTTTGGCGGATGCTCGGCGAACGTTTCTATAGTGACTGCATTGTGCCGACTGTTAAGTTTGGTGGTGGAAGCATAATAGTGTGGGGATGTTTCTCGTGGTTTGGCCTGGGTCCGTTAGTTCCTGTGGTTGGAAACATGAACTCTGAGATGTATGTGGACATTCTGGACAATGCTGCTCTCCCAACTCTACGGCAATATTTCGGGGAAGGCCCATTTCTCTTTCAGCAGGATAACTGCTTCATTCACACATCGAGGCTTGCACAGACGTGGTTTGACGAAATGGGTGTTCAAAGACTGGACTGGCCTTCTCAGAGCCTCGATCTAAATCCCATAGAACACCTTTGGGACGAATTAGAGCGCAGATTACGTAGCCAGCCAAATCGACCATCTTCACTTCAAGCACTCACTTCAGCTGTTATGGACGCCTGGACGGCAATTCCTATGGTCATGTAACGTATTGTAATTGTTAATTGCTGTTGTAAAATATAGAGGGCGCCACAAAACAGTTATTTGAAGATTGTATTTTTTATGTTGTTTTTTGATTAGTCTCCTATGAGAGACGAGAGAGGTCAGACGATTGAGAAATGGAACACTAACACCTGCTCCTTGTGAAGTTCTTAAAATAAATGTGTTTTGTTTTCGTTCAAAATGAAATTTTTACTCGACCACGATACCACAGCTAAGATTGGTTCCAGCGGTGCGATTTTTGAACCTGAAACAACCGTTGTTTTGAAAAAGAACTGTAAGTTTTATTTTAACGACGAAATGAATAACGACCGTTATTTTGGCGCGAAGAGTACCTGATGGACATCCATCGTGTGGAATATTAAGCAAGCCTTACTTATATATTTCTTGTGTTTTCTGAAACCTATAAATGTCCGAGTATGGACACTCGTCGTGTAGAATGGTAAGCATTGCAATTTGCTTATTAAATTAACTGAAAAGCCTCGATTCAGTGTGGACATCCGGTCTACAGATTTTGATGGACATCCGTCCAGATTGATAATTTTTCTTCGTCCTGAAGATCACCAGTGACATCCTGTCCTGAGAAAAGAAGAACCCTCTTCAACCTGAAGATATTGTGTTTTTTCTTTTAAGAGTGGTGTTTGTGTTTCGCTGTCAGCATTAGTGAATGACAAGTTCTGTGTCTACAGATTTTGATGGACATCCGTCCAGATCGATAATTTTTCTTCGTCCTGAAGATCACCAGTGACATCCTGTCCTGAGAAAAGAAGAACCCTCTTCAACCTGAAGATATTGTGTTTTTTCTTTTAAGAGTGGTGTTTGTGTTTCGCTGTAAGCATTAGTGAATGACAAGTTCTGTTTCTACAGATTTTGATGGACATCCGTCCAGATTGATAAGTTTTCTTCGTCCTGAAGATCGCCAGTGACATCCTGTCCGGAGAAGAGAAAAGAATACTTCATTTTGAAGATTTTGTTGTGTTTTGATTCAAGAGTGGTGTTCGTGTTTAGCGCTTCGTGAATCATAAGTTCTGTTTTCTAAGTGGTTAATTGGAGTGCAATACTTCAAGATTGGTGATACGTTGCGAGTTTCAATGTTTGTAATTCAAGTGTAATTTATCGAAAGTGCTAATTTGTGGTTGGTATTTAGTGCTTGAGTTATTCAAGAGGTGTTTAGTTTCGGTTCCGAGCAAGGTTCTAGTTTCATTTGTGTGCAATATTTCAAATGAAAATAATGTAATGATTACTTGTGGAGTGTGTACATATATCATTTGTGTGCAGTATTCAAGTGATTAATTTGCCTCATCTGACGTGAGTTATAATTATTTACTCGTCGTAGATCAAGAGTGATTTTAAAACTGGTGGTGGAGCAAGTCCATTTTCTGGTGAAGAAAATAAAAGGAATTATCCGGCCCTCGGATATAATTACAATTAAAGTGAAAATAATTGTATTTTATGATTTTCAGCTTCATAGTTGATTTTAAGTTCTTTGAAATTTATTTAAAACTAGTTTTGTTTAGTATCTGGTACATGCATTTAAATAATGATAGTATTTGAATTTATATCTTTTGAATGTCTTCTTTTAACATGGTATGAATTTAATGCTATATTTGATTATTTGTGCTACTATAATTATATATATACCATAATATAATATCTGGTAAGATTCTTGTAACAAGAACACTTATTTAGGTACCAGTTATAACAAATGCTTTGGGTTTGTGCTAACGTTTCGAAGAATTGGAAATTACTAAAACAAAAGTAATTTGAATCTAATTTTAGTTAAAGTTGTAAAAGAGTTAGTTTTAAGTGAAGTCTAGTTCTAGATTTTTTTTGTTCTTGATCTGAAGTTTATTTCTGAATATTCTATTTCATGTTCTCTTTTAAAAATGTGATTGCTATATACTTAAATTAGATGCAATTAATTTGATTTGAGTTTTAAAAATTGCAATTGCTGAAATTAAGTGGTGAAAATGTTGAATTCTTTTTAAAACATTTATGTTCCTCTTCTATGATAAATTTTCATACTTGAATATTTTGTAGTGGTTAAGTAGTATCAAATTTATATTATATTTACAAGAATAATTATAAATTTGAGGGTGTTCTGTGTTGGGTGAAGAATATAAATTCTCTAGTAAATTATTACATTTAAAAATGTCTTTTTTGGGTCGTGCTAAGAAAGAAGATTTGAGGGTGTTAGCAGAAGAGTTAGGTGAAAGAGTAACACCTGGTCTTAAACTGGTAGATCTTAAGAAATTAATCACTACAAGTGTTAATTATGACGAAGATTACGTTAAGGAACAGATAATTGTAATAATGGAGAGTAGGAAGGAACGTGAGGAAGCAGAACATGTGAACAAACAAGCGGAAGAAAATGCTAAACTACAAAAAGAAAGATTCGAACAAGAACAAGAGAGACTGAAATTGCAACGTGAACTTGAAAAAGAAAGAGTCGAACAAGAACAAGAGAGACTGAAATTGCAACGTGAACTTGAAAGAGAAAAGTTTGAACAAGAACAGGAAAGATTAAAACTACAACAAGAATACGAGCTGCAAAAACTCCAGTTGGAATCGGATAGAGGACCTATAGTTATGCAAAATGATCCGCAAAGATCAAGAGTTGAGCTTCGACACCTCATGCAGAAGTTTGATGATAAACAAACCGACATCAGTCTGTATTTGTTACTCTTTGAAAGGCAAGCAGAATGGGCTGGGATCCCATCGACGGATTGGGTATCTCACCTGATAGGACTGTTACCATCTGACATAACCCAATTGATTGCCCGTGAGCCATCTGAATTGGCAAAAGAATATGACCATGTTAAAAAGCTGCTTCTTAAGAGATTTAAGTTAAGTCCAGAGAGATTTAGGCAGATGTTTGTTCGACACCAAAAAAATGCAGAATCTACATGGAGTGACTTTGCATATGAACTCCATAATTACTGTCAAGAATGGGTGACTGGCTTAGAAATAACTACTTACGAACAACTTTTGGGTCTTATGGTGGTGGACCAGTTGAAGCGTCGTGTGCCTAACGAAGTGAAGGATCATTTCGTGGAAGAATGGGGAAACATAACTTCTCCTATAGAATTAGCTTCAAAACTTGATGCTTATGACAACGTTCATGGGAACTTTAAGAGAAAAATTCCCGAGAGAAATGGGGAAAAGAATATTCCTAAGTGGCGAACAAAACTTCCAGTTGATTCCAAAGCCAGAATAGAAAACTCTACTCCCTTCAGAAATCAAGTTCAAGGTAGTCCAGAGATTAAAAGAAATTCCAGGAATGAACAAAATATGGAAACACGAAGGCAGCTACGTTGAATGCGACTCAACTCAGCATTTGAGACCAAATTGTCCTGAATTAAAGAAGAAATCAACCACAACTGCTTCTGTAAATAGAATAACTTACAGTTCAGAGGACAAGTTATTGGATCCTTTTATCCTGTCTGGAAAAGTGAATGGGACAGACATGTCTATTCTCAGAGACACTGGTTCAACTATTGATGTGATCTGCCAGAAGTATGTTACTTCAGATATGATGACTGGAGAACAAGTTTGGGTGCGGCATCTTCTGGATGAAAGTATGTCCTGCCTACCGATTGCTGAAGTAGAGATAGAATGTGAGTTGGGGAATATTCTCACAAAAGCAGCTGTGATTCAGAACCCATTGGATCAAGGCAGATATCTGTTAGGAAATCGAACTGCTGCATTGCTTGAAGGTAGAAGGAAAGAAATTGGAATTAATCCTGAAGAAGTTAACGCCATCCAAACCAGAGCTCAGCGAAGGTTGAAGGAAATCGCCAACCGAGAGAAAGAAGCTGAAGCTGATCTAGGAAAAGGAGAAGACGCCGAAGCAGATGAAGTTTCTACACCGGAAAGTTCAGTGCTAAATCTTAGTAAGGATAACGAGATCATGTTACCCCCAGTTCAAGTTCAACAGGAACCTGCACTTTCACTCCTGGAAGTGAAACCTTCTGATTTTGCTATGGCTCAAAGAGAAAGCCCAGAGTTACAGCCATTTTGGGAAGAAGCTTCTAAAACCAATAAAGAAGGATCGTCAAGTGATATACTCATCAGTAAGAATAATCTTTTGATAAAAAGGAGGACTGATAAAACAGGAAATGAGAGGTTTTTGCTGCTTGTTCCAGAAAAATTTAAAGAACGTTTAAAGGCTCTATGCCATGAGGGTACATCAGGTCATTTAGGAGTTACAAAGACCAAAGATATTCTTTCCAGATATTTTTTTTGGCCTAACTGTTATAAAGAAATTGAAGACTACGTTCGCAGCTGTGATAAGTGCCAGCGTGTGGGGAAGCCAAATGACAGAAAGAAGGCTCCTATGAAATTAGTTCCAGTTATACAAGAAGTTTTCTCCAAAATTAATGTTGATGCGGTTGGACCCCTTCCAGTATCCACAGGTGGAAAACGTTACCTAATCACTGCTATGTGCCTATCATCAAAGTACCCTGATGCCATTCCTGTGGCCGATATCACTTCTACATCAGTAATTGATGCTTTGATGCAAATTTTCAGTAGAATGGGGTTTCCTAAACAACTTCAATGTGATCAAGGGACTTCATTTATGAGTGAACTTACCACAACCTTTCTAGAAAACACTGGGATTAAAGTAGTACACAGTTCAGTGTATCACCCACAGAGCAATCCTGTCGAAAGATTCCATAGAACAATCAAACGAATTCTAAGAGTTTTGTGCCTTGAAGCCGAAGCAGATTGGGAACAGGTGATCTGTCCTGCACTCTTTGCTCTTCGAACTGTAACACATGCAGCTACAGGATTTACTCCTGCTGAACTCGTTCATGGGAAAAACTTACGAACACCGTTAACCTTACTGTTCGAACACTGGATGGATCCTGACGAGGAAGAGAGCCCTGTGACTGAATATGTATTTTCTTTAATCAACAGATTGAAACGATGTCAAGAAGTAGCAGTAGAAAACATGGAAGCTGCACAGCTCAAGAACAAGACATGGTATGATAAAAGAGCAATCAAGAGGGAATTTCAAGAAGGGGATTTGGTTCTCGTAATGGCCACTTCCAAGGCTAGCAAGATGGCTCCTCATTGGCTTGGTCCAGGAACTATTTCAGGAAAAATTTCTGAAACAAACTACCTTGTAGAATTACCTGGAAAGAAAGATAAAACTCAAATTTATCATGTAAACATGTTAAAGCCCTACTACAAGCGACCGGAACAAATCAACTTTTTGATGAATGAAGGAGATGAATCAACACGAAATGAAGATGAGCTAGAAATTCCTTACGTAGGCGCAAATCCGAATGTCTTAGATGTCGATGAAATGATACAAGAAAACAAATTGGAAAATAGATTGAATACAGAACAGATAAGTCAGCTGAGGAATTTAATATGTCAATACCATATCTGCTTTTCCTATATACCTGGAAAAACTGACCTTGTCATTCATGACATCGAACTGATTAATAACAACCCTGTTTTATCAAAACCTTATAGAAATTCTCCTAGGCAAAATGATATTTTAAAATCGGAAATACAGAAGATGTTATCTATGAAGATCATTGAAGTCGGATATTCGGATTATACATCTCCAATGATATTAGTGGAATCTCCAGGGAGAGATCCAAGACCCTGTATAGATTACAGGCGATTAAATGAAATAACCAAGACAAAATATTTTCCGTTGCCAAATATAGAAGAGCGAATTGAAAAGGTATCATCAGCCAACTTCATCACGGTTTTGGATCTTTCCAAAGGATACTGGCAAATACCTTTAAGTTTAGAAGCTCAACGACTAGCAGCCTTTGTTACTAACTTCGGGACCTACCTACCTCTCAGGATGCCTTTTGGATTGAAAAATGCTCCTTATGAATTTAGTAATATGGTCACCCGTTTATTGGAAGGATGTGAAGATTTTTCTGTACCCTATTTAGATGATATCGCTATTTTTTCAAATACTTTTCCTGAACATCTTAAACATCTTAGTGCAGTTCTTCAGAAAATAAAAGAAGCACACTTGACTATCAAACCATCAAAATGTAAATTTGCTCAACATCAAGTCCTGTATTTAGGTCATATTGTGAGACAAGGATGCAGAAAGCCCTCGGATATTAAAATCGAAGCAGTTACGAATTTCCCTGTACCTAAAACGAAAACAGCTGTCAGAGCCTTCCTGGGACTTGCTGGTTACTATAGCCGCTATATTCCTATGTTTTCAGTTATAGCTGCACCTTTGACTGATGCACTAAAGGGAAAAGTAAGAAAAGGGGAGATCATCTGGACTCCTGAATGTGACAAAGCCTTCGAGACTCTAAAACAAAAACTTACTTGCCAACCAGTTTTATATGTTCCAAAATTCGATCGAGAGTTTATTCTACAAACAGATGCCTTCGATACCGGTATGGGTATAGTGTTGTCCCAACTGAATGATGAAGGTGAGGAACACCCTATTCTGTACATGAGTAAGAAATTTTCAGACGTAGAGAAACGCTATGGTACCACCGAAAAGGAGTGCGCTAGTATAGTATTTGCGGTAAAAAAATTGCATTATTATTTGGATGGACAGAAATTTGTGGTGCAAACTGACCATAACCCATTAACATGGTTACGAACAAATGCTAGTTCAAATTCACGTTTAATGCGTTGGGCCTTAGCACTTCAACCATTTAATTTTGATGTCCATCACCGTGCAGGCAAGCTAAACAAAAATGCTGATGGGCTAAGCAGAATAGTTTTAAATTAAACGTATTCCTTATTAGTATTTTTTGTATGTTTAGTTTATTGATCATGTTTATGTTTTTACATATTCTTTATGTTATTATGATTATGTTCCTTTGTTGTAAATATATTACAAACTTTTCTCCCTTTTCTCTTAGAGAAAAGTTTTCTGTGAGGGGAGGAATTAATAGCTGTAACGTATTGTAATTGTTAATTGCTGTTGTAAAATATAGAGGGCGCCACAAAACAGTTATTTGAAGATTGTATTTTTTATGTTGTTTTTTGATTAGTCTCCTATGAGAGACGAGAGAGGTCAGACGATTGAGAAATGGAACACTAACACCTGCTCCTTGTGAAGTTCTTAAAATAAATGTGTTTTGTTTTCGTTCAAAATGAAATTTTTACTCGACCACGATACCACAGTCACCAATCAAAAATTGGTGGAAAGTCTTCCCAAACGTGTGCAGGCTGTCATCGATGCAAAAGGGGGACCAACATCATATTAATATGTGCCTCAGGACGCTCTAAGTCCATACCACTGGGTGTCCGGATACTTTTGGCCAGATAGTGTACATGCCAAACCCGGAATTGGAAGCCGGCACCTTTGGCATGCGAAGCCAGAGTGCTAACCACACAGCCATCAAGTGTGCTAAACATAACTTCATTCTGGCTAGAATTATATCAAATATTAATTTTAAAAGTGTACCAATTTATTAAAATATCAAAGATTGTAGATATCAAAGTATGAAGAGTTGATTGTATTGTGCATTTCATGGCATATAACAGGGGTCGGCAGCAAGCGAGGATTTTTTTTTTTAGGGGGGTTTATGGTCGAAGATTTGATTAAATACATACAACAAGCACAAAAAAAAAAATGTGGAGAAAGTGGTAAAATAAGACTTTACACAAATATCGGGACCCCCCCCTTTTTTTTTTGTCTACGGCCCTGGTCAACAGACTTTTCTGCGCTAAGAGTCAAACATTTAGTAATCAGAATAGTAAAATATTTAAAAAACCGCAAAGTAAAGATAATCCTTATCAATACAATACTTAACTACTCACATTTTATACAATTTTACGGAAAAAAAATCATGGCAGTATAAACAAGCCGGTAGTCTATTTTTGTTTGAAATGAACGCATACAATTCAGTCCATTCTTAAATTCACGATTTTTCTAATACATTTTTCTCTTCCTTTTAGACGAAGTCGAGGTTATGTTTTTACAATATAGTATATCAAAAGCAACGGTAAAAGGCGTTTTAACAGCGCGCAACGGTGAAAAGTTTACAGCGGAAGGTGTTATCTACCTCAGTCGGAGAAGAGAGAATAACGAACGTCAACAAAAGCTACACGCAACTGAAACTGTAGGACATGGTGTGCGCACTCTCATTGCTAAATCTAATTGTTCCGTAATTGTACTGAGAAGATGCAGGAGAAATTGAATCTAGAAGTACTTAACTTTTCGGCGACCGGGCCATGAATTCTTCATTTTATAACCCGTGAAGAAACGACATATTTAAAATTATCTACTCGGGTAAGATATTTAATAGCGCGAAGAGCTACACGACAGCCAAACTGCACATTAACAACATCGAGAAACAAAGTCTACGCTTTCTGGAAGTTTGTTTGAAAAGGAATTTCTCGCACTTGGGTCCATCAAGCGATGCCAGGCAAATCATTCTTAATAAGTAACTCACCTGCGACCCGTACATGATGTCCACATAAGGTTTGTCAGTAGCACAATGGAACTCCGAGTGTTGTTCCGAGGGTAGAGAATTGAGGTAGTGGAAGATGAGGTTGATGAAATGTGATTCGGGCACCTCGATTTGCCACTCGCACATCATGTCGTAAAAGTGAGCCACCGGATATCCAGGACTCTTGAGAAAGCCATTTTGAGCTTTCACACTCCGCTGGCATTCTATTGGAGGGATGAAATCAATGTATTGTCAGTGTTTGTGTAACGGAAAATTAAGTTTATTAGTCACCATTCAATCCATTTCAACAAAACATGAAACTCACCTCCGCAAGCCAACTCAGTCAGCATCTGACATCCTTCTAATCTGATATTATTCCACGCGCACTGAGCAATAGACTGCTCATGTCCCGTACATTTCCAACTGACAGGACTCAACCCCCTCGGTAAAGGCAGTGCCAGAGGTGTCGGCACAATATCGTCGTCTTTCTCCACGACAAAGCTATCTGTCGGTATTCGCTTCCCAAGGATCGAGGTGGCGGTAGCGTATCCCAATTGTCGACACGCTGCATGTGCCAGCAGGTAAGTTTGTCGGTACTGCTGGAAGTAGAGCGGGAAACAGACAAATAAGGGACGTCGGGCCGACGTCGGTAGAGTAATGTCAATGAAGCCCTCATGCTCGCGGTCTAGGAAGAATCCGGATAGTTCAATGAGGTGGACGTCCACTGAAAGAAATGATGCGTGTTAGTGTAGATCACCGTTCACCACCACATTTTCGAAAAGGGCCATAGCATATTATTTTGACACTACTTCTGGGCGCAGATTTCTTTCCAGTCCTTTTTACGTATGTAAGTAGAGATGTAAGCTAATTGAATATTAAGCACTACATTAAATTGAAGTGCTCGTAGAGTTATTAAAATTATGCAATACACATTTGCCCCTCCCCCCCCCCAAAAAAAAAATTAAATTTCGAAGATTCCAACATTTGCATCCGATGCATATCATATATAGCGTCATTTTCTAAGATTTATTTATTGCTTTGTGTTAGTTGCTTCTACTTAAAAGTTCAAAACATGTCTATGTTAAATCTCAAAATAATTCTTTTTTAGCTGCGATTTAAAGTTGCTGTATTCAGAGCAGTATTTGAACAGACTATGAACAAGATTTAACTTATTTGCTCTAAGAAAAGCTCGCACAATTTGGATTTCTTGTTTCACGAAAAATAGGTAAGGTAGAGACCAGAGATGAAGATAGCATTAATCCTACTATTGTTCGATATGTAAACAAATAAAAATAAAAAATAATAATAATAATAAATAAAACAGGTGGATTCAATATTTCTAGCACGCAAGAGCTATAAAAAGTCTGGGCTGCGTTGAAACATTAGATCAAGTTCTACACTACCCCCATCAAGCAGCCCAACAACAGACATTTGGTCATAATCGATACCGCGTTGACAAACTAATCACAGGGATGACAGAGTTCCAGGCGAGACACGTTACCAAGATTTTTTTCCATGTTTAGCCGAGTAACTTTTCCCCAAACACGTGATTCCCATCGAATACTTAACTTGTCTTCTACATAGTGCACATGTGCCACCTTGATAAAATATTGGATGAATCGAAATTCTTAAAAAAAAAAAAAAAATGCATGGCAAATTTTTTTTTATAACTGGTAGCCGGTGGGCCCCAGAAAAAAACCATTGCGGGCTGAATGCGACCCGGTGGGCCAAGGTCTGTCAAGGGGGGTGCGATGATGACCTTGACCATTATTGTTCATTATAGCGGAAATTAGGTACCGAAATAGGGCGGGGTAACCACCTAATTTTTGCTTTCATATAATATTAATGAATAGTCACCTCTAAAATCAAATTAATTAAAACGAAAAATTACATTTCTTTGTGATACTTATTCATGATAGTTTAAGATAAAAAAAATTCCATAAGAAATCTTTTGCACGTGGAGGGCCCCATCAGGTAAAATAAGTCTGAAGATATCACTTTTTAATATATTAAACAATAGTATCGATGTTTTCAACGTCAGTTATTTCAAGGATATTAAAGGTAAAATGTCGAAGTATAATTTTTGGATATATTCAGCCAGCACTGTATTAGGAATGAAAATCCCCATTTACAACTTTTTGGTTCATTTAAGTAACTATACAAAAATTTTAAAATTATGTTTGATATCGCATAATAAGGTGAAATTAATTATGGTGACCATTTTAGCATTCTAAATGGTAAAATGAAAAAGAAATTTCTGAATTCGGAAGCAGTTTATCCCTTACTGCAATGTACGTAGCTGAATTCTTGAATCTATTACCCTTTATTTGGATGGATAGAAAGTAGTTATACTTTTAATTACCCACATGGTTTACATAGGGTAATAAAAGTATAGCATTCAGTACAAAAAAAAATTAAAAAATCTTTTTTTTTAAGTGGTCTAGAAAAAAAATATGTGCCTGTGTGTACGTGATCAGCATTACACCCGAACAAATTGACCTACAATGTTCAAATTTTGTGTGCGGGTTAGTGATGGCCCTGGTACCTACCATTAAGGTTTTCGTCAAAATCGCGCATGCGCATAAGATTAAAATAATGAAAAATCATATTTTTTTGCAATTGCTAAAAAACATGAGTTTTTTTTCTCTAGCGATTTTAATTAAAATCTCTGTGCTAATGCCTCTTAAGGTGTTTTAACCATCTCCACCTTCGAAATTCCAGTAGAAGTGCGATAAAAGTGTAAAAAGTTGAAAAACGAGTGCCTTTAACATAGAGCCCTCCACATCAACGATTGAGTTTTATTCTGTTTCCCCCGCACAAGAAACAATATAATGTCTATCGAATAACATCCCCAATTTCACTTTTTTTTTTTTTTTTGACCTTGTAAAAATTATTGCCAAAATTATCGTCAAACTGTACATTCTTATATAAATCCGTGGAAATATGAAAACGGTAAAGAACGCAATAAATTTCAATGCAATGATCAATATTATTTTGTAATTAAAAATTGTGCGATGTTCCACACCCCTAGTTTTATAATCTATATAAGTCAATTTAAATGGGAAAGGAAAAAAAAAATTTTATTCAATTCTGAAGTTTACCGTTATGACATTTTTATAGTCGATACAGAAATCTATATAATGTTGATAAATTACAACATATTACAATACGTCAGTGTGCAGTGAAAAAATCACTCCCGATATTCCGGTCAAAATGCCAGTTTAAAAATACACTTTGAAAAATCGCGATCCTCTTTAAAAATTTGTTTATTGAGAAAAACTTACGCTAATATTTGGAAAATAAAGAGTAAAATTAAATAATGTTATCTAGACCTTTTGTTTAAAATTTACTAATCGCCATGCATAATTGTAGTTTTTCATGGGCATCTGAATAATTATTTGCAAGGTGTACAAAGGGATTAAAGTTTTTGATGCAATTCGCTTGACCTTTAAATAGTAGAAATTGAATTTCTGAATGAATTGTTAATAGTTATATACACAGCAAATGGAAATGTCTTAAAATAAGACACAAAATTGTCTTAAACAAGTGGCACTGTTTTAAGATCTAAAATGGTGTCTTAATCTTTAAGACACTTGAAGTGTCTTAAAATGGGGTATTTTCAGACGTTTAGACTGTCTGAATTGGGGATATTTTCAGACAGTTGATGTGTCTGAAAGGGTTGTTTATGTTACCTTTCAGATGTTGGGAAGCTAAAAATACATTTATTTAAATTAAAATGCAATAAATGAGCTTGTGTTAAATTACAAATTTTTATTAAAATAAAAGTCAAAATAACTTTTTGTTGACTATGTTTCACTTTCCTGGTAAATTTAAGCATGGGATTGCAAAACTGCAACACAACTGTTAATAATAGGCACACAACTATTAATATATCCAAGCAAGGGATTTGGGACTTAATGTAAATATATGTATTGGGATAAAATGGACATTGTATTGTGGCTGAATCTTAAATAGAAAAGGTTTGACTTCCAAGATTGTATCACAGTTTTAAGTTGCTTTTTACAAGTCAATTTTAACATCAAATAAAAAGCGTGATGTAAACACTTATATAGTAGTTGCATTGGCAAGTCTAAGATACATTATGTGGCAACATAAACTTATTTGAATGATGAATCAAGCAGTAATAATCTAATTATTCTCCATCTGGGAATTTAACTTGTTTATAACATTTCCCTATAATAACACTACATAATAAACACTACAATGCTTCAATTATTGTCGAATAGTTGAAGCAGATATAGGACTTTAAAAAAAAAAAACTTTAAAAGATGCATAAAAGATAAACAATTAAAACAAGAAGGCATAGAAGTATCTATAAGGAGACATTTCAGAATATGGAGGTAGAGTATATTAAATTTGAAAAGTATGCAAGTTGTGCAAAAATTTTTGCGTTTCTGAAAACGTCAGTTTCCCAAATTTTTGTATACTTGTAAAAAAAATATGCCAGATATACAGTTGAAATTTGTTATTATGATTAAATAACATATTAAGTGCATACTAAAACTAAAATAATATTAAAATTCCAGTAATTTGGGGATGGGACCTTTTTACAACAATTTTCCCTATCGCTGCGACTTTTCGTTAATCGTTGAGAAGCTAAAGAAGAGAGGGCATTTAAAAAACCTAAAAAAATGTAAGAAAAGGGGGAGGGGGGGAATTAAAAAAGGAATTTGAAATATCTGTAAAGATGGCTGCTTCAAAATACAGAGTTGAAGCACATTAAACTTGGAAAACATGCAAGTTATTAAAACTTTTATAGTTCTTTCACGTTTTCTCAAAACGTTGATTTTCCAACTTTTGGTATGCTCATATAAAAGACTATGCAAGATATAGAATTGAAATTTTTTATGGCAATTATATAACATCTGAAGTACATATTAAACAAAAATATTATTCAAATCTATACAATTTAGTTTTTAATTATTATTACTTAAAAAATTGCAAATTTTCATACGCTCAACAAATTACCACATAAAAAAACTTTCTATTATTATTTTGAGAAAGCTGATATTTAATGTAGTATATAGACATTTCTAAGAAATAAAAAGCAAAAAAACTTTTTATTAGTTTTAAGAAGATTCCTCTACGAACGTAACCAAATTCAACTCATTGCAAATTTTTTTTTTAATCGAGTTTTGAATAAGTGATTATTAATAAATTATTAGCCTATTATTATAAACTTTTTTCTAAAATATAATTTTAAAAAGGTTTGAACAACATATGTAAAAAAATTTCTTCATTTTGACCAATATTCAATTTATTTCAAATGCGTTGATTTTTCTGATTTTAATGCTGTCATCGAGTACCCAGTCCTCATAATATGCAGGTCATATCATAAATATCCTCAGATGTAATAATATGGAACATATAAGATCATTCATAAAATAAAATTCAAGGACACAATAAATTTTATCCAAATTACATCAAATCATGCTAAATATATTTTCAAAATCATTAGTACCTGTAATATGCAACAAAACCAACAAAAATGTAATTGAATGTTAAAAACAGAAAATTTAGAATTCTGTGAGGGTGATTTAGAAATCGATCAATTAAAATTTACTGTAATAAAAGCACTGAAAATAAGATAAATAATATTACATAAACCAACTTTTTCACTAGGAATGAAGCCGTTGTGGGGACCGTTGTGCATATCAAAATAATCATTTCTGAGTTTGAGCAATTGATTGTCAAGTCACTTAAATACTATTCTACTTGTTCATGTATATATTATTGTGAACAAATGCTCTTTAATGCTGATCAAAACATTTGACTACTTCAAGCACATAATTATTTCAAGTTTGAATACTGTTATCATTAATATCCCTCGGCGTTCAAGTTATGTTTTTTGTGACATAGTACTTACTCTCATATCATGCAATCAAAGAGTACTGCTCCAACAGCTTGGCAACGATGCTCAGTTTGGATATGTTGCTAAGTGCTATTGAGTATGAAGTAACAGTATTAAAGGGCAATTAGAACATAGTGTATACCGTTCGTCCATGATTCAGCAGTGGCAGCAGTTCTAGAAGAGGCAAGCGATACCAACACTTCTGATCACACTTTTATTGCATCAGATTAATGAGGAATATTTTTCCTATAACCCCCAATTGAATATTAAAAAAAACAAAAAAACTCTCAAGACACATTTGGGTACGTGAGAAAACTCTGGCAACAATATTTGATACTTTTCCGTTAGACGGGTACCAAAAACCGTTAAGTCGGAAAGTTGGCGTAGTTATCGCCAAGCTGAAATGTTTACGCGAAAATAATATTTTGATCTAGTGAACTTTTATTTTTATTCATTAGTTTGGGAGACTGCCAAACCAAACTTTATCATAGATTGGAAGTTATTAGTTTGAATAAGTTATCGCTGCAAATTGGCTATTTTTATCTGGTACCCGTCAAATGGAAGAATTCAAATGATGTTGTAATCATTGATCAGGAATAGGCTAATATTGGCCTATAACTCATGATCTACAGAACCGATTTGGACAAAGTTTGCTTTAATAGATAGAATTTTTGTTGAGAATACACTTTAATTACAAAAAAAACCCGCAATTACATATGAAAATGAATGTCGTATTGCTGTCTATGCTGGAGCGAATGTGCGCCAACGGGATTCGAACCCAGGACTCCTAGGTCAGTAGATAGGCATGCTTACCGCTAGGCAAAAAGAACCACTAGTGTCTAGTTGTTGTATCTGTCATTTGTACACGAGACCACCACATAGACTCTTCGCAATGAGTTGCGAAGGGGTCGAACGATTGAGTTGCTTGTGTGCGAGTTGAGTTTGTTACATGAGAGTTGAGTGGTTGTGTGAGAGAAAAAGTTGCTTGCTGAGTTGGTAGTGTGGAGGTCGTGCAGTAAATTTTTCTGAAGGCGCCGATAGATGACAGCATGATTCAGTTGTTCGGTACCCACTACTTTGGAGCGAATGTGAGCTAACTCGATAGGTTGCGATCTGGGAGATGAGTTCCTCTATTTTGGGAAGCGGATAGGCATCCAACATAGTAAATCTATTAATTGTCTGGGAGTAGTCTATGACCATTCGAGATTTTTTATTATCTCCTTTGATGACAAATGCTTGGGCTCTCCATGGGGAATTGCTTTGTTCGATGACTCCTTCATTGATGAGTCTGTCCACTTCTTTAGCAATAAATTCACGATCCTCTGAGGGAAGACGTCTTGATTTTGTTTGAATGGGTCTACAGTCAGGCGTAAGATTTGAGAACAAGGAGACTGGTGGGACATCAGCCTTGGTCAAAGCACAGATTTCTAAGGAAGGCCTAACACCATCAAAGTTGATCACAAGAGAAGAGTGCAGTTTAAAATATCTTGACCAATAAGGAAGTCAGCACATAAATTTTTCATCACAAGGACTTCAACTTCAGCATAGAAGTGACTTTCTAATTCACTTGTGACTTTACCACATCCGGCAATACTGGATGTAACGGCAGAGTTCGCCATAGAAATCTTTCCTAAGTAGGGTTTCATCTTTAAATGGCACCTCTTGATATGTTGCAAGTTTAGGAAACTGAGAGAACTGCCAGTGTCGACTAGTGCCTCGAGTTTCACACCATTAACAGTGGCAAGGACGAGGGATTTTTGAAGGCAAGATGGAGAAGGAAGCACAGAGGCTAACAAATGTGCAAAAGCTACATTTCCAGAACCACGAGAATTTTTAGCTTTACATACCCGCTGAAAATGTCCTTTCTTGCCGCACTTGTTACAAACTACATTTTTGGCTGGGCAAGCGCTTCGAGGGTGACGATCATAGCCACAGAAGAAACATGAACCAGAGCGGGAGACAGCAGCAACTTGCTCTTCCTCGAGTATTTGATCAGACTCGGCAGTTTCCACTGCAGCAGAAGTCATCGGCTGAGGTACAGTGAGGTATGATGCAGAATGAGATTCCGCCAGTTCGAGGGCACGAGCTTGGTCGACAGCCATTTCTAAGGTAACAGAAGAGTTTTCAAGTAAACGTTCGCGGATACGGGAGCTCTTTAATCCCCTTATAAATGCATCACGAATGTATTCGTTTTTATAGAGTTCAGCAGTAACAGCTTTGAATTCACAGTTCTTGCTTAGATGTTTGAGGGCCTAAACGTATTCACTCCCCATCTCGTTTGTTTGTTGACATCGGGATGCTAAGCAATGCCGCGAGATGTTCAAATGTGCTACATGTTTTGTTTACGTTTCTCAACTGGCGAGAGTGTTGCCAGGTTCGATACATGGAAAATCACAACAACAACTTTGGATTTCTGTGAAAAACAACACTTTTTTTGGGATCCTTCAAAATTTAAAGGTATTCCTTTTAGTTGGTAAATGAACTTGAATGATATAATTGCTACGGCCCATGGTCGTACTGTCTGAAAGCGAGAAGCGTCTGAATTTTGGAAATGTCTGAATTTGGTTCGAAGTGTCTTATTTTCAGTTACTTGTTGTGACTGAAAGCAATTTAAGACCCGTGTAATGTCTGAAATTCGAAGAAGTAAACCACCTTTGTGCAAAATAAGTCACCTAATGTGTCTGAAATGAATTTTTCAGACATTTTGTGTCTAAATTTAAGACACCAGCATTTACAGTGTATTGTCTGTTCAAATGAATAATTTAAAATCTTTTCTACAGGGCACATTACTTCTTGTTTCCTGAAAATTGTTTTGCTCCCACATTTTCGTAATTTTCGAAAAAAAGGGGATGGGGGGGGGGGGAGGGATTGAGTCATCTTGCCCAGTCCTTACAGCTCCCATCTGTTTTCACTTATTTCTCAATCTAATTCGATGTAATAATCTTTTTACTAGCGCTATAGCAAATAGCACCACTTCTTGTGACACTCCAAGCTCAACTTCTGATCATCGTCCTACTTTTATTCAACAGTTGACCAATCTTTATAAGAATTGCAGTAAAGTGATACCCACGGAGGAAGAAAAAAAGTTATAAGACCTCACAACGAGCTTTCTGAGTTCTTTAGTTTCAGGTTTTTCGAATAAGTGGTCGTTTAGCCCCCAAGTTATTTGGAAAAATTGCGTATAGACCTCAAGGTTCATTCTGACTTGACGTAAGAGGATCTTAATCAGAATTATCTGTATTTCAGTGTTCTACAAAATTTCAAAAATACTAAAGTGGCACTTTATTCATCGTTTTTATCTTATAATTATTTGAGAATTTTGTTCGTGTTAAGGACATTTTTCAAAAACATCTATAAACGCAAAAAAAAACTTCATTGGTACATTTTTATTTACAAAATAAATTTTAGGGGTGTGCCATCGCATCCACTGCTTTAATCCAAAATTTGAAAGTTCCAAACTATTAATTAGCTCATAGGTTAGCCTACTTCTTCAAGATAAGAAACCAGTGCACTAATTTAACTTAGATGTATCAATCACAATGGAGAAAGCCTATCTATAATAATAAAACAAGCTGTGTGTCTGTCTGTGGATCTATAGAAACCTACTTAAAATTGGAGTAGAGCTCTGAAATTTTCAGCATAAGTAGTTTTGGCCTTCTAACTGTATACATTACAAACAGACACACTTTTCTCTTTTTTTTGTAACACTTTTCTAACATCGAAACTTCTACTATGTGTTTCGTTTTCTGAAGAGTTTTTAGTTTCTTTATCCGCTCGCAAAAGTTTAAGGTTTCGGTTTTCCTCCCTTTCTAACACAATTTCATTTAACATATTTTGTGCCATTTCTGCATTAAAATTGTCAGATTCTGAAATTAATTTGATCAAACTTCGGATTTGGCAGGATTTCTAGTTCCAACTCATCTGCTAAACGTATCAAATCGGATTTTCTAGCCTTTGGAAGAAAATTAGTGGCCATCTTAACTTTTTGTTTAGCAAAACAAGCAGTTTCTAGCAGTCAATTCTTTTCTTGAAATTAACGAAGAATATTTACTCACCGTTTGTGCAGAGACGGTGTTGATTTTTTCTTTCTATTCAAAGAAAAACTTCCAGTTTTTACGGAGCAGCAACTTATTGTTTAACCACAGCCAAATATACAATTTAGAGTACCGCTATAAAAAGTAAACACTTAAAACAGTTTATAGTTCTTGAAAACAAACACTTCAATCGTATTTTTGAAAATTTTGAGAGAAAAAAAACCCCTTTGGACTCAGTTCTAGGGTGATTTAAATATTCCAATCCCGGCTGAGCCCCCAAGTTGTGGGAGGCAATGATGATCACACTCGGTGAAGTTTCAGCAATATTATATAAAATACATTGTCTACAGATGATGAACAGTGGAAGTTTAATACATTAAGCAACAGTCCTACGATATCACAGTTCACTCTTTAGTTTCCAGTACCGCAGCACTCCATTTATCGCAACCAAATCATACAGTAAGATGTTTACTTGTCAAAAAGCTGAATTCCATTTCCTTCAAATTCAAAGTTGTTGGCTGAAGCTCTCGCGCAACGCAGACTGTCGCAACGTGAATCATGGCGCTTGCTCTCTCGCTCCCACACTTATTACCTAGATTTCCCAAAGGGAAATGAATTGATTTTTGAGTCATATGAATGTTTCAATCAAAAGTTCGAGTTTTAAAAATTAGTTGGTCACATTGTTTTCTTCTTTTGCACTTTTCTTAAAGAAGGAAGATTATTAAGCAATGTTTTAACACATTCATTGGTGAGGGAGAGCTTTGATATGTCACATCTCCTGTAGATTGGTTTTAATGATATTTTGATTGGCTTATTATTCTTATCTCATTCTCCATTAACTGTGTAAAACAACTTTCCTGGGGCTCGTAACCAATGTGCTAATGAATAAATAATTATCTATCGTACTGCGGGTCGAAAAGCGACCCGTATGCTATTAACTTTCATAGCAGCTGGATCATTTTGGAGCAGCTGGAGCATCTTTTCAATCCGCATTGAGATATGATGACTTATCATAGCCGGTAACATTTTGTCATTCTGCTGAGAATAAATCTGCAATCTCAAACTCACACGCATACACTAAATGCATACCTTGCGTAGCCTGCAAAACTAAGTTGCTTAGGGAATAACTTTTTTGGAAGTTCATCCGAGTCAGATATTGTAGTGTTTCATATTGAATTCTACAAAAATAAGACATACCCGTGAACGCTGCTATTAATTTATTCTGATTAATAAAATTCACCTTGAAACTACAGTTTTCCAAGTTTCTATAGATGTTCTACGTACGGCTCTCAGATGACAAGGCAAATGTCTGTACGTTATTCCTGTTCTGTCACATTCGTCATAGAATATCTATGTTCACTTTTATATTTAGATGGGAATGCGAGAAACCTTGTAAAGTGTAGATGTTTTTTTGCACATTACTAATTATGGTCTACTATTGACATTTTTGCTATGTACAACCCAAAAATTTTATTTTCAATCCTCAGCAATCCCTAGTTTTTGTCCACCCAATGGCATCTGGCAACGGCTTCATTTTCCCAGCGTCAAGCCTATTCAGTTGTTTATCTATATCGAGGCCGTGCGCGAAAAACCAAGTATCTTGCTATAACACTCCTCTCGTGAAACTGAGCATCTAGCAAGACACTTGGTTTTTCGCGCACGGCCTCTATCGAACATATTAGCAATTTTTTTTTCTACAGTGCTGCAATCTACTGTAAATTATTACAACTTCCCTAATTTTTGGAGTATTTCTGATATTTTTTCACCGATCTCCAAACAAATAACACGATGTGCAATGGACAAGTTAAGCATTTTTATTTTATTTTATTTTTTTATTTTATTAAGGGTGACGAAAGACGATCAAAACTAAAAAAAAAATTGAAATACACGTTCAAAATTTCTCGATTAATACCTGTTTCCGTTTCCCACTTTTAAAAGCGCGGCAAAAACGAGACTAGCTTAGCTGTAACGTCCCCCTACGTCATAATCCTTCTGCTTCGCGCGGTCTTTGAAGTGAATTTATTCGCATTGCTATAGCATGTTTTGATTCTTTTTTTAATCTTGTATTCTTTTGATCGATTTAAAATTATGTCCTCAAATTCAGCGTATAAACATTGCGTCGTCTCGAATTGTAAGAATTTTTCAATTTCCAACGCTGCTAAATTATTAATCAGAGTTGATAAACACGCAGATAGCCGCAAGAAGTGGTGTAAAGTCATGAAACGAGACAATGTTTCTGAAATTCTTGACACGTTTGTGAAGATCATTTTGATGGGTGTCGTGGCACGAGCCGACGTGTCATGAGCGCATCGTACCAAGAGCGCACAAACACCTGCAGTATTTGGGGGGGAAGAGAGTTGCCTCTCATTTATCAAGCGAATGGTACCATGAGCGCACAAACTGCTAGTTTATGTGCAGAGGGTAGGATCTCCATTCTTTAATTTTTATGTTATAATTTCAAACTTCTTAACAGTACATCAAAATTAAAAATGATGCATTTTTAAACGTAAACTTTATTCTTCCGTTAATTTTTTAATTAGCTAATTGCAATTAAAATGACTAATTAGGATGTTATTAGAACGGACATGCGGATGTGCGAGACATGAAGAATTGTGAATCTGGCTTCAATATTTAATTATAAGTTTTTAAATAAAAAGTTTGAAAAAATACACAGTTTATAACAAATGTGCTTATAAGGTGTTTTATAATGTGTTGGTTATCTATAATAATAAAACAAGCTGTGTGTCTGTCTGTGGATCTATAGAAACCTACTTAAAATTGGAGTAGAGCTCAGAAATTTTCAACATAAGAAGTTTAGGCCTCCTAATTTTACTTATGTCAAACAGAACGTTAAAATTTTAATTAGCTCTTTTTGAATTAATTTTTTTTTACAAAGTGACTTAAAATAGAGATACAGCTCTGAAATTTTCAACATAAGTAACTTTAGCCTTCTAATTGGACTTTTGAAAATCAGAATGTTAAAATTTTAATTAGTTATTTTTAAATTAATTTTTTTAATTAATTAATATATATTTTACTAAACGATTTATAATAGAGCTACCAGCTCTGAAATTTTCCGCATAAGTAATTTTGGCCTTCTAATTGGACTTTTGAAAAAAAGAATTTCAAATTTTTATTTAGTTCTTTTTTAGTTAATTTTTTTAATTAATTAATAAATGTTTTACAAAACAATTTCTAATTGGGCTACAGCTCTGAAATTTTCAAACTAAGTAGTTTTGGTCTTCTAATTAGACTATTGAAAAAAAGAATTTCAAATTTTTATTTAGTTCTTTTTTAACTAATTTTTTGTAATTAATTAATAAATATTTTACAAAACAATTTCTAATTGGGCAACAGCTCTGACATTTTCAACATAAGTAATTTTGGCCTTCTAATTAGACTTTTGAAAACCAGAACTTTAAATTTTTTTTTTTTTTTTTTTAACTTTAACATATATTTCACAAAACTATTTCGAAATGGGTTACAGTTCTGAAATTTTCAATACAAGTTGTTTTGGCCTTCTAATTGGACTTTTAATAAAAAGAAGGTGAACATTTTAATTTGTTTTTTAATTAATATTTTCACAAAAAGCAACTTTTAATAGGCCTAAAGCTCTGAAAGTTTCTAAATAAGTACTTTTGACCTTCCAATTTTGCTTTCCACAAACAAGTGTTAAAATAATCTTAGAGGGGTATTGTATTAACGGGGATTTTTTGTTTCTTTATTAAGGCTTTACGTGGCAATTAGATTTTAATGAGTGAAGCGAGCTTATGCTTAAGCAGCAATGAACCTCTAAGCGAGCGAAGCGAGCCTATGCTTGCATAGCAATGAACTTTTCAACGTGTGAAGTAAGCCTGTGCTTATGTGTTAATGAACTTTTCAGTGTACGAAGCGAGCTCGATTTTGTGCAACGATGAACCTTCTTCCTATGTGTTGCATTCAATATTTTTTATAATTACGGGAAAAAAATATTTTTAATATATATATTTATTAATGTTGCCAATTCGTGTCAAGGAATTTCTTCTGAAAATATGTCATTCCAATGGCAAGACTATAGGTTATTTGCGCACGAGGCGTGCGAGAAATTTCATTTTCATACTAGTGCGAAAAAGTTACTTTCCCGCATTCCTCTCGAAAAAGTGATACTTTCGCCACTATTTTTGATTCCAAATGATTAAAAAGTTTAATTTTTTGCACGCTGTTACAAAAATTTATTTTCTTCATTTTAGCTGGCGGTGATGGACTTAAGTTGACTTCTTTTCAAAATTGCTGTCAAATAATAATAGCCTTTTTTGCGTGTCGCCATAATAGCAATTTGTATAGAAGAATCGCATTTTTTTAAATTTTTTTTTCATTCAATAACTGAACCGCATCTCACCTTTTCGATCTGCTTGATTTTTTGTAAAACGGAATGCTTGGATGCCCATATGTGGATGAATTAATTAGACTTGTTTGAAACTTCTAAAATGACTGTACACGCGTCTAATTTTGTTTTATATCATTTTCAGTCGAAAAATTTATTATTTCCCCAACAGTTTTACATATGTGATTAAAAATTGCGTTGGATTTATCATTATTAGAACATTCTTTCAGACACAATTCACAAAGGTCTCTGATTTTGAATCTACGCATACTTACAAATAAGAAGCATTTTCGCTAGTATTCAAAGCTAAATTTAGCCTCAAAATAAGCAAGAAAGAAGAAGGTTACAACAACTTAAAAACATTCACGTAAAAACTCGTTAAGGTATAACCAATGCATTTTTTTTTTTTTTTAAAGTTACTATAAATATTTTCGAAACAAAATTTCATCCGTTGGATATTTATTTTTTCAATGTTTCCATCAAACTTATGATATGCCTTTAATATAAATGGATATGTCCATACACCATCTTACATATCCGTTTTGTATAATATGGATATGTTCCATTTGATATAAAATAGATGTGTGAGGTGGTGAACTTAAAATTAAAAACAATGGGGATGATAAGTATAAAAATGTCGCATTCTGATTGTATTAAAAGATGAGCATTCATGTAAAACTGCAAACGTGCAGGCCATTTTATTGGCAAATGTAAAATTTACATCAATACAGAACACAGTGGAAATGAGGAACTCTAAATAAAGCAATCAAACTAAACATATGAAAACCAAAAACTTATCAGAATTTAAAATAAGCCCCAAAAGTGCAACGGAATGAAACTTATAATTTAAACAGAACGTTTTCATCATAAGAAATATGAGTCGGCTCTCCAATTTAAAAACCTAGTATCTAATAAAAACATAAAAATGCGTATTTTGTTATTGTAAGTTCTATTAATCTGAACTGCATACACTGAGTAACAAATTTAGCCGCAAAAAAATACAGTTTTGGAGATTTGTCTCTTTAAAATAAAGAAAACCTATCGTTTACTTAGTTGAATAAATCTGTTTTTGTTCGCTCCTGTAAAATGAAGAAGTGAGCCCCTGGGAAACTAGAGTTTGTGCGCTTCTGGTACCATGTTACCTTGTAGCGGATTTCCTTCCCCTTATAAACAGGTGTTTGTGCGCTAGTGGTACCATTTTACCCCGATGCGCTCATGACACGTCGGCTAGTGCCACGCAACCCTAGCGCACAAACACCTGTTTATAAGGGGAAGGAAATCCGCTACAAGGTAACATGGTACCAGAAGCGCACAAACTCTAGTTTCCCAGGGTTAGTTTCGAGTTTTTACGTGAATGTTTTTAAGTTGTTGTAACCTTCTTCTTTCTTGCTTATTTTGAGGCTAAATTTAGCTTTGAATACTAGCGAAAATGCTTCTAATTTGTAAGTATACGTAGATTCAAAATCAGAGACCTTTTTGAATTGTGTCTGAAAGAATGTTCTAATAATGATAAATCCAACGCAATTTTTAATCACATATGTAAAACTGTTGGGGAAATAATAAATTTTTCGACTGAGAATGATATAAAACAAAATTAGACGCGTGTACAGTCATTTTAGAAGTTTCAAACAAGTCTAATTAATTCATCCACATATGGGTATCAAAGCATTCCGTTTTACAAAAAATGAAGCAGATCGAAAAGGTAAGATGCGGTTCAGTTATTAAATGAAAAAAAAAAAAAAAAAATGCGATTCTTCTATAATTATACAAATTGCTATTATGGCGACACGTTAAAAAGGCTATTATTATTTAGCAGCAATTTTGAAAAGAAGTCAACTTAAGTCCATCACCGCCAGGTAAAATGAAGAAAATAAATTTTTGTAACAGAGTGCAAAAAATTAAACTTTTTAATCATTTGGAATCAAAAATAGTGGCGAAAGTATCACTTTTTCGAGAGGAATGCGGGAAAGTAACTTTTTCGCACTAGTATGAAAATGAAATTTCTCGCACGCCTCGTGCGCAAATAACCTATAGTCTTGCCATTGGAATGACATATTTTCAGAAGAAATTCCTTGACACGAATTGGCAACATTAATAAATATATATATTAAAAATATTTTTTTCCCGTAATTATAAAAAATATTGAATGCAACACATAGGAAGAAGGTTCATCGTTGCACAAAATCGAGCTCGCTTCGTACACTGAAAAGTTCATTAACACATAAGCACAGGCTTACTTCACACGTTGAAAAGTTCATTGCTATGCAAGCATAGGCTCGCTTCGCTCGCTTAGAGGTTCATTGCTGCTTAAGCATAAGCTCGCTTCACTCATTAAAATCTAATTGCCACGTAAAGCCTTAATAAAGAAACAAAAAATCCCCGTTAATACAATACCCCTCTAAGATTATTTTAACACTTGTTTGTGGAAAGCAAAATTGGAAGGTCAAAAGTACTTATTTAGAAACTTTCAGAGCTTTAGGCCTATTAAAAGTTGCTTTTTGTGAAAATATTAATTAAAAAACAAATTAAAATGTTCACCTTCTTTTTATCAAAAGTCCAATTAGAAGGCCAAAACAACTTGTATTGAAAATTTCAGAACTGTAACCCATTTCGAAATAGTTTTGTGAAATATATGTTAAAGTTAAAAAAAAAAAAAAAAAAATTTAAAGTTCTGGTTTTCAAAAGTCTAATTAGAAGGCCAAAATTACTTATGTTGAAAATGTCAGAGCTGTTGCCCAATTAGAAATTGTTTTGTAAAATATTTATTAATTAATTACAAAAAATTAGTTAAAAAAGAACTAAATAAAAATTTGAAATTCTTTTTTTCAATAGTCTAATTAGAAGACCAAAACTACTTAGTTTGAAAATTTCAGAGCTGTAGCCCAATTAGAAATTGTTTTGTAAAACATTTATTAATTAATTAAAAAAATTAACTAAAAAAGAACTAAATAAAAATTTGAAATTCTTTTTTTCAAAAGTCCAATTAGAAGGCCAAAATTACTTATGCGGAAAATTTCAGAGCTGTATCTCTATTTTAAGTCACTTTGTAAAAAAAAATTAATTCAAAAAGAGCTAATTAAAATTTTAACATTCTGTTTGACATAAGTAAAATTAGGAGGCCTAAACTTCTTATGTTGAAAATTTCAGAGCTCTTCTCCAATTTTAAGTAGGTTTCTATAGATCCATAGACAGAGACACACAGCTTGTTTTATTATTATAGATAACCAACACATTATAAAACACCTTATAAGCACATTTGTTATAAACTGTGTATTTTTTCAAACTTTTTATTTAAAAACTTATAATTAAATAAATATTGAAGCCAGATTCACAATTCTTCATGTCTCGCACATCCGCATGTCCGTTCTAATAACATCCTAATTAGTCATTTTAATTGCAATTAGCTAATTAAAAAATTAACGGAAGAATAAAGTTTACGTTTAAAAATGCATCATTTTTAATTTTGATGTACTGTTAAGAAGTTTGAAATTATAACATAAAAATTAAAGAATGGAGATCCTACCCTCTGCACATAAACTAGCAGTTTGTGCGCTCATGGTACCATTCGCTTGATAAATGAGAGGCAACTCTCTTCCCCCCCAAATACTGCAGGTGTTTGTGCGCTCTTGGTACGATGCGCTCATGACACGTCGGCTCATGCCACGACACCGTGCGCTAGTGGTACCATTTTACCCCGATGCGCTCATGACACGTCGGCTAAGGCCACGCAACCTTTTGATGTGATAATAGCACACCTATTACTCTTGTTTTTATGTAATGACCTAATTATTTTGAAATTCTATTATATACAGTGGTTCCCAAAAGTGTTCGTACAGTTTAAAAATGTGTAGAAAAGTAGTTCTTCAGTTTGGAATTGAATTTGAATATTAAATCCTATAAAAAAAAACCACAATGGTGTTCGTTCGACTTAACATTTTCTGATAAATTCCCAGCAATAGAATTATTTTCTGGCTCTTTTCTTTAATTTTTGCATAGTGGAAACATGTAAAAAATCGATTGTCTGTAATATTTAATTTTGCAATTCTTATAATCCATTTGTTATTTAAAATGTCTCGTAGTCATTTAAAAAAAAAAAAAAAAAAAAAAAACGATCATGAACTCTATTTGGCATTACGAACGACTTTAATTTGTATCGCAATAATAGTCCGAACACACTTTATTCAATATTTGCCTCTGGTACCTCTATAATCTATAATATAAAATTTAAAAACACCATATCAGTCACCAGATTTGAACCCAAAAGAACACATTTGTTGAGAAAACTGGTGTAAGATTGGTTGTTTTCAGATTATCTGGCGCCGTCAGCAACACGAGGGCTATAATGCGCCGAAACATTCGTCATTAGACAAGCCAACATATATTTACAAACACCCATGCCAACACGGGACTCGAACCCGCAACCTCGCGGTTTAGAAGCTAGCACGCTAACCACTACACCGTTTGGTCGGCAAACTGGTGTAAGAAATCACAACATTAAAATGAAAGCCTTTCAAGTTAATAAGAGTACGTCCTAGCGGACTTTATGCTGTTCTTACTAAACTAAAATTATTTTTTAAAAAAGTATGTCAAAGAAAATTGGATCAGCGTTTTAACTGAACAGGAATATACAAACACAATTAAATTAAATATACAAACACAATTAAATTAAATGTATAAACAAAATGAAGTTCCATTTGGTTTCTATTCTTCTTGGCTAATTAGTAAGAATTTTTTAAAACGATCCATTTTATTTTATTTGGTAATAAATGTCGCCAACTTCGTGAATGACAGGTGTACAAGTTGTACAAAGAGGTAACAAGTGTTCTTGAAAATGGGAAAGTAAAATTTATAGCGGAATATAAATTAATTTGAACTGAAAAAAAATGCTTTCAATAAAAAAAAATGCTTTCAATAAAAAAAAATGCTATATTGAAAATATTGCCAAACTTTTTTTTTACTCTATTGGATTTTCATGACAGTTGTTTACATAGCAAGCCAAGTTACAGACATTTCACTTATTAGTAAAAAATGTGGTAACTTCTACAATATGAATCCCTCAATTCGAAAATTTGATTTTAAAATAATACTGGGTGCAACTGTACTATGAAAACTAGTGTTTTTATAACTTTAAGAGTGAAGAGATGTTGAAAAACAGACTGAATTTTTCGATATAGCACCAAAAAATTTATAAACAAGGAAAAAGTTATTTGGTTCTTGTACAATCATCAAATTAACTTGAATAAGAATGACATATACAAGAATAAAATGAAGATTCATGGATGTGAATTTTAATTGAATATACAGTTTCTTGGTAAATATGTGTTTCGTTTCGAATAGTTCGTAAAGTATGTAAAATTTTGAGCTCCTAAAACATTGTAAAAAAATTGGATACTGCAATGTTCTGCAGTTTAACTGGATGGAATGATAATTAAAAATAAAAACTTGCAATAAAAATAAGTCACATTCAATCAAGTTAAAGACAAATGAAAAACTGTTTGTAAAATGGGTACATACCTTTCAGATTAATTTTTGTTCAGTTCGTTATTAATTAATTTTTTTAATTAATTAATATATATATTACAAAACGATTTCAAATAGGGCTTTATAGGGCAAATATAGCTTTGAAATTTTCGGCATAAATAGTTGGGGCCTTCTAATTGGATTTTTGAAAAACAGAATTTAAATTTTTTAAATTTTTTTTTTTTTAATTAATTAACAAATATTTTATAAAACGATTTGTAATTGGGCTACATTTCTGAGATTTCACAAGAAGTTTTGGCCATCTAATTGGACTTTAGAAAAAAAGAATGTTACAATTTTAATTTATTTTTTATTAATATTTTCACAAAAAGCGACTTCTAATTGGCCTAGAGCTCTGAAAGTTTCAACATAGGCCGTTTTGACCTTATAATTTTGCTTTCCACTAATAGACTGAGAGGCGACTGCAATTTTTAGACTCCATCGAATAGACAAAATTCTGAATTTTTTATAGAAATTAGAGAAAATTGAGTAGATTACGAATCCACTGGTCTGCCGTGGCAAAAATGGCCGAAACTGGTCAAAAATCGACTTTTAATAAGTTGAACTAAATCCAATTGCCAAATGCGCCATAACTTGCCAAATAATTAGATTTTTTTTTTTATTTGGTAACCCTCACTCTTTAATTTTCAATTAAGAAAGTTGCAGACAATTCAGATATCTGGCGATGGTCCCCCCCTACTTGCATCTATTAAAAGGGAACCAAGTTGGCAAAAAAATATTACGTCATTTATGACGTAACTGATGTCGCAAATTTGGCTTACTTTTAAAAGATATAAGTTTTCCAAGCCAAAGATCAGAAATCGTTTGCGCTCTTTCTCATTGAAAATCAAAATGAAGTGGGTTGCCAGACGAATAAGTTTGTTCTATTTTTGGCAGGTTAGGACATATTTGGCAATCGAATTTTAGTTCAATTCATTCCAAGTCAATTATTGATCAGTTTCGGCCATTTTTGCCACGGCAGACCAGTGGATTCCTAATCTACTAAGTTTTCTCTAATTTCTATAAAAAATTCAGAATGATGTTCGATGGGGTCCAAAAATTGCAGTCGCCTCTCGGACTATAACACGTGTTAAAATAATCTTAAAGGGGTGCTGAATTATTGTATTAAAGGGGATTTTTTATTTCTTGACAAGGGAGAGGCTTCCAATATTAAGTCTTTACGTAGCAATTAGATTTTAGTGAGTGAAGCGAGCTTATGCTTACGCAGCAATGAACCTTTCAGCGAGAGAAGCGAGCCTATGCTTGCATAGCAATGAACCTTTTAACGAGTGAAATAAGCCTGTGTTTATGTGTCCATGAACTTTTCAGCGAACGAAGCGAGCTCGATTTTGCGTAGCGATGAACCTTCCTGCGAGCGAAGCGCAAAGACTGGGTCCTATACACGAATGACAGATTTCCGCAACGCGAGGCCTCACAGCTAGCTAAAATATTGCACATGTTAAAATTTCGTAGAGTAGCACGGGTATTTAGCTAGTTTACAAATAAATAGGCATTGATTTCTATAAGAACAAATTACGCAAACGGTTTGGGTATAATGATAATACTAAAAAGAAAAAAGTAGCAGGAAGGCGGTAATCGTAGGTAAACAAATGAAGAATATTTTCAAATCGGATTATGACGTCAAATCTAACCAGCTAATGATGGAACGTTTTGCGGTTACGACACGATTTCATTGTTTTTACGACTTTTCTTCTTTCGATATTTAATTAAATAAATTTTTAAACGCAATATAACTTACATATTCGGAATCAGCTTTGTTTTCTTTATTAAAACTTATTGCTTTTTACCATTTTTAAAAAATAGGCAACTTCTGTATTGTAAATGAACTATTTGTTAAAAAGGACGTGGTCTTATCTTTTTACACCATTTATCATTTTGGTTTCGAATAAAGGGAGAAAAAACAATCGTCCTCCCCGCCCCCCCCCCCCCCAAAAAAAAAAACACTTCCCGAAATTAATACACAAGATTTAAATGGCTTAAATTTTTATTATAAATATTCTGATTGGTTGTATTTAGATTATCTGGCGCCGTCAGCAACACGAGGGCTATAATACGTCGAAAAATTAGTCATTAGACAAGCCAACATACATTTACAAACACCCATGCCAACACGGGACTCGAACCCGCAACCTCGCGGTCTAGAAGCTAGCACGCTAGCCACTATGCCGTTTGGTCGGCTATAAATATTCTGAAGGCGTGACTTTTATTCTCAAGATGGTAGTATCGTTGTTAAAGGTCTGATTTTCACATCCAAATAAGCTACATAATTTTGGGGATGGATCTGATATTTACAGCGCAAGATCTGTATTAGAGCCATATCACGTTGGAATATCGCTACAGAAAGTAATTGGAAAACTGAAAGTAGTAACAATGTCAATTACAGGATATCACTCTAGAATTATTTCAAGGAGCAGCTGCCTCACATTTATTCCCCTGATAGCAGAAAACCCGGACTCAATATACTAGGTAGTCCGACAATCGACACGAGACTGTTGTAACTTTTATCATATCTGCCTACTTTTTGAATCAGATTGAAGAGCAAAGAGGCTGAGAATCTAATATCTGTATACTTGGCGAGCATTCTGCAAATGGTGGTAGGCTGAATAGCTTAAAGTTTTTGTTTATTTTTTAATTAAAAAAGAACTTATAGAAGTTTGTCCACAAACCATTTACATTCACGGCCGGATATCAGTTGAATTATTTTTGTTATGTTTGTATTAACCCTTTGCACTCGAGGCCTTTTTCGCGTAGAGGAACCAGTAACTGGAGACGTATCACAGCATTTTTGGTCCGGTTCGTGGTTGGGGACCCGCTTCAAAGAAACTAAACATAAATATTGCCTTGCATCGAATTTCCATATCAAACCTAGTGGTGAACGAGTCACCTCTCGAGTTGCGGCTTCAAATCATGTGGTGAGTGAGAGTCACCTGTCCAGTGCAAAGGGTTAAAAAAAAATAGGATATCAAACTCAGCATTAAAAAAAAACTTCAAATGAGAACGACTTACTTTTAGAAGTTTCACAATGTCTAGAAGGATGTTTAAAGTGTTTTCTCTCCAATATTCGTGATGTCTGAAAATAAAAGACAATATATTGTATTGAAAATATTATTTTATCAGAAATACAAAGTTATATCTTACGAAGGGTCTTTCAAACGCAAATGCCGTGCATTTTTGTCTCAAATGAAAAACCCTATTAAACGGTATTTCCTTTTTCCAACTTGCTCAACTTACGTTGCATTCCCTAAAATCACGAAAACATTACTTGCATTTTTCATAATTTAAAATAAAAAGTAAAAATTGGGGGCCTCAGTTGTTGATACAATGTCTGTAGCCAGAGTATGGTTTTATGGCTGCATAATCCTTCGCCAATACACCAAATAGGGCTACAGGAGATTTTTCCAAGGCAACAGTTCAGTCATGCAATAGCGTCACGAATAGTTTGGGTGGTTGTATAGAAGATTTTCTGGAACAAGAGAGAGCTACATGATTACTACACAGCAGGGAATCGTTATATCAAGATCTTTTTGAAGGAGAAATACCATCCGGGAGAACTTTCAATTAAGCCACGTTTGCTTCTCGATTGGGAAAAACGAAAACTTTACCAGGCAACCCCACATCAACGGTATGCAAGAAGATTTTTCTGCCTTGCAATCTACGATGAGTTCGATGGATCACGAAAGGAAAGCTCGGAGAACTTCCACTGAGCAGCTCGACAATCTCTGGCGTGCAATTTTAAAAGCAGTTTTCAGAGAGGCAAATCACTTTAATACAAGGCATTCTAAAAATAAAATATTGAATTGGCTTAATAACTTTGTTTATTTTAATTCCATCTAAATAACAGTATTCCTAAACTTAAATCCCCCATAATTTTTCTTTAATATAAATTCTTTATATGCAATGCCGTTTACATGCAATTGCAACTTATTAAAGTGAATTGGAACTCAGATTGGGTTTTCATAGTGTTTGACTAATAAGCAGAAAACATCTATTCCAAGCCATTATTGACTAACTTTTTTATTGCTCCCAAAACTTGATACAATACATTGCCATCGGGTCTATCTGCGAATTTTTAATTCAATCAGATTGGCTGGTTGGTTTGAACGCTCAACGACCTATTTTTATGAACAATGACGACTAATCAGGCCAAGACCGACAGCTTAACGTGGATTCCGAACCACAACGAACATCAGTTCCTAAACCGGGATTCGTATCCACCACCTTTGGCATACGAGGCCAGAGCGCTGACAACACAGCCATCAGGCTTTAGTTGAATCAAATGACCACTCCGAAGATTTGATCTGCCCCAAACAAAATCAAAGTTAATATAAAGGATTTTAAAACAGTTGGTTCTGAGAATATTTATACAGAGGTGTAGTGGGACCCGGTACCGGTCTTTAAGTAGGCGTACAGGTACTTTTTTGAGAGCCGGTACGGTGTACAGCAACTTTTTTGAACTAATTAATAATAACTCATCAATCTTTAAACATGTATTGGAATCTAAGTTTGTGAGATATTAAAAAACGTAAATTAAGAGTGATTAGTTTCTTTTTGTATGGTAAATTATGTAAAATATAGGGTTTGGTTGGTTGTATTCAGATTATCTGGCGCCGTCAGCAACACGAGGGCTATAATGCGCCGAAACATTTCGTCATTAGACAAGCCAACATACATTTACAAACACCCATGCCAACACGGGACTCGAACCCGCAACCTCGCGGTCTAGAAGCCAGCACGCTGACCACTATACCGTTTGGTCGGCGTAAAATATAGGGAATTTGCATTTTATAATTGAAAAATACCAGCTACAGTTGTGGACACGATCCAACTCCCGCCACGATCGGGTTGGTTGGTTGTTTCAGATTATCTGGCTCCGTCAGTAACACGAGGGCTATAATGAGCCGAAACATTCATCATTAGACAAGTCAAAGTACATTTACAAACACCTATGCCTAACACGGGACTCGAACCCGCAACCTCGCGGTCTAGAAGCTAGCATTATGCCGTTTGGTCGGCCCCACCACGATCGGGAAGCTTGCGTACTAGTAAAAAAATTTTAGCACTACAACTCTGTATTTATAACTTCTCTAACAAAATTGGATAATGTTATAGTTAACCAAAAACTTACTAAATATATACTGCATGTATATTGTATAGATAATTCTATAAATCTAACTATAAGAATTGTAAAATTTAGTTTCGTAAAAATTATATGAAATACTTTTTTTTTTTTTTTTTTAATCATTTTGGGCTGAGTAATGAATAACTATACTGACATAATGAAATGTCTTACATTTTGGCTTTGACCAATATGAGCATGTCGTCTCGCAAAACTCCGAAATTGGATAGTTATATTACACTATTATACTTTGATCTACTACAGTCATAGGCGATTAGTGTATTGGCTAGCCATTTAACAAGAAAGACCATGAAACCACGAAGAGGCTAAATATCAAACTTGGTTACAATAAACACATTGTAACCAAGTACATTGTAATCTAATTACAATACACAAATTTTTCTTCATTAACATATTACATAAAGTTCTTCAGAACTTAAGTGAAATCTGGGATACACTTAGAAAAATAAAGCTAGTTTACTACTTTAAACTAAACAAACAAGTACATTTTTGATATCATAAAAAGTCCCAGTTTAGTGGAAAAGTCATTTTACGTTTTTACTCACGTTTGTTTTTGAACGATGTTTTGCTTCACAAATGAAAATGTAGATGAAAATTAAAAATAAGTTAAATAAATTCATTTTGATTAACAAAGCATCGAAGAGGAATTAGAAACACTAGGTGGTTTTTAAAACTATCATCTTTTAGAAGAATTTAAAAGGGAATATTTAATTTAACTGTAACTTTAAGTTTACCAAGTACAATGGGAAGAAAGGGTATTTAAATTATATTTGTTTTGTGGAGGACTTTAGAAAAGTACATCTAATTAGCCCTAGTTTGTTATATAGCAAATTCTCCGAAGGTCTTATTTAAATTTTCTTTCAGGAAACCAAACAAAGATGGAAATGTATTTATTTGCCTTACGAAAGATAGAAAAAAGATTGCTTATTAATATTGCATAGCTAAACCGTGGTTTGGGTGCAGTATGGCCCATGTGTTGCCCTTGCGCCGTTACACTTCAACCAACTTAAACTGTGGTTTGTAAATAACGCCCCAAGGTTGGTTGTTTTCAGATTATCTGGCACCGTCAGCAACATGAGGGCTATAATGAGCCGAAACATTCGTCATTTGACAAGCCAACATACATTTACAAACACCCATGTCTTACACGGGGCTCGAACCCGTAACCTCGCGGTCTAGAAGCTAGCAGGCTAACTACTATACAGTTTGGTCGGCCATAACTCATGAACGAAATAACCTACGAAGTTTAAATTTGGTATACGAGTTAATGGTGGCCATGGGACTTGTCATTAAGTTTTTCGTCAATATTGCACAGGCGCAAAATATGTAAAAACGTGTTTTTCAGCACAGCTCTAACGATTTTGATCAAAATCGCTATTGTAATTCCTCTTAAGGTGTTCCAAATATCCCCACCTCTGAAATTCTCGTAAAAATGCTATAAAGATGAAAAAAGTTGAAAAATAAATCCCTTCAACACAGAGTTCTCTTCCCTTGAGCATCGCTTATTAACGACGATTATTTTCCTCTGTTTCACTTACAAGAAAGGATAACGAAAGAATTATCGAAAAGAATATCGCCGCATTCGTCATTTTTTTTCTCCAGTGTAAGTATTGATGATAAAAATATCGCCAAACTGGCCATTTTTTCAAATGAATGAAAATATTAAAATGTTAATAACACTATTCCGCGTCAAATTTATATGTAGTGACCAATATTATAGTGTAATTGAAAATTGGGCGATATTCTACTCTCTTAATTAATATTGGTTGGTTTCCGATTTCTCTAACTTATGGAGAGAGGAAATGACTTAATTTGTGCTACTTGAATTTGGGGAACTATCGTACATCCTTCTAAAATATACCATGGATCTTGCACAATACCCCAAAACTCACGACTCGGAAAAAAAAAAGTTTTCAGTAATTAAGTATCATAGGGCGCGTATGTGTTTGGACCATAGTATAGACTTTAAACACCACATCTGCGTTAAACCTTTGCACTCGTAATTATGCTTTAAAAAGTTAGCAAATAACTCAGAATTCTTTTTCATGTTCAATCAAGATGAATTTTTTTGATGGAAATGAGTTCCAATTTAACTAGAAGGTTTACCATCCTTAAATCAAAAATTTAAAAATATAGCCCCTGAATACACCCCTTGACCTAGGATGGGAATGTGGCCACATAATATTTTATTTTTCAACGTGTCAAAATAATTTATTGAAACTACTAAGAATACTTAAGTATATTACACTACACCACATTAACCCTTTGCATTCCGCTGTCCCCTCTCAGGGGACATCGCAATCTAGTATATCACTCGGATGTGCCCTCTCAAGAGGACATTAAAGTTTATTAGTGATTACGAAGAATTAACTTTTTCCAGCACAACTTTTTGAGAAATACATGTGTCCTTGAAGCTTTCTCTTGAAATGGCACAAGAAATCGAATCAAAATATGAATTAGGGCCTTATTATACAGAGTCACTCGAGTGGCGAACGCGCGCGTTAGCTTCTAACGCGCACGTTGTGGACCATTATACCCTATGGAGCTTATTATACTGAACCACAGCAGTGGCTAGTGGTCGCGTCTGTGGCATGAGCTGTCCACTGCAGTCGCCTACCCTCGCTACTTGTGGCGTGCGTGCGCGACTGTGGTAGAGGACTATTGTTTGTTTTGAAACTTATTAAATTTTTTTATAGACTTGCCTTGACCCAGTTATCTAGTCAGGCCCTGATTATCAACTAAGCCCACAAGACCTGACCCTTGGGCCCAATATTTTAGGGGGCTCCGAAATTAGCTGTAAACCTGTAACTTTTGTTTCACAAAAGTTATGTGAATATCTTTGTAAAAGAATTTTTTAAAAAAATCATTTTGTATGAACCTTGAAGTGTGTTTAGTATCCCAGAGTGTATTTAATTAAATAAATTAAACCCTCATTTAAAATCTTAAATAATATAACCCATAAAAATAGAGTTCTCAAAATATCGGATATGCATTGTCAATTTTTGTATTTATTAACACAGCGTCGATATCAAAAACATTTGTATCAGCAAAATGAGTGGCAAACTACGTCTCAATTTTTTTTTATTAAAAAAGGACGTGAATTTGTGCTCTCACATAGAAATATAATTTATTTATACTGGTTAAAGTATTTATTTATTCATTAAAAAAAAAATTTGCCAACAAGAAAGAGTTTAAACAATGAACGGTTCAATGTTATTTTAATGCGATTGGATGACGCCAAGTTGGTTAACTAGTATTCCGTAAAAGCGACCTTTGAGTGACAGTAACAACCTCAAAATTTGATAGAATGCATTGTCATCGACATCGAACCTATCTGCCAAGTTTAAACCTAATTGGATGATGGTAAGGGGTTGATTAGACAGCCTCAAATTCCGCTTTCATTGACAAACAAACTAACACACAAAGTCGAAGTTAATATAAAGGATTTAAAAACAAGACTTCTTAAAAGAAAGAGAAAATTTTAAAGAAAGTCTTGACGAATTTATTGTGAGATCAACTTTTCGAACTCTTCGAATATTCACTCTGAAATTGTGAATAATGCTGCAGATATTGTTGTCATGGATATTACTATACATTGTGATAGTGAAATGCAATGCTATATATAACAAAGTTTTTCCTCTTTTGATCTATAAATTTGATTGTTTGAAATTTGTTTCTTTATTTGTGATAAAAAAAATTTAGAATACAATATTAACCTTACTTTATCAACTTTTTCTATTTTTAATATTACTCCATTTGACTTTTTGTTAAGCAAATTTCCAACAAATCTCGCTTTTGAAAAAGAGGCCCCTGAAAGTGTCCCGGCCTTGGGTCCCAACTTGTCATGGTCAGGCCCTGTGTCAAGTGTTCCTTGAACATTAATTATTTTAATATCTATAGTTCAAACTATTGTTCAGATGAACAATCGAGTGAAAAATCGATAGAATCGAAAAAGGGCAAACTATCGATTGTTTCATGCTAAATAAGACAACCGATTGTCGAAATTTAGTAAGAAACAATTGTATGCGACGATTATTTTTCTCTTGGCAATATTATTGGGCTGTATTTCTGTTCAAGATATAAATTGAAATGTTGCATTACGTTGTAGAAAAAAGCTTTTATCGAGGCTATATTGTTTTTATATAATATTGCATGTATTTGCACTTGCGTATTGCACATTTGAATAACATGACGTATTGCAAATAGGTAATACCTGGATGTATTGCAGATAGGTTTTGCACATGTGCATTGCATATAAGTATTGCACATATGCAGGACCAACGCTAGCGGAGTGGGAAGAGGGAAGAGTCTAGGTCTTTAAGTTTTAGAAAGTTGAAGAGTCGAAATTTCCGAAATTTTATTGCATTCTTTTTTATTCCGATTCAGAAGGAAATCGAATTGAATGAAATAACTAAAAATGGGGCATAAAAAAAATGTGTAGAACAACTGTATTGAAAATATTGGAAGGTTGTTCAAACTGGGTTTGACGAATCGTAAATTCTATACTAGAAGTCTGCAGTTCATCAATATAGGGGAAGAGAAAGAGTCCTCACCTACACTTTCCCACTACCTACTTTGATGGCCTGCGAACATAATTATAACCATAGATAACTTCAAGATAATTGAAATCGTCAAATAGTATTCAAAAATCCTGTTTGTAAACAAGTCGGTGACAGCTGCTAAATGAAATTAAATATAAAAATGCATGGTACATTGATAGCATATTTTTGTTTGATGGAAACGGAAAATCATTCGGTACCACATATTTTTTATTTTGTGGGATCAATTTATGCTTCTGCTTGAGTCAGAAATATATCATTGTGACTTTTTGTTTTAATATGGAATGATGAGCTTTTAAAACAGGCGAATTATCAAGTATAATTTTTCCCGTTTGTGCGTCACACATACCACGTTTTCGAATAATCATGTTCCATTTTTACTAAACGTGCAAATGACTAACTTAAGTTTAGTTTCGTAATAAAAAACAAATTTATTTTTGTTTAGTATAAGCTATTTGACGAAAAATGCAACAAGTTGAGGAAAAAATGTTTTACATTTAATATTGACATAATAAAAGGGGAATGTAATGCGAAAATAAAAAGATAATTAAAATAATATAAGGCATAATAAGCAATTTGCAGGGAAAGAAAGGGGGTGGGGTAAAACCTTATTCATGGGCGTCGCCAAGGAAGTACAAAAGAGTGCACCCCCCCTGGTTTTCGAAATTTTAAAATGATGTGGAGAAAAGTGGTACGATTAACTGAAAATAAATGTATGCTATAGGTTTTAAAATATTCAACGGAACAGAAATTTAATACAAAACGATTAATTAAAATTTCATTTAGACATCCAACTGAAAAATCAAAGTTAAAGCAAAAAACTAGGGGTGTGGCACATCGTACAACTTTCAATTACACTATATTACTGATGTGGATTTGTGTCATTTACCATTTTTATATTTTTATCATTTATTGAGAAAATATGGCCAGTTTGGTGATATTTTTTTGTTGCGATAATTCTTATATGCATCTTAAAAAAAAAAAAAAAAAAAAAAAAAAAAAAAAAAAAAAATACCCATTCTGGCGATATTTATTTCTATAATTCTTATGTTATCCTTGCTTATAAGTGAAACTGCGCAGAGGAGAAACAACGATCGTCGATGAGCTATGCTCAAGGAAAGAAAATTTTATGTTGAAGGTATTCGTTTTTCAACTTTTTACGCCATTAAAGCATTTTTAATGAAATTTCGGATGTGGAAAGGTTTAGAACACATTAAGAGGCATTACCACTGAGATTTTGAACAAAATCGTTTGAGCGGCTCTTTAGAAATCATTGAAAAACATGATTTTTTTTCAATGGCAGCTACCTTATGCGCATGCGCGATTTTGTCGAAAACCTTATTGGTAGGTCCTTGGACCATCACCAACCCTCACACCAAATTTGAACACCGTAAGCCAATTTGTCGAGAGTTTATGCTGACCACGTACACACAGACAGACATTTTTTCCAGGTCACTTTTTTGAGATCAGGATGTTCCAAAACGTGGAGAAATACGGAAAAAAAAAAAAAAAAAAATCAATATATATATTTTTTTAGCGAACACTACACTTTCATTACCCTATGTATTACATATGGGTAATTGAAAGTAAAAAAAATAAAAAAAATAAAAAAATAACCACCTTGCATTCCCTTTAAAGGTCATTTACAATCCCCTGAAAATAATTCAGCCGGCACTCATGGCCCCGTGTCGCTAATGCATGTATGTTGTGCAGTTCCAATAAGTGCTTCTACTACATAAATAGTGTGGTGTGGTTATCAATTTCCATAAATTATCTACAAAATGGATACATTTCGTTTAATTTCAAATCAGTGTATATTAATTATATAAGTTTGACAAAAGACTGTCGTAAGTTTTTTTAATTAATTTACTCAACTGCTAAGTACACCAATACTCTTAGAAAAAAATAACTGACATTATTAACTTATTATTCCAACTAATGGACAACTTTGATGCTTTACATTTACAGAAAGTAATGTGCTTGTAGTAAGTCAAGTAACATCTAAAAAATTATAACATACAAATTCAAATCATTTACACAGAAAAAAACTTGTTGTCGCCTTCTCTTAAATCGTCTTGCAGAGTATGAAATAAACCGTTTGAGGGCCTTCTTGATAAGAAAGGACGCACTCTTAAAGCTCTATTCTTTCTTCGTTTCTTAATAAGATAAGCATGCGCAATTCATCATCCTCCCTTGACGAAAACATTTTGAATACAGAAAGGGGAACGAAATCATAACAAACACGGACGCTAGGCCTGGCCACTGCAAACTAGGGATGAGCTTAACAGTTATTGTTAAATAACTGCAGTTACATTAAAATTATTAGGAAATAACGAAATATTATAACCGTTATCCGTTATTTTTAAAGTAAAAGGTAAATAAAAATAAATACATGGAATAAATAAAACATACCTGTTTTTCTACAACATTCTCTTTAGATATCAGTTAATCGATTTTAAATTAGAACATCTTTCAATATAAATTTGTAAAAATATCAAAATAAAAGAAATCATTTATAGTTTTGAGGTTATTTTATAAGAATTTTGTTTTTTAATTTTTTTATTTTTATGATTTAACAATAAATTGGAGAAAGAATTTACAATACAACATAATTCATAACTGATACATATAAAATGAAAGTGATTTTTAAATGAAAACACATTTTGAAACATTTTACGTGCACAGGCTTTAAAATTATTACTTACATATAAATTTTATGTAATATTGTGAGAAAAATGTACATTTTCAGAGGAATCTTTGAAGTATAAAAAATATATGTTTTAAATATAGGGATATTATTATTATTTCAATAACTATATTTTTGAAATTATTGTAAATTAATTATGGCGCGTTAAAACTATTTACAGAAATTATGTATTTTATAAATAATTGTGCCGTCACGACCACATTTATGTATACATAAATTCATGAAATAAAAATTTATAAACAAAAATTATAAATTTAAGTTACGATATTAAACCCGAATAAAAATATTTTTAATAAAAAATTTGAAGTAAAATTCAAATATTATAAAGTTAATCAAACTAAAAAAGATGAATGTCATGTTTATTTAAAAAATTCAATTCATAATTAATCAAGAAAAGCAATTTTACAAATAATAAATTCCCTTTATTTAGTTCAAATTGAAAAATGATCATAAAAAAATTAAAAACCTCTCAGGTAATGCGTTAAATATAAAAAATATATGCATAAACAAATTTTTTTTAACATTAAAACCTATTTAACTACGCTCCAAATTTACTACACAATCTTTTGATTATATCGATTTGAAATTAGAAGCTTGCTTTACAAGGAAAAGAACATAATTTATTTTCCATCAAAAGGAAAAACTCAAATCCTACGCTCTCTTTATTTTTTATATATAGTATCATTTTCTTATTCTAAAACAATAGCGAAAAATTTTCTTACCTCCAACCAATACGAAAGAAACACAGCGAGTCTTTAAAAGTCTCATAAGAAGACTGAAATGAAATGCGAACGTAACGTTCAAAACCTCTCCTACCAAAGGAATTCTTATAACATAAAAAAAAAGAGCCTTCAGCAAAAACACGCATGCATTTCTTCCTAAATCCTTAATCCTAATCCCCCACCTTCTTTCCCCCATCTCTGTCATTTAAACCCAAAGAATGTTGCGTCAGATACTCCCCCCCCCACGCACATTCCTCTTCACCCTACCACTCATAATGTGCATCAAATCATAACGAACTAACAAAAATCAACGAAAAAACCAAAAAAAACCAAAAAAAAACCAAAAAAAAAATCGAAACGAAATTTAAAATACCATCTTGAAAAGCAGCGCTAACAAAGAATGGTCCAAAAGTTATTCCAATACAAAAACTTTTGTCAATATCTTATAACAGTTATATCAACTTTTATTGAAAATTATGTCAATATCAACTGATACCAATCGGACAGTTAGTTATTCCAGGAATAACGACCAGGATCCTAATATCAGAATCACGATAAAAAAATATATTTTTCCGTTCACCGTTATTAGAAAAATATATTTTTCCGAATCACCGTTATTAGAAAAATATATTTTTATTTCGTGATTCTGATATTATGATCTTCAATAACAGAAATATATGGACATACTAGCGCCATCTATTGCATTTATAATAAACGAATAACTGTTACTTAGAAAATTAGGTAACTGTTAATTCGCGTGAGTTTAAGTATCAATAACTTTTAACTGTTATTAAAATATGGCTCATCCCTACTGCAAACGCGTGGATGCGCCACTGCAGTCGCTAGCTCGGGCGTCTAACGCGAACGCGCGCGTTAGCCACTCGAGTGGCTCTGTATAATAAGGCCCTTAGATAGATAGATTAAGAAAACATTTCAGCGGGGTTTTGTGTCAAAAGAGAACGTGAAAAGTGTTGGTTCACGACGGTCCGAGCACTTTTTTGCGCCACTTGAAAGGAGCGATATGGAGAGTTCGTCGATGGTTGGGCTCGTTGAAATTTACTGGCGCAAGGGCAACACTAGGGCTGAGCTGCTGATAGCCGTCCAGAATGGTTCGGTTGGTTGGTTGGTTGTATTCAGATTATCTGGCGCAGTCAGCAACACGAGGGCTATAATGCGCCGAAACATTCGTCATTAGACAAGCCAACATACATTTACAAACACCCATGCCTAACACGGGACTCGAACCCGCAACCTCGTAGTCTAGAAGCCAGCACGCTAACCACTATACCATTTGGTCGGCCCAGAATGGTTCGGAGTGCAAAAGGTTAAAAATCTAAGAAATTTAATAATATGAACAAACTATACAAACAATATTTAGGGGTGGAAAGTAATGCCAGCACCTTCACCTAAGCAAATCAACTTAGAAATACTTTGAACAGAAATGTTTTGGTTAAGTTATCACAGTTTGCCCAATACAGATGTGATGTCCCCTGTACGGGGACGTACGAGCGCAATGGTGAAACGAGTGATGCCCCCATACGGGGACATACGAGTGAAAAGGGTTAAATTACCCGAATTGGTATCATTTTAGTTTCTATGCATGCAGAATGAGAGGATTGTGCAAAGAATTTGTCCAGCCGTCAGAGACAAACATCTTTAGCCAACTAATAAATGCTAGATACAGGTGTTATACCAAATCAAAGAACTCTTCAACTTGATTTCTCATTACAAAATTGATTTGTGACTAGCTCACCTTTACTAAAAATGATAGATACTAATAAACTTAAATCAGTTTATTAGTAAGAATACGATAAATTTAAGTGGAAGATCGTACAGGAAGTGCTTGAAAATGTGACCGGAAGAGTGCTTAAAAAGAAGGAAGCTTCAAATGTGTGCAATTTTGAGAAATTAGGTCGATGGGGGACATAATGATGGAGTTCAGTGGAATTTGCATAATACAATCGATATGCATGAACTTCGTATTTCAAAACGCTGAACGTTAAGAGTTAGAAGAAAAGTTTTAGTTACTTTTATATACTAAACTGTCTAAAGAATGATATTTGTAAATACATGTTTTATTTGCGAATCTCATAAGCTAAAAGTACCTGATGGTGAGAATTTTTGTAATGGGGGGGGGGGGGGGCATTATACTATATCGCCTGCTAGGTTCAATATAAGCGTATGACGTATTTATATTAGGAATATTTACTGTAAAAACGAAGTCTCGTTCTAGACAAGTCGATTCAGATGCGATATAGAATTCGAATTCACGTTGATGCCCATTTAAGACTTACAGGTTTGGTTTTGTACGCCCAATAGCCTATTTTTAAGCACAATAATAGCTAATTACGCCGGGACCTACTGCTTGATGTGAATTCCGAATCACAACGAATATCCATACCTAACCAGGGATTCGAACACGGCACCTTTAGCATGCGAGGACAGAGCGCTAACCACGTAGCCATCAGATGGACAAGATTTACAGGACCAATATGAAATGATACGAACGGAATGAGTGACTTTCAGTCGCTGAATTGTAATTGACATTCAAAGCAATTTCCCAGAACAACATAAACTATTTCTAACAACAAAACTCCAATAACGTTTATTGAACTCAAACTAACTACAGCAGAATACACTTTGACATGGTACGGACGGAATACAAGTGCCAACAGTATTTGAGTTGCAACTAACAACCAAATCACTGACAACCAAGCATCTTACACAAAACATCAAACATTTTCTAACGACGAAACTTCTAAAGTTTATTGAACATTAAGTACAATTAAAGTGCACTTTGGAATGGTACGGAAGAAATGGTCGAATTCATCAGTCGCTGAGTTGGCACAGAGCAGCCACCCCTCTATTTATCCAGTGTCGCTGTGGCTTGTCGGATGCAAGTTCGATCATCATAACGAAATTGGTGGAGTGACCGGTGGTGCTGAGAGTTCCCCTCCGGGCACTGGTTTTGTACACTGGGCAACTGTAACAGGAAGAAGGCACGAAATCAGACCTCTTGCCAGGCCTGATCCACATCTAGAAGAAAAGGGTTAAGGAAGAACAGTGTGGGAGATATTTCATATGTTTACTTAAATTGTAACTGTAACCAGGGCCTGATCATTGCCTAGGCCCACAAGGCCCATGATTTTAGAGGGCCCCGAAATTGACTGTAAACCACTTTTGTTCCACAAAAGCTATGTGAATTTCGTTTATAGCCTGTATAAAATAATTTTTCCAGAAAAATCATTTCGTATTGATCCTGAACCGTCTTTAGTATCCCAGGGTGTATTTATTCAAATTAACCGTTTAAAAGCGTGAAACACAAGCTTTTTGAAAGATAGAGAGAGAAAAAAAAATTGAAAGGAAGTCTTGACGAATTTATAATGAGATCAGCAAATGTTGACTCTAAAGTTGGGAATAATGCCGCAGATATTGTCTTCACGGATGTACACATAATTATAGTGAAATGCAATGTTATACATAACAAAGATTTTTCTCTTTTGATTTATAAATTTGTTTCTTTATTTGTGATAAAAAAAAATAAAAAAATAAAAACTTTTAGAAAATAATACTAATTTATCAATTTTTTTTATATTTCATGTTAATTCATTTGACTTTGTGTCTTGTCCATTTCCAATAAATCACTCGTTTGAAAAAAGGGCATCGAATGTGTTCGGGCCTTGGGCCCTAACTTGTCATGATCGGGCCCTGGCTGTAACCCATTAACGACGGTTGGTAAGAAAATTTGTCAATCGACATTTTAGTTTTTTTTTCCTTTGCTAATAAATTGAGATTGTGGTTCCACTTAGTATTTTTTAACAATCATAAAAATAGTTTTCTAAAAAATCTGAAAAATTCAAAATATACCTTAAATGATTTAAATAATCAAAGTAAAAGTTAAAAACAATGACTTTTTATCCATTTCAAAGTCGTCTTTAATAGGTTGACGTTGATATTACAACACCTGTTTTAAGGGCATGGTATGTGGTTTCAATATAATATATTCTTAATGCTTTTCTTGCTGCATGATAAACCTGTCTTCTATCATAGTATTAATTCTGTCAATTACTTTTAATTTTTTTTCTTCTACAGAATAAGAGCCAAGCTACAAATTGTACACCTAATTAGTCTGGAAGAGAGCTTTCTTTGAATAAAATTAAATGTTGAACAAATAAAATTAACTTCTTGCTACTTTTTTCGAAGAACATAGGGTGATTTATAATTAACACATTGTTGACCGGCAATTTTACTGAGAATTTATCTCATGTCACCGGCTATTATTTCGTAATTAACCAGGTTTGGGGCCCCGAAATTTTAAAAGTTGTTGTAGTTAAATTGAACACTGGGTTCTTTTTTAACATTTTTAATTACGTTTTGAACACAAATAAACAATAAACTTAAACTGATTTTAAGTAGCAGTCGTTAAACAGCTAAATCTCGGGAAAAAAGAGTAAAATTAAAGTGAATTACATGCTGCTTGATTTTTTATTGTGTGATTTTGAACTTTAGAAAATGGTAATTAATAAACTTGCAGACTAAAGACGAAAATCCTTCCGAAAAACACTGTCAATATAACTATTGGGCGCCCTCTCCACAATTTTATATAGGGCCCCGAAAACATGAAGTGCTTTGGGCCCCGAGGTATGCAAGTCAGTTTTTGAACAGCTCACTGAGAAAACAACGGTAATGCGACGGAGGATGGGGGGGGGGGGGGGGTGAGAAAAGGAAAGAAAAAAAAAGAGAGAATGGTCGGCAATGTTTGGCATAAAAGCACGAGTTAACTCGTGATCGGTCAACAATGTGTTAATATACGTAGGCTCACACTTATAATTTTATTACTATCGCATAGGGTTTAAAATGCAACTCTTTTTTTGTTGATTTTATACGGGATGCTCTAAAAAGAAAAGAAAAATTATAAACTTTTTTAAATGACATTAATGACTTTGTTGGTTATCTGAATAATTTACTATCGAACTAATGATCAAGGTTAGTTGGTTGGTTTATACGCTCAACGACCTATTTTTATACACAATGATGGCTAATCAGGCCAGGACCTACAGTTTAATGTGGATTCCAAACCACAACGAACATCCATGACTAACCAGGAATTCGAACCCGGCACCTTTGGTATGCGACTAATGTTCAAGGATACCACAGGCAAAGTGTCATAAAGAACTTTCGGGTAGGATTCATTGAGAAGCATCAATTCACGATCCCATCGAGCACCTTCCAGATATAAGCCCTAAAAATAAAAACAAATACATTAGATGCAAGAACTAACACAGGGTTCCCACTCAAATCACAGAATGAAAATCAATGACTTTTAAGGACCTAATCAATGTTTTTAAGGACCTTTGAAAATTTGTTTTCAGGCATCATGTCAATAAATAAATTTTTAATAAAGTATATTCTGTCAAAAAAGTTACAAGTTGGTGGATGAATTATACAAATATGTTGGAAAATTTCGATACGGTGCAAATACGAGGCAGTCAGGTGGGGATAGCAAGTCCAAGTTGTATTTTTATAAATTTTGCAGTTGGCCACACTACATTTGCAAAAATTAAGGACTTTTAAGGACCTCTAAGTATTTTCAAGGACTTTTAAGCACCTCAAAGCATTTTCAAGCACTTTCAAGGCCTTGAAAACAAGTTCAAAAATATTAAGCACTTTTAATGACTTTCAATGACCGTGGGAACCCTGATTATACAAGTTGATGCATGCTTAATACAAATGTACCAAACATTTTTGGTGCAGTGCGGATAAATGACAAAAATTAAGGACTTTTAAGGACCTATATGCATTTAAGGCCTGGAAAATCACTTAACAAATATTAAGCACTTTTATTGACCGTAAAAACACTGTACACAAGGATTATAATGCCCCGGAATGTCATTAGATCATGGGATAGAAATAGTCCGTGCATGCGTCAAAAGGAGAACGCCTTACTTGGAGGTGTTTCAAGGAGGATGATTTTCTCGATTGAGAGAAAATCTGGAAAACTTCCATTAATGGGCATAACTAGGGCTAGGATTATCTCTGAGTTACTGACGTTATCCAAATCCAAAGTTAATACTGATTTCACACATTATTCTAATGGCCCATGCGCTTAGTTCTCTTGGAGTCATTTATTTTATTTATCCACCTAAAGTGAAAACATTTTAACACACACGTACCTTGACGTACACGCCATCCACAGGTCTTCCATCAACATCAGACTCGAACTTCAAGACTGTGAACTGGAAGCCGAGGAAGTCTATGGGAATATGATACTTGCGAGCATAGTTTTGAGAAGCCCCTATACAAAATAGAAACAGTCAAGTGAGGATACTCACACGCTAAGATTAAACTAAACCGAAAGCTCGAATTTCTTTTTATTTGTAACGTTATCATAGGCCCGTTGGTTCATAATGCCCAAGATTCGAATGCGGTTCGTTCGAATGGTAGTAACATAACTAACACTGCGATCATTAGGTTATTATGTCATAAAGGAGAACGTTTATATACAAGTTTATCTTCAGACAGTAAACGTTACAATCAGCAGTAATTTTTAACACGTTTATGTATTTCTTTCATAATTTGTTGCCAGCAAATTTTGACAGTATATGGTAGGGGGAGAGATGGCAGTTATCTTTTAATTTTTAGTTAGATGTTTAGTTGTAAAGTAAACCACTCATGAGACAAACATTTAAAATCTTCTACGCTGTGCAAATCGTTCAACCAGTTACAGAGTTATTCAATTATTAATGTTTCGGACGGACAAACATCAAATACAGATATAACAACAGTGGCAGCTATTCAAAGAAACTCGAAGAAGCAAAGTGAAACTGTTCAGATAGTAACATTTCTTAGTTTTTCTAAAACAGCGACGCTACGCTTTATAAAAATATTAAATTAGTGTTAAACTGACTTTGCTATTTGAGGGAACTTCGGTTTTGCAGCAAAATATGTATTTTCCAAACTTTAAGGCATTAGATATAATATATATCAAGTTAAAAAAAATTACGATCCTTGTTAAACTTTTATTAACGAAAAAACTAACAATATTTCTGTTCATTGAGGAACATATGTTGGAAAGTGGTAATTCCTATAACTTAAACACTAAATACTACTCAATATAAATAATGCACTATATAAGAAATATTGGCGGAATTTTGTTTCATTAATAATTTCTCAAAAATGAAATTGAGGATTGGCATGTGCTCTACTGGGAAGGTGCAAAAGGCACCACTTGCACCCTGTAGGATTTTAAAAATTAAAAACAACGCGGAAAAAGTTGCATGATTCACTGGAAAAAGAAGTATGATATAGTTTTTAAAGTGTGAAATGGATGCGAAATTTAATGCATGTGTATTAATTTAAATTTTATTAAGATAGCCAAATGAAAAATCAAGGTGTTTTTTTTTTTTAATTAACCCCCTTGTACCCTTTTAGGTGTTGTTCTGCTTTCCCCTGAAAATAATTCGCCGGCGCCCATGTGAACTGGCATACATTTCTTCGCAAATGTTGATCCTGGCTATTGACCAAAAATGTCTATACAATCAAAAAGCTTTCTTCAGTCAAACTGAAATTAGGCTAAGGCCACACGAGCTTTTTTTCATGCAGAAATGCAACATGAAATTAAGCTATAAAATTTAGACAAGCTGCTGTAATGCAACATACAAGTGGTCAGACGTAGCTTATTTACACGCTGGCGGGGGGATCGTGTGTCGCATTTTCAAGGTCACCCGCTGAAGTCACCGAGGATGAAGGAAACACAAACACACGACTAAGTTAAGGAATCCCTCAGATGTGGCCAGCTCGTGTAGATTTTCAAGCTGCATGAAAAGAAGCTGAGATTACACAGGATGAATTAAAACGCTCGTGTGGATACTGAGCAAGAGAGTACGTGCTATTTTAAATGGAGCATATGATAGAAGCTCAGCGGTCCTTTTATGGTGCTGCCATCTATTGCAATAAACGTAAGACAATATATAGCTAGACTAGATTTTTCACTTTTAAAAAAAATCAGATATAAGTAGTTAAGATTTTTAAGAAATAAATTAAGAATAAATTAAAAAATTTAACTACAAATATCCAATTTTTTTAAGTGAAATGTTTAATTTGGCTATATATTGTCTTAAATTTACTTTCATCAATTTAATTAAAAAGTTTTTGAATTATGTATTTTGTAAGATTCATATATAAAAAGCCAAAATAACATTAATTATATTTTCTACATATTAAAATCATCTAAACAACTAAAACACAATTTCTCTTATGATATTTTAGGAATTTCAATGCTATATGGTTTGAATAAAACTACGAAAGTGATGCTAAAAATGTTGAAAAATAGCTAATACAATACCGGTTAAGAAAGACTGTGTAAAAAAGAAACCCGATATCCAAAATACATTTGGAGGGCCATCTTGCACCCATGCACTAAAAAATTTCAGCCTGCAAATAAAATAAATTAATCAGAAAATTTAATTACAAGATAAATATATAAAGTTATTGTAAAAATATTTACCTTACATCAATTACAACATAACCGATAAATATATTAAAAGTTGTTTAAAAATCTAATTAAAATTTTACAATGTATCTTCAATGTACGTAAACAGTATAGAAAATTTATATCTTGAAAAAAATAATGATTAAAATTGAAGCGGTGAACGCCAGAACGGACCATCCCACAATTTTTATTTTCGCTCTAGCGCGTTTTGTAAAGACAATTCGTGTCAGGACGGACCAAATGTTTTATCTAATGGTTAAAAAAAAATTAGTCAACACGGGGAATTAGATAAACCATATTTAGTCCGTTTTTGAACGAATGGTTTTAATAACAGAAAAAATAAAAATTTATCTGGCCCATGGGGGGATCGAACCCACGACCTTCGCGTTATTAGCACGACGCTCTAACCAACTGAGCTAATGGGCCACAACATTTCGAAGGTACGAAGGGTTCTGCTCAGTAAAGTAATAAAACTAAACGGGAAAATTGTTTTCTCTGCAATAGAAAGAAAACTGCTTCTTACATATTCAACTATGCTATCTGACATTCAGAAGATTTTTAACAGCTAAAATAATCAATATTAATTTTAAAACCTGAAGGTAACAAAATTGTTGTACAATTGGCTCGAAATATCATTTAATAAATATAAAAGAAGCCAAAAATATATTATGAAAAAAAAATAACTTGCATCGGCCGGGAATCGAACCCGGGCCGCCCGCGTGGCAGGCGAGCATTCTACCACTGAACCACCGATGCTCACAAATTTGTAATATTGAAGTATACTATTACCATTTTAATTAATTCTTACACTTATTGGTACCTACAGAAATATTTTCATGGTATTTAAATTCAACGTGGTTAATTTTTTGTTTTAATCTCCATTTTTCAATTGGCTATCTTAGTAAAATTTTAATTAAATTTGTTTTTAATTATATACCTATTTAAAAAGCTGCTTCATACTTCAGCGGCGGCCCGTAGTCGAAAATGTAAAAGTGCAGTCGGAAACATGCGACATTCCAACAACCACTCCTCCCAACCACACACACACTTTCCACAATCATGTACAAACACATTTGAACTTTAAAATTATCATTTTAAAAATCGGATATTTTGCCCCTAAAAGTACTTAATTAGTAATAATATTTAAATGAAAAAAATTCAGATTATTTCAAAAATTAATAAACTAATTAAATTAACATTTAACTCGTTATAATTAGCATATTTTTGAACAGTGATCATTTGAGTTTTGGCCAAAAAATTATGGTTGGAAATTATTCGTAATATCATTCTTAATGCTATGAAACTCCATCTAGTTTCTAGAATATATAGTTTTTTAGCAGAATTTTTTAAACATATAAAACAGAAAAAATCGCAATTTTACACATTATGTGAAGGAAAGGCTCTGTTGGAATTCATTGGTTACCATGAAAAAGTTGCAGCCGAAAAGCATTTGAGGGACACATGGCTGGCGTTCAGAGGAAGACCACCTTGATTGGAAACTTTTTTTTTTCTTCTCATGAATTGAGTATTGAGGCAAGAAGTTTTCTGTTCATCTTATTTTTTACAGTTACTGTAGAAATTGTATCCTCATTTTAGAAAATTGTAAAATATATCATTTTAGTTTTGAACTAATAAATTTAGATGAAGCCCAGCAGCACCATCAATATTGATGGGCTACACTGGCTGTAGGGTGCGAGTCGCCACTGTCATACTTCCATTTCCAGTAAATCATTCCACTTTTCCATTAATTTTTTAAATCCTTGCACCTCTCTGACAGCTCTCATGTTTGTATAGTGTACTTTGCTGACTTTTTGTTGTAAAAGCAGTATTTTCAATTTTTATCATAAGAAAACTGGGAATAAATTTGTATTTTGTTTTTTAAAATAAAATTTTTATGAAATATTGCAAATATTGCTTTGATTTTTAAATAATTATTAAGGTTGTTTGGGTTTGCACAAAAGCAGACAACACAAACCTAAAAATGCCCCCTGGTTGTGCAGTAACAGTGTGATCAATACAGTGCACAAGCTGTCTAAAATTTCTTTTTTTTACTCATTGATGCTCTAGACACTGAAGCACTGTAAATCCACTCTATTTCATTTCTACTAAAAAAAAGGTTTTTTTTTACTTTTTTCTTGATTGTGTTTTCAAAATACAACTTTATTGTGCATATAAAAATACAACTTTAATTATATTTGATTTTTGAATTTTATATTAATAAAAAAAAAAACTTTTTACTAATCAGACACAAATAGTAAGCTCTTTCCAAAAAAAAACTACAACCAATTTTTCTCCAGCAAAAGAGTAGAAAAATAAAAAAAGGTTGAGCTTTTTTCTAACATTTTTTAATTTTGTTACAAAAAAGTCATCATTTTCTTTCTTTATTGGGCAACATGGATAGCCTTTTTAAAAAAAACTGTTACTGCAAATGGTAACAAGTTTTATGTGTGTGAAGCTCTTTTCAGCAGGGGGCTCATCATTTTCTGCAATAGTATTGTGATGTTACATGGTTTCTGCTACAAAAATTAACTGTAAACAATATTTGCAACAGTTACAAAAAACACATGTAATGGATGATATTGATAAATGTAAAATAAAATAAGTAAGAAGCTAGTTATTTAAAAATAAGAAATATAACCAAAATAATAACGAAATTCATCTGTGATGAATGTCAATGAGAAAAATTTAATTAATTCAAAAGGGCTATAAAACAAACTATATTTTGAGAAAAGTGATTTAAATACCAAAAAAAAAATTCTAAGCCAAAAAAGAAAATTAAGAAACAAATTTCAGAATATATTCAAATGTTTATTGTTTATGTATTTTCAATTTTTAAGACTTTTAAAAAGCAAGCTTAAAATAATACATAAAAAGTAGGTTTATAGCAAAAAAGTGCATATAAAACAAACTCTTCTTGCTTGAATAGCCTCAACAATGCTTCAATAAAAGATCATTTGAGTTAAATTTCATTTTTAATGCAGAAGTCTGTGAAATTAGTAATAAAAAATACAGGAGTTTAATACTATAAACTTTTAAGGTAAAACATATATATTAAGAACAGTTTTTACATAACAAATTACAGTTTGAATACATATTTGACAGAAGAATATAGACTATAATATATAATAAAATTGTTAATAAATTGTACAACATGTCTGGGGAAAGTAAAAATTTTAGTTGGGAGCAACATACCTGAGTGGGAACATAAAAATTACAAATACAAAAGTTTATTTAATGGGTTTAAGAAATAATATTACTAAAATACTTTGCAATAATTCACATTATATTTCGTCACCATCGAGCATATTTGTTTTATTAAATTATTAGAAAAATAAATTTTGAAAATTGCTCTCAAAAATAAAGTGCAGTGATTTTTAGGCATGAAATATATTAAATTACATACCCTATTAGATTAGTATTTATTTTATACACTTTCCTTATATTGCTTAAATAAGCATTGTAACATGCTTAATAAGAATTATATTTCAGCTTACCTAGCTAATAGATCAGCAATATAACTTCCAAGAGGTTTCAATGAAGGGTATGACTTGGAAGCCCACATGGCTGGAACTTTTCCTATCAACATGCAATTAAACACTTCTTCCAATTCAGAAGACATAACAACAAGACCTTTTACTGCTTTCTGTAAGTTCTTGAGAGATTCGCGAACAACAGATGTGAGGCGGTTGAATCGAATGAGTTCTTGGCGGAGAACTGTGTTCATAGATTCTGTATAGACCACTGGGTAAAGTTCCATAACCTGAATTTCACAAAAAACAAACATTATTTCATCTATATATCAAGCCTATCTTTGGCATTGCCTTTTAATTTGAGTAATCTTTTAAAATACTCATCTTCGATCATTGCTCTTATCGATTAAATTCCCACTATTCTACAATCTAGTTGTGAGACTTGTCCTTATGTCATCATTCTCCTAGCAATAATTTTCTTAATCTTCAAGAATGTGGACTGTGATGTGCAAGCCCTTGTTCTCATCCATTCATTTTTCTGCTGACTTAAGCAAAATATTATTTTAGCTCAACCCTTTTCCAAACTCGAGACAACTACAACAGGAATTATTTGAATGCTCTATTCTATTCTGAACAGACATGTATATTTCCTCTATTCCCAAATACAAGAGTATACAAGAGTTCTGCCCATTAATTATGATGAATTAGGACGCTATGGCTAAACGTCCAGTATTTTATAAACTTTTTAAAATTACCTTTCCAACCAGAAGGGATTGGGATGGAGAATATGTACTGGATGGATTTGACATTACCATATACACAGATGGCTCTAAAATCGACAACTTCTATGGAGTCGGGGTATACAGTATTAAACCAGTATTCTCAAACTCTTTAAAATTACCTTTCCAGCCAGAAGGGATTGGGAAGGGGAATATATGTACTGGATGGATTTACATACCTGCCAACATTGGCATTTTCAAATTAGTACAATTTTTACGGAACAAATATTTGCATTCCTATGACTCATGGAAAGTCAAATAGCGACAATATTTATGAATGTAATATAGAAATAATAGAAATTCTATTACAAATGCAAAAAAAAAAAAATTTAAAAAATTGCATAGTATTCATTGCTCTCAAATATAACAAATTGTTACATTTTAGCACAAAATGGAAATTATAAAATAAAAAAACTAACTTGGATTTAAAAATAAATCAAATTTAAACTTTACGATGAAATCTCTGATGAGGTTTAAGATTAGTCTAAATTACACCTAAATAAAACATGCTTTATGACACAAAAACTCTAGTGAAACATACAATGAGTTGGTGGTATTCAAAGTGTTTAATCACACCCACTAATATCAATTATGCAGGCTTTCGAATTCGTATTAATACATTTGATGTTGTCACTGTGCTTTTTAGAATTGATATGAACTTCGACATCAGTAAATCCTCCATGAGAAATTTTAATATCAGATGCATAGATAGAGCAGAATGCAAAATTTGTTTCTTTGTTTGAATTTCTGATGATTAGAAGTAAACCGCTTGGTTTGAAGTAAACTCCAAAAAAACTTGATATTTTCTGGAATTTTACACCAGGATTGTTTAACTTGGATATTTTAAAATAAATAATTAAGACTAACAAAGAAGCTGAAAACCGAAAGTGCTTTAATCTCTAAAGTCCGAGAAAACGAAACAGTCGTTCGGTGAGTGCCGCCAAAATAATTGAAAACGGCGGCATCGCGATTTAGTGCGCAGCGTTGGAGTACGGTCCAAAAGAAGAAAGAATAAAAAAAAACTAAAGCACTTTCAGTTTTCTACTTTATTATCTCTAAAGTTCGAGACAACGAAACAGTTGCTTGGTTCGCCAAATCCCGTCGGCAACACAGATGAAAACAATGAATTTCCGGCGCCGAGCTTAAGTACTTTTATTATATACACGCAACATTATTGTACGGTCCAAACAGAAGGAAGAACCAAAATCTAAAGCACTTTTGGTTTTCAGATTCTTTGTTAATCCCTTAAGTCTGAGGCAAAGCAATAGTTGTTTGGTTCGCCAGGTCCCGTTGGCAACACAAATGAAAACAGTGCATCCCCGGCGCCGTGTTTAGTGCTATTATTTACGCGCAAGTCCAGTACTATTATTTACGTTTTGGAGTCCAGTCCGAAAGAAGGTAGAATTAAAAAACTAAAGCACTTTCGGTTTTCTGCTTCTTTATTAATCTGTAAAGCCCGAAAAATCGAAGCAGTGGTTTGGTTTGCCAAATCTAGTCGGCAACAGAAAAGAAAACAATGCATCCTCGCCAACGCGCTTTAGTGCTGAACATATGCGCAATCTTGGAGTGTGAATAAATATTTTGACGGACGCGGCAGCTTTGGAAAATCGTTTCGGTTTCATTGGTGACTTAAAAAAATATTTATAAAAAAAAAAAAAAAAAAAAAAAAAAAACGGTTTTAAGGAAAAAACGAAAAGTACCGTGAAATCCGTACGATTTTTTTAGCTGTTCGTACACCCGTACAAAATAGTAAAAATCCGTACATTGTACGGATGATTCGTACAAGTTGGCAGGTATGGATTTAACATTACCATATACACAGATGGCTCTAAAATCGACAACTTCTCTGGAGTCGGGGTATACAGTATTAAACCTAACATTAACATCTCTATACAGTTACGAGAATTTTGTACTGTTTTTCAGGCAGAAATTATGGCAGTTCTAGTCTGTGTCCAAGAACTTGTTGCTTGTAGAACAAGATGCAAAAGCATTGCTATCTGTTCAGATAGTCAAGTGGTGCTGAAAGCACTTGAAAACTGGTTTATATACTCTAAACTTGTGCTGGACAAAAGAAAAGCATCCTCATTTGTTTGAACATTCTCAAAAAAGCATCCTCATTGATTTGAACGAGCTATGCAGGAATAACAAAGTTACGTTGTTTTGGGTTCCTGGATATCGTGGGATTCTTGGTAATGAACATGCTGATGAACTAGCCAAGCTTGGATCCTCCAACAAGCCACTTGGGCCACCACCATTTGTCCCGTTACCAAGATCAGAGGTCAGAGGATCAATTAGATCAATTCTTGTTAAAGAAATTGATCTAGCATAGAAGAAGTCTCTGGGTATGAGACCATCCAAACACTTTTAAAAAGGAAGCTCAAGCCAAACACAAAGACTTATATTGGGACTGAACAGGAAGTCCTGTAGAATTATGATTGGTTTGCTAACCGGTCACTGTCTTAGGAACCATCTTAAAACAATGAAAGTTGTTGAAAATAACCTATGCAGGAGGTGTGAAAACTCAGCTGAAACAGTTGAGCATGTCTTTGGCAAATGCCAATCATTCATGGGCATTAGGTTTAAAACCTGTAGAGTTATCAACATCCAAGTCTAATGACTTTTGTAATGTTCCCCTTTCAGACTGTTTGGTCTTTTATAAGGCCACTGCCCTGTTTAACATGCCATAGGCTGTCTTCTAATTATTAGTAAGATTTTAGAGAGGTACAGCAGGCCTAGGTATGCATGGCTTTGCCGCCACTCTCTTTTCAATCTAATCTAATCTTTCCTCTGTTCCCAAATAATCGAAAAAATGCTCTTGGATTTACTTTCAAAGACTATTTTGTAACTTCAGATACTGCCAACTTTTTTTTAAAATGATCTGAACATTACACAAATTATACAAAATTATTTATTTTTTGTCTTTTTAGTTTCCTCTTATAAGTTTCATCCTGGATTTAAAGATGTACTTTATGGGCAAGTTTAAAAAGAATACACTGATTTTAAAACTTTATAATAAGGAAGTTATTGAATGCATTCATATGATTCTGATGAAAAAACATAAGGTTAAACTCTGCCCTTCTTTCAGTCTGTGGCATCAAACCTTAAATGCAAAATTCCTTAACACATGAAATGAATGAGGTGGCCCGATGCTGTGACCTCCTTGAAGCCCTTATTGCACCCACTGAACCTCCATACCTGATGGAGATGTATAAAGAACATTGTGCACAGTGACCAAATCACAGATGTGAGCTGCCCAAAATAGTAGATCAAAAAGTTCTGAACAGGCTTTATAAAATGTGGAAGGAGATTGATTAGTGTTTTGACGTCTGTTGAATAACTAGAGTAGCATGTATCATAGTATACTACTGTATGTTGGAATCGTCAGACATTTAAAAAATATTTTGTTTATATCCTATACCATGATAAGGTTTTGAAATCTGGACATTCTTTCTATGGTCCTGTATTTAGATACCTTTTTAATAGTTTAATACATATATCCTCACAATGTAAACAACTAAATTACATGCAAAAAAGAACTTACATGTCATAGAGTGTAATACAAACTAAGTAAACTGTTACACTGTGTAATTAAAATGAATTAATCTCAGAAAAAAGCCAATTGATAAAATAGGTTTTAGTTTTACTTGTAATGCTTTGGGAAGAAGAGCTTTTTATAAAAGACAAGATAGACAGAGGTAACATTACCATTTCTATATCGAAATCTGGGGGTAACTTTTCAAGTATATCAGCAGCTAAATCGTAAATTATATCTCCTGATGATTGAGCTCCAACACCAGCAGTTCTTCCTTGAGTTAGCAAAATTCCATCTAAAAGCTGATTGAAAAACACAATATTAAAAACAAAAATATTACATATAATTAAGAACATAGATAAAACCCAACTACAATACTTAAACACAGATGTGGATTTAGGACTGGGCTCCTTGAGTCAAACCAGCAATCAGTATTTTATTCATTGAATGTTGAAATATTTTTCTTACAATTTTGCTACTTACATTGTGATTTAATTTGCAGAAAATAACAGGAATTCATTCTGAATTAAATTTGTATTAGTCTTTAATATAGATTTAAAATAAGATTTGAGTTTTTCCTTTATATCCACTAACTTAAATAGTGTGATAGTTAGTAACTACCATACAGTTTGAATTTTTAAATGTCAAGAGCAGATATGATATTATCTTTAGAGAGATTAGTTTAGGAGTTTGACTGGCCCTTCATAAAATTTTATATCTGAAAAAAAGACCCTGTAAGAATTCTTAGACATACATCATCTTAAACAAGCGGTACTGGAAAAAAAACTGCAACAGTAGGAAAAAGTGAGAAATATACATATGCTTTAGAATAAATGTCACAAGTGAAAATTAGAATGCAGATATAACCAATTCATTTGTAATATCTAGAGGATTTATTTTTATTTAAAATAAGATCGTAAAATGTATATCAAACTAACATAGTCTTCCATTAACCACTTGAAGATAATACTTATTTTTAATAATAAGATGCAAAATCAAACAAACTCATATAATACAAAAATATGCTCTTTTTTGGTAAATTGTCAATATAAATCTATAATAAGAAAAGTAACTATAGTAAGTATTGAACATGACACAAAAAAAAAATTTGTTAAAACAATTAAGGTATATTATTTTTAGAGCTTAATAAATTAATTTTAAAGAAGAAAAAAAAAGTTAATTTAGTTTACTTTAAATTTGGAGCATGGGAAGGATAAAACTCCACTTCATTATAAAAAGTTCTTATAAGTTTGGATTAGATTTATTCCTATGGTACAATTAATTTTTACTATACTGTCTATATGGCTGGATGTAATCTTTCATAAACTCTATGAGGTTGATACTGAACTAAGCTAGTCTTTTTAAGGTTGCAAATGTAGCACACAATTCTGTTTTATCTGAAAATCATTTTTATTTCAGTCTTATTACATTTAGAAATTCTCTGATTTTGTAATATTTTTTTTCTAAGCTCATAGATAACTCCAGCAATATGAATAAATACAAACATTTGTTCATTTTATTTTAAGAAAGCAATTAAATATACATTGTTAAATTACTATTTACAAAACTTTTTTTTATATTACAAACCTGCTGAGTTTCCTGATTATCCTTTGTGATATCAGCATTTTCATGAAGACCAAACACTTCAGGGTGTGGATTTATAGGTAATTTTCTGATATATTCTATGAAGCTATCTCGATCTCTTTCTTGAGGGATAAAATATAAGCCACTCTCAGAAAATCTGAAATATATAATTTTATTCTATGAAATAAATTAGCAAATTATATTTCCAAATAAAAGATATTATTTAAAATATTTTTATTTAAACCCTTTAGCCTATAATGGACAATTCCCGCATGATTTATTCAATTCTAAATGTTTTGAAAAGGCCATAAACAAAAATTTCTGCTCACCACGCTTTTTTTTTTTTTTTAATTTGCAATTTAAGTTTGCTTGTTAGTTTTGGCGGGAATAACAACTCATTCAGCTCGAATTGAATGTGACGTCACTAGATCTGAAACAACTTGGCTTGAAACGCAGCAGCGGTAACCAATTTTGCAAGTTTCTTGCAAATCACGCCAACCTGTACGGGATATGGCAACTGTCTACCAAACCAACAACAACTATTTGGCAGAAATGTCAAGATAACCATAGAAACGGGAGGATGTTTTGGCGTCACTGCTATAGCTGATCGTTTTGATTGGATTCCAATTGGATGGGGTTTTGGCACAATTTCTTTTCTTAATATTTAAATAACTAATTTTTTCAAAGAACTTTTGTTTGAATATTTGAGATCAGGAAGAAATTCTTCATAAAAATATAAACTAATTTCAATCATTTTTAAAAAATGCGGGAATCGTCCATTACACACATTTCATGAACACAATCTTAAATATATCTTGAAAAACATTTGAAAAGCACGTTCAAAGCTTTAAAAACATGACATTTTTTCTAGTAGTTGTACTAACCTTGCTTCAACTTTTTCACTGCAATAAAGTATTGTGTGTGTGTGGAAAATATTGTGACTGCATTGTGAAGCTACTAAGAATTATTTTACATTCAAGAGAAGCGGTAGCATCGTTCCAGAAAGATATTTTTTACGAATTCTTGTAAAGTTTTAGATTATAGACTCATTTTGATTTTTCCTTTAACATCCATATACAAATTAAAATAATTTACAATTGCAAAAAAAAAAAGGACAAAAATCAGTGTATTCCTTATAGATGTTAACATACTTGTAAGAGTCATCTGTAATGATTTGAGGAGTGTATACTAAGGACAATAAAGACAAAAGCAATCTCCTGTCCTTATCATCTGTTACTCGTCCTCCGTAATTGCATTCACCTGTTAGGTAAGTCAGGGCCTCCAAGGGAAGTTCAGCGTAATCATTTAAAAACATCTGTAATTTAAAAAAATAAAACCTAAATTGGGTAAAATGGCATTGAAAATACTATGTCTAAGGAACATCTGTTTTAAAACTTTAATATTAAATTGCATTCTAAGCTAAACAATGACAATCTAGTTCTCATAATAAACATTTTTATATATTAGCATCATAAATATGGTACATATTATTACAATTTTATGATAACCAAAATTACAATTAAAAGCATTTCAGTATAAAATGCTACTAACTTGTAGCTGAGTCATGCTTATTCTCAAATCTGATTCGTTGAACTCATACGGTATGTTCCAACCCAAAGGACCGAATTTTCTTCGTTCTTGTACCAATGCATGGAAAAAACAGAGCCCAAACAGCAACTTATGCCATAAATCCGGCTTGTATAGAAAAAAAATATATATAAGTATACTAGTTAGTTGTAAGGTACCAGTTGAAGAATGATGAATATAACAAACACTTTAATTTAATACATACTAAATATTTATTAAAATATTCATTTCTTTAATATTGTGCAAATGAAAATTTTATTCAATAATCTTCCCTACTGTGGATTTGATTTAATATACACCTTCACTTGACTTGCAACTAATAGCTAATGCAGAAAGTATCGGAAATTGGTGTCGTTTTCATATGAAAGATACTGTTGTGTTGGTTGGAGCTAGATAAATCCTAGGAATTACAACTATATCATTGTGATTGCATGTTGAATGATTTTTGCTCTCATCAAATCCACAATCAATGTAAAATGTATATGATGCTAGTGCTATCTTATAATGTTACAGAGTCAGCCAGTGCATTAGTGATGAGTGTAATTCTTATAGTAATAATACAATTAATAACACATACATTATACTAAAAATGAAATCGATTTTATTATCTAAATAAGCTAAGGGTCAAAAACATGTTTGAAAGCATACCTTATCACAACCATCATAGAAAGATGAGTTTGAAATGGGATCACTAAGGTACGATCTTAAGAGGTTAGCTCTAAGACCTTTTGGGGGTTCATTTGTCATCTTTACACCTTTTTTTAAAAACAATAAATGTATTACTGCTAACATGTATAAAATAAAACAAAAAATTTATTAATTAAAAGTACAATAAAGGAAATATATATATATACATTAAAAAAAACACGGTTATAGTAAAAACTATATGAATAGACAGTTATAATTGCAAGTGAGAATAAAAAATGACAATGTAATTAATCAAAGATAAAAAGAAAAGGAAAAAAAAAGGATCCCTATGATAATAAATTAGAAAAATATACAACATGTACAAGACAAATATATATATATATATATTAGTAATACGTAATTAATTAGACTTTAATACATACTTGAAAAACACAGTTTTAATGAATAATTTTATTGATCTCACTATGTTTCTGAAATACTTTTGTATTGTTGATTAGTGAATCTCTTAAATGTCTTGTTAGAATAACTTTTAGATTTATCAGAAAAGTGTGAAAGTAAATCTAATTATACTATAAAAAATTAATTTAAGCTAAAATATGCAAACTTTTGTATGACTCTTCTTAAGAAAACCTTATTATAACTAAATATTCTGCAAAATAATGGTTGAACTACCTTTTAAAGTAACACTTTACATGAGTATTAGTATTGGTTATAACATTTGACAGTTCTATCATGCAGTTTCTTAATTGAAAAGGTTAAGCAACATTAGTTATGAAGTGTTAAAAAGTTAGTATCTATCCCCCCCCCCCCCAAAGGGAAACCTAAAAAAATGAAATATTCAAAATTATCCAATAAAATTTCTTAGGGAAATTAAAATTTATATTCAATATCTACTCTTAGATTCAACTATAGAGGAATAATTATTTAAAACAAAGAAAAGTTTTTATATAACTTAAGTACTATAACATTTCTAGCATTGTATTTGCATCAGAAAAACAAAATATACTAAACTCACCATTTTGAAGTATTGAGATGGGAAATGCATCGGATGGGTAACTAGTCAACCATAATCGGAAATTAATATCAGTTTTATCAGGTGTAATAATCTGATGGTAAAAATTAACTATCAAAATAAAATCCATATAATGTCAGAAAAATATTTTATGATTTTTACAAAACTTATAAACTAGATTTACAATACCTCTTCACAAATATTTTCTAATATATTCATCCAGCTTTTAGCTAGATGGCAATTCTGTAGGACAACCCAAGATCCATCCTGCAAAGCTTTATCAATCATGGATTTGGCAATAGGGCCCTAGATTATTGAGTTTATATTAGTTTTCTGCAGTAACATTGAATTATAACTCTGCCAAATCTAAATCGTATTGTTTTATATAAAATATTTTATTCTAATGCAGAGAAAGTTTTAACATGGAAGTAGTGAAAAATCCTCATCTGTCAATACTGAAGTGAAGTTTTGAAAAATAGGAAAAAAATTATTGTGAGAGTGATTGTTTAAATTATATTGAACAGACACTAATCTTAAATGACAAAAAAATTATTTTGTGTAAACCAAATTAGTGTAATCATTTTATGAATAGAATTGATATTATTATAAAACTCGCACAATATTAATGCACTAAAAACGATACAAACTAAAATAATAATAGATATTTAAACTTGCAACTTTTACGGTTACTGGAAATTCAAATCAATAAATCAATGGAAATCAAAATTCAATATTTTAATTACTACAACATACCTGTCCTTGTCCCAAGGAAATAGTTTGAATCTTAGTTCCTTCCATACCTACATCAGCACCAAATTTTAAGAGTGCTGCCATTGGATCCGCTCCAGGTGATAATACAAAAATAAGTGGAGTGCAACAGTTAGAATCAGCATATGAACCAACCAAATCAAATGTTGGTGGTTCAATGTAATATTGACCCATGTTTTGGCTAACAAAATTCTGAAAATACAAAAATGCTCTTTGATCACACACTTTAGACAAAAGGGTGTATTTTATTTGTAAGAATCTATCTTGAATAATAAGATAGCTTTAGTCCAACCAAAATTTAGATATTATTTATATTAGGTAATCAGCAAAACATCACATCAATAATTTTTATTAACTAAATTATTCAAGTAATTATCTTGCAAGAATCTTTTTAATATTTATTTTTTTGGATTACTGTCTAAATTTTAGAAATGAAATAAAATATTTCTTTAGTATTCTATATTGTGTATATACAATCACATTAATTAAATTTATTTAATTTTTATTCGATTTATTTAATTTTTATTTAGATTTGTAAAATAACTTTCATTGGATATAAAAATAATTCCTTCATTCAACCATAATAACATTTTATTCCAACACAAAAGTAAATTAATAATTAATTTTTATATGTGGCTATGGCGATGCAACATTTTTTTTTTTATCAAGGATTATGGGGACTACGGCACCTCTGCTTCTTTTAAGCATTTTGTACCAACCACCCCATATCCAGTACAGAATGGTAGTGGGCAGTGCTACATAGGATGTAAGCACACACTCGAAAGAGGGAGTGAGCAAAGTTTACCTATAGCCATCAAAGAGTTAATTTCTACCTCTTTTCGGTAGCAACCCGGTAGATGGCAGCTCTACTGACCGTATGTGAAACTTCTTAATTTAGAGGCATTACCAAGCAGAAGACTTGGCTTTGCCACCCCCAGAGGTATTGATTTGTATGGGAACTTGGAGGACTTTGCGACCACAACTGATTTAAAGTGCTCCAGTCACCATTAGCGAACACGCCGGTGTTTAATCGGTCCCAGGCCCGAACTCGCAACCTCAGAGCCTGCAATCTTCTAGTTGCAAGAACGATACTCTCTCGACTGGGCTACGCGTCCCTCGTGATGCAACACACTAAAATGTATGTATTTTTTTGTTTAAGCTTATATGTGCATTGTCAGAAAAATATGGAGTTATATTACATTAATTATTATTCTATGCTAATATATATACCAACCACTTTCAAAATGAAATCACCCCACCATATTTTTGAAACATTACCTTACCTGGAAATGCTATGAGAAAATATCGATAAATTATAGTTTAATTGTGATCTTAAGGTATTACCATTGAAAACTAGACCATTATATTTTGTATCTCAGAAAAAAAGGAGCATATTTATACACTGTGAATATTACCTGAACAGCTGGAATAAGTTTATCAGGTCTGAGACAACGCAGCACTGCCAGTCTAGAAAGACCTTCTAAGTCCCTGAATGGAATAGGATATTCCATCTTATGAGGTGTCGGGGAGTCATACACATCTTTCCAATGTAAAACATTCAGTTCAACACCTATGGAAGTATGTGAGAGAGAAATTATTTTTGAAAGGTTTATCATTTAATATACAAAATGAGTTTAATGATACTTGAGGCTTGAAACAAATTGAGGAAATTTTCAGGCATGTAGCATAGATCTTTTAAATACTAAAAAAATCAAAGTTATCAGATAATATTAAAAATGTAAAACATTTATTCAAAAGAATGATTTAGTTTTAAAGAACGCCAAATATTTAAAATATCTGTAAAATTAAAAAAATTAAACCTTTAATTTTGCATAGAATACTTAAGAAAATAGTATTAGGTATTTAATTTTAATGTTTTTTCATTTTATTTATCAATTAATATAAGTTTATTTCAATCTGATAGTCAAAGTAATATATTTATTAGAGCTTTTAATTTCACTGAGTAAAACTATTCTCAGAACTCTTATCTGGATTTAGTGCTCACATTTCTTTTTTTTTACTACAATCCATTTCAAGTAGCCAGTTCACCAATCTCGATTATTTATCCTTGTGTCAAACAAACACATTTATTATTTTTAAATGCATGTCATACACTGTCCACCAAAAAAAAAAAAAGATAAAAATAACTTGCCACTGTCGACATAGGATATTATATGTTATAACAGGATGTTAGTGATGAGAAAATGTGCATCAATCTTAAATTATTTCGGTTCAGTTTATCTAAAAACTATATTGTTAAATAAAGATAGTAGCTGTTGGAGAAATGTGGGTTTCACTGCTGTACGACTTTCAATTGAATCTTAAACGCTTTTCACAAAATTTTTACAGATTTTAAGCTGTAAGGATGGTGTGTAATGTGATTAAAATGTTAAGCAATAATTTAAAATAATTTATAGAATTAAAACTAAGAAATCAAAATCATAATAAATCTTTTTAATAAAAAATTATTCCCATAATCTTTTTAATAAATGGTATGATTTTTCATAAATAACAGACATTTTACAGTTCTTAAATATAGTGAAGTACATTACAATAACTAAAAAAGTTTTACATCGAGCTTTTGTATAATAACAGGAAATACACAAATGCATGTTACACCTTTAAATTTTTTTTTTCTCAAAGTATTACATGATAAAACCTATTTCTATGTAATCTGTTCTATCTTGGAGTTAATCTTAAAGTAAACATTTGGCGTATCTTATTTTAACAATCACTTTATATAATTTTTTTAATTTTTTTTTAACATTAATAAGCTGAAACTTGCATCACACACAGGGTTAAGTAAGTACTGCTGATTAAATGAGATTTTAATAAATATACAGCAATTCAAAATTACATTACTCAATAATAGTTACATTTTATAACTGCCAGTTCAATATTTCAATAAATTACTACTTATACAAATAGCTAAGACATATAAATGTCATTCTGCTCTATTTCAGAAATATTTTATAACAAATAAGAAATAATTTTAAAGTTTTTTAATTTTATGATGTCTAGATAGAGCAGGATAACTGAAATTCCCACAATGCGTTGGAATACATATTTTTTCAAACCCATTTACTTTTGAAAGGGGTATGAAAAACTGTCTTCAAGGATGAACGTATTGTACCACTCTCTGTACCTTACAATCGCCAAGAAACACCCTACTACATGAACTCTAATGGAGAAAAATTCTTCCCCCCCCCCCCCCCAAAGAAAGATATTATGAAGAAACCCTAGCTAACATCGTATTTAAAATATTTAACCCACATGAAATTTGGTAAGTTGTCTGATTGTCCTCTTACAAAACTAGATTCCATTTTCACAATTAAATAAGAAACAAAAGCCTACAAAGCAGGGGACCAAAAACAATTTGAGAAATACTAACTACTAACAGAAATCTTATAATAACAAGACGGAGCGAAGGATTTGAAACTTTTGACTTGTGGTGTACACATAATATCAATTTATTAAATAGAAAAAATCTATTCTATGTTAAGCTAAACAACTTAGTTAACCAAAGATTAGACATCTAAAATATTGTCAGTTTAAGTTAGAGGACCCCAAATAAAAGCATTAGTTACTAACTTTCTTTTAAACCTCCAAGATGTGGTAAATTGGATGCTCTCACTATTTCGGACCATGCACGATCAGTGAGCCATTTAACAGCAGGATTTGGAAAAGGATTTTCCAAAGCAATTCCTCCAGTAAGTAAAAATCTCCATACATCATCATCAATTTCATCCCTTAAAATTAAAAACAATGCAATTATTAATCATTTAACAGTAGGAAGTGTGTTATTAGATTTTATAAGGAAATTTTTCAGAAAATATAATTATGCCCATACAAAAAATTATTTAACACTAAGTGTAAACAGTGGTATTTTAACCTTCGGTATCAATAAGTACGTTACCGTTTCTTCAATTTCTAATTAGTAAGGAAATATGTTTGCAATTATAGTTATAAATTTTATTTCAACAAAAATGACTTGTTACAGAAAAGACAAAGCATTTACCTTCCACGCAAAATACCAACACATAGAAGGAAGGAAAAGAGCAATTTATCTTTTTCAAACAGTGATCGGCATACATTTCTATATATGCTGGCGGTGAAATGAGTATTCAGGTTGTTGATTCGTATTTCAAGATCAGCTGATGTCTCACTTTTTTCAATAGACTTAGGAAGGAAAGTTAAAAAGAAATGAGTTGAGTAATAAAAAGATTACCTTAAGTATAAATCTTTTAAATAAAAGAAATTAGAGTGCGAAGATAGAAGAAAAGAAGTACATTCAAAATAAGAATACATAGAATAAAATCCACATTTTTGAGTTATTGAATATCAGTAATAAAGACTGTGTTATCACCATTTTGACTTATGCAAATAATATGTGCTACCTGTTAACAGCTATATAAATTTTCTGAGATAATCTTTCATTCATTATAAACACAATAAAAACATAATTTTTCAATATAATTTCAGTATACAAATCTCTCTCGAACATCCTGTATTTATAAATACACTATTGTACTTACTTGATAATACAGAGAAATAAACCAAGCTAATGAATATTGATACATTGGATCAATATTGCTCAAACTAGAAATACAGAAAAAGAGGATAGATGAATGAACTGCTACAGGTTGATAACCATTTCTAACAGAATCAATCTCCAATTTAGTTTCTTCGGCTACTTTCTATAAGAAAAAGTACATAAAATATAAAATCTCAGTATATGTCACACGATATAAAGAAAATTCTATATTGTCCCACATAGATTTTAATGGCAAAATATATATTGTGTAATGTAATCTGGTTTTTAAAATATTGAAAAAAATATTAGAAATTTATACTTTTTTTTATACAAATCAGGTTTCCTGATGCATTTTTTTTTTTTTGCAAATCATTATATTATTTAAACAAATAAAACACTATGCAAATTTTTTTAAATTTGTAATAGAAAAATAATTCATTATAAAGTAAGAACAAATTGTAAATAAAAATTACTTCTTTTTCTGATATATCTTCAGAAAGTATTTTTGATGATGTCAGAACCTGACAACCTGTTTCATCTTCTAATATATTGCCCTAAAGAGAAAAAAAAATCATTTATGTAAAACATATTTAAAAATATATACATTTTTTGACAATATAAAATTTTCATGACCCCAAAGTAATATCAGGCTTTACCTCTGAAGAAGACAAAACTTCCAAAATGCGATCTTCAATTTCCTTGAGAAGTCTTTTATTTTCAGCACTTTCCAATATTAGTTTGTTTTTATTTTCTTCCAATTCAGGATCTTCTTTGGCTGCAACTATACCTAACAATTGATCTTGAAGTCCAAGAGGTGTAATCATAAAATTAATTAAAGTCACCTAGCAAAATAAATATGTAAAAGATTGTTGTTAAAAAAAAATTGACATACACAGAAGTTGTAATAGTTTTTGGAATAAAAAGTAAAATAATTTTACAAGGAAATAGTATAAATCATGCAATTTCTCAAACAAGCAGAAACTGTCTAGTTTTAATAAGTAATTAAAACAACCCTCAGTAATACAATTAAAACATTTAGAATATATCCCTCAAAAAAATCTTTAAATACTAGTAAAATTATATTTAATAAATACATATTACATAGATAAAAGATGAATATATATATATATATAAAAAAAAAACTCAATTGAATAAACAATTTATAATAGTTATAAGATGAAATTCAAAAGTTAAATATGGTATGGAATCATCCTGAATGTCAGGCAGGAGTTCATGGAGGTATAAATTTTCTTAAAATCAGAGCTAAAGAATTGAGCCATATTATCTTTATCTCTGCATCTTAGTAAAGGCATTAGAGGTTAAATATAGATTTCAGATTGTTAGTACAGAGCACAATCCATGTTAAATCTCTAGGCACACTGGCTGTTGAAGCTTATTGAACCTTTGCAATAATTTAGTATGTACATGTAATTGGTAAATTTAGAAACAACTTACCTTTACAGATATTTCTGGCAAATAATGAGGATTTTGAAGTCTTGTTGTAATATAGAAACGAAAATCTCTTGAATATGGTACCACATTATCTCCAACTTTTATCATCTATCCAAAACAATTAATATATTTTGATTTGATGCATTATTTTCTTATCACAGAGGATGCATCAATAATAACTATTTCACTAAAACAAGCATTAAAAATAAGAGTAATTACTTCCATTCCACCATCTTTAAAGACAAGTTTTGTTAATATTGGTTCTAAAACAGGATCTATCTCTTCTCCAACATTTTCCAACAGAACAGGGTGTCCAAATTGCACAGCAGACTCCAAAACACGCAGATAATTACTGTCTGTTAATTTTAACACATGTAAGTTATTTGCCTTCTCCATGTTTTTAATCCATTTACTGGCTTGCCCTGAAAAAACAATTTGGATTAAAACAGTCAATGTCATTAAAAGGTTGCTTCTATACGTTTCGATTATGATACAATAGGTTTGTATACTAAGCAAGTACAATTTGAAGAAACTGAAATCTTCAGCTGTTAATCACTAAATTTTTAATAAACAATTGTTGCGCAGGTAGTTGAATAATTAAATAAAATATCATGTATTTCGCTTAAAAACATAATGTAAAAATTAAAAACATAACATATAACTAAAATATATATAACAAAAAAATTACCTTGAGGATCAACAAGCAAAGGCCACCTTCTTCCAAATTGGACAATTATGCTGTTTTCTACAGAAAAATTATCGACAGGTAATCCCACAATCTGCCAACTTCTTATTAAGACTGGATCGCCTAATGTATCAATAACGGAAAAGTTCTCAGAACATGGTATGCCAGCTTCTTTGCATAGACTCAACCATGAGTTAGTACATTCCTATGAAAAAAAAAAAAAAAAATTTAAAACAGATTTTTTCTATCTTGAACAAAATATGTGAAAAAATTAAAAGATAGTCCTGATATAAATTATAAATAAAGAGGGGAACTGATGAAAAATATAAATTTGTTAATATGTCCAAGTTTATATATACTAACATTAAAATTAGAGTTGTACCCCTTTAGAAACCGCTAACTACACCAAAAAGAATATTATAGTATTCCCTTTTTATCAACTATTTTTCATTTTTAAGACATTATAGACAAAGCAATTTTTTTTTTATTATTAAATGTATAATCTTTGGAGCTAGTTTAAAAATAAAACAATTCTGAGAAAAATTGGGTTATCAGATATTAATTATTCAAATATTAACTTCTGTCCAATATTTCTAAAACAGAATATATGTAAAGTTCTCCATCATTCTTTTAATACCCAGTACCCCAAAGAAAGGAATATTACCTATAGAAGCCATGTCTGCCTCCACATCGAAAACATTAAATGTTATATAATGCATATAATAACATAAATAATAATGTTAATAAAGAGGTTTTTTTCTTCAGTTACATTCTGCTTTCTATAAAATGTAAGCTACATAATGTTACAAGATGATTTAAAAAATATATTGTAAGTGGCATGTCTGATAAATTTTAATAAAAAAAAAATCTAATTAATAATTGTTGAAAAATGTCTGTCTCCCCCATTAATTTTGAAACTTACAGGCAAATTTTTTTTAGAAAAATCAGGAAAATAGAAGACTAGGATTAGTTTCCACAAGAACTATTTTAATTTATAAAAACATCATAGATTTAAAATAAAATATCTTAGATTTAGAAACTTAAATGTTTTTAATTTTTCAACTAATTATAAATAGCTATGATCAGTAAAATAATCTGAATATTAATGCTATGCTTTCAGGTATGATGTGCTAGTGTAATAAGTAATGGATTTTCAGGAGACGAAATTTTAACGTTTTTTAAGGATTGTTCATTCAGGATTTTGGGTATTCATAAGAAGAGTGTCTCTTCCTACCCCTTCCAAGAAAATGAAGCACAGCTTCTGCTTTTTGCTTTTCTTTCAGAGAAATAAAGCTTATTGACAATTTCTTTTGGAAAAGTCTATGTTTTTTTTATACTTGCATTCGAACTTTATGATACAAATGAAAAACAAGAGCCATTCTGCACCAATGCAATGCATTTGAAAGTAGTTTGAAATTTAAAAAGGATTGCTTTCTGGAGGGACTTTTTAAAAGGAACTGTCCTGTATTTTGCAAACAAATAAGTTTAAAAACATAATTTTCAAATAACTACTGGTATTTCGAGTGCAATAACTATTTTTTTTACACAACTAGGCAAACAAAATTTTTACTTGGTGACATCTGTGCAGTCTATGTTTATAAATGAACTAACTAGAATCTCAAATCAGCCATTATCAAACTACTATCCTATCCAAAGAATATGTGGAAAAGAATATTACGTGTGAGTAATCACTTCCTAGTATGCTTCCACTTAGCATGTGAGGATTCACACAATCAAATTTTTCATGCATTTGAGGACAGAAAATTGCAAATTCCGTAAAAAAAGTACTTGTAAATATGATATGAGAGCAATGAAAATTTAAAGAAATCAGCAAAAATTAGTTCTTCCCCAAACAGTTAATTTAATGGTGAAGTATTGTGAAGCTATAACAAATTTCATAACTGAAGTTAACACAACATAAGATAACTACTGTTTTGTTAAATGTATTGAAAACAGAGAACAAATTGTATTTGTTGCTCCTTACCTGTCGAAAATCCACAGTAAAAGCTCCAAGGTATGCAATCACTCCTGAAGACAACAGGACATCCCCCACTATGTTATTATACAACAAAGTCAGTGTTTCAGCAGCTGAATTCCATCTGTCTTTCTCACCCCCTAGACCCGCAATCATTTTAGTAGCCCGTTCTTTCTTTTGCTCACAAAGTTCTAAATGTTCTTCTAGGTCTTTCTTCTCTTTTGTTTTGCTGGTGAATGTATCATTTAATTCTTGTAATTTGTCAGTCACCTATGTGTTATACAGAAAATAGTAAAGGGTTCTTGGTCTTCTCTCACATATGTGATAAAAAAAGTATCTCTTATTTTAAATAAAATTAAAGTTTTATTTAGCACTTTAATCACTATTTATTCTATTCAACAAATAAATTGCACAATCACATGTATAAATCTTTTGAAAAGAGTTAGTCAAAAATTGTGTTGTATAACATGGATTTTCTATTTCTTAAATATGTGTGTTTCTATCTAAATCATGTTTTACCAAAAAAAGTAGCTAAATAATAAGTTAGAAGGCTAAGTGAATTCAATATGTTCTGATCCTATTTTAAACTTCACAAAGATCTTTGAACTAGTTAATAGTTTTCAAATTTAGATATGAAAAAATATTTTATATAGGTTTTCTTTTATAATATATTTTAATACATTTTCTGTACTGTTATGTGTTGCTTAAATAAGTTTTTAAATAAAATTATGTTTTAAAATTAATCAATGCTGAAACTGGAAAAGTTTTTGCATATGACTTCACAATCTGTGAAGATGTCTTACCATACACTTACCAAGTTGAAAAAGTAATTCAAATTTCTACATTAAATTACTATATACCAACATTATTCAAACACAAACAGTAGTTATACGATTTGTAAGAGTATATATTTAAAAAAAAAATTAATTTCATCTTTACTTTTCTTAACTTAAAATATATATAAAATTCTATGAGAATCGATAAAACAATTTTAATTTTATATATGGATTAAGAAAAAATATTAGAACATTTAACATTTTAGTTACTCACAGCCTTCAAAGCCTTTTTCTTTTCATTCAAAGTCTTCATTTGCACTGCTACTTCAGCTGTAGCTTCCTTTAACTTGATTTTTTTTGGTGCAACAACTTTATTAACTCGATTATATACATCCATAGCTCTAACCCAACGACATAATCCTTCACATGCCACTGATACTTTCTTAATGACAGCAGGATCAAAGTCTGGGTTGTTTGTATATCTTAAAATTAATCAGAAAAATTATAAAGATTTCAATAAAAGAATTTCAGTTTGAAAAAATGATCGCAATTGCAAAACTAGGCATATTTTAATCAACAAAGTTTATTAAACTAGAGAGATATAAAAACATACAATAATGCAGGTTTACTAAATTAAATGGTATGTAGCACATCTAATTTCTAAAAAGTGTAGGGTAAGATGCAGTAAAATCATAAAAATTCATTTTAAGCAATATTTTCGAAATACTTATAGAATGAAATACTTACTTTTGTCTAATCTTTTTAATGACAGGCTCAGGAATATTATCCTTATCATATGATTTCAGTGCATCCAAAAACCTCATATCTCCCAACATTTTCTGAGAAGGTCCCCAATAATCTTCAATCATCTTACCAGATCCAGAACGGTCAGGTTTTCTTTCAGGTTTTATTCCTCTCATAATGCAAATAGCTTCCATTACAAGTTTCACACCATATGGAGGATTCTATAAAAATACATTTAAGATTCTTTTGAAAAGAAATTTAACCAAATGAAATTATTTTTCCAGTTATTGATGTATAGAATTTTTTTATGATTGTAAAACTAAAAACTAAAATTTTTCTTACTACAGTCAAATCTTTTTAACGCGAAATCGCTTAACATGAAATTCCGTTTAACGCAAAGTAAAAGCACTTCTCCATACTTGAAACTTAACGTTAATTTATTCATTTAACATGAAATTAGGTTAACACGAACATTTTTGGCAGCCCCCATCGACTTCGCATTAATGGGGTTTGACTGTAATTTCTTTTATCCCAAAATTAAGAGTTTATGTAAAAACATTTTGATATTGTCCTATAATGTGTACAGGGTTTTTTATACTATTACCATAAATAGGTCCAAATGTTCATAGTTGCAATAGATTTTGCACCAAATTTTTTTTTTGACATGATGCATATGGGCATTTCTGTTGCTGATGCTCGGGACATTTTGCGCTCTTTTTTTACACTCTTAAACAAATTAGAATAACAAATTAATGATGATTATATTAGCTATGTTTTTGTTTTCTATCATTTTAGTTGATTGCAAAGTTATATAGAAAAATAATTGTTTTAACTTGGTCAAATATACATTTATAAGCAGCTGATGCACGGGACACAGAGAAACAAAAGAAAATTACTTTCAAGACAAATTTTCTTTGAATTTATAAGCACTAAAATTATGAAATGTATAGGCACATTTTTGTAAACATTAATAATACTATGTCTATCAAAATTTTTGCAAAAAGATTATTTGTGTGGATTTAAAAAACAAAAATGTGAACCAACACACTGGACATACTATTTTTGGAGTGGAAAGAGGTGATATTTTTACAGTTACAATTGTTGTATGTTTTTTTTTAGACAAATTACACATACTTTATACTGCATGTTTCTCAAAGTGGACACAATTTTAGACTATTTTCGGAAATATATTTGCTATTTTCATTCAGAGAATATGTACCCTTTCTGGTGATCAATAAAAATTATGCTTTAAAAAAATTAAAGCACTTTAAAATTGTCGTATATATTAAATTTTTATCCCTTTAATAAACGGAGTTGTGCATGTATTTTTTTCAAACAACCTAATTTCTCAATAAAAAAGAAATGCTTAAAATTTAAGAATTATTTTTATAATAATTATTTATTAATTTATAAAAATCAGTTTGAAATGTATATTTTTACAAATTAATTCAAGTTAAAATGGGTATTGTACAACTTAAGGTGTTCAAACGCAAACACCTTTACATAACATCTGCCACTTCTGCAACCGTAGTTTTGTTTCTACACTAATTTAGAGACAGTTACATAATGTTTAGAAAAGCGGGAAAAATCAAAAGAAAAATTTTTTACCTGTGATTTTAAAGGATGCATTCGTCTTATTCAAAGAAAGAAAACTCACAAGTCAAGGTTTTTTAAATACACTTTGCAAAATTCGGTCAAAGAATGTCATACTCTTAAGTCACATTCCCATTCCTGCGGATCAATGCTATGATTTGTGAAAATTTCTTTCTTGCACTAAACAGTTTGCAAATTCATTACAATTCAAAATCTTTTTAGAATAAAAAGTTATTCCATAATAATATCAACTCAATTTGTTTTCAAGGGAAATGTTTTCATTGACGTAAATATTAAATATTACAATAATTGTTATTAAAATAGTTGTGCACTTAAAAATCTTACTTTTATGCAATTGTTAAAAAACTGTTGCATGGGACATATGTGTTTTGCAAAGGACATTGTGATTGAATTTTAAAAGAAAAAATAAAGTTTTGTAAAAATTGAAATTTAAAATATATTTTTATTAAAAAAAAATTCATGTTTCACACTGACGCACAAGACATGTGTAAAGACTTGAACTTTGAACTTAGTATAATAACTTTTTCTAAATAGAATGTAATATTATTGGACTTTTGTATTTCTACTAATTAATGACTACATTAAGTACAATTTTTATTGCTTTTCTTGAATTTGTTCCTTTAAAAGTCGTCAATTTGTTATACTCCGTTTTACATAATTTTTAGAATCACTGAAATGGGTGAACTTTCAAAGTCAAAAAGTTAAATTAAATAGCGTTATAACTTTTTTTTTATTACTCTTTTATGATATTTTGGACATTTAACTTTAGTATCAGTTCATTGCTTTTGCATTCATTCGAGGTTTTTTTTTAGTTAAGTGGTTTCAGTTTTCAGATTCTTTATTCCCATAAAGACACCGAACAAATAAAACTTTTGTTTTATATTAAAATTGATGGTATTTTTAGATTTATAAAAGGTACAATTTTCAGTTTTTCAACTAGAAAATCATTACTATTCATGCATTTTATCAATTGAATAGTCTTATTTTATCAGCAATACATAAAAAAATAAACAAAATAGACAAAAAATATTTACACAAAAGATTGAGGTTTTGAACAACTATCTACAAATAAAGTAGATAGTTGACCAAAGTAAAGTATAAATGTTGGATACACTTTGAATTAATATGTAAAATAGTAATTCTTCTTTTAATTAAAAGCACAATTTTAATAAAAATTTCCTAGAATGAAAAATATTTTAATAAATTATCTTTTTTTTTTTTTTTTAATTTTAAAAAAATTATCTTTAATTGTTTTTTCATATATATATTGAAAAGTTATGTATATTCTTTAGGATCCACAATGGATTTCAATTGCCTTTATTTTTGAATTTGTTCTATGCAAATGAGTTGTGTGGAACATTGCACAACTTTCAGTTTGACTACAATACTGGTCATCGCATTCAAATTTGATATGGTGTTATTTTTCATATTTTTTCTCATTTGAATAAAAATGGTCAGTTAGGCGATATTTTTGGCAGAAACATTTACATGAGCAAAAAAAAAAAAAAGAAAAAAAAAAAAAAAAACCCACACCATATAGCAAAACTGGTGATGCTAATAGACAAGCATTGCATTGCCTTTTCTGGTGCATGAGACATAAAAAATCAATCTTTGATGGGCGATGCTCATGAGTAAAGAGCTCTGTGTTAAAGACACTTGTTTCCTATTTTTTATGCTTTTATCGCATTTTTGCAGAAATTTTCGAGGGGAAGAGGTTTAGAATACCTTAAGAGGCATTGGCACAGAAATTTTTATCAAAATCGTTAGAGCCGTTTTTTAGCAATGGACAATTCTCACATTGTTTAAAAACGAGTGAAATTAGTTTATATTTATAAAAAATTTCTTTCTCATTTCAAATATTCAAACAAAAGTTCTTTAAAAAAATTAATTATTTAAATATTAAGAAAAGAAAATGCCACAAAACCAAGTCACTACCAGTCTGATTAAAACACTTAATTATAGCTGTGACGTCAAAGCTGCCTACCATTTCTATGGTCATTGTGAGTTTCCTACCCGGTAGTTGGCGTTGGTTTGGTAGACCATTGCCATATCCCATACAGGTTGGCACGATTGGAGAAAAACTTGCAAAACTGGTTTCCGCAGATGCGTTTCAAGCCAAGTTGTTTGAGATCAAGTGACGTCATATTCAATTTGAGCTGAATGAATCGTTTTCTCGCCAATGCCTGACAGAGGAGCTTTGGTTGCAAATTTAAAAAAAAGAAAGAAAAAGCGCATAGAGCAGAAATGTTTGTGTTCATGGCTTTTCGAAACGTTTAGAATGTACAATTTCCGCATTTTTTTATTCAATTCTAAATGTTTCGAAAAGGCCATAAACACAAAAATTTCTGCTCTTTGCGCTTTTTTTTTTTTTTTTTTTTTATCAAGTGACGTCATATTCAATTTGAGCTGAATGAATCGTTTTCTTGCCAATGCCTGACAGTTGAACTTTGGTTACAAATTTTAAAATAAAAAAAAAAAACGCATAGAGCAGAAATGTTTATGTTCATGGCCTTTTCGAAACGTTTAGAATGGACAATTCCCGCATTTTTTTATTCAATTCTAAATGTTTCGAAAAGGCCATAAACACAAAAATTTCTGCTCAATGCGCTTTTTCTTTTTTTTATTTTGCGATCAAAATTACCTTGTTCGATGTTGGCGAGAAAACGACTCATTCCACTAGCATTGAATGTGACATCACGGCTTCGTAAACATCTTGGCTTGAAATTCAGCAGCGGAAACTAAATTTGCAAGTTTCTCGCAAATCACACCAACCTGTACGGAATGTGGCAATGGTCAACCAAAGCCAACTATTTGGCAGAAACCTCACGATAACCATAGAAATGATAGGGTCTCTTTATGTCACGAATTTTGTTGACTGTTTTGAACAGACTGTTTTTGGCTCGGTTTTGGGGCATTTTCTTTTCTTAATATTTAAATAACTAATTTTTTTAAATTTGGAATCAGAAAGAAATTTTTCATAAATATATACTAATTTCACTTGTTTTTAAAAAATGCGGGAATTGTCCATTGCTGAAAAACATGTCTTGTTCATGATTTCAACCTTATGCCCATGCACGATTTTGACGAAAACCTTAATGGTAAGTCCCATGACCACCACTAACTTGAAAAATCAAATTTAAATATTGTAGGTCGATTTGTTCAGGAGTTATGCTGACCACAGACAGACATATTTTTTAGACCACTTTTTTGTAGTTAGGAGGTTCCAAAACATAGAAATATGCACACACAACAAATAAAAAAATAAAAAAAAATGTGGACCAAAAACAATATTTTCATTACTCTATCTTAACATATGGCTAATTGAAAGTAAAAAGTTTATTCAAGCGTTAATTTTTACAAAATAGCTGTATAAAAAAACAAAAAACACTTAGACATGTATTGTATCATAAAATTAAATGGTCAGAAAATAAAGACTGGTCGTACCGTCCTGCTCATATCAAACAAAAAGCATCATACCATTATTGCAATAAACATTGCTTGTCTGTGCACATCACCCTTTTAACTGTTTACTTTGTTTAGGTTGACTCAGTAAAATATTGGTTTAAAATATACAGCCAAAATACAATAAAGTATTTGTTTCCTAATTGACAAAGTTTCATTAAACAATTTCAAACTAGAGGGAAACAGTTATAGCTGCAGGATAATGAGAATGCTACAAGGAAATAAAGTAGTTTTGTTTCTCTTTGGCTGCAGTGATATTTCCTCCCAAGATGGATTACATGGCTAGCTTTTATTATTGTGCAACCTAACATGGAAAAGAGGTCCTTCTCTTCCCCTCTCTTCTCATTGTTAAGAACAGATGGCGAAAGTAAGCACCATCTATCGGACAGCCAATATAGACCACCAATGTTGAATAAAAGTATTCATTACTAATTATTTTTCATTATGATCAACTATGATAGAATATTGCATTGTCAATACATTTATATGTTTGCCAAGTTTTCAGTAGAAGTGGATTAAAATATAGTTGAACGATTTTCTACAAGACAAAATGACTTAAAAGAAAGAGCGTAAAAGAACGATGGATATTTTACTTTCATGGATTTAACAACTGTGATATCAGAAGGTTTCAATGTGTCCAAAGCTGCAACAGCTGCCTCCATTGCAGGAATTGCCTCAGCTAAGTCTCGTTCACAATCATCTTTAATTGCTTGAGCATCAGCAGCCTTTCTGTTTGCAACAGCTTCTTCAGCAGCCACTAACTGAGAAAAAAAGACAATCAAATCTTCCAAAATCAATAAAATAATTTCAATTTAATCTAAAAAAAACCAAGTGTATAAATTTCACACGATTTTTTTTAACACTCTAAGTCAGTGTCAGCCACTAGGCGGCCCGCGACAGCTTTTTCTCTGGCCCGCCGGTAGTACAGAAGAGCAAAAATCAAATTTTGCGGAAATAATTTTAATTTGTCTACAATAGTATGTGTTTACTACCAAAACCGCGTTTTCCATTAAGTGGCCTACGTCAGTAAGTCTGAAAAATCTTTTTTTTTCTTTCTGAGACTGCCAGAAAAATAAAAAAAAGCAATAGTTTGAATTATTACCAATGATGCATTTCTTCGCATTGCTTAGTTTATTACTTATGATACCCAACCCCTTCGACTCGCGAATGGTACAATTCGAATTCTGCTTTTTTTAATGTGATGAGCAGGAGTTGGGTGTTTTAATGTATACTGGCCTATATGTTTTGACGTGAAAAGAAGAATCGTGATCTCTATGACTCCAGTGCAATAATGGCGTCAAGGACTAGTTTTAAACGCAAAGTAGATAGTGAAAAGCGGATCGGCTGTCATCGTCTCGCAATTAACATTGACTAAAATGAAGGATTTAGGAGGTATGTTTTAAATATCTTAATTGATTATGAGGCCAAGTCACATTGTAATAGTGTCACTAAAGATTAATTTCTTTTATGACTTTAATGTACAATGTAAAGAAAACTATTTTTTTAATTATTTGAAACAAGAATCAAATATCAATTGTTTTTTATTAATATAAAAAAGTTATATTTCAGTTTTCTAAATTGTTTTATATTGTTAAATCTTTAGTAATTATCACATTTCTAATATTGAACATATGCAGTAAAGCAATATATTTATTGGTGTATTCGGTATAAATCTGCGGCCGTAAGAAAGTTCCAATATAAGTCACGTGGCCCGTCTTTAAAAGTTAGTGGCGGATGCTGCTCTAAGTAGTAACAAAATCTTAATTTTCAATCGAAAGTGATACTACATAATTCAACAAAGTGTAAGAATTACTTCTTTTTGAGATTCCACGTCAACTGTTTCTGATTCAATTACAACCATTAGCTGTTCAATTTCTTCGGCCTTCTTGGTTAATTGTGGTTGGAGAGCTGTAATTTGCTCTTGCATAATTGCGATTTGAGATGCTGCAAAATCTAATTTTTCTAAACCAACCTGAAATTAAAAATAATAATTATTAAATAAAAACTTTTATACAATATGCTTGAAAGGAGCTTTTTTAAAAAATAATTTTCATGTGCTTGCTTTTTATAATAATTATAGGAATTTGTTGCTGTTTTACTTTACCTTTTATTTACATTTAAAAACTACTAAGCCATGTAAAAAAGAAAAAAATACCACTAATTCAGCAGCTTAAGTTACATAACATGATTTGCGATTTTATTGTAATTAAAATGCTTAAATATAGCAGTTTATTAAATTATCTTTGCACTAAATATAATTTTTCACTAAAATTGTTTTTCTTTCAACAACAAATTTTAAAAAATTGCTAAGACATACTCTTGTGAAAAAAAAGATAAAAGCATTTAATCAGTGAAATATTTCACTTGTATTTTTTTCTTAGAAAGAAATATGTATCCAAGAGGGATCAGCCTTTATAATTTTACACAGTGTATGATTCACAAAAAGAACAAAGGTACTATAATTCAAAATAGCTCAATTAAATATTATAAAGAGAGTGATTTAATAATTGATATACAAACTTTTTATAGTGTTAGATAACACAAAAACCTTATTCAGTTTGGAATAGGTAGTCTGAAATCTAGATGACACACTAAAAGGCAGCAAAGATAAAATAGCAAATTTACAGAAATTCTTGTTATATATTACTTAATACCTTGGGAGAACTTTAACACATACACCATGTAAATTCTTACACAAACTACTTTTAAGAATGAAATTTTTTCTTTCATTTTAGTTACACAACCGTTAAGTATAAAATGAGATAAAAAATAAAATATTTAGATACAACACTTATTATCTAAAATAATTTATGATTAAAATAAGTACACAAAATTTGCAAAAGTTGAAGAAACAATTAGAAAAAAATTTAATGAGTTAATCTATTATTTAAATAGAAGGAAAGTAATAAATGTAGAAATTATTTTACAAAGAAAAAGCTTAATGCAACATTTCTTAATAATAACAATTATAAACAATGATAATACAATACAATGAAAAATACTAACAATATAACGATTTTTCTGCATCAATAAATCCTCTTGTTTTTTAGATAAAAGTTCTTTAAATGTAAGGATGAGTCCTAAGTAAGATGTTGGAGTAACATAATTTTTTCTCTGCAGTTCTGTAAAGTACCTAAATAAAATAAAGCATACATAGTGATAAGATATATCATATTTTGCTCACATATATTTACAATTATATATATATATATATATATATATATATATATATATATATATATATATATATATATATATATATATATATATATATATATATATATATATATATATATACACATTAGTATGTAGCATTTCAAAGACAAGTAGACATTATCAAAGACTACCAACTATTAGCCAACAGCCATTAAAAAATATTAACATTAATAACTCTAAGTAAAGAAGGAAAATATTAGAAATCTACAATTATATTTGTAGTTAACTTTAACACATACTGTTCCGACATACTGTAAACACTTTGATGAAAATGTTTGCACATTGTAACACAAGAGACACGAATGTCAGACTCAATGTCTGAACTCAGTAAAAATTTGTTAGCAACCATTTCCAGAGCATCATCTGGCCAAGACTAAAAAAAAGAAATATTAATATAATAGACATATACATACAATAATTTGATTCATCAAGTATCACAGTGTAAATCCAATTTAAAGGAATATATTTTACATAGCTTAAAAATAAGGATAATTAGTGTGAAATACAAATTATCACTGGAAAATGATTTTTCACTAATCCTTAAGAAAATTAGTGAAAATTATTAAATCCTACAAAGTGCATAAAAAGTTTATTAATACCTGAAACCAATCAATAGTACAACAATTTATTAATGATGGAAACATCCGCAGTCTGTTTCGCAAAGCTCCCCCAATGGGACTCATTGCAAGAATAAGGTGAAGATTTTGTCGAACTCTCTCAACGAAATAGTTATACAAAGATAGAGGGGTGGTGTCGACTTTTTTGCCCTAAAAATAAAAAGGCAAAAACTTGTATATAGAAATTAGTAAATACACATAAACTTTTCCACTAAAATCCTACAAAATTTATTTAGACATAAAAAAAATATCATTAAAACTCAAGACTAACACTATCTCTAGCAGCAGTTTGCATTTTTTCCAAAATCTCAGCCCTTTCATCGGCAGCATAAAGGTTTGGCAAATCTCCTGTATTAAGAATCATATTGATATCTTCTACGAAGGACTCATCTTTAATTTGATTGTCATTGAACAGGAACACTGTTGCCTTGCCATCTGCTCCAGCTTTACTTAAAACCTGCAAAAAAAATATACATGGAAATTTTCTTAAAATAATGCTACAGTTATTTGAAGAAATATTACAATATACCCTTCAGCAGAATTTTGTATTAAAAGAAAGTACTAATATTTGAAAAATGTAATCCAATCGAAATTATGAAAATATGTATGCGATTTGGAGGCTTGTAAAATATAACAGCAAAAATCCAATATTTATAATAAAAGTAAATTAAGTAAAATACTGATAATTAAAAACATATTAAAAGAAAATTAGACTTCATTTACAATTATAATTAAAAATTAACATTTAAATCTACAACATATACCTTTTTAATATCATCTCGCCATTCTACAGCAGTATAATTTTTAGTTATTTCAATCTGGAAAATTTCATAACCAGCCATATATGTGGCTAATTTAGCAGCGCTTTGTCTTCCACTTCCACCTATACCTGAAATTGGAAGAAGGATTAGCACCTTAATGACATAGTTAATACAAACACAAAATAAATACATACAGCAGTATTTTAAAAAATCTTTAAAAAGTCCTTTGAGAAACCAAACACATATTTTAAGAAAAATCCTTAAAAAATATTACATTAAATTAATAGATAACAAAAATAAGGAACTCAAGGACATAATTAAATCTTTAATTTAAAAAAAGTTTTTGAGTTATACTTTAGTTCTTACTTTAGTAGAGCAGGGCAAAAGACAATTCTTACCAACAAGAAGAACATGGCCATTATCTTGTTTAAGAACCCGAGATATACGAGAAATGTGTTCAATAGCAAACTTGAATAAAACTAAATGCATGGGTGTTTTACTCATTTGATTATAATCATCTAAATACCTAAAAATTAAAATTGCCTGATTATTTAAGATACAGAATAATAAAATTTTAAAATTATTTTTATAAATATAAACTATTCATTTACCTATTCATTACTTCAGACAATTGCTCCATATTTTGTATTTCATCATATACTTTATGTTCTTCGTCTGGTAATATGTAATCCCCAAAAAATAAACTCCTAAGCAAAGAGACTTTTTTATTAGTCTCACAGTTTTTACAACATGCAATAGTATACTGTATAGACTTTTGGTTAAGATTTTTATATCATAGAACATTAGTATAGTAGGTTCAGTATATAATAAATAAAAAAAAAAAACGGTATGATTAAAAAAACATAGTTATGATTAAAAAAAACATAATTACGGTCAAAAAACATAATTGAATTAAACATATAGAGGACTTCTATTTGAATACAAGTAAAATGAAATATTAATATTTCTAATTAGTATTAATTAGTAAGCATTTATGATTCGAATAGTTCTCTAACAAATCTAAGTAATAATTACTATTTTTAAGTTTAAATCTTTTAAAAATTTAAACTAAATAAAAATACAATTTTAATATACTTTATATGCAAATAATTTTTTAAAGAAAGCTATTGTTATTAATAATTTATTTACGATAGAGGGATAAAGTTAGACTATTATAAAATTTAATTTTACAACGTTTTAATACAAACATTCAAAAATCAACTTAAACAATCACTTTGCAAAAAAAAAAAAATTGCAGTGTATTATGCTACTACAAAACAATTTTGTTACCTTATATCAGAGTCTTTCAATTTGTCAGATGTTAAGTGAGCTAAGAATTTATTTAGAGGTTCCTTAAATTGATGGAGAGTAGTTTCAGACACCATTCCAAAGAACAATTCCCTAAAAACATATAATAAAAATTACATAGGAAGCAGTAAGAACAAGAGTTTCAGACTGCAAAAAAAACCCACCTATACCTGTCAGAATCATCAATTAAACGATCATAAAAAACTCTGTATACTTCATGGACCCACAGACGAACTAATTTATTAGTGTCCTTCAAATGTGACCTTGGCATCAATAGCACACCACAAATGACACGAGAAAAGTCCCTAAGGTTGAAAACGTAATGGCTCTTGGTCGGAGTCGGCAAAAAGTTTGCAATAGCACCTGAGTATATATCTTTGGTAGCTTCGACTACAGCCTGAAAATGAAAAAGTAATCAGCTCATAATTTTGCTCAATAAGTACAAGATAGGTGGTTGAATCAAAAAAAGAATTTTTACCCACTTATACACGCAATTAACTTTTTATAGAATAAAATGGTTATCTAGACTTTTTTGGCAAAATTACAAAGAGTAGCTATTCAAAAATGTATGCATGTAGTAACCAAGCCTATATAGGAGTTTTTCAAACTTTGTAAAGCAGTAAAAATGTTTGCAAACTGTACAAAATTTTTGTAAATTGATTAAATTATTATTAATTACAATAAACATTAATGCCAATTTGCATGGACTTGGGTAACTTCGTTTGGTCCAAATGCCTGGGACATGTTAACAGAGACCAGATATATCAATAAAAACATCAATAATTATAACTCCTAATTGCTCGTAAAAAATTATTTTAAATTTCACATTTTAGTCAATCAAATTCTAAAAGATAATGCTCATTTCAAGATATCACCAAGCACTTAATGAAGTGATTAAATTTTTTAAACAATATCAAATTTTATTCCAATGTATTATCAGCCTATTACCTTTCCAAGTCTTTGAATGGATGGATCATAGCCTTTAATAAACTGCCAATTAATTATTGACTTAAATATATGGCAAAGTGCTTCATCATCAAAGGAATCAATACTCATCACATTCAAGTGTCTGACAAAACGAGAAGTAATGTCATTTCTACCTCCTCCAGGAGGAGCCATAGCTGTGACAAGGTTCTAAAACACAAATTTACAAAAAATAAAATATAATAATGAACTTCATTAATGTTTAATATACTATAAAATATAACATCAAATAGAAAGTTTTTAAAAATCAGAGTATTGATAAAATTGAAGCAGTTCCCATAACTTATAAATTTATTTACAAAAGTGATGATTGACTACCTATTCAAGCCACAAGTTGTTATAATCTAAAATATTCTGGCAATCCTAAATTAAATTAATATATACTACTAGACTTGTTTTGTAAGCTCAGCACAGTTAATAATTCACAAGTTGTATCATCCGCCAATAATCATTGTAAAAAGTATTTCGTCACATATAGATTACACTACAATTTACATAACTTATATCGATAACGTTGCCTTTTCATTTAAATCAAATTCCTGATCAACATCATCTTGATTAATTTCTCATATACAATTATTAAAAACAATAATGATAAAACATCCTTACCATATCTACTATTTCCAAAACAGATGTATCTTTCTTATCAAACCAATATCCATGATCAATCCATTGTCTGAGCAACTCAATAGGTGGTTGAGCTCCATAAACTTCCTTTGCAGGCATATTTAGGTCATCAACAAAAATAATACATTTTTTCCCCATACTGGGTCCAAAAACTCCTTTTCTACGTCTAGTACAAAAGAGCAAATAATTAACAAGTCTGCTGAACAATTTGTTTTTATTGGCTGTACAATTTGTAAAATTTTACATAGTTCTGTTTAAAAGAATTTTTATTCAACATTTCTGAGAAAAAATTTAATACTCACAAATAATTTGATAAAAGTTCTAAAATTTACTGTAATAAAAAAAATGTGTGGATTATGCCAAAGAAAGGAACTTTCTCATTTGAAAACATGTAATTCAATAAAACAGGCAAATAACAGTTTTATGAGCTAAAAGAACGTTATACAATATTAAATAGAATAAAACAGTTTTTTACCTATCTAGTTTACTCATAACAATTTCCTGTGTTTGGGCAGCTGTTGTTCTAGCTGAAAAGTTGATACAATTGGGAAGATATCTAAAAATATTACAAAATGATAAGACAATCTGATACCAACTTAAAATTAGGTTTTGCATAAATATTAAAAAAAAAAAAATATTACACAAGTGGATTTACCTTTCTTTCGGCAGATGGAAAATGAAATCATTGGTAATGGCAGATTTTCCTGTTCCAGTAGGGCCAACAAAAAGAACAGGAACATCATGAGAAATATACATGTTCAACAAAAATCTTTGACGGATAGTCTCATTGGTTGGAATTATCAACTCATTTACCTATGAAAAAAAATGAGAACTATAATGAAACAGTCTTAGAAATGAAATATTTAAATACTAATTAATTATATAAATTAAGTTTTAAGTGACCCTACAGTGGTTGATACCCTTTCAGTAGTTAATATAATTTTTGAAATAAATGCACCATAAACATACGGATATGAGTTTTACATGTGGCATTAGACAAGTGGTGACTTGTGTGGTACAATCAGTACAGTTGGCAGCATCTAAATTTATTAGTTTTAAAAAAAAATTTACTAGTTACTAGTCAACTTTAATTATTCATTTTGATAATTATTTTAAATGAAGATTAGAATCACAAATGAAGAGGGAATTCTTATGGTAAGTAAAAAAAAAAGACAAATAGCAGACCTGTTGCGGCAATACACAATGAACAATTCCCACATTTTTTAAAAACGAGTAAAATTAGTTAATATTTATGAAGAATTTCTTTCTGATTCCAAATATGAAATCCTTTCTGATCAAAACACTCCACTACAGGTGTGACGTCACGACATCCTTCCGTTCTCTATGGTTATCATAAGGTTTCTACCAAATAGTTGGCATTGGTTTGGAAAACAGTGCCATATCCAATAAAGGTTGGCACGATTTACGAGAAACTTCCAAAACTGATTTCCGCTGCTACGTTTCAAGCCAAGTTGTTTCACTTGAAGTGACATCACAATTCAATTCGAGTCGAATGAATCGTTTTATCGCTAGAGTCTAACAGGTGAACTTAGGTTGCAGATTAAAAAAAAAAAAGATCAGAAATTTTTGTGTTTATGGCTTTTTTGATAGTTGGAATTGAATAATAAAAAATAAAAAAATGTGGGAATCGTCCATTGTAGAAAAAAAAAAAACCTCTCTCAAATCAACTAAATCTGATGATCATCAGCAAGCTGCTACAGCCACAGAATAAAGTTACAAATAAGCTACATCATAGCTATGACAACCACTATCTTTCTGAGTGTTTCCCTCCATGCTAAGGTATACAGCTTTGGGGTCAGATTCAGCCCTGTTGGAATTTTCCACTTTGGCAGTACTTGTGTATAAATTATCTTAATTAAGTACTGGAAAAATTCAAATTCAAGTAAAATGTTAACACAATTCAATTGTTTTATTTTCAGCAGCAGATTTCGTTCTTTCTCCTGACAGGAAAAATCGTTAAGGTGTGTGGTAAATATGTCAGTTTAATCCTAACACTTAAAGTAGAAGAGCTATTATAAAAATTCGATCAACAACTGGCTTTGTTACCCTCAGTGAAAAATTACTTTAAATCTGAGCGGAATAAAAAAAAAAAATGAAGAAAAACATGATAGATGTGCATTAGTAAGTATCAAATAATACATTAAAAACACAAACATTTAAAAATATTAAATAAGGGTCTGTTGTACAAAATTTGACCATTAATGCAGCAAACATACTTGCATATTTTCCTGTTCCTGAGAGCGTGATAAGGAGAAATGAAAAAGTAATAAGGCTTATAATTATATGCAAAGACACTCATTATAAATTTTCAATAAAAATAAGCATAAATTAAAAAGAATACATAAATACCCTAGCACCAATCGGTAATTCAAGCTCATCTTTTCCGATGGTATCCAGCCAACCCATCCATGAGTTACCTTTGTGATTGAACATGAAATCATACACAAGGCCATTATCTGGAAAAAGTTGCTGCTTTGTTAACTTGAAAGACTTTGGCTTTGGGTACTCTTCATTATTGCCATATAGAAGGGTTCGGAAAAATTCATCAAAGATAATTCGGCTACTTCCATTAATTGTACCTCCAATAGTCCAAACCAAAGAAAACACAAAGAATGTTTGGATCCCACGAAGAGTCTGAAAAGTAAAATCTCTAGTTAATTAAAGATATAGTTATAAAAATTAAATTCTTTACTTCAACTAAAAAGGAATTCAAATAGATGAGAGTTAAAGAAATGTTTAAGTTAGTGGTTTAAAAAGAGATAGCTAAACCTAAAAGGGATTCAAGAATTTCCACAAAGACATATCACACACACAAAGATACTCCTGATTCCAGCATGAGTGGACAATTTATGGAGGTCAGATACCAAACATCATAAAAGGAACAGTGGTAAAGCAAAAGTGATTGGAACTACACTTTTCATTTAGTAATAAGTTTGAAGTTGTAAAATCCTATTTAGAGCATTATGTCTATAATGTGCAACATTTACAACACAAAGAATGGGAAATATATTTCCATATATTAAATTAAACTCATATGCTACAGCTTTATTTGTTACCAACTATGTGATGTAAGGAATTGTACTTATAACAACATAGTACTTATAACTCATATGCTATGAGAACATCTTTTCCATAGCATTCAGTTAGTGGCTTCATAAAAGAAGACACTATTTGTTAAAAACAGGTTAACCAACTACTTATTGTTTAAGAACTATTGCTAAAAGTTGGAGCAATGGTCATTTGTCTTAGGCGTCAATTCCAATTTAAGCCAAGGTAAATTGAAATTACTTTTTTTTATGAAAGCTTCCTTGTAAACAGATTATGTTAAAAAAACAATAGTTAATTTAATATTTAAAATCTAATTTTAAAAACAATTTTAATATACATACATCTGTTGCTCGAACCGCTTCATCCAAATCTGCTGGTTGAGAGGCTATCATTTCTTTTATTAAACAATTAAAAAGTCTTGTTAAAGCATGTGTTAGGTGAACTTCTGATGTTTTCAGGAAGGTAACGCAACTATGTTTCAGAAAATACAATGACGGATCAATAAGCCAATCAAAAAGATCATCAATCAGTTGGACAAATTCATCTGATAGTTTTAACTCTTTTCTGAGGGATATCAAATAGGAATCTTTAAGTGGTCTCCATCCAAGCTTTAAAATAAATTGATCGTTATCAATTAGCAAATCTATTATAAATTTATTAGAGCAGTTAAAGTTCTTTAAAAATTAAATTCTGAAATAACATTCATAATTTAATAAAATTTATATTTTTAATGTTACTTAAAAGCGGTTGTATCAAGAGTAGATGGAAAAGAAAAAGAAAAAAAAAAGAAGAAGAAAAAAAAATCATAGATTTTAAAAGTGAAAAAGTCAAAGTAAACTATTCACAGGATGTCCAGAAAATCTTATCCTTAATGATATTGATTGATTGTTATACCTTTATAGCATACCTATTATATTCTTTCAAAATTAAAAACTGTAGTACTATTCTGTAAAAATTATTCTTAAAATAATGTTTATTTATAAAGTTATCAATAAATTTTAAAGGTTTGAAATTTTAAGACTGTTTAATTTTTTTTTTTTCAATGTTTATTAATGTAAAACTCTCTATAAGTGCTGTTAGATGAAGACTTTCCATATGAAAAAGTCTACTGGTTCGATATCTGGAGTGCATGGTAACCAGATGATTTCACCACAATGGTCAACCCATCTTCTGCATCACAATTAATTTATATTAATCTTTACATGTAAGATTGTAATTACTCTATATTTAAACAGTAAAAAAATAAAGTAACACACGTCTGTCTTGAAAACATAAAAATTTATGTTCTTAACACCTATGATTTATATGTACTGGAGATTATCTGCCACAAGAGCTAACAAAGTCCATACAATATGAGAAAATCTTTAAAGTAAGATCTGTATTATTGAATGCAATTTGTGTATTAAAAGTCTATTACCTTTGAGTAGATATTTTAATGGGTACCTACTCACATGTGCATCTTAAATAGCAGAAAATTTGGATAACCCACCAGAAAACCAGGCACAGATGAGTGATATCAAGAACTTGTGAATGCTAGGTAAGCATTTTGACTTTCAGCCTGCCATATGTGAGTAGTAAACTATTGCAATAGACATCCTGTAGAAGGCTTACAAGGAAGTAAATTTTTTTAGTAATATTACACCAAATTAAGCGAAAATTGAATAAACACTATTAAAAAAAGATTTTAAGGTTGTTACACATTAGCAGAAATAATAATATGCACTAATAATATTCACACTAAATCCAATTCAAAACAAAGCTAATGCTTACAAATTTTTAGGTTCTTTTCAATTATCACGCTTAATAAAATGAAGGTTTATAAATATAGGCCTGAAATCATTTCAAACAGAAAATACCTGATGTGGTTCCATGTAGATCATACCACAGCGGGACACGGTTGCTGGAGATGCTTGCTCAAGATCTGCTGGTTCAAAAATCAGATTCATCGAAGAACTCATTTGAATTATTTCCCCACTCATCAAACAGAGCTTAATAAAAAATCATATAATTAACATACTTTGCAAACAGTGTAATTCCTGACCATTATACATAGTAAATAGTAAGTACATACTATTTTTTTTTAGAAATACCTTACTTTTTTATTGTCATCCAAAACAGTATTCATATTCTCAATCCAGACTGCATCTACTGGACCATCAAACATAATCCATTTTCTATCTTCAGAAAAGTCACTTGCATAACTTCGAAAAGTATTTGCGAGAACACCTGCAATGTGTTCAAAATAAGCCTTTTATTTAAGAAGGATTGCCTCTCTGTCTCTGCACTGCTCCATTTTAGTAGCCACAATATCTGTATCAATATTGCATTAAAATGTATGAAATATTGAATGGGAAAATAACTAGTAGATTTTTTATTATGTTTTAAAAGTATTTATAACTCTGCTTAAACTTTTAAAAAATTAATTACAAAAATAAACACCTGTAATTTTACCTTAAAATTTTGTAAAACACTTTTTATTATTTATTACTTTTATTTAGTCTTTTTATTTTTTATTACTTTTTTATTCTTGTTACATCCGGGAAAAAAAAAATAATAATAATTCAGATGTTTTAAACCATAACTTAAGCAGATATTGTGGTCCCAAAAAGGAAGCATTACGGTTAGGGAAATTCACAGGCTGACAATTCTTCTTAGAATCTTATCTAATAGTTAATATTCAATTCGTTTTACATTTTTTTTATCCCAGACAAAACCTTACAATACACAAAGATATGACAGACCTAAATATTTGTAGAATTCATTAGTTTTTGATTTATGACAACACAAAGATAGGTTTAGAAGTTGTAATATATCAAAAGCTAATGAACACACTGAAATGGAATGTCCTCATTAAACAAATTTTTTGAATAATTTTGCAAAGGTCACATTGCTTTAATTAAAACATATTTTTAATGTTGTTTTTCCACTTCCCCCACAACCATTTTTTTTATTTTTTTTTATTTTAACAAGCTAATTGCCCAAAATTGTCAATGTCATAGGAACTAATTAATAAATTTAAATAATATCTACATTATAATGACATAGTTAAAATTGAAAGTAGAATTTTCGAAAGAAATGCACCATAGATGTAGAACCTTTTAGTCAGGGTATTTAAAAACGAAACAAATAATTACCATCTGTCCATTCATGAGATGTAGGATCAAAACACCCATACAGTTGCCCCATCGTAATTGCTTTAGGATTGATGATTCTAAATTGAACTTTATTTTCATTAATTCCACACTGAGATCCTAACTTGTGTATATCTGTCAGGCTTGCAGCTAAAACTTGGTAAGCACATGTTTTTCCACCCATAGGTTCTCCAACAATCATCAAACCATGACGAACTAGGATCATTTCATAAATCTGAGGGCAAAAAAATCATTTTTAAATTGTTATTAACCAAGAAGTTAATGTGAGAATATAAAGCATAATGATCTAAAATTGATTGAATTACAAAGTGTATAAAGAAAACTGACCAAGACAATTTTTTTGTAAAATAATATATGTTATTAATAAATAATTATACTCCAAAATATTAGAATATACCCAAAAGAAACACTGAATAAATCATGAAAAAGTAGTCATTTGAATTTATTATCTAATTTTACTAAAATTATCTAATTTTATTTCAATTGAATAATAATAAAAAAAGATTAAAAAGAAGCTTTATTTATTTATTTATTTTTTGACAGAAATAAAAATGCATAATTGTCAGTTTAAAGCACACATCATATTGGATGTTTAAAATATAGTACCACCTTAAACAAAAATATTAATATTTGATCTATTTAAAAAATAAAAAAGTTATTCAATCTATAATGTATATTTCTGTAACATATTTAAAAAAGGCAAGATCCATTAAAATATAATTTAAAACAATAAATTTGTGAAAAAGTTAAAGTTTAAATTAAAGTGAATATTTCTAGTTTATTCTAAATAAAGATATGCAATATAATGATCGCAGAAAAAAATATGAAGACAGTATGAGAAAAATCTCAAGATAGGCACCTGAATAATCTTATTTATAAACCAAGGCACAGGCTGCAAATTTCTTTTTTCTATATTTTCACACAAAGCTTTGTAAAGAACTGCATAGTCTGGTTTTGGTAAGTTCACTCCAGGAAATAAATCTGATATTATGCCTTCAAAGAGTGGTACATCCTAGATAAATAAAATTATTATAGAATAAAAAAACAAACGGGGAATAAATTGCAGAACTTAAAATTAATTGATAAACATAAAATTATACAAAATAAATAATAGGAAAGGTGACATAAACCTACTGTACTGTAATACCGAATTAAAATTTTATGGCCATATTTAAAATATGCTCTAAAGCATCATTAAGATTAAGCTTAGTTAGGAAAAGTTAAAAATCCAAAATTTTTGGTCATTAAAAAGAAGGCTATTATCAAAAGTATTTAGTTGAAAATGTTATATTCTAATTTAATGTATTGATCAAATTTAAAATTTATGCCAATACCTAAGAATTTTCTCCAATTAAACATAATAAAAATATGAAAATAGCATAGCCATTTAATAAAGAGTTGTCTTTAGGAAATACTCCGAATCTTCAAAACCAAGATTATATTAATAGGTGTATATAGATATCTGTTAGGAACAAAAAAACTTGATATGAAAAGTAGTTCTCAATTTTAGAATGTTGACTTCATACAGGCAGACAAATATAGTATTTGAAAAAAGTTATCGCTACATTAGTAAAGAAGATAAAACTAATTTTAATTTTAAATTAATTGAATAAGTTTACTGAAAATAGAAATATTGTTTCACAACTAAAAATAAAATTGAAGATTTAAAGTTTTATTTCCATTGTTTATATAATTTTTTCTAACCATTGCCATGATAACTACTTTTCATTGTAAATAAACTAAGTTAAAGGAACAAAAGTCTTGACTTCCAGGTTTCCAGATGAAAGAATTTTGTTAGGCTCTAATAGATCTGCAGCTATATACATCTTTCCAGTTTTGTTAAAACTAATTAAACAGTTTAAAATTTATGGAAGATAAAATGTCTAGTTTGACAGATGATAAAACTTACAAGTCTTGAGATTTTATGATTTTTGAAATCAGTGTGGTATATTAGGTCAAAATTATGTGAATACCAATCAACCGAAATGTCAGTTAATGAAAATCCTCCCAGTTGGGAAATTCAAAAATTATTATTTCTTTTTCTGTAAACTTTAGGTTTATTTTAATGTAGTAATACACTGGTATACATTTTTTCTGTAAATGATTGGTTATATGAAAAATCAGGTATCTGAACACCCTTAGTCCTCAATTATTATAGATAATCGACTCTCTACTGTAGGTAGTTTTAATACTGAAACAGTAAACTACCACTTCTTGTTTTTTTTAAAATAAAGAGGTATAAAGGTAAAGTATCATAAATGTGTGTTTCCTATAGGTTACAATATTTTATCTTTAGTTTCGATTTTTAATCATTTTTATTTACTTTTTAAAATACAACTGGTATGAGTATAGTCAAATTCTAAACTACTAAAAGGTAATCATTATTACTATAAGAAAATTTTACTGAGTTTGTAAAAACATATAATTGCTATACAGTATATAAAAAAATTGTAAACATTTTTTTTAAACCTGAGATAAAAATTTTGCTAAATTCACATCATTGATAGCTCTCAGAACTAAAATGGCTTCACTTTCTGTTGGATACTTTAACTTTAAATTCCTGGCAGCTGTCAAGACGGATTTCACAGCACGCATACCATAATCATAATGATGCTGAGAGGATAGCTGTTCTGAACATAACTTGTAAGTGGCAACTATTTTTCCTGATAAACTGAAATAGAAATAAAATTCAACTAAAAATAATAAAAATGAGAGTTTGAAAAAAGAGCTATTTAAAAAAAAAAAAAAAAGATAATCTATTTTAAAGGATTCTTTTATTTTATATATAAATGAGGTCTTGATATGACTCATGATTTTCAATAAACACATACTTAAAGTAATTCAAATGTTCTAAAATATTTTAATACAACTTGTACACTTAAATCAAGAAATTATACACAGTACTATTTATCTGTATCAATCTATTATTATCATTTTTTATTTATTAAAGTAAAACTATATTTTACAAAATACAAGTTTTTATCTTCAGAAAATTAAAGAAAATCAGCATTGAAATAAATATTTTTTAAAACAGATAAACATTTATAATTAAGTGATTAAAACACTAACATTTAAAAAATACATAAAACTTAAATAATACATTTCAAGACACACACACACACAAAATCATTCTATAGCAGTCATTCAATAGCAGTAGACTTACAAATGCCATAAGGAAAAATGGCATATTATTTAAATCTAGAAACATTAAAATCAAATGCATAAATTTCTAATCTGTCATTATCCAGATAAGAAAGGTAGAAAATGTGTGACCAATACTTTTGTCACTTACCTCCGAGCGTCAACAAAACCCATCGAATATAATGAAATTTCTCCAATTAGTGCATAATCAGGAACCATCATAGCAACCGTTCTGAACAAAACCTACGATTAGATGAAAATATATCTAAAAAATGTCCAAACAAAAATAAATGCAACAAAATTAAGCACCAATAACTTATGTTTAAAAATTCTAGATTTACTAACTTTTAAATTGTCTGGAAGTTCCTGTCGACCAGCATAACCAGGATTCATAGTTATAAACATATTGCAGGATGGATTTAATGACAGTTCAGTACCTTCGAAATTGAATACTTTCAATTTTTGAGCTTTGGCATGTTGTATACTATGAATCTGCTGGGCTACGACTGATAGTACTTCAAGTTCAATACGATTAAACTCGTCAAAACAAGCCCATGCACCTGATTGTGCTAATCCTTTGAAAAACTTCCCCATGGCTTTGAAATCGAGTCCATCTGAACAGTTGAAAACCACACACTAAAAAAAAATATAATTATTATAAAAGTATCATATAAAATAATGTAGCTACTAAAACAGTGAAATTACTTCCAGTTTAGAAATTGAGATAAATATTTACACTAAGTACTTTATACAAAGGCTAAACATAAAAAATATACTTTTAAAATTCTCTTCAATTATACATATAATAGATATTGCCAATTGAAAGGTTATGAATTACAATAAAATAAAAATATCAATATTAATATATGTATGATTTAGACTATTCCCTACAAAATATACATAAATTAATTAATAAATTTAAAAGAAGTAAGTTGCTTTGAAAGTCAATTTTATTCCAAAATGTTAAAAATTATGTATATAAAAAAATAAATTAATCAATTAATGTTTCGGATTAAAAATAATTTAAGCCATCAACGATCTCGAAACATCAGTTCAAAACATACACCAAAGGTGTGTAGAAAAAAGTTTCAATTTGTCAAGGACCATTGTTACCAGGGAGCTCATTGTCAAAAGTTTTAGGTAAATGAAGTTGTGAAATGCAATATGAAGGGAAAATGTTGTTTTTCACAAAATAAGATTTTTGCATTCAAGAGGAAATATTAGTTTGGAATTAGTGGGAAATTTGGGAAATTAATGGCAGAAGTTTTGCTATACTGGGGTTAAAGCATGTTATTAGAGCAAAATAGAGCGGAATGCGCTTCCTAAAACGGTTATCCTCAGAATTTTAAGTTAGCTTTATATCATCTCGGGGAGTGTTTTTAGGCTTTTAATCAACATTAATAAACTTGCTATTGTTAGAATATTCCTTTAATAATTACTAATAGTTAAATGAATACATACCAAGTAAATAGCAATAAACTGTTAAATACGGTCTTGTTAATGTAAATCAACAAAATACAAAGTTTTGTATGCCTTCGTATATCAAACGTGGAATCCACAATTTTTGAGAAAGAAAAAAATAAAACTGAAAAGGTAAATACTCAGGAAGCAGTCCCGCTACATTTAATATATTCTTAATTTAGTCTTCCTTCAGACCAATCAGAAAAATTATAAAAGATTATTATAATTTGATCCACTAACAAATATTATAATATTACCAAAATTATTTTTAATCACGGCTTTGCATTCTAATATTTTTAAATGACTTTGCTTAAATATAAATAAATGTTGTCTGCCGTTTTTTCAACTTATTGAACTGAAATGGAGCTAAATAATATTCAAATTACGATATTATATCCATTTTTCAAATAATTACAATACATATATATATATATATATATATATATATATATATATATATATATATATATATATATATATATATATATATATATATATATATATTTTTTTTTTTTTTTTTTTTTTTTTGCTCAATGTGCTTTGGAACATATTTTCTACAATAAAATATTAGACTATTGTGTTCAATTATGTTTGAGTTGTTTGAAATTGCCATTTTATCCCCAAAGAAAGACCTTTGATAAATTTTTCTTATGATTTGGAAATTGGAAATCAGTTTTTAAAGCTATGCATATAAGTTAGATAAACATGTTTAGAAAAAAATTGAAGTTCCAGTTTTAGTTTCATTTGTTTTAAGACTTTTAGCAAGGAAATGCATTTTTTGTAACATCTACTTTGGTTGACTTTTTCAAATATTGCACTCTTTGTATCATCTTTAGAATAAAATAATTATTTCTAAAAAAAGTCAAATTTATTTTATTGATTAAAAATACAAACTTTAAAGGTTTTATTTTAAAATGAGTATTTTAGATTAAGAAAATATTTTAGACTTGGAATGAGTACTCAAGCATAAAATTTAAATAGATCACTTTATTGTATTGGAAGGGAACGTAGTATGGTAGAAACAAAATAATGGAAAACAACAAATAATAGGATTCATATCACCTGCACCAAATATTTATTATTGGGTTAAATGTGTGAAGTGGATTCATACTAAGAGATATAATTATAAGAATTATTTATGCATATAACTAAAAATTATCACAGATATATGACTATACATTGACAAATTATTAAAAAAGCAATTACTTCAAATTTTAATTTTATTACCTGCTTTGCAACAGCTTTTGCTAGATCTTTGCAGGTTTCTGTTTTCCCAGTACCCGCTGGTCCTTCAGGCGCACCCCCAAGATTTAATTTTAAAGCTCCCATTAAAGTTCTATAAGATAAATATTTATTTAAATACAAAATATTTTATTAGAGTGAAAATATGTACTCTTAGATAACTACTAGAGTAACTGTTACTTGCACATTAGGAATACGCTGAAAACATTTTTTTTTTTTTTTTTTAAATACAATAGTGAAACTAACAAATAAATTTATTTTATAAGAACTAATATATAGTGATTATTTTGTCATAACACTAGCATGCAAAAATACAGCCATTTACAATATCTCCCATCTGCATATAAACTGGATTAAACTAATACAGCTCTTTCAAATGCCCACAGTTTTTAATGCATAAATCCTGAAGCTATTTATTTAAAGAGTTTTTTCCTTAAAATAATAAATAAACTTTGACACATCTTTTGGAAAGGAATAAAAAGTCATACATAAGGTTGAAATACTTTTGCATATCAAAAGAAACAAAGACAATTCAGAAACTCTTAGAATAATTTCCCCTCTGGCTGGCTTTTATTGTGGTTCATTACATTTCGTTTAGACACTTTTAAATTTTGAATAAATGTTTTTAAATGTCTACATTTGTTCATGATAGTCATCAAAATAGCATTTAACCACAAGTTGCAACATCAGTTAAAAGACAACTTAATTTTTATTTTAAAGTTCTAGTTTCATATTATAACAATTAAATAATTTGTTTTAACTGATTTTATTTAAATATACCAAAATATAACAAAGTTTAATTTTAAATATTACAACAAAATAAAGCTCCAGCTTCTTCCAAACATATCAAGCAATATAAATTGCAAGTACTTTTTATGATGTAATTAACAAGATAATATGAAATTATAATTAAATTTAAAGAAAATCATTATGTAATCAGCAAATACATAACTGTAAATAAATTTTCTAAAATAAATGGTAGCCAACCTACCTGTAACAACGATCTGTAAGTGGTGTGATAACTAATCGTGATGTATTGCCCAAATACTCATATCCATATTCTAATTCAGTAGCAATCATCCTAATAATTACTTTGTCATTCTCCCAATAATATCGCAGCTGACTAATCCAACTAAAATCATTTACATCATGTACTTTCTGCTCCTTCAATTTAGCTACTTCATCACGTGCTAAAATATAAATAAACTAATGCTGTTATTTTTTTGTTTTTAGACAATTAATTAAATGCAAACAAAGATACAAAGTCAAACAATAGCACATTATGTCATTAAACTAATAAAAAGATATCTTTGAAATTTATAGCTGTCTATAACATTAAAAATGAAGTACAACCCATCTATCACTGTTAAAGCAAACAAAATTACTTTAATAGCAAATAAAATTCATTTTTTTTTTATACCATGAACATCGATGACAATCAAAGCTCCTAAAGTTAATCTTTTGTTAGATTCAAGTTTTCCTCTGACTAGAGCAACTACATCATCAATCTGATGGTTACATTTTTGATGATATTTCTAAAAATAGAGAACATATACAAGTAAAAATAAGGACTTTTGAAAAAAAAGGGTAACACAACTTTCAATAAACAGTCTTTGAATACAAGATACAGAAATATAAAGCATAATATCCTTACATTAACCAAAGAGACAGCAACTTAATAAAGAAGTTATTAATATTTTCATACTTTAGGACAGAAATAATCCAAATATGTACATGAAAGATAAATTTGTAGCATTACAAAATAATTAATAAGTTTGAAACACGTTATTTTTTCTTAAGGTTTATAGAGCATGACCATTTTCACAATAAAATCCAAAATACGTTTAAAACAATCCACACTCAAATACAAAAAAAGGTGAAATTCAAAAATAGACTCCTGAAAGTATTTAATTTACATAGATACTACTTATTCTCACACATCCCAAATGCAAACTGTTGTTCCCAGAATTTATTTGCATTACACTTACAATAGTTTAATCTTTGTAGAAAATAATTTTTGTAATAAAATTCTCAGACATTTAATAAACAATTGCCACTAATTTACCTCCAGAGTGTTATGTTCAATAGCCTCTGCAACTTCAGCAGTCCAGAACACAGTAGACACACAAATAACCACTTGACCAGGCCAACTCAATACATATTCCGTTCTCTGGAGATTCGGATAAGATAAAACAGATTTCCCTATAACGTCTTTCAAACTATGCAGCATGCTTACTTCAACTTCAGCTAACCACCTTTCAACCATGCCCTAAGACACAGACAGCAAATTCAATATCTTTGAATGACAGCAAAATCAATGTCCTTGAATGAAAGACAGTGAATTCAATATTTAAGAATGTATTTCAATTACTTTCCTGTGCTTTACAAAAATTATTTAATTTAAATTATAACTAATTAGAAAAGGAAAACTAATAAATTGCAAAACTATTAAAATTCAATAAAGAAAAATTAAATTTTTCAAAAATTACAAATTAGTTAAAAAATTAATAATAAAAAAAAAAAAAAAAAAAACATGCAAACACTCAAGCTAATTTATTTTACTTTTCATATTGTAATGTAATATCGATTTAATGGAAATTGGCACATACATACTCTATTATTGTAAGTGTTTTATTTAGTTCCATTAGTATCATAATCTTAAATTACCTTAGCAGAAGCAGGTACAATCTTTTTTGACAAAGGTACTACTTCTTTTTCAGCAGAAATCATACCCACAATTTCATTATTTTTTGTGAATTCCAGTCGAGAAATGCCTTCAAAGCATTTTTTTAAATGTGGTTGAACTCGATGAGGATCTTTAGTTTCAGATAAAATTTCCAATAGCTCATCATTTGATAAAAAGAAGAATCTGTTGATAATATCAAGAAACTTAAAATATGATATTTTAATGTGCATGATATGTTATTTTATTTGAAGATATGCACAAAATGTAACTTAACACGGAACCTATTAATTAAGGATTTGAAAAATAATTTATAAAATAAAAAAAATTAGAGATTCATACCATATTTCAAAAAGAAATGTTTTTAAATACTAGACATATAGTACTTTAAAATACAATTTTCATCAACAAATAGCGATTAAAACAAGGATTTTACATAGAGCACACAAGAAAAATTGTAACAAAAAATAACAGTAAAATTGTAAATTAAATACATGTTAAAAAAAGCAAACAAAAAGAAAGAACAAAAACCTTGGAAAGTAGAGTCTTTTCTTTTCTAAATAATCATTTAGGCCTTTTTGGATCTCATCCAAAAGAACATTGCCTTCCTGAAGAGTTTTCAACATATTTGGGTGTGATGTAGCAACCAGTACATGAGGATCAGCAGCCTTTAAACAAGTAAAAAGAGGAAATTATTTTGATATTAAATCAATTCAATAATTTTGTATTTTAGTGTAAACAAAAAATCATACTAAATAACAGGCACAAAACTCAAGTATGTCTATATAATATGAGTAACAATGCCATAATAATTTTTTTAAATATTGAAAAATTATTTAGGGTTAAATGAAACAAAAGGAAGGAAATGTCAGTAACAGAAATACCGCTTTTGATGCTGTTTCTCTCCAGCTTTTATCAACCGCACTAAATTTTCTGCCTTCAACGGGCATTTGTTGCATGATATCTTCTGAGCTAAAAATGGGTTCCAAATACAGCCACGTTGCTTGACACTATATAAATACACGATAACCAAGCTCAAATGAAATTACATTTAAAAGTAGCAATTCTATATCACAACATTTCTTAAAAATAACGTTTATTTGATTAAAAAATGACAATCGTTCCTTGGCACCAAACTGAATATTTTGATCATTCATTTAACAATTATAATATAGCTATTTAATGAAATTACTTTATAATCAAAACTAATAATTAGCAAGTCACCTTTATCCATGAATCTAAAACATCTTGCACTAAAAGTAATTTCTCTTCCCATAGTTTCACTTCTGTTTCAAATGGTTTAATGAAAGGAGAACCTCTCATAGTCTGAACTTTCAAAATGTGATCATCAAGCAGCACTTGTATATCATCCACAGCGGTAAGGATGGGGACACCCTATATAAAAGTTTGAATTAAAATTTTAAATTGTTATTAATCAAAAGTATTTAACAAATTACAAAACATCTGTAATAAACATATAAAATTAAAAGTAAATTAAAATAATTAATAGTTTAAAAAACTAAAAAACACGCTTTAATAGAAAAGTGAACTAAAAAGTAGAAAATAATTTTAAATAAGTTTGAAATAAGAATAGAGTAATTAACAAGAAATATTTATTGTATCGTAAAAAAGCGTGGGGGGCTTTTTAAGATATTTTCCTAATGGCTCTACTTTTACCAATATCTGTCAATAAATATTTGCAACAATTGACATCAAGCACCCCACGCTTTTTTACGATAAAATAAATATTTCTTGTTAATCACTCTATTCTTATTTCAAACTTATTTTAAATTATTTTCTACTTTTTAGTTCACTTTTCTATTAAAGCGTATTTTTTAGTTCTTTAAACTATTAATTATTTTCTACTTTTTAGTTTGGTTTTCTATTAAAAATTGTTTTTTTGTTTTTTAAACTATTAATTATTTTTTCAGTAAACTATAAATTTTTTTTAGTTAATTTTTTTAGTTAAGTGTACAAAACTCTCCAGTTGTTCCTGCAAATAGTCACATGCTTGTCTCAAATTTAAGACATGTGTATGCCTTAGTACACGCCGTATTACTTGGCACTACTGTGTCTCTGAATGTGAAAAATCACTAATCCTGAAGATCCTGGTAAGGATAATGCGACTAAAAAAACACGCTTTGTATAACCGTCGTTCCCACGACAAATCTTTCAAATGTCTGCCTTATCAATTGTCGATGATAGGTTCTGTGATTACTGGGATTGTAACGGAACACCAGGGTTCGATTCCGGAGAAGGTTGGTTGGAATTTAACGGTGCAAGGGCAACACGAGCTAATCCTTGTGATAAAGCGACAAACTTATTGAATTATTGTAGTCATCGGTCTTTGACAAGTGTGCAAAGTTTGAATCAAATCTGATCGCACAAAAGTAGGGCAAAATCGATCCCGAAATAGTCGGTTACAAGCAAACATACAGGTGAAACTAATAAAATCGTGTTAAAAAAAACTATTATTGGTGAATTAACCTAAAGTCTTAAAATGTAAAAAAGATATAAGTATTATTTAAATGCTTGGTGTTTACCGTTTCTCTATATGGTTTAAACTCAAACACAATATCTTTCCATTCTTCTTTCATTTTAGCTATTGCTTTCTCTAGGGCAAATTCTTTGGATACTGTAACAGAAAGTTCCTCAACCCTAAAAAGCAATATTTGGAATATTTGATATTGATTTAAAAAAGTATAAAATTATCATTTTTCCAAAAAAGTAAATAAATATCAAATTGTATTAAACATACTCATTGTAAGAGCTAGTTTAATTTGTAATACAAAAGCAGTACATAAATGAAGAATAATGAAATCTACACTGAAGATAACTAATCTGGTATTTACATGCAAATAATATTTCAATGAAACCAAAATTGTAAGTTTTAAATAAAGAAGTGATGTAATTAACCAAGCATTGTAGAAAAATATTCAAATAAAACTTTTGGTAAACATATAATTAGAACTGATTTTGTTCATTTCATTTAAAAAGACATTGTGTTATGGAAAATATAAATAAATTTAGAAATAACAAATAAGTTAAGAAATTAGTATTTATATATTACAATGCCAAAAAAAATAACAGTTAACCATGGAAAGTTTACATATTTATAGAATAAAAAAAAAATTAACATTAGGAACATAATCATGTGACATACTTTTCTTTTCAAGAAAATTGCCAAATTTAAAATCACTTAAAATTGTATCATTTAGTAGAACAAAATTAAAAAATTTCAAACTTTACTACTAACATATCCTCCTTAATAGCATATCTTGCAAATTTTGCAATGGCAAACACCTTCAAATTTGCAATTAGCTTCCCCTTCTAAAGATAGATGAATGCACATAAATAAAAGTTGTTCATAAAAAAAGTTATATTCACTTTTCAATGTGGCGGTGGAGCCCTACTTTGATCATATCTTCTAGAGTTGCTTCAGGACCTGGCAAGATTTCAAAACCCAAGAACTTGCTTGCCTAGAATGAAATTGCGCATTTTCACTAGAGTGGGAACGTACAGATCAGACATAGTACCACTTAAAAGCAAAGAAAATTTCACTTCACACAAAGGCAACACAAACACAAAATCAATTTTTAAAAAGATACTCGATTCAAATAAGTTTATTTAAAAACATTTTACACATTTAAACAATTACATGGCTCTAGTTCAATTCTAAATTTACTAAACATGTATTAATAAATTTTATTAAAATTTAATGTAAAATTGTTTACTGCGGTAATACACTAAAAAAATGTTTTAAAAGAGTTACGTAAAATTATGATTTCATACAAAGATATATTGCACACTAAAAAATGGAATAATTATGAAAAATTTTCTCCTATGTCATAAAATTTAATTACAAATATACATCAGTATCAGGAGTGATCGAAATTGTGGAATAGGCCAGTAAGATTTTTTTTAGAAAATGAACTCTAAAAAAAAATAATGGTGTGGAATATTGCACTACTTTCAATTACACTATAATACTGATGTCAATTTGTGTCATTTACCATTTTTATATTTTTATCATTCATTTAGAAAAAAATTGCCAGTTTGGCAACATTTTTTGTGATAGTTCTTGTATGAGTCTTAAAAAAACCTTCACCATATTGCAATTTGGGCGATATACTTTCCGATAATCCTTATATTATCTTTATTATAAATGAAGCAGAGGAGAGAAAAAAAAACGATCGTTGATGAGATATGCTCAAGGAAACATAAGGGTACTTGAAAGTAAAAATAACACTCATCAAGTAATTGAAACTTCTACTTACATATTCCCAATGCCTTTTTTTCATACCAGGATTACAGATAGCTAATAGAAGTGGAACATAATTTCTAAATGCCTCAATTTTTTCTTTCATCATTTCAGCAACAGCCCTGGTTTCTTCTTGACCAGCAAAAGTCTTACAAAGTTTAAACATTATACGCCACATGTCTTCTACTTTGTTGCGGATTTCTTCGGCATTCAGTTCAGCAAAAGGCCCTACCAAAGATACAATTGTACAGAAAACAGTTTTTTAAAAACCACAAAAAAAAAAAAAATATGTAAAATTAAATATTTATATAAATAAAAAAAAAATTGTGTTTCTGTTATAGTATTTCATTCTAAAAAAAAGGACTGAATATATTTTAAGTAAAATTTTATTATCATGGTATTATAAGTCTTCAAGATAGATTGTGTTTTATTGATTTTGGCCCCACAAAAAGAAAATAGACATAATAGAATGCATTTTGAATATGGAGTATTTTTATAATTAATCCATAGTTTAATTTGTCACAAGTATCTAATGCAGCATTTTTAAAACTTTGGGTTGTGAATCCTTCATAATTGCCTTATTAGAATTTTTTTTTATTTTTTATAAAAATTTCTTTAATAACAAAAGTTCTTTTCTTTACAAAAGTTCGATTTTGGCCCATAAAAACTCTGCCGTAGAGAATGTGTGGTGTGTTTCTGGAAAAATAGTGTGCCCAGGATGAAATGGGTTACGATATATTAGGTTTCTATAAAGTGATCATAATGTTTAAAAGTTAGGGAACCCATATCAACTGTAAACAAGTAATTAGATTACTGTGTAAGCACTGAATATTTGTTTTTTCTAAATATATCAAAACTCTTTATTTAACAGGATCAAGAAAAGTCCTAATTATTTTTTATTTAAGCAATACTTGAAAAATATCATTGGTGGCAAGTATATGGTTTTGATTACCGAACCTGAAGTTAAAAGTTACAATTTGCTTTTTCTCTAATCAAACAATATTGTGATGAAGCGAGTTTAGAACACAGAACTAGTTACCCCAAGGCTAGGTTTTAGATACCAGTCCATATTGAGGTTATAGTACTATTTCTTAGTTAAGTCAATTTTAAACTTCAGTAGAATACTCTAAAATTTAAAAAATTTACTTAATACAGCTGATCTAATATACAACTCTGATGGTAATTTTATTAAACAAACAAGTGATAATGTAATCAAAGGATAATTGTAATACCATATCACAAATAATCCAGAAAAAATGCATTTGAGCAAACAATTTTTAAAGTTTTCAATCTAAAATAAACTGATTTAGATCAAAATAAGTAAATACAAACTGTTAATCACTTTTAAATTAATTATTCAGTAAATTCAATTTCATAAATTTTGTTTCACCCATACAAACGTTTTATATTTCATGCAAAGGAATGAAAGGCTATTTTACCATAGTACCAAATTTCATAATTTGTAAAAAATTCATATGCAGTGGTCCACAATTTTTCATATGGCTCTTTTTGAGAAAACATTATTGGAATAGAAGGATGAACGGTTAGGTCACGAGAAAGCAAATGCTCTTCTTCATTTATTGCCTAAAACAAGAACACTTGGAATAAATCACAATGAATTTGAGACATGTATTACATAGAAAATCAAACTTTAGCTCTTGGCTTTATTTCTAAGAAATCCGTAGTAGTCGAATTGCAGTCTAAGAGATGACTGATTAAAAAAGTAATTATGAACATAATAAAATAATATAAAGCAACTATAAAAAAACACAAAAGAAAATAATTGATAAATTCATTAAATTAGAGAGAATTTGAATGTTTTAATTAACCAATAAAACCCAAATAGTAAACACAATTATAACTATAAAAAACCCAAAAGAGTTCATAAACAACAGAAAATAACCCAAGTATAAATAATAGTCTTACTGCTAATTCATCTTTAGCTTCAATCAAACATTCATGTAGATATCGTAAACCTTCAACAGCTGATCTTGATTCATCAAGTGTAGCTTCCTAACAAACATATTTTTTTTAAATTTAGGCACAACCACATACTTAAAAAAAAAAAAGCATAACGTCAAGAATCTATTTAGATTATTTTTATCTGTACAGATATTTTATTAACTTTTTTTTTTTTTTTGTTAAGAAAGTTTATTATACTTGTGAACTGGTAAAAAAAAAAAAAAAAAAAATACCTCCCTAAAATCAAGTCAATTACTTTTAAAATATAAATAATCATACATATTGAGAGTAAGATGTAAATAAAAATATAGCACCTCTCATTTACCACAGAAATAGGTACACAGTAATTTAATTAAACAATATAAAACTAAAGTTTTTTTTTATACTTAGTCTACTGAAACATACTTCACACCAAGTCTTAAAAAGTTGAAATTTAGTATTCAACCAGCTTATAACACGCATTAAGGATAAAACTATTTTGGAAAGCAAATTATCTCAGTATCTTAAGTTTTTGTATGAACAACATTTATTTTAAACAACTTCATCACAATCCCATTTATAGTTTGAAAAACATAAAGTCGGTAATCTGGTTTTCACCATGGATTCTTCAACATTAAATATGCAACAGATGAAACAGCAGCATGTTATTCAAAGTTTCAGTACCTCGATCGGGAGTGTCGAATCTATTCTCGATGGTAAATCTTTAAAGGTCAGGATTTTAAATGTTACAGAGCAAATATTAAAAAACACATTGCAGGAACAGAATTATCAACTTTACATTCAACCAGATATAAAGGGGAATTGAACTGCATTGAAGTTCATCAAAGACTTAAGTACTGCCCCTATAATTAGTGTAATACTTTTCATGTAATAATTGTTTTGTTTTTAAACCAGGAATAATATTTTGTTCAATCATTAGTGTAGAAATTCAAATATCTCAATAGGAAAAGGTATTACCTAAGTTTGTGTTATCTACTTCCTTTAAAGTAAAAGATGATTACCAAATTATTTTTGACAATACTACTAAATTGGTACCTGAATTAAAGGAAGATTTCTGATTTTGCTTTCGCAAAACTCCATGTTGTTTTCTAAAATCTTGATTCTTTCACTCAAATTGGCTTCAACTTCTTCACGTTTTTTGCCTAATTCTACAGATGTTACTTTAAATAGCTTTACCATAGTCTTTGGCCATCTCACCATAGTGCTATGGCATCTTAATTGCTTTTCTGAAAATAGAACATACTTCAAGTGTGTAACATTTCCAACCCATAATATACAGGAAATTAAAGTTCTTAAATTCCATATTTTGAGGTATACCAAAAATCATAAGTTCGTATATTTAGTAACTTATTACCTATTTTTAGTGACAATTTTACTATTTTTTGTAATTGTGAACCCAATTCTCACCCAGTAAGTAATCTTCTACAAATTCTCATGCTTTTCTGAAATTTTTTTTATTTTAAAATTTGAGTGGTGTAAAAATTTTCTTCTATATTTATAAAAACGAATTAAAATTATTTATAAAGTGGTGGAGGAAAAGTAACATGATTTAGATCAATTTCATTCCAAATAAATGCACTCGTAAGACAATCTTGTTTTTCATTTGAAGGGGGTTAAAATTAGACTGGTGTAAGCTGATTAATCTTCATTTTGAGAAACAAATGGCTTATTCTAAACCACCTGTTTTGTTTATATGTCCATATTGTGCTGTAGATTAGGGGCAAACTATTGAGGTTGCGACTTGAATTCTTCTTTCATCACTTTAGCCCTTCTACATAAATCAGAATTGATAAAAATATTACTTACACCATTCTAATTTTAAATCCCTCATTTGATTCCTGGTCGTAACTCATCTTCAATTTTTTATCCTAATCACTTGATCCTAAATTTATTCTAAAGCTGATTTCAGAATCCAAATCACTTATATTAAACTTGTTTTAACACTGAAAAGGCAATACAATAAAAATCTTGTTAGATGCAAAATGAGCGATACCAGATATAAAAGTAGCAAAAAAATAGTTGCAGTAATAAATTGACCTGCAAAATTGTACAAGAAATTATTAAACGTAATTTCTCGCCTGTCCACATCGAAAGGATTAATGATCAAGTTTTAAAATATTTCTATATATTTAAAAATATACATAATCAGGGTTCCCACTCAAATCACCAAATGAAAACCAATGACTTTTAAGCACCTAAATAATGTTTTTAAAGACAGCTGAAAATTTGTCTTCAGTAATCATGTCTAAATATAAATTTTTAATAAAGTATATTCTACCAAAAAAGTTACAAGTTGGTGGATGCTTGATACAAATATGTCAGAGAATTCCGATACGGTACAGATAAGTGGCGGTCAAGCAGGAATAGCAAGTCCGAGTTATATTTTTATAAATTTTGCAGTTGGACACACAACATCTGCAAAAATTAAGGATCTCTAAGCATTTTCAAGGACATTAAAGCACCTCTAAGAATTTTCAAGCACTTTCAAGGCCTTGAAAACAAGTTTAAAAATATTAAGCACTTTTAATGACTTTCAATGACCATGGGAGCACTGATAATTCCTTGTTAGTTAAAGCCTAGTGTCCAGCAAATTGGTTTATAAAGTTTATTATATTACATAGACATGTACGTATAGAAAGTTTAAGAAAATTTTAAATTAAAATACTACCACCATGCACATACATAGCAAATATATTTTTTCACATTCATAAAAGTAAAATAATAAAAAGATAAATAATACTTTAACAAATATTAAAAGAGAGATAAAAAAAAATTACCTGGAAGGATTGCATAGTCCATCAAAAATAATATTCGTTTCACTGCTTTTTTAATTTCTTTAATCAAATCAAGTAATCTAGCATCAGACTGAAAATAAATTTTAAACAAATATAATAACACAATGATTTATCCTGGTCTCTAAAGTTGTAGTAACGAACAAAAATTTTGTCAATATTGTCTCCATGTAAGTTATATATGTTTCTATGTAAGTTAATGGTCAAGTGAAGTATAATTGAGAAAATACAATGCAGAACACACACAGATTCTTCAAAAAGCTATTGGTAATTTGATGACCAGCTGACATGAAACAGATGCCTTATTTGGTAATGTTCAAAAAATTAATTTCTTGAGAATAGAATTAAATAGTTCGCAACATATGTCTAAACATAAAGTGTAGAAAGAACTAACCTAGGAATATTATTATGGAATGGTCATTTAATTAAAAGGATTGATGTGGGAATAGACTTTTACTTTTGTCATGAGAACGAGTCAGGATATACAAGAGAAATGGGATAACTGATTATATTGTATACATATCTGATGAAAAGTATTTTTTAGCCTGATATCAAATTTAAAAACTACATAAAGTGGTATAATTTCTTAAACATACCTGTAAACAGCAGTAAAAGTTCAAAGCCTGTAAGGCATGCTAAACATATAATTCCCAACCAAAAACTAAAAAGCAGAAGTATTTCTAAATTGCTACTTCAATATTATTTCTAACATTAAAATATAATTCTTCCTTTAAATAGTATACTGTTTATTTTCCTTTATATTAGTAGAAGTACGTAAATCATTAATTTCACAGAAACCAAGGATATAATATAAAAATACAATGTAGAAATAACTCTTTTCTCTTTTTTCAGATATAACTGAACAACAGATACTCCCATATGTGCTCTTAATAAAACTCATGCTGAGAATCTTGTATTGAACACTATAATACAGGATTTGAAGCAGGTACCTCCACACATGGTTCTTCACTTTCAAAACCCAAACAGTGGTTTTGAATGGGATCCTTATATTCATGTATTGATAGTGTCATCCCTATGCTACACTCATACATGGTTTCACATTCGTCCTCATGTATTGGTTTTGTATGGGTCCTCATACAATTGCTTTCAATGCTCTAGTAAAACTTTTTCTTTTTTTTTGTAGATATGGGTACAACAATGCAATTTCATGGTATAGTTACCATTAGAAGCATTTTTTCACATAAAATTTAGAGTTCTGTTTTATGCAAATACAAAGATGGCGATGAAGTACAGCTGAAAGGTCTTTAAGTAGATCCATTTTAACTTCTCTTAACAATCTCAATGCAAATCAGCTATCGTAAACTATTTACTCGAATACAACTTATGATGTGGTCCTGATTCACCAAAAACTTTATTGCAAAATAAATTGTTGTCTATTTTACATTTAAAATCAACTTGTTTGAACCATAATTAATGAATTGAATGCTGGATAAAAGTTAAAAATCAAATTTTGACATTTTATTAAAAGGTTCTATTAAAACTCATATGTTGGTTGAAATGAGTGCAAATGGTTTAGTTCTATAAAAATTATTAAATAGGTATTTATTTCTTGCAAAGCGGTAAACTTATATATAAAAACCTACCGTTTTGAGAGTGTTAGTCTGTTCAACAAGCTCTTCGGTATTTGTAAGTGGTTTAATCAATTGAGATTCCATTAAGTAAAACTCATCACATATCCTACAAATAAAACATAAAGAAAATGTTAGGGAATATTAATTCATCTTTAATTCACTATCCAATCCAAGGAGGTCACAAAATTGAAATAATAAGACATTTAAATTTAAGTTTTTTACTTAGAAAAAGTAATAGCATTACTAACCATTGGGTATGTTTAGCATTAACATCAACTTGAAAATGTATTAGTCTTTGACAAATCTCATCTATCTTTTCACATAGTTGTTTTTTCATTGTATCACAGTTCAAGTTTATTAAGTTCAAATTCATATTACTTTTTTCTGAGTTGATTGCAGTCTTGATCATTTGTATCTCTTTTATTTTCTAAATAAAAATTTAACAAAATCAAAACAAAACTCTTTTTTGAATTGTTAATTGTACAACATGATCAAAAACATACTTCTGGAAATTTCTGAACATCAAGTTCTTCATCCACATTTAAAAAAGAGTCTACCTCCTTGTCAAGTGTCCCATTGATTATGTAACTTAGTTTATCAAACTGTTTCAGGTATCTATAAAAATGTTAATTATTATAACAAATTGAGGAACAGTGATACCATACAACTAAAAAATATGCCAAAAAGAAAAGCAAAATTTTTATTGGATGTATTTATAGGATAATGATAAAAAAAAATATTGAAACATTTAAATGTTACAGAAGAAAAAGAAAAAAAAAGAAAAAAAAGAAGAAAAACCAGTGTTAACTTGTTATTACTTTAGTACAGTAATGTAATAAGTTTCACATATTTTTTTGAAAAAATGTCAAAATTCTTTTAAATAATATGCATTATGTATGTTAGCAAGAGAACTTAACATATAAGTATTTCGCTTTAAATATAGCAACACATATTTTAACATTTTATTTACATATTTTAACATTTTATTTGCATATTTTAAATTAAGCTTCAATTTTTGAAACAACACAACTACAATAACTTTATGAGTCATAATAAATTAAAAGAATATTTAGCTGTAATAAATGTTATGTTTTCATTTTGTCTAGTTTTGAAAAATAGAAAACAGCTTAATCAAAAACTTACATATTTGTCATTAGGAAGTTAAACTCAATGTTCTACATGAAAACTAGCAGAAATAGTTCTTTAAACAGACTAAATTTACTGTAACGCAGGGTTGGAATAAAACAGGGTTTTTTCCCCAAAAAATCCAAAAAACCAGTTTTTTTAGTTTTAAGAAGATTTAATTTTTTGGTTTAAATTGTTTTTTTAAATCCCTTTATAATTACATGTATACTTATAAATAAAATTTGACATAACTAGAATAATTAATGTTCAAATAACAATTAATATTTTTTTCGAACACAGTTGATAAAGAATTGTTACTACTTTTGTGAACATTCGAATCATATTAAATTTTAATATTTTATTTAGAGATACTATTTTTTAAATTCAATGTATACAGTATAATATAATAGTAATTTTTTACTACATAATACATGGAATATATACCAAGAAAGTAGATATTTCATTAAGTGAATTATTTTTTTTAAAAATTGAAAGAAAACTAGATTCATATTTCATTATTCCCATTTAAAAACAAATTTAACATTTTGAACAAAAAAAGAAGTTTTGCAGCTTTTTCTAAACCCAGTCTGTTAAATTCCAGTTCTAGTTACAAAACAATTGTACAATTCCAAAAGAAGAAAAAATGTATCTTAACTTTCGCTTTAGTTGCTTTTGCAGTAAAAATTACTTAAACTTCCTTCAATACATCAACATCAAAAAAAAATTTACATAATTTTCTTGTATTCACCATCATTCTATAACTGCTACAGTTTCAATAAATTCCAGTTGAAAAAGATATCTTTTGAAATTCAAAATGTTTGGTTAAAAGTAGAATTTATTTACAACATCAAATAATTTGAAAAGTCTAATTATAAATAAATAAAACTACAATTTTAAATTATTCTTTAAAAAACAACAATTGTTTGTTTGTTTTTGAGAAAAAGCACTTGGTTTAAATCATGCCAACCCTGCTACCCTAATTGAGCTTAAAAATACACATACACTGAATCCGTAATTAATGCTGATAAATTTTAGAAGTTTTTTTTGTGCAAACTCCAGCTTGATTCAAAGGTTTGCTTGTTCCAGAAAAAATAAGTCTTGCAAATTAGACCATGTGGACAGACAATAAGGTCAATATTTTATCTACCCAATATGAAAACTTTACAGCCTTTGATTGATTGAACATAAAGAAGCCTCTATTAATCTAATTTGATAATCCTCTGCCAAGAGTGGAACTCAAACTTACAATCTACCAGCCACAAGACTGATGACAGAGAATGTGATGTTTAATTAAAAAGTGATAGAAAGTTTTTTAATTATAAGACAAAACTTACTGTTGTAATCCTACTACATTGAATTTCAAATCTCTTTTGACAGAATCAGTACAAAGTTCCACTAACTGGTCATTTGAAGGGACAGCATACAAATTCATTTTCTCATCTTCCAAGACTCGAAGCAAAATTTTATCAGGCTACAAATATATTGTTCTGTTACTTAAAATATACAACAACAACAAGTACACATTTTACTACAGAATTCAAAAGATCTTTACCCTTGGCATTTGTTCTGAAAGCCACAATAACTCATAAATTACTGATACAAATTCCATTTTCCATCTCTCATGATTCACTTCCAAATTGATAGAATTGTCCTTCACTACAACTCGGACAGTCAAAATAGGAAAATTTGCAAACATAATATCTTTGGTTTGAGAAATATCATTACCAGCCTAAAAATAAAAAAAGATTTACAAGAAATTTTTCTAAATAAGAACTTATATGTTGAAAAAAAAAAAAAGATTTAAAAACCCTACAATTTGTGAAAAATGGATAGATCAGTTAATATTTATTTAAAATTTACTTTTTCAGAAGTAAGTAGAATTGAACAAAACACTAAAATGTTAATGTACTTATTTATAGTATTTTGAATCGGTATGAAAAAAAATGAAACACATAAAAACACTTCCATGTCTATTTATCCATTAGAAACATCAAAATTCAACAACAAAGAAACTATTTGAATAATTTAATTGCAAATTGATAGAAAGTGGCAAGGAAAAGATTTGAAAATTGCTAAATCCCAGTAATGCATATGTACCAACAATGCACTTGAAATACATACACACTGTTAAATACTTTAAAATCATTGAAAAATACATAGAAAAAATGTTTTGCAACCTCTTTCACTTACAGCATACTTGTGAATGAGTAGCATCCAGTTTTGAATACTTTTTGTTACCAACTCTCTCATCATGGATGACATAATCACACTAACAGAAGAGAAATACCGTTGTATTTTTTCACTAGAAGCACCTGGTTTTCTGGATACAAGAGGATCCCAGTCAGTCTTACGATATTTAATCAGAATCTGTACACAGTCTTCAATCCACCTAAATATAGGATTTATTATGAAAATTGCATTTTTTTAAAGTCCCTTTTTCAATAATAATATTTATTTTTTAATTAAATTCAACACAAAAACTTAGAATTATTATTCTTTGTTAATTTTAAAAGTATAATAGTCTTTTAAATAATACAATTTTAAATACGTCACATGAGAAAGAAATCATTTAAATTTAAGAAAATTCCACAAAATATAAGCCTTTGTTTACTGGTATACAATGTTAAGAAGACACTTTAAAATTCAACTCTATGTAAAGTAGGTATACTACTATAAGCAAATTTATAAAAGCAGAAATAAGAATCAGAGTAGAAAAGAATTAAAAAAATAAGAATCAAAGTAAAAATAAGATTCCCCTGATGAGAGACCAGTCGGAGCCTCTAGTTCAATATCTATTTCTAATTTATGTTTATAGGTATAGTACATAAGTTTTTACAAGATTTCAATTTAAATCTCCATATAATATTTCATTAATAAATTACTTCAGATTTATAATTTAAGATTAGCAAGAAATATAATGTTGTACAAAAGAGGGAAAAACTTAAAAGTCATTACTGATGACGTAGAAACAATCTTGCGTCTTGGCATTGCTTTCTTACAATCTCATGGAAATCTTCAATAAAAGGTGGAATTGGACTCTTTGCAAAATCAGACGTCTTTATCAATTCTGCGTTCTGATATCTAATAATGAAATTTCATAAAAAATAACAGAATTAAAAATAAAATTCATTATTTTTCATTCATCAAAATATACTTTAAAAATACTAAGATCATTTACAATTATATTAGCACTTATATGACTAAAATAGAGTTTAGAGTAGTTATAAATTTTTCTTGTGAATATATATGTTAGGGTTAAAGACTGAAAATACTTAAGCAAAATGAAAACTGACCACAATGCATTTACAGTTTTCCTAAAAATGTTGCTTTAATTTTATTAGCCCAATGAGAGTTTTCCCTGCTTTGGTTCGGATCAGTCACTGAAATCGCTAATTGAATGTGAAAGAAGGATAAAGACCAACTACAATACATTCTTGAGGATTCAATTGAGTTCTCTCAATGAATGTTTTGGTCTATAAGGATAACATATTTACAATGAAATATATTTTTGCACAAATTTGAAGAAATAAGTTTTTTAAGCATACAGAAGTCAAACACAAAGTTTTGAAATATATATATTACTTTTCAGCCCATAGGTAGGAAATCTTTTTAATGCATGGCCTTAGTAGAAATGCCTTTGACTGAAGGATTTTCCTTGTTGGTACAACAGCATTTGACCACGGAAATGGTGGTTGAATAAGCCTAGGGGGGAAAAAAATTCTTTAGTTATTATATATTCAGCTGGTAGTTTAGCAGTTAACTCTACTTTGAACTACATTTGAACTTTTATTTCCAAAATTAACTCAACTTTGAACAATATTCTTGACTTTTCTCTAGTCGAATGGAACATTTTTTTAAAAATCTATTCATAAGTAACATTGAATTGAAGTATTTTTAAATTTAACAGGTGAAAATGGGATTGCATAGCACATTTTTAATAGATCTAAATGAAAAATAAATTCAAATGAATTTTCAAGAAATAAGCAAACTACTATAATATATTCTTAATTCAATACTAAATATTATATTCTCTAGTAATTTGAAAGGACTCTAACATTGTGATATTTTTAAACAATGAGTACAGCGGGAGATTTTTGTTCCCCTTTTTTGGAAGGGTATTTGGACATATACTTTACTATGGTTTAAAAACAGATTGAAGGGTACCAATGCTAAGTCATATCAGACACTTTTTGTACACAAGTAAATACATTTTTAAATGTGAATGCATTCATCAAAGGTATAATAATTAACAAAGGATGCACAAAAAGAAATAATCATGTTACCTTTTAAGTTGAAATAAATAATCTTTCAATCCTGTATAGTAATTTGTATTTTATTTATAACAAAAGTAATTTGCAAATCTCCATACTTTTTTTCCAGTTAAACTATGTCAAATTTTTTATAACTTTCAGCTTTGATAAAATATTAATTTAATTAAACTGTTTATTATGTACTTATAATTTTAAAAAAAAATGCTTGCTGACATTGACTATGGCTGACATTAAAAATCATACATGAAAGCACATGCATTAGATGTCCGATGCCTTTTATGATGAAAGTCTTTTTTGAGAGTAACCTCTTTAATATCACAACCACAAGATATATGTATAATTGAAAATTTAAAATCAAGAAGAAATTTGTTTGATAAACCAAAAATATAAAAACATTTGACATACGTTTGAGACCATTTAGTTGGGATAATTTTCACTCCCAGTCGTTGCCGCTCTGATTTATCCAATAACACATATTCAACTAAAAAGAATCAAGCAGAAGTATATTATAATTTTTAATACTTTCAATGCATTAAAATGTAAAAAATACACTAGATAGTTAAACAAAACAAAAAAATTAAAATTGTGTTGGATGCATACCTAAGTTCAAACTTCTGCACCTATGCATAAGTATATGAAAAACCTAACTCTTGAATATAGAAATCGGTTGTTTTTTTTTCACACCGATTATAAAATTTCACAAACTCTACTATGGTAATTCCATTAGTACTTGAGTACTCAAATAATAACCCACAGAATATTTCTCTTTAAGTTTATTTCACATATCTAGCAGTTCAAAGGAGAAAATAAATCTTGCAAGGAATAGGTCATGATAAGGGATAATTTTGAGAAAGAATAGTGAATAATTATTGAATAAAGAGTCAATATATTTCTCAATAATTAAGCCTCCCCCTCCTCAAACAAAATGCATAATTTTTAAAAACAATTTATCACCAACATTCTCACAATAAGTATACCAAATTAACTACTTTAATTACATATCCAAATTTAGATTATTCTATATTTCCACAAATTATTGTCACTATATCTTGAAAAAAAATATAGAAAACAATTGTACCCACTTAACATATTCAACATAATTTTATACACTTTACATGAATAATCTTTATACAAAACAGAACGTCACAGAATAATCTTTATACAAAATGCACAGTATAAAATTATAGTACAAGTTTATTAAAACAGCTTATGATATAAGCAATTACCAATTCCTTGCTTAATAGAAGTGGCATAATTGTCTTTTATTTCATCAGAAAGGAAGTTAAAACTAATACTGTTTGAATTCAACAAATCTTTCTTTATTTTTCCTCTTTTGCACAAAGTATCAATTGATATACTTGGGTTTGGTATGTCTTTGTTCTCAATCCCATTGCGGACATAGTACCAATATCTCTGCAATTATAAAAACACTTGAATGTGAGAAAATAGAAAAATAGATATTATACCAAAACCTATGAGCATGGAAATATAGAATTATTTTCTCATTATATAAATTAACTTTTCAAAACATTAAATTCTTTTTAAGGCTTAGAGGAAATGAAGTCTTAAATTCTGCAGTAATTAAACAAAAAAACTTTCATTACTGAAATAATCCAATTCAAAATTGTTCAATGATAAACTGATAATTTTTGACTGACCAAAATGTTTGTATAAAATCATCAGATAGATGGATAGTAAATTATTTAAACTGAACTAAGGTTTGTAAAATATATCCAACATGTATTGTAGTGGTAAAATCACTTATATGTCTATTTTATCAATAACTAGCTGAATACCCGTGGTTTGCTATGAAATTTTAAAACGTGCAATATTTTAGCTAGCTGTGAGGTCTCGCGTTGAGGAAATCTGTCATTCCTGTATAGGTCGCAGTTTTTGGCGCTTCGCTTTCAGGAAAGTTCATCACTACACAAAATCGAGCTTGCTTCGTTCGCTGAAAAATTCATTGACATATAAACACAGGCTTACTTCACTCATTGAAAGGTTCATTGCTATGCAAGCATAGGCTTGCTTCGCCTGCTGAAAGGTTCATTGCTGCGTAAGCAAAAGCTTGCTTCACTCACTAAAATCTAATTGCTACGTAAAGCCTTCATATTGGAAGCCCCCCTTGTCGGAAAAAAAAATCCCTGTTAATACAATAATACAACACCCCTTTAAGATTGTTTTAACACGTTTATGGAAAGCAAAATTAGAGGCCAAAACTACTTATGTTGAAACTTTCAGATCTCTAGACCTATTAAAAGTTGCTTTTTATGAAGAAATTAATTAAAAAACCAATTAAAATTTTAACATTCTTTTTGTCAGTCCAGTTAAAAGGCCAAAACCACTTGTGTTGAAAATTTCAGAAATGTATCCAAATTAAAACTCGTTTCGTAAAATATTTGTTAATTAAAAAATAAAATTAAAAAACAAATAAAATTTTAAAATTTTGCTTTTCAAAACTCCGATTGGAAGGTTACAACTACTTATGTTGGAAATTTCAAATCTCTAGCCCTATTTGAAATCGTTTTGTGAAATATATACTAATTAATTAAAAAAATTAACTAATAAAGAACTAAACAAAAATTCAAAATTCTGTTTTTCAAAAGTCCAATTAAAAGGCCATAACTACTTATGTTGAAAATTTTAGAGCTGTAGCCCTATTAGAAATTGTTTTGTAGAATATTAATTAATTAAAAAAATTAATTAAAAAAGAACAAAATAAAAATGTAAAATACTGTTTTTCAAAAGTCTAATTAAAAGGCCTAAACTACTTAGGTTGAAAATTTACGAGCTGTAGCCCTATTAGAAGTCGTTTTGTAAAAAAAATTGTTAATTAATTAAGAAAGTCAATTAAAAAAAAAACTGATCAAAATTTTAAAATTCTGTTTTTCAAAACTACAATTAGAAGGCTAAAACTACTTATGTGGAAAATTTCGGAGCAGTATCTCTGTTTAATGTCGCTTTGTAAAAAAAAAATTAATAAAGAACTAATTAAAATTTTAACATTCTGTTTGACATGTATACAATTAGAAGGCCAAAACTACTTATGCTGAAAATTTCAGAGCTCGACTCCAATTTTAAGTAGGTTTCTATAGATCCACAGACAGACACACAGCTTGTTTTATTATTATAGATAGACAATAAAATATAGCAACTACATTGGCCAAAATAAAATAGCATTCTTACAATTGTCAATTATAAATTTTAAAAGGTATTTTTTTTATGACTTCGAAACCAAAGGTTACAAATAACAAACCTTTTATAATATTTGCCTTCACCATTTTCTAATGCCAAATAAAATCCTATATTTGCGACAAATGAATTGACATCCCAGTAATTGAATAAAATTGCCCTATAACCAACTTGAGATAAATAGAGGAAATATGAAAACTCTTTTGAACTCTCGAAATCAACTAAAATATCGAAAGTTAGGAATAGTCTCTCTATAAACTGTAATGAAGGTGGTAGAAATTGTGATATTTGCAGGTTAGAAATCTTTTATACATGTTAAACAAATTATTTTCAAAAACAAATTAAAAGGGGAGGGATTTATTTAAGCATTATAGAAGTACAGAAACTTTACAATATTCTCCAGAAGAATTCAGTGAACTAAGAACATTTTTTATTTTATTTTCATAAATATTTGACAATTTAGAGAGAAAAGTAAACCATGGCAAAACAAGACAAAATTAATCTTCAACATAAAACAGATTTAGATACCAATTAATTGTCAAAATTACAGCAAAACAAAATAGTATTCAGTCCAGGATAAATGAAACAGTTTTTTGCCAGTAGAAGAAATTTATATGAAATGCTTTTTTTTTTTTTTTTTTTTTTTTTTTTTTACAGTATAAAAATGACAAACTTTTTATTAAAATTCTATAAATGCAGATAAATAATTTTTTAATAATTGCTTTAGTTACTCAATGATCATATTCTTCACAAACATAGCAGAACAAACCTGGACAAAGTGTGGATTTTAAACCCCAAAAATAATAATAATAATAGTTATCCAATACTAAACTGGTTTCATACTTTTAGCACCTTTTGCATGCAACATTACTGTAGTAACTACACAGGTATTAGAGGACTTATTAAAATAGAAAAATAAATAGTGATTTCAAAAGTAGAAAACTTTTTGTAAGAAATGTAATACTAGAAGCAAACATCTTACTTCAATATCTGTACTTGATGGTGTTTTAAGCATTTTATGCTTTTTTCTTTTTTTCTGTTCCACAGGACTCAGGGGTCTAAAATATATAAATATGTTTACATTGACAGACAGTAAAATCCATATTAAATGTTTCATAGTAGAATAAAACTTAATATTGAAAAAAAATTCAGTATCAGTGAAATGCCACCTACGACCATCATCACAAATAATATAAACAATCTTGTAATCATGTTTTACTATCAATTGAATACACAAATGAAAAAGTATTCATTCATATTTAACTACTGAAGACATTTGGTTAACTATTTAAAATGGCAAAAAACAAACAAGTATATATAAGAAATTAAAAAAGTGTAAATAATGACTTTTAACTCACCTACATTTGCTAGAATGTAAACAATTTGGCTCTATATCATTCTTTGCCTTTCTTTTCAATTGAAATTGCCTAGGAATATTTTGTAAATATTTGGTTAAGAAATAAACATTAAAATATTTAACATCTTTTCATACAAATGCACTAAACTTGAATAAAGATAATATCCTTTTTGTTTTTATCTAATTTGTAATAATTCTTACTTATTTTTGTGATTTGATATAAATGTTGTGTAAAAGTTTGTGAGTATACAACCTTTCTTCACGCATATATGCGTAAAGAAAGGTGGAAAAGGGGGGTGGGGGTAAAGATGAATAATAAAAATGTATTAACTTTGTGATTATAAAAGACATAAAATTTGGTACTTATGTATTCTCCCATTGACCATAAGCAAACTTTTTGTCATCCACAAATAATTCAAAACAACAGGCTTCCTCAGCTCAGACTGGCATCAGGTCTACCCTTGGAAAGCCTCAACTGCACAGCGAACCAGGCACCAACTTATTTTACTCTCGTTTTTTAAACATAATCCTTCTTTTTTATTCAAAAAGGTATTTAAGTCAATGGTATGTAATTCAAAAAGATATTCAAAGGAAGAGAGTAGTTGTAATATTTTATCATGCAGAATTACTTTGGAAAGGTGAAGGTTTAGTTTAAAGAAAAAGTAGTTAATAAGTGTTAAAATAATATTTCTTCTAAATAAGATAAATTATTCCCTATTTGGGACTAAACAAAGCAATCCACAGAATTTCTTTGTGTTAAATTTATGTTTTACGTCAACACTTTGATTAAATTTAAAAAAAAGCATTGATGGGTACTCTTTTATTAGACGGATACCAGTTGGTGCCAAGCCTAAACGTTTACTTATTTAAATGATGTGCAAATACATCGCCATTCCTAAATATTTACAGTTTATTTTAGAAATTATAAATGATTAGTTATTGGTTGTTATGATTAGGTTGCTAATTTAAATGAGATTTTTATCTGATACCCATTTAGCAGAAGAGTAACCATTAATGATGCCTTTAAAAATTTAGACAACATTACTGGCAGATAACCCTACAAGTTCAAAAAGTTGCTTCTAAAATGTTAACTACACATCATACATCAGCCAGGGTACCCTAGTAATAATTATTAAAAATTACTTCAGGGGACAGGGCTAATTGAAACAGTTACGTAAAATGGGTTAAAATTCCAAGTACGGTATGGATTCTGTGCCAAGAATTGTTGACAGAAAACAACACCAAATTATGGCAACCATAAGCAGTTCACTTGTTATTAAAAAAAACGGCAGTGCTGCCATTTGTGGGCAAAAATCACCTTGGTGCAGAATCCATACCATACTTAGGATTTTAACCGTTAAATGTAGTCCTTGTTATCTTTTATAAAATGAAGTCAATGTAGAGCTTAAAGTTACAAACAGAAAAGGATATTTTTTTGGATTAAGCACTTTGGAGGAGGCAGCCCAAGCTTTTGTATTGTTCGAATGCTGGGAATTTGTGAGCCACCTCTAAAATTAGCTCCAATCAAATCACTGGGATTATGAAATTCACTCGCTTTATAAGGTACGAATCTTGTACGTGTATTTTCAGCAAAGAGTGGTGGATATTCATCTGTTTTTTCTTCCTAAATATTGTAACAAAGTGTTTAAACAATATGAGATATAAAAAATATATAACATACTAGATAGCCATTACGAAGCCCATTATTTAGTTACTAAAATTAACAATTTTCAGATATTATAGTTTTTAAAAAAAATTTAAATAATTTTAATTAAAAAAAAATTGAGTTTATAATGTATTAACAATATAAATTTTAGAAACCTGCTTCGATTCATTCGTAATTTCTTCATCCAATTTCAGCTTTTTATTGAAATCACTGGTATCTGTTGCTTTTGGTAACTTCTTTGACCGTAACATTTTGCAAGTTTCTCTGAAATAGTTTTCGCAAGTAAAAATAATTAGAAATGGTTAGTTGAGGATAGACTTAGGTTGAAACGAAACATAAACCTTTCAATACATTAGTTTAAAAAAAAGGGAAAATATCTTGACAAAAACAATTCATGTCATAATTATATGATAATATTACGAAAAATAGCACCTTTAAGCAATTAATACGTATTAAAAGAAAAGTGTTCCCGCGAAACAGAGAACAAAATGAAGTAAACTTTCGTTACCATGACAACAACAGTTAAAAGTTGTAGTTTATACAAATTCTTATGATTTCTTTACAAATCCCATAAACGTCTATGCTTGACGTCAAAGTTTTAAGCAATGGTATTAATGACCCTTAGTGCAGTATCCCTTAACCTTCAAAGTTTCAGATTTGTTGGAAAAGCATATTCCTATTATTCCTTTCGTTGTCTTAGTCATAACAGATCCATTAACACCCAAGTAGCATGGATACTACCATAGCATGTATAGGATATAATACTTGTAATCGTTGGGTCCGAATCCCGTTTGAAATCGTATTATTATCCCGGAATAAGTGTTTCAAAAAAAATTCTGCTGTCTGTCCTGCCCAATATCTCACCCAAGAAAAAAGGTCCAAATTATCTACCAGAAGCACAGTGAGTCTCCTTATACAAGCTAGGTGGAAAAAAAAACATTTTATTCTATGATTTGATTGATCTGGCTATGATGAATAATATTTTGGTGTTTTATTGAATAATTACGCATTTTTTGGATAATTGAAGCTTGGGGAATATTTAAATAAAAACAAGTACGGAATAAAAAATGTATTTTAAAAAAATCGATGTTATTATATACCAAGAAAATTATATACACTATTTAACACACAGCATAAATTATACAATACAATTTACTCATACTATACTTTTAATTTAGATTACAGAAATCGACAACCATTAAATTAAATTAGCAAATAATACTCAAGAATAATAATTATCATCACATGACTCAATATCCTAATCAGACTTCATCTACATTAGGGATGAATTTTACTTGCTACCTGATTTATTGGTCTTGAAGACTGGACAATTGAGTTCAGAACTCCCTCCAGCAATTTTTTCCTTCTCTTTTAAGGCCTCTTTACCGAATCGGAAGTTATCAGAAGCATATTCAGTAAATTTATAATCGTGGGAATACGTGACTGTTTCCTTGCATAGTGCTCACAGAATCTACAATTTTATTTCGAGCCTCTTGAGATTCTTCCGAGAGTTGTCCGATTAAAAGAAGGTATGTTTTAGTAACCTCTGTACTATGTACCAGAGTTTTATGCATAGTAAAAGGCACATATAGTACCACAAATACTGATTAAGATAAAAGGTGCTGATTTCAGAATAAAGTTTTTCAAATTCAATAAAATTAATGTCATACCGAGAAGACAGCGTTCTTAATAATAAAATATTAAACTTTTTAATTAGATTAACATCCAATCCTGTATTCTCACTACTTAGTTTCGATTTCATAAAGAACCTGCGAGTTGTGTTCTCATAGCCAGGTTTTGGTTTGTGAATAAGTCTCAAGTGGATTTTAAACTTTTTGCTTGTTATCTTCTGAAAGCTGTTGCGCACTAGATTTATCGTCATCCCCTCTAGTTTGCCACTTAAAAAAAAAATCCAAACAATATAGCTAATATCTAACAAGAACTCAAAGGAGCGAATCCACGCATAAGACAAACCGAAACCGTAATATTCTATTTTCACAATTACGTCTTTTAATTCGCTATTTATCATTTTGGTAGTACCCCCAAATTTTCTGTCTGTGCACAGATAGAAAATTTTTGGGGAGAACGTGTGTGTCAGTCAAAGCATTGTACACTTCCATCTGTCATTGTGAGTAAAAGGTCAGATTTCGCAGTAATTTGAGATTTGTCAACACTACAAGATGTTGAGATATTTCTTCTAAAACTTGATTAGTTTCTATTACAGTAAATTCATTAGTTTCCTTTGAAACATAAATTTAATTAATCAAGGACAATAGAGTGTGGATGATGGTCGGGGATTTTGCCAAAAAATATTTTGGCGGTCACTCAACCTCAACGAAACAAATGCAAATACAAACAGAAACTAATCAGTAGCGCATTTGAGTTCTCAAATATCTGTTTATACGTGCTATGACCAAAGCTCCTGTCAGGGTCACATTCCCATTTGTTAATTAATATGAATGATTAATTAGAGTAAGGTACATTTTTAGAACTTTACTTTGCGCTTCATTTAAACGTTTAGTAGTTTATCCAGTATGACTTAAAGTTTAATTTCAACTCGCATTTATGTCACAGAAATATGTTCATCTGAAGAGTAACACAACTTTTTGAACTTTCATAGACTAGGATAAGATGGAAACACTTGATACCCGGCCTTCAATGACCACTTTCGCGTCTGTTTACAAGAATGACTTGTGCATTTTTAGTCTACGTAATAAGCTAATGCCCTCGTTCAACTGCCTGTCACCATAAATGACATCACCATATTTCCTTTTTTCTGAAGATTCCAGGTTTTTTCTAATCAAAGTAGCTTCATTTCTGGGACCCGACAAACGATTTCCTACTTGAACAGTTGTAGTCAACTAAATGCCTCTTAGATCGCACTAAGTCTTCAACCCTACGTTTCATAATTTTGAAAGAAGAATCTTCAAAGTTCTATTTAGACCTTGAGGCCAACCACTTCCAGATGATAAGGAAGCACAGGAGGGTCGATGCATACTTATTATAAATTTCATATTTGAGCCCTCTGACGAACTTCTGTTGTTATTTAAAAAACGGACCATTCTATTTGCTACATTTCCCTTTTCAGATAATTTTGATAAAAATCGCGACATATTTAGCTGTAAAAACTTTTCTGAATCTAGAGTCTTATCTGTAATTCTAAATTTTTGCAGAATAATATCTACTACAAGATAATTTTGTTCTTTTTTATAATTCTGCCATTCTACAAATAACTCCATTTTGTAAAAGGAACACACTCGGTTTGAAAAAAATAAATTAAAAACCTTGGCAAATATGGAAAATTCAACTTTATATCAATGTATAGCTGAGCATTAAAATTTTACAGTATTAAAAAATTAGCCTGGGGATATCTGGGGAACTCCTTGAAAAATTAAAAACTAATTTTTTTTTCTTTTACAATTTTACGTAGTTTTTTTTTTTTTTTTTAAACATATTGTAACCCAGGTTGTCTCCAAATTAAAACAAATTTTGAATAAAATAAAAAACTACTAACCCGCTAAAGTAAAATCCATCACAGCAACAGTAAAGTTCTTTTCTTAAAATCTTGTAACATGTTTTTGAAATCACTGCAAAACTGAAACTGAATTGTTTACATAAATGGGATTACCTCATCGCTTCACTTTAATCGCTTATTACTCATCGAACAAGGAATATTTGCCATTTGGTATTATTTCGAATTGTGACCTATGAGGGGTTGTTATTCTCCTGGCATCAAGTAATCGATTCTTTGAATTGACTTTTGTCCACCTAGATTGTAATAAGCGACGTACTGTGAGACGTATTCTTTATTTTACAATGAATGGATTAAAGTATTTTAAACTTTATGGTATCGTTAATTTTGTCGGGATATTTCAAGAGAGAAAGAAAATTTAACAAATTTAAAACGATCTACGTGCATCGCATTGAAGTACTTGTGTCAATATCACATGCACTACACATATCACATGTCCGACAATACACATGCGTCTATTTGTCGGTGGTTCAATGGTAGCGGTTGACAGCAAGCGGTCTGTCCGTGTTCGATTCCCGGCCATTGCTAGTCTTTTTTTTTATCGGCTGTCAAATGGAGTATGTCTTTTGATTTAGGTAAATATCAAGTCATACATTGTGGTCATAAAAAATATGAATGCTACTTATTTTTTTTTACAAGAAGCTAAAATCAATGAGTAGGAGGTTATTAATGATATCAATTAATTGAACTTTTATGTTTGAACATCATTGTGGGATAGCAAGTAAAAAAGTGAGTAGGATATTTTGACTCATCAGGAAGATAATCTCATCTAATTCTAGTGATAGTATTTTGCCATTTTATAGACTTTAAAAATGTCGTATGATTGTTATCAACATATATACAGTTACGAATTTTTCCACTGAGACAATGATGGCACAGTTTTCACGTGAGTAGGATATTTTGACTCATCAGGAAGATAATCTCATCTAATTCTAGTGATAGTATTTTGCCATTTTATAGACTTTAAAAATGTCGTATGATTGTTATCAACATATATACAGTTACGAATTTTTCCACTGAGACAATGATGGCACAGTTTTCACGGTATAAAAATATTTATTCTCTCTTCAGAAAACTCACAAAATTTATTCACAGGCAACAGTTTAATTACTCTCAAGCTTCAACACAAGCTTCAACAAAAATAACTTCGAATTCAGCGATTATACAAGCTCACTCCAATAGGTAAACAAAGCGATCAGCTTTCAACGAAGTCCGAAGTCAATCTGAAAACTTTCCCGATCTACAGTCTTATTTATACTTGGCGCGAGAGGACAATCGAGAAATTTCCAGCCAATTCGTCGGAAAAGAAACATCTCGATTGCTTTAGGTGTTGCCACCTTTTTCTAACCTGTATAATCGCTATTAATAAATAAAATAAGATAAAAATAAATTACAATAGAATTTTAAAATAATACGTCACTATTTACAATATATACAGACAATTTGTGCAACATTTCCCCCTTCTTAAAGACTGCACATCACGGGCAGTGAAGTCCTTAAGAGGAAAGGTCATTCAATCACTTCTATCATAATATGGGGCTAGCCTATTGTGATGTACAACTCTAGGTTTACAGGAGGGTGTCCGTTGAATCCTTACCACGACGTCGTTGATCTTCTTAAGGACCACATACGGCCCTTCCCAGTTCGTCTGGAGCTTAGGAGAGAGTCCTTTCCGACGTTTAGGATTCCATAACCACACCTTGTCACCTTCCTGGAATGAACGTTCCGTGGCCTTGGCATCGTAGCGGACCTTCATGCGCTCCGTCATGATGTTGATTCTTTCTCTGGCGAACCGATGTACGGCTTCCAAACGTGCCTGGAGATCATCTAGATACTGGACAGGCGAGGAAAGAGTGTCCGGTGGTAGTCCAAAGAGGAGGTCGCAGGGTAGTCTAAGGTCTCTTCCGAAAATCATTTGAGATGGTGTATATCCGGTGGTCTCGTGAGTAGCACTTCTGTAGGCCAAAAGGCACAGTGGAAGTTTCTGATCCCAATCTTGCTGGTTCTTGGAAACAAACAAGGAAAGATGATTCAGAATCGTTCTATTAAATCGTTCAACCATTCCATCGGATTGTGGGTGCAGGGGAGTTGTACGAGTCTTTTCCATGTCGAGCAAGTCACACAGCCCAGTGAAAACGGCAGAGTTGAAGTTCGTCCCCTGATCGGAATGTATCAGCAGGGGTACGCCAAATCGGGAGATCCAATTCCGTACGAGGACTTCTGCTACGGTTGTGGCTTCCTGGTCCGGAATCGCGTATGCTTCTGGCCACTTGCTAAAGTAGTCCATGACAACTAGGATGTATTTGTTGCCATTAGTTGTGTGAGGTAGGGGGCCTAATACGTCCAAAGGAATTCTTTCGAATGGTGCTCCTACGTTGTAACGTTGCAACTTTCCACGAGTTCGGGTCTTCGGTCCCTTCCGCGAATTGCATGCATCACAGGATTTGCACCACTTCTTCACGTCGGATTTTGCTTTGTCCCAGAAGAATCTCTCCCTGACTTTCTGAAGAGTTTTCGTGACACCAAAATGTCCTCCAGTAGAACTGCTATGAAGTTCTTCTAGAACGTTGGTAACTCTAGAACTTGGAAGGATTAATTGCCACCGGAAGCTTTTGCCATCATCGGACTCCCATCGACGGTAGAGTACTCCATTCTTCAAGTGCAAAGAGTTCCACATAGCCCAATATCTCTTCATTGTTGGGCTATAGCATGCAATTTCCTGCCAACTGGGTTTTCCGGTAGACGCTTCCAGGAATTCAATGAGAGGTTTCAAGTCCTGATCTTCGACCTGACTTTTGCGGACATTCTGATCACTCCAAGGATCCACGTCTGAAGTAGTCGACTTGGTGGTTATTTTCCGAAAGGCCGATGTGTTAACCCCAAACTTAGACTCGGCATTAGAACAAAATCGACAATTCTCCGGACATTTTCTTCTAGAAAGAGCGTCTGCATTTCCATGGAACGTTCCTTTTCTGTGATGGATATCCATGTCGTATTCCTGCAGGCGCTGAATCCATCTTGCTATTTGTCCCTCTGTATTCTTGAAATTTAGCAACCAAGTCAGAGACGCATGATCAGTTCTTAAAAGGAATTTTCGGCCGTACAAGTAATGATGAAAGTGCTCCACGGCCTTTACTATTGCCAGTAACTCCTTTCTTGTGACGCAGTAGTTCCGCTCGGATTTTGACAGGCTCTTACTAAAATAAGCGATGACTTTCTCCTGTCCTTCAATTTCCTGGGAAAGAACGGCGCCCACTCCCTCATTGCTGGCATCTGTATCCAGAATAAAGTCCTTGTTAACATTAGGAAAAGCCAAAACAGGCGCGGATGTTAAAGCGTTCTTCAGTTGATTGAAAGAGTCGTCACAGTCGCCAGTCCACAGGAACTTCTGCTTGCTCTCTGTTAGTCGATGCAAAGGTCTGGCGATCTTGGAGAATCCCTTCACAAATCTACGGTAATACGTGCACAGGCCTAGGAAGCTTCGCAATTGATGAACGTCTTGCGGTCGAGACCAAATTTGCACAGCATGGATCTTGGCTGGATCTGTGCTCACTCCATCGGATGAGATGATGTGTCCGAGATAACTGACTTTCCGCCTAAAGAGCTTACATTTTGATGGGCTAAGTTTCAAGTGGGCTTCCCTAAGCTTCAAGAACACGTTCTTTACGTTTTGCAAGTGCTGATCAAAACTCCGCCCGGTGATAATGATATCGTCCAAATATACCAGACAGGTCTCGTAGGAAAGTCCCCTAAGCACAGTCTCCATTAGTCGCTCGAACGTAGCCGGTGCATTACACAAGCCAAATGGCATAACTTGAAACTGCCATAATCCTTGTCCGGTAGCGATAGTGAAGGCCGTCTTCTCACGATCGTCGGGATGTATCTCCACTTGCCAGTATCCACTCTTCAAATCCAAAGTTGAAAACCACTGGTTCCCCGATAGAGTGTCCAAAGTGTCATCAATCCTTGGCAGAGTAGCTGTCCTTTTTCGTAATTTCGTTCAGCTTCCTGTAATCCACACAAAACCTGGTGGAGCCATCCTTCTTTCGAACGAGTATGATTGGAGAGGCCCATGGACTTGAGGAGGGTTCGATAACTCTATTATCTTCCATTTCATGTAACAGTTTCCCGACCTCCTTTTGTTTTGCGAAAGGAAGTCTTCGAGGATGTTGTTTAATAGGAAAATGGGTCCCAGTATCGATTCGATGTTGAGTAAGCTCTGTTCTTCCTACATCTTTCGATGATATGGAGAAAATGTCTTGAAATTCTTTTATAAGGTTTCCGACAATCTTCTCTTGCCTTCTTTCCAACCGAGAGTCCTCGAGAAGCTTGTCCAGTAAATCCGCGGGTGGTGCGGTCGGAAGCTCCTTCGATCCTCGTTCGATGCTTGTAACAGGTGTGCAAATGGCAATTTCTTCTCCTTTCTTGATAACTCTGTTAGAATCACCGATGTTGGCCATTCTCACATGCACCACCTCTTGAGAGAGATCCACAAGCGTCGCTCCTACTAGCACTCCTTTCGGGACGCTATTCGATGATGGGAAGTCCGTTACTCCAAATCGGAAGGCCTTCGGGAGCTCTGTTGAACCTTTTACAACCAAATCTGTCATGGAGGGGATGGTGATGTCTTCAAGAGCTACTATTCGATATGCACACGGCTCTTCCGAGTCCAAACCGAACAATGGAACTTCTTCTTTCCTTGTTTGAAGCTCGCCTTTCTCGAAATTCAAAGTAATTCCATTTTTCTTTAAAAAGTCCAATCCAAGAATACATGGGTCAATAATTTCAGCGACGTAAACGGTGTGAGTGTAGGTGTGAAATCCAAAAGAGATGTTGACATTTAATTTCCTATGCACAGAAATTTTGTCACCAGTCACAGTTTGTAGTGAAACTGAAGGCGCCGTGTAAAGAGGTTGGCTGTCCAGTCGCCGGGCTACATCCGTCCGTAAGATGGTTACATTTGCCCCTGAGTCAACTATTAGACGACAGGGAGTTCCATTGATCTTGCCCTCCACGAATAAACCATGGTTTCCTCCTTGAAGGGATGAGATGTGATAGAGGCTGAGTGGGGCACCACCTGCTCTACACGGCGACCTCCGCCTCGCGAGATAGCCTCTCTTTAGTTTAACTTCTGAGGCTCGGACGAGGGTCTGTCCCCTCTCCTGTCCAATTCAGGGCAATCACGTCTAAAATGTCCTTCCCGGTTGCAGAGCCAACAAACCACTCTAGTTTTTCGATCCCTCGAGCCAGGAATATTTCTCATAATTCGCTCCATCTTGTTTTCCAGTTCTTGAAACTTCTTCGTGAAAAGTTCAGAGTAATCGTCTGCCAATGTTCCACGTACGAAACGCCGATCTTTTCTAGAAGCTTGCTGTGCGGCTTCTACTCTCATGCATAGACGAGGGTGAACTTCAGATCTTTACTGTCTGACATCCTGGTAGCTTGCTGTATGTCGGAATCCTTGATGGCATCCACAAAATACTGAAAAGACAGATTATCTCGTACGTCCGAGGGACAGTCTGGGAAAGCGAGGAGCGACAGTCTTTCTATATCTGACGCCAATTCTTGAAGAGTTTCATTGGCCTTCTGCTGTCTCACTTTCAATTGCAGTCTGTTGTAATCCTTTAGATGCTGCTCCCCAAACCTTAACTCCAACGCACTTGCCAGCGACACGAATTCTTCCCGCTTCTCTTCAGGTAGTGTCTGTAAAATGTCAGCAGCTTCACCTCGAAGAGATGCTGCGAGATGGAACGCTTTCGTGAGGTCATCCCATCCATTTGCAGATGCGATCATCTCAAACTGCGTTTGATAAACGCGCCAGGAAGACTTTCCATCAAAAGTGGCAACTTTGATGTTGGAACGTGGCGCAATGAAGGGAGTGGAAACATTATCCCACTTAGGCGTTGCAATGGTAGCAGCTTCGCGAGTTTCCATTTCCCGTAGTTTTTTTTCTACAGCGTTATGAAACTTTTCAAACCTTTCTTCAAAAGCGTCTTGAAACTTTTCCTTTTCCTCCTTCATGGTGGAAACTTTGCCTCCTAAGTTGTTCACTTTTCCGTTGAACTCCTCAAACTTTTCATTAACTTCCTTTCTTACTGCATTGAATACTTCCTCTTTCACGGATTGCAGAACATTTGAAGTAGTTTCTATTATGGTTGATTCCACCATTGAGGCTAGCTCTATCTTCATTTCTTCTTTGATTTCATTCACTGCTGCAGATGTTGTTTCACACTTGGCGGCTAAAGCTTTAATCTCCGATGACGTTGCTTCTTGTCCGGCTTTTATTTCGGCTTTCATTTCAGCGGCCATGGATTCTTGTCCGGCTTTTATTCCAGCGATCATTTCCATTAATTGTTTCATTTGGTCTTCCATCATTCCTCTAGTTGTCGGCATTCAAAATTACGAAACCCCACTTCTGTTACGAATTTTTCCACTGAGGCAATGATGGCACAGTTTTCACGGTATAAAAATATTTATTCTCTCTTCAGAAAACTCACAAAATTTATTCACAGGCAACAGTTTAATTACTCTCAAGCTTCAACACAAGCTTCAACAAAAATAACTTCGAATTCAGCGATTATACAAGCTCACTCCAATAGGTAAACAAAGCGATCAGCTTTCAACGAAGTCCGAAGTCAATCTGAAAACTTTCTCTATCTACAGTCTTATTTATACTTGGCGCGAGAGAACAATCGTGAAATTTAAAGCCAATTCGTCGGAAAAGAAACATCTCGAAACTTCTCGATTGCTTTAGGTGTTGCCACCTTTTTCTAACCTGTATAATCACTATTAATAAATAAAAATAAATTACAATAGAATTTTAAAATAATACGTCACTATTTACAATATATACAGACAATTTGTGCAACAATACACTTGAATATTAAAATCCAACAAAATAAACCATTGAAAGTAGCGTTTTATTATATTTGTATTGATCTTCTAAATGTATAAGTGGGTATAAAAAGTTAATGAAAAATTAAAAATTACATACGTACGTCTCGAACAGAAATATCTATACTGAAGTAACCACAGCGCAATCTTATTCACGTGCAAATAGCGTTCAAGAAGTTAATATAAGTTTTTAAATCTCTCTATATATAAGGCAAAGCCCTCACTCACTGATTCACTCACTCACTGACTCACTCATCACTAATTCTCCCACTTCCCACATAGTCACAACTCTGAAAATCGGCACAAATATCAACAATGGTAAAAATAGAAAAAGTAAACTATTCCGATCTCGATTAACCCACTTTAAGGGGTCGAAAAGGGGTTAAACGTTCCAAACGGGGGACATTCGAATATCCCACTTCCCACATAGTCACAACTCTGAAAATCGGCACAAATATCAACAATGGTAAAAATAGAAAGAGTAAACTATTCCGATCTCGATTAACCCACTTTAAGGGGTCGAAAAGGGGTTAAACGTTCCAAACGGGGGACATTCGAATATCCCACTTCCCACATAGTCACAACTCTGAAAATCGGCACAAATATCAACAATGGTAAAAATAGAAAAAGTAAACTATTCCGATCTCGATTAACCCACTTTAAGGGGTCGAAAAGGGGTTAAACGTTCCAAACGGGGGACATTCGAATATCCCACTTCCCACATAGTCACAACTCTGAAAATCGGCACAAATATCAACAATGGTAAAAATAGAAAAAGTAAACTATTCCGATCTCGATTAACCCACTTTAAGGGGTCGAAAAGGGGTTAAACGTTCCAAACGGGGGACATTCGAATATCCCACTTCCCACATAGTCACAACTCTGAAAATCGGCACAAATATCAACAATGGTAAAAATAGAAAAAGTAAACTATTCCGATCTCGATTAACACACTTTAAGGGGTCGAAAAGGGGTTAAACGTTCCAAACGGGGGACATTCGAAAATCCTACTTCCCACATAGTCACAACTCTGAAAATCGGCACAAATATCAACAATGGTAAAAATAGAAAAAGTAAACTATTCCGATCTCGATTAACACACTTTAAGGGGTCGAAAAGGGGTTAAACGTTCCAAACGGGGGACATTCGAAAATCCTACTTCCCACATAGTCACAACTCTGAAAATCGGCACAAATATCAACAATGGTAAACATAGAAAAAGTAAGCTATTCCGATCTCGATTAACCCACTTTAAGAGGTCAAAAAGGGGTTAAACGTTCCAAACGAGCGATATATTCGAATGTCCTACTTCTCATATTTTCACAATTCTAAAAACTGGTGTGAATATCAATAAAGACAAACGCAGAAAAAGTAAACTATTCCGATCTCCGGTGGATCAAGGGGTGGAAAAGGGGTTAAACGTTCCAAACGAGGAATATTCGAATGTACCACTTCCCATATGGTCACAACTCGGAAATTTGGTACAAATGTCAAAAAAGGTTAAACATAGAAAAAGTAAGCTATTCTGTTCTCGATTAACCAACTTTAAGGGGTCGAAAAGGGGTTAAATGTTCCAAACGAGGGATATCCGAATGTTCCTCTTCCAATGTAGTCATTTTTCTGATAATTTTTTGCAAATGTTAAAAAAATAAGTCATTCCAATAACGATTAACGAATTTTTAAGGGATGAAAAGACGACGCAACATTGAAACTATACGAGGATTAACTTAATGTCTAATTAACTTAATTCCAATACAGCTACTACTTTGAAATTTAGAACTAAGAGCAAACATAAACACAATAAACTATTCCAGTTTACAATTCACAATTATAAATTTCGTTTAAAATGTCAACAAAGGAAAGTTCCTATTTTGATAAATCAATTTGTCGGGATCGAAAAGGGAGCAAACGTCTGAAGTGTAGAATACATGAATGTCTTTTGATCGCTAAAATGCTAATGGTAAAATTTCGTAGCGCAGCACGGGTATTCAGCTAGTCAAATATAAATGTATTAAATCTTTTAGATATAAAAAGTTTTTACTTTGCAAGAAGTGAAAGGCGTTCAAGAGATCTTTCAATGGGCCGCGAAACCACACATTTGTCTGAAGTGGAAGAAAACCTGGGGAAAATCCACCACGAAACGCCATTATTGTCGCCATGAATACGCACTTTTGAAATCAGATTATAGAGCAAAAATGCGGGGAATTTACCACAAAACTAAATAATTCATACCTGACAAGCATTCTTCTTAAATACATGAGTCAAGCCCATAGACAGGATTTATTTTTAGGGGAAGGGGGGGGGGGGGGGGTTATGGTAAAAGATTTAATTTACACCATAAAGAAGATTTTTCCATTCGTAATTTTTTCTGAATCAAGAAACTCAAACTGATATTACATCTAATAATTTTTAATGTAAACACTTACAAAAGTTACACAAAAAAAGAAGGGGAAGTGGTGAAACAAGATTTCACCCAATTTCAAGGGGCGGGAGGGTCCTCGTCACCCCCCCCCCCCTCCTAACTATGTTCCTGACACGAGTGGGGCGTCAAATTAGGGTATTGACCTTTTACATATTCTAAAAACAAAACTAAATTCCGCAAAATTATCAAAAACAATAATTAATTCTCTCTTCTACGGATATTAGTGTCTTCATCTGGGATGGTTTTTATATATGCGAGAAAACTTAACAATTTTTAATTATATAATCAAATCTATTACACTATGCCATAATATATGGGTAATTGAAAGAAACATTGATTCATGATTGTTTTCAAGAAACTATACAAAATTTTAGTGGATAAGTTTAGTCCATAATAATCATTGATGACATTCTAACGATCTATAAAGCAGGGCTGTTAGTGTGGTTCGGTTACCATTTCTGCTTAGAAAAGTGAAAAATTTGCAAAATTATTCAAATGCTCAGAACAATTGGAATATTAAATCACATTAAATTATTTCTCATTTGATTAATTTTATATGTGTCCAGTGTGTTACACATATAAAAGTTCATCAAATGCTATCAAATGAGAAATAATATAATTTGATTTGATATTCTAATTGTTCTGAGCATTTGAATAGTTTTACTAACAGATCATGAAATATCCACATAATTTTAAAATTTATGTTCTCAACAACTTTTAAAATGTTGTAGTAAAAAGGATTTGTCAAGCAATAAGTTTAGATAACGTTTTCAATTAATTGTAAAGTGATTTTACATATATGTACAAATTAATGACTAACGTACGTTATTTATTATCTTTTTACATCTCTCCTCAATAACAGCCCCCGCCCCAATTCAAGAAATCGAAGAAAATTCTCAAACAAGACCATCCTATGGGGGGGGGGGGGACAATCTATTTTCCTTGTTAATACACTTAACCCCCCTTCGAAAAACAAATCCAAGTTCTTAATATTCTGTTTGTATGAACCAGAAATAAAAGTAAAAAAATACATATGTTTAAATTTTCAAAGTTCTCTAAATAACAATTAATGAGTTAGTTTCTACAGCCGCACTGAATCGTGGTACAGTACCAAAAAAAAAAAACAGAACGATGGCTATATCTTTTGTTCTAATTGTTGAAATAACAAACAAAAGGTATCGTTGTAAATCGTGAAAGGTTTTTAATAATTGTATGTAGTTTTTTTTATCATGAGGGGTCATCTACATATTAAAACAGAACCAAACTTTAAAAAGTTCAATAGCAACCTCATAATATTATTCCATATTTGGATTAAGCATTAAAAAAGAATGCGAAATACAAAAATTCGTAATTTTCGAATGAATGGTTTGTAATTTAAATGATAAAAAGAAAATGATAAATTAATGTTAAATAAAAAGAGTTGGTTTTTTGGCCATAAATACTTAAATAATTAATATATTTCAGTAATTTTTTTTTCAAAAGGTAGTTTGTAAATGGCCAAACATAAATAGCAATCAGCTTTTGAATCAATTTCTTTTTTAATAATTAATTATTAATTAATAAAGCAATTAAAAAAAATTGAATAGAAACATATATTTTTTTTTACTTTCATTAGATTTACCATGGTCTAACCCCCCCCCCCCCATAATTTTTTTCTTTCCATTTTGACTATTAATTCTCGATTTTTTAGAGAAAATGTAAAAAAACGCTCACTTTAAGGGACCATATAGTAGACGACTTTTGAAAACTATCAAAGATTAATTCAAGGTAAACTAGAGGTGTGGAAAATCGCATAACGTTCAGTTATCGTATAACCGATAGTTTAAAAACTAAGAAACACGCTTTAATAGGAAAGTGAACTAAAAAGTAGAAGATAATTTTAAATAAGTTTGAAATAAGAATAGTGATTAACAAGAAATATTTATTTTATCGCAAAAAAGCGTGGGGTGCTTGATGTCAATTTTTGTAAATATTTAATGACAGATATTGGTAAAAGTAGAGCCATTATGAAAATATCTTAAAAAGCACCCCACGCTTTTGTACGATAAAATAAATATTTCTTGTTAATCACTCTATTCTTATTTCAAACTTATTTAAAATTATCTTCTAGTTTTTAGTTCACTTTTCTATTAAAGCGTGTTTCTTAGTTATTTAATCTATTGATTATTTTCTACTTTTTAGTTTGATTTTCTATTAAAGCGTGTTTTTTAGTTTTTTAAATTATTAATTATTTTTTCTGTAAACTATCAATTTTTTTTTTTTTTAATTTGCTTTCTTAAATTCCATTTATTTAAAACAACATTTTTTAAGCAATTTCAATAAGTTATCCTGTAAAAATTTTACTGAATCATGTGACTTTTTCATTTTATAAATAATTTCAACGATCTAGTTACATTTGTGTTTATAGTGAAATATTTCTGTAAAATATTCATGCTTTGCTAAATACTGTTTACTAATGCCTACATTTAATATTTATTAATTTTCTAATTATCAGTAGTATTCGTTATATTTCTGCAATTAGAGCTTTCGATATTTTATTTATTTCGTGTGAAGAATGCACATCTTTAATGTTGTAAATAAATTATGTTACTTTTGCGTTTACTTGCTATTTTTGTATTAATCTTAAACATGACACTATAAATCCAAGTAGTTTCTATGCAATTTTAGACTAATACTTGTATTTTTTAATCTTCGTGAAACGCGCCACATTGACCGTTCGATTTCTCCCGCTGTGAAGAAGAACCTTAAAAATACATTTCGTTTTATGGAAATTCTCCCTGAAGATCGGTCAAAAAATGGTCGAAATATTTTCGCTCATAAGTGACGTGTTTTTCAACATAATGCATTGAAATTTGGTATATAGGGTAAATGATGTATTCTGAGTCGAATGAAATGATAAAAAATAAGGGTTCGTATTGAAATTTTCGAAGATAGCGTTACTTTTACTTAGTAAACGGTCCCTCAAGAAAAAAAATTGCATCAGATATATAGAAAATCATAAGCAAAACATTTTGGTGCAAACCGCAAGATTCTACGATAATTAGAACCGAAGATATAGCCATCGTTCTGTGTTTTTTTTGCGTACTGTACAAAAACTTTTTCTTTTTACTTTCAATTACCTATATGTTAACAAAGGGTAATAAAAGTAGTGTTTTCGGGAGGGAAAAATCGATTTATTTGCATTTCTCTACGTTTTGGAACATCCTGACTTCAAAAAAGTGGTATAGAAAAAATGTCTGAGTGTACGTGGTAAGCATAGCTATGGGATCTGTCATTTAAGGTTTTTGTCAAAATTGCGCATACGCATACGGTAGATGCCAATGAAAAATTATGTTTTTAAGCAATTGCTAAAAAAAGGCTCGAACGATTTTGATAAAAAAAAATCACTGTGGTAGCCTCTTAAGCCGTTCTAAGCAACCCAACCTCCGAAATTCCCATAGTAATGTGATAAAAAAGTAAATCTTTTAAAAGCGATTGTTTTAACTACAGAATTCTCTTCTCTTGAGCATCTCTCATCAACGAATGTTTCTCCTTTGCTATAATTACAAGGAAGGAATGTAAGAACTATCGAAAAGTATAACACCAAATTTGCCTTTTTGGTGGTGTTTGTTTTGAACATGTAAGAATTATCGCCCAGAATGATATGGCAATTTTTTTTTTAAATGAATGAAAATATAAAAACGTTAAATAACATCCTTCCACGTCAAATTTAAATGCTGTAACCAGTGTTAATCCAGCGTGTGACCAGTGTAGATGAAAGTTCTGAGATGTTCCACACCCCTAGTATTATTACAGATTGAAATTTGATAAGTTGTATAATATTCTGTTCAGTTTTGCTTCAATAATTATATATCAAAAGAATTATTTATTGAATAGAAAAGATACTATGGTCTCAAAGATACTTCAATTGAGAACGATTTAACAAATCGTGAGATTTTTGTAGAGGTACATCATTCCGACGGAGGGTCCATACAAATAGATTCATTCCATTAAAGCTGCATGCATTGAACTCAGGGATGTTAATTAACAAGGAAGTTCGTTTTTTGGTCTAATCACCCATCACACATTAGTTCATTGTTGGAAAACGATATAGAATATTGGCGTTGATAAGGAATAGCAATTAAAAAGTAAATGCGTAATGCATCCTCAAACAGACCGTGCAAGACGCATAAAAATTCAATAATACATATCAACAACTTTTGTGTTTTTGGATTGATTCTTAACATTATTTAGTTAGCTAATTAGTTAATTTTTCACCGATTTCAAAGAACATGGAACATACGAGAACGTCAGGGCAGAGGAGTAAAGTTCCTTTGAGGATGGATGGGAATGTCTTTCATTACTTTTTAATTGCTTGTATCAAAATAGTTTTTTTTTTTTTTTTTTTTGGTAGAAATATAGCTAAGAGATGTTAATATTTTTTCTATGCTACATATGTTTCAAATTCATTAATATTTTTTATGAGTAGTTTTTTAAAAGAATGCAACACATTCATAGAAAAATTCTCATAATGCAATATAAACATTTTATTTTCTTATTTTAATATAAAAATATACATATATAATTATAACATTAAAAAAAAATATTTCTAAATTCATTCTTGATTCTATACTGATAATTATCTTATAGCATATTATTTTATACTAAACACATATTAGAAAACAACACTTCCTAATTATATGTGTAGTGGTTAAAAATTTATTTTGTCTTGAAGTTACCTTTTTGAAAGAAACGACTTCAGTTAACAATTTCCAACATAAATGGCAAGATAAATGTTACGTTTATATTATACAAAATAAAAACACAAATGTTTCCCTAAACCTATTTTTTTAGCCAAAATCTACGTGCACGTGTTTTCATTATAAATTGAGTTTTTACCCAAACTCATAAGAATTTGTAATGAAAGAATATTGTACTCGTTTAGAAAGAAGACGACGAGGACGAAAATCGTCATGATAATAACATGAGGATAAATTCCCCAAGTTGTCTGCATAACTTAACTTTCCATGGAATAAATTTTAACAATGCTGTGGCCCGTGTTAGATCAAGAGACAAGACCTAATTGGTGAGTAAAAGTTTGGGAGCATCTGGTCCACAAGCACAGAGGGGAAAAAAATATATTTCCATCTCACTCTTGATCATGGACATTTATGAATCGCATTTGGTCTCGATAATTGCTTTTAGTATTAAATTAAATATGATTTCTCACTCAAAATGAAAGAGAACTGCATGAAATTGGCTGTATAATATCTTTTTTTTTTTTTTTTTTTAAAGAAATATTTTTGTAGTGTAGTGATATGTGTTGAATTGACAGTCTTCACCTAGTAGCCTATCATTTGAGGATTAAACGACTCACACATCAATTTACATGCGATTCATTCCTTAACGACAACTTTTTGGGTTTTTCTTCTTCCTCTGCGTCGTAGAAGAACACTTTATCATCTCCGTGTGTTCGAATGCATTCTCTTAGGACATTTAGCACTATCTCCAGGCGACGATCCAAGGCTTCAAGGTGTGGGTCGAGAAGTATAGGGTTCAGAGGATCCTTATACAGAGAACAACGCATCAAGGTGGACAATCTCAGTGGATTCACTTGAAGTTGCAGCAAACGATGGAAGGTAGTGATGTGGACGAAACAGCATTGATAGAGAGGAGCTAGAATGGATACTTCATCGTGGTTTGCTTTGCCGAACCTGAAAAAACAAGAGAAGTTTTAAAATCAATGGCTTTTGATGATGTATTGATTTAAAGATGTTCAAACTTCTCACTATCTGACAGTTTCTTAAATTGATTGCGAAGGCTGAATTTTTTGGCAGATCGGTTTTTAACCTTTAATTGCTGTGGTTGGGTGGTTTGATAATTTTGGCGCAAGAGCAACACGTGGTCTATACTGCATAAAACAATTTAATGAACATCAGTTTAAAATTTAAGAAACATAGTATCGGAAAAAATAATATAAAAGTCAAACTTGAAATATTTTAAGGGGCTGAATCATTCTTCAAAAAATGACTCGCGGTCTGTCAGACCGCACACAGCAGTTAAAGGTTAAGCAGAATTGACTAGAAAAGGGTATTGGCTAGAGTCCTAACAAAAGAATGTTAAGGAATTATCCTCCTAGTAATTTCCTTCCATAAAACCTTTAACAAGAAAGATTAATCGGAAAGTTTCTATCATTTCGCCAAGTCCGCTGCTAAAAAAGAAATACCAACATTAAAATACTTTCTTTTTCATAATGGCCTTGTCAATGAAGAGAAGGTCTATTCAATCTGAAATTAGCAGAAGGTAAGACATATATAGCCACTCAGGGACTTGTTTAGATTTTTCTAATGGCTGAGAAAATGTGAATTTACTTGGGCTCCCAAAAATTAAATGTTTCCTTCTAACAAATGTTGTAATTAGAGAGTACATCATTCCACCTCAAACAAATTTTTTACCACCCTTTATTGAGTAGCATGCAGATGAACTAATATGTGTTTTGAAAACCATTCAACGGCGCATTATGGCCCACGTGCTACCCTTCAACCAACCAACCAATCGACCAACCAAAACCATTCAACAGTATTCTGCAATTACTTAATATTAATTAAGTAATTAAAACTAGAAAACCTTTCGTACACTTTTCTGTGGACATATTTAAACTTTTGTTGTATTAATTTGGATTCATCATAACATTAATTTAAGGCAATTTCCATTTTATAACAAAAAAGTGAGTCCATGAAAAGAATTTAATCCTTTTTCATGGACCCCATTTGTTTGCGCTGAAAATAGGCTTGGCTATATCCATTTTTCACTTGCAATTGTTCCTCTCATCAATATCAAAAGCCAAAATGAGATACTTTTTTTTTATTTAAAGTTACTGAAATTTGTATACGATTTATTCCTTGAAATATACATGGCCGAAATTACTGTTTGAAATAAATTAATTCAACACTGAAAAGGTACTCGCTTTGTTGTTAAAGTTACTATCCAAGCAAACTTTTTATTTATATACAGGATTATTCAGAATTCCCTCCCAGGTTTCGAAGCAAGGACTGGACTTTTCGGCAAGAACTGGACTATCGCATTGATGTATGCCGTGTGACCAAGGGTTCACACATAGAACACCTCTAAGCTATGTAAATAAAACTTGAATTGTTTCTGTATTCTTTCAAATGTTCTTATTTGCTGTATTAGTTTTAGTTTGTTTACTATAGTGCTTCGAAACCCGGAAGGGAGTTCTGAATAACCCTGTATATGTATTCATTTTGTAGCAAAAAATGAAGTAATTTTTTAATTTTAATAGAAAATTCGTGGGGGGGGGGGGGAATCTAGGGCCATGTATTTTTAAAGGAATAAATCGTATACAAATTTCAGCAACTTTAAACTAGCTTGTTTAAAAAGAAGGAAAAATAAAAGATGCATTACCCTCTTCCATGATCGAGTTGTAGGATGAAGCTATCATTTCCGAAAATCTTAAATGTTTCATAGTGATGACGATCCATATTACCTAAAAATCAAGTTTATTATTTTAGGATGTTTTGGAAAAAATCATTTATAAATAAAAGATTTTATATTTTCGATGGATATCTCGTTTGTAATGGCGTTCTTTTCTAATAGGAGTACAGTTATGAAAATTTCAACACAAGTAGTTTTGGCCATCTAATTTGAATTTTCACAAAGAGAATGTTAAAATTTTGATTAGTTTTTTTTTTTATTAATTTTTTTACAAAGCGACTTTTAAAAGGTGTAGCGATCTGGTTTGGTTTGGTTTGTTTGTATGCTCAACGATCTACTTTTATGCACAATAACGACTAATCAGGCAGGGACCTACAGATTAACGTGGATTCCGAACCACAACGACCATCCATGCCTAACCCAGGATTTGAACCCGGCACCTTAGGCATGCGAGGCCACGGCGCTAACTTCAAAGCCATCAGACTAGCGTGTAGAGATTTGAACGTTTAAACATAAGCAGTTCTGGACGTTAATTTTCCTGTTCACAAACACATTGTTAAAATATTCTCAAAGGGGTGAGGTGTGGGGGGGGCGGAATATTATTGTATTAACGGGATATTTTTTCCTAGACAGGAGTGGGTGTTCTAATATTAAGGGTTTACGTAGCAACCTTTTAGCGCACGAAGCGAGTCTGTGCTTGAGTGGCTATGAATTTTTCAGCGAGCTTGCACTAAAAGCTGGAACCTATAATCACTCATGACGGGTTGCCGCAATGCGAGGCCATGCAGGTAGTATTTAATAAGCAGTGGTTTTACTCTAATAGAATTTCTAATAGTACTAGCAATTAATATAATTTCAATTTTAAACATTTCCAAGCTAACCCAACTTTACTACTCAATTGGACCTACCAATCAAGAAATCCAAGATGGTCGCATCCACGAGATCAGCTAACCGCTTGGTGTTGTTATACATGGACTTCTCTCTCACAAGCCTGCAATAGTTTTTATCCGTCTCCCACTTTGCCTTCCTACGCTTGTGGTAGGATCTCCTCCAGGGATTCTTCCACGATTTGCGGCCACTCAGAGAGTCTGGAGGCAAGAAAGCTGCCATGCTGCCTTCTATGGAGTCCGGCCGACCACAGATGGCATGGCCCGTGTCGCAGTAGTAACTGCAGTGGCCGTGGAAGCATAGGTTCTGGGCTGAAGTGGAAAAGGATGAGTTATTATCAGAAATTGATAGGTTGTTTATTGTTAGATTGCACGTGTAAAGTACTGTTTAGAACCAGAGATAATCAAGGATTTTAAAGAAATTTGGTACAAGGTGAGAAAGACCAGGTGGAATTGATGTCTAAAAATAAAGCAACTTAAAACGTTGAAATTGTTGCCATTAATTCAAGGATTACAGATGTCTGTTATTATTAAGGATGAGAAATGTTTTCTACTTTATTTTGTAGTTTTCTTTTTGATCTTAAAGTGTAGTCACTACCTTACAGCAAAATTTAGCCTTCTATTGAGTCATATGATAGCAAAAGTTCTAACTGGTGTTTGTATACTTCATAAATAATTTTCTCTTGGTATCAGTAGACAATGCAAATAATTTTAAATGTAAATAACATCAAGTGATATGATTGATTGTAAGAGACTGTAGACTAGACATATGCAGACAAATAAACAGGTGCAGTTTAGCTATAAACAACTAATCTAAATATTATGGATGGGTAAATCCCATCACTGGGCGAGATTGACCAAGTTCCGTATCAACGGTCCACAATAGGACTGACCAGCGTCGAGTCAATATTGACCAGTAGATTTATGCTACTGGGATTACTCAACGTTTACATGCGTATTTATGTATTTTAAACAATCAAGCATTGTCTGAATTTTTAACATTTCTAAAGTTGATAACTTCTATATAATACAAAAAAAAAAAAAATTGTGATTTGTTAATCTTTTTATGTAGACATTTGGGTCACGAAAAAACTTTGTATCATAGCATTTCTGCAAAATCTGAACAAAGCTCATGACATGATTCATTCAGCCGGAATGGTTCGAAGAGCCTGGGTAAGATACAAACCGTAAGCCAAACCTTTCATAACTTGCCACGTTATGAACAGACGACACATCTTTATGTTATTTTTTTAAAGCAAGGAAATAAGTTGAATTCAGAAAACAATTTACCTTTTTGCTATGACACCAAATGGGGCGAGAGTTAATATGCTAGAACTTTAATTTTGCTTAGAATTTTATTAATTGGTTGGTTGTATTCAGATTATCTGGCGCCGTCAGCAACACGAGGGCTATAATATGCCGAAACATTCGTCCTTAGACAAGCCAACATACATTTACAAACACCCATGCCTAACACGGGACTCGACCCTGCAACCTCGCAGTCCAGAAGCTAGCACGCTAACCACTATACCGTTTGGTCGGCAATTTTATTAACTAATGATATAGATGTAACGGTGGTAATGTAAACCCTGAATGTAATATGTACCCTCTAGGTTCATTGGCCATAACAATACTCATTCTAGTGATGGAAAGGTGCATTATCTCCAATCAGTCCGTCTGAGATAAGAGATGTTTACAGTTGGGAGATTACACCAATAGCAAGATAGATGATATACAAGTTTTATAGATCTTTACGTTGATTTCAATGGCATACCTTGAAGTACACTAACTAGACAATAATATGTCGAAGTGATTCTTAATAAAGTATAGTGGGTTTCTAAATTCAAATTGCTTTACCAGGTGAAACAAAAAAAGTTTTTATCAGCTCGTCTTCAGCAACAGCATAGATTTCAGTAGTGATATTGAGTTTTCTACCAATTACCGGGGGACATCTTCTGAAACCGAGAATTCTGAAACACAATTACAAGAGAATTATTATTAAACAGCCCTTCATCCTGGGGAGAAAAAAATTAATTGGTATCTTTATGCATCAAATGAAACATTTGAACTCGAATCTTAAGAATGACGTAATTTTGCTAACTTTAAACGCATATATCATGTGAGATCTCACAAGTGTTGGAGAAGTTATTTTGAAGTTAGAAATATATTAATATGGATATAGTCTTAAATTACGCAAGAATAAAAAATATCCATTTTATTGCAATACGAATTTCAATAATTCTTTTATGGAAATAACAAAACATCTTCCATTTTGTACTGTGAACTGAAAATATGCTGACTCATTTTAAAAACAACAAACCAGAATTCATTTTCTTTCTCTTGGCAGTTTTAAAATAATCTACCAGGAGTTTGCTCAATACTCTATGTGAGTTTGATTTAGTCAATTTGATTTGAAATTGGTTCAAAACAAGAATATATATCGTTTAATCTAGTTCTGAAACAACTAAATGATTTACTTCCAAGTACCAACACAAACTGAGCTGATACAAAAGGCCTCTGCCACCTCACCACTAAAATCTTTTATCATATGCCACGTGAAATCTGTTTCTACACTAATGCCTCATTTTAAGGTGACAAATATGAAACAGTTCGTTTAAATGTGCCAGTTGTGTTCGACAGTTATTCCAACCATTGAGTTAAGTTCCTTTTCACGTATTTTTTATATTTGTTCCATTGTCCTATAGAACTGAACAGTTATCTGCTAGGGAGGAGGAGTATTGTGGTGGTCTCTTCAAAATAACACAAGTGCCAGCTTTTGTTTTACGGTAGAGCTTAAGGATTTGACTACACCGCACATGTCCGATCCATACCGGACAAATCCAGAGTATTTTTTCTTTGAGAGCATTTATTTTCATAAAATTTACACCAATTATCTGTATGCACTTATTGTAAGCGAACAATCTGGGTTATATTTATAATGACTAGATTAACAAATAAAATATGGGGTAAATAAATACAGCATTTGCTTTTTTTAGAAATGTTCAGGGTGCCAAATATAATAATCAGTTGTAAAAGCAATTTCTAATCTATGAAATGCTTCTTCGGTTGTTTTGGTGTTTAAATAATGTTCTAGAAATATAATTTAAATATGCTCCTTGTTTCGATACAGTACAACAACAAAACAAAAAAAAAACAAGCTACGTGTTTTAAATTTGGAGAAATAGAGTTATTAAGTTGGGTACTAATCGTTAAGTCCTATGTATAACGGTTAGTTTTACGAAAATTTTTCAATGAAGATAAAAGCTAGAGTCATTATTAATGTATTTATATGACATGCAATGTTCTTTGCTAAATTTAGTAAAATGTAATCTTACCTATCCAAATGAAAAGCTGCGATTTCGCTGTTGTGTCTTTCATAATCAACAAAGTAGAAATGATTTGGTTCTGTCTCTTTGTGACGGTCAAATCTAACTGACGAAATAAAGTAAGGCTTTAGACTCCAGCAAAAGAAATATAGACTGTCAAAGATTTATATAGTAAGTATTCTGTTATTTCAAATCGATAACATATTAAAAATCTAATGATTATAAATTTTTAAAGGATCAAAATTGTTTGAAAAGGAGCACTAAAATGTATTTATGAAAGCAAAAAATATCATTAAGTTCTATCAAATTATCATGGAATTTTAATAAAAAGAATCTTGTCGTCTCATGGAAGCTCTGTAAAACAAGCACTTTATAGAAGTGGAAATGAATACACCCAGGGTGTGGTAAACCAACTCAGCATGACGCAATCGCGAGCAATTAATCATGAAATTTAGTGTAAGAAAAGCGCTTGTATAAACAATTCTCACACAAATAGAAACGTGAAACGTTCGAAAACGTGCAAGGTTACTGCATGAAAGCGATGATAGGTGACCAGGAAAAAAACAAGAGATGCCCGCCGAAAAAGAAACTTTAAATTAACAAACGATACCAACACAAACTACCATCAAATATACATAAAATCAAGGAGTTTTTGCAATCAATAAGGACACAATCCTAACTGAGATCTCCGAAATAAATTTTTAAAGAAAATAATGTTATTTGGTTTCTAAATATCAGTTATTTATTATTTTCAGCTTGAATTGAACGTACCTCATGGGTTTGAACATTGCTTGGCTTCCATCCTCAAATGTAATCACAAGTTTAAGTTGAGTGCCACCTTCTTTCTCCTCTTGAAAGAAACCAAACAAATTTGTGACTCTTAAAATGTTGCTTAGAAAAAATCACTTTTAAATTAGAAGGTCAAAATAAAATATGAAATAGCACCATGTTTAATAAAATATATTAGTTAGATGTTAAAAAAAAGTACACTTGTGATCATACTTTATTCTGATATTATATTGTTTCAATTCGGCCAGTTTACTCACAACGAACAGTTCTTTTTTATTACCCAGGTATCCCAACGGTATTGGCCAATGTAAGAAACAGGTGTTCTGGGAATATTGGCCAGTCCATGCCAAAACTCGAGCATCGTTCCAAAATATACGATTTTTTGTAAACTAGTCATGTCAAACCATCACAAAACATATTTTTTACCTTTTCGACTTTTGTTATGACACTATATTTCTATTTTAAAACCGCTTCCAGTATATTTTATCTTGCACTGATCGAGATTGGTCAAGATCCGTAGAAACGGCCAGTCTACAACGATCCACATCAAGATTGTCCTCCAGAGTCGAGCCGATATTGATCAGTGGATTTATGCTACTGGAGTAATGGTTGAATCCGGTGATAGTTTCGATTTCGGTTTAGCTGCCCAATAGTTATTTGGGAACGTACAAGGCCTTTCAGAAAAAAATCCCTCACTTTGAAGTAACATAAGTGAGAGACATTGCAAGATTAAAAGAAGAGACAAGTTGTTTATTAGATAGACAGGTATGGAATTTTAAATACACAAGTTTGCTAAATTGATTGATATGAATAAATATGATGACGGTTGCATACGGTTTGCCGATGAGACCTCTGAACTGCAACTTCTGGATAGTGCATTCTTATTGACTTGAAGCCGAAGAAGGCTTAACAACCACCATAGTGATATATACTAGCAACTTCCTCCCAAACTAGTTCCAATGTGTATGTAACCATGGCAACCTATTTCATAGCATTATGGGGGAAGTATTCAGTTGGCTTCATCTGCTTGCAGAGCAGAAACCATTTACAATTTACAAGCTATCCAGAAGTTATAGTTTGAGATCAGAGGATAAGACCCGCTTTCACTTGCACGGATTTGTCAACAAACAAAACTGGTGTATGAGATTTACTGAAAAGCCATCTGTGTTATCTTAAGAAACCATTGCATTCTAAAAAAGTGACCGTTTACGCTGTACTATCCAGTAAAGGATCATATGAGGTTTTTTTATGAGAAAAACAATGAACTAATTCCACTACATTTATATCTTACAATAATTTATTGCCACAATATTGTAACTAGTAACTAATTATGCAAACCGGTGACTTTTAAAATTCCAGTCTATACAACATACAGCTGTCGCCCATTCAGTACAATGGTTAGCGCATCAAACTACCACTCTGGTGGGTTTCAGTTCGAATCCGGGGTAAGACATGGATGTCCTAAGTTAGGGACAACGATAGCCCCTCCCACTGGGTGGCCCTTCGCAAGTGTCCTTGTAGTGGCCAAGTGACTGCATGCACTTATAAGTGACTGTCAGTACTTGAACCCGCTATTATAAAGAAGGAAAAAATTACAGCTTGGATCTTTTTTCTGTCTCTCACTGTGCCGCAATTGTATCATTTCAAAGTTAGGAAGTACCTTCTGCAAGACCCTGTATGTATAATTACCAGAGTATTTAAGAGTATTACCAGAGTAACAACTAAACATATAATATCGTAGTTCATTTCGTTTTTATATTTCTTTTAATCATTAAAAACTGACATTGCAATTTAGGAATGATAATTAAGAAATATTAAAATGACTTAAAATATTAGTTTATGATATTGCCTTTAAAATTCTATGCTGGTAAGTTTCAAATGAAATTTTGTGTATGGATGGATAAAAATTTAAATTTTGAATATTGTGTAACAAAACTATTGAATCATTATGATGTAAGAGTATGATTCCGACTTACCAACATGAACAATTGGCAGTGTTGCCATATCGTTTAATACAGCATCAAGTGTTGGATCATCTTCTGTATACATATCCAAGTCTGAAATTCCGAGCTGAAATTGTTCCAAATGCGTCAGATTCCTCCTTATGAAAAGAACAAATACATTTTATTTAATATTTCTAGCTTACTATAAAAGTATTTTTTTAATAAAATACATCTTTCTTGACACTTTCCAATCTTGAGGTGTATTTATTTCACATTAAATTCCTGTTTTAAAACAGTTCCTTTAAATAGTTAGCATATATTGTATTAAATATTTAAAATCACACATTTAGATCGTCGGCTTAAAGTGAAAAGGTGCAAACTTCAATTTAACAAAGTTTTCAAGAGATAGAGAAAAAATATTTAAAAGTTTTAACTTAACAAGAGCCTAATGCTTTTGCGTATCACTCATTTACCACAAATTTGTTTCAATGATCCAGTTGCAGCTTTTACTAATAATCCGAGAGACAACAACAAGTTTAGGTACCCCATTGAATATAATTTTGAATTTGTAATAAGATGTAGAGAAAAGTTAATAGATTACGAATGTACTGGTCTGCAGGAGCAAAAATGGCCTAAACTGACCAAAACTTGACTTTGAACTAAATTCGATTGCTAAATATGTCATAATTTACCAAATAATGAACATACTTTTGTAATTGGAAACCCACCGCTCTTTAATTAACAATGAGGGAAGATGCAGACGATTTCACCTCGCTCACAAAAAATTCACGCCTTTTCAGAGGCCAAGTTGGCGATAAATATTACGTAAAGGATGCTCGAGAAAGGATTATGTAATATTTATGGCCAACTTGGCTCACTTTTAAAAGATAAGAGTATTTGGCGAAAGAGAAGTCGAATCATCTACTCCATTCTAAATTGAATATTAAAGAGTGGAGGATTACCAGAGGAATAATATAATCCATAAAAAAAGTTTTTAATATAAATCCTTCATATGCATAGCTAATTTTTACGTGCAATTGCAACTTCTTGCGCTCAGATCGAGTTTTCATAGTGTTTGACCACTAAGAACATAAGATCCATTCAGAACTATTTACTAACTTATTTTTTCTCCCAAAACTCGATTGAATGCATTGTCATCCCATCTAAAACGATCTACGAAAGCTGCTAAGTCTGACGTAAGCAATAACAACACATATGTTTTATTTATTTTGATTAAAAAAAATTTGGCAACAGGAAAATGTTACAACAATGCTCGGTGAAAATTATGCCATTAGCGTTGCTACGCAATGCAAAGTTAAATTGACTGGACTTCACTCCATTATGATTTTATGCGTTCACGTGCAATTATCTTTTATTTATTTTGATTCAAACAATTTTGGCAACAGGAAAGATTTTCAACAAATGATCGGTTAAATGGGATCTATTAGAATTCCGAAGGGATTATAGAAGCGTGTGTAAAAGCTACCTTTTAGTGAGAGTTGCAGTCCCAAAATTTGATAGAATGCATTGTCACCGACAACGAATCTATCTGCAAAGTTTCAGTCCGATTAGATGACGGCAAGGGGGTTAATTGGGCGTCCGCAGATATGCCTCCCATCAACACACACACACAAAAAATTGAGGTTAATATAAAGGATTTAAAAAGAGTGTTTGTTTTTAAATCCTTTAAATTAAGTTCGCTTTTGTATGTTTGTCGATGGGATCGGAATCTGCGGGGTCCTAATTAACCCCCTTGCCGTCATCCAATCGGACTGAAACTTGGCGGATAGGTTCGATATCGATGACAATGAATTCTATAAAACTTTGGGGCAGTTACTGTCACTAAAAGGTCGCTTTTATGGAATACTAATAAACCAACTTGCCGTTATGTTTTGTTTTGTTTTTTGGAACTACCGACTGCCTATTTCTGCCACTTACAAAGTGCGTAACACAGCCAAATACGTCTCATAATTTTGAGCATCTAGAAGAATACTAGATCGAAATCTTCTAGTGTAAACCCCTCTCTCCGACCCCACCACACCAACGAGAGGACATTGAGGCCACAGCAGATTTAATGTGCACCAGCCCCCATTAGGTACACACCGATATTTGGCTGACGGAGGCCCGAACCCACAACCCTCCGGTTATGAGCTCGATACTCTACCGCAAGGCTATCGGAGCCTCCAAACTTACCGCCATTCAATAGCATTAATATCCGACTATTGTTGTAACTCTTTCCTTTTGCCAAATTTCTTTTGATAAAAAAAAAGGAGAAGAAGAAAAAAAAAAAAAAAAAAAGGAGGAAGGAAAAAAAAAAAAAAAAAAAAAAAAGAAGGGGGAAAAGAAAAAAAAAAGGAAAAAAAAAAAAAAAAACAAGAAGGGAAAAAAAAAAATACTTAAATCAGAATAAATAAATGATACTGAATGATGTTCACGTTAATTTTTAATAAATAAATTTTGAAACATAGTTTTTGCCACACATTTTGCTGCTATAAATGTTTTTAATATCGGCTCTGTGTTAATGAATATAAAAATTGACAATGAATGTAAAGGATTTTTAAAAACTCTGTTTCAATGTGTTATATTACTAGGCAAGTTATGACATACATTTGGAAAATCGGATTTAGTTTAACTCATTCAAAGTCAATTTTCGGTCAGTTTCGGCCATTTTTGACCCGGCAGACCAGTATATTCACATTCTACTAACTTTCCTCTAGTTCTATATAAAAAAATCAGAATGATGTTCAATGGGCTATCTAAACTTACAGTTGCCTTGAAGTCTATAATCGGTGAGTCTTCTAAACCAGCTTCCGACGAAACCAAAAAGTGATTTGAGAACAAAAGTAGGCTTAGCTCTTTTCACCCTAAACTACCGATATGTTACTTTATTAAAATATTAATTAAAGTTTTTAAAATTATATAACATTAAATTATATCGCATTCTATTAATTTACAAATAAACCAATTTTAAATCGTTATAACATCATGAACTTTTTTACAGTTCCAATTTCAATCGAGTTTTAACGAGTAGAGTAATCGAGTTTAAACAGATCGATTCTTTTTGTATATTTTTATTTTTGGAATAAATAACTAAAGAATTTGAGATAATTTTGAAGTTTTATCCACTCACACAGCACCATTTATTTCTATCTGCTGTTGTTATTGGTACAGATGTAATTAGTATATGACATTTCTATGGCGCTATTTTATATGGTATTATTTTTCCCAAATAAATGCGGTTGCAGGCAATGGGTTTTAAATTACATTTTAATTTAATTAGTATATATACTTATGACTTAATTTTATTATTATTTATGTTTTCATTATAATTTTATTTTAGTTACCATTTTTTGGTGATTTTTCTGGAAACCAAATGAAAAAAATTGCCAAATGTTCTATACTACATCTGTACCTTTTTGTTCTAGGTAGTTTATTCATATTATATATCACATTGATGAATATTTATTTATAAAACTATACTGCTACGCTTACAAAATGCATCTTGGAGATACTTGCCTCTTTTTTTTTTTTTTTTTTTTGTTGTTATTATTATTATTATTTATAATATGTAATAGGAGTACTATGTTACACAATAACAAGCAAGTAAAAAAATTCAATTTTAAGAATAATTTATATTTTTATGCGTAAGTTTGAAATGAAAACCAATAAGTTTAAAATAAAAACAATAAGTTAATAAGTTTAGTATGAAAATAGGAAAATTTCATTTTATACACTACAAAACACTCATAAATATGTCCTATAGTTAAGTTTCATAAAATAGAGGGATTGGTTAATTAAATCTTCTTCCAAGTACTTAATTACGTAAATTTTTGACAAGTAGAGTCAGTCAATTATACTTAATTTTATTATTCCACGTGGTGTTTTCTACCTTCTTAACTTTGGTTGTGTTTATCTTTGATAAGTATTCAGCTTTCTCGTTAAAAAAAGAAACCTCATAATTAATTTATCGGAATTTGAGTGAGATTTTAAGGCAGGAGAAAATAGTAATAAAATATTTAAAACATAACAGATTACCAAGTAATCAGTTATATTAGAAAAAATTTAAGATTTGCTCATTTAAGACACATTTTTTATAATGTCATTTAATTATTTTGAATCATAATATACACAATTATCAAAAACTCATTTTGTTTTTATTGGCAATTAAGTTAAAATAAAAACAAACTTAGTATTTATGATTACTTTTATTAGTATTTATACTTTTGACTTAATTTTATTATTATTTATGTTTTCATTTTAATTCTATTTTAGTTACCATTTTTTGGCGATTTTTCTGGAAACAAAATGAAAAAAAGTCGCAAATGTTCTATACTACATCTGCACCTTTTTGTTCTGGGTAGTTTATTCATATTATATATCAGATTGATGAATATTTATTTATGAAACTATTAAATTACATAAAGTGTCCCATTTTTGTACAGAGCAAACTTACTCTATGTCAATTTCGTGAACCTCTTGAATCGTGATACGAGATTTCCTAGAGATTGTCTCCCACAGTCTTCTAGATATTTTCTTGCCTTTTAGAATCTTCACCAAATCGTCGAATTTCTCTCTGTTGTCATTGGGGTCTATTTTCGATCTGACGCATTCCTTGATGTATCGCTTCTCCAAGTTTGATTCCACTGTCGTTGGTTTTGGAGAAGGATCTTTGGATCGCCTTTATTGAAGACATTATTTGATCCATCATCAATTTAGTTATTAAATAATTCGAATGATATGAGGAGTATAATTTTAAAATATAACACATGAAAAACAAATGTTTTACTATAAAATTCTTTAAATACATTACGTGCCTTTAAGTGCAACGTAAGTAATTTTAAACTCAAATCTAGTTTGCATAGTGTTAGACCACTACAAAGAAAACATCATTCCGTGCCCATGAATAATTTTTCCTCCAAAACACTTGACACACGACAGTGCATTGCCGACAAAGAGTCTATCTGCCAAGTTTCAGCTCGAGTGGATGACGGCAAATGGGTTAAGTAGTTCTTCGAAGGCGTTTCTCACCACAAACAAACAAAATCGAACTTAATATAAGGGATTTTTAAAAAAGGCTGCTATGATCAAAGTGAAATTGAGCAGAATGAAACTAAGAAAATAGAAATGACAGAAAAATACTAAGAAATATTATTAAGAGAGAATTTATAATAAATTAGAAATATGAAAAGTATATTAACAAATAAGTAAACTACCCTGGTATTTTAATGACAATAACATATTATTGTTCATGGCGTTATGTTATAGTTCATGAAGTTATGTTTACTACGTGTAACAATGATTGTTACATGATTGTGAATCATTAATAAAAATCAACTTTTCAAATAAAATCATAGAAAAATAAATGGTTACATAGTTTAAATGCAAGTTCCTACTTGGTTTATATTGTGTTACACTATGTTGCTATAGTATTTACCCTTCTTGAGGTGTGGGATAAAAAACATTCAAACGTTAAAACATTTTCCTTTTCAAAGCGTCCTTAAATGTTACCAGAGAGTTATACATCATAAAACCTTCGCAAACTTCTTTGTTCACAACAAATGTTCATATAAAACAGCTTTAATAAACTTTTAGTTTAGCACATTTTATTATTTTTTTATTATTTATTTGACAAACAACTCCTCATGTACCACAAAGTATCACAGACGAAAGTACTTTGATTACAAAAAGGAAAAATAGCAATCAAAACAAAAGCAATTAACAACACAACAATTCAAAAAGTGGAGGGAAAAAAGGAAAAGAAAGAAAAAGCAAAATAATGTATCGAAATAACTATTAATGAAATTATTTAAAAAAAAAACATTAAAGATACTCTTTACCTAAACAAGTTCATAAAAGTTAGGAGTTCAATTGGTTTTAAGTTCAACCAACTCGTTTTTCAGAAGATTTCTCTTAACATTAAGGACTCTTGGACACTCAAGAATAATGTGTTCGACATTTTGAACACATCCCATTGTATAGTTGCATATGGTAGAGGACGCTAAGTTAAACTTATTGAGGCATTTTAATATCATGTATTAAATGTTGGAAATAAAGTTGAGTTTAAAATTATTGTAAAACATTTTAGAATTTGTCGACTAAAGTAATCGTATAATTATCAAGTGATTTCGTTAGACATCAAAATGATACATGTTTTTCAACAATTAGTAATGTAACTTTCATGCACATATTTTTCCTACAGCAATTTATAATATCCATAATTTAATTTTTTAAAATATTTTTTAATTCTACTACAATGCCTTATGCAAATATATTTATTAATCTTGTTATACAATACAATACTTAATTAAAAATAATTAACAAAAGCATTTAAAAGTATCGTAACATATTTCACTAAAATCTTTTGCAAGATAAATATTATTAGTTAATAAAGTTATGAAATTTTTAAAAGCATTATGACAGACTTAAAAAAAAAAAAATTACGCAAACGTTTAGCAAATTGTTTTACTGATGATTACGACGAGAACCTTCTAAAACTCTGGAATATAAAATCATTAAATTCGAAGTTCGATAACACAATACTTTATTTGTGCAATTTTGAGCATTGTGTGTTTCTGCATCTTTATTAACAATATTTCGTTCCAGTTTGGTTGCAAAAAGAGATTCAACATCAGTTACATAAGAATGCAGAATCGGTTATGCAAGAATGTAGCATCAGTTATGTAAAATCATAGCATCAGTTATGTAAAATCATAGCATCAGTTATGTAAAATCATAGCATCAGTTATGTAAAATAATAGCATCAGTTATGTAAAAGCATAGCATCAATTATGTATCAATTTGGTGGAACTTACCTTGGAAGCATTTGTTTATTATCAAGGAGTTCCTCATATTCCTTTTCACTTAACTGAACTTCAATTGCTCGATCACTGTCGAATGTTTCATTTGATGTTTTAGCCTTCCTTCTATTTTTTCTACCACTAGAAGTTCGAAACCTGTTTAAAAATGTTCGTTTTCGGTACACTCCATGATTATTCGGTAGAATTAAGTCGTAGAAATTGTCAGGTTCTGATTGAAAATACATTGATAATGTCACTGTTGCCAATAACAGAAATAGAAATACACACCCTGCTGTTATCAAAACACGTTGTTTCAATTTCATATTTAAGGCTTAACTTGTGAAAAATTTTGATCCAGCACAACAGTAAGAATTAGCTGCAAATTAACTTCTTTTCAAATATGCCATTGTTGCTTTCTTGACGTTCCAAGGCATTGACGGTGTATGAAAATGCAAAATGTTGAGCTGCGGAAATTGTTTTAAAATTTCGTCGAAGATATAACACTAACCCCATTTCTTTTAAAATGGTTAAGGATTCTTGCAAAAAATAATTAAAAAAATAATTGAAAACAAATCTTGACTTTTGCTATATCGCCAATCACTCATTTAAAGTCACAGTTAATAAAAGGCACTTGAAATTTCTCTCAAAAGATGCCTCTCTGATTACTTAAAAAAAAGAACACACATTTATCTATATTTTATCAGTATTTCTTTTAGCTATTTGACTATCCATTTTCGAAACATTCAGAAAAATATGTTGTCTTCATACGCTGCTGTAGACAATCCTTTAAATGATCCACAAACAAGCCATTTATTTACTTTTCCTCTATTCTATGACAACCACTGTATATTTAAATGCTGAATATCAGACATTCGAATCTTGATGTACATCACATATCAAGCATTCGAAAAGACCTGTTGAAAGATAGTTTTTCATAAAAAATTTCTCAAATATCAAATTGAATGTTATAAAATACAATCTTGATTATCCTGCCATAATTAATATTAAATATAAAGACTTAAACAGTTAAAATCCAGGACATTAAATTAAGTAATAACCTTTCACAAACCAAATATTAATAATGTTAAAACAATAACCTTTAACAAGCCAAATATTAGTAACCTTATAATAATAACCTTTAACAAACTAAATAGTAGTAACCTTCAACAAATAAAATATCAATAACCATATAATAATAACATTTAACCCACCAAATAGTAATTACCTTATAATAATAACCTTTAACAAGCCAAATAGTAATAGCCATACAATAATAAATTTTAACAATATAAACAGTAATAACCTTTAACAAATAAAGTAGCAATTACCATGTAATAATAACATTTAACCTACCAAATAGTAATAACCTTATCAAAAGATAATGGCCAAGTAATATCAACCATAGGAACTAAAAACTCGACTAGCATCGACTAAACACATTCAAATATAAACGCCCTACATTTTTCTTGGTCATTTTTTCTACAGAATGAGCTGTAGCGCATATTGCTCCAGTAAACTAGTCACGGATTTGTATGCAAATAGAAGTTTTCAATCGAAAAGGCATGAAAACGCATGCCTGAACAAACTTTCCTTCAGCATCGTAGACCGCAAGCGTAAAACAGGTGTATTTAAGAAAAAAAGTTTTTTATTAGCATTTGGCTTAGTGTTGGTATTCTGAAATAGCAAAAGGATAAAGCAGATTGGAATATTAAATTCAATCACTACAGTGAATCTTCATTAAAAAAATCAACAGAAATTGTGATGACTTTTTTTTAGTTTCGAGTTTTTTTATGATTTTTTAATGTATGAAATAAGTCAATTATATTGTAAAACAATTTCTGAGTCATAAGAAATTAATTTTCTGATAATCATTAAGAACTATCATCAGTTAAGTTACTCTTAAAAACATATCCACGTCAATATTGTTTAAATTTTAAAACTATGAAATGTCGATTATCGTATGCAATGTGTACCCTGTTCACGATTGTCTATATAATGCACCTTATTTCATTTAAATTCATTATTAAACATTTAATATTAATACAAATCACCTAAATAGAATTAAGAAATTTTAAGTCATATCAACTACTATTATGTTATGTCGGACCATTTTTTTTTTTTTTTCTTTTTTTTTAAATTTTTTTTTAATATGACTTTAATTGATGAGATTTTTATTCAATGATCTCAATTCAAATCACCATTAAACAAAAAATAGTTTTAAATAATGTGATACCAATATAAAAGTATAATATAAACTAACATGTTGCAATTCTTTAAGTCAAGATAAAACTTAGTTTGTTTGCTTTTTGCAATATTATTGGATATTTTCTGTTAATTTTTTTTAGACATTTTCCTTGTATTAAGTACTTTTCAAGAACAAAATAGTTAAAAATATTCTTTTTTTACGATAATATCTAACTTTATTTATACACTAATACAAATTATAAGAAAGTTAGTCATCGGCATTCACATTCTAAATAAGTTTTTATTTGTCCCCAATTGTTACATAAGTCTTTTTTATTTAATTTTAAAATTTAAAGACCACAAATTAGCATAACGCTACCAAAAGAAAACACATTATATACCTTTGCATTCGCATAAATTCTAAACACGTTTAGTAATTAAAATCCACATTTCACAATATTTTTTTTGATATGTTTGCTCTTTTTTTTAGGTTACAGTTAAGCTGTATCGTAAGTTATTATAAGGACAAATGTGGATTTTTTTTGTGTAGTTACTAAGGGGAATTATGATTTTGTTAGCATTATAAATAATCATCATCAAAGTAATTAGATATGCATGTCATAATTACCTTATTATCTGCATAAACAGGAGTGGTTTTTGTTTATCGAAATTATTTCTAATTGTGAAAAAAATCTCTAGAAAATATTACTTCCTGTAAAAATTATTTCTATATTGCTACTTTTACAAAATACATCATGGAGATACTTTCCTCTTTTTTTGTTATTATTTATAATATGTTTTAGGAGTACTATGGATACACAATAACAAGCAAGTAAAAAATTTTAATTTTAAAAATAATTGATATTTTTATGCGCAAGTTTGAAATGAAAACAATAAGTTAATAAATTTAGTATAAAAATAAGAAAATTTCATTTTATACACTACAAAACACTTCTAAATATGTCCTATAGTTAAATTTCATAAAAGAGAGGGATTGGTTAATTAAATCTTCTTCCAAGTACTTAATTACGTAAATTTTTGACAAGTAGAGCCAGTCAATTATACTTAATTTTATTATTCCACGTGGTGTTTTCTACTTTCTTAACTTTGGTTGTGTTTGTCTTTGATAAGCATTCAGCTTTCGCGTTAAAAAAGAAATCTCATAATTAATTTATTGAAATTCGAGTGAGATTTTAAGTCAGGAGAAAATAGTAATAAAATATTTAAAACACATCAGATTACGAAGTAATCGTTCATATTAGAAAAATTTTAAGATTTGCTCATTTAAGACATCTTTTTTTTTTTTAATGTCATTTAATTATTTTGAATCATAATATGTACAATTATCAAAAACTTATTTTATTTTTACTGGCAATTAATTTAAAATAAAAACAAGCTTCTATTAACTTATTATTCCATAGTTATTCGCTATTTTAATACTGAAATTTGTGAAACGTACTCATCATGCTATACAACATACATTTCGATAAAAAAAAATTCTATTCAAATTTTATTATAATTTTCATATTTGTGTTGTTAACAGTTCTGTAAATAACGCTTACATGAATATTTGGAACTCTCAGGAAAAGTTAAAATTGTATCTATTTCTATCTTAAAAGATAATTTACACTAAAATTGCACTGAAAAAAATTAATATCTTTAGAATCTACATTGCATTGCTTCCCATAATTTTCCCTATGAAATGGCAGACATTTTGACAGCTTAAATCTTAACTCCTTTAAAAAAGAAGAAATTGTACTTTAAAAAATACAAATTACAGTTTTCCTGTTCAGCATACTTTTTTGCATACAATTTCGACATTTCTTAGTCTAGACATTTTCGGACAATGGATGTTACTTAAAAAGACACATAAGTATCCCTTCTTTTGGAAAATAACTACATTATGATGTTTGCGATGAAGATGTAATGTGCAAATTTTTCTTGGAAGCCGATCAATATAACCTTACTTGAAATCATATTTCACAACCCTCATAAATAGACAACCCATTATTTTCTTAGTAGCAAGAAATATTTTTAGTGTCTTCTTTTAAGCTCATAATAAAGTAAACGAATGAATTCTGGAAATATAACGTCTTTTAAATTTTTTTTAATATAGATTAAATTATAAATAAAATATAAAATAATCGTGAACGTAATTGTTTCATAAAAACTTAATAAATGTAATGCAATTTTTATTTAAATTTGTTGACTGTTGCGATATCATCCAATCGTAAAATGTCGTGTATGCTTTTCATTTTTAACTCGTAATTTTTGTCCTAAACATTGTTTTTGAACTTATACAGATTTTATTAAATGTAAAAACTGAGTAGATGTCTACCAAAATATTTATTAACATTAAAAAAAGACAAACATGTGGCTAGAACGTGCTTTTGAGAAAATATTTATAAAGTAAAGGTAGTTTAAGATTGAAATTATAACAGCTGCTATACATAGAAATATACACCCTTTAAGAAGTTCGTTAAAAAATTTTACCAAATTTAAGATTTAAACTCATTTTCACTTTTGTAATTTATAGAAAATAGTTCACTTTTTTTTAACGACACATAGTTTTGTCCGCTACCTAATTTTTTAAATACAAGCAAATCATAAAATAAAATGATTACTTACCTTTAAATATTCACTTCCTTCAAACTTCAAAATCACATATTTGTAACCTTTCAATGTCAAAAATGCAACAGTTTTAATTCTTCATTTACAATCAAAAAGGTACTTAACTGCCTGAATTTCTTCGGATTTTCCAATGCTACGTGGTAACAAAATATTAGGCCTCAGAATCGGGTTGGATGTGTCAAGTTTATCAACTTATCTGATATGTTCGAAGTTCGAAACGCAGACCTTGCAATCATCAGTCGGCCACTTTTCAGTTATCAGTTTTATGTTCGATTTAGAAGAAGAGGGTATTTATCATCTGTTTCTTTCTGCTTTACTTTTTAGTTCTTAGTATTTGTGGCTAATTTTCCAAATAATCATCGTAGGCTTCTTTGAGGTGTTAATCAATAAATTTCAACAAAATTCTGTTATTTTTTTACTTTTACCTCTCTTTAATATTAACTATTTGGAAGCTTTTCATTAGTTTGTAATTGATAGTAGTTCTGATGGATCTTCTCTCCCGAATACATTTTACCACGAACAATTTGTTGATCAAATTGTTTTTTCTTCAGTCAACTAGCGTAGTTTATAATTCTGAAAAGGATCCAACGGGCAGGCAAATTTTTTTTAGTTGCTTGTGCTTATAGAGCCACGTAATACGTTGAGAGAAAAGAATGAAGATCAGGCATTTTGAAAATACTTTTTCCTCCGTCTTTGTTTACTTTATTTAGTCCTTAAATAAGGTCGCTAATACAGAGTAAGCAGATCCCCATAATAATTCGCTGAATAATAAATTATCAATGACGATGATCAATATATTTATAGCTATGTTTATGAGACTCATTTTGCTAATGTATTAAAAACTATTGCGTTTTCTTGTAACATTAGTCACACAAAGTAGCTTTGTAAATCTCTGATTATAGATTATTTTGAAATAATATAAAAACACGTTAGAACATCGACGCTTGAACAAATTTCTTTAATAGTTACTATTCATTGTAATGTTTTATTGTGCAATTACAAGGTATGATACGTCGATTGCAAACTTTTCAAATGTAGTAAGTGTAAACTAAAAATATTTTTTCTTTTAAAAAACAAATACATTTATTTTTTACTACTGCTTTACAATTCCCAGTTCAGAGGAAATTATAAAACTTTTGCTGTTTATCATCAATTAAATTGCAGGTAAACTTATTAAAAAATTTATTTCTCTCAATTATAAAGTCTTACTATTAATGATTGGTTGGTTGTTTTCAGATTATCTGGCGCAGTCAGCAACACAAGGGCTATAATGCGCCGAAACATTCGTCATTAGACAAGCCAACATACATTTGCAAACTTCCATGCCTAACACGGGACTCGAACCCGCAACCTCGTGGTCTAGAAGCTAGCACGCTAACCACTATACCGTTTGGTCGGCCTTACTATTAATGAAGTATGTTTGTAATTAAAATATTGACATAGTTAGCCAAACGAAGAAAGTCACTCTAAATTTCTTAAATTCGCAAGCAAAATCGATTTTCCTCTTAACAACAATTCAAGGAAATTTGCATGCATACTAACTAGTGGGGAAAATTAAAGGGATGTCAGTATTCCGCTAATAATATTTTAGTTGATCTAACACACGAAATTCGTATCACAAATACTTCTTTAGTAATCACAATGATAAAATTAACGACACTGTCGCAAAAAAATAAATAAAAAAGTGTATAGTGGTGGCGATTTGGGCTTATAAGTGAAGATATAACTGCCCAAAGTGATTAACACACTTTTCAGTCAAAATCTCTATATATATAAGGCAAAGCCCTCACTCACTGATTCACTGACTGACTCACCTACTCACTCATCACTAATTCTCCCACTTCCCACATAGTCACAACTCTGAAAATCGGCACAAATATCAACAATGGTAAAAATAGAAAAAGTAAACTATTCCGATCTCGATTAACACACTTTAAGGGGTCGAAAAGGGGTTAAACGTTCCAAACGGGGGACATTCGAGAATCCTACTTCCCACATAGTTACAACTCTGAAAATCGGCACAAATATCAACAATGGTAAACATAGAAAAAGTAAACTATTCCGATCTCGATTAACCCACTTTAAGGGGTCGAAAAGGGGTTAAACGTTCCAAACGGGTGACATTCGAAAATCCTACTTCCCACATAGTCACAACTCTGAAAATCGGCACAAATATCAACAATGGCAAAAATAGAAAAAGTAAACTATTCCGATCTCGATTAACCCACTTTAAGGGGTCGAAATAGGGTTAAACGTTCCAAACGGGGGACATTCGAAAATCCTACTTCCCACATAGTCACAACTCTGAAAATCGGCACAAATATCAACAATGGTAAACATAGAAAAAGTAAACTATTCCGATCTCGATTAACCCACTTTAAGGGGTCGAAAAGGGGTTAAACGTTCCAAACGGGGGACATTCGAAAATCCTACTTCCCACATAGTCACAACTCTGAAAATTGGCACAAATATCAACAATGGTAAACATAGAAAAAGTAAGCTATTCAGATCTCGATTAACCCACTTTAAGAGGTCAAAAAGGGGTTAAACGTTCCAAACGAGCGATATATTCGAATGTCCTACTTCTCATATTTTCACAATTCTGAAAACTGGTGTGAATATCAATAAAGACAAACGCAGAAAAAGTAAACTATTCCGATCTCCGGTGGATCAAGGGGTGGAAAAGGGGTTAAACGTTCCAAATGAGGAATATTCGAATGTACCACTTCCCATATGGTCACAACTCGGAAATTTGGTACAAATGTCAAAAAAGATTAAACATAAAAAAAGTAAGCTATTCTGTTCTCGATTAACCAACTTTAAGGGGTCGAAAAGGAGTTAAATGTTCCAAACGAGGGATATCCGAATGTTCCTCTTCCAATGTAGTCATTTTTCTGATATTTTTTTGCAAATGTTAAAAAAATAAGTCATTCCAATATCGATTAACGAATTTTTAAGGGACGAAAAGACGACGCAACATTGAAACTATACGAGGATTAACTTAATGTCTAATTAACTTAATTCCAATACAGCTACTACTTTGAAATTTAGAACTAAGAGCAAACATAAACACAATAAACTATTCCAGTTTACTTTTCACAATTATAAATTTCGTTTAAAATGTCAACAAAGGAAAGTTCCTATTTTGATAAATCAATTTGTCGGGATCGAAATGGGAGCAAGCGTCTGAAGTGTAGAATACATGAATGTCTTTTGATCGCTAAAATGCTAATGGTAAAATTTCGTAGCGCAGCACGGGTATTCAGCTAGTCACTAATAAATGTGAGTTGGGAATGTGACCCCTTTCCCCCAATCATCGCAAATAATAGTGGGTGGATAGAAAGAATTGCATTGTGCAAGAATATTATAAAAGATAAACATACTAAGTTCTCCATGACTGCATGAGATATTTAAACTAAAAACTTGTACTTTAATTACGTGTCTTAGCCCCATGTAAGTTTATTCTGATGTGATATTCATTTCGAATGTGAGTTAATGGACATTATGGCGTATTTTATATAATTGTATCTATGGTAAAATTTTCGAAATATGGATATGTCACTATGTGTACAAATCGCTCCTTTAATTTCAAATTCCAATAAACATGTGTGGGACGCTTCAGATGTAATGAATGTGGCATTCATTACATCGGAAAATATCCATCATTTTAAAACATCTCTTAAACGTCGACGGAAATATTTTGTCGCCTCAATTTATAAGGAAACCTTACCTTATAAAGTAAGTACTGATGTTAAGAGAGACAGTGACTACTACTAAACAACTATTTAAATCGCGCATTTTTTAACAATAAAGTATACTGTTGTACAAATTGTCTGTATATAGTGTAAATAGTGGCGTATTATTTTAAAATTCTATTATAATTTATTTTATCTTATTTTATTTATTAACAGTGATTATACAGGTTAGAAAAAGGTGGCAACACCTAAAGCAATCTAGAAATTTCGAGATGTTTCTTTTTCGACGAATTGGCTGGAAATTTCGGGAATGTTCTCCCTCGCCTGGTATATAAAGACCGGAGATCGGGAAAGTTTTCAGATTGACTTCGGACTTCGATGAAAGCTGATCACTTTGTTTACTGGAGAGAGCTTGTATAATCGCTGTATTCGAAGTTGTTCTAAAGCTTGGCGTCTACTATCGTTGAGCAGAGCAGAGTGGAGTGGACTAGAGCCAATTACAAGGTTGCCAACGTCTACTGTAGCACGAGCCTCGTGCTATAGTAGACATTGGCAGCCTTGTAATTGGTTCTAATCCACTCCGCTCTGATATGCTCTGCTCTGTTTAGCGATAGTGGACGCCAAGCTTTACTGAAGCTTGTGTTGAAGCTTGAGATTGATTACACTGTTGTCTTTGAATAAATTTTGTGCCTGTGAAGAGTCAATAAATAGTAGTTTTCATCTTAAAAACTGTGCCATCATTACCTCAGTGGAAAAATTCATAACAATACTAATGATATTTCTTTCTTTTACGCGTATCCCCACAGCATAGTTTGTATTTATTTTTGTGAATGCATTGTTTCATTTGCCTTATTTGGAGTGAAATTCATGTATTTAAACCGCTCTACTGACAAGTTACCAGCGAAACCGGATGTTCTTCAGTTTACACGTCAGTGTACAATGCAAACATTTAATTTTACAAAGAAAATATAAATGTCTCTGAGATACAAGTTTTTGTACTATACTTTTCAACTTCCAATACCACAAATTTCATATTTCCTCCATTTTAAAATAAATATTTAAAAAATTAAAAAGATCAAGTTTTAATTTGTTTACTGAGAAAACATGGATGCAGACATTGGGGCATAACATTTTTATTACCACAAATTTCCTATTTTCTTTATTTTAAGATAAATACTAAAGAACTAATTAGAATATAAAACCATTTTCCTGTAATCATTTTAACCGAGATTGAATATTTTATAACAATAATGGAGCTGCTTTTGTATCAGAATCTTATAAAAAAAATCTATGGTAATTTTAAGTATATTTTATAAAATTTTCGTTTAAATTATTTATATGAAAATACATTAAAAACCTATACCATTAACATTACAGCGTTTATATTTAAAATATTTACATACCACATGTGAAACAATACAGGCATTAGGATAAGCCTCTTGTTAGTTAAATAAAAAAACATCTAAAGAAATTATATGTTTGATATATTATTGGAAATAGAACCATAAAGAATAGATATTCCTGAATAAATCCCTTTTTAAATGCATGAACTGTGATTAAATAGACAGCTGATTCACCAGCGTTTTATTAAAGAGATTTCTTTTCTCTTTTTTTTTTCCTTTCTTTTTTTCTTTTTTTTATGTGTTTGTGCTATTTTTTTTACGTTGTAAAATGTGCCCACATGTTCCATTCTCTAATGAATTCCGTCCCCAACTATTTAAAAAAGTGAATTAATTTTAGACAATGAAAACTAAGAAGAGTAAAAAGGTTTCTCAAAGAAAATAATATTTTATATTTGACTTGATAGTTTATTTATGTAACTGATACTTATAATGAAGTAACAGAAGTAAGCATGCTTACTTCAGATGTATGTTAGAGAAAAACAAAATTTATTTTTTAGTTTGATTTTTTACACAAAAATGAATATTTTCTTCAATTTCCTTATACATTTTTTATTTTATTGGCAGTAATATGAAATACTTTTTTTAGGAGTTTTTATTTTAAAACTACTTGTAACTAGATGAATTTTTTTTTTCACCTTCTCCGAGGTCTTTTATCCTATTTTGAAATTTCTGCAATCAAATTTGTTGATAAAGCATCATATATTTATTTAGTATATTTCGAAAAATACTTGCGTATTAATGGAAATCTGTAGATATTTTTATTTCATGTATATCATAAATCTTAAATTTATATAATCACATTATGATTAATACATATAATGATTAACTAGTAATTTAATCATATTAAAAACAACATGAGTAAGTATTTTTTCTCTCTAAGTGTAAAATCACAATGACGATATGAAACGGACTTAATAAAAACATTTTTCTGAAGCGACAATTAAGGACTAGAAATGGTAAACGACCTAAGTACCAGAAAAATTGAAAATCTTTTTTAACGAAAAAATGTCCTAACGACCAAGCTAAACAAAATGTAGAACGCCCAAAGTGCGAACTCTAGTAGCAGTAGTTCAAATTCAATCTGGTACTTAAGTCATATCCTTAAGTACAATATGCGAGTATTTTTCATTTTTCGGCTCACCTGAAAAATTTTCTTTTTTGGGCTAAGTTATTTCCATTTCTAGTCCTCAATTAAAATATCATACCGATGAACTAAGAAAGAACTAGAAATATCAAGTATCTAATAGTACATATACTTTCTCTCTTAAATTACATATATCTCAAAAGTTACGACTTTTAGAAACAACCCAGTAAGATTTCACAATGAAATTAAAACTAACTTTTAAATACCATTATGAAATAATTCGCTCATTGATTGTTTCATTTGTATGTCAGAATCGGAAAATTATTCTCTGTGTTTTAAACTGCACTTAAGTACAAAACAACAATAATATTTTACTTATGACAGTTAGTCATGTTTTAATTAAATTCTGATTGATTTCCAAAATTAATGGAGGAGGATGTATATTGGGGGAGGAGGGATCGATGTTTCAATTATATCGTAATTGTAAGTAAGGAGTTATAAAAGTCTAATTGAAAGTTAAAAGTCGTTTAAACTTTTACAAATGAGACTTTTAGAATAATTTATTAACTTTTATGTGAGCCCTACATCACTTTTACAAAGAATTTGGAATCACTGATGACCACTGAATAGGATTTAGTAACAACGAAATGTCTTAAATATACTATCTTATATCTAAATTGAAAGTTCTTTTGAAATTAATTCGAACTAAAATTGTATTTCAAACTTTGTCTATTCCTGAGAAGTTTGGAAATTAGAGTTGAGATGTTTTCGTATTTTAAAGGAGAGTTTAAATCAAGTACCAACTCTTCTTCTGCAAGTATTTAACTCAAACAACCAAACAGTTAACATATAATTTAAAAGAATATGTAATTTGATATTCCAAATTTTTCCTTTACTATTTCTTCGATATTAAGAAAGTTCATGTTGGTCCATCATGTAATTATAAGAAAAAATTTTGTTTTTTTCTTTCAAAAATTTGCACTCATTTCCCATTATTCAACTTACTTTTGAGGATTAGCATGAACTTATATGTGATCATTTTGCCACTAATATTTCAAAATGTTTCAATTATTTCATTTGGGCAATGCTTTAAATATATAAAACTTATTTAAACAATATATACATATACTATTTTCTCTAAATGTTCTATATTAAAATACGTATTGATTAATTCCAACAATTGAGTTTAATTTGCAAGTCAAAATACAATAGTAAAGATAACCCTCAGACCAGAAAATTCATGTTTAAAAATAGTGTTCAAATTCAAACCATTAAAAACAATAAAATACCTTTACGGATTATGCAATTATAAAACAAACAATACTACTTGAACATATTGTATCTCAATATAAATAACACCTTTAAAAATAAGTTTTCCTTTCCATCAAAAGTATAAAATCCATCAATTAGAATACATTTTTTGGATACAACTAAGTTTTTAATTTAAAAAAAAAAAAAAAAAAAATCAAATGAATGACATTTCATGCCTCATTAGTTTTCAACATAAGGTTAAAGAGTTTTCTAACCTAAAATCTTTAATAACTCTTAAAAGGTTCATAAGAAAACGATCACTTTCAAGATTAAAAAAAAAAAAAATATTTCTAAATATTTAGTTTTACTACCAGTATTTAATTCAAAGGAGATTGCACGTCCCTATTATCTATGAACAGAACTCCCAATCCAATTAAAATTGGACTGTAATCAGTCTTTATCTGTACAATGATAAAATTTTAGATAAAAATATACCTTAACTAGCGTTCATTATTCACAATTATATTCAGTCAACTGTATGTAAATATTCATTTACATTTATTTTTATAGCTCAAAATATTGAGTTCATTGTCTCTCTCATTAGTATTTTACTCAGTCAAATTTCACGAGTTCAACGTCTATTAACAAACTTATTATCGTATTCGTACATACAATTGTATCTTTCTAAATCTATTTTGGCCTGAATCCTATTTTACAGTAAATGTTTATTTGTTTATGATGGTCTTCCTTCCTTCAAAGCCAATTGTCTGAAATTTCTTGCAATGGAATATATATCGTTAAGTCAATAGATATCATTTAGTTAATATAATTGTTTAGTTAATTAGTCCTGTTAACTCCTGCAATACTAAACTACTCATCACTTGAAATCTCTGCTGTAAAGGCACCTTTAATTTTGACTTAATAAAATTTGACTACATCTTAAGATTTTACTAGTATCATGAAACGTCAAATAAAGAATGAGGTCTGGTTTAAACTCATGGGAAATGTAATATAGATTATTAAGGCGTAATCGAAAAAAATGCTGTCACGTCATTCTTGTGGATAAATATTACTGACTGAATATTGAAGAAGACAAATTATACGTCGGAACTTGTCGCATGCCTTTGAAGATAGTACTTGATAAAATATAGAATGGAAGAACTACGGAATCTCATCCAATCACTTGGGCATTCCTCAGACATTCATGTTACTAGGACACCGTTTTTCATCCTGATGACTCTTTTTATAATGGAAGACTACTATTATGCGTGAATTCTCTGCTATTTTGAAGTGCATGGCAAGTGAATTCGTAAATGTAAATGAAGTCGACAAGTCACTTTAGAAATCTCCTGCCTGCAATATTTTACTCACTTCTCACACTTTGCGATCATCCATATCCACCTAGACAATGGACAATTCCCGCATTTTTTAAAACCGAGTGAAATTAGTATATATCTATGAAGAATTTCTTTCTGATTCCAAATATTTAAAACAAAAATTCGAAATATTTAAATGTTAAGAAAAGAAAATGCCACAAACCGAACTAAAACCAGTCCGATCAAAATCTGTGACGTCAAAGCTTCCTTCCGTTTCTATGGTTATCGTGAGGTTTCTGCCAAATAGTTGGCGTTGAAATATTTGGCGTTGGTAGACCATTGCCATATCCCGTACAGATTGATGCGATTTGCTAGAAACTTTCAAAAGTTTCCGCTGCCGCATTTCAATCCAAGATGTTTGGGAAGTCTTGACGTCACATTCAATTCGAGCCAAACGAATCGTTTTCTCACCAACGTGTAACAGGTGAACTTTCATTGCAAATTTAAAAATAAAAAAATAATAAAAATTAAAAAAAAATTAAAAAAATAAGCGTACTGAGCAGACATTTTTCTGTTTATGGCCTTTTTGAAACATTTAGAATTGAATAAAGAAATAAATAAAAAATGCGGGAATTGTCCATTAGCACTCCTAAATGCAATCTCCTTGAAAGTCTTACGGGTAAATTCTAAAAAGAGCATGAGATCCTTTTCAGTCATTTGGGCAATCTCCTTGCGATCATATCCTTCTCATCGTCAGACATCCACGCTGTGAGGACATCCCTATCCATCCGAATGACCGTTTTGTCACTGGGGAGGACAACTGCCGCGTCCGAAGTGTCTGCTCTTCTGCAGTGTCTTATAGGCGAATTTTCAGTCTGAGTAGCCGAGTTCAGCTTTTCTGGGGGAGGACGTCCCCCATTTCTGGAGAGTAGTTGCTGATGGCCTTGTATCGTCTCCATGTACAGCTTGATTGTGTTGATAGTGGCCAGGTCGAGTTTGGGGTAGTGGATAGTGGCCGGGTCACGTTCGAAGCGGATGTTGTGCTCGACTAGATCGGCCCCGGCTTTTTCTGCCTCAGGTGTCATACGGATCGGAACAAACTTGTTGATGATCTAGGAGAGGAAACGAACTTTACTTCATTTTTCTGAGAAAATGCAAACAATAAGAATAAATTAAGTGATATTTGATTGCAACACTCAGTGGAACATCCTGTATATTGTGGTTTTTAAACATCATATTTTAACAGCATAAAGATAGCGGGATGTTAAACAGGGAGTACCATCTCAGTGGCTTTTTCTTAATGTGTCAGTGTTTTAACAGAAATTTTGATAATTTTCGAAAATCGCTACTGCACACTAAAAGTTAAACCCTTTGTGCCAATTACTAACAAAATTATATTCCCAAATTTGCATCCAGTGAGCCGCAAACCAAAATTATTATTTTTTAGTGATGGTTCAGGGTTATTTTTACATAATAATTATTTGAAACTATAAAATAATAAATAAGATAATATTTTTTCTATAAGAATTACAAATGTGATATATGCCAGTGAACCCTATATATTATGCTGAAATTAAAAAAATAACTCATAGGAAATATTGTTTTATTTACTTGAACTAATAAGAGCATCCTCCAAAACATTTTCCCTAATAAATAGCACTAAATAAAGCTCACCCTAAACCTTATTAACTAACATGATACATATAACTTCTTACAAAAAGAAGGACAAAAGTGGTAAGCATGCTCCACACAGACACAACCACAACAGCCATCAGCTGTACCCCCAGCAGTTTCCAACCACCTCCCCGGAACAGTCCAGTCAGTCCTTTGCTCAGTTTCATCAGTTCGTCCTCTTCCACAAACAATCCCACTGCCAGCATCCCCCACACTGAGCCGGCACCGTGTACAGCAATTGCACCGACCGGATCGTCTATATGGAGTTTGTCCAGCAAAGGGACTGCGCAGTTGGCCAGCACAGAGCCAACTGCGCCCACAATGAATGCCTCCCAGGGATGATACAAAGCGCAACCACCTGGAAGGGAAAAAGAAGAGACCACTTTAGTGTATATTGGTATAGTTCTTGCTGTCCACCAGAAAAAGCATATCTTAATTTTAAACTCAGTCAATACACGAGTTTAACACCTATAATAGCGCTTCACTCTCATATCCAAGCCAATATAAGAATGTTTAATTGTTCATTGGATTTAATGATACAAGTACTAGATATTATCAAATGCCAAGTAACCAGGTAGGAATAAAATATTTTAAATACTTCAAATATAAATTTAACATGCTATTGCTTTGATTTGAGATAGATTTAATGTTCAGCAGCCTCCATTGTTCTGCATTCCATTATTAGAACGCTACTCTGGCCCGAACTCCTGATCTATTGGTTATGTAATGGTATGCGCTTCAATTTGCAATTTACTTTTATTCTTTTCTCGTATTGTTTGGATCCAAAACTTTTTACTTGTTTATAGTAACAAAAAAAAAATCCACAGCCCAGACACTTTTTACTCTGATTTTAGTTAAACCGCTTCACAGATTATCTGTCTTTGATTCTACTAATAAACAAACAATTCATAATTCTTTTATTCTGCAAGTGAAATATAGCAATCCATCTCCCTTACACTCCATATTTTTTCTCTTCATTTCATTTAAATAATAAACCCCACTTAGTGATTTAAGTAGTCAACTTCAATACTTTCTCTCTTTTTGTTTCTGTTAAATATGTTCATAGAGCACAAAATGACTTTTAAACTTTCGCTAACCAAAAAATTTATTTTTGTTAACCATTAACATTATTAGTCGAATTAATTAAAATATTTTTAATTATTCACAATAAATTTTAGTTAAAGTAACTGAAAGTAAACACGCTGAAATAAAACATTTTATTGGCCATAAACAAAAATTTAACATGAATCAGAAATGCATTCTATAGCAGTTTTATATTTAACAGTTATTTTCTGCCTGATTTAAACATGTATCTTTTTTCAATTAAGTTTAATGCATTCACCTTTGGGCCGACCAAACGGTATAGTGGTTAGCGTGCTAGCTTCTAGACCGCGAGGTTGCGGGTTCGAGTCCCGTGTTAGGCATGGGTGTTTGTAAATGTATGTTGGCTTGTCGAATGACGAATGTTTCTGCGCATTATAACCCTCGTGTTGCTGACGGTGCCAGATAATCTGAAAACAACCAACCAACCAAGCATTCACCTTTGGGTCTAACCGCTTAGTGTATAACGTAGTATTTTTGTAACAAAAAGTCAAGTTGTATGTGAAATTATATATTAGTGTCGGAAATATTTACATGATTTAGTAGTAATATTTCCCTCATTAACTGAAGAAGGTTTAACTAATAATAATTTCCATACTAGTGAGCGAAGTTATTAAATTTAAGTTGTAGCAATTACACTCCGTACTAATCAAATATACTGTTTTTGTATTTAATTATTTACACAAGTATTATAAGCTTTTAACTTCAATAATTAAATCAACTAAATTTTGGTACACAAATATAAGTAACATTGATAAACATTGTTAAGTTCAATAAGATAAATTATATTCATACCTGTAATTGCCACGAGTGATGCAAGTATCCCATTTATGAGGTGGGTCACAATGAATTTTTTGTGTTGCGTGAAGTAACTGTAATTAAAGTAACATAAATTAGTTTTTTTTAATTATTATTTTTAGTTCAGAAAAATATTATCAAAGGAATCCTTAGTGAAGGTTTAATCATCATACCTCATAGTGCAACATTGTTATTATTTCTTGCATTAAACTTGGTACGATTGTTATTATTTCAGAGAGTCATTAATTTTTAGTCGAATGAGTCAAATGTTAAGTCAAAAATAATATTTATTTATATGTTCAATACTCTATTACAATTACTAAAGTAATAAAATAAGTAAATACTAAAGTAATAAAATAAGATGCAAATCATTGATGTAACAAAATAGTTTTACTATTTTAATGAGTATGAATAAAATCGACACAAAAGAAACTTTGTATAATTTTCATATAAAGTGTAATTACAATTTATGCCAAACAAAATCATTGCTGCATATGTTTGTTTCAACAGATTTGACAGAATTAAAAAAAATTGGTAGCAGATGTTTCAAGAATAGTAATCTTACAAGGCTCCATGGTCATTTCAAAGTCATTGAAAGTTTTATCTGAATGATTTTGAGTTCAATCTGAAGAAAATGTAGATTAAATTTTACAGCTGTTGCAAAAATCAAATCAAAGTTCTAGTCGTAGAATTTTCAATCAAGTAGTTTATTTTACGTAAGATATATGGTAGATTGTTCAAGACGTTAATAATATTTTTTAGAATTGGTGTCAATTTCAAAATAGCTTCTAATCTTTTTAGTGATGAACATGATGAATAATGCCGACTAGTAATAAATAAGAAAAAGATTGAATTTTCCACAATATAGGATAACTACTTTAAAAACTATATAAATGATGTAAAATAGTCAATGTAATCATTATGTAAAAATAATTCAATGTCTACAGGATGTTCCAAAAGTGACTCCCTGTCTTAAAAAATTAACATCTTAAAACTGTTATTCGCAGAGAATTGAAACTTCTTGTTTGTACATTGGATAACCAATGTTTTTCAAGAAAATCGATATGAATTTTATAGTCCAGTAATAAATTGTTTCAACTGCTTGAAGAGTAATTGTTTGAAGTAGTTTCTATAAATATTAGGGGTCACTTAGGAGACACTTTTTAAATCTTCAAACTTGCAGGCATAAATAATTCAATTCAACTTATGGATACAATTAAAATCTTTTAATTCGCAATCACATGAATGACTAGTATTCATCTGAAATTTTATTGTTTTTTTAATGAGTTTAATATTGACGTCACTGAAACGAATGGGTGTGCATTGTTATTCTCAGTTCATATGACATTCGTCATTAAAATAAAATAAACTATTTTATTGTTAAGTTTCTATCAAGATAACTTTATTGTATCCAGCTATATAGTAATACTTGTGTGTTTAGATGTCGATATATTTAAATCAAACACAGTAATTCTGATTAGATAGAAATTGTAAAAAATATTTATGCAATTTAAACCTCCGTTGAATACTATTACGAATTTCCTCAGAGGAAATGGTGACAGTTTTTTCAAAATAAAAACCGATTATTTATTCTTCCTCTCAGAGGTTTGAGAAAAACTTAACTAAACAACAGTGAACTTGCTATCAAGCTTCAGCAAAAGCTTCAATACGTACAACTCCAGGTACAATGATATTCTCACTCAGGCTGAATCACAACTCCTTCCAATAGGGCTTTAAACCCTCCAACTGATTCAAAATTATATTTCCTGGTATTTTTTATAGCCTCGCTTGCGAACTTTCCCAAAAAATCCAGATCAAACGATTTTGGATTTTTACCAATTTTTTTAAGACTGTATTTTTGCTGTTAACAAATAAAATAAAACTAAAAATAATAGAACTAAAAATAATAGAACTAAAAAAAGAAGTAAAAAAAAAAAAAAAAAAAAGTGTGTATATGATTCACAATTACATACAGAAAAATTGCGTTACATTACAGACTGAAAGACCCTATTCCTGACGTCATTGGCGGATCCAGCTATGGGCGAAGGGGGCGATCGCCCCGACCGCTCACGTTTTAACGTGCACTGCTCTTAGACTTTGGATGAAATCAATCAAGATTTGACGAAACCGCACTGAACATTTTTAATATAAATGTCCTCATCCAAGAGAAAAAAAAAAAAAAAGGGGGAAAAAAAACGGAAATGAAAAAGCTGAAGCAAGACAACAAAGCAAATTAAAGTTTGAAAACGTTCAATGTGTATATGTATTCGTTGTTAGATTGTTCTGTGTATCATATTTAATAATAATTTATCTTGAATCAAATAGTTGTAGACAACTATAATTTATTGCCGCAAATTCACACGTAGCCAACCATTGTGTTGCCTTTATGTTATTGAGACTTTTTACCTCTCTGTAACATATTGTTATGAATTTTTCCACAGAGGCAATGATGGCACTGTTTTTATTAGATAAAAACTATTATTTATTCGCTTCAGAAAACTCATAAAGTTTATTTAAAGACAATAGTGTAATCACTCTCAAGCTTCAACACAAGCTTCAGTAAGAACAACTTCGAATACAGCGATTATACAAGTTCACTCTAGTAGGTAAACAAAGCGATCAGCTTTCATCGAAATCCGAAGTCAAACTGAAAACTTTCCCTATCTCCGGTCTCATTTATACCAAGCGCGTGAGAACTTTCTCGAAATATCCAGCCAATTCTTCGAAAAAGAAACATCTCGAAATTTCTCAATTGCTTTAGGTGTTGCCACCTTTTTCTAACCTGTATTATCGCTGTTAATAAATAAAATAACATAAAATATACAATATAATTTTAAAATAATACGTCACTATATACAGACAATATGTGCAACAATATTCTGTATAATCAAAGTTAAGTTATCCCATGGTATAGTAATATAACTTACGAGCAACAAAATGTAACTAAGCTATTCAATAGCCACCGCCCCCTCCGTTATAAAACTCTGGATCCGCAATTGCCTGCCTTATTACAATTAAATAAACATTTACAAATAATAAATATACAAAACAAACTTCAAGAATTAATATAATTCAAATCGTATTCATAGAATTATCCGTCAATAAATTATATAAAATAATAAAAAGACAGTAACCTCAAAAGTATTGATGCGACTCGTTCACAGAAAGATTTTTAAATAATTTCCAGTTATTTCTTATGTGACAAGTTAATTTGCTGATGCTCTCTTCCTTTCTACAGTAGTGATGAAATTGAGTTAGAGTTTTTCAAACAATGAAGAGAAACTGACCGGAAAATCGAAACCGGTTGTTCACTTTGATGTTATTAAGATCAATAAAAAATTACTGTCTGCGTGAGAAAGTTCCAGTTGGATGTAGAAAAAAAGTTCCAACTGGAAAAGATGTCAGTTAATAAAATAGTGTCAGAGAAATTGATCCTCGTTAATAAATTCACAATAGTAATTTCATTTCACTGTCAATTTCGTATCATAGTTTTAAATCAATCGTAGGATAGTTCTTCGAAGGAAAATTATTCAATACTTATTATTGTTTTATCCCAAATTGTTCAATTACTTTCTGTTATTTTTGTAAATTTACGTAGCAAACTAATTATTTGGATTCAATTTAACCTAATGGCTGCAATATTTTATGGAGAGTGTCAATAAAACTAATTTCAAATGGCGCTTGAAATTGATTAATGGAAGCTGAAAAGATGCTGATGAGATGATACGAATATACCGCTATATGCTGTTCTAGCTGAATACCCGTGCTGCACCACGAAATTTTACAATGGGCATCTTAGCAATCAAAACACATGTATTCTACAGTGTTTGTATCAGACAATTGCTCCCCTTTCGATCCTGACAAATTGACTTATCAAAATAGGAACTTCCCTTTGTTGAACTTTTTTTCAAAATTCATAATTGTGAATATATTGGGAAGGAGACATTTGAATATCCCTCATTTAGGATATAAAACCCCACTTGGACCATTTTTAATTAGTTAATCGAGATTGCAATAGTTTATTGTGTTTATGCTTGATTTAATTCTAAATTTCAAAGTTGTAAATGTATTGGAAGTGAGACATTAAGATATTCCTCATATAGTTTCATTGTTACTTTTCCTCCCTTAAAAACTCTTTAATCGATATCGGAATTACTTATTTTTTCTATATTTTCATTTCTTAACATTTGCACCAAATATTAAAATTGTGACAACACTTGAAGTGGGTCAATCGGATATCCCTCGTTTGGTATGTTTAACTCCTTTTTGACCCTTTAAAGTTAGTTAATCGAGATCGGAATAGTTTACTTCTTCTATGTTTGTATTTTCTGACATTTGTACCATTTTTTAGAGTAGTGACCATGTGGGAAGTGGGACATTCGAATATCCCTCGTTTGGAACGTTTAACCATTATTTGACCCCTTAAAGTGGGTTAGTCGAGATCGAAATAGCTTAATTTTTCTTTGTTTGCCTTTGTTGATATTTGTACGAATTTTCAGAGTTGTGACCTATGGGAAGTAAGACGTTCGAATATCCCTCGTTTGGAACGTTTAAACATTTGGCAACCCAGTGGGTTAATCGATATCGGAATAGCTTACTTTTTCTAAGTTTACCATTGTAGATATTTGTACCAATTTTCAAAGTTGTGAACATGTGGGAAGGGGGAGAATTAGTGATGAGTGAGTGAGTGAGTGAGTGAGGGCTTTGCCTTATATATAGAGAGATTAATAACTAAAAATTAATGCAATAAGATATAAAGAATTTTAGTTTTTCTGGTAGTGGGTAATGACAAATTTTAAAATGAAAATATTATCATCAATAAACGCAAGTTAGATTGCGACAGTCACTGCCACTGAAATTACGCTTTTACACAAGTTTATTTTATAGACATCAAGCCCAGATATCGTGCGCGCACTATTTGGCGATATTTAATGACTAAAATTTTTCTTTTATTAAAATTTTGGAACATATTACAGACACATTGTTAATTTGGTTTTTTATAAATTAAAATGTCTTCAAAGACCGAGTTTGGGGACAAACTTGGTGACAGAATACAGAATATCCAAGTTTTAATCCAATACCTATATGTTGCCAAAAACTCACCGATCTATTCACTTCGCACTCATCCGATTGAAATGTAAAGTACTTATGGTTTAAATTCCGATTTAATACTAACCTTATATAGATATCTTCAAAATGATGTCTGAGGCATACGTCTTAAGTATTTATAGTCTAGGTCGGGCTACAAATTTACGTACTGAGGCCATTTAATACTTATATGTGAAACTAGTAAAGGGAATTCATCTTGAGATGGGACCTTACATTTGATATATCACACGTAGCGATGGAGAGAACCTTTGTATAATTTTCTCGCTAAATTACTCTAGTGTAGTGTAGAAGCTAAAAGCTACAATATATATATCATATTTCATTTATTGTATGTTTGCTGAAATTCATTTCATTTATTCATCGTTACATACGCGCATACGAGACAGTAAATATGTCAAACTTTTAAAGTAAATCAGTTTTGTGTAAATTTACATGCAACTTTATAAAACTTACTTTCTACTCACCTAAACACCAAAGCTGCGATGCCACCTCCAACAGAAGAATTGATCGTGACAATTGCAGATCTGTAGGTAAAAAAGAATCGCTTATCAATGTGTCTTCAAATACAAATAATGACCACCCACAACAGGCTCAATGTCAATAAATTACCTTTGCATTTTTGGTAATAGTCTGTCTTTATTTTCTTAGTGTTTTGATTTAAAATTTATTATTTAGCATGGTAAATATTAAACATTTACTAAGCATTTTAAAGTGGTTAAATAAAGTTCAACAACAATGATATAACCAAAGAACTTTTATTAACGCTTCAAAACATTTATTCTTAACACAGTCCAATAACTCTAATCCTTGTAAATCAGTACACAAATTAAGGCCCTACTCTTACACAGCTATCAATAAGTACAATGCTAGGTAGAATAACTAACATCTGAGAAATATCACACTTGCAGTGCGATGCTATTATCTACATCAATTTGGTTGGAAAATTTTCAAGAAAAATCCCGTAATGAATGTTTAAAAATTGTCACTACATGTCAATTCTCATGGCGGAAGTTACACTTTCATGGTATTTAAGCGAAGTGTCATAAGTAAATCGTGAAGAACTGTGAAATACGTTTATTGCATAAGAGAAGCAATTATTATAATTTAAAGGTGGATTATTGTTTTTATTTAATATTTAAGTTTGATCATTTAAAAAGCTGCAGCCATACGTCAAACCTTTTATATACCCCCCCCCCCTCCCCTCCTCCCAAGAATTGCTTAGGTTGTTTGGGACAAGAGTTTGTGGAGGCATATCATGAGGCGAAAAGTTAATGAGAACGTGTTGCAAATAGAAACAAATGCAGTTAAATCGTTGTTCTTATATAAAGCAGTAAATACAAGATTATCTGCATCCCCATTTTTTTTTCCTCAACTATTACTACTCCTGATCCACTGTTGCCAAAAAAAAGTTTGTTGCAACATTCGATTCCCTTCACACTATGTGTGTAATCGAAATTTTGAATAAGAATCCAGGAAATTACACGAGTCACGAAGACACACTCAGGCCTTCTCAATTTCCGATACGATGCATATAAAAGCCACCCACACTGGATAAATAGCAAATACACCCCTCCTCCTTCGCCCTTACAAAGATCAAATCAATAATGAGCGTGATAGATCACGCACAGGAAGACATTATTGCAAGTGGAGACTGTTCATTGCAGCGCTATCTCGCTTGACGCCCATGATGAATTGGGAAGTGGGGGGCGGTGAAATGGAAAAGCACGAGCTCATTTACAAGAGCTTTGTGTGTAGAGATCCATCAACGACTATTGATGTATAAACAAGGATGGAGGTTTAATGGTTGAAGAGGGTCATTGTTTTAGTGTCATTTTACCTTGCAGCGTATTTCCACTTGTGGCCGGATACGCCGAATGTACTGCCGCAGTTGAAGCCCAGCCAGCCCCACCTGAAATAGAAAACATGATATAAACGCAAGAGTTCAATCACACTTTTTCAATAACTATGTTCAAATACTGAAAACGACTTAATACCACCATTTGAAACCAAAAACTTCTCCTATGCAAGCTAAGCATGACAACATTTCCGTAACACGTCTTGTCGTTTTACACAGAAATCTTAGAAATCGATCATGAAAAGCAATTAGAATGTAATCGTTGCAACTACATTTTTTGTGAACCAGCCATACCTTGTAAGTGACAAAAATTATTCTTCAATTAGTTACCATCTAAATATACACTCACTTACAAAAGTTAAGCTCGGAGAAGAAAATGTTAATTTCCGTATGCCAATCTGAATTGAAGAAGCTGAAATTCTCCGCAAAGATAGTAGGAAGTACGCAAATATTGTTGCACAAACTGTCTGTATATATTGTAAATAGTGACGTATTATTTCAAAATTCTATTGTAATTTATTAATTAATAGCGATTATACAAGTTAGAAAAAGGTGGCAACACCTAAAGCAATCGAGAAGGTTCGAGATATTTCTTTTCCGATGAATTGGCTGGAAATTTCGAGAATGTCTCACGCGCTTGTATATAAAAGACTGGAGAACGGGAAAGTTTTCAGATGGACTTCGTTGAAAGCTGATCGCTTTGTTTACCTATTGGAGTGAGCTTGTATAATCGCTGAATTCGAAGTTATTTTTGTTGAAGCTTGTGTTGAAGCTTGAGAGTAATTAAACTGTTGCCTGTGAATAAATTTTGTGAGTTTTCTGAAGAGAGAATAAATATTTTTATACCGTGAAAACTGTGCCATCATTGCCTCAGTGGAAAAATTCGTAACAGTGATGTCAGAAGTGGGGTTTAGTCATCTTGAATGCCGACAACTAGAGGAATGATGGAAGACCAAATGAAGCAGTTGATGGAAATGATTGCTGGAATGAAGGCCCAACAAGAATCCACTGCCGCCGAAATAAAATCCGAAATGAAAGCCTGCCAAGAAACCACCGCAGCCGAAATGAAAGCCGAACTTTTCGCTACGATTGCCGCCGGACAAGCCCGTCAAGAAACGACTAATGCCGAACTCGCCGCTGCAATTGCCGCCAGTCAAGAAGCGACATCATTAGATATTAAAGCTTGGCAAAACGCAACGTCATCTGACATGAAAGCGTTGGCCGATAAGTGCGAGTCCACATCAGCAGCCGTAATCAAGATCAGAGAAGAGATAAAAACCGAGCTAGCCTCAATGGTAGAATCTACAATTATGGAGACAACATCATCGGTCCTGCATTCCGTGAAAGAAGACGTTCTCATTGCTGTAAGGGATGAAATGGAAGAAAAGGTATCTACCATAGAAAGAGAAATCACGACTGCTAGAAATGAAATGAAAGAAGAAGTTTCCACCCTGAAAAAAGAGCAGGGAAGGTTTATTGACGCTATGGAAGAGAAACTTCGAAAACTGGAAATTCGCGGTACTGTGGCAGCTGCATCACTGAACTGGGAGGAGGTTTCCACTGCAGTTTTAGCACCACGTTCCAACATCAAAGTGGCCACTTTTGATGGAAAGTCTTCCTGGCGCGTTTATCAAACGCAGTTTGAAATGATTGCTTCTGCGAATGGTTGGGACGATACTTCGAAAGCATTCCATCTCGCGGCATCTCTTCGAGGTGAAGCTGCTGACATTTTACAGTCACTACCTGAAGAGAAGCGGGGAGAATTCGTGGCGCTGGCAAGTGCGTTGGAGTTAAGGTTTGGGGAGCAGCATCTAAAGGATTACACCAGACTGCAATTGAAAGTGAGACAACAGAAGGCCAATGAAACTCTTCAAGAGTTGGCGTCAGATATAGAAAGACTGTCGCTCCTCGCTTTCCCAGACTGTCCCCCGGATGTACGAGATGATCTTTCGCTGCAGTATTTCATCGACGCTATTCAAGATCCCGATGTGCAGCAGGCGGTAAGGTTATCCCAAAACAAAAACCTGAAGTCTGCCCTCGTGTACGCCATGAGAGTGGAAGCCGCGCAGCTAGCTTCTGGAAAAGACCGACGATATGTGTGCGGTGCATTAGCCGAGGATTCTTTTGACTTTGTCACCAGTAAGCTTCGAGAACTGGAGAGCAAAATTGATCGAATGATGAGAAGCTATCCCGGAGCCAGGGATCGAAGGACCAGAGTCATTTGCTGGCACTGCAAACGGGAAGGGCATATACGACGCAACTGCCTTGATTTGAAAAAGAGAAGGGATAACACTACCACGGAATCTCAACAACTGAATCTAAGAAGATGCCATCTCTCAGGGCAGAAGCTTCAATGCAGAACAGGTGAAGCCCCGACCAGTCGTTTCCACGTTTCATCAAGACAAGGAGGAAACCAGGGTTTATTCGTGAAGGGGGAGATCAACGGAACTCCATGTCGTCTAATCGTCGATTTGGGAGCGAACGTTACGATCGTAAGGACGGACGTGGCTCTTCGCCTGAACAGCCGACTCCTCTACATAGCGCCCTCTGTTTCTCTACAAACTGTGTCTGGTGGTAATATCTCTGTTCATGGGAAATTGCAAGTGGACATTGCCCTTGAATTTAACACCTACAAGCACACCGTTTATGATGCCGAAATTGTAGATCCATGCATTCTCGGACTAGACTTTTTGAAGAAAAATGGAATTACGCTGAATTTTGAGAAAAGCAAGCTGCAAACATGGAGAGGCGAAGTTCCTTTGCACGATCTAGACATGAAAGAGCTGTGCGTATATCGGATTATGGCTCATGAAGACAATGTCATAGAGAATGCTGAAGAGTCCACATCTATGAAAAGTACCTCACCAGCCTCGGAAAGAGAACCGAAGAAAGTGACGTTGATGAAACCCTCCCAGGAAGTGGTTCATGTGGAAATGGACAAAGTTAGTGAAGAGGGAATCGACATCCGTACTCCTGTTACAAGCATCGAACGGAGGTCCCGGGATCTATCAGCTGCACCCGCGGATGATTCGGACGCAATCTCAAAATCATATAACCAGCAAGATGGGGATCAGAAACTTTCACCGCTTCTGTTGGCATACGGGAGTGCAACTCACGAGACCACCGGATTTTCTCCATCTCTAACGATGTTTGGAAGATACCTTAGGCTCCCCAGCAACCTCCTCTTTGGACAACCACCGGACACTCCTTCCTCGCCTGTCCAGTATCTAGATGATCTGCAGGCACGTTTGGAAGCCGTACATCGGTTCGCCAGAGAGAGAAACAACATCATGACGGAGCGCATGAAGATCCGGTACTATGCCAAGGCCACGGAACGTTAATTCCAGGAAGGTGACAAGGTGTGGTTATGGAATCCTAAACGTCGGAAAGGACTCTCCCATAAGCTCCAGACGAACTGGGAAGGGCCGTATGTGGTCCTTAAGAAGATCAACGACGTCGTGGTAAGGATTCAACGGACACCCTCCTGTAAACCTAGAGTTGTACATAACAATAGACTAGCCCCATATTATAGTAGAAGTGATTGAATTGCCTTTCCTCTTAAGGACTTCACTGCCCGGGACGTGCAGTCTTTAAGAAGGGGGAAATGTTGCACAAACTGTCTGTATATATTGTAAATAGTGACGTATTATTTCAAAATTCTATTGTAATTTATTAATTAATAACGATTATACAAGTTAGAAAAGGGTGGCAACACCTAAAGCAATCGAGAAGGTTCGAGATATTTCTTTTCCGATGAATTGGCTGGAAATTTCGAGAATGTCTCACGCGCTTGTATATAAAAGACTGGAGAACGGGAAAGTTTTCAGATGGACTTCGGACTTCGTTGAAAGCTGATCGCTTTGTTTACCTATTGGAGTGAGCTTGTATAATCGCTGAATTCGAAGTTATTTTTGTTGAAGCTTGTGTTGAAGCTTGAGAGTAATTAAACTGTTGCCTGTGAATAAATTTTGTGAGTTTTCTGAAGAGAGAATAAATATTTTTATACCGTGAAAACTGTGCCATCATTGCCTCAGTGGAAAAATTCGTAACAATATGTTAGGTAAGAGTCAATCACGGTTTCGCGTCAACGAATATGTAAAACAGGCAGTCGTATAAGAAGCCGGCATTGTGAAGGGTTACAGGAGTTGCATGTAAGTGCTGATGAAAGGTGTTTAGAACATTCGTACGATTTGTTTTCAAGCTAGACGTGTTTCTATGGCTTCCAGAAGATGAATGGAAGATTCTGAGCGCTGGTAGGTTTTCGGACATATTGAAGCAGTACAGTCCATCACAGATGTTGCTCTTTTCTTCGGCGTTCATCATTCCGTGATTTCACGATTATGGAAACAATTCCAAACCAGTCAAATTGTTGTCCGAAGACCTGTAGACGGTCGTTCATGGGTTACGACCCCCCCCCCCCCCCGTGGAAGATCGATATATTGTTGTTGTAGCTTAGCGGAATCGAAGATCGCCCTCCTCACGTGTGACATCTATGGTTGCAGCGGCCATTGGAAAAACGATATCTGCCACTACAGTTCGTCGAAGGCTACACATGAATGGTCTGTATGCCCGGGTACCACGAGTTTGTGTTCCTTTATCCGTCCAATTCAGAGGGGCATGATTAAAGTGGTGCTGCCAGCATGTGAATTGGACTGTGTCTGATTGGGGCAATGTTATGTTCACAGATGAGTCCATTTTTGCCTCACAACCCGATGATAAGCGTGTAAGGCCTAAGGGTCTAGAGGGAACATGGCACACGCATTTAGCCCCAGAAGGTCACCGAACATCACGCATATTCCGCGGTAGAAGCATCATGGTCTGGGCAGGGATTTCATTGGGATATCGCACCCCGACCTGCAGAACTTCAGGCGAGGTTCTGTGACGGCTGTACGGTATCGAAATGAAGTCTTAGATTTCATTGTGAAACTGTGCGATGCAACAGTTGGTTCTTCTTTCGTTTTTATAGACGGTAATGCTAGTCCCCATAGAGCTGCCATATTTTAGAACTTTCTGGAGAGTGGAGGGATTGCGAGTATGGAGTTGCAGGCTTACTCGCCGAACATTAATCCAATTGAAAATCTTTGGGATGCCCTCGGCCGTTCTGTATGTAGACGTTTCCCTTCTCCGGCCACTCTCAGAGATTTAGAAACTGCCCAACAGAAGGAATGGAGATTATTGGACTCTGCGATGGTTGATTACCTCTTAACAAACATGATCACAAGCTGTACAGTTTGTTAGCAGGTGAGAGCTCACATAACCTATTAAATTCAGCCTTTTTTTGGTTGTTTTAAATTTAAACATCATTTGTTAATGACGCAAATATGACGTCATATCTTGTAATTTTTGAAATTTCAATATGTTTTTTTTTTTTTATTTCTGTTAGTAATTCTTTGTTTTGTTTCGTGAATACACATACAACTACATACTTGCAGCATTTCGGGTCAATCAAAGCTATACTTGTCCATTTTTTCGCATTTTACGGCCTCGTGTTTAATTTTTGAAAGTGAGTGTATAAGGAAGAGTATCTGTAGTGTGGATATATGTGTTTTTTAACTTTTTTTTATGAAAATAAATATTTTATTCCAAACTTGATTAAAAATTTCATCTTGACTTTTAAAACAAGAGGAAATTCATTTTCTCCATCACATTTTCTCTTCATAAGTTAAGATCTACTGAACTAATTTGAAACAGGTTTTTCTATAGATACCGTGACCAAACCAGACTTACAAAAAAAAAAAAAAAAAAAAAATAGTTAATATGTTTTGTGGTTCAGATGGTTAAATAAAATAGAGAATAAAGTGTGAAAATGTACTCATAATTTGTAATTTGAAGCAAATTGCACCAGTTTGTACCGAACAACATGGGACCGGAGCCTTTTGAGCTTGAGCAACAGCAGATACTTAATCTAGTCTAAAAGAAAAATAAATTTTTGAATGACCAAGGCAAATGAACTTTCATCTATTTCAATAAAAATGTGCTTGGCTACCACACATCTATCACTAATAAATTCGTGACGTTACATTAGAATCACTTTAGTTGCCGATTGCAAAAACTACTGATTTACAAAGGCATTAAAAGGCATAATTAATGCAGTGAGAAAGTATAATTTGTTCGTCTTTTCTTAAAAATCACTTTAGATTAAACGTTGTAATTGGCAAATAATCATTTCTTAAGGTGATAAGCCAGATGGAGGCAATGGTTAAGATGGCAACAGATTCATAGGTTATCAAAAAAAAAAAAAAAAATGGGAATCATGGAAAAATCATGCTGGAAAAAATGCAGCTCAAATTTTCGCCATCAGATAGAATGGTCTTGGTAGTTGATTTTACAAGCTGAATGGTTGGGAAGTTTTGAACCAAAAAGAAAACAATCCATTGAAATTTTAAAAAACTGTCAAATGATTATTGTCCTTGAAGCATCATTTGTGGAAATTTAAATTATTTAAAAATGTTTATTTTAAGGTGTGTTTTTTTTTTTTTTTAATGATAATGTCTCTACGATTTCAAGAGAACAGATACGAAAAATTATAAACTGTTAACTTCTACACAGGTTCTAAACAGCGTCTTTTTAATTATTTGATTTATTTGAAAGTCGGTACTTTTAAGAAAAGCTTTTCCGCACAAAAATATTATCACAACCACTTATTTTTTGCAAATCTGATAGAGATAGCTGAAACGAATAAAATAACAGAAGAAATCTATTGATGCGCGCTTATATCATAACCATATCATTCTTGAAATTTTCAGCACCAGAGAAAGATTTGTCGTGTATGCAAATGTGGCAACCACGATAATTTATGCAGTATTCAATACTTATAAATGGTTTGTTGTTTGTAAACAAGAGTATTTATTTTTATAGAGTACTGAACTCAGAAATGCTTTGCGATGTATCTAATTATTATCATTTCAACATGAACGCAACAAAAATTATTTTTATTTTTACGCAAGTGCAACCATTTACCATGTACGCAAGTGTTTAAAAAAATACTACACTTCTCATAAGCTTACATGTTGCAAATTGAATGAAAATCATATTGTTAGTAGTTTTATTGCCTTCAATCGTAGCAAAGTAATCTATAAACTCAACATTTTCTCTCTCATTTGAGAACAAAAAGAGACTTTCTTTTAAAAACTGCAAAAGAATAATGCGACGCTTCTATTATTATGTAATTCTAAACACCCTTTCTGCCTCAACGAATGAGTTACGTTGAAGTATGTCACCGGAAATAACAAGCTTACATCCCACCACTCAAGCAATAGGGCTGTCTTTGATAGGGTACTCCATCATTCATCGTCGAGTCAATGGACATACCATGGATTTTCGGGCATACTATTGTGGCCTGTGCTTTTATTTTATCCAGAATGACGTGCTTTCGAGGAAGCTTCCGTTTATTGGGATCAAAATGGCTCTTAACGCATGTTGATGAATAATTCAGCTTCAATGCTTTTAGATAAACTCAGTTCAGTTGTTAATCAATTGATTCGTATATTCGCCCGTGGAGTGGAAAGAAGTTTAAAAATAGACTTACAGGAATGTTTTATTCCAACAAACAAAATGGAACAAATATGTTGTTTGATGAGGTTTTATAACTGGTAAACTGCACTAAGCTTGTGAGAAGCTTATACAAAGGGTATTTTCGTCTGAGGTTAACATAACCAAAGAAAACTGCAAGATTACAGAAACATGCCATATGTCAAATGAAAAGGCTCATCTAAACGAGTTCCCATACCAAAATTCAACCAGAAGTACCGGAAATGCCCGCTGAAAGTCACTTAGCACGTCTTTAAGTGTAAACAATAAATGCTACATACATGTGTGATATATATGTTGGAAAATCTCAAAAAGATTACATTAATTCAACCAGGCCCTGCTGGCCAGTATTGCACAACACTGACCAATTCTGATGTGGATCATTGTAGACTGTCCGTTGCTACGGATCTTGACCAATGTCGACAAGTGCTGGGTAAAATATTATGGAAATTTTAAAATATTGATGCAGAGAGAAGATTGTTCATTCTTCGCCAATACGGCTGTGCTTTCTGGGGGAGTGTTTAAAACTACGATCGGAAGAATGATTTTAAAATAACTCTATGAGAAGTTTACAGCCAATAAAGGTATCGAATTGGAATATAGATATTACTGAACAAGTTTACACTACTTTTGGTGCCAAATTCACCACCTTGGCAAAAATTTTATTTCAAAAAAATTCCCAATTGAGATTTGTTTTGCGATAAGACGACAACCTTAACCAGGGAGAAAATTTCAATTATTAAATATCACAGAATTGTACATGAATGGTATCTGGACCAATTGTGCCAAAAGAGACAGGTGTGTAGAAGAGGCCTTTTAATGACTGTTATTGTAACACTCCAATTTGTTTAGTTTTCTAAAAACGAGATTTCAACTGCGAAAACAATCTTTGGATCAAGTTAACTTATTGTATGGCAAATGTTATTGTTAAAAGTTTTAAGATCTTAAAACAAGGTAATAGGATATAATAAAAGCAAAAAGAATAATTTTTTTTATATTTAAATATGATTAAAAGATTGAGCAATGCATTCTATTTCCATTTTTTGATTCTGCTAATGTTATATTAAAAAATAAGCGAAAGTTTTCGAGACAAACTTTAAAATATTTACCCAATCTTCTTTGTTGTTATTTTTTACCCCATTTACATTTTTATTCTCCGTCTATTTTTCATAAATGAACTGCTCTTGCTCTTCCTCGACTGTGATAAGACAAAACTCCTTGACTCAAAAAAAGTAAAAAAAATAAAAAATCGAAACAAGTCAAGCAAATCCTCGCCACAAAAAGGCTGTCAATTTCAATCAGAAAACGATACGGTTGTAAACATAGATTATTCCAAATAAGAGGTAATACGACACGCTGCATACTTTATCAAAGGACTTATGAAAACATCAGACGATATATGCATAGATTTTCAAACTTGTCAAGAAATATCAGAAGTTACCGAAGATATATAGAATGAAAAGTTATAGCTGCATTTTCAATGCTCCTCAAAATTTACATAGTTTTACTTTTTTTTTATCTTTAACTAAATTTTATGAAAACCATGCAAGAAGCTTCAATAAAGCTTTGCAATAAACCACAGAAAAATTAAAAAGTTTTAAAGATTATAATTTTTTCTAGAGAGTGGAAATTTCAAATTTGGTGATTTTTGCTTTATTGTAGGTTTATTTTCTATCACATCATAGCATCGTAACTCCTCAAAAAATTCTAATGCATTTAAAACATTACATGTATTATTTAATAGAGAGTGCTATAAGAATAAGATTAATTTCTTTCACCATCCTGTAACGTAGCCAAGTTGTGACTTAAGTTCATTTGGTTATGAGGAACAGATGTGTTGAAAGAACTCTGTATCTTAGGAAGTAGCCGTAATAAATTTAATATCTGGATATTGATATTTGCAAAAAGCGGGCCTTGTGTAATGAAATTTTTTTAAATAAATTTCAAGAAAACCAGCTAAAATATTTTTTCAAAATGTACGCAAGAAAGGTGTTGCTTGTGTCGAACATTTTATATTAACCCTCTAGTCTAGAGCATAGTGTAGCATACTTTGCACTAGATTACGACACAACTTATCTGAAAAAGAAGAATGAAAAGTAAGAGTGAAGAACCTTAAAAAAAGCTTCGTTAGTACATGAAGTTGCATGTATGCTACACAACGGTTTTAATTGAATGTTTAATTAAATAATCGTTTTGGATTTTTTTTTTTTTTTTTTTTTTTTTCAGCGGTCGAGGGGCAAAAAGAAAACGACAAAATTTATTTCATTAAAAAATCATACACTAGAGTTAAATAACTTGAAAGATTCTGTCAACTGAGAAAATTACACATATTACCCTGGGCCTTAAGCCCAAGGGTATTGTTTTCAATTGGCCAAATGTGTGGTTCGGTGTCCGCCCCCACTTAATGTTTAGGCATGCGCCTGCTTGCATAAAAAGATATGCATGCGTATATTGTATTGCTTAATGGTTTAATTGTATTGATGTATTAATGTTTTATAAAACTCAGATAAATTAATAAATAAATAAACAAATAAATAAATGAATAAATGAATAAATAAATAAAGGAATGAATGAATGAATAAATAAATACACTTTGTAATGGGTTTGGATTTAAGGCACAGTGTTAACTGTACATCGTCAATCAGCCTATTATAATTGTATATGCTGTCAAACATTTCAAAATAGGTTTGACATCATCATGCACACATTTTTTTAAGATAATTTCTCTTTTTGAGGCTTATTTTGTAAGCTTGGTCCAACACTTTCAACAAGGATGAAGTAAATAAATCCAATTCTAAACTGGTTTTTTTTAGATATTTTCTCTATTTTAGAGTTATTTCGTAAGCTCAACATAGTTTGGTCCAACATTTTCAACGTGGACAAAATAAATCCAATTCTGAACTTTTTTTAAAGATATTTTTTCCATTTATGACTTATTTCGTAATCTGAACATTCTTCAACGAGGATCCAACTCTTACAACGAGGATGAAGTAAATAAATTCAATTCCAAACATTTTACCCATATTTAAAATATATTTTTTCTATTTGTGACTTATTTCTTTGGCTAAATATAGGTTCATTCTACACTTCCAATGAGAATGAGGCAAATAAATCCAATTCTTTCAAACAGAAACACTAAGTTCATCGCATCTTCTTGTTATCGTTAATCAAATTGGGGTCTTGCGAAGTTGTTGCATTTTTGTGTTTACGATTAGGTTCCATTTCAATGCACTTCCCTTTCTTTTTGATGTTTTTTGTTTTGTATTTTTAATGTTGTTGTTGTTGTTGTTAGAAAACCAAGTTAATTACGTAATTAATTTAACGCAACAAATGCTAATTTGAAAAGATTTTGTTTCTTCCGCTTTCTCAATTTAAGAAAAATTTAAAGGAAAGTAGCAAGGGAAAAAAGGAATATTTAGTAGAATTAGTGTAGTCTATAACATCATTAATTATTATTCTACCATTGATTAAGAATTTGATTTATAGACCTTTTTGTTAATCCTTAAAAGAACTATAAAAATTAACATATGAAACAAAGTTTTTACAATTGCTACTTCCTTAAGTCAGGTTCAGTTCAGATCGAGTTTTCAAAGTGTCTGACCACTATGAAAAAAAATCCTCGATTCCGTGCTAGAGGGACAAACTATTTTTTTTTTTTTTTTTTTTTTTTACCACAAAAACACTAAAGAATGCATTGTTATCTGCCAAGTTTTAGCTAGATTGGATAGCGGCAACTGTGTTAAACAGTCCTTCGAAGTGACAATAGAAACGTGTGTAAAAGTTGCCTATTAGTGACAGACTTGATAACACGCATTGCCATCAGCAACGAATCTATCTGCCTAGTTTCAGATCGATAGATGACGGTAAGTGGATTAATTAGCCCTCCGTAGATTTTCCATCGACAATCACAAACAAACAAAATCGAAATTAATATTAGGGATTTTTTTTAAATGAACCCCTAACAACAAAGTTTATTATATAAATCATTTGTATGCTTTGCCAACATTTTGTGCAACGCCAACTTCAAGTTACTATAAACTCATATCGTGTTTTGATATACTGCTAGATCACTAAAAAGAAAATTATTGATTGCATGCTATTATAAACTCTTTTTTTTCCTCAAGTCTTGTTAGAATGAATTTTCATAGACTATGAGTCTATCTGCCAAGTTTAAATTTGATTGAATGACGGCAAGAGAATTATTTAGTCTAATGAAGCGAAAATAGTAGCATGTGTAAAGCATAATTTTAGTGACAGTCCCAAAACTTTATCGAATGCATTGCCATCGACAATGAATTCATCTGCCGAATTTCAGCTCAATTGGATTGAGGTCAAATTGGACAGAGTCTGAAAAGACTATAGTAGCATGTGTAAAAGCGGCCTTTTAGTAACAGAGACAGACCCCAAAACAAGATATAACGCATTCTTATCTACAACAATTAGATCTGTCAAATTTCAGAGCAATTCAATGCCGGCAAGTTGGTTTTTAAGTTTTCCAAACAGTTAATGAAACAGTGAATGTAAAACCACATTTTAGTAACAATGACAGCGCCAAAACTTGATATAATATATTCTTATCAACAAAGAATCTATCGGACAAGTTTCAGCCCAATTGGATAACGGCCCGATTGCCTAAGGCAATAGAAGCGTGTATAACAGCAACCTTGGCGTAACAGACCCAAAACTTAAAAGAAAGCATTGTCATCGGCAAGGAGTGTACCTGTCCAGTTTCAAAGTTTCAACTCGATTGGATGACTTGAAGTATGTTTGACAATTTTTCGAAGCAATTGATGCGTGTTTAAAAGCAGCTATTTAGTGACAGTAACAGTCCAAAAACTTGATAGAATGCATAATCATCGAACATCAAATCTAAATGTCAAGATTGTTAATCGATTAGATGAAGGCAAGTGTATTAATTCGTTATCGGGATCACAATAGTAACGTGTGTAAAGCGGTCTTTTAATGCCAGTGACGGTATAAACGAAAGGGACTTGGAGGAAATTGTAAGTGTGTCATTACTATTCCCGCTTTGTATTTTGTCTGATTGCGAAATCGAAATGTAAAGCTGAGCTACTAAGAAATTACAGCAGTCAATTAACAATTCATCTATATAATAATAAAACAAGCTGTGTCTGTCTGTCTGTGGATCTATAGAAACCTACTTAAAATTGGAGTAGAGCTCTGAAATTTTCAGCATAAGTAGTTTTGACTTTCTAATTGTATACATGTCAAACAGAATGTTAAAATTTTAATTAGTTCTTTTTTAATTAATTAATACATATTTAACAAAACAATATCTAATAGAGCTACAGCTCAGAAATTTTCAACATAAGTAGTTGTGGCATCCTAATTGGACTTTTGAAAAACAGAATCTTACATTTTTATTTAGTTCTTTTTTTAATTAATTTTTTTTTAATTAGTTAACAAATATTTTACAAAACGATTTCTACTTAAGCTACAGTTCTGAAATTTTCAACACAAGTAGTTTTGGCTTTCTAATTGGGCTATTGACAAAAAGAATGTTAAAATTTTAATTTGTTTTTTAATTAATTTATTTGATTAATATTTTCACAAAAAGTGACTTCTAATAGGCTTAGAGCTCTGAAAGTTTCAACATAAGTATAATTTTGGCCTTCTAATTTTGCTTTTCACAAACACGTGTTAAAATAATCTTAAATAGGTGTTGTATTATTGTATTAACGGGAATCTTCTTTTTTTGTGTGTGTGTCTCGACAGGGGAGAGGCTTCTAATACCAAGGCTTTAAGTAGCAATAAGATTTTAGTGAATGAAGCAAGCCTACGCTTACGCAACAATGAACCTTTCAGTGAGAGATGCGAGTCTTTTCTCGCATAGTAATAAAACTTTCAACGAGTGAAGTAAGCCTGTACTTATGTGTCAATGAACTTTTCAGCGAACGAAGAGAGCTTGATTTTGCGTTGCGATGAACGTTCCTGCGAGTGAAGCGCCAAAAATTGGGGTCTATACACCAATGACGGATTTCCGCATCGCGAGGCCGCACAGCTAGCTAATATATTGTACATGTTAAAATTTCGTAGCTAAGCACGGGTATTCAGCTAGTAATTAATAAACAGATGTGTGTTTTTTTATTTGTTGCAGATTATAAGAGAAAAAGGATTGGATGAGGTTGAGCCAAAACACCGTACATATAGTGCAATCTAATGTTAGAGTGGGGTCCTCTTATAGTGTTGATAAGAAGGGTTTTTTTTTTTTTTTTTCACAACCAGAAGAACAAATTTCAGGTGACTTTGGCAATTTTAAAAAGATGGGGTTTTTTTTGTTTGTTTTTTGCATGTTTTCTAGTTCAATGTTAACAATTATGTGATTATTTCTTGTCAACTCACTCGGGGCAACGCGATGGCAAAAAATCAGCTATAATCGAAATTGAGTTGTGAGGTGTCGAAAACCGGCCTAAATTCGGTCAACTTAATAACTAAATATAAGTTGGCACGTTTTGCCGCTTTGACATCGTACTTAGCAGCGGAACACTGCCACGTTCCTAGATAATTGGTGCATATAAACTACCTATATGGAATCACAGTATGCGAATTTTTAACTCCAGTGATTTTGAGCTTCGTCAGTAATCTTTGTATCTCTAATTTTTACATTCAGTAGGGTAAAGTTGTATAAGCCTCAAAACTTTTTCCACTTCTTCGAAACTGTTTTGATATATGGTGCTTCATTTTTTTAGTTACTCATTTGACGACAATTTTTTGAAGCTCCAGATTTTAAGTCAGAAATGATCTCATGATTACAAATGATTCCTTGTTCTAAACAGTACAGTTTTGATTCCTTAAATAATGCAAAAATCCACTCTTTGAATTTGCACTCTTATAAAAATGTCTACTAACCTATTCCAGACATTTTCAATTCTACTCACCACAGCATAAACATTCCCACTAGTGCATTAGTGGGCGATCCCAATGAAGGTGCATGATTTGGATTCTCGTTGTCGTACCGTCCCAATCGAGGCTTGAGCATGATGGCCGCCACCAGGGCTGAAGTACCACCAACCAGATGGACAGCCGAACAACCCGCGATGTCCACCACACTCAACTGGCTCAGGAAGCCCCTGTCTGTCCATACCCAACCTGAAAAGTTAAGAAGACGTCAGAAATGCAATATTTTAAATTGTTTATATTGTTTAATTATAATGTTTAATAATAATAGCAATAATTATTTATACCCAATACCGTAATAGCCATGGTTCAGTGTTCAGTGATCTGACTGAAACCCAAGAATTGTCTAACATCGCTGCTTCTTGAAATGCGCCTGCTTCTTGCAATGCATCTACATTTCGTTACTTAATATTACTTTAGTCTGGCAGTCTCAAAGCTTTGAATGTTTGTTTTTTACCGTTGTTGCATAAGTAGGTTCTATTCCAAGAACTTTTAATGGTAAAAATTTATCTCTTCTGACGTCAAGCCATCACAATTTTTATTGGAAACTTTGTCAGATAACCTCTAAATTATGAAATTAATAATACGTTCAAACCTATATATTATAATATAAAATATCATATTCGGTTTACAATTGCTGATATGGTGGCTGCAATGTGCTTTCACGCTTGAAGTTTTCATTCGTACCGTCCGTTCGTTGATGTCCATGTACACCTTCATTCTATCACTCTGACACTAATTTTAGGTAAAAGTATTTTTAAAAAGCAAAAAACAGAAACCTTAACTTTTGGAAAAGAAAAAAAAAATACAATTTTAGGATTTTATTGCATTCAAACAATCTATTCCTCCAACGAGCATTTATTACAGTAGAAGATCCATTTAATAAAATACTATAGAAAAATGTTCATAACATACAAAATAATTGTCTTCAAACAGAAGAAACTATAAACTAAAAAGAAATAGGAAAACTATATATAATATGTTTGACCTCTATAAAATCCATAAAATTCTAATATTTTTTTTTTTCAACTTTTAAATTTTTAACCATCCATGTTCAATGTTCTTATTTTAAATAATAACTTCGATCAATTAAGTTATTGACTTCAATTTACCAAATCTGGAATTGTTTCTATTAAATTAAAAAAACTTATATATTTTGAAAGATACGCAAACGATAACTTTAAATTTTAAACTAAGTCCAACTGAAAATTATTTATTGCGTATGAACAAAATACACAGTTATGTCATTTGTATTATTTTAATGGACGTTACTTTAGAAGAATTGGACACACTCAGTAAAAATAAACATACCACCAGTATTTTTTAATTTTGAACTTGTGTTACAAAACATTATTTGTATCCAGTTTTTAAATTTCAATATTTACGTTTAACAGGATAAGATAGAAGAAAATAACATTCAAGATCGTCATGTATTGTGTATGCATTACTTGAATACTTGAACAAACTTTACAAATTTTATGATTGATATAAATGTGTTGGAATAAATGTAATTTTAAAATGTACGGAAAAATATTTAATTTCAAAACGTTTGACTAATGTAGAAGATCTTCAGTACACTAATCTTTGTATCTTCTCAAAATTCAGTATCCAAACAAAATTGGTATAATGTTGCTAAAATCGCAGTACATTTACTGCTTTCAAATGCCAAGAAGTCTTTATCAAAGCTTACAAAATTTATCAATAAAGTTATTCAACTTTGTTTCTTATCTTAAGATCATCTATATGAAACTAAAAGATTTATATCTAATTACTTTAAGCTTAATTGCATCATTTATCATTTTTTATAAAATAAAGAAAGACCATTCATTAATATTCAGAGTTTTAAATTTACACTTTCAAGAAATTATGTCAATGATTGCTTTTTCGTCAATGGAAAAATTTTAGTTTGTAAGTCAACAACTTGTAAACACTACCCAGCTAGATATCCTATTTAAAAAGAAATCTTCCTTTAATCAAGTTAATTTAAACCTTTAATAGCTTTAGCTACGAGACAGTTGAAAGAATCTTACTGCGAAAACAACAAAATTGAAAACATTCTTTATGAACAGATAAGTATAGTACGTGTTTATCTGACGAAATTCAGCAACATCTTTACGTAAGAATTTAATTATTGACTTTTAAACTTTACTATTTTCCATTACGTCCCATTGACATATAGTAATACATAGTGGATATATAGTAAATACAAATAATTATCTTTCGGGTGAGATAGTGAGTATTTGTCATTTATTTCGCTAACCTGTTATTTATCTGACGAAATCCAGTAACAACTTATTTAAGAACAATTTTAGACAACCAAATTTTTATCTTTAATGCATTTCAATACATATTTTAATTTCAAATTCTGTATCAAATTGCAAGTTATAACTCTGTATTTCTATGAGTAACCATTTTGTTATGAATATTAATTACTAAATGGTGTTTAACGCTAACAGTTTCATAACCCGAGTCATTCACGGCATTTCAGTATTCTAACTCTATCACAATAATTATATCTACTCCTCTTAGTAAATGGATTTCGCTAACTAAATATTTGAACTGGAAAGATACTGTGTTGGTACACATTTTATTGGCAATAACATTCAATTTGATTTTTAAGGTACTAATATCATACGAAAAAAAATATTATTTTTATTCATAAGCATATAATGTATTGATATTCATAAACATGCACAGTAGTATACAAAATGGTGCATTACAAAAATATGCTCGAATGTGTATTCATTTTCTATAACAAAAAGAAATGTATCGTAAACTACAATAATCAATCTTCGCATTTTCCAAAAATTGTCTTTAAATTATTTTCAATCAGTCTGCTGTAGAAATTTTGAGCAAAATGGGAATGCTTGTTTGAGTAAATGAAATACATTTTTAGAATCTCTTTTCCAATTCCGCCATGTATCAAAGATATTATTACAAATAGGTATTTTTTCATAGCACTCTGCATCCTGTCTCAAAACATAGACCCCAGGAGGACAATTCCGCTGACCAATATCAGCTGGACCATGGCCAATCCGGATGTGGACCGTTGTAGATTGGCCGTTGCTACGGATCTTGGACAATCTCACCCAGTGTTGAGTAAAATATAATCGGAGTTTTGAAATGGTGATGCAAAGTTTTAAAAGTGAAATAAAGTGTTTCAAGTATGGATGGAGTGGTAAAAAATATGTTTATGATGATTTTGACATGTTTATTTATTTGTTTGTTTGTTTGTTTGTTTGTTTGTTTGTTTGTTTGTTTGTTTGTTTGTTTGTTTGTTTGTTTGTTTGTTTGTTTGTTTGTTTGTTTGTTTGTTTATTTATTTATTTATTTATTAAATCATATATTTTGGAATGATGCTGGAGTTTCGGCATGGACTGGCCAATCTTCCCAGAACCCCTGCTTCCGACGTTAACCAATACCACTGTGCTACCTATGGGAAGTTTTTATTGGGATTTCTCTCGATCTGTTAGCTTATCTAATCCATCCATCAACTGTGTACTTTCATAGAAGCTATCCCCAATCATAACAGTTGTATAATAGATAAAAAAAAAAAAACTTTTCAAAAGATTTCAAAAGTATATATATCTGACCTGCTGGCAGCGAGAAGATGATGGTGTTAAAGAATGAGAACAGACAATATGCCACAAAGTTGCATCTCTCCGCCATAGCTCCTGACACGATGGTAGTGGCTGTGGTGGCAAACGACAGCTGGAAGATGTAAGTGGAGAACGCAACGCCCATGTCCTTCTCGGCCGCATCAAGGAAGAAGCCTCCCACGCCTGAGGACATCAAAGATACAACACACAAGGATTACAACTGTGGCGACCAGCACATGGAGCCTGCTCAGACTGCCTCCAAGCCTGATCAGACTGCCTGCCTTTATGTAGAACTTTTAGCCTGCCATTGAACTGCCTTTATGTAAATTTCACGCCAGTCTACTGTAACCGTACTGTACGTTATGTGTATTTATAATCTCTGTCTTTGCAAAGACTGTTGCTGTAACTGCTTCTGTTTAAGAGCAGGATCACTTCCTTCAGGGAAGTCGTTGTTATCTAGTCATTTACAGTTTTTAATAAATTACGTTAAGTTTGCGATACTAGTCTTTCTACGCTTTATTTATACTATCAAATACGACGTTTGTACACAACCAAATACAGAATCGATCCACTGATGTGTAACTGCAACTTCTGTATAGTGCATGCTTGGTTATCGACTTGAAGCCAAAAAAGACTTAGCAATCACCATAAGGATCTATATTAGTAACTCCCTCCCTTCCCATTCCCGAAACTAGTTAGAATCTGTTTGTAACCATGTGCAACATGTTAGGTAGCAAAGATGAGGGGACTTATTCAATTGTCTTCATCTGCTTGCAGAGCTGAAACAGCTTATAAGCTAACTAGAAATGGTAGTTAGAAATCAGTGAGTGCTTCATTTAACATCTCACAGTGCCCTAATGTTGATAGAGTTGTTTTCAAAGTTATCTATTCCAACGAAATTTAAATTGTGATGTGTTCTATTCTGTTTGTCAAACATCCAGCAGCTTAAAGGTTCAGGAAGGTTGGGCTAATCTAATAACTACAAATGTCGATAAAGGTTTTTAAAAAATACATCTTAACAAAATCAATAGTAGGCAATTTACCTATAAGAGAGGGTTGGATAAATCTTACAAATTAGAACCCATCAATGTAGATTGAATTTTTTAATATTTATAAAGTTTCTACTCGTAAAGAGTAAACACATGTATAAAATACATATCAGAATGAGATCAAGATTAGAAAGTTTATTTTGAAATAAAAGATGGCGATTATATACTTAGCCACATTATTTTTTTTATCTTAGACCAGATCGTTCAAATCTATAAAATTTCTACATTAAGCATCTTATGAACCATCCACTGCAGAATTGAGGATATTCACAGATATTTACATTAGTGATATACTTTATTGCTAAAGTAGTATGTTAACCTCTATGTTAAATATGATCCTTAATGAACAAATCCAGCAATTTTTAAAAACGAGTGAAATTAGTTCAAATTTATGAAGAATTACTTTCTGGTTTCAAATATTCAAACAAAAGTTCTTTAAAAAATTAGTTATTTAAATATTAATAAAAGAAAATGCTCTCAAACCCCATCCGATCGCAGTCTGATTAAAACGCTCCGCTACACACTGGGATATTTGCATCGAAAAGTTGGCCAAAACTATTTTCGCACCAGAATAGTGTTTAAATGCGATAATACTTTAATTTATTGAATAAAATAGTAAATTTTCTTCTTTAGATGAAAAAAAAAAATTACTTTATTAAAAATAAACGTTTTTTTTATTTTTTTATTATACTAATATCATTATCATTGGATAATATTAATAGGTAATTTTATGCTGAACCATTCTGTACTTAACTTATCATTAATTTATGATTTATCGCTATATATGTTCAATGTTAAAAAAAAATATCATTGCATTTTCAAAATGTTCATTGAATTCATTATTAATCCCATAATTATTTGGTATTTTAATATTGCTAGTTTTACACCAAATAGCTTATCATGGCTCTTCATCTGATGATTTATTCGAAGATTTTATTCAGATTCTAGTCTGGCTTTATTTGGTTTTGGTGCCCAGTGTATTCTTAAGAAAGACTTTACTCTTTTTAGGGTATAATACATATCATATTTATTTTGAGCGGATCAGAGTTAAATAGTAGTCTATTCTGCACATCTGTATTCCATTATTTTCTCGAAATTTTTTTTAATTATTTTAAGCAATATATATATTAAATGTGTATTCCTTACCTCCACAATTTCTTATTTTAGCCTCCCAATCAGCAATAAGGCATTTTTTACAACTATAAGATCATATAACAGCGTTTTATGCAATGTTAGAGTCATAGGATGCCGAGGGTATGGCTGTACATAGAGTTTGGCTATATCTATGGTGTTGTTAGAAAATTTCTTCGTATAAGTTCTATAACTACTAGATAATATTTCTAAAATTATCTTCAATCAGGGAATCAAATTGACATTATATCTCGTGGTTTCAGCAGCCATATCATATCGTTAGAAAATCTTCTACTTTTATTGTATTCATTACTTTTCCCAAATCTGGGTTTTGGTACTTCAATAATGAAAACCAAGCTTGCTTCCTAAATCTTGGATTATTTAAGTTTTTTTTTTTTTCTCTTAACTCTATTTTTATTTTCTAGTGTTCGAAGTTGCTACTTTTAACAGGCCAGTTTGCGTGTTAAATGGGGTATGCTATAAAACAAGCGAATACGCACATGCAAAATAGATCATCTGAATTGAAGGGCCTTTTCATCAATCTCATGTGTTTTTGTTAAATCGTTTTAGTTTTTGGATGCTGCACTGCATATGTAACACTTTATGGTTAGTTTTGTGTTAGTAACAACATGGAGCCAACCATAGCAAAAGATGTTTAACTTTTACACCTCCCTCACCTTTTGTGTTTTTGAGTGAAAAAATTTTCGTTTGGATGTGATCTACCTCGCGTTTTGTTATATTTATGGTACCCTTAGTGAATTGTAATCTGATTGTTCGAAAATACCGAGGCGATGTGTTGTGATGTTTTTAAAAATGACTTTTTTCTCAGTTTTTCTCCAAAGAAATCGTAAAGGCACCAGAGAACTTTGAAAAATATTGACGTCTGCTCTTTAGAATTTTGAACTGTTTGTTTGTATTTCGTTGATTGGGATCTGTCACAACTACATTTCGTTAGTAATTCTAATGACTTTCTCTCATAAAATTAATTGTTTCTCTAACTTTCTGCAAATAATTAAGTATAAGTGTATTCGAGCGATCTAATTGACCCTGCATATTTATTCAGTCAAAGCAACTGCAACGGTGTTCTCAGAGGATAAGGGTAAAAATCAATTTTTATCAATATATTTTTTTCTTACTTATCTTTTTACGAATTCAAACTCTTTATAAGTGAACTTACTTTAAATGTATCATTTGATTCTCATTATGAGCTTAATTTCATTACTATCTTAACTTTCCTTGCAGGCTTTTCAGTGGTAAATAAAAAACTATCTAAAATATTCAGAATATTTAAATTTTTTCATCAAATTAGTTATTTTATGATTTTATATGGTATTATTCAAATAGCATACTTAATTTACATTATAAATTATCATAAATAATGATAAATTGGAAACATAAGTGAAGTTTCTGCGAGTACGTCAAAATGACGTCATCTACATCAACGCTTGTAATATCCGCATCCGCAAAAATCTGCAAAATGTTTTTAAGTTATAAGGAACTAGAATATGTGGTCTTTAAAATGGTATAAAAATCACTACTCAATAAGACTCAATCGTATAACAAAAACACTCGTGAAAATAAAATATTGCAAGAAAAATTAGCTGAGTTTTGTGACTGAACAAAATTTAATTTGCTCGTTAAATTTAGATAAATTTAAATTTTAAGTGGTAAAATCTTTAATTATAGACCTTAAGGAGACACATATATCGTGTTGAAATTAAAATTGAGACAAAAAGTTTAAAATTTGGCTTGTTAAAATATTGTGCTTGCATTGGTGATAGAAAAAAGAAATGCACACTTCGTGCAAACGTTAACTTTCGGTTAATCGATAAGACATTTGGGATCTCAGATTTAAAAAAATTTATACGAGGTAAGGTTCTACATTTAATAAAGTACATATGTGCAAAAATTCAAGTGTCTAGGAGGAATTTTGAAAAATCGACTTTTGGCCAGCTTTTAAAGGCAAATACCCCAGTGTGCGCTATTAGATGTGACGTCACGACATCCTTCCGTACGGTGACGCAATCCTTTGCTCCGTCTTGTTCTCTATGTATCGTGAAGTTTCTGCCAAATAGTTGGTGCGTATCCCGTATCGGTTGGTGCGATTTGCGAGAAACTTTCAAAACTGGTTTCAGCTGCTGCGTTTCAAGCCAAGTTGTTTCAGGGGAAGTGATGTCACCTTTCATATTCGAATCGAACCGAATGAATCGTTTTCTCGCCAAAGTCTAACAGATGAACTTAAGTTGCAAATTAAAAAAAGAAGCGCAGTGAGCGCAAATTTTGTGTTAATGGCCTTTTCGAAACATTCAGAATTGAATTAAAAAAAATAAAAAATAAAAATGCGGGAAATGCCCATTGTATCCTTACATTGATATTTTCATATGGATTGCATTCTAAATCCTATTCCTGTTTAATGATCCTGCATATAAAATCAGTCATATTAGCTTAAATCCTTTTTCATTAATGCTTTTTTTTCTTTCTTTTTTTTTTTTTTTTTTACAAGATAATGTGTTAAAATACATTTTACTTTAGTTTAATTGGTTCATTTTAGTTATGCTGACTAAATCTCCAAAAATTAAAACAAATTCAATTGCAAGTGTTTTGATAAACTTTTGGGAACAATGTTCGGTGATTTGTAATTGAAAACCTCATCTACAAATTTGTATTCTTAAATAATAATTATTCTTGCTCAGCAATTTTTTTTTATTGTGTGCCATACTTTTTAAAGTACTTTTAAAATAAATGAAAATACTTTTTAACATTTGATACCAGAGAAAATATTAATATATTTTAACGTGACTTCTCAATTAAGTTTTCGTCATGCCATTTGAAGAATAAAATTCTCATCAATCATGTAACATATTTATTGTTATAAAAATATAAATACAGATATTTTCAAATTATTTCTACAGTAAAAACACCAGCAAATTACCATATTCCAATCATGAAGTTTTCGGGAAGTCAAGTATAACTCTAGATCTAGACAAAAGACAATTACTATGCTATCAATTCTAAAGACAAAAAGTCGAGATTGTTATGAAAAACGAAAATTTTCATTCTTTCCATGAAATATATATCATGCAGTATTGAAATATCACAAATACACTTACAATGTCATTTTAACATATTTCAGCTAAATAAAGTCTAAAGCAAAAAGCTTCATGCTCCCATTCAGATTCAAAATAGTTCAATTTCCATCAACCGTGCGTGCAACTCTAAATATGTAGTCATCTACGAAATACAGTTTCACATAAAACTAAAATGATCTTACGAAGGTGAAATAGGCCAATAGTAAGGCGGGACTAGGTTCAATTAGTTTTAATGTCATTTATTCCAAAAAGGTTTTTCATATATTTATTTCTAAGCACGCGTATTTGATAGTGTTTAATAAATCTAGTTTGTGGAATCGATTAATATGCGTGGGAGGATATCATAAAGTCAGAATCACTAAGGTAAAAGGAAATTAAGTTCTAAACTTACAAGAAGGTTAATAGCTATACTAATTTCTGTTCAATTCGACTTCTCAGATGATTAATTATACAGTGTCTGCAATATTGTAATGAGCCATAATTTGGAAGTAAAATTTTTCAGAACCTAAGAAAATCTTGGAACATTTTAAATATTCAACTACTTTCATTAGTGTTTAGTTCATCGAATTTACTTACTAATTTCTTTAGCTGTGAGGCATATTTTCATGTATCAGGGTCATTAAGAAAACGTAGCTGCTAAATTTTTAGGTTCTGAAAAGAGTCTCTGGTTTCGAAATAAAAAATATCAAATAGCCCAAAGGTTTTCGCATGAAGCTCGCGAAATATTTTCTCTCATTTCTTTGGGAAAGTGCTTAAAGTCACTGGTCATTACGAGATAGTAAACATTACAGGCTACTCTAAAAACCACACATGTGAAAAAACATATAAGCAACAACTAATAATGATGTTAGGTATTATGTTTCAAGTTCAATTTAAAAGATAATCTGTGGGTATCATATTTGTTAAAAGATTACATTTATCTAGTTTTCATAAATGTTAAAAAATAACACACAAAATATTTCTTTAATATAATGTACACTATACATTCATCAGAATTTTTCAAATAAAACTACATAAATGTTAAAAGATAACATTTATGTAGTTTTATTTTAAAAATTCTGATGAATGTATAGTGTACAATATATTAAAGAAATATTTTGTGTGTATAAATTTTTAAACGAAAATATTTTTTTTACGTTGCTCAAATTTTGGTAACAGGCTTATTAATATATAACGGGCAAAGTTATCAAAATTTGAGCAACGTACCGAAAATATTATTTGGCTAATCTCAAATCAACCACAAAAATTTTCTCGGGGTGATTCTAATTTCTTTGTTTTTCTTAAATTAAATGAAAAATTTTAATAAGTAATGTTAGTAAAATTGCATTTATGTAAAAGACTATAAACATAAATAGTATGATGTCGCTATGTTCGTTCACATCTAGATTTAGCCATCAGAACGCATTGCGTCTAATTCCACAGTTTTTTTTAATAATTGCATTTCAAATTCAGACTTTTATAAATTCTTCAATCATAATTTGTTTATTTTACTATTCCTGCGATGATTTAAAAATTTCGACACCAAAATGAAATCGAATTTGGAATTTATTCTAGCTTACAAAAGTATGTTATGTTGATGAAAGTAAACAATAAAATAAAATATTGTAAAACTATTACCTATAAAGAAATTGGATCCCTCATCTTTACCAAATGAGAATGCGTATCCAAACATCCAATAGCCAAGGCCACCAAAAATTACATCAATGGCATTCTTCACCATAATATTCACTTCGTTTTTCCTGTTTACGTAGCCAGATTCCAGCAGGCCAAAACCTAAAAAAAAAAAAAAAAAAAAAAACATTTCAGAAGTTAAAATTTTATTTTTAAGCGAGATCGTCTGTCCATGCCCCATAAACATTGCTTCATATATATATATATATATATATATATATATATATATATATATATATATATATATATATATATATATATATATATATATATATATATATATATATATATATATATATATATATATATATATATATATATATATATATATATATATATATATATATATATATATATATATATATATATATATATATATATATATATATATATATATATATATATATATATATATATATATATATATATATATATATATATATATATATATATATATATATATATATATATATATATATATATATATATATATATATATATATATATATATATATATATATATATATATATATATATATATATATATATATATATATATATATATATATATATATATATATATATATATATATATATATATATATATATATATATATATATATATATATATATGTGGAGATAGGGGGCGCACCACTAGAGAACCCCTTGTGGCGACTCCTAGCGGCAGAGGGAGGTATTCCTCATTCTGATTAGAGAGACAGATCACTGAACATTCTCGATGTGAATATACGTAAGAAAGGCGCTTATGCCTAATGTAGTATGAGATAAGAGGCAGTAAGGATTCATTAAAGCTGGATTCTACACTCAACAAGCGTCCCTTCTCTGATCGTCTACTCCCACATGGGGGCTCGGCATCACGAACTGAGTAGGCGTCAGAACGTTACGTTAAGAACCAAACAGCAGAACGTGTAAGGGCAAACCAGAAGTACGAGAGACAAGTACAAATGAAACCGAACAGCACCGTAGTCACCCAGCAGTGAACCGGGATCGGAGTATAAGCCGTCGTATCACCTAGCAGTGTAAACGACATAACAGCGCAGTGACCGGAAAGAGAAACCACGTCTCACCGGAAAGCGAAACCACGTCTCACCGGAAAGCGAAACCACGTCTCACCGGAAAGCGAAACTACCACGTCGGAAAAGCGAAGTCAGCGCCGACGAAGAGGATTGCCTAGCGGAAATAACAAGCATTGGAACACCGCTAACGAAGCCAAGAAACTTCGTGTCGAATAAAAGAAGTCGATATCACTGAGAAGTGAACCAGCTAGCACAGTGACCGGAAAGTGAAATCACGTCTCATCGGAAAGCGAAACCACCACGTCGGAAAAGCGAAGTCAGCGCCGACGAAGAGGATTGTTTAGCGGAAACAACAAGCATTGGAACACCGCCGTCGAAGCCAAGAAACTTCGTGTCAAATACAAGAGGTCAACATCATTAAGGAGGGGACCAGTAAGCACTGGGAGACCATAACGAAACATAGGCACTGACTGTCACAAGTCGAGGTAACAAGTCAACAGAAAAACTGTGAGTACAATTTTCGATTATACTAACATGGCGTTTCTTGCCAGAGCACGAAAGAATGACTTACTCGCGTTAATAGATGAACTGGGATTGGAACAACCCATTAACCCAAAAATCGCTCAATTATGTAAATTAATAACAGGACACGCCGATTATGATGAAAACTTTGTTAAAAATATGTTAAACACAATTGTAAGTGACCGTGAAGAAAAGGAAGCGAAAGAATTCGAGTTAGCGAAACTGCGCATAGAAGCAGAAGTTCGCCAACTTGGCGCTACTGTAACAAACGCACGGGAAAACGAAGTAAGCAGAAGCCCAAATATATTACAGTATATGAAACCGTTTGACGGTAGTGACATAAGCATCTACTTGACACTATTTGAGAGACAAATTAGTCGTCTAGAAATATCGAAAGATACTTGGGTAAATTATTTAATTACATTGCTTCCACTTGACATAGCAAGCTTAATAACACGTGAGCCGGAAACACTAGCGAATAATTACGACCACATTAAGAGCATTTTGCTGAGACGATACCGACTTAGCCCAGAACAGTTCAGAATACAATTCTCATTCCATAAAAAAGAACAATGTCAGACATGGAGAGACTTTGCTTTTGAACTAAACAATTATCTAACCGAATGGTTGAGCGGACTTGATGTCACAACATTTGAAGATTTAAAAGAATTAATGCTAGTAGATCAAATAAAAAGAAAATTACCCAAAGACATTCGAGAACACATCATCGACGAACTTCTGAAAATAAAAAATAGGGAAATTTTGGTCAACAAACTTGATGACTTTGATTCAACTAGAAATAATTTAAAAAAGAATACGATATTTCGCGAAAATAAATATGAAGAAAAAAACAGGAAGCACTGGCAGTCTAGAGAAAATATGCAGGAACGTCCATTCGTTCGTGCTCAAACCAGTACTAACCACTTGTATAAAGAAAGAAATAATGGTACTTTAAATAGTAGAGAGTGGCCTAATAAGTCTAACCAGTTTGAAGTTAAAAATCAAGGTATTAAATGCTTTAATTGTAATGAAATAGGCCACCGCCAGGCCAGCTGTCCAAAAAAGAAGGCAAATAGAGCTGTAATTAGTAATTATCCTAATTATAAAAGTAATGTGTATCCCGAAAATGAAAGTAATAATAATCCAATTGATAAAATTAATAGTTACACTGACAATAAAAGCACCACAAAGGTAATAATATTCGATCATGAAATAGTGGCTATTAATGATACAGGGAGCCAAGTCACCTTCATTTCTGAGGACTTGTATATAAAAATAGGATCACCCCAATTAATGACAAATGACATATTACTAAAAGGGTTAGGCAATATAGAAATACAACCATTAGGATATTTCCATACTGACATTAAAATCGACACTCATTCAGTCAATGCAAAAATATACGTCATCAAAGACCACACAAATGAGTTAATATTTGGAATGGACGTTATAGGAAAATTCGAAAACCCATCCTTTTACAGACAGCTCCGAGAGGATCCACGTGTTTTTTATTTACAAGTTATCAGGCGCCAGTCTGGCGATGCCAAAGGAGAAAATAAAAGCGAACCGCTCCGCAAGATGTCAATCAAATCTATTCTGACAGTTGAGAAGAAGATCGACGGCCGCGGCAGCCAATCAGGAAGCAGAGTAGAGGATAAATTTGTAGCTCCGCCTTCCGAATGCAGAAGCGCTAGTCATCTTACTGGTGTGACCCGAGAAAGATTAGACCTTGGCGGCGAAAAGAAGATTGAAAAGTCCGTAGCATATGCGAAATTATTTGGCGAAAAGCGTAGGATTGCGGCATGTTTACTTGCAGAACGTAAGCCTTTTAAAGAAAACTTTCCTGAAGTAGCGGAGAATGCTGTACTGAGAGGAGATGAAGAATTCAAAAGAGAGATGGAAGAACTTTATTGCAAACTGAACGAAGCTCAAAGTAAGATAAAAGAATGTGAAGATGAAATCTTACAGTTGCATACAGAAGGTGCTACTTTCAAGTACTCTAAACTGGAAGTTAAGAATGATGCATTACAAGCTAAACTTGAAGAAATAGAATCGGAAAATTTAAAGGAACTGGCAGAAACCACTGAAATTCTTGAAAAATACAGAGAAGATATTGCAGGTTGTGAAATGGAAATTGGATCAGCTAAAGAAGAAATTGTCAATCTTAAAAATGAATTGAAGCTAGCCAAGTTACTACAAGAACAGTTAGGTCAACGATGCCAAACTCTTGTAAAATGTGAGTTGAGTGCCACTAATAAAGTCTTGCAACCCTCAGTCTTAAGTTTAGAAGAAGGAGTAAACTTGAAAAGACAGCTAAAGGAGAAAAATCACAGCATTGAAGTGAAGAGAGAGTTATGTTCCAGACAAAAAGAAGTAAAGGAAATGGATGTGAAGATAACTAAACAAGTTAGAGCAATGAAGGAAGATTCTATTCTTGTTGAACATATTCAGCATGGAAAGAAACTTCAAAATGCAGAAATTTCAAAGATTAAAATGAACCTTCAACAAGATGAAACCAAAAAAGAAGAACAGAAGGATGTCAAGGAAAAACATAAAAAGAAGAGATCATTATCAGATGCAAATAAGAAGACTGAAGAAACCTCAATGAATAAGGAGAGCCTCAAACAGTTTAAGAAAAGACGCAAAAAAACCAGAACATTTAAAGTTTACACTTAGCGAGCAAAATTTTTTGGCCATTACAAAGAGACACCAATCAAAAACAATCATAGATGTGACAATCATAGTATCTGTGCATATTGCTTTCCTTGTGTTTTTCTATTTCAGATAACTTCAGACATAAACTATGAGGACATAGTTCGCCAAGATGACCGAGTGTGGAGATAGGGGGCGTACCACTAGAGAACCCCTTGTGGCGACTCCTAGCGGCAGAGGGAGGTATTCCTCATTCTGATTAGAGAGACAGATCACTGAACATTCTCGATGTGAATATACGTAAGAAAGGCGCTTATGCCTAATGTAGTATGAGATAAGAGGCAGTAAGGATTCATTAAAGCTGGATTCTACACTCAACAAGCGTCCCTTCTCTGATCGTCTACTCCCACATATATATATATATATATATATATATATATATATATATATATATATATATATATATATATATATATATATATATATATATATATATATATATATATATATATATATATATATATATATATATATATATATATATATATAAATGCCTTGTTATTTTTCCTTCAAACTTTGTGTTAATGATCTTTTAATACTGTTATATACCAGTATTAAGAATTTTCCCATATTTTACATATATAGAAGAATTTTGTATTTGTTTGAATTTAGTCGTAAAATTTATTTTTAGTTTTTATTTATTTATATTTTAACTGATTTTATCAAATGTAGTTGTTAAAAATTTTTAATAAAATTAACTTATCCATTTCGGTTCTAAAAGTTCTTATGACTTAAATATTATTTATGAATATACAAGGTGTTAGTATTAAATTAGAAAAGCACTCTTCATCTTTTATAATGTAACAAAAATGCTATAGAGTCCCAGGATAGCAAATCAATCTCAAGTAGCAATAAAATTCAATTAGAGTTAAAATAAAATTCATCTGAATTTTTTAAATAATTTATTTTCCAACACCTTATTTCATGGCGGGAAAATGGACACCCTACCCATCTCTCCATCTCCCAGTTGTTTATTCTATGTACCTCTCAACATTCTTTTTCTTACTTTTTATTCTTATATACCCTTAAATTTGTATTTTTCAATTATGTGTTTCCTATCCTACTTAAAGATTCTACCCATATGTTTTTACCAAGCCGTCGAATAGAAAATAAATTTCATGTATTCCTGACGTCTCAAATCTTCCGTATATTCTATCAGAACTTTTCTGAAAGCAACAAATAACTTACAACACGCGCAAGAATGGAAACGTTAATCTCTCGTTTGCTGTGACACGGCTATCAATGAAATTCAGGCATACTGGAAAAATGTAATACTTTTAGGATTGAATGATCCAATTCCGTGGTTCAAAACCTTCTAAGAACAGAATTGTTGTTTGCGAGCATCGAAACGCCATTTTCGTCTTACATTTCACGCAATGGAATTTTGTGCTAGACAGGTGGAATAGTTATTCTATTTCTTTTGTACAGAGCTTCTTCGATTTGTTTACAACTAAATTGAGTAGAAACTTCAGTAAATATTTTGTGGAATAAGACTATTTTGAGCGTTCTGTTCAAAAATATCGCCGGTATGATCGGCAACTATCTTTCATTTTTATTTTTAAATCTTATTTTATCACAATAATTCACCGTTTACCAAAATTTAAATAATAACTTTCTTTTTTATTCGAACTTCAAAAGAATACTAGTTCAGAATTTTTATCTAAATACTCAAAATACTAATTTCTTAAAAAATAACCATTCAAACATTCCTTATATGTCATCAGTTATTTATTATTTATTGCCAATTTGACTCACTTTTAAAAAAATGCATATTTTGCCAGCGAGCTGAAATCGTCTGCTCCCTTCCTCATTAAAAATTAAAAAGTAGCGTGTTACCCAAATAAAAAAAGAATGTGTTTTTTTTTTTTTTTTTTTTTTTTTTTTTTTGTCGAGTTATGATATATTAGCATTCAAATTAAATTTTTGTACAGTTTCGGCCATTTTTTCACCGGCAGACCAGTATATTCATAATCTACTAGAATTTCTATAAAAAATGCAGAGCTATGTTTAATGAGATACCTGAAGTTGCAGTCTTCCCTCCGACTATTAAGGATCTATTCGATTTTCTTGAAGAATTTATTTATTTATTTATTTATTTATATATATATATATATATATATATATATATATATATATATATATATATATATATATATATATATATATATATATATATATATATATATATATATATATATATATATATATATTATTTCTTTTGAAACCATTAAGTTTAAAAGAGCAAAAGTTTTCTTTTACAGCCTTAATATGTGTTGAACTAAAAACGTCCACAAAAAAAAACTATCGTTAAGATCAAAATAAAACTTTGATTTACTGTTTTCTCTGATAGAAAAAAACACTCTTCAAATTTCAGTTTCAAATTTTCAGACAGTCAGTAATGGTTTCGTACCTCTTTTTACATTTTGCCATTTCTTTCCAAATAAATTAACCAAATTTAAGTTGGAAAGAATTAGAAATCAGCTTATTTGAATTCTACATAATATGTATAAAGTGTCTAACGGTGAGTTGGTTTGTTTGTACTAATCCAGTTTTATTCCAATCCTGAAAAAATATTTACATACTTAGCCTTCAAAACAAGCAGAAGGTCACTGTTTCCATTGAGGTTTCGTAAAACAACCTCAATCTTCCTTTTTTACCCCTAAAGGGGTTACTTGAGATCTACTGAGTTCATTTGAGCCGGGTTGTTTCTTCTATAGGTATCATAGGGTACATGCTCATAGCTTGAAATTGAATGAACTCATTTAATTCCGTTGGAATCGCCGGGCATCAGCAATTTGAGCCCGGGCAACGTCGGACACTTTATCTAGTACAGTTATATATGTACTCCTTTCTTGAACTATATAGTTAACTTACAGACAACAACAAAAAAACTAGTAAAAGTCTTATATTTCACTTGATAATTTCCAGTATTATCTTTTCTTTTTGCGATCTTTAAAGCTTTTTTATAACAAGCTATTAATTCAATAACCTGTCCTGAATGCGTTTTCAGATAAATAACTTCCAATTGTTTCTTAAATAATGCATCCAAAATTAAGTAATTATTAAGCAGATAATTCAAAACATCCAAAATGTATCCTTACCAGTAGATTTTAATAAGATTTTCTATTTCTTTTAATTATTTTATAGAGAAGTAACTTTTAAAACACAAGTTAATTATAACATTAGATCAGAGGCGTTTGAAATAACCATTACGTAAATTTTAAAATTTCATTTAAATTCTCCCTGAACGTTAGACTCAGTTATACTAAAAAAAAAAAAACTTATTTTCCCTAAAGCCGGAAAACAAACTCTCTGGAATCGATATTTCTTTAGGCGTCTGTGCTGTTGCAAGAGTTTTAGAACTTATTTTCTTTCTGAAGTATCCGTCAGCTCGCATGACTGTTATTAAAGAAGTCAATTTTTTGTTTGAATGGTGTCCAAGTTAGAGTTAAAATGAAGCTAAGTCTAACGACATCCCGTTAAAATTGTGTAAATATTCTATTTCGAAACTGTTTCTTCTCAGGTGGCGTTACAAAAGGTTAAAATGGTCGTTTGGATTTCCTATTTCAGATTCCTACTAATAAAACACTTACAAAGTAGTTCGCTACAAAGAATTACTTTTCTAAAAACTAGGCATTATTCTTTTGCATTGTCAGTTTCAAAGTAAACTGGTATTACATATAGTAATTGCAATCAATATCTAAAATGATGTCATGTAATATATGCAAGATGTCATTCTGTATAGATGATTTTCAATATACAAGGAAACATGAAATGTTATACAAAAATGTCAATTTAAATTTGGTTCATCTCAAATTTAAGTTCAGATATGCAAAAAGTTTCAAAGCAATGTTCTGCTAAAATATTTACATAAAAAAAAAATTATCCTCATACAAATTTCAATAAAATTTTGAAACACTACCAAAATATGTGTTAAAAGGTAGGGTGGACCCAAACCGCAAATAGACTCATTGACGGATCCAGCGAGGGGAGGAAGGGGCGATCGCCCCCTCCGTTAGTCCTAAACCGCTCACGTTTTAAAGTGAACTGCAGGTTTTGGATGAAATCAATCAAGATTTGACGAATTCGCACACAATATTTTTAATATAAATGTTCTCATCCCAAAAAATAGAGATGAAAAAGCCGGGGACGAAGCAAGGCAACAAAAAAAATATAGTTTGAAAATGCTCGATGTGTATATGTATCATTTGTTAGATTGTTCTGTTTATCATATTTAACAATTATATATCCTGAATCAAATAGTTGTAGATAATAGCTATCACATGGTATCGTATAGTAATATAACTTAAGAGCAACAAAATTTACCCGGGCTATTCAACAGTCACAACCGTAATAAAACTTTGGATCCGTCTTTGTAAAGACTTCTTGTGGATGGAATGTGAAAATGTTCATTGATTAACAGAGTAGTATATTGGTCTGAACCTAATAATTTTGCACTGTCAGTTTACACTTGATTCTACAATATATTCTACATACATAATCCAAAGTTCAAAAACCATATATCTCTTTGATATCAATTTTTATATAGGAATCAGGTCATCAATATAAAAAGATTTCGTAAAACTTTTTTCTTATTCGCATTTAAGAACTATAAGTTGAGCATTTTAAAAAAAATTTCCGAAAATTTGTTATTTTTACACTAACATATTTTAGAAACATCTCTTTCGTTTAATCGGAATATCTTAACGATACCTTAAAAAGGTTTTTTAACTCGTAAAGCAACAACCCCTTATAAATTAGAATCACATCCAAATTTTATTTGATTATTTACATAAAAAAATCATATTCAAGGTACAATTTTAAGACTTGAAACATTCAATTACATTTTGATCAAATAAAGCGAGAGTTGAGGAATAAGTGTTTGCCTATAGTAAAACGATCATGCTCTATCATATCTATATCGATGATCATATCAGAGTGGCTGCAGAATGCTTAAATTCAAAAGTTATCGATACTATCTTGAAATTATGAGAGGAAACGGAAAAAAAAAAGTTAAATACAAAAGTGTATACATAGTGATTTATTTTGAACTTATATTTTCTTTATAACAAAAACTTATTTTGAAGTCCTGAATTTTAAATACATGAATATCCGAACCCAAGCGAAAATACCGTAAAAATTGCCATTAAAGAAATATAGCATTATAAGGAGAATGCTTTTTACAAGGTCAATGCACACACAGAGTAAGTTAAAATTTACTTTAATTTAAGAATAAGTTTGAGAAATCGCAGCAATAAACATCTATAATAGAACTACAACTCTACAACTTGTGGTTAGACATTTGTTTCTATTTCACATTAGATTTTTCACAGATACACATGGACACGATAGATCACGATGTGTCCACCATCGACAACAATAAACTTAGCACTCGAAATACAACTCTACGACTTGTTGTTCGACATTTGTTTCTATTTCAAATTAGATTTTTCATAGATACACAGGGACACTTCAGGACTTCTAATTATTAATATTTTTTTTTCATGTACATAATGCATTATTTCATACCAAATCAACGAGTCCCTACACTTTCGCATAACAAGGCACACATTTTATTTCCTCTAAAAATTTTCGAGATTTGATCAAAACTTTCAAATTTTACCATCAGGAGTGCTATATTCTCTATTATATCATATCGCATACTTATGATATCGCATTTCGTATAGGTAGACACTTGTTCCGCAACTCTCGCGTTATCCGTTAAAATATTATTTCAGTGTTTCCAGTCTTTACTTAGCACTCTGTATTTGATAACTGTTTCTTAAACATATAAATTTAACTCACACCTTTATAATAAAATATCTATTATCTATAGTGAAGGTTAGCTTCACATTAACAAATTATAAAATGAATGTGCTTCACAATAACATGAAACTAGAACCTTTTTCTGATAAAAAAAATGTCTCATTATGTCAGTTAGTGCGTGAAGATAATTTAAAAGGATTTTAAACTCAGGCATCTATATCCATTGCAGTCGAAGTCAACAAAAAAAGGTGGATCGAAAATAAAAAATAAAAAATTTCATTAAAAAGCAAAAGTCCATTATCATAACATCCGAATTATATGTCTCCATGGCAACCAAAGCCAGGTGGACTGCATTTACATATATAAGAGCTAAAAAATAAGGTTGTTTCAACTGCAAAATAAAGTCGTTAGAAGATTTGCAAACATATTGCAGTAGACTCCCAACAGCAAAAACACGTCCATTTGTTAAAGAAGGAAAATTGCCATTTTGTACATTTGCACTCTTTAGAGATCCTTTATTACAAGAAGATATCGTTTTTATAGAAAATATACTGCTGGAATGGACTTGACGTTTGTTGGTTTCTTATTGCTAAACACAATCCATTGAGAAGAGAAGACTTATACCTTTTCCTTCAAACACCTTTCTTTACCAGCTGACTTAGAAAATAAGCACCACAATGAACCAGCAGATAGTTTTTTTATTGGCTTCCTCTTAGTTGTTAGCACAACCGTATTGTTCCCTGTCCATATAACTATACCTAATTATTTCGCCAGCAAGATGCTTTTTTTATATGGGTTGTTTTCTGTCACCAAACGCGGCGACGTTGTTGAAATCGGAATTTAGATTCCACTGTTAGCTGAAACCTTTGTTATTGATCGTCGAAGAAACTTGTTGTTGTCGTTTTTCAGACGGTGGGAATGGTATTTACTTCTCTTTAACCTGTCACAGTAAATCAGTTTATATTTGTTGTAATTGCACTCAGATAAAAATGTGAATAAACTGTCTCGAAAACAAATCTAAGTGTTTTTAAAGTTAATTCGGATGAGAAAATAGGAGATAGCACGACTATCTCATTAAACTGTTCATTACTAAAACGTAATTATGCGTTCGTGTTCTGTGGGCCGAATGCTTATATTGACAAAAATTAAACCTGTTAAAGTTAGAAACATTTTAAACAGTGTAAGAAAACTGACTAAATGACCAATCTTAGTAAATTTTAGTTCCTAAAGCTCTTTAAAAAATTTCGTTGGAGTAAGTTTTAAATTGCGTGAAATAATCTGTTTTCAAATTTTCAAAGACTTTTCTCGAATGAAAAGAAGCAGATAAAAATTATAATCATCCCGACAAGTCTACCAATCAAATGACTTTTCAATAAAAACAAAATTAAGTTGATTCATTGATTTAAATTGAGAGGATCGTTTTTGCTTTTAGTTTTCAAATCCTATTAATTTAGAAATAATATTTATTTTCATATTTCTCTTTTAATAGAAAATATGAAAATTTACTATTAACGTGGATTTTTCTTATTTCTCCAACAATGAAAATTATTGCAGCGCACAAGCCATACTTTTCAAAACCCATTTTGCAAAGATAGGATAATCAAATAGTTTCAAACTTTTATTACAAACCATATACTAATTATTATGCAATTTATACTTTATAAACCAAATAGGAATATAAATAACAGTTTAATAAAGTACACTAATTGCTAAGATATTAATAGAAAAGGTTTAAGTGGATATTTGCATTTATGTTTTAGCATATCTAGCGCTTTAACTCAATTTTCCCAAATGTTATTACAAGTAAGAAAATTAAATTTGGCATAGGTCATTCTTGTTTAATGAGCTTTCAGGTAAATGGATTCATTTTTTCCTAAAATGCATAATATTTTGTGCTTATGAATTTGTCCTCGGCACCATGTTATATGGCTGCTCTTATCCCAAACTTCGGGGCAATTACATTCAGTACTTGGAATCGTATATTAGATTGCTCTCAAATAAACAGCCAGTCAAGTTTGCAAAATTTGAAAAAATAAACATTACTAAGAATATTGCCAAACCCACCAAATTACCATTTCTTTTATGTAATTTGAAATATAAAAATTCAAATGATAAGTAACAATAATTCATTTTAAATTTCAAAGCCGTGATCAGTATTATAGGGTATTTTAAAGTTAGGCTATGTTCCACTTCCTTAGTTTATTTTTTTACCCAAGTAGCACCATTAGATTTAATCACAATTTATAAAACCAAATAAACTCAAATTACTTAATTAAATATAAGTTTAAAAAAATATATCTAAAAAAAAGACCACAACTGATGAGGACCAGGTATTCAAATTCAGGAAATTAAAATATTGATCCCTTTCGCACTGGCTCAGTCGTAATTGGTTTAGCAGCAAAGTAACTTGATCTATTCTTAATTGGATCTGTGTTTAGTTACTCACTTAAAATTTTCATTTCAATTACTTAAGATCCCAAAATTAGCTTCCAAATTAAATTGAATCAGAGTTTACAAATGTACCTTATACCTGATACCTTAAATGCGAATTTTGTATTTTCTTAATCCTTACATACCAAGTACGTATATATGTATATTTTTTCGCTTGTTTAACCAAGAGCATTTCAGTCACTACTGATTTCATTTTAATTGTAAATGCATTGTTACATAGATAGTAAGTTCATTTTTGCATGTTTTAGCTGGAAACTAAGCAGATTGGCTTCATGCTTATTTCTTAACGACGAATTTAGTATTCTTCTTAAGCCAATTATTCGTTACAACTATTCAATTATTTGACGTTCTCATTCGTTTAGTGATTCTTATGTATAAGCACGAGGAAGTTATTTGGATTTATATATCATTCAGATTTGAAGAAAATATTCTGGAGTTCAATAAAAAAATTAGGAAATATGATTTGTCGGAGGCAAAATGCAAAATATACATGGCACGGAATTTTTTAATGCACCATGTAACCACAATTTTTCAACACAACTGTATGTACATTAATTTAATGAGCTTACAAAGCTTTAGGGTTATTTAACAAAAACGCGTCAAAGTTTTCCAAATAAAAATACGAAAGCGTAATTTCAATCTGAAGATTTTTCCTGTTTCCTGCATTTTGGTTCGTAAGTTTTTTGCATTTTTCTTGTTTTCTTTCTTTCTTCTCTTGAGCTTTTGAGGTTGGGGTATTCGAATGAATGTCTACAGAAAAAGTTCTTGGATTTAAATGGTTTTGAAATTTGGACCAATCCCATATTGAAAATCCAAATTTCTGTTAGATTTCTGTAAACGATGGACTACATAAGAAGAATTTGATTAATTGTGAATAACTCCGCCATGCAATGAACATGAATAATATAGATAGCTATCCTTGTTTATCGACAGATTAAACTGAACTGTAAAATGGATCCACGTCGCCAACAGACCCATGAAGCGAACACGATACCGTGATTTATCACTTACTTGTCCTTCTCATAGACTAATTAGGTAATAAATTCAGTCCATTTTCCAGACGTCTCTCTCGAAAAGGAGTGCATTAACCACGACAAGATGGTCTGGATGATTACTTTGCGTCATTTGATTACCATGCCAGTTGGAAGGAAAAGATAATTCGTGGAACATCTCTGATAATTATATTTAGCTTTTGTTTGATCTAACTGCTGAGAACGTTTGTGCTTTTTGGGAGTGTCTGTATAGCGTTTGCTGAGCGACTTCACATTTGGCTTCCCATTCTGTTCTTATAAATTTGGTTATTTCCTTTCAAAGGAATAAGCGTGTGTGTATTTAAGAGGAAATGGCTCACATCCAATCAATTTGAGTTCTCAATTTGTGAGAAAACCGATAATGAAACAACACAAGATAAATATAATTATGTCATTTTTTACAAACGTTCTAATGGAAAAACTTACAATTCCACTGGCAAAAGAATTTTATGTGAAATATTTTTTAATTTCAATTACCTATATGTTAACATATGGTACTGAAAGTATTATTTTTGGTAGTATTTTTTTTTTTTTTTTTTTTTTTCCTTATTGTGCATTTCTCCACATTTAGTAACATCGTGGCTTCAAAAAAGTGATACAAAAAAAGTTTCTGTCTGTGTCTACATGGTCTGCATGACTCCAAAAAAATTGATACACGATGTTCAAATATAGTGTACGGCCGATGGATCTGCCATTAGAGTTTTCATCAATATTGCACATGCGTAAAACATGAAAACGTACAAAATAATGTTTTTCTACAATTGCTAAAAAACGCCTCTAAGGATTTTGAACAAATTCGCTGTAATCGCTGGTAATGCCTCTTAAGGTGTTCTAAACATTCCCACTACGGAGATTTCCATAAAATTACAATAAAGGTGTAAAAAGTTGAAAAACGAATGTTTTTAACACGGAGTTTTCTTCCCTTGCTCATCAACTACCGTTTTTCTCCTCTCCTCAGTTTTCTGTTTCACTTACAAGATCGGTAAATATATAAGAATTGTCGAAAAGTATATCGCCAAATGCGTCTTATAAGCGGAGGTTTTTTTCCCGCTCATGTAAGAATTATTCCCAAAGTTATCACAAAAATGGTCACTTTTTCAAATGAATGAAAATATGAAAATGATAATAACACTATTCCATGTTAAATTCAAATGTAGTGATTATAGTATGATTGAAAGTTGTGCGATGTTCTATTTACCTAGTTTTTACGTCTTGTGGTATGAGAAATCCTTAAAACATTTATGGTAGAAATCTGTTGTTTTTACTTCAATTCCTCTCATTTTCTTTCAAGGCTTAAAATTACCAGTGTTAGTGTCAATAATTTCACACCTGGTATAACACAACTGCAAAATTGTATGATATATGAGGGGATGTCAAACGACTGCACAAATAAAGCACTGGTAATTTTGTAAGGAAGCATAGGACTATAGTACCATTTTATAGATTCTGATTCGCAAGTGAAGGTCATGTGCTATAATTTGGGTATGTAATTGTAAGTAAAACCTGGCACATTGCGATTTAAGGTAGTTTTAGTAGGTATATAAATGCAAAATAGTTTGTAACGAAGACTTTAGATCCAATACAAAATAACTGAATTTATTATTCATTAAATTATTTGGCAATCTGATTCAGTTCGACTCCTTCAAAGTCGATTTCGTCCATTTTCGTCCCGGCAGACCAGTCGTTTCACGATCTACTAATAGCTCTTCACATTCTATAAAAAAAATTCAGAATGATGAGATACATAAACTTGCTGTCGGCTCTCAGTGTTAATACCCATATTAAACATTTTTAGCTTCTACTAGCTTCACTAATGTAGTGAGAAGCTTTCTTTATGCAAAGGCCATTTAACTCTTTGAGATAACCTTCCCAGGAAAAAGTTCAAATAATAATCTGTCAAATGAAAGGTGTCATTGAGATGAATGATCAAAATTCATTTTTTTCAGACCCCATTTTTAAATCGCTTTTGAAAGTCAATTTGCAATTCATTAAGCCTAATAAAAAATTTACAGCTTGATACCATAACGTAATATATGCGTATAGAATTTTTATAGCAGTTTAGAGGTATCATTAAGAATGATAGGAACACATAAAATGCAACCTTACGAGTGATTTCATTGCAAAGCCCTATAGAAAAATCACATCTTAGCTGTAAATAAATGTATTGGATTATAACTTATATATTCAAAGATAAGTTTTTCCCACAGTTTGTCTGCTGAACTCGGAAACTTGGCCCCATTTGAAGTTATAAAAATATACATATTGGAATATCAACAGGTATATTTCCGTCTTAAATGGCACCACATTGTACATGGTTATTATGAGAGTCTGTTGCATGAAAATAGAAACATGTGTATAAACAGTATTTCTGTTTATACACTTGTTTCTGTGTGACACACAATTCAACTTGTTATGTATGATACTCAATTTTAATAGAATTAGGGGGGCCACCAACTGCTCGCTAACGTTACCCATACTCCGAGCTCGCGACTCTTGAAAATTGCAACAAAAAATACGTAACAAATGAAAACCGCCAATCAGTAAAAGCTTTGTAACGTGATTCTGGAAATCAATAAATTGTTAATTACTATCCTTAAAATATCGAGCACCTGATCTTTGCAAACAATAGTATTCAAATCGACATCGAATCCAACTCATCGATGTCAAATCTCAAAACCAAGGTTGCCAGATTTCCAACCATAGTATTTTTTTACTATATTATGTAACAAAAAAAAATTATACTAAATGCGAATGGATTATGTTTGGATGTCGCAGGTCAATTGCTATCTGACATTATGGCGACCATGCTGATTTATTATTGTTCGTGTTAAGAATTTTATTTCACATTCCAAGCAAGAGTGTATTTAAAATTAGTAAAATAGGAGTCTTATATTTTGACAATTAAATGCTTAAAACAATCAAAGTTCAACTATGAAAAATGTAAAAAAAAATACGTATATGAGCAGTTGAGATTAATCACAAGTATGTAGCAAGTGTTGCCATTCGATTTAACCCTACTCCTAATTCCTCTTAGAAAAAGGTTCTTAAAATATCTTGCGAAATTTTGAAATTTTACATGATCACGTCACTGCAACTCCTAAGAAATTTTGACCAAACAACTCACACCTTTACAAACATCATGGAACTCTGTGATTAGTCACAAATCCTCATAAGTTGCCAGTGATGTAATCCTCATACTGCTATAATCTTCAAACTACAGTAGTATTCAAAGTATTACAATTAGCAATACTTCAATTTCTCTGTTAAACATGAAGAATAAAAGGTGGGGAAAAAAACTTAATTTAAATTAGTCACGTCTGCGTCATTTTAACAATCTAAATACTATTTTTTTAATCGAATCCTGATTAAAAAAATTTTCCGCAGTTTATTTATAAAAGCATCAATCACGCAAGCTTAAAATTGAATGTTACGGAATTTAGATATTTAATAACTCCAAAACTATATCGAAATTTTAAAAAGGGCAACAAGATGAACATATACTTATGTGCCTGCAAAATATTAGATTTCTACAGTAGTTAATTTTTCCTGAAGAGAACGTTGCATGTAAAAAAAATTATTTTACTTTGACGAATAATAACTCAGATACTAAAGTGCGCTTCTCTAAATTTTTCCAATCGACCCAGATTTCCAAAACATTTCTCTACAAAGTGCAAAATTACATACTTCTAAATCCAATAGTTTTTACTCTGTGAGACAAAGAAGTGTGTATGGGGGAAAATTCTAAAGCAGCGGCTACTTATTTTAATCCTTACTTCTTTTTTTTTTCTTCGTTTCTTTTTTTTTTTAGTATGTAGAAAAATAATTTCTTTGCAATTGAATTTATTCATGATAGTAAATTACTTATAAGAAATTGCTTTAGAAATAAAACATTTTTCTATAAATATGTAATACATTTTATCTTCGGTCACAACTAACTGACTGCGACTGCAGATAAAATGTGTCCCATTAAAATTAAATATATTTTAGATCACATTTAATCTAAAACTAATATTTTATACAGAAAATGTTATCCTTCATTACTTATTTAGAGCGTAAAAAATATCTTTCAAAGGAAACGTTTTCTAAACCCTGTCCTCCACTATTATATTTGATGATACCTGATTAAGGCATCTAATTTTCATGTCGAAAAAGACAGCCAATAATAAAGGGTTGTAAAAATGTCAGCTTTTATATAGGCATAGCATAGATATTCCGTGTCCTTAAAATTTAGTTTTTGAAAGTGACAACCTCTTTCAGAAATTTGCTTTGAACAAAGTACCTCTTAGGTACTCTGATATTTGAGATATCCTTGATATCATTTTGTACTGACAGTTTTAAAAGTTGAATGCACCCTTTGCTTTTATGAAATTTTGGTTCCAATACTATGAATCTTCAAAAATAACATTGATTTAAAAATAAGTAGCTGTACTTCTTCGAGAAAATCTTAAAAATAATTACAAATTTCCTAATTTTGAATGTGTTATAAATTAATGTTTCACAATTTCTAATGTTTTATATGGTACTATGTTGTGGGGGGGTAAGAATGTTTTTTTTTTTACACGCGAGTAAAACAACTTTCGTGAAGTTCGGTTCAGTCAGCGCAGCAAAGTGGGTCGGAAAATTAGTGTAAGTTCAGCATGTCTGTCGCTTTGTCTATATTTGACCATTGCGCAAACTTTAAATAAATTTGTGCACAAACTTGGAAAATGTGCAACATGAACACTAGAACCTAACTAATGCGTTTCATAATTTCCAGGTTGTTATTATTATTCATTATTATTATTATTTGTTGCTGAAGGTATGCCTTTTCTATCATAGTCTTCTACTTCCAGCTATTCTCTCATCCATTTTTTGTACGCTTTCAACCATTCGTGCACATGAGTTTTAGTTATTATCTTGACGTAGGTGATGAAGCATTCCCCTCATATTTCCCTTTACTTATAGCATAAAGCAACTTAACAAATAAAACACTATTCCGTTAACTTGTCAATCTTAACACGTATGATACTTGTTACTTTAATTTAAACCCGTAGGTTTTTCTCTTTTAAGCGTACTTAAATTAAAATAAGAAATTAAAAAGAAATAAAAAAGACAAATTTTGAACTTTATGAAACACAATATTATGTCGAGCACATTAAAAATTGCAAAAATAATTGCGAAAGAAAATGCTAACACTTTTTCCTGATATCAAAGCACTTCTCAATTTCAAAAGAGTTTTTATTGAACAACAAAAGCCATCTCTTCAAAGTTTTATTCGACCTAAATAACTTACTATTCATTAAAGATTACTTTTTTAATATTCCTATCAAAGAGAATTCATTTCATGACTGAATAAGCTCATGCTTACTTTACTGATAGTATTAAAATTCATGTTGCAAGGCTCTTTCACATCCCAAATTGATAAAGTATTATCCATCGGCGAATATAATACATAATTTAAAATTATATGAGAAAACGGCAAACAAAACAGAACTTTTCCACTCAACGTCAACTTTTTTCTTTTTTTTTTTCAGTCTCTTTAATCTCACATTTATTTGCCTTTCGAATATTTTCAACCAAAAACAGGTCCATACCCTTCAAAATAGTAGTATTCAAAATTCAATACACATACAAAGTATACATAACAATGTTTATTTTCACTTTTCCTGTAAGAAACTAATTAGGGGACACTCCAATTTTAAATACCAGCTCTTCATATGTAGCTTTTGCCTTGAAAATGTATGTTTAACTTTTAAAATTTATTTAGAAATATTCCATATAAATGCACCTCTGAATAGTCTACTTGTACAAAAATATTTTTAAGTATTATGAAACATAATCACTAAAAAGCATAGCTCTTGGTACACAGTAAATATTTTTTTAAGTTTTAGTATTAAACACAAAACTTAGTTTTAAAGAAATATGTTTAAAAATTATAAACACAATATTTTGATAATTGTAAAATATAAATATATAATATTTCTTTAGCCATATGTAAACTTTACCGATACATTATTGTTGTTATGATAATATTTAACGCATAAAATCAGATTTTTTAATGTAAATCCTTTATATACTTTACCAATTTTATATACAATTGCAATAAAGTGATTAAGTGATTTTAGCACCAGATCGACTTTTTATAGTGTTTAACCACTAAGCAGAAAATCACTGACTCCGTGCCATTGAGGTTTTTTTCCCCACCAAAAACTTGATAAAGCATTATCATCGACAACGAGTCTAATTGTCAAGTTTCAGCTCGATTAGATGACAGTAAGTAGGTTGGTCCTTCTAATCAGGAATTAAAGCTTGTGTAAAAGATGTCATTTAAAAACAACTCCCCAAAACTTTTTGTCGATGAAAATTCAGTCTATCTGTGAATTTTCAGCTCCATTGGATGGCAGAAAATGGCATAATTAGTCCTACAAAGTATAATAGCAGCATGTGTAAAAGCGATCTTTAGTGATTGCCAATAAAATGCATTGACAACGAATCTATCTACCTAGTTTCAGGTCGATTGGATGAAGTCCAATGGGTTAATTAACTCTCTGCAGATTTGTCCACCACACATCCTCAAAATCAAATTTAATATTTAAAGGATTTAAAAAGTATTGTTACACAAATTTTTTGTACATAATTAATTGTAAATAGGAACGTATTTCTTTCAAAGCTTTATTTTATTTTATTTTATTTTATTTTATTTTATTTTATTTTATTTTATTTTATTTTATTTTATTTATTTTTTTTATTTTTTATTTTTTTTTATTTTTTATTTTATTTGTTAACAGCGATAATACAGGCTAGAAAAAAAGTTGGCAACATCTAAAGCAATCGGGAAAATTCGAGTCGTTTCCATCAAGTGATTGGTTGACTGGATTTTTCTTGAAATTTCTGCCTGGAGGCTATAAAAAGGGAAAAGGATGGAATCGCGAGTTTAGTCGAGTTTTGGAAGCTGTTTTGACAGGATCGGACCCTTTGTTTACTTTTGTTGTGCCTGCATTATCGCTGTCTGTATCCGAAGTTGTATACATCGAAATTTGTGTTAAAGCTGGGTAGAGAATTTGTGTTAAAGCTGGGTAGAGAGTTTAGTGTTGTTTGGAAAAGTTTTTTAAGCCTCCGAAAGAAAAATAAATTACAGATTTTATTTGGTAAAACTGCGTCATAATTTTCTATGAGAAAAATTCATATTAGTCAAATAAACAGTTTGAGGTACATTATTGTTCGATACACTTTGCAGCAATTACATATTCATTTTAGATTATCTAAGTTTGATATAACGGATTTTTAAGAAAGTTTTATCAGTTTAATTCAAAAAATTTAATTAAGCTGGAAATGTTCCGTTAATATTTATGCTTTAAAAATTTCCATATTATATATTAAAAAAATTTATAATACAATATTTGAATCAAATAAAGTTTCACTATAAATTACCGAAAACCTTTAATTACATAATACAAAGTCTTTCGAATAAGTTTATTTTGTTTCAAAAATACTTAGGAATTTAAAAGTTAACAGATTTAAAATATGTAAAAACTATTCCAAAAGACAATTTTAACAAAATACAATGACAAGAAAATAATATAAGCAATGCCAATTGAATATAATATAAATAATGCAAATTCAAAATATTCACGCTTTTAACATATTTGCAAAATAACTTTCTTATAATAAAATAATCAGTTTTATACATCTTTCAATATTGAAGCAAGTTTTTAGAAATCTCAAAATATTCTAATCAGTTCAAGTTTTTCTAAAGTAGAAAGTTGAGTTTGTCAGATAATAATACTAAAAATAAAAGTAGAACGAGAGCTTTCATTATAGTTTAGATAAATCCTGGACCTCCTCTAGAAATAAATTTCCATTATCCTAAATTAATAAAAATGTATTGTGAATAGATTCAAAGTTTTAAATGTTCAGGTATTCTGACAGGTCCTACAATTATTAAAGACTGAGTACAAAACACATTTTCTTTTCCAAAGTAAAGAAATGATATTAATGAAATAAGTTGCAATAATTTAACTGGTAAGTAGGTGCCTCATAAGGCATTGTTGCATTAATATTTTATCATAGCTTGTCACGCGGCCATGAAACCTACCAATAAACTTTTTGCACACAACAAGTTAAAAAAAAAACGTTGTTCCACAATAAACTTATGGATTCTTTTTTTATACATGAGAAGACTGTCACTTAAATAACGGCGCCTAGCTTCAATATTTGTACCTAAGACAGAAAATACAGTGGGATTATATTACCTATATTAACTCAGAATGGTATTTAGTAAAACGAGTATCTGAGATACTTGTAATTTCTGTGAAATGTTTCTTTGTTTGTTTGTTTGTTTGTTTGCTTGTTTGTGTGTTTGTTTGTTTGTGTGTTTGTTTGTTTGTTTGTTTGTTTGTTTGTTTGTTTGTTTGTTTGTTTGTTTGTTTGTTTGTTTGTTTGTTTGTTTGTTTGTTTGTCTGTCTGTCTGTCTGTCTGTCTGTCTGTCTGTCTGTCTGTCTGTCTGTCAGTCAGTCAGTCAGTTTCTTTGTTCATTCTAGTTGGTCAGTCAGTTAGTTAGTTAAGTAGGTTATTTTAACGGAAGCTTTATTTCCCGTCCTGAAAATTAATTTCACGATTTTCCGGGAAAAGTTATACAGGTTCATTTCTATGGAAATGATCCCAATTAAGCTGCCAGTACCAAAACATCTATAATTCTTTATTTGTATTTTACAATAAAATTAAGTAAACTAAACATATACATCTATGTAACTTTAATTAATAATACTGGGATTTATATTTGGACGGTTGAAATGCCATAATTAGATTCACAATTTCTTCTAGACACACGTACGTTAGTAATAATTTTTTTCAGCTGAGATGTTACTTTGATATTTAGCCTTGCATTAATAACATTTCTTTTTAAACTACCAATGCACTTTTCACATGCGAGAAGTTCAGAAAAAGTTATTCCGCTTCTGAGAAATATTAACTTGCTAACAGTAAACCGCCAAAATCATTAAAAACAAGTTTTAATTTATTTATTTTTTTAATTGAAAATACGTTATTGCATTATCGACTTAAAACACCGGAAACGATTTTTTTTATTTCACAGAACATTAAGGAAATTTAACAATGTCAAAATTCGATCTCAATAAAAATAACCACTCTAAAGGTTTTGCGATTTAAAAGGTTTGGTGTTTTTAAAAGCAGTTTGAAAAGTTAATCTAATTTAAATAACATCACATCAATATAACAGGGATATGTAAATGGAGGAAAATTGCTTACATTGTCATAGTTTATGTATTTTACCATTTTACGTTTGAACTTTTTACTTTTTCCATTAATTTAATGTTGCGTTGTTATCAGAAATGCTTTCATACAAAATACTTATATCTATCTAAATACTCTAATCATTGCAAATCGACATTAAGGCAAAAATACAACAGGTTTTTTTAAATTCTCCAAGGGGTACTATTTAAGAAAATGATTGAACATTTTATACTGTTAAATCATTAACTATTATACTAACATGAACTGTACCACTATCCTATTTAGTTACAAAAATAGAAAAGTATTATTTTTAAAATCTTACACTGAACCATTACCATACGGAATAATTAAAAGAATTTTAAGCACATTTAGAAAAGCCTAATAGATTAGATGCCTAATTAATAGGGCAAATATACATGATTTAAAACTGATTGAAATGCTATACCTTCTGATTAAAGAATAATAGACATTAATGTAAACTATTCTAACCTCCTTCTTGATTTAATTAATTTCATTATAGTGATAAACTATGAATAATATCGTTTGATAGAGAAACCACTATGGGTATAATATAAGAAACTTTTGCTAAACCAAAATTCGTTCCTGACCATCACACACGCTGTGGAGTCAAAAAAAAAAAAAAAAACTTATAGCATTTACTTCCAAGATAACTTACTATAGAATGCGATTCAAAAAAGCTGTTTTTACCTATTTTAGAAAACGTTATTACCTTAATAATAAAATCAGAAAGTGAGAATGAAGTTCAAAAACTTTAAAAAAAAATCAATTGCACACTGTTTTTACTAGAAGGTTTTTCTTTTCATTAAATAATATTTAATGGTTATTGGAAAATCATGTGAAAGCCATCAAATAACACAGATACGTCATTTTGAAAATTAAAGGTTGTACAATTTTGATGGTAATACAATACAAGAAACTCGCTAATAGTTTGAGAAACTTTAAAAATTCTACAGGTTGTTTATACCAATGAAACTAATTTTTTAGCACTATATAATTTCTAGTCGTACCAATACTATATTCGTATCAGTATAGTATACTGATAAAATTGAAACACTACATCTAATTTGATGATTAAAATTTTAAAAATTAATATATATATATATATATATATATATATATATATATATATATATATATATATATATATATATATATTAAGTTTACGTCCTCAGTAATTTAGCATGAAGTATAGGAAACAACGAAAATGTAACTTGAAAAATCAAATGTACGTACTCCTTCTTGAATGTAAGTTAACAAAGGACAATATAATAATAATAAAAAAACTTTAAGGTATATATATTTAAAAAAAAAGTTCTGAGGTGACAAAATTATCTTGCCTTGTTAAAATACGGAACAAAAAAAAGTCCAAATATCACATCCGCCCGTTTCATGTTCCTCGCTTTTGACATTCTTTCTTAGCTACTATCGTTATTCATGGCTAGGTGTCAAAAACACGTAACAGTATATCATCCTAGTGGCTTCTTATTCTAATCTTAGTAAGAAAAATGGTTAGTAGAATTACATTGCTATTTATTTCGATTTCCTAAAACGAAAGGATGAATTTACTTTAAAAAATTGTTTATTCAAATTTATAAGATATTTCATTGACATTCCATATTATGGTTGTTAAAATAAAAGAATACTTGAATACGTTCTTTTCAAAATTATCAATTTTGAAAATAGCTCAAAAGATTTAAATAAAGTATTTAACTACATTTGAACAATTTACATTTAGATAAATTTAGTATTTTAATTAAAGTCAATCAAATCTTCCTTATATATAGTATCTAAAACACAACTTTTAAACTCCTAAAAAGTGTCTTCATAAGTCATTAATTTAAAACTAACATAAAAATCCAGTTTTTTTTAAGAAAAAGTGTAGAGAATCCACAAATTAACACAAAACAGCACAAAGTATTAAAAAAATCAAAAGGAAGAGAAAAATATTTACAATAACTTATACTTAAATAAAATGTAATGAAACAGTATAAAATAATGTGCATAATTTCTCAAAATAATTTTTAAAAAATACATCAATTTAGCTTCTCAATGTGTGGATATGTATCTCAATGAGAGAAAGTTTCATAGAAAATAAGACTAATGTTTGACATTAGTGTAATTAATAAACCCATTTCCCAGTCAAACACGATATTTAGGGGCTATAGTTTTAGTTACATTATCAACAATAAAAAATATATATCAAGTTCATTCAATAAAAAATACTGAATACTGTTACGAATTTTTCCGCTGAGGCAATGATGGCACAGTTTTCACGGTATAAAAATATTTATTCTCACTTCAGAAAACTCACAAAATTTATTCACAGGCAACAGTTTAATTACTCTCAAGCTTCAACAAAAATAACTTCGAATTCAGCGATTATACAAGCTCACTCCAATAGGTAAACAAAGCGATCAGCTTTCAACGAACTCCGAAGTCAATCTGAAAACTTTCCCGTTCTCCGGTCCTTTTATAAACAAGCGCGTGAGACATTCTCGAAATTTCCAGCCAATTCATAGAAAAGAAATTTCTCGAAACGTCTCGATTACTTCAGGTGTTGCCACCTTTTTCTAACTTGTATAATCGCTATTAATTACTAAATAAAATTGGATAAAAATAAATTACAATAGAATTTTTAAATAATACGTCACTATTTACAATATATACAGACAATTTGTGCAACATTTCCCCCTTCTTAAAGACTGCACGTCCCGGGCAGTGAAGTCCTTAAGAGGAAAGGCAATTCAATCACTTCTACTATAATATGGGGCTAGTCTATTGTGATGTACAACTCTAGGTTTACAGGAGGGTGTCCGTTGAATCCTTACCACGACGTCGTTGATCTTCTTAAGGACCACATACGGCCCTTCCCAGTTCGTCTGGAGCTTAGGGGAGAGTCCTTTCCGACGTTTAGGATTCCATAACCACACCTTGTCACCTTCCTGGAATGAACGTTCCGTGGCCTTGGCATCGTAGCGGACCTTCATGCGCTCTGTCATGATGTTGATTCTTTCTCTGGCGAACCGATGTACGGCTTCCAAACGTGCCTGGAGATCATCTAGATACTGGACAGGCGAGGAAGGGGTGTCCGGTGGTCGTCCAAAGAGGAGGTCGCAGGGTAGTCTAAGGTCTCTTCCGAAAATCATTTGAGATGGTGTATATCCGGTGGTCTCGTGAGTAGCACTTCTGTAGGCCAAAAGGAACAATGGAAGTTTCTGATCCCAATCTTGCTGGTTCTTGGAAACAAACAAGGAGAGATGATTCAGAATCGTTCTATTAAATCGTTCAACCATTCCATCGGATTGTGGGTGCAGGGGAGTTGTACGAGTCTTTTCCATGTCGAGCAAGTCACACAGCCCAGTGAAGACGACAGAGTTGAAGTTCGTCCCCTGATCGGAATGTATCAGCAGGGGTACGCCAAATCGGGAGATCCAATTCCGTACGAGGACTTCTGCTACAGTTGTGGCTTCCTGATCCGGAATCGCGTATGCTTCTGGCCACTTGCTAAAGTAGTCCATGACAACTAGGATGTATTTGTTGCCATTAGTTGTGTGAGGTAGGGGGCCTAAGACGTCTAAAGCAATTCTTTCGAATGGTGCTCCTACGTTGTAACGTTGCAACTTTCCACGAGTTCGGGTCTTCGGTCCCTTTCGTGAATTGCATGCATCACAGGACTTGCACCACTTCTCCACGTCGGATTTTGCTTTGTCCCAGAAGAATCTCTCCCTGACTTTCTGAAGAGTTTTCGTGACACCAAAATGTCCTCCAGTAGAACTGCTGTGAAGTTCTTCTAGAACGTTCGTAACTCTAGAACTTGGAAGGATTAATTGCCACCGGAAGCTTTTGCCATCATCGGACTCCCATCGACGGTAGAGTACTCCATTCTTCAAGTGCAAAGAGTCCCACATAGCCCAATATCTCTTCATTGTTGGGCTATAGCATGCAATTTCCTGCCAACTGGGTTTTCCGGTAGCTGCTTCCATGAATTCAATTAGAGGTTTCAAGTCCTGATCTTCAACCTGACTTTTTCGAACATTCTGGTCACTCCAAGGGTCCAAGTCTGAAGTAGTTGAGTTGGTAGTTATTTTCCGAACGGCCGATGTGTTAATCCCGAACTTAGACTCGGCATTGGAACAAAATCGACAGTTCTCCGGACATGGTCTTCTAGAAAGAGCGTCTGCATTCCCATGGAACGTTCCTTTTCTGTGATGGATATCCATGTCGTATTCCTGCAGGCGCTGAATCCACCTTGCTATTTGTCCCTCTGTATTCTTGAAATTCAGCAACCAAGTCAGAGACGCATGATCAGTTCTTAAAAGGAATTTTCGGCCGTACAAGTAATGATGAAAGTGCTCAACGGCTTTTACTATTGCCAGTAACTCCTTTCTTGTGACGCAGTAGTTCCGCTCGGATCTTGACAGGCTCTTACTAAAATAAGCGATGACTTTCTCCTGCCCTTCAATTTCCTGGGAAAGAACGGCTCCCACTCCCTCATTGCTGGCATCTGTATCCAAAATAAAGTCCTTGTTAACATCGGGAAAAGGAAAAACAGGCGCGGATGTTAAAGCGTTCTTCAGTTGATTGAAGGAGTCGTCACAGTCGGCAGTCCATAGGAACTTCTGCTTGCTCTCTGTTAGTCGATGCAAGGGTCTGGCGATCTTGGAGAAACCTTTCACGAATTTACGGTAATACGTGCACAGGCCTAGGAAGCTTCGCAATTGATGAACGTCTTGCGGTCGAGACCAAATTTGCACAGCATGGATCTTGGCTGGATCTGTGCTTACTCCATCGGATGAGATGATGTGTCCGAGATAACTGACTTTCCGCCTAAAGAGCTTACATTTTGATGGGCTAAGTTTCAAGTGGGCTTCCCTAAGCTTCAAGAACACGTTCTTCACATTTTGCAAGTGTTGATCAAAACTCCGCCCGGTGATAATGATATCGTCCAAATATACCAGACAGGTCTCGTAGGAAAGTCCTCTAAGCACAGTCTCCATTAGTCGCTCGAACGTAGCCGGTGCATTACACAAGCCAAACGGCATAACTTGAAACTGCCATAATCCTTGGCCGGTAGTGAAGGCAGTCTTCTCACGATCGTCGGGATGTATCTCCACTTGCCAGTATCCACTCTTCAAATCCAAAGTCGAAAACCACTGGTTCCCCGATAGAGTGTCCAAAGTGTCATCGATTCTTGGCAGAGGGTAGCTGTCCTTTTTCGTAATTTCGTTCAGCTTCCGGTAATCCACACAAAACCTGGTGGAACCATCCTTCTTTCGAACGAGTACGATTGGAGAGGCCCATGGACTTGAGGAGGGTTCGATAACTCTATTATCTTCCATTTCATGTAACAATCTCCCGACCTCCTCTTGTTTTGCGAAAGGAAGTCTTCGAGGATGTTGTTTAATAGGTAAATGGGTCCCAGTATCGATTCGATGTTGAGTAAGCTCTGTTCTTCCTACATCTTTCGATGACATGGAGAAAATGTCTTGAAATTCTTTTATAAGGTTTCCGACAATCTTCTCTTGCCTTCTTTCCAGCCGAGAGTCTTCGAGAAGCTGGTCCACTAAATCCGCGGGTGGTGCGGTCGGAAGCTCCTTCGATCCTCGTTCGATGCTGGTAACAGGTGTGCAAGTGGCAATTTCTTCTCCTTTCTTGATAACTCTCTTAGAATCACCGATGTTGGCCATTCTCACATGCACCACCTCTTGAGAGAGATCCACAAGCGTCGCTCCTACTACCACTCCTTTCGGGACGCTATTCGATGATGGGAAGTCCGTTACTCCAAATCGGAAGGCCTTCGGGAGCTCTGTTGAACCTTTTACAACCAAATCTGTCATGGAGGGGATGGTGATGTCTTCAAGAGCTACTATTCGATATGCACACGGCTCTTCCGATTCCAAACCGAACAATGGAACTTCTTCTTTCCCCGTTTGAAGCTCGCCTTTCTCGAAATTCAAAGTAATTCCATTTCTCTTTAAAAAGTCCAATCCAAGAATACATGGGTCAATAATTTCAGCGACGTAAACGGTGTGAGTGTAGGTGTGAAATCCAAAAGAGATGTTGACATTTAATTTCCCATGCACAGAAATTTTGTCACCAGTCACAGTCTGTAGTGAAACTGAAGGCGCCGTGTAAAGAGGTTGGCTGTCCAGGCGCCGGGCTACATCCGTCCGTAAGATGGTTACATTTGCCCCTGAGTCAACTATTAGACGACAGGGAGTTCCATTGATCTTGCCCTCCACGAATAAACCATGGTTTCCTCCTTGAAGGGATGAGATGTGATAGAGGCTGAGTGGGGCACCACCTGCTCTACACGGCGACCTCCGCCTCGCGAGATAGCCGCTCTTTAGTTTAACTGCTGAGGCTCGGACGAGGGTCTATCCCCTCTCCTGTCCAATTCAGGGCAATCACGTCTGAAATGTCCTTCCCGGTTGCAGAGCCAACAAACCACTCTAGTTTTTCGATCCCTTGAGCCAGGAATATTTCTCATAATTCGCTCCATCTTGTTTTCCAGTTCTTGAAACTTCTTCGTGAAAAGTTCAGAGGAATCGTCTGCCAATGTTCCACGTACGAAACGCCGGTCTTTTCTAGAAGCTTGCTGTGCGGCTTCTACTCTCATGGCATAGACGAGGGTGGACTTCAGATCTTTGCTGTCTGACATCCTGGTAGCTTGCTGTATGTCGGGATCTTTGATGGCATCCACGAAATACTGAAGAGACAGATTATCTCGAACGTCCGAGGGACAGTCTGGGAAAGCGAGGAGCGACAGTCTTTCTATATCCGATGCCAATTCTTGAAGAGTTTCATTGGCCTTCTGCTGTCTCACTTTCAATTGCAGTCTGTTGTAATCCTTTAGATGCTGCTCCCCAAACCTTAACTCCAACGCACTTGCCAGCGCCACGAATTCTCCCCGCTTCTCTTCAGGTAGTGTCTGTAAAATGTCAGCAGCTTCACCTCGAAGAGATGCTGCGAGATGGAATGCTTTCGAAGTATCGTCCCAACCATTCGCAGAAGCAATCATTTCAAATTGCGTTTGATAAACGCGCCAAGACGACTTCCCATCAAAAGGGGCCACTTTGATGTTAGAGCGCGGCGCCATAAAGGGGATGGAAGCGTTATCCCAATTAGGTGACGCTATGGCCAGAGCTTCACGCGTTTCCATTTTTCGCAGCCTTTCTTCTACAACGTCAATGAATTTGTCTTGCTCTTCCTTTAAGGTGGAAACTTTTTCTTGCATGGTGGAAACTTTTTCTTGCACGGTGGAAACTTTTTCTTCAACTTCATTTCTCACTGTCTTAAGATCTTCTCTGACATCCAAAATATCCGCCTTCATTGATTGAAGAACACTCTCTGTGCGCTCCATAAATCTATCAACGGACGCAGAAGATGATTCTTGCTTGGATGCTAAAGCTTTAATCTCCGATGATGTAGCGGCAATTGCGGCGGCGGTGGACTCTTGGCCGGCTTTTATTTCTTTCATTTCGGCTGTGGCTGTTTCTTGGCAGGCTTTCATTTCGGCTGCGGCAGTTTCTTGGCAGGCTTTCATTTCGGCTGCGGTGGTTTCCTGTTGGGCCTTCATTCCAGCAATCATTTCCATCAACTGCTTCATTTGGTCTTCCATCATTCCTCTAGTAGTCGGCATTCAAGATGACTTGGTCCCACTTCTGACACCACTGTTACGAATTTTTCCGCTGAGGCAATGATGGCACAGTTTTCACAGTATAAAAATATTTATTCTCACTTCAGAAAACTCACAAAATTTATTCACAGGCAACAGTTTAATTACTCTCAAGCTTCAACAAAAATAACTTCGAATTCAGCGATTATACAAGCTCACTCCAATAGGTAAACAAAGCGATCAGCTTTCAACGAACTCCGAAGTCAATCTGAAAACTTTCCCGTTCTCCGGTCCTTTTATAAACAAGCGCGTGAGACATTCTCGAAATTTCCAGCCAATTCATAGAAAAGAAATTTCTCGAAACGTCTCGATTACTTCAGGTGTTGCCACCTTTTTCTAACTTGTATAATCGCTATTAATTACTAAATAAAATTGGATAAAAATAAATTACAATAGAATTTTTAAATAATACGTCACTATTTACAATATATACAGACAATTTGTGCAACAATACTTACATACTATAACAATTAGTTGCTTACAAATACCATATAAATCCTTAACGAGCAAAATTAAATTTAATTTATAATTTTTTTACAGAATAATTTAAATCTTACAGATATAAACTTATAAACCAATAATTTGTTGAAGCCACGTCAGCAATTTCTCCTAAAGCCAAATTAGCGCTCATTTTTTAAGTCATCCAGACAATTACTTTGTTACGCTGCAAAAATAAAGTCAATAAAAATATTTTGCCTTGTACTAATTTTGATACAATTTACTATAATATTGCATATTAATTATTTTGGGGGTAACATATGTTATTTAAACTTTTGCCATAACATATACAGAAAAATTCTCGTATTTTAGCATCGATTATGGTAGTCACCCTCTGACAAAGTTACTATAATAGACAAATATACCTTTTTTCCAATTGCTTATCTTTTTGTTATTTATTATTTGATGTAATTGCATTATTAAATAACTCACATTAGCAAGTATAATTTTTGAAATGGTAAAGATTGCAGTAATTTTGCTCTATCAAAATTTGCTTACAAACATTCATTCAGAACTAAACCAAGAGTCATTGATACATAAACACTGCTTCTACAAATGCATGAAAAAATTGCACAATACTTTTTGAATGTCTTAAAGTCTCGGCCATCTAATTAACTTAATTCACATTATTTCTACTTAAAGTAACTTGTTTCAGAATATAGGTTTCAAAAGATTTTCGAATTTTTTAAAAATTAGAAATTTAGATTATAGCATTTTGGATTACTGGCCTTAAGAGAGTTGTGGGAATTGTATTTGGTACCAAATTAAAAAAAAAAAAAACTTAAAAGGTACATGTATAAAGGGTTATAAATTCTATTAGAAAGACAAACAACTAACTGTCGGAAAATACCTATCCCTTTACCATTAATTTTGAAACTTAAAGGTAATTTTTAAAAAATAATCAGGAAATTTGAAACACATTCTAAAACCTTCCAACTCTCTGAGGTCTAACAAAGTTTTCAAGATAATGGCTTTAAAAGGTACATCAACAACTTCAACACATTTATAAGAATCTTTCTTATAATAACATAGTTACTACTTTACCTGATTGCATCGTAAAGATGATGAAAGAACTTGTCATAATCCATGTTGCGTCGTCCCAAGAGATGTTTTTCAGATCGTCATTGAAAGTCTTCGGAACCAAAGGACTAGTGGCGTTCAACATTTTGATAAATAAAACACACTAGGAGTTCTTCGAGGTACAATTGAATTTAGCAATATATCACTGCAATGTTAATATTAGCATACTGGACCATGTAGTTTACGTATCCATTAAAATCGTTTTAAACTCTTCACAATAGGAACACTTATTGTATGTTTAGTTTTCAGTATCAGATTATCAGAGCACACAAAATCCCAAATGCTTTTGGTTAACTCACAAACACTTTTTCCAAAAAAAACCTGAAGTATTCTCATTGTTACCTTACAGGATATGATTGAAATCCATGGAAAGTTGATGGAAAATGATTCTGGCTAACTATACCTTCAGAGTAAGACATAGTGGAATTTTGTTCTTCACGTTAGAATTTAGTTATGTTTAAAATGGAACTTGTTTATTTCCAATTTGGAAAGAGATGTTCTGGCTCATGAACTCAATATCCAATTGGAATTGAGTTTTTTCTTATTGAAAACGTTTCCAAAAAAGTATCCGGATAATGAAACTGAAATATATAAGTTAATTCATTGCATCAAGGTAATTTTATAAGAATAATAGTATCGTATTTGAATTTTAAAAATGTCACATAACTTTTATAATAACTCAACTAAAATATTTTATGTTTTTGATACTCGGGCATAACGCGTAATTTTATTCCAGGAACAAATATTTTGAATATCAACTTCAATCAGAATACAAATTTTCTTTAATGAAATTACTTTTCTAAATCAACTGTTGTAATGTAATTTTAATTCTGTCTAAAAAAATAATTAACTTTTACTAATCATGGAGAAATTAAGTATAAAAAAAATCATCAATTATTTTCTCCTGAATTTCCAGCATCGCAAATCTGTAACAAATTAAGTTTGAAAAAAATTAAATCCAATCAAGATCTGAAAATTTTAAGAATTTGATCGAATTGAAAAAAATGTAGATCTTCGTCACTAATCTAATGCACATTAAAAGCTCTTAGGAATTCTTACTTTTAATAAACAGTAAGCACACACTTCGAAAATTTAATCTAATATAACCATTAAATATAATATCTAACTTTTATCAAATACCAAAACGAGTTTCACATCTACGTTAACTATCCAACATGCGAAACTTCACATTAGAATAAAACTTCCAACAACTAAAATCGTCTGCCGTTTGTTTTGATATCGTTTACGCAACACGTGGGGCAACAAGCTAAACTTCTCAAAAACTGTCTTCCAGATTTTACGCGACAGTCGAGCCCCTTTGGCCGGATAGTGAGAACCAATAAGAGGACGTCGTTTAGATGACGTCACGCTTGGGATTATTAGAATCCGGACGCAATGTCCGGAGGTTCTTAATCAGGGAGAAAGAAATTTCCTGCGGATTTGCATTTAAATCCCACTGTACTCATTTAGATGCGTAGTAGAAAAATATTTTGTAGAAAAGAGGAATTTAAGAGAGAATCGGAATCGATTCATTGATCGTTGCTGAATAATGAGATATTTGTTTTTATGAATTTTTATCAATAAATATCGGTTATAATTTGTTGTTAATTGGGCAGAAATTAACTAAAAAAATTAAATCTAAAACGAAAATGTTACAAATATCAACCGTGAAAAAGCAACCAATGAAAAAGCAACCATCCCCCCCCCCCCTCCTCCCACGCTTTATTTATTGCATTTATCCTTTATAAATTGAGAAATTATTGTTTAATCTTAATATGCCATCAATTACGCAATGGTCATGGTCAATGACTGAAGTTAAACTACTCCTGTTTATTGCCTAAGGAGTTTGTAATAATAAACTTAACTTATAAAAATGTGGCATACATGTTATTTAGACCATGGAAAAATCTTCATATATTATGGGATCCCCACAAGATACCCTTTGTAGAAACACCAGTGTGGGGAACCGAACCCGATTCTGCCGCAGATCCAGAGAGGATAGAGAAAATTATCCCTTCCAAAAACCTCCAAGATTGAAAAAGAAGGTGAAAAAGAATTATAATTAAAAAAAGAAGAAGAAAAAAGAACAGCGGAATAGGAAGTGGACTACGCGATTATTTTTGAATAAAAAAGCAAAAAAAAAAAATAATAATAATAAGACCACATTAAAAGTTTTTGGTAGAAAGAAAACTATGCTCTTTTTAAGATGATGAAAAACAAAACTCTAAAACAATCATTGGAATAAAACATTCCAGAATTATGCAGGGGGTAGGGGGAGGGGGAGGTCTCCTCACTTTTTTGAACTCTGGCCCCACTTATATATATGCTTGATAATATTGTTTTGTTGTGGAATTTCTTTAAAATAGTATTTAAAAAAAAAAGCTTTAAACTTTATTTAATCTGTCATTAGCTTCGCAACAATAACAATTGCAGGGGGAGCTCTAGCCACAAACTCGTAAAAATGTCAATCAATCAGAGCCATTACTACAAAAAACTGCCCTTTTCTTCAAAAGATGCTAGTTTTCCCAGACAGCTTGGGGTATAAAATGACTCCTTCTTCGGGCGACCTTGAATTTGAAACTGAAGGGCATATAACGTTGCAACTTACAGGTGATATCCTGGTTTCGTCATACCATAGATATCAAATTACTAAAACACTCCCGATAGCTCTGTTCTAGGGTGGAATCTCTAGAACGGACTGGCCTATTCTCGAGGAGACGGAGATCACACGTTTTTCTTCTATTGTGACGGTGCGAGGAAAGTGACAACAATAAATATCCATGGTCAGATTTTATTAATTTCGTCCTTTATTTTTCAAAATGCAAGAGTAAGATTTTTGCCTGCAATTTGTTTTTGTTTAGATATTTACTTCTTCCCCCGAAAAAATTTTGAATATTTAAATGTTGTCTGAGTGGTTGAAAGTGGCGATTTATCTTATTTCTCACACTGATATTTGGCGCCGTATTCAATTATTAACGTAGCTCTCAATCCGATACCATCAACAAAAGAATTTCTATACAAACAATAAAAAATGTAATTTTTCTCAAACTAAGTGGCTTCACTTGAATCAAGCCGTAGTATAAAGCTTTGTTAAAGATACACGTCGCAGCTACAGAATTGTCAAAACTTTTTTCCCCTAAATAGGATTTAAAATAAAGATAAAGTAAACCTAGGTATTGTTACTGGGACAAATCTTCATGAACATTTAGTATAAAATCTGGGTTTTGAACCTGCTCTCTTTAAAAAGCAAAATCATTCAAGCAATTTGAAAGTGTTTAATAAAATTTGTACATTCTTAAAATTGCAGAAACGACGTTTATTCTTAACATGAAGTGTACTTGAAAGAGAGGATATAATTCTCGATATAAATTCTGTCATAAATAAGAAAATTAAAAGTTGAAAGCTAGTTCCATACATGCTTAATTTCTTTTCAAAATATCGAGATCCATGGCCAAATACTTATTTTTAAATATTACTATGTCCAAACTCATTGACCAGAGGCAATATACTCATTTAGCATGTGAAACGTCACCGAATCGAGGCCCATCGGATGCTCTACAGGCTGTTTTCAAAGGGAGTAGACAAATTTAAGATGCATATCCAATGCATTTTTCCCTTGAAAGACCACCTGGAACAATGTTCTCTCCTTGAAAAACTAACTAATATCAGATTAGTTTGTTGCTTTGTACTCAACGACCTATACTTGTCTTATCAGGCCATTACCTACAGCTAAACGCGGATTCCGAATCACAATGAGCACCCGTGCCTAACCTGGGATTCGAACCCGACACCTTTGCAATGCGAAGTCAGAGCGCTAACCACGCAGTCATCAGGTGGGCAACTAATATCAGAACTAACGATGTTCCAGTGCAGTATTACCCCTCGTAGTTCCTATGCTAAAAAATGTCCGATGCATATTGCTATTCGAATATATTGCCATTCGAAGAAAATCAAGTAATTTAATTTAAAACTGTTGGAACTGGTCAACATAACAATACTTTTGACTATGGTTGCAAATTTGTAAATATTGCACATTCAAAGCTAATGGCATTTTTCATTAGTTCTACTGTTAAACCAAAGTATTTTTGCATAATGGATTCATGAAATATCATTGACTGAAATATTAGGAACAATACTAATGTCCTTAAAGTAATTTACCTTAATTATTTTAAAACCTCATAAAATAATTTATTTAAATATTTACTCGAATGTTACGAAAGGTGAAATTGTTGTTGTAAGCATTTTTTCAAGATTCTTGTAATAATAAATGAAAATTTTATCCCTTTGTGTTTTTTATAGAATTTTTAATCCAGTTATTAAATTTATTTAGTTTATATCTCTTAACTCTTTGTTTTCTTTTTTTTATATATAGAGAATAGCAATTGAGAAGGATAAGTTCTTATGCTTTCACTCATTTTTATAAATAGTATTTTAATTTACTATTAAGATGTCAAACAGAATTAAAAACCATTATTTAACTTCGGAAATCATCAAGGACCTTATGAATAGAGAGTTTTAAATTCCTGCAGTATTGGTTTAAATTGTTAAAAATCTAACCATGCCATCTTTATTGTGCATAAAATGGTTTACGGGGTTGAAAATATAAGTAATTCTTACATTTTTCTTACATTAAAAAAAGTTTTATCATCAAGGTTGTTTAATTTTTACAATTCGTCCGATCAACATGAACTCATTTTTTCTATACCGACCGAACGGTATAGTGGTTAGCGTGCTAGCTTCTAGACCGCGAGGTTACGGGTTCGAGTCCCGTGTTAGGCATGGGTGTTTGTAAATGTATGTTGGCTTGTCTAATGACGAATGTTTCGGCGCATTTTATCCCTCCGTGTTGCTGACGGCGCCAGATAATCTGAAAACAACCCACCATTTTTTCTATTCTTAATCCAATAAAAATATAAAACAATTATAGTATGCTTCTCATTACATGTTTAGGGGTGATTAGTTAAACTTAACGTAGTGGGGGGAGGGGACAAAAAGGTGAGTTTTAGACAACTGAAGCGATGATATTTAAAAGACTTAGATTGATTATGAAATAAAAACTAGAAACCCACAACTAATCTATTGAAATACTTTTCATGAAGGAAATATAATTCGCGTACCATATTTGCAATTACAAGTTGAATTTAAAAGTCTTTGGGGAAACAAAGTTCAAGTAGCTATGCATTTAGAATGTTATGTTTGCTTCTCATTAATATGCAGCAACAATAGGCAAAACAACTTTACAGATTGTTCAAAGGGCAATAGCGAACTACACACTTCCGAATCGCTGATAGTTCTTTAAATTGCTACAACGTCCAGTTAAATATAGTTTCTCACACAAACTTGGACGAACACTTTTCATTAAAATTATTCTTAAATGCACATTAGTATGCATGAATATCGTTTGGTATTAAAAATCAATTTTGTGAATCGATTCTTCTTTTGTGAATCAATTCTTCAAAAAACTACTCTAACTCTTATATTACAGGGTAATTTAGATTTTTCTCCCATTCAAGACGCAAATATAGAATAATTTGTACTTGAACGACCTCCCGCAATGTAACCCCCCCCCCCTCCCACTTCCCCCTTTTCTCCCCTCCACCACCACCTCTCTCCATCTCCTCATACTTAATCCAATTCTTGACCTTGCGATATTCTTCCGCAGTATGTGTAGCAAGTAAGAAAGAAAATTTCCAAATTGACCAAAGTATCAGAAAAATTTTCAAAGAATTAATAATGCTAGAAATAATGCTAGAAATTATACTAGAAGGGTAGGATAATAAAATTCTATATGTTGTTATAAAATGAAAGCAAGGATTATAAACCGCAGTATTTACTCTTTATACCAGTTAAAAATGTCCTTATCTCCGTCATAAAGAGAATCTTAAACATGATGCTAAAAAAGGAGTTTGAGAATGCACTTAAACTGTAATCTGAAGCCTAATTATTCTAGAATATCCAACTCGTAAACATCGTCTGATAAATAGCAAAAACATCGATTTAATGCCCCACCATGTTATTGTCTGTAGGCTGCAAACCACAAATAATGAGCAATTTAAAGCCCAGGAATGCGTTTCCGAACAATGAATAACCAACCATTGCATACCAAATTAATCCAGAATGTAAATTATCCATGTTTGCGCATAGTTTCGATTTCCAGAAAGACTTCACTTTAATGTGCAATTATCCAACTTATATAGTTAGATAAACAGTTAACTATTTAGACCAATAATTCACAAGCTGGTATTCTGGGGTTGAAAAAATATAAACTTTAACAAATAAGTAGTAAAAGTAGAAAAAAAATTTAGTAAAGGATTTTTTTTTAAAGGAACTTTAATTGATAAAGAAAACTCTGTAGTTTTTGGCAGGTATTTGTGTATAAATTTAAATCGAAACGAATGAACTGAAATTATTTTCGAAAAAAATTTAATCGAAAATATTTAGCTGAACTGATTGTTTTTTATTACACTAGGGGGCTCCGCCCCCTGCTCGCTGACGCTCGTCAACCCCCTGGATTGCTATGCAATCCCCTTGGCTCGCTTTGCTCGCCTCAAAGTGAAGCATTTAAAATATGCCCTAGCAAAAAGCTATTTCAGCTGCCTAATGCCATGAAATTGAAAACGTTTTGTTACTGCTGCCGAGACGCGTTAAGCAGGGACAGCGTGGCAACGTAGTAGAAATTTCTTGGAAAACAACAAAAATAAACAGTATCGTACGTATATTTAAAAAAGATCGGTTATTTCATGGAACAATTAAAATTTACGGGCTTGTAACGTATGAAGCGCTAAAATAATTAAAGTTGTTTATCGAAATTTCTTAACGAAGCAATCATATGTTCGCATAATCTTTTTTTGCGATACTTAGAAAATAAAATAAAACAGTGAAAATCCAATTATCCGGCATTCAATCAACATGAATTTTTGAAAATCAAATTTGGTGAGAAAATTAGCTCAATTTTGCCAAAAGTTTTTTTTTTTTTAAATTTCATATGATATTTTGAAGTTGAGTGGGTGGTTTTATTTGTTATTTTGATAGCTTTCAATTCGTAATAGCTGAATTTGCACTGATTAGAAATGAATATAGTTTCAGGTTTACTGCATAATGTCTCTTAGCGACTTTTTGAAAGTTGGCGATTTAGCGCTGAATGCGACCCGGTGACCTCCGGAACATGTTCCAGCAGATAATTTTTCTGAAAAGTCTGGTTTACCCGGAATTCCAATCAAAAAGAAATATACATATCTTGGATCTATTTATTCTTGCATCATAGTAACTATTAAATCAATATGTTTTAAATAGGCAATAATTTCTATCTGTAGGTTATAATAAGAAAAACAAAATATAGCGAATCCAAGTTGTTGCTGTTGCCAGACGTATTAGTCAAATTTCAAAAGATATATTGTGATTGGCTGGATTGCTGAATTTGGAAATTCGTGCATAAAGTACATTGAGAAGATTTGTTCGAAGTCATTGCCATTCTGCTCACAGAAATACAGCCGAATTTGGAAGTTACGCAAGAGAATTATATATATAGATGGTTCGGTTCTTTAATAATAAAGAACTTACATTATGACCGGTATTTATTTTGAAACAGTAGTCAAATACTACACTAAACTAAAAGTTTGAAACTTCGCACAACTTTCAATTGCACTTAATATAATTGAGAGTATTAATTTGTGAGTTTCATTTACTATAATTCAAACACATTTATTATTCTTAACGTAAAGTATTCTGATTAAAAATGTCTAAAATATTTTTATTAAATATCTAAATTCGATCCACATATTAAATATAACTTTTTTTTTTTTTTTTTTTTTATTTGCCATAATATATTGGTGCGTTTAAATTTGCCTTAGATTGGTATAATTTAATGTCTTCGTTTTCATATTTTCATTAATTAAAAAAAATGGCTAGTTTGGCGATAATTATTTTCTTGGCCAAAAAAAAAAAGCACCGCCAAAATCGTTCATTATTGTTCTTGTAATTCGTTGGTGGGTGATGCTCAAGGAAAGAGAACTCTGTGTTACAGACATTTGTTTTTCAACTTTTTACGCTTTTATCGCATTTCTACGGGAATTTCGGAGGTGGAGATGTTCAAAACACCTTAAAAAGCATTACCACATGATTTTGATCAACATCGATAGAGTCATTTTTGTCAATTGCTGAAAAACACAAATTTTCAATGGCAGCTACCTTTTGCTCTTGTGCAATTTTGACAAAAACTTAAATGACAGGTCCCATGGCCACCTCTAACCCGTATATAAAAGTTTAACGTCGTTGGTGAATCCGTTCAGGGGTTTTGTTGACCGCTGACACCCACAGACATTTTTATAAACCACTCTTTTTTTTTTTTAACTCAGCACGTTCCAAAACGTGCAACAATGCAAAAAAAAAAAGTCATTTTTTTTTTCTTTCTTTTTTTTCCCCCTCCCCTTTACCACGATACTGGTAGCTACATCATGTCGTTTACAGAGCAGTCCGTTGGTATTTTCTATCATTCAAGATGATAATGCGTATGAGTTTCTCTTAATAAATTCAAATACGTGATAGATGTTAAAAAGTAACAGTTTTTGGTTCTTCAGAAACATAATTTTGTATGTGTGATAGGATTGCTAATTATTCATTCCTTTAAATCTAATGACGTATTTCCGTCGTATATTAAAAGCCAAAAATTTATTTCAATTATATGACAGTTTTATATATGACAATTTGTATTAAAAATCTTTGTATCTGATAAAAACTGTCATATATTTGAAACAAATTTTTGGCATTTAATATAAAACGGAAACATGTCATTAGATTTAAAGGAATGAAAAACTAGCAATCATATGACACATACAAAATTGTGTGTCTGAAGAACCAAAAACTTTTACTTTTTGACATCTATCACGTATTTGAATATTGGTATATCATTGCATTTTCTTCGAGAGATCTAAAATGCCAATACACATTTGCTGGTTACACTCCTATAACTTGGTAAAGAGGGTAATATACTGACGCACTCGTGCAACGGTAAATTTCGAGGACTCCATCAAACCTCCATCGAATCTATGACGAAATTCGATTCCATTGTGCGCTGATACGTGAAATGGTATTGCAGGCAAAAACGGAAGAGAAACATGGTATTTTCTGGATGTTAATTTTAGAAAGCATTTTTTCCTTCAGTTGTAGAATAGTATTATTATGTGATATATTTCCAAGCGCTATTTGCGATATATTTTGCAATCTATAATAATAAAAGTGTCTGTCTATCTTCCTGTCCCTCTACAGAAAGCTACTTAAAATAAGGCTAGTGCTCTGAAATTTTCAACTTAAATAAAGTCTTGAACTTCTATAATTTGACTTTTGACAAACAGAATGTCAACATTTTTAATTACTTTTTTTATGAATCAAATTTAAATTTTTTAATGAAACTACTTCTAATAGGGACACAGCTCTCAAAATTTTAACATACGTAGTTTCGGCCATCAATTTGGACTTTTAAAAAATAGAATGGTAAAATTTTAATAGAGTGGGTTTATTATTATTATTATTATTATTATTATTATTATTATTATTATTATTATTTTACAAAACGATTTCTAACAGGTATAAAGCTGCGAAATTTTGAACATAAGTAGTTTTGACTTTCTAATTGGATTTTTGAAAAACAGAATGTTAATATTATAAGTAGTTTTTTAATTAATTTTTTTACAAAGCTGCTTCTAATCGGCGTACAGCTCTGAAATTTTAAATGTAAGTAGTTTTGGCCTTCTAATTGGACTTTTGACAAACATAACATTAAAATATTCTCAGAGGGATAAAGGGGGAGGGGGTATTGTAGTAACGGGGAAAAATGTATTTCTCGACAGGAGTGGGCGTTCTAATATTAAGGATTTACATAGCAATGAACCTTTCAGAGAGCGAAGCAATGAACTTTTCAGCGAGCGAAACGAGCCTGTGCTTATGTGTCCATGAACTTTTTCACCGAGCAAAACGAGACGTGTTTGCGCAACACTGAAACTTTTTGTTTTGCGTTGCAATGAAACTTTTGGTTTGATTTTGCGTAGCAATGAACTTTTCAGAGAGCGAAACGAGCCTGTTCGAGAAGCGCCAAAAGCTGAAACCTATGCACCGATGACGGGTCTCCTCAACGAAGGACCACACAGCTAGTATAATAATAACAACACAATTGTTCATATAATAGTGCACCTTTTGCAACAAAGCATATTACATTACTACTTATTTATAGAATGTGCTATTTCTTTTACTTCACAATTTTTTCATAAAATATGTTTCTCAAATTTAATTTAGGGAGAATGAATTGATGCAAATAAAGATTTATTACAATTGCACCAATCACATAACGCTATAAATTAATAGTTTTGACATAATGTGACAGAAATGTAAATTTTTACATTATATGACAGTTTATGTAGAAACTGCATAATAACTTCTTATGATACACTGGATACTTGTCAAATGAATTTCGAGGGATAAAAACATAGTACTTGTCAGCGGCGGCCCGTAGAAAAAAATTTTAGTGCACTTGCCGTGGATGAAAAAATGTTAGTGCATTTACCGCAGGAATTTCTATTTACCGCAGAAATTCCATCTTCATTTGGAAATCCGCACCCGGCGCGGTTTCTGAGCTAAGGGTCTTATTATACAGAGCCACTCAAGTGGCTAACGCGCGCGTTCGCGTTAGACGCCCGGGCTAGCGACTGCAGTGGCGCATCCACGCGTTTGCAGTAGCCAGGCCTAGCGTCCGTGTTTGTTATGATTTCGTATTCTGTATTCAAAATGTTTTCGTCAAGTGAGGATGATGAATTGCGCATGCTTATCTTATTAAGAAACGAAGAAAGAATAGAACTTTAGGAGTGCGTCCCTTCTTATCAAGAAGGCCCTCAATAGGCTTATTTCATACTCTGCACGACGATTTAAGAAAAGGCGACAACAAGTTTTTTTCTGTGTAAATGATTTTAATTTGTATGTTATAATTTTTTAGATGTTACTTCACTTACTACAAGCAAATTACTTAATGTAACTGTAACGCTTCAAAGTTGTCCATTAGTTGGAATAATAAGTTAATATTGTCAGTTATTTTTTTCTAAGAGTATCGGTGTACTTAGCAGTTGAGTAAATTAATTAAAAAAAACTTACGACAGTCTTTTGTCAAACTTATATAATTAATATACACTGATTTGAAATTAAACAAAATTTATCCATTTTGTAGAAAATTCATGGAAATTGATCACCACACCACACTATTTATGTAGTAGAAGCACTTATTGGAACTGCACATCATACATGCGTTAGCGACACTGGGCCATTAGTGCCGGCTGAATTATTTTCACGGGATTGTAAATGACCCTTTAAAGGGAATGCAAGGTGGTTATTTTTTTATTTTTTACTTTCAATTACCCATATGTAATACATAGGGTAATAAAAGTGTAGTGTTCGCTAAAAAAATAAAAAATAAAAAATAAAAAAATTTAAAAAAAAAACGATTTTTTTTTTTTTTTTTTTTTTTTTTTTTTTTTTTGTATTTCAATACGTTTTAGAACATCCTGTTATCAAAAAAGTGATCTGGAAAAAATGTATGTCTGTATGTACGTGGTCAGCATAAACTCTCGACAATTTGGCTTACGGTGTTCAAATTTGGTGTGAGGGTTGGTGATGGTCCAAGGACCTACCATTAGGGTTTTCGACAAAATCGCGCATGCGCATAAGGTAGCTGCCATTGAAAAAAATCATGTTCTTCAATGATTGCTAAAGAGCCGCTCTAACGATTTTGTTCCAAATCGTGTGGTAATGCCTCTTAATGTGTTCTAAACATTTCCACATCCGAAATTTCCGTAAAAATGCTTTAATGGCGTAAAAAGTTGAAAAACGAATGCCTTCAACATAAAATTCTCTTTCCTTGAGCATAGCTCATCAGCGATCATTGTTTCTCCTATCCGCAGTTTCACTTATAAGAATATTCTTTTTCTTTTTTTTCCCTCAAAGATGCGTATAAGAATTATCGCAACAAAAAAATATCACCAAACTGACCATATTTTCTCAATGAATGAAAAAAATATAAAAACTGTAAATGACACAAATCCATATTAGTAATATAGTGTAATTGAAAGTTGTACGATGTGCCACACCCCTAGTTTTTTGCTTTAACTTTGATTTTTCAGTTGGATGTCTAAATGAAATTTTAATTAATCGTTTTGTATTAAATTTCAGTTCCGTTGAACATTTAAAACCTATAGCACCTATATGTTATTTCCAGTTAATCGTACCACTTTTCTCCACATCATTTTAAAATTTCGAAAACCATGGGGGGTGCACTCTTTTGTACCTCCTTGGCGACGCCAATGAATACGGTTTTTCCATTCCCCCTTCCTTTCCCTGCAAATTGCTTATAATGCCTTATATTATTTTAATTATATTTTTATTTTCGCATTACATTCCACTTTTATTATGTAAATATTAAATGTAAAACATTTTTTAATCAACTTGTTGCATTTTTCGTCAAATAACTTGTACTAAACACAATTAATTTGCTTTTTCTTACGAAACTAAACTTCAGTTAGTCATTTGCACGTTTAGTAAAAATTGAACATCATTTTTCGAAAACGTAGCATGTGTGATACACAAACGTGAAAAATTATACTTGATAATTCGCCTGTTTAAAAAACTCATCATTCCATATTAAAACAAAAAGTCACAATGATATATTTCTGACTCAAGCAGAAGCATAAGTTGATCCCACAAAATAAAAATATGTAGTACCGAATGATTTTCCGTTTCCTTCAAACAAAAATATGCTATCAATGTGCCATGCATTTTTATATTTAATTTCATTTAGCAGCTGTCACCGACTTGCTTACAAACAGGATTTTTTAATACTATTTGACGATTTCAATTATCTTGAAGTTATCGTTATAATTATGTTCGCAGGCCATCAAAGTAGGTAGAGGGAAAGTGTAGATGAAGACTCTTTCTCTCCCTCTATATTAATGAACTGCAGACTTCTAGTATATAATTTCCGATTCATCAAACCCAGTTTGAACAGCCTTCCAATATTTTCAATACAGTTGTTCTACACATTTTTTTATGCCCCATTTTTAGTTTTTTCATTCAATTCGGTTTCCTTCTGAATCGGAATAAAAATAGAATGCAATAAAATTTCGGAAGTTTCGACTCTTCAACTTTCTAAAACTTAAAGACCTAGACGCTTCCCCCCCCCCCACCCCGCTAGCGTCGGTCCTGCACATGTGCAAAACCTATTTGCAATACATCCAGGTATTACTTATTTGTAATACATCATGTTATACAAATGTGCAATACGCAAGTGCAAATGCATGCAATTTTATATAAAAACAATATAGCCTCTGTAAAAGCTTTTTTCTACAACGTAATGCAACATTTCAATTTATATCCTGAACAGCTACACACCCCAATAATATTGCCAAGGGAAAACTAATCGTCGCATACAATTGTTTCTCACTAAATTTCGACAATCGATTGACTTATTTACCATGAAACAATTGATAGTTTGCCCTTTTTCAATACTATCGATTTTTCACTCGATTGTTCATCTGAACAATCGTTTGAACTATAGATATTAAAATAATCGATGTTCAAGGAACACTTGACACAGGGCCTGACCATGACAAGTTGGGACCAAAGGCAGGGACACTTTCAGGGGCCTCTTTTTCAAAAGCGAGATTTGTTGGAAATTTGCTTGACAAAAAGTCAAAATAGACAAAAAAGACAAAAATAGAAAAAGTTGATAAAGTAAGGTTAATATTGTATTCTAAAGTTTTTTTTATCACAAATAAAGAAACAAATTTCAAACAATCAAATTTATAGATCAAAAGAGGAAAAACTTCGTTATATATAGCATTGCATTTCACTATCACAATGTATAGTAATATCCATGGCAACAATATCTGCAGCTTTATTCACAATTCCAGAGTGAATATTCGAAGAGTTCGAAAAGCTGATCTCACAATAAATTCGTCAAGACTTTCATTAAATTTTTTTTCTCTATCTTTCAAGAAGTCTTGTTTTTAAATCCTTTATATTAACTTCGACTTTGTGTGTTAGTTTGTTTGTCAATGAAAGCGGAATTTGCGGCTGCCTAATCCTCCTCTTACCCCCATCCAATGAGGTTTAAACTTGGCAGATAGGTTCGATATCGATGAAAATGCATTCTATCAAATTTTGGGGTTGTTACTGTCACTCAAATGTCGCTTTTACGGAATACTAATTAACCACCTTGGAGTCATCCAATCGCATTAAAATAACATTGAATCGTTCATTGTTGAAACTCTTTCTTGTTGGTAAATAATTTTTTTTAATATATAAATAATAAAATTACTTTAATCAGTATAAATAAATTATATTTCTATGTGAGAGCACAAATTCACGTCCATTTTTAATAAAAAAAAAAATTGAAACGTAGTTTGCCACTCATTTTGCTAATACATATGTTTTTGATATCGACCCTGAGTTAATGAATACAAAAATTGACAATGCATATCGGATTTTTTTAAAACTCTATTTTTATGGGTTATATTATTTAAGATTTTAAATGATGGTTTAATTTATTTGATTAAATACACTCTGGGATACTAAAGACGGTTCAAGATTAATTCAAAATGATTTTTATATAATAAATTATTTTATACAGATTATAAATATGTTCACATAGCTTCTGTGAAACCAAAGTTAGAGGTTTACATTTAATTTCGAGGCCCCCTCATATATTGGGCCCAAGGGCCAGATCTTGTGGGCTTTGTCGATGATCAGGGCCTGACTAGATAACTGGGTCAAGGCAAGTCTGTAAACAAACTTAATAAGCTTCAAAACAAACAATAGTCCTCTACCACAGTCGCGCACGCACGCCACAAGTAGCGAGGGTAGGCGACTGCAGTGGTCAGCTCATGCCACAGACGCGACCCCTAGCCACTGCTGTGGTTCTGTATAATAAGCTCCATAGGATATAATGGTCCGCGAAGAGTGGCATGCGTGCGCGTTAGAAGCTAACGCGCGCGTTGGCCACTCGAGTGGCTAACGCGCGCGTTCGCGTTAGACGCCCGGGCTAGCGACTGCAGTGGTGCATCCACGCGTTTGCAGTGGCCAGGCCTAGCGTCCGTGTTTGTTATGATTTCGTTCCCCTTTCTGTATTCAAAATGTTTTCGTCAAGTGAGGATGATGAATTGCGCATGCGTATCTTATTAAGAAACGAAGAAAGAATAGAACTTTAAGAGTGCGTCCTTTCTTATCAAGAAGGCCCTCAAACGGTTTATTTCATACTCAGCATGACGATTTAAGAGAAGGCGACAACAAGTTTTTTTTTCTGTGTAAATGATTTTAATTTGTATGTTATAATTTTTTAGATGTTACTTGACTTACTACAAGCACATTACTTACTGTAACTGTAACGCATCAAAGTTGTCCATTAGTTGGAATAATAAGTTAATATTGTCAGTTATTTTTTTCTAAGAGTATTGGTATACTTAGCAGTTGAGTAAATTAATTAAAAAAATTTACGACAGTCTTTTGTCAAACTTATATAATTAATATACACTGATTTGAAATTAAACGAAATGTATCCATTTTGTAGAGAATTTATGGAAATTGATAACCACACCACACTATTTATGTAGTAGAAGCACTTATTGGAACTGCACAACATACATGCATTAGCGACACGGGGCCATGAGTGCCGGCTGAATTATTTTCACGGGATTGTAAATGACCTCTAAAGGGAATACAAGGTGGTTATTTTTTTATTTTTTACCTTCAATTACCCATATGTAATACATAGGGTAATGAAAGTGTAGTGTTCGCTAAAAAAAATATATAGATTTTTCCCCAGTATTTCTCCACGTTTTGGAACATCCTGATCTCAAAAAAGTGATCTGGAAAAAATGTCTGTCTGTGTGTACGTGGTCAGCATAAAATCTCGACAAATTGGCTTACGGTGTTCAAATTTGGTGTGAGGGTTGGTGATGGTCCAAGGACCTACCATTAAGGTTTTCGACAAAATCGCGCTTGCGCATAAGGTAGCTATCATTGAAAAAAATCATGTTTTTCAATGATTGCTAAAGACCCGCTCTAACGATTTTGTTCAAAATCTCAGTGGTAATGCCTCTTAATGTGTTCTAAACCTTTCCACATCCAAAATTTCATTAAAAATGCTTTAATGGCGTAAAAAGTTGAAAAAGGAATACCTTCAAGATAAAATTCTCTTTCTTTGAGCATAGCTCATCGACCATCGTTGTTTCTCCTCTGCGCAGTTTCACTTATAAGAAAGGATAACATAAGAATTATAGAAATAAATATCGCCAGAATGGTTTTTTTTTTTTTTTTTTTTTTTTTTTTTTTTAAATGCGTACAAGAATTACTGCAACAAAAAAATATCACCAAACTGGCCATATTTTCTCAATAAATGATAAAAATATAAAAATGGCAAATGACACAAATTCACATCAGTAATATAGTGTAATTGAAAACAGTGGCGGCTGGTGCAGGGGGTTGTTTTGTTGTGGGATTTTTTTAATATTTAAAAAAAAAAAAAAAAGCTTAAAACTTATTTATTCTGTCATTAGACATTAACTATTGTGAAGGGACCAGGGAGCTCTTGCAACAAACTCGAAAAAATGTTAATCAATCACAATCATTACTGTAAAAAAGCCTTCTCTTAAAGTTGCTAGTTTTCCTGGGGACAAAGTGACCCCTTCTTCGGACGACCTTGAATTTGAAACCGAAAGGGCATATAAGGTTGCGACTTTCACGTGACATCCTGTTTTGCCAAAGCATAAATACAAAATTTCTAAAATATCCCTGATCGCTCTGCTCTGGGGTGGACTTCTCTGTAAAGGAATGGCCATTTTTAGTAGAGACGGCGATTGCACGTTGGTCCTCTAGTATGACGGTGCGAAAAAAGTGGCTGCAATAAATATCCATTGCATTCATTTTCGCTCTTTGTTTTTCAAAATGTAAGAGTAAGATTTTCTCTGCAAATTGTTTAATTTAGATATTTACTTTTTTTCCCGAAAAATGTTTGAGTATTTAAATGTCGTCCATATGATCGGAAGAAGTGATTTGTCTCACATTGGTATTTGATATCCTATTAAATTATTAACGTAACTTACAATCCGATGCCATGAATTTCTATACAGAGAATAAAAAAAATGTCTTCTCTAAATAAGTGACTTCACTAGAACTAAGCCATCGTATAATGCTGTGTTAAAGTTAAAAGATAAACGTCACAGTTACAGAATTTTCAACCCCCCCCCCCCCCTCTATTCCAAATAATATGTAAAATGTAGATAAAGCAAACCTAGTTACTGTTACCAGAAAAAAATTTCAAGGGCATTTAGTAAAGAATCTGAGTCATGAACCTACACCCTTTAAAAAGCAAAATCATACAAGCAATTTGAAATTGTCAAATAAAATTTGTGCATTCTTAAAATTGAAGAAACTATGTTTATTCTTAACTCAGGTAGGATCCAAATCTCAAAATAAATTCTGAATTAAATAAAATATTAAAATTTGAAGCGAGTTCATTGTTTGCTCAACTTCTTTTCAAAATATCAAGAATCATGGTAAAACACCTATTTTTAACTATCGCTATGTCAAAACTCATTGACCAGAGGCAATATGTTCAATTCACATGTGAAACGTCGTTGAATCGAGCCCCATCGGATGTTTTGCAGGTTGGTTTCAATGTAAGTAGACATCTCAAATTTGAGATGCATATGCAATGCATTTTTCAAGTAATTATTCATCCCAAGTAATTATTCATTTTTTCATGAATTTAAATTAAAACTGTTGAACTGGTCAATATAACAATACCTTTGACTTTAATTGCATCAAATTTATAAATATTGCACATTCTAAGTTAATGGCATTTTTCATTAGTTCTACTGTTAAGCCAAAATAATTTTGCATGAATTGATTCATGAAATATCATTGACTTGAATATTAGGAGCAATACCGATGTCTTTAAAATGATTTATTTAAATTATTTTAAAACATTATAAAATTATTTATTTAAGTATTTACTCTAAAGTTACGAAAAGTGAAATTGTTGCTGTTGGCATTTTTTTTTTTTTTTTTTTTTTTTTTCCTTCTATGATTCATGTAATATTTGATGAAAAATTTTCCCCTGTGATTTCTACAGAATATTTAACCAAGGTTTTGACTTTATTTATTTTATAACTCTTCCCTAACTCTTTGTTTTCTTTTTCTTAAATACAGAATAGAAATTGAGTGACATCGGTTTTCATACTTTCACTTATTTTTTGTGACAGTGGCAAGGGGCTGCAGATCGCACACAAAAGGGTGCAAAGAGGCTAAAGCTTCAAACCAGGAATTTTTAACCGTGAATGAATATCGGATTTCTTACGGAACAATTTATAAATAGATATGCCGTAATTTTACGTTCAATTGAATAATTTGAAGCCTGCACTCTACTTTTTTGCGTTTGGAATTCTTCCCTTCATTTTTAATTTTCAAAAGCAAAAAGTGCAAGTACATTCATTTTACTCTTCCTGACGTCGTCCATTCTCAAACGAAACGTCGCGTCGTTTTTGTAATAATAATTCCTTTTATTGAAATATTTACTTTATCAGATATCAGTATGCTTAGATAATTTAACTGTTTAATAATCTTGTAGTTTTGTTTTCCCATATATATTTAAGTAACATTTACAAAATTACATGAAATTCATGTGTCTTGATATTTGCATGTTTCCCCCCCCCCCCCCCATGACATGCAATTGTTAATTTGGGCCCCCTCACTTTTAATACCCACGAGCCGCCACTGATTGAAAGTTGTACGATGTGCCACACCCCTAGTTTTTTGCTTTAACTTTGATTTTTCAGTTGGATGTCTAAATGAAATTTTAATTAATCGTTTTGTATTAAATTTCTGTTTCGTTGATTATTTAAAAACCTATAGCATTCTTTTATTTTCAGTTAATCGTACCACTTTTCTCCACATCATTTTAAAATTTCGAAAACAGGGGGGGTGCACTCTTTTGTACCTCCTTGGCGACGGCCATGAATACGGTGTTTCCCGTCCCCCTTCCTTTCCCTGCAAATTGCTTATTATGTCTTATATTATTTTAATTATCTTTTTATTTTCGCATTACATTCTCCTTTTATTATGTCAATATTAAATGTAAAACATTTTTTCCTCAACTTGTTGCATTTTTCGTCAAATAGCTTATACTAAACAAAAATTAATTTGTTTTTTATTACGAAACTAAACTTCAGTTAGTCATTTGCACGTTTAGTAAAAATGGAACATGATTATTCGAAAACGTGGTATGTGTGACGCACAAACGGGAAAAATTATACTTGATAATTCACCTGTTTTAAAAACTCATCATTCCATATTAAAACAAAAAGTCACAATGACATATTTCTGACTCAAGCAGAAGCATAAGTTGATCCCACAAAATAAAAATATGTGGTACCGAATGATTTTCCGTTTCCTTCAAACAAAAATATGCTATTAATGTGCCATGCATTTTTATATTTAATTTCATTTAGCAGCCGTCACCGACTTGCTTACAAACAGGATTTTTGAATACTATTTGAAGATTTCAATTATCTTGAAGTTATCTATGGTTATAATTATGTTCGCAGGCCATCAAAGTAGGTAGAGAGGAAGTGTAGGTGAGGACTTTTTCTCTCCCCCTACATTGATGAACTGCAGATTTCTAGTATAGAATTTCCGAATCGTCAAACCCAGTTTGAACAGCCTTCCAATATTTTCTATACAGTTGTTCTACACATTTTTTTATGCCCCATTTTTAGTTTTTTCATTCAATTCGGTTTCCTTCTGAGTCAGAATAAAAAAGAATGCAATAAAATTTCGGAAATTTCGACTCTTCAACTTTTTAAAACTTGAAGACCTAGACTCTTCCCTCCCCCCACCCCGCTAGCGTCGGTCCTGCATATGTGCAATACTTATATGCAATGCACATGTGCAAAACCTATTTGCAATACATCCAGATATTACCTATTTGCAATACATCATGTTATACAAATGTGCAATACGCAAGTGCAAATCCATGCAATATTATATAAAAACAATATAGCCTCTATAAAAGCTTTTTTTCTAAAACGTAATGCAATATTTCAATTTGTATCCTGAACAGCTATACAGCCCAATAATATTGCCAAGAGAAAAATAATCGTCGCATACAATTGTTTCTTACTAAATTTCGACAATTGATTGTCTTATTTAGCATGAAACAATCGATAGTTTGCCCTTTTTCGATACTATCGATTTTTCACTCGATTGTTCATCTGAACAATCGTTTGAACTATAGATATTAAAATAATCAATGTTCAAGGAACACTTGACACAGGGCCTGACCATGACAAGCTGGGACCCAAGGCCGGGACACTTTCAGGAGCCTCTTTTTCAAAAGCGAGATTTGTTGGAAATTTGCTTGACAAAAAGTCAAATGGAGTAATATTAAAAATAGAAAAAAATGATAAAGTAAGGTTAATATCGTATTCTAATTTTTTTTATCACAATTCAGATTAAAGAAACAAATTTCAAACAATCAAATTTATAGATCAAAAGAGGAAAAACTTCCTTATATATAGCATTGCATTTCACTATCACAATGTATAGTAATATCCATGACAACAATATCTGCAGCATTATTCACAATTTCAGAGTGAATATTCGAAGAGTTCGAAAAGCTGATCTCACAATAAATTCGTCAAGACTTTCTTTAAAAAATTTTTCTCTATCTTTCAAGAAGTCTTGTTTTTAAATCCTTTATATTAACTTCGACTTTGTGTGTTATTTTGTTTGTCAATGAAAGCGAAATTTGTGGCTGTCTAATCAGGCCCCCTTACCATCATCCAATTAGGTTTAAACTTGGCAGATAGGTTCGATGTCGATGACAATGCATTCTATCAAATTTTGGTGTTGTTACTGTCACTCAAAGGTCGCTTTTACGGAATACTAATTAACCACCTTGGAGTCATCCAATCGCATTAAAATAACATTGAACCTTTCATTGTTGAAACTCTTTCTTGTTGGCAATTTTTTTTTTAATAAATAAATAATAAAATTACTTTAATCAGTATAAATAAATTATATTTCTATGTGAGAGCACAAATTCACGTCCTTTTTTAATAAAAAAAAAATTGAAACGTAGTTTGCCACTCATTTTGCTGATACAAATGTTTTTGATATCGACGCTGTGTTAATGAATACAAAAATTGACAATGCATATCCGATTTTTTAAGAACTCTATTTTTATGGGTTATATTATTTAAGATTTTAAATTAGGGTTTAATTTATTTGATTAAATACACTCTGGGATACTAAACACACTTCAAGATTCATACAAAATGATTTTTATGTAAAAAATTCTTTTATACAGATAATAAAAGATATTCACATAACTTTTGTGAAACAAAAGTTACAGGTTTACAGCTAATTTCGGGTCCCCCTAAAATATTGGGCCAAAGGGTCAGATCTTGTGGACTTAGTCTATAATCAGGGCCTGGCTAGATAACTGGGTCAAGGCAAGTCTATAAAAAAATTTAATAAGCTTCAAAACAAACAATAGTCCTCTCCCACAGTCGCGCACGCACGCCGCAAGTAGCGAGGGTAGGCGACTGCAGTGGACAGCTCATGCCACAGACGCGACCACTAGCCACTCCTGTGATTCAGTATAATAAGCTCCATAGGGTATAATGGTCCGCAACGTGCGCGTTAGAAGCTAACGCGCGCGTTCGCCACTAACCACAGACGCGACCCCTAGCCACTGCTGTGGTTCTGTATAATAAGCTCCATAGGATATAATGGTCCGCAACGTGCGCGTTAGAAGCTAACGCGCGCGTTCGCCACTCGAGTGGCTCTGTATAATAAGGCCCTTAGGTGTTTAATGTCCAAGGATGTTTAAAGAGATGGAGAGGAAAGAGCTGTCCATGCTAGGAAGTACTTTGGCAAACCTACTACCATGAAAACTAAACCCAAATTAAAAGAACTTACTTAAAAAATCACGGAACACGAAAGCTACATTAACACTCATAGGGATAGGATTCTGACATCAAATGAGTTATTCTTAAAGTTGTATTTTCAGAATTTTGCATTAAACAAATTAAATGATTTTTACTGAAGTTGCCAATCTCAAAACTACCAAACGATAATAATATTAAGGTCAAAACAATAATAATTTTGAAGATTAGAATTTGTTTAAAAGGGTGTGGTGACCTCAAATAACAGATAAAACTTATGTACAATGAAGTACTCTTTTGCACAGAGATAATGTATCTCTCTCGAGTTCCAATGGTCTTGGGATCGAGACCCGTCGGCCACAGCGAAAGGGTCTCGATCCCAAGACCATTGGAACTCGAGAGAGATACATTACCGCTGTGCAAAAGGGTACTCCATTGCACAGAAGTTTGTATACTCTTTATTGGTGACATCGGACTAAAACGAATCATGCTGCCATCTATCGGCACTTTCTGAAAGGAGAAACTTCATCGCAACAAGCGATCAGATACGCAACACTCGCAACAAGCGATCACATACGCAACTCGCGTGCAACACCGCAACAAGCGGATACAACGATGCAACAAGCATCCCAACCTCCAACTCCGATCAGACGTTGATCAACAGCATCGCTTCTTCGTCGCTGAGAGGAGGCTGTGTGGCGACCTCAAATAACAGATAAACTTCTGTGCAATGGAGTACTCTTTTGCACAGCGGTAATGTATCTCTCTCGAGTTCCAATGGTCTTGGGATCGAGACCCGTCGCCCACAGCGAAAGCTGCATACGCTTTAAGGGTTTCATTATTTTATTATTTAATCAACACATTCTCTGCCAATCACGTATCAGCACTGAATGTCTTGTTACTCCCCAGTAGTATGTCCAGATCAGACTGAACCCAATCCAAAGAACTTATAATTATAAAAAGGCAAGCTTCGCCTAAACGTAAGTGGTTCATTCACGGTAGTGAATCAGTAAATTTGTCAAGTGACAGTAATGTGTAAATTTATCAAATGAAAGTTTAATGAGCAGGGCAGATTTGTTCTTTTTTTGGATAAAAGTTTTATGGGAAACCATAAAATTTAATTGCCAAGTGAAACCAAAAAGAGTGATAAACTTGCCAATGTGAAACCCTGCAATGACGCAGTGTGAACTCAACTATTTTACATTATATCTATGGGAGCTTTCCATCTTTAATCCGAAGGGTTATTATAGTATCTTTGCCTAATCGAGTTACCATTCTTTACAAGAATTACCTGACAGGCGCGTAGCCAACGGGTGGGATGAAGGGATATATCCCCTCCCGAAATTATGAGTTGACATTTTTAAAACATAATATGAATTTTACATCTCGGTATTTTTATTATATTGCTAGGCTCATGGAGTTTAATACTACAAGTGATACAATCATCAGAAACGACGATGATTATGATAGATATGCTCATTTCGATTGTCTGTCTGCTTAGTGTAATCAGATTCCTCTCTTTCAAAAGTAGAATCCTTGTTGTCTCGGAAAGTGCACGTTATTGGTTTCAAATGCAAGCAAAACAGCCTTTGGTTTAATAGGACCGTTAATTAACAGTATTGTGACAGCAGGGTTTTTTAGTGAAGATGAAGAAAAACTCCCTATTGTTTTTAATTTAAATAGTATTTAAGCATAAAGTTGCTAAAAGGGGAATCCCAATTTTCTACGTAATTAATGCTTGGTATACATATCCATAATACATAAATTTTTGCTTGTTTTACAGGACTTCATAAAAATAAGCGTATATAATTAAAATTGATTTTTATCATTGAATATATTTAAAAATCAAAATTTATACTCTCACAAAATTTAAATTCATATCCCCTCCCAAAATAAATTCCTGGCTACGCCCCAGTTGCCTGAAACTGTATTTTAAAAACACAAGCTTCCAGCTAACGTTTTGATGGAAGACAAGATGTATATTCCACTTCACAAAATTCCTTCTGCACCGAAATGATTTGATATCCCCCCCCCCCCCTTTTTTTTTATTAGTTCTTTTTTTTTACTTCAACCTGTTCCAGAGAGGTGGTTCTCTCACATATGTATGCGGAGACAGGTGCTAGTTCACAAAGTCCTTCCTTTCCACTCCCAGACGGGAGTTCAACCAACCAACAAGATGTATATATGATATTTGGTTGGTTGGTTAAACCTCCGAGCTGAGGGTTGAAAGGAAGGACTATAGAACCTGCCTCCGTATCTAATATTTATGTCATATGAAAAATATTTTGCTACTTCAGTTAATTCCAACATGAACGGAAATCCGATTGGGTGCAGTCTAATCAGGATAAGCTATTCGGAAGTAACAAGACATTCCACGGTACCGCGTGATCGGCAGCGAATGTGTTAATAAACAACAGTTAAGAACATCACTAACTATTCTTTGTTCCAAATGCATTACGAGCTGATTCGTCCTCATCTTTGGAAGCATTAAAGAGCATCTCTTCCTCTAATGATATTGTTATTGAAATTCAAAAACACCTAAAATACCTCAGAGATCAGATCATTACAGTTTGTTTTTCTTTTGATCGTGGACGTTCTGATATTTGGGGCAGCGAGAGAGCTGACTATCTTGCAAAGACTGCCACGAAACGGGAGATTGATTTTCAAGTCAATGTTCCCCAATCGTACTATATGAAGATTTTGATGGAAAGTGTCCTGAAATCATGAAATGAAATATACATGAACTCAGATACAGCAAGCATCACGAAGAAATTTTTCCCAAACATTAATATAAGACTGTCTTGATATCACTTTTTTACTAATTTTAAAATTATGCAACTTCTTACAGGTCACGGACCACGGTAGCTTTAAACATACCTCAACAGATTCAATTTAAATTCGAGCGCAATTTACGACTGCAGTGTCGGTGGTGTTGAGGACATTGCGCACATTCTATTTTATTGTTTAAAATTTACCTCACAGAGGAATGTCCTTAAATTAGCCTTGAATAAATTAAACATTACCTGGCCTCCAGTTCTTAACAGCTTGTCTAGTAAAAGTTATTTTGCTCTTTTCATTAAATATATTGAAGATACCTAAAAACGTACTTAATTTTCCAATAATAGATGATTTTTATAGAGGACAATAATTGAAGACACATTTTGATTTTTGTTTGTACATTGTATTGTCACATGGATATTGTTTTTGTATTTTTCTTTAACTAATGTTTTCTAATTACTCCTGTAAACCCTGTGTGATACCTAGTGGTACACAGGGATTTTCTACGTTGTTCAATAAAAAAAAATGCATTGGGAAAAAATTTCCGTCTTAGAAATTCGAATCCGACATATGCAACACTGTCTCGATTCGGCTTGTCTAATGACGAATGTTTCAGCGCATTATAGCCCTCGTGTTGCTGACGGTACCAAATAATCTGAAAACAACCAACCAACCCATTTAATGACGGTCATTGATCAACCTCAATTTTCTTTCTCTTTTTGTTTTCGGCTAAGCTCTGTAGTTAGCATGAAGCGAGTGATACCAGCTTGAGATTTGAACTGCATATAGTTCAGTTTTCGGTGTTTATTCCTGTTTGAGACATAAATATGGGGCCGTTTCCCCTTTAAAGACCTTGCAGAATTCTAAATAATGTTGTAACGACATTTCTGTGCAGTATAGCCCTTGTGTAGTTCTTGAGCAAATATAATACCAAGATAGCTCAAATATACAGTAAGAAAATAGAAAAGTTGACATTTTTCAAAAATATTGAAATTATGTTATATAAAAGTTATTTGCATTGTCAACGATCTCTAAAGAGATTTTTAGTAGACAATGTTTCAGTATTTGTGCTTTTAAAATGTCTCGGTTTTTTTATGAGGGTAAAAAGCTGCAAGCGAATATGGCTCCGAAACATCGCAACAATTTAATATATTATGTATAAAACAAACCCGAAAACTCGAAAACTCTTATAAACGAATGTGTGTTTATCACAATTGCCATCGCCATCATGTTTACCCATTTTTAATGCACGAAGGTATATAAAGCAGTGTCACCGGGAATCTAATCCCTTGTCATTACATAAAGTTTTCTTCGTAAGGTGTAATTTATGATACTAAAATCCGATGTGATTATAAGTTTTACAACACTTTAAAAAATATCTATTATGTAAAATCTGAAAAAGTTCCATTGTTATGTTTTCTTTATTATTTTTTAAATAAAATTTCAAATTCAAAATAATCCACTTATTACAACATCGTTATTTCTAGAATATCCTTTAAACCAATTAACCATAAGTTCACACTTATAATATCCCACAACGTAGCTGCTTAGCCAATCTTGGCTCTTTTGCTATAAAATGGAGCAGTTTGGCCCTTGTGTTGCCCTTGCGCGTAATTAATCTGAAAACAACCAACTTTTTGTTACAAAACTCAAGCCCGTAATATAGTAGGACTGCTTTTACAGTATATTTACACATTAATTTTTGCACGAAGAGGAGTGAAAATAATAAACACTTCCCCTCCCAGATAGCATTTTAACCTTTTCAAAACCTTGTGTAAACCCTATAAACGAAAAGGTTTCACCCTTGTCGCAAGCTTGTCACGACAAGGGTATAACCTTGTGACAAGCCTAAAAAAAGGGTCCTAGTTTACACTTGAAAAGCTTGTCGTAACCTTGTCGCGACGAAGCTTGCGAAAAGGTTTTCAGCGTAAACCTTTTCATAACCTTGTCGCGACAAGCTTGTGACAAGGTTTAGCGTAAACCTTTTCATAACCTTGTCGCGACAAGCTTGTGACAAGGTTTAGCGTAAACCTTTTCATAACCTTGTCGCGACAAGCTTGTGACAAGGTTTTAGCGTAAACCTTTTCGTAACAAGCTTGTCGCAAGGTTTTCACTGTAAAGGGTACGAAAACCTTTAAAATATAAGGTTGCTATAAGGTTTACACTGAAAAGGGTGTGTAAACCTTTTCATTACAAGGTTTATACTGAAAAGATAGGGTAAACCTTTTCATTTTAAGGTTGTTATTAGGTAGATATAAGAAATAATGTTTTCTTACTTTATGAAGGAAATGCGTCGAATTTTTAAGGTAAAAAAGAAGCATTTTATTTTGAGAGTTCCAATATTATCAGAAAAATGGACGAACTCAACATTATCAAAATTTGGTGGCTATATTGTAATAGATATTTAATCAATTGGAATTTAATTACAATAAAAGGTTTTGATGGCACCAAAAGTAACTCAATTTATTAAGATATTCAACTTTATTTGCTATAGATGGAACTCATTAGAATTGCAAACGTAACTTTTGAAAAATACTTCAAAATTGAGTAAAATTTATTATTCCGAAGATGCATCGAGATTATATCAGGTTCCCCGACTTGCATTATACACTTTAAATCGCATTGAAATTTTTTTTTCAAGCTGAAGTTATCCATGTTGAAAAAGTCGTGCACACGCACACAAAAAACGAATTCTCCACAAATCAAGTTTATGGTAATGATCTTTTACCACCCTATGTACCTACATAAAAATATGTAATTTTTAAGAATTCAAAATCATAAAGATGCTAGTATTTTAAAGTTAATGCATAGTGGAACCTTAAATTCAGGGTTTTTTAAGTAAAATATATTCTTGAAAAGATGAAATATATATTAAGCTAAGAACTTGCTTCTTAAAGAAGCTAGAGCATTAAATTGAAAACCTCTAAGGTTATGTCTGAATTCTTGACCCTGTATGTGTAAACAAACAATTTATTTGACTAGTGTAGTTTAAGTGCATATTCAACTCTACTTCAATACAGTGTTTCTTGAAGCCCTACAATTACTTGTCTGTCAAAAGATTCTCCACCGTGATGCATATTGACGCCTCATGTGGCAAGGATAGAAATATTTGATGTATACTATGCCATTTACTCGATAAATTTAACCTTTAAACACATACCTATACATGAAATTCATAAATATTGATGAATGGCGTTAACTTTGCACAAATATCAGCATAAAAATAGTGTAACTATTAACTGCTGTGGTTGGGTGGTTTGAGATTTTTGGCTCAAAAGCTACACATTGTTCATACTGCGCCAAATAAATTGGTGAACATCGGTTTAAAGTTCAAGAAACATAGTATCAGAAAAATAAATATAAAAGTCAAAGATGCAATATTTTAGGGGGTGAAAGCATTCCACAAAAATGACTCGAGGTCTGTCAGACCGCTTAAAGCAGTTAAAGGTTAACAGGCTTTACATTTTTATTGCCTATCCTATTTCAGAAAACACAATAATCAGACTATCAACAGTTAAAATTTATTAATTTATATATATGTTCAAAAATAATTAAAAAATCAAAGCAGGCACAAAAGTCAATCTTGCAGAGGCAAGTCGGCTGCTTCACTTTTTCTTTTTTCTCTGAAAAATAAATAAAGTTTACAATAGAGAAATAGCATTAAACAATACTTTATTAACAAAAATGTCTTAATACTTTATTATGGGTTGGGTATCTTTATGTAAGCAAAGCTATAAGTGAATATATTGCTTCTAAAATTAAATAATAAACTATTTAATTTTAGCTGTAGACTACTTAAATGCCATGTATTCTGACCATTTAAATGTTTCTAATAAATTATTCAATTCGTAGATTTTTTAAATATATATTTCATGAAAATCAGTGCTCTTTTAAATTCTTTCATATTTCATGAAACATACATGGGAAATTCAATTAAAATGTTTTTTCCCTTTTTTTTATTAAATTATTTTTTAAAAGTTAACAACTTTGATGGAAGTGGATAGTGCACTTTCAAAAGAGTAAAATAATTGATTTTTTTACTAAGGGATTTTAAAATTATTGCTTCAAATAGTAAAAATGGTAGAAACAAGTTTTCGATAATTGCATTCTTATAGTTGATTCTAAAATAGATTTTTCGTATAACCAGGGAGGAGAGGGATCAGAGAGCAAAAAGGAGGAAATCTAAAAATTCGTTAAAAAAAGCTTGCAGAAGGAATGCACAAAAATTCAACAAAAAAATAAGCAGGAAGGATGATTTAATAATTTTAAAGATACAATGAAATTTCACATACTATATAATAATTATATTTTAAATATTAGGAGTTAGTGAAGTAATCTGCGAGGAAAGGGGAGCCAAGAGGAAAAATCTTTTATTTAGACATGAGGAAAAGTATACTTTTTGCAGGAAGAACTGGTTCACATCAGAAAAATGTGGATCCTCAAAACAGGGACAAAGAGAAGGGAAATGCTACATAGAAAACTAAAAAGGAGGAAAACTGTCATCCCTGTATACGCAAGTTACCATGGAAAGACTCTTACCTTCTATTCTTCCTAAATTTTGCTTGCATAAGCCAGTCGCTGACAGCTTCCCTTACAGAACTCTCTTGAGAATTCCCAAAAGAGCGGACACAGATTTCTGAAACGGTAAATAATGGGAATAAATAAAAATGAAGATGCTAGAAACTAAATTTCATATAATAAACAGGGATCCCACTGAAGACACATAATGAAAATCAATGACTTTTAAAGGGCCTAAATAATATTTTTAAGGACCTTCAAACTAGGATTATTATAAATTTTGCAGTCAAGCACACAATATTCGTGAAAATTAAGTATTTCCAAGCATTTTCAAGTACTTTTAAGACCTGCAAAATAAATTCAAAAATATTAAGCACTTTTACTGACTGTGGGAACCCTGATAAATACCCTAATAATATGCCTTTTAAAGACTTCAGTCTGTAGAAAGACATGCAGGAATGCTAAATTAACTATCAAAGGGCCACCACCAATAAATACCATAGTCAAATTACCAGGGCTGCATTGCACCATAAGACAAACAATACAAAGTAAAAACTCAAAAATCTTAGAAAAGCTTTAGATACCTAGACACCAGCACATACACTACCTTATTAGTTCCAAGATAGAAAACAAATACTTTATTTGATTGAACCAGGCTGTTTAATCTGTTTGTGGAAAAATTAATCTCGATAGTTCCAAGATTGATTGTGCAATCCAATAACTTATTTCCCCCCCCCCCCCCACATCTATACATTTAAAACTCACCCAAGATCATTCTGTAGGTCCCAGTCTTGTCAAACGGCTGCTTAGATGACCCAGATTTCGTTGATCTCCCAGTTAAGGAATATACGTCGGCAATGTCATCGACAACTATTTTTCTTAAGAGGTTGGCCGTTAACGTCTTTACATCTTTCCCACCTGTGGTAAGCAGTAGTCTTTTCTAAAAAAATCATACTGGCGATTAGACTACAATAATCATATTCAAGAGGATTGAAGTAACTATGTTTAAAGAAATTGTTGAAGTGAATCATTTACATAACATCCAATAATAATAAATTACATGTTTTTTTTATTTATTTGCTTAACTTTTAGCTGCACAGAGGATTATAGCAATTAAATAAAACATATATAACACATTTTGAATATACATACAAGTTTTTGCCTGAAGGACTGATTTTCCAACTGGTTGTTCAATTCAGCAAATCCTTTGATATCCACAGGAAGGGTAGACAATAGACCAACCTCTTGGTCTTCGTTAGAGGAGCTGCAACATTGCTCAGCATTCCTTGCTAGGAGCAAATCTACTTTTGCTTCAATTCTGCTCAGAAATGAGGTTATTTCTAAATTCAACGCCCAAAGATTTTTTTGATTGCTTTGTAGGCCTGCGATTGACTTTTGAAGTCCATTAATTTCTTCTAAAATAATAATGAAAAATTATACAGGGTGGCCACAAGATTCAGAAAATAAAGTTCCCTGATAATTCCGATTTTAAAGAAAACTTTTTTTTCAAAATTCAAAATTTTTTCCAGATCTGTATATCAAATGGAACATTTATGCCAAAGGAGAAAATATGCCAATTTTTTTAAAAATAGTTTTGGCAGTAACTAAAAATTTAAATTTTACCGATTACCACAGTTCCCCAGGAAAATGGCGCCAAAATACAGGTGAACGGGAAAGTACCTTCAAAATAATAGAAAAAGTCCCTGATTTTCCTAACATTTTAAAAAGTTCCCCGACATTTCCCAGAATCAGAAAGCTCCTTGACATCTCCAGGTTATGTGGCCACTATGTTATAAATATTGAATTTATATATATATACTTTTATAATAAAAATATACCTTACCTTGTTCAGAGTGAGGATACAAATTCACTGCAAAATACAATAAATTTATAAACATGTGAAAAAAAATTATAAGGCAATAATTTGAAAAAAATTTGCTTTTTGCAATTGCTTTTTTATTTAATTTATCAGGAAGGAAAATTTAAGACTTGCCCGAGATTGGAAGGTTACCATCTTCTAAAGGCGCAAGCAACTCGTAGGCATCTTGAATTTGTTCAGATACACCTATATATTAAGATTAATTATTAATTAAGCTAAATAAGGAATTGTCTTTTGAATTATTATACTTTTTTAAATGAATATTTTAGGAAAGAACATTGTATTAAATTCTTTGTAGTTACAATTATTCTGTCAACTGCTGGGAAAACAGTAAGTTTAGCAAATGGAATTCCTTGATTCGATGAAAGGGTAATTCTAGAATGCCTATAAAAAGGGAGTGGTGACAAGGAGCAGTAAAATTGCCTGATAATTGGAATTTAAAAAGAAAAATTCCCAGTTGCTCTATGCATTTCCTATGGAACGAAAACAGAAAAAACCCCTCAAACAGTCATTTGCTGTACAATGCGTATCGTCTTGTCACCAATCCCCCCACATAAGCACTCTAGGTCAATCCAGACGGATGCCCAATCTGCTGGCCAGCTGAGGCATTCTAAGGCCAGAACCTGATAAGATCAGAATCAAACCACCAATGAGGCCAAGTGATATAAATGTTTTGTTGCCTACAAAAAAATTCACCAACAGTCGACAGAATAATGCACAAGTGCTACCTTCTATAACAATTCTAATAATTGTAAAAATTAAGTAATTTTAAGACTTGCCCGAGACTGAATGTTCATTTGCTGCGAAAGTGGAATTCCTGTATTGAGACCCAGATGGCTGTTCCCTTTGGCAAGCTGAACCTATACATTAGTAAAATTAAATTTAATTGCCAAATCATGAAACTAGATGAAGAGTTAACATTCATATTTAGACACAAATAAGAATTAAACTTCTTAAATTTGGGAGTCATCTGAAAAGGAGATACTTTCCAAAGAGAATCCACAGGATCTAACATTTTGTAACGTAATTGTTTAACAGTGCTAATAATTGTATAAATCGAGTAATTTTAAACTTACCTAAGATTCCAAATTCACTGGCTCCCAAAGCTGCACTCGTGTGCTCAGATTCAGATGGCCGCTCACTTTGATCAGCTGAACCTATACATTAATAATAAAATTAACTGTTATAGTTAAGTAATGAATGAAACTAGACGTAGAGCTAACATTGTCATTTAAAAATAAATAATGATCACATTTTTAAAAATTTTGGATTTCCTCTTAAAATGAGACTTTTCCGAAAGACATGGGAGAAGATCTAACATGTTGCAATTGCCAGAAACCGCAAGAATGTTTTGTTACACCTTCATAAAAGAAAGGCTAATTTTGTTCAGTAAGATAACTACATCACATTTACTCATTTACTTTCATGCAAAAGAACACAATATTACTAGTCTTTCTTTTAAACTGAAAGGAATAAAATGAACTAATAAAAAAGTTTATTTACGTTGGATAGATTTCCTAACTGGAGGAACGGGATAAGTTCCGGAAATTTTGCAAGGCTGTTCATCTTCATCTGACGAATCTTCACCAGGAAGACGTATGATACGTTTCCTTTTTTTACGAGATTTGGTCTCGATTTCAGAGTCCAAACTCGATGTCAATTCAGCATCAGACAGTAAGTTTTTAGCTGTTTGAAAGTTGGCTAAAAATAACATTTTTTAAAAATTAAAATTGACTAAACAAATCCAAAGAACATAAAATATCTAGACCAATGCAGTATTCAAAAATAATGTAAAGCATTAATGGGCTACATATATTTAGTACCAGCTAAAATTATTATCTTTATTAATTATTTTGATTTATAGAATAGACTTAGTTACAAGTTATTGAGAATGCTTGGAATAATTACGATTTCAAGTTTCAAGGATTTTAAAAGCAGTAATAAAGAACTATTGCTCATTGTTTAAGACCATGATCAAAATAATTACCAAATTCCTTTAACAACGTCACATGACATTGCAACCAGTCTACATCCGGCTCTTTTCTTACAGCAAGCAGTTTATTTTTTATCCATTCCTGGCCCACATTTGGATAAAAACACATATTTTTTTCCTTGTTAAGCCAGTTCGTGGAAACAATGCCAGGGGCTCCATCTTCATCATTAAATCGTACTATAGCAAAGTTCATGATAAAGGTGAAACTTTGAATAAAAAAATATATATATTACTAAACTGCATTAAATTAGAAAGTTAGTAGAGCTAAAAGAATGAATTTCAAAAATAATCCAATTGATAAACTCAATATTACTTACAGATACCCAAGACTGTGCTTAGCGACCCATTTTACCAAAAATACTTGATGCTTACAAATGTCTAACTTTTAATTGTAATATAGAAATCAAATGTAAAATAATTAATTTAACAGGGTTCCCATTCAAATCACAAAATGAAAATCAATGACTTTTAAGGACCTTTGAAAATTTGTTTTCGGGTATGTTCTCTGAGGCTCCTCCATTCAAATTCCGCTTTACAAATCGGCAAATACGAACCAACAGACGTACAAATTGGCGCACGAGTACTACAAATATCAGAATTCTGATACGGTACGGATAATTGGTGGTCAAGTTGGGTTAGCAAGTCCGAGTTTGATTTTAATAAATTTTGCAGTGGTGTACACAACATCTGCAAAAATTAAGGACTTTTAAGGACCACTAAATATTTTCAACTACTTTCAAGGCTTTGAAAACAAGTTAAAAAATATTAAGCACTTTTAACGACTGTGGGAACCCTGTTTAAGGAACCACTAAACAATTTAAGGAGATGTATTGGTAAACAACACACTTTAAATTAAAGTATGGTTTTAATGCTATGGTATAATGGTTGCATAAATTAAATTCCAATTTTAAAAAAAAAAAGAAATCTGATAAATATTAAAATATAGCAGTTACATAACTACAGAATTTGTCCTGCAATTCCGACAATAAAAAGTTAAATCATCTATCTAGGAAGAGTGTAATAAAGGAAAAGCAACATGTTTATCATTAAAAGGAAGCAAGACCATTTTTCCTGCAATATCATTAATACAGTATTCCTTGAGGTTAGACAAATTTGACACTAAATATATACCCATAGCAGAACTGTCTAGAAAAGGAGAGCTATAAAAATCAATTTTTTCTAAAAATTCCTCGCAAAGAACAGCCATTCCTTGAAAATTTGTTGAAAATACAATGTTTTTTACTATAACAACCCTGCCACATTTTAAAACACAGCAAGAGTTGGGCTGCTTTGTAAAAATACTAAAATTTAAAAACTTAAGGCAAGAATATTGCTTTGTTGCATCTGAAGTGGGAAGAAGTGGGCCTAAAAAGTGAGCTTTGGAAAAATTTGGGACATTTCTATCTGATATTTTAGATGAGGACAATGAACCCAAGTGCATTATTTCTGATAATCTTTTGATGGCTTGAGGCAAAGGCTTATCACCTTTCCGAATAATTTTCTTGAAAATTTGCAAGAAATTCTCGAAAGGAAAAGCACTTGACGAGTCGAGAGGACCAAAATCCTTAACACTGTCTGCAAGATGTGTAAGGCCATGCATGTTATGGGTAATATATTGTTCTCCATACAAGGTCTTAACAGTCTCAACAAAATGCTTTAATAAATTTTTAGCATATAGACAATTATCATTTGTACTTAGAGTTTGACTGACCAGAATTGAAATCGAAATGGAGAGACTCAAAAAATTGTTATACAGTGAAGAATATTCTTTTTTGAAGATCGTTTTCAAAATGACAGGCCCAGTGTAAAGTAAGAATTGTCTGAACTCCGTCGCTTTCCACCGTTTAATTTCATTCAATGCACGGGGTTTTCTGTTGAATTCAACAGGCATACTGTTTTGTAATGAAACAAGTTCAGCAGATATTTTATTGATAATTTGGGAGGGTAGTTTAATAGGAACTGGTCCAAACATCCACAAATAAACAATACTACGAACAACCCCAAGACAAACCAGATGCATGTAATCCAGGGGAAAACCTCGCACAAAATCTAAACCAGGAATAGTGGTCAATATAGTTGAACCTATATTAAAATCTTTATCCTTTCTACTCAAAAAGGCTGCATTAGTCCTCGCAGCAGCGTCAAAATCTGGAAAAGTCATTCGATTATTAATGTAAACTCCTGTTTGTTCACACTTGGTGCACGAACTATAACCTGCATGACCTTTCACATTTAAAATATACGATTTTGCAGGAGTATCACAGGTAAAACCTTTAATTGAAAAGGAAAAAAGCTTGCCATTAATATCAATTCCTTGTGTAATTAACTTTCTCGCTTCTGATACAAATTGTGCAAGGAAATCTGTACAGCTTTTTGGTTTTCCTGAACCACAATATAGTCCAATAGGAAATACAAGCGACTTTACAGAAGGCACATTGATAACCATACCTAAAATAGGCCAAAATTCAATGGCGCTACTTTTGAACAGTGGTAAACCATCGATGTTGCAAAGTAGCTCAATGTGAGACACAGATTCCTTTACTGTGCTCCAAATCCTTTTCAAGTTCACTTCTAATCCTATATGGGAATAATGGCCTGGTTCAACAGATACCCTGGAAACAAAAGTCGGCGTTTTAAGCAATGTCCTGGCATCTGAAGGCAAAGCAGCAAAACACTTATGCAACCTCAAAATGCACAGCAGTGCAGAAATTGCTACGAGACTTACATTAAAGGAAATGGCCCACTCCTTTAAACTTTTCTTTAGAGAATCCAACTCATTTAAAGAATCGTAGAGTTCGTTGCTACAATCATCATCAGAACTATCTGAAAGTGGTTCCTGTTCTAAATTAGATTGCCAATACGAGTCATTTTTTGGATGCAAGTCAAGTACTTGGCAAAATGGGTCATTAACTCTAGTCGCTGTGAAGACCACAGCACTTTCCTTAGGATAATTTGTTTCGACAGATTCAGCCACAACACTCTTGTTCCCTTGATGAGTAGAGGCAGATTTCAGTCTCTTTGCTTTTCCCTGCCGCGTCATTTCTGAGAAAGGTTTACGAAACATTTTGTAACCTATTGAAAACAATTTTTGTAATCGTCAAAAATTTAGCGCTGTTCACCGTTTACATTTGGTATATTTCTAATTATGTATACCACCACCAAAACTAAATTACAATACCGCTTTTGATACAATTCTAAATACTCTATTTGTAAAGCTTTTGCGCAAAACCAGGCTTTTTACAGTTATTTCCTTTTATTTAATTTATTATTATGATATGTATGCACCTTTTTTTATCCTTGCCCCCTAAAGGTTTTAAAACATAGAATTCGCTTATATTTATAACACTAGAGCTGAAAAGTAATGTGACAATTTCATTTGCCTTGTTTTCACAAAATATTTTAAATTAAGATTCAACTAATTAATTTTAGACAAGAAGTCCCACCCATAAGGGTTTTTCTCTACTGGTGCCCATGTTAACTCTACTGCCATGTCAGGGTTCCCACTCAAATCACAGAATGAAAATCAATGACTTTAAAGGTTGGTTGTATTCAAATTATCTAGCGCCGTCAGCAACACGAGGGCTATAATGCGCCGAAACATTCGTCATTAGACAAGCCAACATACATTTACAAACACCCATGCCAATACGCGACTCAAACCCGCAACCTCGCGGTCTAGAAGCTAGCACGCTAACCACTATACCGTTTGGTCGGCAATGACTTTAAAGGACATTTAAAAACTTGTTTTCAGGCATCATGACCTATATATAAATTTTTTATAAAGTATATTCTACCTAAACAGTTACAAGTTGGTGCATGCGTAATACAAATACGTCAGAAAATTCTGATGCAGTGCAGATAAGCGGCAGACACGCAGGGATAGCAAGTCTGAATTGCATTTTTGTAAATTTACACAAAACATACACAAAAATTAAGGATTTTTAAGGACCTCTAAGCATTTTCAAGGCCTTGATTGGTTGGTTGTATTGATTATCTGGCGCCATCAGCAACACGAGGGTTATAATGCGCCGAAACATTCGTCATTAGACAAGCCAACATACATTTACAAACACCCATGCCAACACGGGACTCGAACCCGTAACCTCGCGGTCCAGAAGCTAGCACGCTAACCACTATACCGTTTGGTCGGCTTCAAGGCCTTGAAAACATGTTCAAAAATATTAAGCACTTTTAATGACTTTCAATGACCGTGGGAACCCTGCATGTGATACACATGAAAACAAAAGCTATTAATGATCAATTTCAAAATGAAATGAGTTCTTAGTTGCAAAGAGGCAATTTTTTTTTAATTTGGAAATTGTTGAAGTATTTTAATATATATGTATATCACATCTTATATCAATGAACTAGTCAATCCAGGAAGTTTTATTCTTTATATTGGTTTCAAATACTGGATCATAAAAGATTGGAGGATGTATATGACGAATACGTTTCATTCTATAACATCCATGGACATTTCTAATGCACGATTTTATTTGGCATTTACCCCCTGGCAATGGATTTTATTTTAAGTTCTAAATAGCAATTTAAATTAAAGTATATTTTAATTTCTTAACGCCAAATGAAAAAAATTGCCAAATGTTCTATATATTACATTATCAGTTCCATATCCATAATTCACTTAAACGTACGATTTAATTTGCAAATTTTCAATCACATCCGGGAAATACGCATATTCTGACGAATTCAACTAAACATTTTATTCTCTGAATTCAAAATTTCAGTTTCTTACGAACCAGAATAAAACCCAATTGCTTTCATTTAAAAAGACACAGCGCAATCAGCGTCACTTATTTTCCCCTTTTGCAAGACCACGCCAGTTGAAAAAACAAACATTTTAGGGAATGAGGAAAAGCAGCGGACTTTTTAAACGATTAAACTTATCTATTTTCAAGATTTTGGCGAATAACGAGTTTTTCAGCAGATGAATAATTAACGAAATTCGCGGAAAATCACATGTGTCGATAATATTAAAACGATCAAAGAAGCGCTTCTTTAAAATTTCAATGAAGTCGATTATAATATCTTCCGAAATACAAATACACGATTCGTGTATAAATTAACTTGCGAAAAAATAAAAAAGCATATACATCAATTCAATAGAACAGAAAGCAAGCGATTCATTGACGATTTAATCAATTACTAAATGAAATTTGCAATGAAAAGAAATTCCTCATACCGGCTGCAAACACCGGACCATGCTTGTGAACATAATACGATTCCTACATAAATTAACTTAGAAAATAAAATAAAAAGTGTGCAGCAGATATTTAATAAAGCAGAAAAAAAAATGTCACTTTACCTGGAGACTTTCTTGTGAAGAAATGTATTTTACGGGCTGGTTTTAGCAAGCAAGCATAAAATGTAATCCGAGCTAAAGCAAGAATAAAATGTAATCCGAGCAAAAACTTGGAATTATATACCACCAGCGTTGCCAGGTGAGTTGAAGAAAGCTTGCCACACGGTTGAAGCGAAAATGTTTATACAATCTTGCGATATTAGGTTAGTGTCAACGTTTCGCTGCTATCCTTTTCAAAACTTTATTTTTAGGTTGCCCTCCAACCTTTTTACAGCAAGTCTAATGACAAGTATAAGACAAGATTTTCGTAAGCTTGCGATGTTAGGTTAGTGTCATAACGTTGTCGCGTAAACCTTTACAAAAGCTTGTCATTCGGTTGCACTGCAACCTTTTCACCGCAAGTCTAATGACAAGTATATATGGCTAGGTTTTCGTAAGCTTGCGATGTTAAGTAACTGTCAACGTTGTCGCGTAAACCTTTACAAAAGCTTGTCGTTCGGCTGCACTGCAACCTTTTCACCGCAAGTCTAATGACAAGTATATGAAAAGGTTTTCGTAAGCTTGCAATGTTAGGTTACCGTCAAGGTTTTCGTGACAAGTATATGACAAGCTTTTCATAAGCTTGCCGTTGGGTTGCCCTGTAACCTTATCACTGAAAGTCAATGACAAGTATATGACAAGGTTTTCATAACCTTGCATGCTATCTGGGCTGCTTTCATAAAAAATTTTACTGCTACCAATTGTAGAATTAATCGTCTTGGAGCAGAATATGCACCAGATGCAGTGTGGCCATGGGACCTACCATTAAAGTTTGCGTCAAAATCGCGCATGCGCATAAGGTAGCTGCCATTGAAAAAATCATGTTTTTCAATGATTGCTATAAACGGCTCCGACGATTTTAATAAAAATCGCTGCCTCTTAAGGTGTTCTAAACATCCCCACCTCCAAAATTTCCGTAAAAATTCTTTAATGGCATAAAAAGGTAAAAAAACAAATGCTCCCCAGAGTTCTATTTGTTTGAACACAGCTCATAAATGACTGGTTTTTTTTACTCTTCTCGGTTTCACTTATATGAAAAGATAATATGATAATTATCGAAAACTATATCGCCAAAAACACCATTTTGGAGAAGCTTTTTTTTTTTTTTTTTAAGACTCATTTAAGGATTATTGCAAAAAATAACGCCAAACTGGCCATTTTTTCCAAGCGAACGATAGAAATATAATAACGATATATAATACAAATCCATCTTAGTAATATTGTGTAATTGAAAGTTGTGCGATGTTCCACACCCCTATAGTTATAATTATTCTGCTTGAAAAAAAAAAACTCATACTAACGAGGATGGTAAATGAAAAGTTTTATAATTTCATTTATAAATTTTTCTTTCAAAACAGAGTTATTTCTTATAATTTCAACACGATAAGAAGAACACCTTTTACAGATTGTTGACTAATAATATTAAAATTTCTTCGATTTTTCTTGCTGATTTGTTTAATATGGATTACTTTTATGTTGAAAGAATATGCAAAACAGGGTATCTTATGTTCATATGGAAATTAAGAGCACGTAAAGTTTGAATTTAACTTTTTAAAAGAATTTAAAGTTACCTTCAATTTTCTTTTGAACTATTGGTTTTCAATGAAAATTCTTTCTGAATAAATGATGCATTAGATGTAATGTCATGTTTATTGTTATATAGAAAGATAGGTAAGAATTCTAGAAAAACTCAATTCCTATTGGATAGTATTTCACACCGAAAGCCGTCACGTTGCGTTCGAAGTTGTTTGTTTACAAATTTCGATAACGATGACACCACACTGCGCAGAGAAGCATACAAATAACAATGCGCTTAGAAGCCCATTTTTTTAATTAAATTTATAAAACTTTCAGCAACTACTTTGAGTAAATAATGCTTGTATTTTTATTATTGGATTAAATACTATATATGTATGCCGAATTTAGTAATTATTTAATGCTTGTGTCATAGACCACATTCAACAGTTGGCTATGACGTTTCAAAATTAAACCAAATCAAGTATGAGATGAGAACAAAGAGGAGGTGCGAGCAAGCGCGAAAACCAATGAGAATTTCATAAGTTAAAAACAAGTAAGTAGATAAATAAAATATTTACCACTCAACTCTACCACTTCATATGCGTTTTATTAAAAAGAACCAATTCAAAGAAAAGAACGCTCTGACGGGTAATCTTATATTTTGAAGTTTCTAGTGAAGATATTGTGCCTATTTTTCATATATCGTCATTTTTTTTCACATTTTTAGAGTTGTTTTCTTACTTCACCTGTGAAATGTTATTTTTTGGTTGAAATATGTTATATGCTGGTGGCACTCAGCGATTTTCGAACTCTTTCGCAAAACATAAACAATGGCGAAATCCGAAATTAAAGCATACCCAAAATGAAAACAAAAGCAACAGACGAAAGTGAGTCTCATCGAACCCGCTCCAGTATTTGTAGCATAGGAAGGTTGGAATCAACTGCCAAAGCCATTAAGCTGTGGTTTGGGTGCAAGTTGTAATAAGATTAAGTGCTTTAGCTCTGATCTCAATTACATTTTTTTCCTCTGAGCACTCCGGGAGGAATAGTTTCCTGAATTTAAAACCGGAAATTAAAAAAAAAAAAAAAATGCAAATGATAATTTAAAAAAGTGTAACAAATTAAAATCTAATTTTAAATAATATAAATGAGATTAAAATTCATTATACTTAAACGTTAACTAAAGGAAACAAATAAATGAGAACATAAAATTATTTAAGTATTATGTCTTTAAAAAACCATTGTTAGAGATTCCGTTCCAAGCTTGTACCTGTAATGAAAGTGGGGTACACCAGGGTTCCCACGGGTCCTTAAAAGTCCTTAAGAACTCCTTAATTTTGGTTTTCATTTTTAAGGGCCCTTAAGAACTCCTTATTTTTGATAAATCAAGTCCTTAAAATCTCCTTAATTTCCCCCTAAAATTTTCCGAGATCGCAATTTTCTGCCGGTTTTCGAAACCGCATTAGCGAAATATTAAGTAGAGCCAATCTGTCGCTAAAGCTCAAAATACAGTGATCAGAACACTAAACCTCTTCTAAACCAGTTTTTTTTGCCAACTGAGTGATGTTTAAATGTTAGGCACATTCCGTAAATGAGCTCCCATAATAAATTCCTAGTCTACGTGAATGGGTTGGCGCATTTTTGAAGAAAAATTGGCAACAAGATCAAAATGTCACCAATTCATTATGGCGGATAATTCAAAATCCACCAGTTATGAAAAATGGCTATTAATGCTAAACTATGACTGAAAAACAAATGAATACAAAAATAATCAAGAAAATACGACTTAATATGTAAATTTGCATTTGAAATGTGAGAGGCAGAAAAGGGGAATTTAAGCAAACCAATTTGCAAGTCTTATCAGACTATTTGTGAAGCAACTAGAGACAAAACAGTAGTGGCCAAATTTAATTTTGTTTTAGCTGTTGCTAAGTTACTACGCCCTTTCCTCAAATTCTTTCAAAATGATAATCTCCTCTTGCCTTTTTATGAAGATAAATAGTAAAAACTCGTAATACAGTGCACGAACTATTTCCATGTTCTAAAGCAAGATCATAAAACTACTACAATAGTGTTAAAATTTTGTAAGTTTGACTTAGAGGATTATAATTGTTACTCGGTCTATCGAGAAAATTAGCATGGGGTTTTTGCTTATAAACTATTAAAAGAAAATTTGAAGACAAATAATGTAAGTGCAGAGGAAGGCCTCAATTTAAAAAAAGATTGTTGTAGCTTTATTGTAAAAATGTTGCAAACTCTAATGATTAAATTACTATTAAGCGATACAATTGTTCATAATTCATTATGTCTAAATCATAGACAAATAGTAATAGAAAGGAGCAAAAATTTAAAGTTTATGACAGGGTGTCTACTGGTTCCGATTGTCACGAAAATATGCGGTTGGTTGGTTGTTTTCAGATTATTTGCCGCCGTCAGCAACACGAGGGCTATAATGCGCCGAGACATTCGTCATTAGACAAGCCAACATACATTTACATACACTCATGCCTTTCACGGGACTCGAACCCGCAACCTCGCGGTCTAGAAGCTAGCACGCTAACTACTATACCGTTCGATCGGCCCGAAAATATGCGGAAACGGATAACTGGCTCCGAAAAAGTACCAAAATCGTAAATTTTGTCCCGAAAATATATCTCTTCCATGGATGTGATTCCTTTCCCCGATCGACGAATTTCCACCCTTTTTTAAATTTTTCATATCTTTCTGCTTTTTTTACAAATTTCATAGAAAATCAACGTTATTCTACAAGTTTCCCATTGATCTCGCAGATAGAGAGAAGTTACTCCTTCTTCTCATCACACATGGTTCAATTTCGAAGTTTTCAGGCTTTTTTTACCAAAATTTCAATCGTGTGTGAGATTGATGTAAATTTTCTAACTACCACGGAACCTGCATACATTCAGATCTCCCTAAATCACTGATGGAATAACTACTTTTTTATCACATTTTTCTCTTATGTTATAGCCTTTATCGACATTATTTACATTGGTATGTGATGGCCATTTTTCTGAGTGTTTCGCTATTGAAATGATTGTTGAACTCATACTTATGGCTGACGCTATTGCCTAAGAATTACGTTGTTGCGTGATATTAATTTTCGTCGATTGTTACGCCGATCGAACAGTCACTGACACTATTGCGGGGATTGCACCTGTCAGAAATGGTACAATTCAGCTGAAGTGTGGATTTCAGTTCTTTTTTTTTTATATATACAAATCTGCAATACAATATTATTGGGCTTGCTGGCAAGTCTGACAACCATAGAGCCTGCGTACATTCAGAGTTCCCCAACTCCGATGTAATGACCACTTTTCTTACAGATTACCGCCAAAGGTGCCGGGTTCGAATCCTAGATTAAGCATGAATGTTCGTTGTAGTTCGGAATCCACATAAAGTTGTAGGTCCCGGCCTGATTAGCTGTCGTGCATAAAAGTGCTGAACGTTACGTTGATGTAAGGGCTGCTATTGCCGAGATTTACATTACTTAGACGATAACTATAGTTGGGATTTATCTTGTTGTGATATTACACTGATTTAAGTACCAATATTCCGAGTTTGCATAGTTGTTGCTGCCGCTGAAATGTACGTGGTTGTGATAGTCAATTTCGTAGAGTTACATTGAAATAGTTGCCTCTATTGCAGAGATTTCCACCAATATATATGGGTGCTAACGATAGTATTTACGTTAGTGTGATGGTTATTTTTGCAGATTGTTGCTTTAATGTAATTGCTGAGATTTTCGACGATATGGTGGCTGCTAACGCCGATATTTACTTTGGAGTGTTGGTAATTTTAAGCCTTTAATAGCAGCTATTTCTGAGATTTGTAATGCTGTTTTGGTGTCATTCACCTGGGCTTCAGCTGATGTGATAGCTGTTATATCCGTGAATAGTACGAGGATCGGTTTTGCTGTTTGGTTTGAATCGATGCTGAATTATTAAAATTTTAATTTTATTTTATTCAAGAAATTAATCCCCATTGGCCAACTTTACAGTATATCCCTATTTAAAATTGTAATTTTAATTGCTATTGTATGTAAAATAGATTATTTTAGCTTGAAAAATAATATTACATTTTAGTTATATATGTAAATTTTATGCAGTATTGATATAAAAAAATACTATGGAATGCAATTTTTTTCATACAATTGTTTAAAATTAATTGATATTGCAATTTTGTGAAAATTTGATGTTTTTACTTGAATACTGTAACTGAAAGGTGGCTGCAGCTAAATTGAAAAAAAAAAAGGGAAAAAAACTGACAAATAATGGAAACTGCAAATCAGTAAATTGAACAATTAGACAAAGAAATAATGCTAACTGAAAAGAAATGGAAAATTCTGAAACCCCTCCAATCCAACCACATTCGGAGATGGTTTTTTACACCCATTCCGTTTGATGCATAAAAACAAAAATTACATTATGAAATGTTTTTACAGTAAGTTGTTGACTTCTTCAATTTTTATTAATAAAAGTTCAAGTATTCAGAAAACAAAAAGATCGAATGTAGTATAGAGTATTTGTTTAATGTTCATCTACTTTGACATGATTTATGGCTTGTCTTTATTTTTAAAAAAATTATTTAGAAAACACTTTATTAAAGCTGAAATTTGATACTAGAGTCCTCTTTTCTCACATAATTGCGAAAAGTCGTATAATAAATTTAATTCGAAAGTCCCTAAAAGGTCGCGAAAAAGTCTAAATGGACCTACAGAAATTTAGTAGACACTCTGTATAACAACCATGCTTATGTCCTAAGCCAAAAGAGATAGTAGTAGATAAAGTTGTTTAGTATATTTTATGGCTTAGTAATTTTCTCCCTACGTGATTTACTGTGAAGGTGTAAAGTAATTTTTGTCGTGTTTATAAAGGTCCTTAATAAATATTTGTGGGTCCTTAAAAACTCCTTAATTTTCCTTTTGAAAAAAGAGTGGGAACCCTGTACACAGTTGTACATCCTGAATAAGAAAGGTGTAGCAAGCTATACACCCTGAAGTTATTCAGGAAGCTATAATGTGCTACACAGATGTACATCCTGAAATACGCTATACAGACTTTTCAAAAGCAAGTGAACAATTTTTGAATATTCATCATTGTTAGTAGAATACATATTCCATTTGTTATACAAATTTATTTTCAAAGTCATTCAGGCTTAAAGTTTTCTACTAGCTATTTGTGTACAAATAAGTAATAAATCTTAAATGAGTATTATAAAAAAAGTGAAATCCCAACAAAAATATCTCTGTAAAAAGGCGTCCAGTCCTTCATATAATAACTATGGCCGTGAAAAGTATCGAGATCAAAAGTAGAGCCAGGTTTAACGTTGTAAATTACGGGCAATGAAAATAAGTAAAATTTTCTTCTCAAAGTAAAAATTTTCCTTCATAGGCATCCAGCTTCAAAAATGCTTGTATGATTTGGCCATACCTCTAGTTATCGTAGCAAACAAGTGATCCAGAATAGGTAATGGCCAAGTATCATAGTCATTTTTATAACTGGATATTTAGGCTTATGAAGGGGAATTTTGACTTTGAGAAGAAAACGGGGCTCGAAAAATCTAAAAAATTTTACATGCTGGAACATTTCACCCATAATCTAGTGCTGACCTGATAAAAAAGAATTATCATTAACGTATATACATTGACATTGATCTCTACTTACACTAAAATGAAATATGCAAAGACACTATATTAAAAATATTTTCATATTACACCACAAGATCATTGATTTTGTTATGAATTTTGTTCTGATCTAAATCCGAAATTTCTGAACTACATGCCCTTCCATGTGCCTTGTTCATGTGGTTGTAAATAAACAGTTTTCAATTGCTGTTGATGGACAAATTGCATCGCAATGGGTTCCTTATACGACTCATGGCACTGAATTCTCTCTGAGAGACAAACGTTCTGGGAGAAACACGAGAGTCGTGACCTTTGACTGGAGGTCACGAACCGGTCCAAATTACATGAGCGCAAGTGAAAATACAAAATATTTATCTTTTGAAAGGTGTTTTTGATGAAATATTTACATGTCCGGCCGTCATATATGATTAAAAAATACATACCCGATCTGAATTTTTACGTGTCCCGGGCGTTTCTGGCAATATAATTTTCGAGCCCTGGAAGAAACTTGTACTTATTTTCGTTGCCATTTACAACATCATTAAACTTGGTTCTACTTTTGATCTGAATATTTTTCATGACTATAGTTATTATATGAAGAACTTGCCACCTTTTTTACAGAGATATTTTTTATTGGATGCACATTATCGAAAATGTAAAGTGTAAAACTGTGTTTCCAATTTTCCCCAGATGACAACAGGTGTTTGAGAAAAAATAATGGACACGATCTTAAAATCCTCTGAGAGGATAGTGTTATTTGCCTATGTCCCATGGCCACCCGGTAAGCAGACGTGTCGAACAATCTCTAAAAGAAACGTTTGCCTCAAGGTCGAGGTGGGAGAGAAATAAAACAGTTTTGTTTTCTTTGTCCTGCTAATACCCCATCATCAAAGTCTTCAATAGTCTCAAGTTCCGAGAGATGGCCATAAACTGATTGTGTCAGGAGTTGGAATTTTGGAAACTGTTTGTTTTCTTCTTTTTATCTCCAGTCTCCAAACCATTGCTCACGGTTTTTTTGTTTGCATCATAGGGTAGACTAAAGGGCCGCGTAGCCCAGTTGGGAGAGCATCGTTCTTGCAACTGGAAGGTTGCGAGTTTGGCCCTGGGACCGACTAAAGACCGCCTTATTCACTAATGGTGACTGGAGCACGTTAAATCAGTCATGGTCGCAAAGTCCTCCAAATTCCCATACAAATCAATACCTCTGGGGATGACAAAGCCAAGTCTTCTGGTGGAATCTTCTGCTTGGTATTGCCTCTAAATTAAGACTAAATTAAGAAGTTCCACATACTGTCGGTAGTGCTGCCATCTACCGGGTAGCTACCGAAAGAGGTAGAAATGAACTCTTCGGTGGCTATAGATAGACTTGTGCACTCCCTCTTGCTAGTGTGCGTGTACATCCTGTGCAGTACTGCCCACTACCGAACTGTACAAGATATGGTGTTGGTACAAAATGCTTAAGCAGAGGTGCCTTAGTCCCCATAGTCCTTGATAAGAAGAAGATGAGATAGACTATGGGATTCCAATAAGAAATGGCAACAGACTGACAGATAAAACCCAATGGAAGTTATATGGAATTTGGATATGAAATAAAAGAGGACCGAACCAAACATTGCCAAAGTTAACAAACGATTAATGCAAGTAACATCATACATTTTAGAAGAAATGTCATTGTTAATATTCAATGTTTTGAAACCTGGTTTCAGCATTCCAAATGCTAAAAAATACAAATAACTCAAATTTATCATGTAAAAAAAATAAAAAAAATAGCTTTCAACAAATGATAAACTTTGATATGAAGAGAGAACAATAACTCGCATAGTTTACCAGATTTGTAACTATATCATTAGCACTTTATAAAATTGAGCACATTTTGGTGAACAAATTATGTGTTTAGCATTAATTCTCAATCAACAATGATTCTATTGCAGGAGTTCCTTCATTTTTATTATATTTCAAAAAAGGATATTATCGATTGGATCTATATTGTAACAAGGATTTTTTGTAAGTATATATGTCCAGAGCATATTTAAAAAACTACTGCCTTAATTATAATGCAACTTTTTGGATAATATTAAATGTTTTCAATTGAAACATATAAAATGCCATTCATTTATTGGAGCAATAGGGAGATATATTTTAATAGCTTGAATTTTGGATAATATGATCCTATTTTTAATTCTTTTTAAGCTCATATCAACAAGGTTCAAGTATAATTATTGGTAACACTAAATTTGTATGTTTAAAAGTATAATTGCTAATTATTTAACTTCACTTACAGAAAAGAAAAATAATGCCTACAATACCTCCTGCTGATAGAATTCAGCAACTGGATCATTTAGAGAAGGAAATTGCTACAGCAGTACATGCGGCTAGTAAGATATTTTAATTCAAATTTCCTAAAATAATTTAAATGTTGCAAAATTGTGCAATGCTGTTACTAAGCTTCCAGTTTCACTCAGTTTATCATGATGTATCTTCACATAAGTGTATGATACATATCTTCGCATAAGTGTGTGGCCTGAATGGTGCTAGATCAGGTGTCAACATTTTGTCCTCTTATCTAGTAAAATTTTAATTACAATGTGTAATTGTAAATGCCGAAACTATCTTATGCCATTTCTGTTGTCTTTTTGTCTGATAGCTTCAACCAAGTAACTTAAATTTAACACCATATCACTTTCTACCTCATCTACTATTAATTAAAGACTAATCAATTATTACCTACAACTCTTCAGTAGGGCTTAATAATTTAGAGATTTCTTACATCGATTTGTCGTCAGTCTAACATTGTGATTTAGTGATAAATCGATTTAACACCGCTGTAGAATATGTCCCTATCCTATAAAATGGGGTTTAGTTTTATGCTAATAAGTACTTTTATAACATCAATCATTTAAAAAGTATTTTATTACAGTGGCGGCCCGTGGTCAAAAATTTTAGTGCAGCTGGAAGCATGCGACTTCCCAAAAACCCCTCCCTTCCCCAACCACATACACACTTTCCACAATCTTCACTTGAACTTTTTTTTTTTTTTTAATTATCATTTTAAAAAACGGATTTTTTGCACTTAAAAGTACATAAATAGTTATGATGTTTACATGAACATTTTTTTTTTCTTCAAAAATTAATCAACTAATTCACATTTAACTCGTTATAATTAGCATATTTTTGGAACAATTACTCGAGTTTTGTGGGGCCAAGAAAAGAAATTATGGTTGGAAATTGTTCGTATTATCATTCATAATGATAATACGAACAATTCCTCCATCTAGCTTTTAGAATATATAGTTTTTTTAATAGAATTTTTTTAACATTGAAAGCAGAAAAAATCACAATTTTTCTAAAAACTTGTGCATTTAAAAATCTAGCAAAATTCATTTTATTTTCCAATCAATTTTATTAAGGTTCAAAACATTTAATAGTTAATGCAGATTTCAATCCTCAAATCATTTTTCAAAAAGATTATATCAAACTTCAGTTATCACTGTTTAAATAAAATTTCACTTGTTCAATAAAATTTCACACTATTTCTTAAATAGCGAGTTTAACTATTCAAATTTATTTTCATAACCAAATAGTACTTCAAACTAATAAAGTAACTCTCTAACCTTCAGATGATACCATTACCTTGCAAAAATTCCATCTAGAGATTATTTTAAAGCAGAAAAACTATAAACACATTTGACCTATTTTTGCGATATTTCAAGTGTGTACATCACAAAAAAATGAATGCAAATTCTTTAATACTCAAATCAAAGTTTGTTTCAATTTGTACAAAATAGTAATATTTATATCATAACATTATAAAATAAGAACAATTTATCAAATTATTCTTTATAGTTTTGATTAAAAAAAAATCATCTTGTTTAGGCCTCTAAATTTAAGTCTGTGTTTACTTAAAAACAATATTGCTTTGATGAGTAATTGCATGAAGCATTGAAGCATCTACTAATCAGAGAGCTACCTTTTTGTTTAATCCACTATATCCAGTATAACAATTTTTGTAACGAAAAGCTTCCACACAGTCACGGGAAAAATTCATATCAAGACATTTTAAACTTGCGATCTTGCTGATTTTTTCTTTGATGGATGGACAGCTTTTGGTGTTGGTCTCTCTTTAGTAAGGTTCGTGTTTATCATCTTCTTTCCATCTTCTAAATGGCGTTTCCAATAAAACACACACAATATCATATATGGGCTCCATTGTTTCAAAATTACATTCCGTTTGAAGGGATTTTTAGGTTTGCTCCCACTTTCTTCTACCCACACTAATTTTCGACCAATCAGTTCACGGAATTCTCAAGGTTTGCCGAAGTTTAAAAAGTGCTGACTGGCAGACACCCTACATATTGCAAGGAGGGAAAGATCTGTTGGGTTCTTTCGGTGTTACCATTGCAACGTCGCTGCCTCCTTCCAGGGTCACTTGGCTGCATCATTTACTGTTTTTGCAGGAAGATCACCAGTTTAGGTATCTGCCTTAGAATTTCAATGATAATATATCCATACCTGTTAACTTTGGAGAATGAAAATTAAGGAGATTTTTTTGTTCAAAAGGAGTTTTATTTTTTTTACACTTCCTAAAATAAATGATAAGTATCAACCAGATTCGTATTTAAAAAAACTACTATTATAAATTAATAATGGCATTTTGCAATTTTTTAAAGAAATAATTGGAATAGAAACAAAATAATATATAATATGACAGTTTGTATCTTTAACCTTTAAAAAAACATAATTTCAGAAATTATTTCGGATTATCAAACAGATCCAGGCAGATTTGGAAAAAAAAATTAACTTTTTTTTTTTAATTAATTTTTAATTAAAATTTTTTTGCAAAATAATTTAAAAGAAGAGGAATAATGCTAAAGTATGATTGCTTGTAGCTTTTAATTTCAGAAAAAACATGATTTTAAAGGATATTTTTGGTTTTGAAAAGTATGCAAATGGATTTGAAGTATCTAACTTTTAATCTTGGGAGATCGTTCTGATATCGGAAAATTAATTCCAAACTAATAATATATCAAAATATGAACATTTTCTAAAAGTTATTAATTCACACGTACCACACACACAAAAAAAAATACATTACATGTAAACAAAAATCCAATGTACTAGGATTAAAAATTTCAATGCACATCTCTTTGTAGTAATAGATTTTTCAATAGTAATACAAAATTACTTACCAAACTTATTAGTTTGCAGAATTACTTAATCTGCTAATCTTTAAGAACGAGAACAAATTATTTGTGGAAAAATGATTATCTGTTTCTTGCTTCTTAACCCGGGAGCATGCGCGCAATCCAAACGAACGTGAGAACGCACAAGGGGGTGTTACACACCCCAGCATTTAAATTCGTTTCTTAATTACAAATACCACACATTTACAGTTTTAAATATGTATACTTCTTAAACTAAACATATTATTCAACAAATATTAATGCTAATTACGAAAAAATGGCAATTTATTTTTAGTGAATACTTACATTATTCTATGCACTCTGTACAAATATTAGAGGTATGTTCCTGGCAAATATTGTGGAGACATTTTGAACAACAAGTTTGGGTTTTTTTTGTCCTTTCCTCGCGAACACAAATAACAACGTTTATATGATGCTTTTTGTCTTTTTGCATTTGGTTCCAATGTCAAAAATTGTCTCTAGATTCTCTTTGTGTTGGATTACTGAATTTTTCCTCTGCTCTACGTATGCTTCGATAAGCTGGAATGCCAACTCTTTTATGAAATGTCTTCTTTTCTTATACACAATTGAGGGTTCTTTGATTGATAGCAGTAAAATCCTTGAGTTGATAGCTGCAACATTTAAAAGTGCAAAAAATACTACCATTGGCCATCTTCTAGAAATCCTTGCTGTGGAATAGGCAGCAGCCATTTCATCGACTACATCCACGGCCCCTTTCGTCATATTATAAAACGTTATGATGAGGGGTTTTTTAGATTCTCCAGAACTTTCATCAATGGCATCGTCATTGTGCATTGTGGATAAAAGTACAACACTTTTATTTTTCTTTGAAATATAGGAAACAAATAGTAGTTTCCTTTTGATAACCAAATATTGATGAGCATATTACTCTCTTTTTTGCTGCAATAAATTCCATAGGCAATTCTCTTTTGTTCTTTCTCATGGTCCCCACAATGGTTATCTTCTTTATTAAAAGGTCTTGAGAAAAGTGGGTAAGACATGTACCAATTATAAACAGTTAAATTACTTCCTGAATTATAAGAACCTTGTCATAAGTCTTTTCACGATTTCTATTGAACTATTTTCAACTTTGAATGGTCCATCAGATTGAGTCCCTGCATAAATCTCCATTTTGTGAGTGTAAAATGTTCTTGAGTCCACAAGTGCATGGATTTTTATCCCGTATCTCGCAGGTTTGTTGGGCATGTATTGCCTAAATGAATATCTTCCTCTAAAAGGCTCTAACTTTTCATTGATAGTTGCATATTCACCAAGGTTATAAGCTTTCTCGCAATTTTCAACAAACTTTTCGAAAAAATCTCGAATTGGTGCTAATAGTTTGTCAAAATCTCTTCTGCTTTGTCTTGTTAATACATCATCGAATCTGAGACATCGCATGAAATATAAAAAACGCTTATAAGACATGACTTTTCCAAACAGTTCAAGGCCAGTTCCATCAGATGCCCATAAGTCTTTCACATTTACATGAGATGACTTGTGAAGTCCGTACAAATAAAGCAAACCAATGAATGCTTTAAATTCTTCTTTGGTTATTTCTTTTGCATCTCTTTCATGATTAAACTTGTTTTTGATGGATTCGATATAAATGTTGGTTGACTTCAATAACATTTCCATGATGACTTTGTCGAGTATAAGAGACCATGATTCTGCAGGAGTTGATATATTATCTGCTTACTTGGTATTTCCAGGCAATTTTAGGATAATATTTTTAGCGGAGATTCTTACATTTGAACGATATTTTTCTTTGGACCCTTTTGCTATGCCATCTTTTGCAATAAAAAATTCTTCTTCACTGTCAATATCTATTTCTTCATTTTCAAAAACATCGTTCCTATCGGGATCATGGTCATTATTGAATAAAACATTGTGAGAGTCCTCATCAGATTCATTTAAGGATTCTTCATCAGTAGATACTACATCTAGCAGAGTTTGAAGAAGTTTCATCTCCTCCTTGTAGGTTAAATAGCGAGCCATACTAACGCAGAAAAAAAAAAAGACATGAAGACACGCAAGGGGTGTTCTACACCCCAGATTTAAAATTGTACTGAACTGCGACAAGAATTTTCAAAATTATCGTTTCCCCCATTAGAAGGTCACCTTAAAAGCAGCTACACAGGGTTTGACCCATTTTGAAATAATGGAAGATAGGCTATTTTTGCAATCTCTTTTCGTGGGGTGTCAAACACCCCCTTGCGCGTTCTCCCGGATTAATAGATCGAGCAATCGAGCGCTCATCTCCTTGAATGAACTCCTTAAATCAGATGTGGTGGTAATTTAACAAGCAGAGCACATGTGCTGCTTAAATCGAATTCTGGAGGGCGGATCGATATTTAGAACATCGCAGATGTCGGTGTTGTATTGATGTAGTGCATTACATCGGAATTTTGATATTTCGCAAACGATGTTAGCTCTAGATCGCATCGTCGATATTAGTACTAAATCGATGTTTGCGTTACATCGATATAAAGCCCAATCCTACTCTTCAGCCATAAATTTTTAATTAAGTTAATTTTAATGATTTATATTAAATACTAAACAAAATATTTACCACTTCTTTTTAAAGGTCAGTCAATTTTGGAGCTGAGCAAAGAGAAACCAAGTTTGAAGCAAGTAGAAACCTTCAGCACCACCTTTCTGAAATCTTTAGAAAATGTGGAAAGTGGACTTTCAAAACACATTGCATATCTCATTCAAGTATCTACTGGTGAGACATAAATTAAAAGCTTAGTTTTATAGGGCACAAGTTCTTGATTTCTTTTTCTTTAAAGTCTTTCAAACTAATTGATTTATCATCATTCTTATGGTTCATACGTTTTTAAAAAAACTTGAAAAGTGCTTGAAAAAAAAACTTTCATTTTAAAATGCTTGAAAACCTTGAATTTGTTAGAAATATGTTTATAGTGCTTGAATTTTATTTTTATTTTTTCTAAAAATATAGCATCTTAAAAAATTTTGGTCAACAAAATGAGCAAAATCCTTTGAATTTAGTTTAGCCAATTAGCAATCAGGAAGACAGCATAGTTGAGCAATTATCTGTAGCTTTCTCAAATAGTTCTGGATTGATTTAAATTTTGCATGGAAAACTGTAAATAAAAAATTGTAAGTTTCAAATTGTGTAACTATGAAAACATTTCTTTTTTTTTTTTTTTCTTTTTTTTTTTTTTTTTATTTATTTATTTATTCGGTTATAATGTAATTATTATTTTTTTTTTCTTAATATATATGAGTTGATAACTCATCCTTGAATTTTTTCCTCCTTCGACTGTACAAACCATGATTCTATATTGTTTCTCTTATGTTATTGAGGAATTATAATTTTCATGAGTATAATTGTAGTCAGTATTCTGTAAAATCAAATGCTGCAGCTGAAACTAATTTATTGACAAGTGAATCAACAGATACCCAGGGTTCCTACGGTCATTGAAAATCATTAAAAGTGCTTAATATTTTTGAACTTGTTCTCAAGGCCTTGAAAATGCGTAGAGGTGCTTAAAAGTCCTTGAAAATGCTTAGAGGTCTTTAATAGTCCTTAATTTTTGTGTATTTGTCCAGCTGCAAAATTTATACAAAATACAACTCAGACTCGCTATTCCCACGTGACCGCCACTTATCCGCGCCATATCGGAATTTTCTGGCATATTTGTATTAGGTATGTGCCTACTTGTTTCTGTTTTGGTAGAATATACTTTATAAAAAAAAATTATAAATAGACATGATGCCTGAAAACAAATTTTCAAAGGTCCTTAAAATCATTAATTAGGTCCTTAAAAGTCATTGATTTTCATTTTGTGATTTGAGTGGGAACCCTGGATACCTTATTTGAAGGAACATGTAATGTTGTTTTGCACGCATGTAAAATGTTTACTTCAAAATTTCCAATGTAGTACATTAAATATATACTCCAGTATTTAAATAATAAAAAATTAATTGTCAAACAGAACAGAAGATTTTAATATATTTAAAACATTAATGTAGGTGAGTCTGAATTCTTCTTACTAAACTAATTAATTCTATACTCATTACTTCAATTATATTCATTAGATTTGGGATTCTGATTCATCTAACTGTTCAAGTTTTGAAATGCATCTAAAACTTTTTGAAAAAGGAAAAATTTTAACTGAACTTTTGTAGCTTTGAATAAGTTTGAAAAAAATATTATCAACTAATATAAATGTCATCAAATTTCTTATACATTCAAGTTTAACAGCTGTCACAAAGTACTATTTAAAGTTGCTTGATCTTGTATAAAACAATACACACAATACACTTTTGTGTGAATTCTTACATTTAATTTTTTTTTTTTTTTTTTTTTTTTTTTAATTTAAAATGAAAGCTAAAAAAATGTTTTTTAAATTTTAAAGCTGAAAAGTATTACTTAAAAAGTTTCTTTTGTTTTTCACCTTATTTTGAGATATATTTAATTTAAGCATTAATTTTTCACTCTTTAACTGTATAAGTTGAAATTTTTTACTGAAAACAACTTGTTCATTTGCCTTTAAAAAAATCTTTCTCAGGGCAATTTCATGAGGGGTCAACTTATGCAAGTACAAAAATGATGCAGATGGCTTGGCATCGGCTCAAACATGCACAGATACGAATGAATGACCTTGATCGACTCAAGAATCAACATGCTCAAGAGAACAACAAGCGATTTGGTGCAGTGATCAAAACAGAACCCGAAACCTGAAGTTTAATAATGAATGATATTTTTGTACTTTATGTACTCTTTAACGTGCTTTGCTTTAAACGCAAGATCACTTTGTATGATATTCAGCATTTCTTTCATGTGTTGATTGTGGGATTTCTTTCATTGAGTTGACTAAATTCAAATTTAAATCAATTTTCATATTATAAAAATTAGAAACTATTTAGAATATGAATATTTCTTTCTATGTAATTTAATTAAAAATATTCTATCTAAAAATAAAATTACATAGATTTTACTTTTATTAAAAGAGAATGATTTAATAGTCAAATTTATTTGAAATAACCTTTTGTAAAAGTTATTGCTGTTATGTTATTGATATTTCTGCTATTTTGTATTGTTTTCAACTGACTGCTATCAATGGTTCCAGAAAAAGTACCTTTGTATGAAAAGAATGAATAAAGCGTTCTACTCATTTATGATTTAAGAATTCCTATACATAAAGTTTGCAGTTCATAAAGTTTTTTTCTTTTGTCAATATGTATTTAAAAAAAATCATCCAAGTTGCTTTTCAGAGCTAATGGCTGAAAATACATTTTTGGTTAAAGTATCAAAAGGTGATGAAATCGTATAAATGAAGTTTCATATAAATTAAGTTTAGTGTGGAGCAGAACTGAAAATAACTACCATTGTTAAATAGTGGCGAATCTATCAAACCTAATTTATGGAAGATGGTTTATGTGATGTGGGAGCCTTTGGCTGTGAGGTTAAACTTAATGAAATGAAAGGCAAACTCTTAAATAAAACATTATTTTACTTTCACAATATATCTCCATATTTCATTTCCATCTGACAAAAAAAAAATTTTTACTCAATTTTAAAATGTTTCTGTGAAAAACCTTTGTTGGGATTTTGATTTCTTGAATTATATTGGCTAACATATTTTTACAATTTCCTCGTCATAGCAGTGATCAGTTCCTTCAATTGTGCTTTGAGATTGTCTGACATGTCCTGCCCAAGATTACTATTGCAGGAGGTTTTGTTTTGGCCTTTTTCCCTTTACTGAGGAACAATATTTTTGTTTTTAAAGAGTGGATGTACTTTTAATTACTTAGTTACATAATCACTAACCTAAATATCTTTAATTACAAACTATTTTGTAACCTATTTTGTGTCACTATTAAAATTTCAAAGCAACAACACATCACATATACTTTTCTAAAGTAAAAGATAATTGAAATTATAAAGATATAAAAGACAAATATTTTTTCTATTGTAAACCCAACTAAACATTTCAACTATCACATATTATATCAACTAAACAATTCATTCCAAAAATAATTAAAGATATAAAAACTTCAATATTTTCTTTAAAAAATTTGCCAACAATGGGAATAATTCACTATTGAATAAGAATTTCCATTTATAAAATGCAATTACTGATTTCAAGTACAATGAAATTGTATATTTTGTTATGAAACTCTTAAAAATCTCATTTTCTTGCACTTATGAATTTCCTGTAATAAAAAAAAAACTAATAATTAGACATTTAAAGGACCCAAATTTTTTTTAAATGTATGCTTTATTAAAGGAGAGATTTTTTTTTTTTTTTTTTCATCGACTCTTTACTTTGAAGTGCTGAGAACCTTATAAGTTTAGTTTTAAAATTTGTTAAAACAAAAATGTGACAATTTTATCCAGGAGACATGTGTTAAGATAATGCATGGCATAAATTTATTGTAATACCAAACAATAATTATGTTTAAAATTGTATACTTTCTGAAGTAACACATTTTTTAACAAATTCATCATCAATGCAGGTCAAGACAAAATTTGAAATGTTTACTACTTCAGCATGTTACTCATATTCATATCTAGCAATAGTGATTTAAATAGGGAATATCAAATAGTTTCTACATACATTTTATTGATTTTTGGCTAAAAAGACATTTATATAGCCTCCTTCAGTATTGACCTTTGAAAATAAACTATGAACACATATTATACTTAATAAAACGGTCAATTCCACAATCTAAATATTTTTTACCCCAACTCTGAGCAGGTCGTATTCAGTTTTCTTTAGGAATATATATTTGTGTGTATATATATTTACTGAGAAGCAATGAACACCACTTTTTAATGCTCTTGTGCGGAATGTCAACTTAAAATTGTTGAATATACTGAGAACTTGTGAGTTGTTTGTGTTTCTGATGCTGAATGTGTTTAATATTATTTTCCTTATTAAAACGGTCTTGAATGCAAGGTAAGAAATAGCCGATTGATTAGTCTAGCATCTGTCATATGAAGTTTTCAAAACCTTAATTAAAGGTTAAATCATTAACTGTCTTGGAAAGTGCTTGATTCTGGATGCAAACTTTAGGTTCAGAAAGGGGAAAATTATGATGGCATTACTAAGGAATTAGACGATTGATTATGAGTCAGATTCATAGCAAGGTATTAAAGTGGATTATTGGTTACATTGGTATCAGGCAGAGAGTTCTTAAACTGATAGTTATTTACAATTGACTGAAGTAATAAATGATATCATAGGGATCCGTTTTGGGATTACTTAGCTTATTTTTATCAATGATGTGATATAACACTGATTTAATGGAAAGGTCAGTATTTCTGCAAATGACTTCAAAATCTTGAAACTGTAATAGACAAAAATTCCACAGCTGCAATAAAAAAAACATGCTAGGCTGTAATTAGTTAAATGAGGTATTTTTTTTATTATTGATAAATGCCAAGTCTTTTACTTGGGTCATAGGAATGTCACCTATTTTTTGCAAGAGGAAAAAGTCAATCAGTGTGAGGTTCTCAATGATCTAAGGCTTTCTTTTAATAAAAGTTCTAAGTTTGGGTATCATTGTCGAGTAAGAAAAAAGTTAAAAGGATATTAAAATTTACCAGTACGATTATCTCTATAAAGGTATTGTTTTACCACTTTATAGAGGACTGGTTAGGCCACATATTGAGTATACAGCACGTTTCTGATCATCTAATAAAAAAAAATTGACTTATTAAAAAGATTTAATATAGAGGAGAAAAAGTGATACTAGGTTTTCAAGTTTGGATTATACCTTGAGCCTGTAGTTAGTCCTAATTTTTGATGGAGTGGAGCTCGTGGATGATGTACCACGACGTGACAATCGATTGCTTCAGTGAAAAGTGAATGGGGCGTTTATAATTGGCTAAAACATTCGAATTCGTACTTTTCCATTTCCCCAGCGCAGAGGTGGCGCCAGCGGGTGGACTGGGAGGGCTATAGCACCCCCCCCCCCCCCATCGGGGAAAATTAGGTTTTCGTCGGGGAATGAGTTTTAATTTCATGTTTTAAAAAGTGTATATTTTTGTGAAATATCACGAATATATCTGAAATTTTTCAATAATTATTCTTATTTTTGGCACAAATCCAGTCAAACATCAGGTACCCCCGACAACCAAATATCGCCAGCCCCGACAACATCCAAATTCCCAGTCCCACTACCCGTTTTTCAGCAACTAATAGTAGACGTAAGGGAGCAGATTACAACTTCCCCACTCCAATACGAACACTTCTAGATACAAAACACAACAGAACGACGGGGAGGGATTGGGATGGATCGTTGAAAAAGCAATAGTATTTTCCACTAATTAGCAGACCCTCAAGCAACTCGCCTGTAAGCTATCCCAGAGTAGACAATTTTATTGGGGATATATATTTTTCGACATTCTGTCGCAAAGGGGTCTACTATTGCTCTTGTCTGTTTCTCAAGGGCATATGGCATATGCAGCTCCCTGGGCGGTCTCCACGACGTGTTAACAAAAAATAAAAACAACATTCGTCCGTTTTACATCGTCTATAATAGCCCACAAAATAGTTTTGGAACGGTTTTCTGTGTCTCTGGAGATGGGAAAACATTGAAACCCACTCATTTCACGTTATATTGGTAATAGTACTATACTTAGAAAGCGGCAAAGTTTCTTTTAACTTGTTAAAAGATCTCATGCAGACAAGAGTAAGACTTTACGAACAATAGAAATCCACGGTAAGAAATTTTTCTCATTACCTTTTATATTGTAGAACTATATATTGTCTCAAAACATTTATATTATTATGAGTAATGTGACCAGACGTCCCGCTTTTCACCTCGCAGTCCCGCTGTAACTTTTTTTTAGCTTTAATTAGTTTTGACGGATTCTTTTAAAAATAAGTACAAAAATCAATCACATTTAGAATGTTGTTTCAATTGTCGTACTTGATAATTTGCAATAACATTCCAGTGAATTTTTTTATATTGAAATGACTGAATCAATTTTAATTTTAGAATAGATCATTTTTTCACTGCAACTAAGATTCAATAGATTTTATTGGTCGTAGAGCAGATTGCATTTACCAAGTGTGTTTCATGGTCTGATTTAATTTTTTTAAAGTCGTTTAAGGAGTTGCGGATTGATAAAATACTTTGTATTTAGATCGTGAAGTAAGTTAGTTTTGAGCAACGGAAACGTTAATTGCATGCTATTTTTTAAGTAAATTTTTAAAGTTACTTGCAAAGGCTGATTATGGCTGTGCTCCGGGTAGGAATCGCTAATGGTCGATGACCCTACGGGATTTTCAAACATTTAAACCATAAAACTATATTTTTCCCAAAGACAATATGTTAAATTTCAAGGAATTTCTGCTAGCGTCATAAACAGTAACATTTACGTCGGAAATGCTAGGTTTTTTAGAAAAACTGTAGTTATGTTGACATCATACTTCATTTGCTAATATAGATGGGAATACAAATGCTTTCAAAATGCGTTTATCCTAACCAATGGTGACTTCCTCATTGCATTAGGATTCAAAATATAAATGGTTAATTATTTATTTAAATAAGAAGTCAAAGTATCGAAGGAGAATAAAGGAATTTTTAAATGGTTAAATTCAGGAACTCACGCCGGAGCGTTCCAAGACGCAAAAACCACCAATAAAATAACTTGGATCTTACTGTGTGTTTTTTTTTTTTTTTTTTTTTTTTTTTTTTTTTTTTTTGGAGGAGTTCTTAAGATGAAAATTTATAGGAAGTTATTTACAAGTATACCTTTTAAATTGAAAGTTTTTATGTCACATTATTGACACTGACCGCTCTAACCCTGTCAGCCCCCCTGTCGGGTATGGCTATAGCCCCCTTGTCGGGCAATTCCTGGCGCCACCACTGCCCCAGCGCATGCAATCAAATCTCCAAAAATGATACTACCGACGCCAAACGGAATGTACCACCTGGTAACTTTTTACCATACATTTATTATTTTAAAAAAAATTATGTGTATACTGTGTTGTCTTTAATAGAGTCTGCTTAGCGAGATTTGCAGTATCATTAAAAAAAAAATACGTATATATATATATATATTAAATTATGTAGCGAACGATATCGACATATATATATATATATATATATATATATATATATATATATATATATATATATATATATATATATATATATATATATATATATATATATATATATATATATATATATATATATATACTGTGTAGTATCGCCAATAAAGTCAAGATCATTCATTCAGACTTAGAGTTCTGAGCTTAACGGACCTGTTCCTGACCGCTCTTGTTTTCTATGGCCCGAAAAAAGATGCCTCCTAATCTTGTCAAGACACAGGGGACCTGTCCCTGTTGTCGTTGACTTAGCTCCTGATCCTGTTGATATTGAAGTACCCTTGTTGAAGGATGAGCGGATACCTGTTACTCCTGACCCTGCGGAAGATGTTCCCATTCTTATGGACGAGCGGCTAAATGCACAGGGTGTCGATGACTCAATTCCAGTAATTGAATCTAATGTTCCTGATGTAGCGAACGATATCGACATTCCTGCTGCACCTGTTCCTGTTGAATTGCCCCCTCGAACTAGACCGAACAACTCCTTTAAAGTTGTCGTTCGTGGTTTGGCAAATCGAACCTCCATCTTTGATATTGCGGAGTTTCTTGATTGGAAAAAGCCTGATTTCCCTCCCTCAAATATCTCCCAAATGAAGAGAAGGTCAGGGCTGAAAATGCCCCTCTTCATCCTCGAGTTCCCTAACTCCTTGAATATTGATAGCATTCTCACATGGAAGAGTTTACTATTCTCTAAAGTTACTGTTGAACGTCTCAGAGGTAGGAAGGCGAGCGGACCCCAACAATGCTACAAGTGTCAGCATTGGGGTGCCCACCTTGCTGCCTCTTGCCATCTTCAATCCAGATGTCGTCACTGTGGGCAAAATCATTTGAGTAGGGACTTCCAGATTAAGCACCTTCCTAAACTTTGTTGCAACTGCGGCCAAGCTCATCCTAGCTCATCTCATACTTGCCCTGCTCGGAGGCGACACATTCCTCCACCTAACAGTACCCTGGTCAACAAGGCGACCAACCCTAGTAGCAATTTTACCTCGGGCGATGATCGGAATTCCATCCCCAGGTGAATCGCCGGTGATTGGCGATTCAGCGGAAACTCACCCGAAACTTATCTTTCCCTTGGCAACTAATCCATTTTGTCCCCGTGGCCGGCCATTGGCCGATGTCCGGAAACTGATCGAATTCGAGGAGAAGCCGGCAAGAATTCGTTTGAAGGCCGAGGGAAATTTTGCTCTCAAGAAATATCGAAACGGTCGTTATTTTGTCGAAAATACCAATTAATAAACATTAAATAATTATAAAGATGTAAGTATCGAATATTAAAAACGACAAGTTAATAATGCAAAACTAAAATATTTTCCCAGAGCGCGTAATTCTTATATTGTAGTATTTCTAGTGACATATTAAGAGTACAAATCGAAGATATAACACCATCAAATTACTCACGCCAGAATTGTCTAATTTACTTACCCTGGAATCGAACCATGGATGTCGGTCTCCGAAGCGCGGTAACTTGGCCACTGGACTGATATGTTACTAGCGATTCTTGGTATAGCAATTGTATTGTAGTACAAAACTCTACTATCATACAGACTTTGCAAGAAAATTGACCGACATTTTTTTTTATATATGGGGAATTTTTGGAAAATAGCAAATCCTCCGTAAATTTGAGAAAATGATATTAATTTATTTATTATAGCAAAAAAGTATATATATCCCATATGAAAACATATTTAGTTTTTGTATTCATAATAAATAGTGTCGCCATCTATTTTGGAAAATTTTAATTGACGTGTACATTTTATGATATTTTTTTTAATGCAATTTAAGAGTTTACTTAATAATTTTGACATTTAAAAAAATATATTTCATTTTTAATTTTTTTAAAAAACTATATTTAGTTTGATTAACTTTTTGAAACATATAAACATATTTTTATTTTACTTAAAAGATGTTTAAAAAACGGACCAAAATGAGTTCGGCAAATTATAATGAAAACTATTTAAAAACAAGGACTATATTTTTATTTTATATTGAAATTGAAATGTGAATTTATTTTTAATTTTAGAAAATTGTTCCTATATTTTTTTACACTATAAAAAAAATGTATTTATGGATTTTATTGACGTATTAGATAAGCAATATATAATTATGTGGTTTGCATTTTTTCAAAATATATTTTTACATTTAAAAATTTTCGTACACTTATTTTTAAAATATTTTTCACTTATTGCCAAAGCGAAATGTTTAGCAAATTGTATACTTGATTTAAATTTGAAATACATTCAAGGATCGCCTCTAATTCAGTGGAATTGCAAGAAAAAGAAACATAAGTTTTTTATCGGCTGTCGATGTCGTTCCGATATCTTTCGCCGATCAAAAAACGATAATCCGAAATTTCACCGGCCACCGATATTGGGAAGATATCTTTTGCCGATGAGTTTAGGGTCATCGGCAGACGAGGAAATACGGGTGTGTTTATATATCAGTCTGGGGAATCGCCGATGACTTTGATGAATTCCGATCATTGGCCGACGAAACGCCATGCAGTGATTGCTACTAGGGAATTCTGTTTCTTCTCCCACCCGTTTCCTTCCTAGACCCCTTGCAGTCAGAAAGGCTAAATTTACTTATGCTGATGCAATCTCTGCCCCTGTTCTCATTAATAAGGAGTCCATGACAACTCCTACTACTTCTGAAAAAGAAATTCAGACTTTTCATGAATCTCACCCTACAGTTAGCAAAGGCACTGAGACTAATAGCTCCAAATGCTGCTCGTTAAACGTTAACACAGCTGATCGAATTCTCATAGACCGATCTAATCAATTCGCTTATGAGATGCATCATTCCATTCTCTCCTACTTTACTAATGTAAAGAACTTCACTGATTTTGTTGATTCCAATCAATTCCTAATTCCCCTGTTTGAATTCCTTGCTTTTTACCACCAACTTTGTGATCCTGACCTGTATGGTAGCTCCTCCCCCCGACCAATTACTGCTTCCCATTCGGAAAGTTAATCTTGCTTGTTTTATGCCAAGCAATCACTGCTTCCTTTTCCTGTACCAAGTGTGGTAGTGATATTTTTCTACTTGTTTTTTCGTGCCCATTCAATACCTCAATTCAATTCTTTACAATCAGATGAAGGGGTAAAATATCTTAGGATCAACGCCCTACTTTAAAAACCATTATTTAAGCTAAGCCAATAAAGTCTGCTTGACGAGATTTGCACTGGCGAAATGGAAAACTATCCATAAAAAATTTACGATTGACTGAAAATTCGAATTGTAATTAACTGGATTAATTGAAGCGGAGTTTTCACTTAAAGCAACATCACTCCAAATAAAGTTGCGTATAAAATCCATATCCATAGAATTTATGCAAAACGACGATTAAGACGCTCTAATAAATTTCTGACGTTAAACCCACCAAAATGCAGCAGATTCCAACGTTAGTACGTAATAGATTGGCAACATATTCATTAACTGAACTTTAGTCTGATCTGTATGGCAACACAGGTTTTTGGTTTGTTGTTAGTTTCTGATTCAAGTGTTTAAGAATTCAATGGTCTTTTTGTATAAAGACAAGTTAAAACATCATTATCAAACTTTTTAAAATATCAAAATGGAAGATACAGCAAGTACAACCACTTCAATCGATGATAAAACAGATGACTGCGGTGATTCTCCGACTCGTGATGCCTTAGCTGAGGGCTTGATGGAATTGCTACGACCGTCTGTTGAACAGTTAGATGAAAATGTTAGACTTACCCTGTAAGAAAACTCACTCATTTTTAAATTTCTTTTACGTACTATCCAAAACACAAATTTCTCCTCACAATTACATTTTACGAACATTAGACAATACCACAGACTCTCGATCAAATCTTTTACCATTAAAAAGTTGCCAGTGGCTAATTAAATTTAAGAAATAATTTGAAATAGTTGCAGACGTTGAATTTTTTTTATTACAGGACACCTTTTCTGGGAGTGAGAAATAGTATTCAATCAATTCTCTACACAGTTTCAGTCAGTGGTAGAAGTGGGAACAAAAAAAGTGGGGGGATGCCCAAAAATTGTTTACAAGTGCTCCTCCCCCCCTCCACACTCAAGATAAATTTTATAATTTCCAATATTTGTTGTTATTTTAATGAATAATCTGCGACTTAGCTTTTTTTACTTGGAAGTAAAAGATAAAGGGAGGTAATAATTCAACGTTATATACATAACAGTTTATTTAGATTTAAATATTGTTTCTATATGTGCATACTTTCATGAAATAAAACTAATTGAGAACTCTAATTTTTTTATTTATTTTTTTAATGGCTTGTCTTTTTATGAAACAAGAATAGAAATTGAACTTTAAAGAAGGTTGACCAAGATCTGTTAATAAAAATGCTTATGTCTTGATACAAAGTAGTATGAGACATTTTTATGTATATATATACCATAAATAGTTCTTTTTTTAACATTTGAATACTTTAAATCATTTTTTCACAGTGTCACTACATTTAAAAGTAAATGTTATTTTTCTTTAGTAGTTTTTAGACAAATTGAGTGTTTTTAAAAGTGGGGGGGGGGGGATGGATTTCAGTGAATTTAGAAGTGGGGGGGGCGCATGGGTATTTTCTTGAAAAGTGGGGGGACGCGTCACCGCGCGTCTACCCACACTTCTAGCACTGGTTTCAGTAGAAACAGAGCTGTATCTAGGGAGGGGAAGTTATGGGTTCAACCCCCTACACCCCTCCCTACCAAAATATATTTTATTATACATTAAATAACTTAGGCATATAGTTATTTTGAAATATTTGAATATCAGGACTTTTTTGAAATCTTTTATCTTCAATTTTGTGTGTGGTTAACAAAACTGTGGAGGGCTAATTAATGCACTTTCCGTTATCCAATCGATTTAAAACTTAACAGATTCATTGTCAAAGACAATGAATTCTTTTAGATTTTGAAGGCTGTCATTAAAAGGCTGCATGTACCTATATTACCTAATTTTTGTCAAATGAAAAAATTGTATCTATGGGATGGGCATTGTACCTCTTGCCTGGTCAAAGAGATAACCTGAGTCAATGGTCAATTCTCTGATCAGAGAAACAACTTGTGTTGATGATCAAAGGTACAACACTTGGACTTAAATCATAAAAGGTCACTATTGTCGCTTCGGAAGTCTAATTAACCCACCTGCCATAATCCAATCGATCTTAAACTTGGCAGATAAATTCATTATTGATAACTTTGTATTCTATCAAGATTTAGGGAGGGAGGCATGGGTTTGGAGTTAGTTAATGGCACAGAATTAATGGTTTTCTTTATTGCAGGTTAATTTTTTTTACAAAAAAGTTTAACCTATTTACGATATTGAACTATATTTTTCAAATCACAAACATGCAAATATGAGGGTCCTTGCATGTTAAATATGCAATGACCCTAATGTGCTCACTTTAGTTTAGATGAAGAGAGCAAGGTACTAGCTCAAGTGTAGATTAGATTGAAAAGAGAGTGGCAAGGCCATGCATACTTAGGCCTGTTGGCCCATTGTACCTCTCTAAAATCTTACTAATAAGAAGACTGCCTATAGCATGTTGAACTGGGCAGTGACCTTACAGAAGGCCAAACAGTCTGAAAGGGGAACATTGCAAAAGTCATTAGACTCAATGTTGATAACTCCACTGGTTTTAAGCCTAGTGCCCATAAATGATAGGCATTTGCCAAAGATATGCTGTACTGTTTGAGCCGAGTTTCTCCAGCTCCTGCATAGGTTATTTTCAACAACTTTCATTGTTTTAAGATGATTCCTAAGACAGTGATTGGTTAGCAAACCAATCATGTTTCTATAGGACTTCCTGTCCAGTCCCAGTATAAATCTTTGTGTTTGGTTTGAGATTCCTTTTAAAAAGTGTTTGGATTGTCTCATACCCTGAGACTTCTTCCATGCTAGATCAATTTCTTTATTAAGACTTGATCTAACTGATCCTCTGATCTTGGTACTGGGACAAAGCTCAAGTTTGTGAGTTGTCATTTGACTGAGTTAAAAATGAAGAGGCTTAATTGTAGATGTTGTTGCTACATTGTGGCATAGTATGACTTCTATGCAATCTCTACATGTCTCTTGCGCAAAAAAAAAAAAAAAAAAAAAATTCTTGCCAAATTTATAATGCACTGTACAGGTTTCATATTAGTGTTGTTGTTGTTGTTTCTAATCTCCCTTTTGTCTGACGAAGTCAGACAATATCAGTGAAGCCATTGACATTAATGAAGTCTGACACTAGTTGTGGACAGTTATAAATGTCCTCCCAGTCCAGTCCAAGGCAGTCCAAAATGTGCTGAGGTGATGCCTGTTCTTTTTGGCATTTAGGGCAAAGAGGAACATTTTTTCTTCCCCCGGAATATGTTAGGCCTTTAAGGTGACCACTAGCAAGTCGGGACAGACGGGTATTGGTGTGCCTATCACAAGGAAGAGATAGGGAGTGTCCTGGCTTTTTGGCTTTATACCATTCGTGAGATGGAGGTATATGCCATTTCGCTTTATTTTGAGCAATTTTCTTTGAGTATAACTCTTGATATGTAAGTTCTTGAGTAGAGAGGACAGGGTGTTCTAGTCCCTCCTTAGCAAGAGTGTCAGCCAATTCATTTCCGTGGATGTCTACATGTGACGGGATCCACTGAAAGTGCACTTTGTGCAGTCGGGATATGCTCTTGACTTTGTTTCATATTAGTACTTGGAAACATTGATAAGTGCTTGAAAAGATTTCATGCTTTTTCAAGTCCTTGAAAAGTACTAGTATTCTTTGAGTAGTTTTTTTATATGGTGGACTTAGTTCCAATATCATATTAAAAAGGCAATATTATTTTGCTTTGCCTAAAACTCTGCTGCTTTTTAATTTGATTGAAATTTTAGATTTTTCTAAAAAGTTGGTTAAAGTTTCTGAAAATTACTTTTGAAACTATGCCAATTTTTCCAAAAATAAAACAAACTGGGTTTTATTTGATCCTTAGTAATATAGCTTGAAAATATAGCTTACTTTAATTAATAACCTATTGAAAAAAAAGTCCTATTTCTTCTTTGCTTAAAAGAAGCTCATTCAGTATAGACTGGAATAAGAGAATAGGAGCACTTTTTCTAAAAAAGATAGTCAATGTAACTAATATTAACAAGTTCAGAGTTTGATTACGGACATCCCTGATTTTTGCTTTAATTTTTAGTGGGAAAGATTAAATGTGTCTTACTTGCAAATATGATATTGTTTTTACTTTAAAAAACTATGCTTATTTACAATGAATAATTTTTGCTAAAATATTATCATTAAATTACCTTGTAAAAATTATCTTCTTTTGTCGATAATTTCAATATAGTTATTGCTTTATTTTTATGTGTGTGTTTTTTTATAAATTAAAACTTATTCAAAATAATTAAAATCTTATTTATTTCTATTTTCAGAATAAGTCAAAAAGAGCTACGTCAACAAATTGAAAGTTTATCCGAAGGTAATTTATTAAAAAATGCAGTGCTTGTAGCTCTTTCTAGGCAATTTGATTTAAACTAACAGTGACAGAGGCAAACTGCAACATTTTAACAATGTCAAAATCAAGCACACTAAAAGTACAAAAAGTGAAAAAACGCTGCATCCCCTAATTACTGTTGCAACTAACTATTGTAGTTACCACTTTGCCAAATCTTTTCACTTCTTTTGGGGACATTATAATTTAGATTTCTATGGGCTATCACCCAATGTGCTAACATTGGGCAATTAAAGTGTTGATTGTAGTGTATTATTATTTTTTTATTATTTCAAATAATTAAAGCTCACCAGTGTTCAAAAACTAAAACTTGTATTACAAAATTTTTGTTGCTACTTTTTGAGGCCTAAATATTTTATAAAATCGTCTTGGCATTTCAATACCTATTAATCTTGGAAATATTTTTTTAACCATTATATACTAAATATGGCAAATTAAAATTTTAATTTCTCTTTTCACAATATATCTTTACATACCTTGTTTTTTAATGTTATGCAAAGTTACTGTATACTTTAACTGTCTTTTAATGGAATATATTAAATTGTCATTGTTAGTTACCTTTCAAATTTTTGAAGAACTGCTTTATTGTTACTGTAATATTTGCTTTAATTATTATTGAAATAGCATATTTCTGTCACAAATATTAGTTAATACCTAATTTTTCAGCAGCATTTAAATTTATTATATTTATCTAAAAGTTTAATATCAGTTGAGTATTTTTATTGTATTCATAAAGTTCCTGTATTTCTTCTAGCGTTTATTTCTTCGCTTGCCTATTTTCTTATTTCAATTACAAATTACAATATTTTTTTCTTTTCCTCAGAACTTAGGCAGATATCTGAGACTTACAACTCTATGTTTGATCTTGATGTTTACGTTAAAAAACTAATGAATGCAAAACGCAGAGTAATGTTAGTAAATAATATTCTACAAAATGCTCAGGTGAGTTCTGAAATTCTTACTCTAAATTATTTACCTTAATTATTTGTTCTAACACAATGCAGTAATAATTTCTTTTTATAGTTACACATTTTAAAGTACTGAAGAAGTAAAAATGTGTATTTAAGATGTAGAATTTTTACAACCTTAACAAAACAAGAATTGGTGTAATTTCTTTCTACTTCGTAAAATCAATTTATCTGAGAAAAAATTCTCATGAACAAGAGTTTATATCTGTAAATACAGTTCATTATTAAGTTAAAAAATCAAAACAGTGAATTTCTGGAAGAAACATCAAGTTGTTGTTTTTTTAATAAAAGGACATTTTTGCTTATTTATATTGAGAATATGTTATTTGAAATATTTCAATTACGTTATTGCGTGATGATCATTTTCTTCGGATGTTACTTCGATATAATAGTTGCTGATGTTAGTGCAAAGATTTGCTCATGTCAGATATGGTACAGTTAAACGGAAACGTTAATTTCAGCTTTTTTTTTTCCTATAATTTCCATAATTCCTGAGATTGATACAGATCTGCATTACTATTTTATTGCAAGTATGACAAGCACTGAACTTGCGTACGTTCAGATTTCCCCAAACCTACGATGTACTGACAAATTTTCCTCCAGATTGCCTGCCTCTAACATCATTATATATATTGGTATGGGATGGCCATTTTGCTGAGGTATACAGTAATGAAATGGCAGATATTTCCGGGATTATGGCGTGGCTGTCACAGAGAATTACTTTGTAGTGTGGTAATTATTTTCGCTGAGCATTATGATGCCGTACGGATTGCTATTGCTGAGATTTGTTCTACTGCTGCAAATGCTATCGCCGAGATTTTCGTTGTTGTGATGTTCATTTTGTAGAGTGTTACAATGATATAATCGCCTTTATTGCGGAAATTTCCACCGACATATTGGATGCTAACCCTGATGTTTACGCTGGTATGATCGTCAATTTGGTGATCGTTGCTTTAATATGATTGCCAAGATTTGTGCCAGTATGGCGGCCGCTATCGTCGATATTTAAGTTAGAGTAGTGGTAATTTTCACCTAGTTTTAAGCAGCTATTGCCGAGATTTGCAACACCATTTTGGTGTCATTCACCTAGGCTTCCACTGATGTGATAGCTGCTATGCCCTTGATTAGTGTGCGGGAGGGATCCTTTATTTGGGGGTGAGCCTTGAAATCCCTAAAGTAGGCTCTTTTAGCTACTAATTTTTATCAAAAGGTTTAAATATAATTCTTCTCGGATTTCTTTTGAGTGAATGTAGCATCTTGGTAATGTACAGTTTGTAAATATGTTTTAATGCCTAATTTTATATTTCTGATGGCCTTGATGATGTGTTAAACTTGTTTATTACTTAAACTTTTAATGTTAATAGTCTAATATTCTTTTTCTTTTTTATTACTTACCGAATAAAAAATAATGAAATTATTAATTATTATTGTGTAATTTTTTCATTGTGTAGCATTTTTTGATAATTTACTTCTTAAAACATGTTTTTCGTATAAAGTATGGTACAATTTTTTTGCTCGTTCATGATTTCGGTCTTTTGGGTTTTCTGGCACTCTCATCCTTGTTTGAAATGTAATATAATTATTTAGATTGTTCAAATAAACAAATGACTCTTTTTATGGGTAATTTTATAATCATTCTGTACTTTGGCACACCTGTTATTTACACCCTGTTATTCTTTCATTGAACTAAACCAAGTAAACAAAATGAAATATTCAGTTCATTATTGTCCAATAAACATTTAACCAAATTTCCTTCAGTATAGTCTATGCATGTACAATAGTTTATGTAAAAATTTCAGCCTTTAGGCTGCAGATAGTTGGATGTAATATATATACATATATATATATATATATATATATATATATATATATATATATATATATATATATATATATATATATATATATATATATATATATATATATATATATTGTGTCTTTTATTCCAGTCTCTTAAAATGATAGTCTTTCACCCATAATTTTAATTCAAATTGTACTTTACCCGGAAACAGGCATGTGAAAAAACTCAACTGGGGTAGGTGCGCAGGGTACATCATACACAAATTTTTTTAATCCCTTCTTATGGTAATAAATTGTATGCAAGATAGTTTTTATAACTAAATTAAAGTTGAAAGTACATCTAATAAAAAAAATTTTGCAAAGAAGGGCTGCTTACAATTAATTCATGTATTTTCTACAAACTGAAACCATATGTTTCATGCATATATATTTTTTGACATTTTTCACCAGTATGTCGTGTCTTTCCGTCCTTCTTATTTAGGCATTCAACATACCTTTTGTAAAATGTTTTTGCCTTCTTATTAGGTTTTTTTTCTTTTTCTGGGTCCAATTTTTCTTATACTCTTTGGGAGCATTGCTTGATGGATGTACTAATATTCTAACAGTATACTAATTAGGGATGGAACGGATGTGAGTTTTGCCGGATTTCGGATATCCGGGGTACCATGTCTACCGGATACGGATATTCGAAACGGATTTCGCCGGATATCCGGCCGGATATTCGGTCTATATACTAAAAACGATAGTTATACGATATGCTATACGAAAAAAATGGTCATGATATGAAGTATCAAGTAAATTATAATTAGTGGTTAGCGCACCACACTGCATGCCACAGGTCCATGGTTTGATTCGCGGACTGGGCAAGGTTGACTTAGCTGTTTATACCTGAAAGAAATAAACTGAGGAGGACCATGCATGCTTGGGAACTAAACACTGGGGTTCGGCGTCAGAATGACCATCTGACTGAAACATCTGCTATGTGACACACAAATGCCACAGTCAAGAAAGCTGATCTGGGCCCAGCAGGCCTTGGTCCACACGGGCTGCCGCGCCACTGAGTTAATTTGTTATATTTAAACTTAAGTTGATGAGTGAAAGAGATCTTTGTTGCTGATTTTATATCTTGTAATATTGATATTTTTAGTTTTTCATATAGTTCTGGCAGGGCTTTATCACGAAAATAATTTCTACTTGGAAGCGGATAACGAGGAGCTAGGTACTTTATTAACTGACCAAATCCTTCTCTATTCACAATGAAGAATGGTTCAGCATCAAGAGCCATTACTTCACCTAAAATTATATTAAAAACATTTTTTACAATGTTGAAGTGCAAAATATAGCTACTTTCAATTTACTTTATGCATTGTTTATAATTGATAAATGATTACAAAATTATACCGGATGCATTTATTAATAACAAAAGATGTATTTTAAATATTTTATGAAATTGAAGTCTATTTTTTTTGTAATGCACCTAAAACATTATGGATTTAAAGAAATCTCGTACTTAATTTGGACTAAATTGGATCTAATTAACTTAAATTGGATCTATCGGAATATTCCGTCTTTAAATATAAACTTAAAAAATTTCGAACCCAAAATTCATCAACATTATGTTATACCATATTTAAAATATATATTTAATATAAACAAACAAAATTAGTACTTACATATTTTTGTGGTTAAGGCTTTTGCTTTAGGATCATCTAAACTTCACAATTTTGGTACAAATAATGTCGATTCCAATGTTGTCTGCGGGCATTTCTTGTTTTGATGAATTGTTTTTTTTTTTTTTTCATCAATATTTGATGCATTTAGTGAGTCATTTAAGCTTCAGTGAATTTCCTTATGCACACTCATTAAATGGTTCCATAAGGATTTTGTGGAAAAGGATTTTGGGCTTTTGCCACGCACAATATATTTTTTAAACGATTCTGTGGAGCAAGTAACACATAGGGCTTTGCTTTCGTCATTTCCATTAATTTTAAAATACTTCCAAATGGGTGATTTTAAATGAGCTATTATTAAAAATTATAAATTGGATTGTAATTATAGAAAACTATGATTCAAGACATTCTAGAGAGCTAAATATAATTCCACATTGTGGCGCTGCGTTAAAGACCTAAAAATTACAATACTTCATTTTACGTCAGAAAAAATATACCAGCTTTCAACTTCTGCCAATGAAAAATCAGAAATTAGACCATACCATTCACAGCATAAAAATGGGTAGGGTATTATCGTCGATCGAAAAAAAAAAGCATCGAGGAGTGCGCATTGGCTATTTATTGCTTTTTACTAGCTAGCAAATGTCAGAAAAAAAGGAGAAAGTGAGAATAACTAAAACTCTTATAACTTATGTTATGGAAAAAAAGTACTATTTATTAGTATTTCGGTTCGTGTTTTACGGAGAAGCATTCAAATATAACATCTGGAATTAATCAGATCATAAACTTGGAATGAAAAGAACCTATTGCAAAACACGTATGAAGGATGTGTATGGAAAAATATTGGAGGAATGGTTTATGCTTATCAACTCGGCGCCAATAATACAGCGAAAGCATAGTTCTCACGAAGGAACTTTTCATTTTCTAACTTGACTGTAATTTATGTCCAAGAAAGAAAAAAATTAAGAAAAAAAAAGTGTAGGATGTGGTGTCCCCTTTGTCCGAAAAAGATCATTATTTTTTGCAAAAAATTATTTCTTGTGGATACCTGGTGGCCGGATATATAGCCGGATATCCGAATGAAATTATCGGATGTCCGGTATTTCAAATCGGATATCCGACGGGGTTTCGGATATTGAAAAATTAGCCGGATATGCCGGATATCCGTTCCATCCCTAATACTAATATCTTTTGAAATAGATGGGTTTTTTTCAGTAAGTTTCATTATATTCTTTGCAGAAACTCGTACAATAGTTCGAAATTTCTCTTTTTTCATGTTCTTTTTTCATCTCATCCGACATAATAATTTCTTTGAAGAATATATCTACTTCAATATCTGTGTTACCGTCTGTTGATGAATCATGATATTTGCCATTATCATCAAATTCTTTTTCGTCATCAAATACATTTTCTTCATCAGTCGAAAATGTGTCAAAGTTCTTAAATGCTTCATTTTACTTGAGTTTCTTTGCCATATTTGGGAGGTGTTTTGACTCCCGTGATGGAAAAAATCTGAGTGGCGAGAAGGGACTCGCTGAGTATAATATATTCGAAACACAAAATATCGAAATTTCTACCTTTAGAATTCACTTGCCGACCTGATCAATACAAGGTCATGAACCTGCATTCAGCTATACCAAGATTTATCCACTTTTAAATGAAGGGTCAAGAAATATACAGAACAAATAATGGAGCAGGTATATCAACCCTGCCCTTTAGTTCCCGAAAAAACAAAAGATTTTTTTAACTCTTTATGATTAGGATTTTATATTTTTGAAAAGAATGAATTAGTGAGAAATTGAACTATAACGTTTATGTCACCACATATTTTTAGTATTATCATTGCTATTTTGTGACCATAATTTTTAGTGGTATAAAAGATGGCATTTACAATATAAAAACAGGGTTTGTTCGTCTCCTGAAAAACTCCTGAACTTTGCTTTTTTTATAAGGGCCCTTATAACTCCTGAAAATTGTGTTTCTACTGCTGATATTTCTTTTTATCTCCTTAAAAATAATCATTGATGGGTAAAAAGATTAGTAAAACCTTAAAACATAGCTGGTTTTTTTTTACTCGATAAAACGTCTCTGAAATTCAAAATTCTTACTGTACTTCAGAGTCTACTGTCTTCATCACTACAGGCCCAAAGGAAAAACTTCGCACAGTCTCAGAATCTACCATGATTCTCAAAAACCAGGCGCTTAGAGGGAAATATATTATTAGACATCTAATTTTTTTCCTGTTAACTCCTGAATTTACTGTACTTTTCTCTTGAAAAACTCCTCAGTAACTCCTGAATTTTATTATCATAGATTGAGTATGAACCTTGTAATAAGATTTTCTACACTTTCATTATTATTCTTTTCATACTTTTCCTTTTGGATCTAAACGGGGGCATCTCTTTGGGGCCCTTTGCAGTCACAACTATTGCAAACCCCTATTCCTGCTCCTGAAGTTTGTACTAAGTATCTAAAATTACAATATTTACATAGAAGTTTGATATCATTTGAAAAGTTCATTATAACTTATATTTTGTTATATTTCAATGTTCGCTGTAGCAAGGTTCAACGATGTATTTAAATATAATTGTGAAACTCCAAAGTATACCTAAAGTTCTGTTATATTTCTCTGCTCAATTTCCTGATTGTTCTATAGAATGTCGACCAATTTCTTTGTTCTAGGAGCGTTTAAATCGATTACATCAAAGCATCGCTCGTGAAACTTCTAAACGGAAATCTTTGCTTGAAACCAGCCCCACTACAATGCAACCTTCTGCATGATAAACATATATATAGTATATATTAGGTCTTATGAAACGAGTAACTGTATCTACTTATGTAAAATAGGATAGTTATGAAAATATGTTTTAAGTGAAATTATGTTTAAATATTTGTTATTGTTAAAATTCAATAGAGAATTCAAATTTCCACCAGTTTTAAAAAAATATATATTATACTTGCTTGATTTTACTTTGATTTATATTGAACTTGCCAGCTTTTTACTCAGAATTATTAATTGGATTGCTGCATTTCTCTTTTTGTATATGAATTGCAGTTTAGATGCTTTGTATATTATGCGTGACTTTACATGCATTGTTTAATAACCTTACATATCAAATCTTACAAACTTTAAATTTATTAGACTATTGTTATTATTTTGATGAAGTCATAGCTGTTACTGAACTATTTGTATTATAATTATGTATTTTAATTCTTTATCATTTTAAAATGTCCCTTTTTTTTTTCATTTTAATCATTCCATGTTTACTGTTTAGTATATAGTATTTCTATTAGTTCTTCGACATTTATTTTCTCTGTTTGAACCTAGTAATCCTCCATTTATTTTGTATTACAATTGTATAATGTCAGGTTCTATTAACCAGTATTTTATACTGGCTTTTTTATAACTAAAAATCAAGATATTTTTGAAGCCACAAAAGTACAAATTTGCTAACATTGAGAAAATGTCACTTGGTTCCATTTATATTTGTCTTTGCCGCAATATGTGCTATCATGTTTTAATAGTTTTGATAATATGTCATGTAATATAGCATGCTATATATAATTGTTTCTCTTCTATTGAATACTTTTACTTTTGTATATTTTTGCAGCAAAACTCAAATATTTTGAATATGATAAAAACTAATTTACTTGTAATTGTGTGTGCTTCACATAAAAAAATATTTTCCGTGAAGTATTTGTAATAATTTACATTAAAGATTTCTTTGCCTGTGATTTTGTTATATGTGCTTATAGAAAACATTATTTTATATCCTTATAGATGTTTTATTAAACATGATTGTCGTAATATATTCTTTTGGTAAATTTTTTTTACTTTGCACACTATTTTCTTTAACAGTGCAATTAGCAAGCTAACTTGTTGCTACACTTTTAAGTTGTATTTGGGAATTTTGTTTTTTATTTCATATATATTCACAGTAAAACAAGGTATTTCGTAAAAATTTAACGAAGGATTTTATAAACAAGTTACATTGTATTTCATTTAAAAAAATACAACCTTACTCATATTAATGGTTTTAAATAAAAAGGCAATTTTACTAGCATAAGGATTAACAAAAAAATATCATCCAAAATATTACAATAAACTTTTAAATCTTCATTTTTTTTAACCTATTGCCACAATTATTTTCTGTTAAATTTCAACTTTTTTAGGCAGAACCTAATAAACAGATAAAGTATTTTCCAAAGGCTTGTTTTTAGTTATTGAAAACTTCATTAAATGTTATTTGGGTTAAATCCATTTAAATTACAATTTAATTCAAGTATTTATAGCTAATACTTTTTTTAATAAATGCACTTAAAAGTAAAAATTAATAAAAATGAAGCAAACACGACATTCACATTTTAGAAACATCAATGTTCTTTAAAATTATGAAATTACAATGATATTCAATCTCAAAACATACCATACACAAAATTATCATTTCCACATTCGTTTCAATAAACTTAAGCATTAACTCCAAATGGAATGATCTACCTTGTATAATTAGCTAACTCTGATGCTTTATATTTATTAATATTCTAAATTCAGTTATACACAACCATTGCTCTCTGCTTGGAGGAGCGAAGATTGATCAATTCTTTCAATTAAACCTTGCAGCAACCTTTCCACAACTTTCTCTTTGCAATGACCAACCTGTAGGATGTTGATGTGATTTGCTGCTGGAACTTCTGTGTCGTACTCCATTACACACATATTGGTAATTAAGGAGAGGCCAAATACAAGCAGGCCACAGTGTTTGGCTGCCACTACTTCGTGACAAGTACTCATACCTATTTAATGAACAAATTGATATTTTATCAAATAGAAAGTGCTATGTGTTCATCTAACTCTATTAAGGGGGTTTGGGACTCAAAATTCTAAAATCTTTATTTTTATAATTATTTTTCTGAAATTTTTTATACAGTAATGTATGATGCTTTGAAACTTAAAAAACTATTTTAAATTTTTAAATATCAAAAAATATTTTTTTTTTTAATTAAAAAACTTCAAAATTTTGATGTTTCCTAAACTTGATATAGCTAAAAAGCTTTTTCAAAAAATCACTTCATTTTTGCATAAAATTACTTCTTACAATTCATATCAAAAATTGTCTTTGTCATTTTCAATAAAGTAATTGAAAAAAATATTTTGTGTAAAAACTGTATAAAATTTATAATATGCTAAGCTCCAAAAACTTTTTAAAAAAACGTAAATCCTGAAGACAAATTAAAGAAATATATATGAAAAGTAATTGAGGACTGAAAATGAAAAACGACCCAAGTGCCAAAAAAAAAATAAAAAATCTTTTTTACAGAAAAATGTCCTAAACAAAGTTAAGCACTCCCAAAGTGCAAACTCCAGTAGCAATAGTTCAAATTCAATCTGAAGTATGTACTTAACCATTGCCTTAAGTACCAGATGCGATCATTTTTCGACTCGCCTGGAAAATCTTCTTTTTTGGACTTGGGTTGTTTCCCATTTCTAGTCATCAATTGTGGAAAGTTTCATAGATTTATAACAAGTAGTTTTGAAGTTATATTAATTTAAACTCAAAAAACGGGCAAAAAGCCATCACCGAGAAAAATGTTTCAAGATAGCATGTCTGAGATACAGTAGTCATGTAACAAAAACTTAAATATTTCAAGTTCTACTAATAATAGAAACAAAATTTGTATGCCATTTTATTTAAAAATATTTGTATTATTTTTACAATAATAAATTATTTTTTTAGAATTCAATAAATTTTTAGTCTCAGACCTCCTTAAGTATGTATTTCAGAAAAAAAATTCAGTATATTTCAGTTAAAATACTGCCAATAGCAAAGGTTTTCTCGTGTGTCCAATTTTTATGAAAGTATACCACAAATACAAGTTTGCTTTTGTACAAAAAGTCTGCTCTATTCCTAGAGAGTAGCTAAACTGCTAACACAGTTTGCAAAAATCAGTATACACGCTGATAGTTGTAACAAATATAGTTTTTTATAGGATTTTTTGTCATGATACCTTAAGCTTTCTTACATTTAAAATAGAAATACAGGCAGTTTTCTCTCAAAAGACCCCAAGGAAAGCATTCTCGGATTGTAATTTGGAATCGAAATCATTATTTGTACAATCATTCTGTTTCGGTCATCGATATAAATAAACAACTGGATAGACTGCTTAACGCTGGGAAAATGAAGCCGTTGGTGGGATAAAAAATACGGATTGCCGAGGATTGAAAATAAAATTTTGGGTTGTACACAGCAGAAATGTCAATAGTAGACCTTAATTAGTAATAATGGGCAAAAAAATATATACTCTGGCATTTTACAAGGTTTTTCGCATTTCCATCCAACTATAAAAGTGAACTGTGATAGGTAAATCTTCCCACCAGCTTCGCAATCCCCGGCGCGTTTTTCTCTTTGCATTGACAATGGAGCAATCTATCCAGTTGTTTATATCGATGGTTTCGGTCCTGTGTAGCTCTTGCACAACAAAAAATCTGACCTAACCTACAGCTGCTTTATGAATGTCTTATCCCCATGTCATACAACATGAATACCTCCCGTATTCATTGACATTAGCTAACAAAACACTTATTTAATCCCAAAACAATGCATAAAAAAGTTTATTATTGAAAGTCTTTTGAATGAGTTCACTTTTAAAATTTATAAATATAAAACCAACACTTTCTAGATTCGCAAAAAAAAAAAATTATCAGCAATTGATACTTTTCACTCTAATTTATAAATATTGATTTATTAAATTTGAGTTTAAAAAGGTAATAAAAAAATACTTTCCCACAGCATCTATTCCAAGAATCTTGAACATTTGCAGCTCTGCTACTGTTTCATAAGAGGGACCTCCGTTCATTGCATACACTCCTTCCTTCATACAATCCTCGATGCCAAGCTGCAGTCCCACCTCTCTTGCAAGATTTCTTAATTTCAAATCGTAAGGATTATTCAATCCTAGGAATCGCGGACCCCACCTGTAGGGTAGATAATATTAAATACATACCTAATAAAAGGCATACTACTCATTTCCACTTTTGATAAAAGTGAAAGAGACGTCACGAAGCTTTCAATAGATAGATAATTTTTTTTAATATGAATAAAAGGCTCAATTAAAACATAGCTAAAAAAACTGCATTTTCACAAATGAGTTAATATACCTGTGGCCACTAGTTGCAAATTCAATAAAATTGTTTATTATCTTGTAAATAGTCTTGAAATTTGAAGTTTTTATGAAAATGTTTTAAGCTCACAGTAATTTTTTTTTTAATTTTCGAAACTAATTTTTTTTTAAATAACTTTTTTTTTAATCCAATTTCTATACATAATATTCCAACATAAATATATTCCAACTCATACATAAACTTCCAATTTCTATACAAATTAATAAATTGGCCAATTTCAAATTACTCTTTTTACAGTCTTTTTATAGTTAACGAAAATGCTTCAAGAGCTTTGTACAAATAAAAGTTTTTCTGGTTAGACCATCTGAACATTTCAATCTTCAACTTTTCTTTATATCAACTACGATTAAAACGAATGTTAGGTAGCTTGCCTTTCGTCGTTTTGTCCTCTCAATGGATTCGCCCCTGAAAATGATGGGAAATTGATGTGATCTTTGATGAGCATGATATCTCCGACTCGGTAATCAGGATTCAGTCCTCCCGCTGCATTTGTCAACAGCAGAATTTGCACTCCAAGAAGCTTCATAACCCGTATCGGCAGAACACACTACAAAAAAGAATAGTTTATTTTACTCAAAATATTATAAGCGACAATCTGTGATCATTTTAGAGTAGGTATTTGAATTACTCTCAAATCGTATATTTCAGTATTGATTGAGCAGCAAATCGACAATGCAAACCATAAGCCAAATCTTTCATAATTCTTACATTTCGGCTAAGGGAATTTGCAAGACTTCCTTCTCATACACCAATGCAATATTTTGAAGAAAACATTTTCAGGCAAAATATTGCTTCCGAACACGTAATATTTTTATCGGTAGTAAAAACAGTTCAAACTTTTTAATTCAAAAGTAAAATTACAGAGACATGTTTTGTATGTTTAATGTGGCACTATTTATATTTTATAAAAATTATGAAATGCTTTAAAAAAAAAGGGGGAAAAAAGAGCTTTACTTTCTTCAAATCAGCTGCTATTATCAAGAAAACGAAATCAGTTTCAAAGCTAAACTAAAGCACAAAATATGTTCCAAGAATTTGTTTTTACATATTTGTTTTGATAAAGACGAGAAAAGAGGTTAATTCGAATAAAAACTACATTTGTTTCGAGGCGCCATAAAAAAAAATTCAGTAGTCGTTAAAATTGAGTCTCACTGTATGACGAGCGGTACATTTGTCAAATATTGTAAAATGTTATCATGCTTTAAAGCAATATTTCGTTATAAATCGCATTGAGGGAAAAAAAGGCATCGTAAGTATGGAATTACTCTTAATCGGTTCGAAGAGCAGAAAAAAGTAATTACAAATAATTCTTGTAAACTTACCTTCCACATTGGATAGCCTTCGAAAAAGTGAAATCTCCCTTGCATGCAAACCACAGTAACATTTCCTATTTTTCCAAGTACAAGCTTACCTTGGTGCCCATTAACTGAAAATAAATTTTAACATAATTGATGGATGAAAGAGAACAAAATTAGTCCAAAAACCTATATTTTACATAGAAACAAACTCAAGATGCTGATAAAGCCATATTTCCTATTTTAGCTTCTATTGAGCGCAATGAAAAAAAGGAGAGCAGACGATTGCGAGAGATCACCTCATTTCGAGCTGCCTTATAGAAGTAGCACCATTTCAATACATTATTCGATATTTCCATTTTATGTACGCACATAACACTATATCAAACATATTCGCAAGTGCCTTCAAAGCCTAACCCCCCTCCCCCCTTTCCCCAAACACATCACCCTAGATCCGCGACTGTACTGGTCCTTCCAGAAGGAGTTCACCCTGTACTATTATTTTATTATTCCGATTTCTCCAGGTCTTCAGATTGTTTTTAGCACTCTAGAATCATGTAATGATGTTCCTGCTCAGTATATAGTTCGCGTATAGCCTTTGAGTAAGAAAATCTCTACCATGTATTAAGGCCCTTGCTGTCATCCAATCGATCGGAAACTTGACAGATAGATTCGATGTCGATGACAATGCATTCTATAAATTTTTGGTGCTGTAACTGTCACTAAAAGGTCGCTTTTATGGAATACTAATAAACCAACTTACTATCATGCAATTGCGGTAGAATAGCATTTAATTGACCATTCAAGAAACTTTTTCCTGATGCCCAAAATTTTTTAGTAAATAAATAATAAAATTGTTTTAATCAAAATAAATTAAAGATATGTGGATGTGAGTGTGACGTTAATTATTAATAAATAAATTTTGAAACGTAGTTTGCCCCTCATTTTTCTGATAGAAATATTTTTAATATTCAAAATTAGATGCAAACACCAAGCACACGCTGTTTAAAGAATAGGCGCTGTGTTAATGAATATAAAAATTGACAATGCATATAAATAGACTGAGAGGCGACTGCAATATTTGGACCCCATCGAACATCATTCTGAATTTTTTATAGAAATTAGAGAAAAGTGAGTAGATTACGAATCCACTGGTCTGCCGGGGTAAAAATTGCCGAAACAGGTCAAAAATCAACTTTTAATAAATTGAACTAAATCTAATTGCCAAATGCGCCATAACTTGCCAAATAATGAGCTTTTTTTTTATTTGGTAACCCTCACTCTTTAATTTTCAATTAAGAAGGTTGCAGACGATTCAGATATCTGACGACGGTCTACTTACATCTATTAAAAGGGAGCCAAGTTAGCAAAAAGTATTACGTCACTTATGACGTAACTGATATCGTCAATTTGGCTTACTTTTAAAAGATATAAGTTTTACGAGCCATCAGAGATGAGAAATCGTTTACGCTTTTTCTCATTGAAAATCAAAATGCAGTGGGTTGCCAGACGAAAAAGTTTGTTCTCTTTTTGGCAAGTTATGACATATTTGGCAATCGGATTTTAGTTCAACTCATTCCAAGTTGATTATTGATCAGTTTCGGCCATTTTTGCCACGGCAGACCAGTAGATTCCTTATCCACTCACTTTTCTCCAATTTCTATAAAAAATTCAGAATGATGTTCGATGGGGTCCAAAAATTGCAGTCGTCTCTCGGACTAAAAGGATTTATATTAAAAACTTTGTTTTTATGGGTTATATTATTTTAAATGATTAACAACTGTATTTACACGATGTGGTGTTAACCTAGCATTTTAAAAGATAATAATGGGATTATAAATTTTCAGAAAGAGACACGTCAACTGATATTTCTTAAAAATAATAAGTTTATGGCTTACCTGTACAGACAGGAAATCCAAGAATATCAGCATATGGAAACACGTCGCTGTCTTGAATTGAGTCGGCCAGACTGCCCATACCAGAGCCACATACTACTCCAATGGATGGCCTATACTTTGTGCGGTTCTTAATAAAATTAGCAATTTCTTCTATTTTTTCATATGAATATCTGACAAATATTTAAAAAAAAAGTTTAGTTTGTGAGCAAATGAAAAATAACAAGTAAATAAGAAAACAAACAAGTAAATAAATGGTGAAAACAAGTGAAATAACTAAATAGTGAAAACAGGTGAAATAAATAAATAGTGAAAACAAGTGAAATAAATAAATAGTAAACAATTATAGTGATTAAGTGGCAAGTAAATAAAGAGTTAAAAATTTTAAAAATTTTGTGGTATTATAAGTAGGTGATGGAACAATTCATAAATTTTACGAAAAGCTGCCTCGACAATGTCTTCAATAATCTAATACATTTAAGTTCTTTAAAATCGGTTCTGTTAGACTGAAGGGAACTGATTTAAAAAATTATTATTTTGTCTGTTTTCCACTTACTCGTCTTTACCATTGACAGGACTACAGCCACTAAATCAATTTTCATGAAAAATTGTCCTTTTTTTTTTTTAGTTTTTTCCCCTTCTTTTTTTTCTCATCAAACCAGTAATCTGGAGGGGGATAGATCCCCAAACGAAATCGTTCTCTCCCCCCCCCCCTCCCTTTTTTTTTTAAATAGATAATGGAACTCTATATAATGGACTTTTCCAGCATTTTTTTTTATTATTTTTTTTTTATTCAATTCTAAATGCTTCGAAAAGGCCATGAACACAAAAATTTCTGCTCATTGCGCTTTTTTTTTCTTCTTTTTTTTTTTTAAATTTGCAATCAAAGTTCGCCTGTTAGATTCGGCGGGAAAAACAACTCATTCAGCTCGAAGCTAATGTGACGTCACTTGTTCCGAACTTTGCTTGTAACGCAGTAGCGGAAACCAATTTGCCGAGATATGGCAATTGTCTAAAAAACTCACACCTTGACAGAAACCTCACGATAACCATTCAAACGGAAGGATGTTTTGACGTCACAGAAAAAAAAATGTAGCGTTTTTATCGGACGGCAATCGAATGAGGTTTTCGGCCTTTTCTTATCTTAGTATTTAAATAACTAACATTTTTAAAGAACTTTTGTTTGAATATTTGGAATCAGAAAGAAATTCTTCATAAATATAAACTAATTTCGCTCGTTTTTTAAAAATGTGATTCATTGTATTACGGCTACAGAATGCGTAAAAGACAGTCTGTTGCGGAATTTCAACTGTCTTTCATAAAGATTTCCCATGTATCAAAAGTACTTAAGACATGCCGGCAAAACAAAAAGCCTTGCATGGATAAAAATATTATTGCTTGAAAACTATTACACTGACACATATATGTTTCTTGTTTCGCAAATGCAAAGAGCACTAATTAAGTTTTTTATTAACACCTAGTGGTAGAAGTTGGGGTAGAAGCAGGCTGAAGCGTCCCTCCACTTTTAAAAAATATACCCATTCGTCCCCCACTTCTAAAAACACTCAATACGTCTAAAAACTACTAAAGAAAAATAACATTAAACCTTGAGATGTAGTGACATTGAGAAAAAGTGATTTAAATTTTCAGATGCAAAAAATAAAATAAAACCATTATGGAATATATATCTATCATACTATTATAAAAATGTATTATACTTCTTTGTATAAAGATATAAGTATTTTTTTATTAGCAAATGCTGTTACATTTAATCAACTTTAACTTTGGAAAAACTTTCTTTTAAATTACATTTTTGTTTTTCTTTCTATTTTTGAATTCATAAAAAGACAAGCTATTTAAAAAAACATTTTAGAGTTCCGTATTAATTTAATTTCATGATAGTTTGCAAAATTAGAAGCACTATTTAAATCTAAATTAAAGTTATGTATATAATATTGAGTTATTATTTCACTTCATGAAGTCGGTAATTTTCATGGTAATTCAGTTAGTGTTACGTGTTAGCCAAGAAAAGTTCTGTGACAATTATCAAATATTAGAGAGAACTGGATTGTCGACTTGACATTCTCCGAGGTTGAGCCACAAAAAAGGTACATGTAAAAAATTTACTAAAGTAAATGATGTTCGTAAAAAAACTTAATGAGATCACCTGTAATACCCTCTCCCCCCTAAAAATCATATTGATCAGAATAATAGTTTTCACCCAATACTTTTTTTAACTAGGGTAAACTAGACTTTTTACTCCTCCTGTATATCAATTTAGTAAGAAAATCCTGAAAATATTTATATTGCAGTACCATTGTTGTTAAAAAGGTTAAAAGAAAAGAAATTTCTGGTTACTCCATAGAACCTAACGAAAAATTTATGATTACTCATTAAAACCAAATACCCATGGGCGCCAACAATCAAGGGCGCGTACTAGCCATAGGGTTAGCCAATGCAACCAGTGGTCAGTGTCTGCAAAAAATGGGCCAATCCGATGCAGAAGTTTATTTTTGTCAATTTCAATTTTTTTTTTTTTTTTTAATATAATTGGTTGCTCTTTTTACGTTTTTTTTTAATGCTCAATGCATTCAAATCCCAATCTTTCCTACTAGATCTAATTACTATTATTGAACTATAACTTTAGTTTCAGATATAAAGCATATATATAAAAATTTATCTTTAATTAATATCTTTCACATGCTCATTCACTAATTACGTATATAAATTAAATAATTGTGTTAATTATGGACACCAGTGTTAGTCTTTTGTTTATAGCACTCATCATAAACAACACATAAAATATTCCTTGTCGCCTTTATTATTTTTTTTCTATTTAACTCTGAATAACGGAGGGGGATCGCCCCCTCCGCTCCTCGCTGTACACGCCATTGGCTAAAATTTATATACTATCGTATCATTTTATAACGTGTAAGGTAAAATATATCAATAGTTTATGGAAACCAAGTTCACTTTAAGGAGGCATAAATAGTAGAGAGAGAAAATTCGATTTTATTAAACTAATTAATAAAACAATCAAATTATTAAAATTAATGAAAAAATAAAACTATTTATTTAATGAAATTGATTATTAAGTATAAATATTTAAATAATAAAATATACTAATTATTAAAATTATATAATTAATAAAATTATTTAGTTATTAAAATTATTTAATTATTAAAATATATTAATTATTAAAATTATTTAATTGTTAAAATTATTTAATTGTTAAAATTATTTAATTATTAAAATATATTATTAAAATTATTTAATTATTAAAATTATTTAATTGTTAACATTATTTAATTATTAAAATTATTTAATTGTTAACATTATTTAATTATTAAAATATATTAAATATTACAACTATTTAATTATTAAAGTTTCATTAATGATTATATTGAAAATTTGGGCCGGAATAAATTAAAAATCACCATGCTGATTTTGTGTCCCAGTATGCCTTTGCCAATAGCATTGCAAAGGGATGCAGATAGAAAACAGAATTGCAATGTAGCTTCAAATTTTAGTACAAACATTTTGATTTTTTAAAAATGGTAGTATGATTTCCTACTAAAATGCTAATTAATATCTATGCATTAGTTTTCTGTTCAAATGAAAAAATTTAAAAACCATATTATGCTTTTTTTCTGTGAATTTAATTTTATCGGGTTTCTTTAATTTATTTTTAGTTTTCAAACGTCCCCCTTGACCCTTCCTGGCAGGTCTATACACAGTACATCACATTGTCCAGACGGTATTGCCTTGTAAAGAGTTACCCTATGGAAAATAAAATAAAATATTTTCTCCACAAACAATAGCCCGTTACAATCTACATTTTCTAAATAAATTGCATATGAAAAAGTATATAATCAACTATAAATAAACTTACCCTATCATTGCTTCATTCTCCATTTTAGAATGCTAGAAATGTCAATCCCTTCAAATTCGAAGCCTTTTCACCAAACTCTTTCTTACAAAGCAGAATTCGGGGTGCGATTGAAAATGAGATAGGGCGAATGAATGATTATCCTCTTTTCCTGTTTTATCCTATTCTATTTGTTCGTGATAAGACTTCAGCTATGGTGATTCTGCCTCATGTATGTCACTTGCAACTGGGCTCAATCATACGTCCTATGTGGTGCCGCCAAAATTAATTGGTTGCGGTGTTACGCTTTTGATGATAAATCATACAGAGTCTAAGTACTGGAATAATATGAAATGAAATGACACCTGCGCTTAAAAGATAACAGTTCGTTTTTGTTGATTACATTAATAGTCTTCTGTTTATACACATGCTCTCTAAATAAATTATCGCATCGTTGAATCACTTTTTGTTGCAAATCGCATTGTCCAAATCGTGCATTAATAACATTGAATGCAGCAGGAAGAGCCACGAGTAAACCGAGCAGCATCAGATTGCAAATTAAAGGAAATACAACGTAGGTAAGATCTGTTTCTAGATCAAGGTTGTTCAAGCTCAGAGAATACCTATTGGTCAGTTAAAATCAGTCATCAGTGCTATTTTTAGCTTGAAGTCGACGCGAGAGTCTACCGTTGACTCAGGCCTCAAATTTAAACAATCAATTTTTAAAATGCAGCTGAAAATGTGCTTTCTCTCTCTCTCTCTCTCTCTCTCTCTCTCTCTCTCTCTCTCTCTCTCTTTTCCTTCTTTTTTTTAAATGTGACCTTTTAGTCCCACGGGCAGGAGGCATACTGTGACATAAAATCTGCCCAGTTATTTTGAATCTATGCCACCCTAAATTTTCAAGGTACAATCTTTAATCAAATTGTAATGATTATTGTTAATAATAGAATGATTCCGATAATTAGTTAAATAGTTAATTGTAATAATTAATTAAATATATAATTGTAATAATTAAATAGTTTTAATTATGAATATATTTTATTATAGTTTTGGTGGTTCTGGATTTGAATTCGTTTGGCTATTTTAAAAATATTAAGGAAGGCAAATACTCATATTGAAAAAAGAATTGAAAAACTTTAATAAAAAAAAAGAGGTTAATACCGGTTCGGTGATAACACAACCAGGACCTAATTTAGAAAACAGACTACCATATGCACAACATAGCAGATGAGGCCCCCCATCGACGAGTATTGGTGATATTTAAATATAAATTATAATTTCCATTACCGTCAGTGATCATCTTGATTGAATTAATGTATGGTTAGTTTTAATAACTAGTAAGATGTATTAAAATATATCTTCATATTTTCTGGCATTGATCAAGCGCACTGAACAAAATATTGATAGTTGCATAATAATTCTGAATTTTCCGGGCAATTTTGGGGCCCCGAAAATTCGGAGATGGCCTTCCAGGCATTATGGAAAATAAGGGCCTGTGCACAACCCTAAGGTCATTACGCCCTTTACCATGGAGAGTGGCTAATTTTCTTTGCTGTCATCAGTCGCCTATTGAAGGAAAAGACCGGCACAAAGCATGTCTATGACAACCGAATATATTTAAGAGAAAAAAAAAATTACCCTACCTATTCTTAATCACCTGAATTTTTTAACTAAATTGAAAATATTTGTTTTCTTCACGGAATGGTTTTAAATTTATAAGTTCTAAGAAGTGAAAACTTTTATTAAAAAGTTTTTAGGGGCCTTTCCCCAGTAGTATAACTTCGACCAATACCGCCTGGTATTGGTCAATCCTGATGTGGAATGTTGTAAATCGGATTTTGGACATCGATATCGGCCAATGTCTCACAATTCTGGCTAAAATATATTGGAAATTTGAAATTCTAAAGCAGTTTTAAAATTGAAAAATTTTTAAATTTTATTTATAAAAAAAAGGACGGAGAACAAAAATAAGTTTTAGAATGTTTTTGAAGCGTTTATTTATTTATTTTTTAAATTGTATTTTGGTACAATGTTCCGAGTTTCGATCAATCTCCCAGAACCCTTATTTCTTGACATTGGCCGATACTACAATGCTGCCTGGGTCAACTTACCACATCCAAGAGGGTGCAAAGTGTTGAATTTTTTATTATCTTAATAAAATTTTAATTATTAATAGTTGTGCATTAAACTTCTTATCAATTGAATTTTTTAAAACCTATATTATACTTCTATTTCCAGTTAATCATGTTACTTTGCACCACATTATTTTTAATTTTCAAAATCCACGGAGGTGCTTTGCCTTCTCGATGCCTACTCCCTTAACTCTGGGACTTACTAGATATGAAAAAGAAAATATCTAGCATAACAATTAGAAGTATTTTAGTTGTTGACTGTAAAAAAAAAAAAAAAACTGCCTGTCATGTTAACTCTTTTATATACTTTTAATAAATCTGAATTAAATTTTACACGCATGCACAATATAATCAGTAAACACATTTCTATCATTTTTTATTTTTTTTTCTAAGTGTATTAAACAAACATTAATGAATTAAATTCTACACGTATGCAGTTTTGCTTTTAGAATTTATTTAATGAATTAAATTCTACACGTATGCAGTTTTGCTTTTAGAATTTATTTAATGTTATCATCCATGTTGATAAAATAGAGGAGATTTGTAAAGTGAAGTGTTAGAGAGTTAAAATATTACTACTTCTTAAAACAAAATAATAACTAAAAACGATTTGAAAGGTTAATTATTATTTTTGATAGAAGACTAGAGCAAAAGGAGGCTTTATTGAAGTAGCTCTTTCGAAGAATCTAAATCAAAGCACTAGTCTGACACTTTCGCACACATAAAAAAAAAACTTTTTAATATTAATTAATTTTATATATTTTTGTAAAATTGTCACTAAAATAAAGTTCAAAGCTGTTCTCTCAAAAAATCTTAGCTTGTTAAATCAACCATCCTACTTAATTATGCTATCTAATCAATCCCTTTAATTCAAATAATAGGCCAACGTTATGTGCTAGTATAAGAGTACTTTGTGGACTTGGCTAGAATTATATAAATTTCTAAACTTTTTTTTTTTAAATTCTTTATATTAACTTCGATTTTGTGTGGGTCTGTGGTTGGCTGTGTATGCCGATGGTGAGCAAATCTGTGGAGGCCTAATTAGCTCCCTTGCCGTCCTCCACATACATATTAGTCCAAGAGGCGACTGCAATTTTTGGACCCCATCGAATATCATTCTGAATTTTGTATAGAAATTGGAGAAAAGTGAGTAGATTAGGAATCCACTGGTCTGCCGTGGCAAAAATGACCGAAACTGATCAATAATAGACTTGGAATAAGTTGAACTAAAATCCGATTGCCAAATATGTCATAACTTGCCAAAAACAGAACAAACTTATTCGTCTAGCAACCCACTTTATTTTGATTTTCAATGAGAAAAAGGGCAAACGATTTCTGATCTTTGGCTCGGAAAACCTATATCTTTTAAAAGTAAGCCAAATTGGCGGCATCAGTTACGTCATAAGTGACGTAATATTTTTTGCCAACTTGGCTCCCTTTTAATAGATGCAAGTAGACCGTCGCCAGATATCTGAATCGTCTGCAACCTTCTTAATAGAAAATTAAAGAGTGAGGGTCACCAAATAAAAAAAAAAATGCTCATTATTTGGCAAGTTATGGCGCATTTGGCAATTGGATTTAGTTCAACTAATTAAAATTCGATTTTTGACCATTTCGGCCATTTTTGCGACGGCAGACCAGTGGATTCGTAATCTACTCACTTTTCTCTAATTTCTATAAAAAATTCCGAATGATGTTCGATAGGGTCCAAAAATTGCAGTCGCCTCTCAGTCTATATGGGTAATTGAAAGTAATACCTAATTTATAAATAAAAATGACAGTGAACCAGGCTATGGTAAAATATATATTTATTGATAAAAACGACACTTAAGTACTTTAAAATGAAAAACATTTAATTTGTTGACAAGGAAATGGCCTGGTAAGGAATTGATTTTGTATCATAAAATGTTTAATACTCCAGGCATGTAACTTAATTAATATTTAAAACAATATTAAACAAACCAAAACTAATTTTTAATGTCTGAAAGTGTAAAAAAGCTAGTGTGCAAAAATAATTAAGTGCATAGATGCAAAGGAAAGCTTATTAGTTTAAACTTGTAACATGTGAATGAAAATTTATTGAGAAATGTAGTACTTTTAAAAAGCTGCATGACAAATAAAGTTGATTTTTCTCTAACTTTTTTGTAAACAAAGACTTTTTATCCAAAATCTTTGTACATTTTTATTAATGGTACAAGTTTTAAAAAATGTATTGAATCTGCATTATAAAGGTTAAAAGTATTAAAATTGTATATTATTTAAAAAGAACGTAAAAAAGAAGGATTTGTAACAAGACAGATCTATTTAATGTTTTGGCACTTTTAAATACTGCAATAATACAAAAACATTTAAAAACAACGCAATTTCGGATCACAACTTTAAAATCTAAACTTAAAACTTTGACATACCAGTAAAAAATTGAACATTATATTAAAATATCTCTACTTACAAATCTATATTTACATTTAACACACATATATACACTATATATAACATTTATTTTGAAATGGACAGGGCTATAAGCCAGTTTTATATCAATATGTTATGGACTTAATTTTATGATAGTAGATTTTTGGACATATATACTCAGTAAAATGTCAAGCATATATTTAGCATTGTCACATTATTTAGTTGTCTTGGAAAATACTAAATCATTTAAATGCTAAATATATTTCAGTACTTTGTGATATGAACATAATATTTGTACAAGTTGTTTCATTGAGAGTTCTTGAATAATAGTTTAAACAATTAATGGGTTAAAAAATAATTGGAAGGTTTGAAACAATAAATGAACGACTTTACAGTTAAGCAAAAACGGTCCGATTTTCGTGAAAACGTGTTGACAATTTCTTCGGAAAATAAACACAACTGCTTAACCCTTCTCGACGCAACTCATGAAATAATTAATATCAAGTAAAAATTTTAATTAGAAATGGCATGTTTATTGAGCAAGCTAGTAAACTTTAATACAAATTATATATAAAAACTTTCTTGTAGTTAAAAAGATGCAAATTGTTTCTTTTTTGTACTTGTATAGGTATCACATATCTAAATATTTTTTTTATGAAGTGATAAATATATATGTTAGGATGCAGTTTTATACATTTTGCATTGTAGCACCCTGAATGGCTCTATATAAGTTACTTGATACCTTGCATGAATTTAACAATTGAAAAAGTAACTTACGAAAACATTTAAATATCGAAGAAGTTCTATTACTTTAAAAAAATTCTTCCTTACAAATACTTTTTGAAGAGTTCATTTCCCCTACATTTACATTATGATTAAATAAAATTATTGTCGTATATTTGGTCAGTAAGACAAATGTTTGATCCATCTAGTTTAAAGTATGTGTTATATTGACCAATTTAAATAAAATGTGCAACCAACAACCATTAATTAGGGAGAAACAGGCAGTGATGTGGCTTTAGTCATTCCTCTATCATAGGGGAATTGACCCTGGAAACATATTACTATGCACATAAATTGAAGAGCTCCATGCATAAAAGGTGTCAAGCAAACATTTCTGATTACAGATTATTTTTAAGAGTGATTGCTTTACTGCACTGTCTTTTACATCTATAAATTTGCAAATTTAACGCAGGCAAAAATTTTATTTTAAAATATAACACATTTTGCACCAGATATAATAACAGTAACAGTGAAGTTATTAAGAAAAATGAAGAATAAACAAAGTGTGGCAAGAAGCAAGTAAAAATTCTATGATCAAATCATTCTCTCTTATTTCAGTCATACTATGTATTGATAAGAAATTTGAAAACCTGTTGTGTTTGAGTTAAAAATTTTAACAGTTACTACATTAGAATTAGTATTAAATACATTATTGTTTAAATATATATGATATAATACAATTTTTTTTTTTTAAATATGTTGATAGATACAGTGACCATAAGAGTTATAGCATTTAAAAGAAAAGTACAGGCAAAGCATCTTGAATTGTGCTTTTTAAGTATGGTTTACTCTGAGCCATGGACATAGGCAGGATTATTTGCAAGGGGGGTAGAAAGGAAACAAACTTTTGGATTCAACCTTGATTTTATTAAAAAGTTACTTGGATTAATTTTAATGAAATGTTAACTGTTATGCATGATTTCAAATACATATAAAAAAGTATTGTTTTTTTTTCTGTGAACTTTAATTCCTTTCTCCACATTTGCAAATGCCATGGGTGTGCAAATGCACCTCCGTGCCTTCCTGGTGGCAACCATGCTCTGCACTTTACAATAACTTTAGCTTGCAAATTGTGCAGAGAGTAAATTGACACCCACTAAAAATTTTACACATAATGTCATCTGAAAATTTAGCATTACTTAACATGGAACTTAGCATGGAACCCTTCAATTACAAGACATTTTTCACAAATACTAAAACTCAACAAAATGATGATAATGATGATGCACATGTTCATGAAGATGGTGATGCTCATAGCGTTCCACAGTCTGTTTATGGGGCGAACTGGAGACAATACTGTTCCGAACAAACTGCTTGGCGGCATCCGCCTTGGAATTAGAAGAATGTTCTCTGGCAATCCACTTCGCTACTTGCTGCATCGCCCGCTGGCGCTCTCGATCACGTTGCCTATGCCTATACTGGTGACCAGGGGATTGGTTATTGGCTAGTTTCTGGCTTTCCAGTATAGACGCCCAATTCTGATTGTTTTTCGGCTTGAGCTTAGGCGAGTAGAAACCTCCAGGGTTCACAACATTATTCTCATACAGATCATACGACTTTGAGCGTCTATGGTGTGGCTTTTCCCAATCGAATTTGGCCTCGGGCACAAGGTCGTTGAGGTCATAGTCAAGGTTGAGTAGGTCATCTTGTTGGACCTTTCTGTACAAGAGAGGACTCCCTCCAGGATTCTGGATGAACTTGGATTGGTAGTTAGATGGTTTCTTGAGTGGGGAGGATGACCCAGGGCACTCTCTCATCCGGTTGGGTTTTGAGCATTGGTGGGATCTGTCAAGAAGTTTGTAGGGGCAGGTATATTTTGGGTCGACTCTGTTGGGTTGCTCTTCGTTGGACTGCGAGAGGTTGTTACGTTTGGGACTCTCGATGCCAGCTAGGTCGAGATAGTGGTTACGTCGGTCGCGGCATTCAGGGACGTGGTCACGGTTGCTGGGTTGCTTTGGATGGTGGTCAACTTCGTCGTAGTTCTGACCAAAATCTTCAAGTTGATGCCTGAATAAAAGAAATATATATATTAGATATATTTGTGTAGAAAAAAAAAATTACTCATGAATGAGGGAAAGTAGATTAGAAAATAATATAGAAGGCATAAAATTTTTTTACATATTTTATTCAGTTATTTAATTGCATACTTACATTAATAATAACTGCAAAATTTACGTTTAAAACTCGTATCTAAGCAACTTTTGCATAATTTAACTGCCTTTAGATGATAAAAATATGCTATTTACAAAATATCATGAGTATAGCTATTACCGAGTATGAAATGGAGACAATACAATCATGTCAACTCATGTAGAGTTATTCTATGTACATTGATATCAACATAAAGACCTTTTAACTGCTATCAGATTAAGTTTAGTTAGTTCACTGCAGGTGATTTTCTTGTGCCTAGCAATCTTTTATTTTTGTTTTAATAAAGTCTTGAGTAATTTGCCTTCATAAAAAGAGTGAACCAAAACTTCCGCAAGTCAATAAAGAAATGAAAAGTGCATCAACCTAAAACCCTAAATACAGAATAAATAAAAAATTTAATGGTTGCACTCTAATGAGACACTCAAAGAAAGACAGTCAAGTTTTTTAAAGTACAAAATCGACCTTATTATGATAATCTAGATAAATTGAAGTTTGGTTCTCCATGTCTGGTCATCTTATTTAAAAATTAAAATTAATCTATAATACAAAACACAATATGTTTCACGACTTCTTTTGAAATGCCTCTATTTTGAAGTTTTTCCCGAAACAATTTTGTAATCAACAAACACAACATAATGGTGACTAAAAATATGTTGATGAACAGGAAACTCTCACCTATTATCACTGGCATACACTCTCATCTGCAACCTCTCTCTCAGCAGATTCTTTTGGTCAGATTTATTCGAACGGTACTGGCGAGCAGGCCTCAGTTTCGGAGACGGCATAGCCCGCACATTCACCGGAGATCTCTGCGACATAAGTGGCGACCTCGTCAACAATGGACTTGCATACTTAGGCGGCTTCTCAGCTGAGTAAGAAGAGGATGGAAGATAAGTGGACGTTGTGTTTGCACTCTGTGCACTGCAGCAGTCATTAGTTTGTTGTTGCTGTTGTTGTTTGGACGGTGACGTAACTTTTGAATTTGTAGTCCAGGCGACAGTGTCAACAAGCTGTTCTTTTGTGTCGATGTCTTTGCTGCCATCGGGGGATATGGCGAGTTTGACTTTGATGGTGCGGCTGCCAGATGGAGGGAGTTTGAGGGTTTTGTTGAGTGCTTCGCAGATGGACCGGACAACTACTTTTTCAATGTCCTGGAAAAGAGGGAAGAAACGTTAAAAAATATTTAGACCACTGTGTTTTTTACAAGTCCCTTCAGAACTATACTAGAAGACAACCTGATTTGAGCTCACTCAATGCTTTACAACCATAGGGAAACCGGTTCCTACAGTGTACTCAGTAAGCTCACTTCATCCTGTCCTGTAGTATAGGGATCACAATTGTGTACATTAATAACATTAAATTCTCTTTATTTTCTTTTGTCTCCGATAATCACATCCAGACCACAATATCTGCTGTACTGCTTCAAAATGTATCTACCAAGAATAATAACAGTAATAAAAGATCATTAACAATATTTGAAGTGAAACTAACTAGAGAGATTTTATAACATGTAAAAAAGTTTTTATAAACCAACTTAAAACTTATGAAGAAAGTTCTCTATAGCAGTGCTCACCACTAAGAGGTACACGACAAAATTTTCTGCAGCAGCAGAGGGGAACAAAAATCGAGCTATCAAACTTCGAGGGAATTATAATTTTTACATAATTTTAATTTGTCCAAAACAGTATGTATTTGCCATCTAGAACAGCGTTCTAAACTATGTGGCTCGAAGCAACTGTATAAAGAAACTTTCAGAAAGATAGTTTTCATCAAAAATAAATACAGGACTAACTTGACTGGCATTCATTTGAACGATTTATTTAAATTAGGTGAGACAAATACTGCAAGAAATAGCTAATAAAGAGAACGCTATCAAAAAAATAAACTGTACGATTTTGACCGTCATTGCATTGCAATTGATATCAGCAAAATATGGGAATCTACTGCTATGATTTAAATATCAAATATAGGTCAAGTCACATTGTCATGTTTGCACAAAAAAGATTAACTTCTTTGATTTTAAGGGATATAGGGCTAAAAAAATTCTTACCGATACACAAGTTTCCCGATCGTTGTGATAACTCTAACTGTATTAGTATTTTTTAATTATAAAATCCAAATTTACAAAGTTTTACATAATTTACTACAAAAAAAAGCTAAAAGTTTTTTTAAAAAGTGACTGTATGACATACTGACTATTGAAAAAGTTCTGGTACACTGTACTGGCGCATACTGGCCCCACTACACCCCTAATTTTAATATCAATGAAAATTAGCAATTAAAAAAAAAAAAAAAAAAAAAAAGAATCAAACATCAATTTTAACTTCTTTTAAGATATTTTTTTTTTTTTCATAATTTGTTTTCCGTTTTAGAAATGCTTTATGTGGTTCAATTGATAATGATTGAAGGTTTTTTATTAGCGAATTCAGTATAAACATACGACCCATCTCTCAAAGTTAGTAACGAACACTAAAGGAACATTACACATGTTGTTAATAACGTCTACATCAGATACTCTAAAAAAAAAATTTTAATAAAGTTAAGATTTTTAAACACATCTACAGACAGCAAAAAGGCTCGGTAATATTAATGCACACATAATTATCTCCAATAATTTAGTTTTCAGACTATGTGAATTTCATGATTAAGTGTTTTTAAATTTTACCTGCTTGTTTGATCTGTCACAAGTGTCAAAGTCATACAGAGTAAAAGAAAATTCTTGTTTCTCTTGACCGTCTACCGAGACGCTACATGTCACTTCCTGAGAAAAAAGAAGTTTCTTTAACATTCATCATCAGAACAAGCAGATAAAAACATTTATAAAGTTTCAAAAAATTATAATTTTGAAAATAAATTTTAAACGCTTTGGAGAAACATGAGTGCAAGTAATATCCTCAATGCCATTTTTTTTTTTCAAGTGAGATATATAACTATATAAAAAAAATATATTTGTACTGAAAAAAGTATTTGTTTGAATTAACATAGTTGAAAAAATATAAAAGAATTTTAATATGTTTATAAAAGAGTACCTAATCATAAACTAGGAAAAAAGGCATGTAATGATTTTTCTGATTATCAGCATTGAACTGTCAAATATCAATTATTTTAAATACTGATCAAAAAATTTATCTGATTTCAATATTATCTACTGCATGTTAGTCACTATGAAAAAAATTCATCTAACTTATCAGTAATAGTTGGAAAATTTATTAAGCTATAAAGTGGTAGAGCTAAAGTACCATATTGTCCTGCTTCTCACTAGTTTCTGCTTCAGCTTTTTCTGGGGTTTCCTTGTTAATTAGCAATAGGGAATCAGGTTTTTCAGAATCTTGAGGTAATTTAACTGAAATATAAAAATCAGGTTAAATAATAGAAAATTATTGTCATGTTTATTTACAGTAAAACAATATGTGGATTTTATACATTAAAAGTCCTATTCAATAATATCTGATATCAATTCATAGTTTAATCGAACTGGTTAAATGTTGATAATATTTATTTAATACTTTGTTTTTCCCATTTTATCGAATTGATGGCAATGAGACTGTTTATCAAAGGACCAGATGTGAAATAATTTCACATAATATAACTGAAAATACAATTTTCTCATCACAATAAAAATTTTAACTCTTTTTTTTATTTTATTTTGGCATCGATTGTCAAACATGTTTTATTTGTTTTCATCTTTTATAAGAAATTAAAAAATTTATGTCCTTAGAGGCAGCTTTTCATCGCAAAACTTCTGCTTGCAGAAAAATGTTCCGTCGTTCATTTTAACTGAAGAGTCGTAACATTATGTTCTAAAAGAGGTTGGGAAGATAAGTTATTTATTGAGCGCGAGTCTCTCTAAGAATCTTCCTTTCCCCCACCTCAAAATTGAGCGAGATTCTTAAAATGGGATCGTCTGTTTTATCGACGTCAAATCAGACTCAGAAGAGAGCTTTTGCTCCGGAATGTCACGTGATTAACGCTTCCCTTCACTACTATCGAATCCGCCCGACAAAAAAAAAACATAACAAAGGAGGGCTCAGTTCGGAAACCCGCCGTCAGATGTCTTTCCAGGAACAGCATCCGTAGAAAAAGAACAAGATGAGATGTTTGCGTGTTTTCAACCAGTGAATTCGAAAGAAAAACGAGGAAGGAAAATTCATTGTAAACAAATGTCAACGTATTTTGCCTTTGTTTATATTTTGAAATTTATGGACACATAAATTTTATGTTTGATTTAAAATTAGAGCGGCGTAAAGCGTTGGAGGTTTGTAATAAAATAGAGTGAAAAGGGGCGGTGAAGACAAACTGTATAAGTTTAATGATTTTCACTGTCACAACACTAACAATTAAAAAAACTGAGAGGAGAACTACCCCCCCCCCCACACCCCCAATTTACTGTTAGTGCCATAAAGTTACCTTTCCGCACTTCTCTTAAACATCAAAAATGCAAATGGTAAAGGAATTAGACCTATCAATCGAAGTAAATAATTATCTTTTTCCGATCGTTTATTTTTATTTTTAAGTCGTGTTTCACTGTGGAAACAGATAAGAACCATTGTGTCCTGAGTACAACTTATATAACCAAACGCAGAGCTTATTTTGAAATACATTAACTGTTAATAGACAAACTCAAAATTATTCTGAGCATAATACCAAATAGGGAATTTTTAAGTTGTGACATCTTCAATGTTTTTGAACAATGAGATTTTCTTCTTGACTGCAGCATACGCTCTCTTAATCTCTACTTTTCAATTTTTCCCCCACACAATTCCAAAGGAATCTGGAAGCAGAGTGCAACAAAACCACCATTTTAGTAATACTTTCCATTATATTCGGTGGTTATAGAAATCAATATCCTTTTCAGCGACCAATTCCTCAATTCAGAATCAAATGAATCAACATAGCGAACGGGTTTAAGTTTTATGTACACTTTTAGATCCCCAGAAACACTTTTGATCGCCCACCAGTCCAATACGACCTGCAAAACTCCCCAACACAGCGGGACCACACCTCAAAAATCCAGCCATGCATGAAACGTTACAAAACTTGGCATTTCCGGTGAACGTTTGCAAAGGTAAGCGGCAACATGCATTCGATGTCTTATCCCTCTCTCCGGGGGGTGAGACAAGCAGTATATTTCTCCGAAAAACACGAAACCTGTAGCAATTCTGAGAAGAATGCAGCTTGAAAGGGACCCGAAAGAGAGGGAGGGGAGGCACAGAAATGGGTACCCCCCCCCCCCCCCGAGAAGGCATCATTCAAAGAACGTATTTATGGCCCTTCGCAATACAGAAGGGTCAAAAAGGGATTTTGTGCCGTATTTTAGTGTTTTACAGCTGCTCGTCGAGCGTATTTATGGACAGGACTAATTTTATGACTTGGGCATTCATCAAAGGTATTTAAGCTAAGGAATGGATAACCAGGTAAACAAACGGTGGATCCTTATTGTCAAGGGGCGGACAGGCGGTAAAAATACTATTTCACTATTAAACTGTTCGGTTACCACCAAGTTGGATAATAACGGATTACCCTCTCCAGTTAAAGATGTAAACAGATACGTGGGTTCTTTTAAACATTAGTATTAGCACCTAGTGTCACAAAAGGTGATTTGTTTAAGAAATCAACTCAGAGATTGGGTATCAGCATAAACTGAAACATAGTTGTAAACTATATATTTAAAATAAAATGCCTGGAATAATTTAAGTAATAAGTAAATAAGAATAAGTAATTTTATTTTAAGTAAGACTTTCCCACGCAGCGTTGGCAGTGAATTAGTTTTTATTTTGGAAATATCCCATAAATTCTTTATTTTTCGATCGATACATTCGAAAATTTAAATTTTTTTTTTTTACTGTGGTGTAATGATATGTTGAGAATAATCATAATGGAAATATAACTAGTAACCTTAAATTTATTTTATAACCTTAAATATATTTTAACGAAAGGTTTCAAACCATTTCAAATTAAAGAGAATTATCCTTAAAAAAACCAACAGTTAAAAGATTGCTTTTCATTACAAAAACCTGAGAAGGCAGGGGGGGGGGGGGGACAGATCTACAAAACGGACAGGGAGGAGGGCAAAAAGAAATTAATTCCCCCCCCCCCCTTTCCCCTCCTCATATCATAATGGAGGGAGCCAGAGGCTTGTGTCAGATCACGAGTTGGCGGTTCCCTTTCAAGAAGGCTTGGAAACAGGTCCATATAATTCCGATGCGTCTGCTTTAAATCACAGCTCGCTTTTGTGGCTGAGCGAAAAAAGGAGAGCATCATAAAAGATGGGGACGAAAAGATTCCCCTCCCCCCTCCCGGCAACAGCTTTGAGCGAAGCAGGATCATCAACACTTCGCAAAAGAAGTTCCGCGCCTGGAGGTGATACGCTTTTTTTTTATTTTATTATTATTATTTTTTTGAGCGTTGAGAACGATTTTTCTTTTGAGGAGGCTTCACTTAGGGTAACTAGATGTTACTTCACGAGGTAGTGTTAGTATTCATGAAAAGATATTTTTCCCTGTCCCACATTGCTAATGACATTATTCAATAACTACTACTCAAAATATGCGGAATTTCACGCCAATTATAGACATTTATAAACCGGAGGAATAAATTCACAAAACCCTTGTAATTTATCAGCTTTCACCGAATCAACTAGTTAATTGAACGTCAAAACCGAGAGGTTAAAATTAAGTTCCGCTTAGGAAAGTTTATGACTTTAGAGGCCATAGGAGCAACAACATTAGGCTTCTAATTACCAAACTAGGCATCGCAACGACTACGAGTTAATTTTATCAAAACAAAACATTGATATACTTTCAAAATAAAAATGAGTTCGAATTCAAAAAGTTTTAACTTCGACCTTTTATCAAATAAATTCCCTTAAAACCATTTAAATCAACAAATAAAACTCGGAAAAGTGATGTCCCAACAAGTGCCTAGTTGTAAATACGGTGAAGGTTCTATATCAATCTATTGACGAATTCGATTGACTCGAATGCGCTGCTGTAAAAAAATAGAAAAGGAAAAAAATATTTATTTTTACCTTGTAGTGGTATTTGTTCTTCGGTTTTATTTTTGACGCATGAACCATCATCACAGAGAGAAAAGGACAATTCCTGCAAGTCACAAAAGGGGTAAATAAGTTGGTACAATATATATAATTTTAAAATATATATATGCCAACTACAAAGTTATTAAAACCTGTAATTGAAAATGGTTCTACAACAGAAAATGTTAAGACATTTTACCACATGTAGCAATAACAATGCAATGAGTTTTAATATTAATATATTGACACAAAAAAATCTGTTTCCTCTAACAAGTGAAGCCACCATTTTTTTTTATTTTTTTTTTTTAATTTTTTTTTTTTATCATCTTTAATCATTCCTCAAATGTGTACAAAAAATAATATAACTCATTAAAAATAAAGTTTTAAAATATATTCTACATGTGCATTACTAATTACTTTTAATTACCCATAGGTATACATAGAATACTGAAAGTATAGCATTCGGTCAAAAAAAAAAAAAACATCCCGCTTTCAAAAAAGTGATATAGAAAAAATGTCTGTCTGTGTGTATGTGTGTGTGTAGTCAGCATAACTCCCGAATAAATTGACACACGGTGTTCAAATTTGGTATGAGGGTTAGTGGTGGCCATGGGACATACCTTAAGGTTTACGTCAAAATCGAGCATGCGCATAAGGTAGCTGCCATTGAAAAAAATCATGTTTTTCAATGATTGCTAAAAAAAAACAGATTTAACGATTTTGATAAAAATCGCAGTGGTAATGCCTCTTAAGGTGTTCTAAACATCCCCACTTCCAAAATTCCCGTAAAAATGTTTTAATGGCGTAAAAAGTTGAAAAACGAATGCTTTCAACACAGAGTTCTCTTTCTTTGAGCATACCTCATCAAAGAACCTTTTTTACTTCTCTCCTCAGTATATAATAAAGGATATTATAATAAAGGATATTATAATAAAGGATATTATATGAATTATCGCAAAAATTATCTCCAAACTGGCCATTTCTTCTAAATGAATGATGAAAATACACAAACGGCAAATGACACAAGTCCATGTCAGTATTATAGTTTAATTTAAAGTTGTGCGATGTTCCACACCCTTAGTTTTTATGTGCAATTACAACTTATTGAGTCCAGATCGAGATTTCATAGTTTTTGACATCTATGAAGATAGCATACATTCGAAAAATTTACTAACTTATTTTACACTCAAAACTTAAACTATAGACATTGTCATTCACAAAGAGTCTATTTGTCAAGTTTCAGTTCGATTGGATAACGGCAAGTGGGTTAATTAGCAATCCGACGATTTTGCTTCGTCAACCTTAATAGGAGAAAGTTTCAGTCATTAAATATCGCCAAATTGTACATGTTTAAATTAAACCTGGTATAGAACATGATAAGAGACATCACGTCTTAAAAGAAAACACAATTTATTTCCCTATAAATTACATTAATCAAGCTCCCATTATTGGTATTATCTTCAACTGCAAACATCGTGAGGATATATTTTGCGAGTATACAATAAGATATGCACACAAAGGGTGGCTTTAGAAAAATTATAATAATTGACAGAGAGAATAGATCCCCATATGAGGACACAAGAACAAGAGACAACTTTTTAGGTAAGCTAAGTTTGATTTTTTTTATTTTTAAATAAAAAATTTATTATAAGCAATCAATCTATACAAACTCATTTTATACTTTAATTATGTGATTATATGTGCTCAGTATTCCTATTCATTCTCCATTAAGGAAGACCACTATCAGTCGTCCAAATTGTCACAAACAAAGCCCTTACGCTAAAAAATACTCTATACAACTAATCTCCACTGGAAAGTGTAACTGTCATAATCACTATCTTGTCAACTCATTTTTTAAATCAAATTTTGGACCAAGCGCAAAGGAGGCTCCGTCCAAAGTACTGTTTTTTACTTTTATTGTTATCTGAATTTTTGCAAAGAAATTGTACTATGCACGCAAAAGAATTGATCCTGTCACAACTTCTAATACGCTCTTACATTCTACCTCCGAGCCATGAATTCGGCCACCTGTTAAAGATAATTCGAAAACATTTTTATCCTTATTTATTTTACTTCCTTACTACTTTTTCTTATTTTTAGAAAACACATTCAAATGAAATATTTGTGTATATTCTGGAAGCAATATTTCAGCATACACTGTGTAAAGATGAATTTAAATCGACCTGAGTTTCGAATACAACATTGTTAACACGAGAGACCAGAGCTCTAATCCTGCCAGCCCACTTGTTTATGTGACAACCAAATAAAAAAAAAACTGCCAACCAAGAACAAAGTTTCAACTTTAATTGCCTCACGTGGGACAACCCAACTGTAGAAACGATATCCGAATCGAAAGCCGACATCAAAAAAAAAAAATATTTTTTATTTATTTAATTTTTTTCTTTTTCTGTAGGACTCATCATCAACTGTATAAATGAAAGCTAACCAGTCGACCTCGAATCAGACTTCGAGAAAAAGGGGAAGAAACGAAGGGCTGGAAGGCACAAGAAAATTGAAAAAGACGACGCAAAGAATGAACACGACGAAGAGAAAAAAAAAAATATTGAATAACAACGAGCGAAAGAAACTTACAACGCGTGACTGATTAAATATTCAAGTCAGGGGGTCCCCGTGCAGGCAAAAAGTCGGCGAAACTTCAAAGGGATGACAACTAACAAAGGGAAGAGACCAGTGCGAGAGAAATCTGGTAATTGGACTTGAAGCGTGAAAGATTAGAGGGGAAGAAGACGGCGAAAAAGAAACGAATAGAAAAATGTAATAATACTAATAATAAATAAAATAGGAGATGCGAGAGTTCTTTTTTTATTTACACCGGAGGGGTAATAACATGGCGGGTTCGTTATTAAAGATTCCACCGGGGTCGATTCGGTAGGGATTATTAAATAAATGATCATCGCCTTGCTTGGCATCCAACAATCAACATGCCGATGACATAAGCGCTGGAAGTTTCATTAAAGTGGCGTTGGTGTTGTAAAAACTATTTGTGGACTCTCCGGTTACGTCTTGTCCGTGCTGTAATGCCACTAGGAAGAATTGATGAGTCACTTTGTTTTAGACCGCCATTGTTTATGCAAATGAAGCTGTTACTGTGATGTTGGTCCAATTAAATTTGATAGCTGTGAGATGTCAGGCTTAAAATGCAATTAAAGAATTTGCATCAAAAATATAATTCAAAGAAAAATTCTTAATCGAATTTAATGAAATGGTATATTGTCTAAACCAAAATAGGCGTACGTGACAATTTATGCTAATATTAAAAATGTACTATGTGGTAGTGTATAGAAATACATTCTTCCCAAACATGTTCTTGTATGAGTCGAAATTTTCTTGCAAACAGGCGAAAGAAAATTGGTATTGCTCACGCAATACCAAAAATTCTTAAAAACATTTTTTGATATAGACTTTCTTTCAAAAATAAGCAGTTTTCATGAGATGGGCTATAGAAATTTCAATACGAAGCAAAATCACAAAATGTGTCTCCTAATCCCAAACACATATATTCAAATAATATACCCGACTAAAACTTGCTAAAACCCGAATACTTCTGATCAGATCAATCAGAAGCAATTAATTCAATGACTTTTTTAGTCATTACAGAATATGATCCTACACTTATTGATTGAATTACGATTCAGTGCAAGAATTTAAGGGCACCGTTGGCTTTAAATTGACTAATTAATATACTCAATTTAATCTAAAATTCCAAATTATATTTTTTTCCTTATACATACCCATTCAATAAATAACAAATTATTGCAGTAGGCAGGTTACATTTTAGCCATATAAACATTTAAAAAGAAAAGTATAAAGCCAAATTATGAATGTACGAATTCCATATCACCAACATCTGCTTTTACTCGCACCAGACTGTGGTCTTGATCTAATCAGCTTATAAAGACTTTTTACATTCACTCTTATCGTCAATTCCTCCTGTGATTTTATGTCAACACGCTCAATCCCCAATTTGAATCCGAAACAAAGCGATGTTATCTGCTTTGACAAGAGGGGAAGAACGTCTTCCTTTGTCAAAGATCTGTCCTTCTATATCGGAGATTGGTAACAGATGACGTGAGGAAGTTGAGATTGCGGCAAACACAAAAGGGACTTGGGGGAAGGACTTAAGATAACAAAGGATGTCAGTGATACTGATATTGTTCTTGTTGTCTTGATAACTATAGTGCACTTTCACCGAATCATAAGTGTGCAAACCAAATGAGTTATCCCTTAGATAGAGACTTGAGAATAATTCCTCTTAGTAATATTGATAATATTCTAATGAGAAATCACGTATCAAGGTTCTGAAGAAGGTAAAACAACTTTGAAGTCATACACAAGGCATGGTTTGTTCAATTATATCAGATTTTTGTTTCTTGAGAAAAAATGTCGGGTTTTCAAATAATTTTGTGGAAAAAAATTTACACTTTAGATTCACGAAGCAAGTCGATTTAGCATGAAAACATGCAATATACGGAAATAATAATAGTTTTAAAGAATCCTTTAAAAAAAAGTGGAGAGTTTTTTATTTTTTCAAACACGAAATTTTATTAATTGTTCTCATTTCAACTTCTTATTTAATCAAGAATCATTACTAGGATTGTGATAAAAGTATTTTTCATATTCTTGTAAGAGTAGTACGTTTATAAACTTAATCTTGTAATGCTTCAATGAAAATGGTTATAATGTCCTTAATATCAATAATACCTAGCTGAAAGTATTTCTTAAATATTTTAAAAGACGACGTGAATAAGCTGAAACAATGATTCATAAAAAAAAAACGCCTATACAATATTGTTTGCGTTTGTTCATATTTCGCTCGTTTTTGTTTGAGAATGTTTGACAGCCAGGAATACTGTGTTTACAAGGACAATCGCTAGACTCGGAAGATGCTTTTCTACCAGTCTCCCAATTATCTTCCATGAACAAATGCAGCCAATGGTAAATACTCCGTTGACTGGACCACACAAGAAGATATCCTTTCAAATGTCAATCCTATCATGAAAAGACTATCCCCACCCAAACCTTCTCAATTCAAAAGAAATGGTTCTTTTTTTTCCACCTTCCGCTAAACAGGAGACTGTCAAGAGTCCAGCTGTCAGGCGACTGTTAATTCTAAATCATAGGTTGGGCAACTTACTGAAAACTTACGAGGGGAAAATTCACCATGCCACAAAATCTTTGAAAATCTGCAAAAAAATATTCAAAGAAGCTTTGTTCTGCAACAGATTAGATTGCACTTCATTTACAATTGTTAACAACGGCATGGGATTAAACTTTGTTCGATAACAAATGAAACTACACCAATTTAATGTTGTACGGAAACAAACTTTTCAAACACTTTAGTGACGCATTGCAGGGCCTTTCTATAGCATGACAGAAAATGCATGTCAATTTTTAACCACTTCTTTTAACTGCAAGAGAACATAGAACGAAATAGTAGAACACAAAATAAAATATGATCAACGCTGTCTATGTAACTTCATATAATTGTTTTTCAGCAACAACCTTTTTTTCTTAAATATTACAGAGCGAAGCTGAATAGGTTTTGTTGCATAGCAAAAACCTATTCAACAACAAAAGGAGAAATAGGCAGAAAAATGAGAGGTATTTATTTTCCTATACCAGCATTGGCTCTGGAAAGGTTATTTGCCAAGAGCTGAAAAACGGCTAAAACTTTTGTTCGAACTTTGTTTCAAAATTCCTAATGAAATGATAATTAATAGATATAACTTAAGTTTATATTCAAATAAGTATTTTTTAATGTAAGTTTACCCTTTTTTCTCCAATACAATATTATTAAATTTTTAAAATACAGGGCAGTGAAGCGCACCACTTTGATCTGGCGGGAACCATGAGTACTAGTCCCTTAGCAAACTGCTCATATTATGTTCTATAGAACACTTAATTTCTTAATAAAGCTGTCTATTAGCTATTGGATCCAACACCAATAAGTTGACTGATAACCTACTACTTTAAGTTAACAATTCCAAAGTATTAAGTCTATTTAAAGTTAATCCCGGAAGTTAAACCCCACTCACCTAAATAAAAGATCATACAACTCTTCAATGCAAAGATTATAGAACTGTTCTATTGTTAATAAACGGGCTTTTTAAATTGTGTTTGAATTTTCGCATCCATATACCATTGATAAGAAAGACTTCTTAGAAATACTATGTTACTAATCTCCTAGTTCTTAATAATACTAGGTTTATCTTTTAGGTATCGATATCCAGCCCCACAAAAGACATCCTGCTTCGGAAACAAACCTTCGCAATTCATAGATAAAATTCATGTTCAAGTATTCCATTCAGCAATGATTGAACGAACTGTCGATTATAGAATTGTACTACTGTTAGTAAACGAACTCTTTAAATTGAGCATGTTCGCATACAAATACCATTGATAGATTTCTTAGTAATACTATATTTTGGTAATACTATATTACTAATCTTCTAGTTCTTAGTACTATTAAGTTAATCTTCTAGGTATTGAATGTAGTACCACAAAAGACATCAAAGTTCTGCTTTGAAAACTAAAACCTTCACAATCCACAGATAAAATCCATGTTCAAGTATTCCATTCAGCAATGATTGAACGAACTGATGTTAATGACAGGGCAAAGACGCAGCTAAAACCACCAAGAAAGGCAGATCCTTTCGATGTGTGTGGCCTTTCTGACAACAATAAATTGATAACGGTTTGGGCAGTGACATTCCCTACACCAGACGGGCTTTTCACATAGCGAGTGTCTGCCTTTTGTTACTCAAATATTTCATTCATGGTTTGAGGATCTTTCCCCTATGGACTATTTTACCCTGTGGCTCCTTTACTTCTTGAGCTGGCAGAACAACCATGAAATGTGTACAAAAGGAAGGATGGTATGATTCATGAGTGGAGTTGGGAGAAAATGGATAAGGAAGTTGAAAACATTATGTGAGGATTCGCCATACGTGTTGATATAGCTAGATAGTTAACATTGCAATGTTTTTTTGTTTTGTTTTTAATTTCCATAACTTGAAGGTGCATATGATTTAATTTTGCAAACTATGAAAACATATACAGATAGGATAGTTTCCGTTTTCTTTATTCACAATAAACTTATCTTCCTGGCATTTAAGGAAATAATTATGACCCTGATACAGATCCGCTTTTTTTGTAAAGAAAGAATATTGAGTTTAATTTATTTCTATTCGATCTTCCGGTTAAAAAGCAAATTAATAAACGACCATATTTCGACTGGAGCAAATGTCCAAGAAAGTTACTTTTGCTTATTTAACCATTTTGAAGAGAAAAAAAAAATCTCACCTACTCTAAGTGGTGTATAAAAAATAAGTAGCAAATGAATAAAGGATACTGGTACTTTTCATTTCGCTTCAAATCTAGCAAAGCCGATTATATTTATTAATTTAACTTATTTTAGAAATGGCCACGACTTGTTTTGAAAATGTGGCTGTAAAAGATTACCAGCGGGGATATTCTGCTTGGCGTCAGTTGCATAATTTTTGGCGAGTTTATCGTCTGCGCCCGCGAAATGGAAAAGTACCTGTGGCAACCCAAATTGTTGTGTTTATCTAATAGATAAGCATACTCAAAATTAATCTATTATGACAACATGCAAAATATAATTTTTTGAGTCAAAAATTATGGCGAAAGTAGCTCTTCATTGCGAGGTGTACAGTAAGTTATTTATGCAACTAGTGGGGAAAGTGATACTTTTTCAAACGAAGTGAAATGCTTATTTGACGAGAGCTATCTCACTCGTCAAATAATTTACAGAATTTGAAAAAGTATTTTCCCACGTGTTGCATACAATATTTTTTATAATCACGTGCAAAAAATATTTTTAATATATATATTTATTAATGTTGGCAACTACAGTCAATGAATTTCTTCTGAAAATATGTCATTTTAATGCCAAGACTATACAAAATTTGAGCACGAGATTTGCGAGAAAGAACTTTTCACACTAGAGCGAAAAAGGAACTATCCCGCTCTCCTAGTGAAAGAGATCTACTTTCGCCACGATTTTTAATTCAAAATGATTGAAAAAAAGTTTAATTTTTTGCACGCTGTTATAAAAAATATTTCATTATACTATAGCGATAAGGTACTTTAACGTCCGCCTCGTGATTGAAATCTACAAAATCTTGGGTATAGAACATAAAATATTCATAGACAGGAGTTGCCAACATTAATATATATACATTAAAAATATTTTTTGCACGAGATTATTAAAAGCATTCTATGTAACTTGTTGCGAAACAAGTTGTATTTTTTCAAACTCGATAAATTATTTTACTAGTGCAAACGCACTCGTTAAATAAGCTTTAAGTCTTATTTGAAAAAATATAACTTTCGCAACTGATTATACAAATAACTTTCATGGTGATTCAAAGCAAATATTTTCCACTTAATTGGAAGAAAAAAAAAATTTAAAAATTCGAGTAGATGATAAACATTTTGACGTCATTGCGTTAGATATTGTTTTGTTGAAACTATCTCCTGATCAATGACCATAACAATCCAACCAGCCCAAAATCCCGCCAACAATTCATCTTCCCTTCCGGAGCAATAACACCAATTTCGCGCAGCTGGTACATATAAAAGAAGACGCACACTTCATAATAACTACCGACTCGAAGAGAATCAAGAATCCAACCCAAAAGGGAGGGAGAAGTGAAGGCACAACCAAACGAAACCGGCGCCTTCAGAACTTTCCGCTTGTGTGACCCTAGACATCATTAGGTGCAGGGGCACACAAGGGGGAGTCCTGTGTTCCACCCCGCCATGGTGGAGAGGGGGGGGGGGGGGTTAGAATTCTACCCTCACTACACCCCTGCCCGAAATTAGCTCTCTCACTGGAACTGAAAGTATGGGGCGAGTCGGAAAGCGATTCTAGGAAACGGGCATTTTTATGCTGTTGTTGCTGAGGAATTTTTTTTTCTTTGTACGTTCCCTTTGGGGTCTCTCTTGTGACTTTTTTTTTCCTTCTCTGTTTCGTGAAGCTTCTCAAACTTTGTCTTCCATTTTTTATCCCTGACAGCTTCCCCTCCCGCTTCTGACTCGTGGACTTACAATTTGGAAGCGATTCGCACTGCAGGGTGATAGAGGGAGTTGGCCGACATGTTACGAAGTTGACGTGTTTGCGGATGATGGTCACACCAGTACAAATGCGATGCCCGACTGACATGGTCTCTTGTTATGTGACATCCATGGTAGCCCCCCCCCCCCTTGTTCCGACGGGTCGACTTTTCGAAATGTTGTAACAGGGTTCCCACTCAAATCACAGAATGCAGGATGAAAATTAATCCTTAATTTTTAAGGACCTAATTAATGTTTTTAAGGACCTTTAAAAATTTGTATATAAATTTTTTAATAAAGTATATTCTACCAAATAAGTTACAAGTTGGCGCATGCGAAATACAAATACGTCAGAGAATTCCTATATGGTGCGGATAAGTGGCGGTCAAGCGGGGATAGTAAGTCTGAATTGTATTTTTATGAATTTTGCAGTTGGGCGCACAACATCCACAAAAATTAAGGACTTTTAAAATAATGACTTTCAATGACTGTAGGAACCCTGTGTAAGCATACTGCACTTGTAAATGATGACAGGAAATCAAAGTAAGAGGTAGTAGGACAATGCAAAGCGAAATCACTTCAATTTGCAGAAAAATTATGTACTGTAAGGAATAACTGATCAGAAATAATGTAGTGTGTGTGTGTAAAGATATTACTTGGTGGTCGCACTAACATATCCGATTGAAAAACTACGATAAAACGAATTCAACTCCCGGACATTAATTTTAAGCCATTTCGAAGTTTGAATGAAATAAAATCAATGTATCTAAAACCTCATTCCAGAAAGAAAAGAAAAAAAATATTATATGGAAAACAGCATATTTTCTTTAATTCAGATCAATCAGATGATCGCGCTTGGGTAACGAAGCACTATTTGGAAAACGATTTGGCAAATGTAATATGATAAACAAATGCAGATTCGGAGAGAAGCGTTGCCAGTCATAGAAATAAATAGAATGATCAATTACATTTTGGTGGTCTAGCAATTTACTATGACTTATATTAAATTCAATTTTCTTAGCATCGCCTTCGATTAGTTAAAATAACTGTCCCTCCATATATATCCTGGTATATCAACAATCTAGCTTCATTTGAAGCTCAATGCCAAAAATGTTTTCAGGGAAATAAAAATTCTGCCTTATTAGTTTCTTTAACGAGTTCTTTTTTTTTTTTTTTAAAAGCCCCCTTTTGTCACTGAAGACGAGGTAGACAAAACATAGATTAGGATAATTTTCGGGATCAACATGCCGTCTGCCTGTTTGCAAGTGCAACGTGATTATATTGAAAGCAAAAGAGAGAGGGAGAAAAGACCTAAATTTACAAAACTGTATTCTTATTGGTTATATTGAATTTAAAAAAAGAGAGATAAAAGAAAGGTTGGAAAACAACCGTTCATAAATTGCTAATTTCCTAGAGTTCTAAAATATTCCGAAAGTACCATGTCCCCATCTAAATATCGCATACAAAGGTAATTTGACTCCACAGTATTCAATTTCACGCACCATTTCGATGAGTGTCATTTGCTGGTTCTCCGAAAAGCAAAATAGAATATAAATCGACAATATAAAGACAAAACAAACATCAACACCAAATGATGTCATCCTAACCGTCTGCCTCCATTGACTGAAAAATTCTTCAATGAACAAAGCGACTCGTGCTCCAACAACAAAAACTAATAAACACAAGGGAACAAAGTTCGAATAACAAATTCTTATACTCAATCTTCTATTCCCCCTTCCTCAGTAATAAAAGAACAGAACGGTGGAAAATTAGAGGGATAGTCGAACTAGAATTACAGACCTGAAGAATATTAAAACGTTCAGGTCCGAAATTAAAGTTTAACCTGTGGCGCCCACTAGTGGCGCTCTTAGTATATAAACTTTTTTTTTTTTTAGCTTTCCGCATGAAAAGACGTCGGTATTGCAACTAATTACAAGGCACGGAGACCAAGGCTTGCCGCCTAGCATGCTCTTTACGCGCTTCGCTATACCTTATTTTTTCCTGCTATTATTACACTTTTTTTCTTTTGCCTTTGATTCGTTATTATTTTCGTATCTTTATTTTTTCTTTCACCATTTTCCTAAGAGAGAAAGCAGATCATTCAAAACCTGTTTTTTATGAAGTCGCTCTCCCTGTTTCTTGATGATAGAGGGAGGTTTTTTTTTTTGCCTGTTTTCTCTCTAACCGAACATAGCTAAAGTGGTATTGAAGATACGTTTTCTGCAGAGTAAAAAAATAGGTCAAAATTGCATGCCATTTCTTCAATGCAATTCAAATACTTACGGATAAACGATTCGGATTCAATTACCTCACCAAAAAATATACGAATTGTAAATAAACTTAAAAGGATTTGGAAAGAAAAAATTATACGAATAATTCAAAGCCATTACTTTTTAAATCTATTTTTAATTAACGTTATACCAAATAAAAGTAGAAAAATGAGGCAGTTTGAACATGCCTTCGATTTTGAATGGGAAAAAACCTGATATGACCTAAAAATTGCTTCCGATCACAATAAGTAGGTCAATTACACTTCCTAAATCCGCATACAGAAAAGAAATACGTTTCCATTTGAATAAATGGATCACCTATATTTAGTTATTCAATTCGGCAGTTTTAACTAGAACTTAGAATGACATAATGGTAAGACAGAAACTTATATTTATAGTATTTCCACAAGAAATCCGTCAAGCATTGATTTAACAAATATAACTTCACTTTCATTATTTTAAAATAATAAGGCAAAACCTGTTTCATTGAAAACGAACTTTCAGAAATCTATTCAAAGTTTCTATTTTCGTGAATGGGAAATAATAAAAGTCCAATAATGTATTTTTCTTGTAAGAAAACTGAATGCAAATCTAAGTTATATATTTCTATTGCTTTTACGGGAACTTATCAAAAAAGAAAAATGAAAAGTATTTAACAGAAAAAGAAACACATTTTAAATGAATGTTGGATTTTATTTTAGGTTTGCAGGGTCTGCTTTGTATTTAGTAATGTAAGGAATTACTAGTGAAGTTCCAATAAGTAAGTTATTGAGTTTTTATGCAAATGGTCCAGAAAATTGTATCTATTATTCTATCTCTATTTATTCTAAACCTAAAATTTGCGATTGAGCCTTCCTGATATGTCCACGACAGAACTAGTTTTTCAACTAACAAATAAATAATATTTGAGTATAAATATAAACTAGGTCTTAGGTCCGATTAATTTGCTCAGTCCGTTTTTGTATGTAAATTCGAATTAAGTATGATTATGCCACGAAAGAAAGTAAAGCAGAAACATACTCCGTTTCTATAAATCTCCGCATGCAACAAGTACCAAGGTTAATTGAATTTTTATTCTTTAAAAATGGTCACAGCAAATATGTATGAAAAAGACTAATTATTCACAGATGTTTGTACTGAAATTTGCAACAAAAATGCGGAATTCGAACAAAATTTCATAACATTTTAACTAAACTAAATAAACATATAGTTTACAATTTCACAAAGCTCATCACAAAAACAAATTTACAACGAGGTAAATACCATAAACAGATAATAATTAAAATTCAGAAGCAAAACATCAACACATTGCTTTCCCATGTTTTGTCAGGGAAACCTTTTTATAAATCCATCTGGTCGAAGTGTTATTACTATGGAAAGAAATAGCACTTTTTTATAACACACGAAACGCGAACTGAAAACCGAATCTTCGTTCCCAACAAGCGGCACACCTAAAAGTAACACGCTTGAATGCATCAATGACTGCATGACTCATCGAGGTATATTTAAATAGCTTCTCTTCGCCGTCCAAACGATTCAACAAGTACGATAAATAAACAGGTGAATGTTTATTTTACGACTTATAAGCGAAACTATTGATATTAGATTACGATTGTGAAATTATGAAAAGTGAATAAGATTTAAATGGTCTTTGCATTGGCAGAATATTGAGGATTGTAAGAGTATCAATTAATAAAGTAAGGCTTCCGGTTAATCCAGTCAGAATTAAAGTCGGGGTATTATTGCTTTCAATTACCCATACATAGGGTATTAAAAACATAGGATTCGGTAAAAATATATATATATTATGTTTGCATTTCTACACGTTTTGAAACGAGCTGTGTCAAAGAAAAAAAAGTAGAAAAAATATCTGTGTCAGCATAACTATCGAACGGATGGACCTACGATGTTCAAAATTTGTGTACAGGCTATTGGTGACCATGGGACCTGTCATTAAGGTTTTGGTCAAAATAGTGCATAACGTAGCAACCATATTTATGTTTTTCAGCATTTTATTAAAAAAAACGCCTCAAACGATTTTGATCAAAATCCCTGTGGTAACGCCATTTAAGGTGTTATAAACATCCCTACCACCGAAATCCCCGTAGAAATGCGATAAAGGGGTAAAAGAAAGAAAAGCTAATGTCTTTAATACAGAGATCTCTTCCCTTGAGCATCGCCCATCAAGAGCTTTATCTACTCTGTTTCACTTACAAGAATGGATAATCTAATATTTATCAAAAAACATAATGCCAATTTCATTGTATTTTTTTTTTTTTTTTTTTTAATCCATGTAATAATTATTACCAAAAACATCGTTAAAATTGCAATTTTTTTTTAATTATGGAAACAATATATTATACTATTCCATGACAAATATAAATGCAGTGACCAGCATTAAGTGTAATTGAAAGTTGCGTGATGTACTCCTCTACTTTTTATTCAGTAATCTTTCATGAGTAATGGTATTATTACAATTAACAATGTTTGGGACAAGCGATAAAATATTCGGAACAACACAGCAGCTCATAAACATAAATAAATTTCACGAAATATTATTGAATTTGAGTAAATTTTAACTTCTACACTAAACTAATGCAGGGGAAAGTTCTAAAAAAGTTCACATGTGTCGACAGCAGGTAAAGATATCAGAAAAGAATTTGGATATTCTTGTGACAAATTGTATCGCTATGTTTACTGAAACTCGACAATTTGGCGGAGTTCATATCGCATTCAAAATGATTTTTTTTTATAATTCTGGATAAAATAATTGAAGATATTTTAATCACGCCAAGAATTATAATTTGATTTATTATTTTTTCAAAACAAAATTGTATTTTTTAAATTTATATGGACTTTCAACAAAATGTGTTTTACATTTAAACGCCAAAAAGGAAAAATCTCGATATTTTGTATTTTATAATACAGGCAATTTTATCATAAGAATTAAATAATAATAAATAAAAAAAAAAAACTAACTTTAATATTTAAAAAAAAATACACTGCTTTTTAATTTTTAAAAATAACACCACAAAATTAACTAATGTTCTATTCACAAAAATTCATTCCGTTCCTACCACTCATAGGGTTGAACAGAAAGTGTATAAATAAAATTCTTACTATTTATTTGTCCTGCTAACGACTAAACACATAATTAAGCATTCGGCGCTCAGAAGCATTCCTAGTATCACATTTTTTTATTTCTTTTCTTGGAACCAATCCAGAAAATGTTACCTTTCTTCAGTTCTCTTCCGCTTCTCGTTTATCGTCTGTCGAGCAAATTCTCTGAACGAAGTTCTCAAGAGAGTTACAAGAGGCCGCCAACTAACCTTTATCTCTAATTCTATTCAGATAAACAATCACGCAATCAATTCTTGAATCGAGTAAAATGAGAATTTTTAATTTCAGCTTCGGAGAAAAAGCATGAGGCAATTATTTTTCATGAAAAAAAAAAACAAAAAAAAAAACAATTAAAATAACTTAGTAATAAAAATATACTTCATTACTAAGAAATAAAAAAAAATCGCGTTCTTACAAAAAAGTTTTGACGGGTTACATTTCAGAAGGTAATTTGTATTGGTGTAATAATGCAAATTTTTCCAAAAAGTAAGGCAATAAAAAAAATATTTTAATAAAAAAGAAAGAAAATTAAGCAATATAGTTTTAGTTTGTTTTTGTTGGGTTTCGAAATACTCTTGTTTTTCCCTAAAGTTAAAAAAGAACACTAATTCTTTCAGGATAAAGCAAAATTAATTGAAAAACTATCGAAGTACGAATATTGATTCACAAAATAATTAATCACTGAATCAACAAGTACAACACTAAACATCGTTTAACCCTGATTCTGAAATTTTTTTAAAGTTATTCACTGACCCAGTTTCTGATTTGTTTTGAAAACTTAAGTCTTCAAATCTCTCGATTCTCAATTCTCTGTTTGTTTGTTTGTTTTTTAAGCTCTTGAAGAAAACGTATGTTTTTAATATCACATGAAATTAGCTGAATAAAGTTATATTAAATTCTAAATAAAAATACACACAAAAATGCTTGAAAGCTTCGCTTTTGACACCTAACTTTTCCAACCAAATGTAATCACATTCAAAGCGAATATAATAATAGCACTAAAAAGATACGTTCATTAAATTCTCCCTCCTCTGCCAGTAAATAATAACAGCCCAACGTCAAACTTCCTTATAAGCTAAAAAGCCAGAAAGAATAATAATAAAACTAAAATACGCTGCCCACTAAAGCACGGCAACTGAATTCATTCAACTTGAAAAACCGCTTCAGGAAAAGAAAAAAAAAACTCCTAAGAATAAATAAATAAGCAGCCAAAAACACGAAAGAAAAAAAAAGATAACGCCGGTTTATCATCCATTCACATTCCCTTTGAAGTTCGCCGGCTTTGGTTCGGGCGATAACCATGAAAGATTTCTGTGCCTCTTTGTGTTAGTGCCGACCGACATCGGACGATTATTATTGTTCGTTCAGACGGGTTCGACTCAGATATCACTTATGATGGCGTCTGCACGAACAGCTTTTTTGCCATTTTATATGTTCACTTGTGGAATTATTTAGACTTGCTGTTTATTGTCACTTGAAGTCAGAACACGAAAAAGTCGTTGAAAAACAAGTTGTTTTATTTTCCTTATTCATAAGCGTGATTATTAAAAATAATGAAGGAGAGAAAAATCTGAATCCCAGAATCTTCCACGATATTTGTAATGCAAATGAGGAAAATGATAGAAAACAGATAAGCAATTAAAAAGTTTTATAAATTAATATGATACATAAAATAAAACCCACAATTTAGCAGATAGCTCAAAATCACTAATCTTTGGATTGAACTAACCAATATGTGTGCGATGGATGTCATAATTGTAATAAAAAGCATTTAGATTTACTGTAGCCATGCATTAAATGCCTAAAATTATATACATTAGCTGTTCTGATGACCATTTCTTTTTTGTTGACTGATGATTTATCACTACCCGAAAAAGTCAAACAAAATAAAGTTACATTTCGAATTTGAAAGAAATAGACCTGAACATTATACATCCCTTAAGTAGTTGCGAGCCAAAATACATTTTCAGAATATCTCAAAATTATGTCAGTGTTTGGAAGAAAATACAATATCTCTGCTCAGGAACGAAGGAAAGCAAAACGTTGCTATAGCAACCAATCCTATTCCAGGCTCGATGAACCTTACCAAACACAATTTGAAATAAGCTCTTTTAAATTAAATTACCTGTCCATAAGTGGATTCAAGGAACTCATTTAAAGTTGAATTAATTTAGATTATCTCGCTGTATAATAAGAGCATAACAGATTCGATACTTTTAATAGTTTTAAAAAATGTCAACATCACAATAATGAATCAAGTAGTAAAATTAAATTAAAATGTACGAAATTAATATATACTTTAACGGGGTTCGTTAATTGTTTTATTATTATGTACTTCACTGCCTTTTTCGTCAATGTAAAACTAACTTCAGGTTGTATTACTTCAGGCCACATTTTTCAAAATCTGATCAGCCAGCAACATAAATAACTCCTCAATTTTTTTAAAGAAAAATGTTTAAATAATTAGCGGCGAAATCCCCATCTAACCAAATAAATCATAATAAAAAGTGATCAAAACGATTATTCATTACAAACCATGAAATACAATCATTAATACTAGTATAAGCAAAATTTAATTCTTAAGATGGGAAAAACAAATTCCAAATGAATTTGGACTTACCAGAGGACATTCCGACATAGTGCGTCCAGCTTTGGCCAATGCAGACGGTAACTTGAGCGTAAATTTAGGTATTTTGCCCAAAATGCTCGACATTTTGAATCCGAAGCCTCCCCCACATGACGTGGAAAGGCGATTCTTTTCCCACCAGGCCGTATTTTGTTTCGAAAGTACCCCCTTTGGCAAACTAAAGACTGATCCACTTGTGAAATTGCATGCGAACAAGGTGTTGTTTGTGCAGTATCCAATGGGTTTCAATGCTGTATTTGAAGAGCGCGAATTCGTGCACAAGCCGATGGCTAGCTGGTTTGCGAATGAGTGAGTGCTCTCTGTTTCCTCGCTCGCGGACTATGGAGATTTTGGAGATGGCTTTTCTCCAGGGCTCCCAATAAGGGTTGCTGGACTTTTGGCGAAGTGTGTTCTCGCCAATGGCGAAGGTAGAATTCAGTATGCATTGTGGGGAATTTGTTGTGTTTTGAAAATGTAAAGTATCTATTCTTGAAAATCAAGTAAATGTAATGTCAGAAAAGTTTTTTTTTTTTTTTTTATTTTTTTATTTATTTTTATAAACAGAAATTTTTTTATTTGATATCTGAATAATTTTTAGTTTTTATTTGTGAGTTTGACCAGCAGCAATTATTCCACTCTTTCACAGTCAAACTTCTAAAAGATAAGTTAATCAACGAAATAGAATTGTACTTTTGTGTTTTGTTATAAGTACTATTATTGTCATCATCATCAATATTATTATTTATTATTATAATTATTTTTGCTGTTGTTGTTACTACTTTTTTTTTTCTTTATGGTTATTTAAAAATTTATTTCTCAGGTGATTTTCCAACAAATTATAATGCCTCTATGAGCAAAATTTTATTTTTTAATTATTTAACTTATTTGGATTAAAAACTTCGAATTGGCATTGAATTAGCTGCATTGATGTTGCTATATAGGTCGAAAATTGTGAAGTAATATTGCAGCCGATATTGTACTTAGGAAAATAGCACTGTGCTTATAGGTTTATGAAAGACGAACTCTTTACCCTTAAATAAAAAAAAAATTCATTCATAAAAACAATGTGTTTAATGTAAATCCTTTATATTCTTTTTTGGCCCTCAAACTTGATAGATTGCTTTGTCATTGACTACTAATCTACCTTTAAATTTCAGCTAAGTTGGATGACAAGTGGTTTAATTTTTCCTACAAATCGTCGATAGAAGCGTGTGTAAAACGGCCTTTTGGAAGCAGCCATAAAGAAGAGTGCATTATAGTGCATTCTCATTAGAAGAAGTGCAGTCTCATCTACAAGTCTATCTGCCAAGTTTTGAGTCGATTGGATAACGGCAAGTGGATTAATTAGCTCTTTCCGAACAAACATATCCACACACAAAAGGATACATAAAGGATTTTTTGAAAAAAATGCGGGGGATAAAATTTTACGGTTTATTTTTTTTTATAGGTTTATACGGGTGTGAAACATCGCACAACTTTCAACTACGCTATATAATATATTGGTCATTGCAGTAAAATTTAACATGGTGTTACTTACCATTTTCTTATTTTCACTCATGTAAATAAAAATGGCCAGTTTGGCGTTACGTTAAGAGATATGTTAAGTTTGTAATGGCACTCGAAAGTTTTTAAATCAATTAAAGAAAAAATTCATTTAAAATAGATTTTTTTTTTTAAGTTCTATTTTTAAGATGTTTTTTAAATATTGTGTTCTTTAAAAAAAAAGTTTAAATTAACATGTCAGTCACCAATTTGATTTAGTCCTCTATTGTTTTATTTGAGATAACTATATCCAATGTCCCAGATTGCTCATGAAAGCTTTAGAAATCTACCGATTTATTTTTTTGAAATGCGTACATTGTAAATGTTTAGTTGTAAAAATTCGAGTAAATTTTTGAGAAAGTCCATGGTTTTGGCTATTACTACTGGCAATAAACTAACGAATAACTACATTAAGAAAAAAAAATGACATTACATTTCAATTGAAATTGACTACTACCGTCTTAATTTAACTACATACAATACGTGCTGTTATTCACAACAAAAATATTTAAGCCCAGAAAAATTAATATATTTAATAAAAATATTTAATTAAAAAAATATTAGGGATCTTACATTTTGTTTTGTTGTACAAATTACACAAACACAACATAAGACGGACTAAACTGCTTTTTGATTGATAAAAAAATCCCTGAACAAGTTGATAATCCAATATTTTTTCAGTTTTTATATTCAAAAATGCTTGGAATAGTCTAAATTCAGAGCACAACAGTAACCACGAAGTAATGAGATTTTAATTTTCGATAACTGGGCAGCGTTTTGTAACAAACCAGACAGTGTAAAAAAAAAAAAAAATCACCTAACTGACTCACATCGAATGTCGCTTATTTCTTTTACGATTAGATATTTCTATTCAGATAAACTACCTTAAGATAGTCAAATTTCGATAGAGATTGAAGAGACGAATCTAATGATACCAAAAATTTTTTTTTTTTTTTTTTTTTTTTAGAATTTTCACTCTTACATACTTTTAACATATCGCTGCCCAATTAAGAATAAAAGCATTCAAGATTATAGGAGATCAAGTCCTTGTTTTTAGATTATTGTCTTGTAATTCTTTTATATAGTATTTCAGACAATTTTTAACTGGTTTACACTTTCGATACCAAATAATTAAATCCTAGTCCAGAGAACCTGCATTCATCAAAGGAAATGTTTCCGCTTTTGTCAAGTCTCATCAATAACATCTCCAGACAACTTAATGATCAATTCAGAAGTTAACAATTGCTAGTGTTGCTCTGTGATTGTTGGCTAGTTCTAATGATCAAAGATCCCCGATTACTTGATTACAGGTACAGATGACAACAATGCTTCTCTAGCACACCTGGTTTTCACGCAAACGAACCAAAGCTTGTTCATTTATCTTCTAAGTTATTCTTCAGCCAGGGAACTACAATGGAACATATGTTTGACTAGAGGGCTTCACTTCTTTTGCTCCATAGTATCTCTTATTTGGTGCTTTGTGCAAGTTTTGGGAATAGCACTGGGCCGGCCCTTTTAGATGCCGCTTTTAATGAGATGGTGGAGGATAAGGTATTGTAGCTAAACAAAAAGCACAGTCACGGAGAAAGCGTCGATTGTATGGGTTAAGGACCGAAGAATATTCATCAATATTCTTCAGTCCTGATCTTCTGACACCTGCTACAAGCTTCAAAAGACTTGTCAACCCAAAGAGCCCGCATCTGTTTGCCAGATATTTACTCCAAGTACTGGTTTCGGTATAAATCAGGGGTTACTGACTACAATAGCCAAGTCAGTCACCTGTTATTTTTGCAATTTCCTGGTCCAAGTGAAATTTGATCGATGGGGAACTAAAGGAAAGTACATGCTCTTTTCTGACGACAATGAAAATCAAGCTAAGCAGAAATAAACACTATTTGAAGATTGTTTTTTTAACCTAATACAATGAAGCAAATTAAAAAATGAATTGCAAAACTATTTACCAAAACTGTTCAGATTGTTCTCCAGTAAAAAGTGTAGATTGCTTGAAACAACTATAACTCTTTTCTCTAATCACTTAATTAGTCTTGGTTAATAAAAATTGCTCCAATACTCATTTTATCCTCAAAACTACTGCTTTATTTATTTTATTTAAGCTTGATATTGTTTTTTCAAAAGTCAAAACCGTATCAGACGTTTTTCAATACTTTTGATTTTTTTTTTTTCTTCCGCATATTTTGCTTTCAAGTTTGAGACATAAAAATACTCCGACAATGGATATTCATTTATATGTAACATCATTTATTTTTATCACTGATTGAAGCTAAAAAGCGTACTCTAATGAGACACAGCTTGTTATTTTTGTGCTATTTCCACATTTGGACACATGAAAACATTAGCACATGATTGATTTAAAACATGATATGCATTTCTAAAACCCGTCCCTACCAAATGATCCATCACTACCAGTCATAGCCATGAGGCTTTTTTTCACACTTTTCTCAGCGACCAGGGACCCAATGTTGACACTTGATTTCGAACCCTGGGAGAATTTAGGGGAGGTTAAGTGAAGCATGTCTGTATCCGCAGTTTGACCACCCCTTTTTCGCGGCTCCTTTCATTCCGAGGTTCTCATCCTTCCACCAGCCCGATACTTTTTTGTTTGAAAAACGACGCAGCGGTGCGTATGAAACAAGCTAGCGTTCTTTCTTAGCACCTGGGGACCGCGTCGAATTTCCGAGTTTCTTGTAGGGACTGTGTTTTATCGTTTTAGCCGGGTACCATGTATCCAGGTGGTGTAGGTCAAAGGAATGTCAGAATTAGTCGTGATTCGAAGAAAAATAATCAGCTTAAACTGAATGAAATATAATAACATTCGAACGATATCAAGCTCAGTTATATTTAAAAAAAAAAAAATGGCAGTTAAAACAGAAAATTATAACATTGAAATCGGGCAAGCACACATTTTGAAAAGGAGATACTTAGGATTAAGTGGAATACACTCATTTGCAATCAAATTCGGTATTAGAATAACATTTAAAGAAATATCTCTTCGAAAAATATGTGTGCTGAAAATTTTTTAAATAAATAATGTGTCGAAAAAATATCTTAATCGTCCGTTTCGTTCGAATCACACGAATCACATTACCTGTTTCCAATCGCAACCGCCGACCAAACGGTATAGTGGTTAGCGTGCTAGGTTCTAGACCGCGAGGTTGCGGGTTCGAGTCCCCTGTTGGCATGGGTGTTTGTAAATGTATGTTGGCTTGTCTAATGACGAATGTTTCGGCGCATTATAGCCCTCGTGTTGCTGACGGCGCCAGATAATCTGAAAACAACCAATCGCAACCCTGAATCGCAAACCAGATTTATTTCTCATCAAAATAGAGATAGCTGTTACTTTTTAAATTTGAAATGAAAACTTTTTACAGACGACGGATTTTGCGAATGCATTCGCTACTTCAATTAATAGATAGTCCTTTTAGTTACTACAAATTTTTTAGCAAGAATCTTAAATCATTGTTTCTTAACTAAGAATTACTCTTAAAGTAAATTTTTGGACTAAATCTTGGGTATAATTTTTACTTCCTTTTTCATTTGCTGTACACTCAAATCTACTAGTGTATAACATTTCCTCAAAAAATAATTTTAAGATTTTAATTAACGATTAGATTTGGTGGCATACAATCTCTGAAGAATATGTGAGGCGTTGCGGATACGAAGGGCGAGTTCAACGTGGTTCTCAGAAAAAGGCGTTTGAAAAGTAATATGCAGATTGGTATCATTCTCTGGGTATTTTGAGGGGTAAATTCAACATGAAAACTATACCTGTAAAAACTATTAAGAGTTTATATTCGGCTGGTGAATTTTTTACCCAATGTTGAGTTCGTCCTTCGTACCCACATATAATCTGAATACAACCAACCAGCAAGGCTGATGCATGTGTAAGATGAATGTCAGGCACGGATCTAGAGATATATATTGGGGAGGAAAGGGGGGGGGGGGTTGCGAATTGCTTATATGTGAGGAAGATTTTTATTAATATTTTTAATAACTAATGGAATATGGTCTAATAAATATGGAATTATTATATTTCGAGGATTTTGTTTTTTGTTTTTGTGAGCTAGATGAAAAGACATTTTATAGTATCGATAATATATAAACATGAGTGAGTTATAATATTTCGTAAATCCGATATGATACCAAGCAAGTTGATGTATGTGTAAGATGATTGTCAGGCGAGGATCTAGAGATATATATTAGGGGAGGGGTGCTTATTGCGTACATATGGGGAAAGTTTATATTACTATTTTTTATTACCAATGAGTAATTAAATTATGGAATTTTTATATTTCGAATTCTATTTTCTTTTTGATGTAGATGAAAAGACATTTTATAGTATCGAGAATATATAGACACATCGTATATTAGATATCATATGAGAGTGATGTGTCAGATGACTGGGGGGTCAGGCGCGGATCTAGAGAGGCGGGTGTTCGCATTGCGTACATATGGTTAAACTTTTTATTATTATCCGGGGGATGAGATGTCCGGCATCCGTTATTCACGGACCGCTCACGTTTTAACGTGCGCTGCTTTCAGGCTTTCGATGAAATCAATCAAGATTTGACGAATCCGCACTGAACATTTTGAATATATATGTTCTCCTCCCAAAAAATGGAGATGAAAAAGTCGAGGACGAAGCAAGACAACAAAGCAAATTATAGTTTGAAAATATTCAATGTGTATATGTATTCGTTGTTAGATTATTCTGTTCATCATATTTAACAATGATTTATCCTGAATTAAATTATTGTAAACAACTCTAATTTACTGTCGTAAATTCACATATAGCCAACCATTGTGTCGCCTTTATGTTATTGAGACTTTTTACATCTTTGTAACATATTATGTATAATCAAAGTTAAGTCATTCCATAGTATAGTAATGCAACTTTAGAGAAACAGAATCTACTTAAGCTATTCAGCAGCCACCTCCACCTCCGTAATTAAACTCCGGATCCGCCTTTACCTACACATGTGAGACCCAGGGGCGTACTGGCCATAGGGTTGTCCGGTGCAATCACCGGGCCGGTCAGTGCCCTTAAGAAATGGGCCGGTCCGGAAGTTTTTTTTTTTTTAATTACCCATAAGTTTACATAGGGTAATAAAAGTATTGGATTCAGTCAAAGAAAAATTTCAATTTTTATTATTAGTATTATTATTTTGCATTTCTCCACTTTTTGGAACATCTTGGGTTAAACTAGAAGTGTGGAACATTCGGTAACTTTCAATTACACTAAAATACTGACGAGGATTTGTGCCATTTACCGTTTAAGTATTTTCATCATTCATTTAGCAAAAATGGCTAGTTTGGCGCTATTTTATGCCATAATTTTTCTATAGGTCTTAAAAAACCTGCCAAAATTATAATTTTGGCGATATACTTTTCGATAATTCTTATATTATCCTTTCTTATAAATGAAACTAAGGAGAGAGGAAAAAACGATCGTTGATGAGGTATGCTCAAGGAAAGATAATTATGTGTTAAAGGCATTCGCTTTTCAACTTTTTGAGCCATTAATGCATTTTTACGGGAATTTTGGAGATGGAGATGTTTAGAATACCTTAAGAGGCATTATCACAGCGATTTTGAGCAAAATCGTTAGAGCCGTTTTTTAGCAAATACTAAAAAACATGATTTTTTCAATGGCAGCTACCTTATGCGCATGTGCGATTTTGACGAAAACCTTAATGGTAGGTCCTTCGGTCCTCACCAATCTGCTCACCAAATTTGAACATCGTACTTCAATTTGTTCGGGAGCTATGCTGACCACGTACACACATACACCAGACAGAAATTTTTTCTAGATCATTTTTTTAAAATCAGAATGTTCCAAAACGTGGTGAAATGCAAAAAAAAAAAAAAAAAAAAAAAAAAAAAAATCGATTTTTTTTTTTTTTTTTTTTTTTTTTTTCACGGATACTATTCTTCCATTACCCTATGTATACATATGGGCAATTGAAAGTAAAAAGTGTTCTAGAAAAAATGTTTCTCAATGTCTCTATGTGGTTAGCATATAACACCCGAACGGATTGACCTATACGATGTTCAAATTTTATGTACAAGTTAGCAGTGGCCATGGGACCTATCATTAAGTTTTTTGTCAAAATAGCGCGTGCGCATTACGTAGCTGCTATTGAAAAATTTATGTTTTTTTACAGTTGCCAAAAAAACAAAAACACCAACAACAACAAAAAAAAAACGTGTCTCTAATGATTTTGATCAAAATCGCTGTGAAAATGCCTTTTAAGCTGTTCTAAACATTCCCACTGCCGAAATTCCCTCTTGCAAATGCGATAAAGGCATAAAAAGGTGAAAAATTAATGTCTTTAACATAAAGTTATCTTCTCTTGAGCATCGCCCAACAATGACTGTTTCTTCTGTGTTCTCTGCGATTCGTTCTTTAAAATGTTAATTGTTATGTAAACGGTTATTATTAGAACCTCTCTCCCCCTCCATCCCACTGTCTAGAAACAAAAGACTTTTTTCCTCGTTTATACAACCTACCTCACTCCTATGAGGATATTTTATATTTTAACATTCTGTTTGTGAAAAACAAAATTAGAAGGTCAAAACTACTTATGTTTGAAATTTTAGAGTTATACACTTACTGGTTGGTTGGTTGTATTCAGATTATCTGGCGCCTTCAGCATCACGAGGGCTATAATGCGCCGAAACATTTCGTCATTTAACAAACCAACATACATTTACAAACACCCATGCCAAACACGGGACTCGAACCCGCAACCTCGCGGTCTAGAAGCCAGCATGCTAACCACTATACCGTTTGGTCGGCTATACACTTACTGGAAGCTACTTTGTAAAGAAACTTTAAGAAATTAAAAAACTTATTAAAAAAAGCTTACAAAAATTTAAACATTCTGTTTGTCAAAAGTATAATTAGAAGATCATAACTTCTTATATTCAAAATTTCAGATCGGTACGCCCATTGGAAGTTACTTTGTAAAAAAACCTTAAACGAGTTTTTAAAAAAATTAATTAAAAAACGCATTAAAATTTTATCATTCTGTTTATCAAATGCACATTTAAAAGGCCAAAGCTACTTATGTTTAAATTTTCAGTCTACGCATTTTTGGAAGTCACCTACTATAACGCCATGTATGATATATTATCACTTTAGATTTAATTTTTCTAATAAATATATTAGTTGTATACCAGAACATTCTTTATTTTGTATTTTAGATTTTTTTTTGTTTTAGTTTTTGCAACAAACTATCAATGAATTATGGAAATCAAGTTCATTAAAGGAACTCTAAATAGTAGGGACAGAGAACATTTGATATAATCAAAGTGATTATTAGAACAATTCCATTATTATAATTAATGAATAAAATGTATTAATTATTAAAATTAATAACATCATTATTGCCATTATTTTCTTACTAACAATAATCATTAAAATGTGATTAATAATTATATTGAAAATTTGGGCCGGTTTAAATCTAAAATCACCGGGCCGATTTTATGTCTCAGTACTCCTCTGGTGAGACCAATCTGCTATGAATTAAAAGCAAATACAACCGAAATGTGCTAATACAGTTCAAGTAGATTTCTCTTCCCGTGTCAGTTTTAGTTCATTAACCTCTTCTTCATGAATCAGCAATACATGGTTTAATTGTGGGGAAAATGCATGAAAATTCAAGTTTATAACATATGAATAATGCATTTCAGCCAATTACTGTCCACTCATTGTCTTTCTGTAGCAAATAAGGAATAAATACAGACACAAAAGCCTCTATAAGAATAATTATAAACAAATATTAACTGCAATACTATTCCAAAAAGTTTAGTACGATTTCATACGTAATATGAGTTACATTTGTCAAACTTCTCTGGGAATTAATTAAAAATAAATATATTCAATATTTCCATTGAATTCCTTGATATTTTATAACCTCAAATGTGTAATTTCTATTCTATTGACTATTTTTTCTATTCCTCAGAAATTGTCTTCATTTAAAAATTTCCTGTTTAAACGTTTTTCTTAAATATACGAATTTTTATTATCTTTCTCTTTCCATTATTCAAATTTATTGTTAAAATTAATTTTTTAGATTGCTTTTCTTCTTAAATGAGATGATATATCATAGTGGTAGCGTGAATGTATTTTTGAAAAGTTTACAGTTCTATGACTTATTGAGAGTTTATGTTGCATATCGTAGGCCAGGATATTAATTTGAACGATATTTTTAGTTTTGAACTGTGAATAGGTTGTATAATAGATTCAATGGCGGCCCGTGATCGAAAATGCTAATGCAGCCGGAAGCATGCGTTCCCCCCACCCCCACACCACACACTTTTCACAATCATTCATGAACGCTAAGTCTTCAATCTTAATAATCTTTAAAACTCAAACTCAAATCAAAGTTTCCTTTCAATTTTTATAAAATGAAGAAGATTAGAAAGAAAACACTTGCTTATTTTTTGAAAACCAAATCAATCCTCCTTTCTTTTAAACTTGCGAATCAGTCAATGATGTCGTCATAAAATGGCGTTGTTTTGGCAACACACTCACACTACTCATGCAGATTCTCATATGCTTGAGTCAATCAGCTCATCGAATTCTTACGGGCAGCCGAATTTAGAAATAATACTTAATCGGCAGCACCACTATTACAATGCGTAGAGGAAAGTCTTCCATTGCTTTCTATTGGTTACCATTGCAACATGGCTGCCCGAAACACGTTTCAGAAAACACGGCTGCTGTGTTCTGAGGAAGATCACTTTGAATTGGAAGCAGGTTTTTTCTCCTGAATTATTCAGGCAAGAAGATTGCTGTTAATCGGATTTTTTTTTTCACTTACCGTAGAAATGGAAGGAATGGACATTTGAGAAAATTGTAAAATAAATAATTTTAGTTTTGAACTAATAATTTAGATGCAGCCCGGCTGTACTGACTGTAATGCATGAGCCACCACTGAATTGATTAGCTACAGGAAAATGGAGTGCTTTCAAAATTTCTTTGTGAACGAAACAGAATTTTGCTTTTCGAAGCGTATTTGCATCATCTCTCAACCTTCATTAACGGCACAAAAGAAAAAGAAAACCCATAAAGCAGGATTTGTTTAGTGAAAAATATTCTAACAACCAATTATCTAAAGTTATCTAATAAGTCATATGTGTTTTAAGCTTAAATTGTACAGATTTGTTACGTGGATTTGACGGATTTTTAAATATTTAAAATAAGCCACATACCAAATACACAATCAATAGAAATATTTTCTTTATTAGAAACTATTTAAGTACGTAATTAATTAGTTACTTATAATAATTTAGTAAAAAATATACTTTCTGTTGAACATCAATTATTGTGTGGTTTGGTGGTTAATTTAATTATAGTTCGAAAGAATGGACATAAATGGAAACAATGATTGAAGTAGTTTCCTTTTCAATTTGTATACTTTTAATATTTTTTACAGCGATATCGTCTCAAATGTGTAGTCCCCCCCCCCCCCCTCGGACGCCACATTTTGGATTATAATGGGGGGAGAGGAAGGTTAGGGGAGCGACAATGAATATTTAGAACACTACTTCAACTGATTAAGTGGAGCAGTGCGTAAAATGGATCACCAGGAGAGTAATCCGATAACCAAATCCGACTAACTTCAAAATTTGCTGTCATTAGGGATACGTATTTATTGGATAAGAATCATTAAATTAGATCCATTGATTCTTGAAAAAATTGTATACGACACTTCTTTCCATCTCTTACTAACTCCTGCAGGTATCCAGGTGAAATATTCCTTGAATGACATACTTTGAAAGTTTTGCAACATTATGCAGAAAGTGCACTCGTTCATTCGAACGAGTTTGTGATTCTTCGATTGAAAAAAAAGGCGCTGATATAAGTACACGATAAATAAATTTTAAAGCCGATTTAAAATATGCTTACATTTTCTGCTTTACAAGAAACTATAAAGACTTTTAAAAATTAAACATTAATACTTTACATAAAAAAAAAATGCCTACTTAAAAATGTGTTGTTTATGTTGAAATCATTTCGCCAATCCGAATGATAAAGATGCCAAATGGCGACATTCAATCATATCCACTGTTTCTCTGTGATCTCTCTCATCCGCTGTGGAACATCTCCCCAAGTAGGTAAATCCATTTCGCGCAGGGGGAGAGAAGGGTGTCAAAGAGGAGAGAGGGGGGGGGGGGAGAACCTAAATGAATCCACCTTTTTATTTCTCCTTTACTTTTACGATCTTTTATACTTATTTTTTTTTATTCTACTCCGGACCTTTATTATTATTATTATTATTATTTCCCCCTCTCTTCAAAAGACGCCGCCGCCGTGAGCGGAATGTTTAATATATTAAGAAGCTGTATGTGATAGTGAATTTTTTTTTTTCTGTTCTCCTTTCGTATTATATTATGGTTAAATTCCGTGTTTAGCGATGCAGCCAACTAACAAGCGTGCCGTTTTAATGAGAATAATAAATTCATTTATTTTTTCTTGGGACGATCCAATCGGTTTTATTTTTTAATAAATATCGTTTATTCAACCATCGCGGGATGTTTACAGCAACAGGTGAAAGGAATCTTTTAGTGGATACAAAAAGGAGTTTACTCTTTTTTCTCTCTTTTTTTTTTTGTCACTGCTTGTTCCATATTTATAATTGATGGTTTCGCCCCTTCTTCTCCTTTACTACAGACCTAAAATGCAATATTTTCCCGGTTACAATATTGGCCGAAAACTTCTTTCAAACACTTTCAAAATTTTCCCCGCATATAGCGATTAGAGTTTCTTAGATCCAAATACTGATAAGTATCATTGATAGCAGAACACTAATACCACCAGCAATGGGGGTAATTTTAATATTTGTACAATGTCACCTTCAAGAAAATTTTATGAAAAAGTAGCCAAAAAATAGTACTACCACTACACTAATAATAATAATAATAATAATAATAATAATAATAATAATAATAATAATAATAATAATAATAATAATAATAATAATAATAATAATAATAATAATAATAATAATAATAATAATAATAATAATAATAATAATAATAATAATAATAATAATAATAATAATAATAATAATAATAATAATAATAATAATAATAATAATAATAATAATAATAATAATAATAATAATAATAATAATAATAATAATAATAATAATAATAATAATAATAATAATAATAATAATAATAATAATAATAATAATAATAATAATAATAATAATAATAATAATAATAATAATAATAATAATAATAATAATAATAATAATAATAATAATAATAATAATAATAATAATAATAATAATAATAATAATAATAATAATAATAATAATAATAATAATAATAATAATAATAATAATAATAATAATAATAATAATAATAATAATAATAATAATAATAATAATAATAATAATAATAATAATAATAATAATAATAATAATAATAATAATAATAATAATAATAATAATAATAATAATAATAATAATAATAATAATAATAATAATAATAATAATAATAATAATAATAATAATAATAATAATAATAATAATAATAATAATAATAATAATAATAATAATAATAATAATAATAATAATAATAATAATAATAATAATAATAATAATAATAATAATAATAATAATAATAATAATAATAATAATAATAATAATAATAATAATAATAATAATAATAATAATAATAATAATAATAATAATAATAATAATAATAATAATAATAATAATAATAATAATAATAATAATAATAATAATAATAATAATAATAATAATAATAATAATAATAATAATAATAATAATAATAATAATAATAATAATAATAATAATAATAATAATAATAATAATAATAATAATAATAATAATAATAATAATAATAATAATAATAATAATAATAATAATAATAATAATAATAATAATAATAATAATAATAATAATAATAATAATAATAATAATAATAATAATAATAATAATAATAATAATAATAATAATAATAATAATAATAATAATAATAATAATAATAATAATAATAATAATAATAATAATAATAATAATAATAATAATAATAATAATAATAATAATAATAATAATAATAATAATAATAATAATAATAATAATAATAATAATAATAATAATAATAATAATAATAATAATAATAATAATAATAATAATAATAATAATAATAATAATAATAATAATAATAATAATAATAATAATAATAATAATAATAATAATAATAATAATAATAATAATAATAATAATAATAATAATAATAATAATAATAATAATAATAATAATAATAATAATAATAATAATAATAATAATAATAATAATAATAATAATAATAATAATAATAATAATAATAATAATAATAATAATAATAATAATAATAATAATAATAATAATAATAATAATAATAATAATAATAATAATAATAATAATAATAATAATAATAATAATAATAATAATAATAATAATAATAATAATAATAATAATAATAATAATAATAATAATAATAATAATAATAATAATAATAATAATAATAATAATAATAATAATAATAATAATAATAATAATAATAATAATAATAATAATAATAATAATAATAATAATAATAATAATAATAATAATAATAATAATAATAATAATAATAATAATAATAATAATAATAATAATAATAATAATAATAATAATAATAATAATAATAATAATAATAATAATAATAATAATAATAATAATAATAATAATAATAATAATAATAATAATAATAATAATAATAATAATAATAATAATAATAATAATAATAATAATAATAATAATAATAATAATAATAATAATAATAATAATAATAATAATAATAATAATAATAATAATAATAATAATAATAATAATAATAATAATAATAATAATAATAATAATAATAATAATAATAATAATAATAATAATAATAATAATAATAATAATAATAATAATAATAATAATAATAATAATAATAATAATAATAATAATAATAATAATAATAATAATAATAATAATAATAATAATAATAATAATAATAATAATAATAATAATAATAATAATAATAATAATAATAATAATAATAATAATAATAATAATAATAATAATAATAATAATAATAATAATAATAATAATAATAATAATAATAATAATAATAATAATAATAATAATAATAATAATAATAATAATAATAATAATAATAATAATAATAATAATAATAATAATAATAATAATAATAATAATAATAATAATAATAATAATAATAATAATAATAATAATAATAATAATAATAATAATAATAATAATAATAATAATAATAATAATAATAATAATAATAATAATAATAATAATAATAATAATAATAATAATAATAATAATAATAATAATAATAATAATAATAATAATAATAATAATAATAATAATAATAATAATAATAATAATAATAATAATAATAATAATAATAATAATAATAATAATAATAATAATAATAATAATAATAATAATAATAATAATAATAATAATAATAATAATAATAATAATAATAATAATAATAATAATAATAATAATAATAATAATAATAATAATAATAATAATAATAATAATAATAATAATAATAATAATAATAATAATAATAATAATAATAATAATAATAATAATAATAATAATAATAATAATAATAATAATAATAATAATAATAATAATAATAATAATAATAATAATAATAATAATAATAATAATAATAATAATAATAATAATAATAATAATAATAATAATAATAATAATAATAATAATAATAATAATAATAATAATAATAATAATAATAATAATAATAATAATAATAATAATAATAATAATAATAATAATAATAATAATAATAATAATAATAATAATAATAATAATAATAATAATAATAATAATAATAATAATAATAATAATAATAATAATAATAATAATAATAATAATAATAATAATAATAATAATAATAATAATAATAATAATAATAATAATAATAATAATAATAATAATAATAATAATAATAATAATAATAATAATAATAATAATAATAATAATAATAATAATAATAATAATAATAATAATAATAATAATAATAATAATAATAATAATAATAATAATAATAATAATAATAATAATAATAATAATAATAATAATAATAATAATAATAATAATAATAATAATAATAATAATAATAATAATAATAATAATAATAATAATAATAATAATAATAATAATAATAATAATAATAATAATAATAATAATAATAATAATAATAATAATAATAATAATAATAATAATAATAATAATAATAATAATAATAATAATAATAATAATAATAATAATAATAATAATAATAATAATAATAATAATAATAATAATAATAATAATAATAATAATAATAATAATAATAATAATAATAATAATAATAATAATAATAATAATAATAATAATAATAATAATAATAATAATAATAATAATAATAATAATAATAATAATAATAATAATAATAATAATAATAATAATAATAATAATAATAATAATAATAATAATAATAATAATAATAATAATAATAATAATAATAATAATAATAATAATAATAATAATAATAATAATAATAATAATAATAATAATAATAATAATAATAATAATAATAATAATAATAATAATAATAATAATAATAATAATAATAATAATAATAATAATAATAATAATAATAATAATAATAATAATAATAATAATAATAATAATAATAATAATAATAATAATAATAATAATAATAATAATAATAATAATAATAATAATAATAATAATAATAATAATAATAATAATAATAATAATAATAATAATAATAATAATAATAATAATAATAATAATAATAATAATAATAATAATAATAATAATAATAATAATAATAATAATAATAATAATAATAATAATAATAATAATAATAATAATAATAATAATAATAATAATAATAATAATAATAATAATAATAATAATAATAATAATAATAATAATAATAATAATAATAATAATAATAATAATAATAATAATAATAATAATAATAATAATAATAATAATAATAATAATAATAATAATAATAATAATAATAATAATAATAATAATAATAATAATAATAATAATAATAATAATAATAATAATAATAATAATAATAATAATAATAATAATAATAATAATAATAATAATAATAATAATAATAATAATAATAATAATAATAATAATAATAATAATAATAATAATAATAATAATAATAATAATAATAATAATAATAATAATAATAATAATAATAATAATAATAATAATAATAATAATAATAATAATAATAATAATAATAATAATAATAATAATAATAATAATAATAATAATAATAATAATAATAATAATAATAATAATAATAATAATAATAATAATAATAATAATAATAATAATAATAATAATAATAATAATAATAATAATAATAATAATAATAATAATAATAATAATAATAATAATAATAATAATAATAATAATAATAATAATAATAATAATAATAATAATAATAATAATAATAATAATAATAATAATAATAATAATAATAATAATAATAATAATAATAATAATAATAATAATAATAATAATAATAATAATAATAATAATAATAATAATAATAATAATAATAATAATAATAATAATAATAATAATAATAATAATAATAATAATAATAATAATAATAATAATAATAATAATAATAATAATAATAATAATAATAATAATAATAATAATAATAATAATAATAATAATAATAATAATAATAATAATAATAATAATAATAATAATAATAATAATAATAATAATAATAATAATAATAATAATAATAATAATAATAATAATAATAATAATAATAATAATAATAATAATAATAATAATAATAATAATAATAATAATAATAATAATAATAATAATAATAATAATAATAATAATAATAATAATAATAATAATAATAATAATAATAATAATAATAATAATAATAATAATAATAATAATAATAATAATAATAATAATAATAATAATAATAATAATAATAATAATAATAATAATAATAATAATAATAATAATAATAATAATAATAATAATAATAATAATAATAATAATAATAATAATAATAATAATAATAATAATAATAATAATAATAATAATAATAATAATAATAATAATAATAATAATAATAATAATAATAATAATAATAATAATAATAATAATAATAATAATAATAATAATAATAATAATAATAATAATAATAATAATAATAATAATAATAATAATAATAATAATAATAATAATAATAATAATAATAATAATAATAATAATAATAATAATAATAATAATAATAATAATAATAATAATAATAATAATAATAATAATAATAATAATAATAATAATAATAATAATAATAATAATAATAATAATAATAATAATAATAATAATAATAATAATAATAATAATAATAATAATAATAATAATAATAATAATATAGTTAGTTATAATAGTTATTTATGAAAGTGTTTGAAAAGTGCTTATCCATATTTTTTAAGAGGTACACTTTCTTAAAATAAAATGAATACACATATTATTTATGATTTTAAAGGGTAAGAAATTGGCAATGTTTCAAGAAAGTGATATTAGAACATTTCTACAATAATAATGCCTTCAATGCACTAAAATGCCCTTTCTGTAAACTGGCTTTCCCTGCGTTAGGAGTCAGTGTTCAGGAAAGCAGCACTTTCTCTGTCATTTTTAAAAGCAACGCTCATTGAAAAATATTTTGTAAATCTAACTATACTACTCCGTGAAATATAAAATATAACACCTAGTATTATTTTGAAAAATTGTTATATGCTATTTTTAAAAATATCTTAATAAGAACTAATAGTTTTTGTTTCATTATGCGGAATGCTTGGGAAAAAATTGTTGTTTTCTTATTGATGTACTTAATACTTTGTAGAATGCGTTGAAAAAAATATTTATTCTATTTCTTCTGCCACGAAAGTCTTTTAATTCATTTGAATTCACAATACTTAAGAAGATAGAAAATAACTTAAATACACATTTTGTTGCGTCTCTCTGGAGATTATCTTGTGTAAGCAAATACTCTCATTTTATTTTCATGAAAAATTTAGTTTCAACCTTCTACAGAATTATATATCATAATTATAGTAATGAACAATACAATTTTTTTTTTAAAGTTGTTGAATTAAAAATTGTGTAGTATATGAATCTAATTGATAACAATTATAAGTTTATCCTCAATTTGATTATTGGAATCATATTCTTCTTAGAAAATACGATTTTCAACAAGAGAGAAAAGCTTTTTAAAAATATTATAAAAACGCAAAAAAGATAATGTTCTGTCAATTTCAGAAGTAAAAAAAGATGCAATGAAATTATCAATTTCAAACTAGCAATTCTGTTTTGATAAAAAAAAAAAAAAAAAAAAAAAAAAATCTAAGATCAATAACAACAGACTAATCGTCAGTCTGCCTCCAGTATTTTCAAAAATATTAAAGCGGACAAAATATTGTTCTTCTTAAACGTGTACTATTTTGTTTTGTAAATAAATACTAATTTTTTTATTATACTATTTACTATCTGTGTGGCTCTGCATTGCGGTGACCCGTCATCATTGCTATGCAAAGAACTCTTCTCTCTCTATAAAATGTTTCTTGTTAAGTAAACCATAATAATTAGAACCCACTCTATTGAGAAATAAAAAATAAAAAAATATCCCCATTAATACAATCCTCCTCACTCAATTTTTGTTTAAACCCTAACTAAAAAAAAGTAAGTAAAATTTTAACTCTCTGTTTGTTAAAAGCACAACTATAAGGTTAAAATTACTTATGTTTAAAATTTCCGCCCTACGCGTATTGGAAGTCACTTTCTATAAAGCCACTAGGATAGAGTGGTAAGCAGACAGACTCTTTGCTGGATTATTATTTATTATTAGTCCATTTAAACTTTCTCAAAAATAATTAATTTTTCAATAAATAATATTGATGTATCCATTAAAAATTAAAGTTCTAGTATATGTACTGAAATTCAACTATTAACAAAACACAATAGCCGTTTAAATCATTTTAAGATATATTAGTTTAAATGTCTAAGGAAACAACCAAGAACTTTGGAGCAAACCTGATCGACGATTTGTTTCCTAACCAGGGCTCCCACAGTCATTAAAAGTCATTAGAAGTGCTTAATATTTTTGAACTCGTCTTCAAGGCCTTGAAAGTACTTGAAAACGCTTAGAGGAACTTGAAAGTCCTTGAAAATGCTCAGAGGTCCTTAGAAGTCCTTAATTTTTGCGGATGTTATGTATCTAACTGCAAAATTTGTTGAAATATAACTCGGATTTGCTATCCCCGCGTGACTGCCACTTATCCTCACCTTATTGAAATTCTCCCACATATTTGTATTACTCATGCACCAACTTGTAACTTTTTTGGTAGAATATGCATTCTTAAAAATTTATTTATAGAATATGATGCCTGAAAACAAATGTTCAAAGGTCCTCAAAAACGTTATTTAGGTCCTTAAAAGTAATTGAAAAGTCAATGGTTTTCATTCTGTGATTTGAGTGGGAACACTGCTAACACAAAATAATAATTTTTATTTTCTTTAATTTGTTTGGTTGTTTTCAGATTATCTGGCATCGTCAGCAACACGAGGGCTACAATGCGCCGAAACATTCGTCATTTGACAAGCCAACATACATTTACAAACACCCATGCCATACACGGGACTCGAACCCGCAACCTCGCAGTCTAGAAGCTAACACGCTAACTACTATACCGTTTATAGACGGCTATTATCTTTAATTAAATAATAATAATAATAATAATAAATTGCATAAAAATTGACAAAATATCCTACACACTTTTCACCAAATAATAGATTAATTTATAAAATTGATCTTTCGCCACGCATACGACCTGCTGAATCATGCAAATAGATGAAAAATCACAAACCGATAATTTTGGAACAAGAACATATTTGCGTTGCTCCTTATCAGAACCACTTCGTACATTATACATAGCGTTTCTCGCTGTTTCGCAGGCCGACAAAAGGCCGGCATCGAACTTTCTTGTTTACATTTCTCCCGGTGGGTGTGGTATAAGAGTTTTTGATTCTGTTTTCCTTTCAAATAAGCCGAATTGTTGAGTGCCCTCAATGTTTGGTCTGCTTGATTTTATCTTCATTCACACGGATATGTGGACAGGAGGGGAAATATTGGAGTTTGGACTCTCCGGATTTTCTTGGGCTTGTGACGTAAAAAGGATTGTTATCAGAGTTAATATTTGTAGTGGTATTAGATGTTTCATTCATTGGAAGTATGAGAGAAAGGATATGAATGGAGTAAGTTATGGCAATTATGCTGGTCGAATTCCATGAAACAAAACCTAATGTGCAAACAACTTTCAATTCCATAAATTATTATTCTACAATTACTCGATAACAGATTACAAATACTCCGTAATGAATAAAAACATCAAACATCGGAATAATTTCACCAGATATTTGTTATCCGTCTGAGTTAGAAACTTATATACATGCTGATAAGAGTTCGCTACAATTTGTATAAAAAAGTTTCAAAAATTTGTCATTACAATTTCGAAACAAAAATATCACTAATTTGGAATTAGTATTTACTTAGTAACAACAATTTCTACAAGTGGGCTACTTTTTACTATTTTGGCTCTAATTTGGATCTAATTTTTTAATTTGGCAATATTTCATGATAATTATATCACCAAATGAGTGAGTTTAGTTGCCAATTAAATTTATTACCAAACATCCAAGTTTTCAATATCCATCCGCTAGTGGTGACCCGTGATAAAAAATACTAGTGCAGCCGGAAACAAGCGATCCCCCCCCCCCCCCATCACACACTTTTCACAATCATTCATGAACGCAAAGTCTTTAATCTTCATGGAGTCGTCAGGAATATTTTCAGGGGGGTAAGCAAGATTAGATTTTAGTTAAAATCATTCATATTTTAGAGATGTTAATTAATAATTATGCATTATAACTATTCTTTGAGAATAGTTAAAAAAAATTCACGGTATATATTTTTGAAAGCGCAACCTTGTTAAAGAGAAAAAATAAAAAATAGTAAACATATTTAAAAATATAATTTTAACGATTTCTTTATCATCCAACTAGATCTCACGGTGACTGTTTAGAACAGAGGAACATGAATATGCAACAATACAGAGGAGTAAAACTTTATTTCTTCCAAGTTTCAGATATAATTAAAAAAAATTCGCTCTTTTTTAATTTAGTTACTCTCCATGTTCAGTTAAAATGGAATTACTTGAACGTGATATTTGAAAATGATAGCATGCATTTTCCCACTACTTTTACTTTCAATTACCCATATGCTAACATAGTGTAATAAAAGTATTGCATTCGCTAAAAACAACATTTCGATTTTGATTTCTTTTTTCACTTCGACACGTTTAAGAATGCGTTGAGTTCCTAAAATTGGTCTAAAAAAAACGTCTGTCTGTCGTCGGCTTGTTTCCCAAATGGATTAGCGTACCATGTTCAACTTTTAAATACAGATTAGTGGTAACCATGGAACCTGACATTTAGGTTTTCGTCAAAATTGGGTAATCGCAAAAGGTAGCTGCCATTGAAAAATGTATGTTTTTCAGCAATTTCCGATAAGAAAAACTTGACTCTAACAATTTTGATCAAAACCGCTGTGGTAATGCCTTTTATTAAGTTGTTCCAAACAACTTTACCTTGGAATTCATGTAGAAATTCGAATAAAGCGCAAAATGTTGAAAAAACGAATGTTCTGTTTTCTTCACTTGTCCATCAATGACTGTTTCTCCTCTGTTTTACTATTACATTACCCGAAAGGATAACGTAATAATTTCTGAAAAATATATCACCAATATCGCCCCTTTTTTGTCAATACGATAATTATCAACAAAAATATTGCCAAATCGGCAATTTTTTAAATTAATGAAAATTTAAGGCGGCCAATGTAAATTACACCAATCTTTGCAAAATTTATATACAGTGACAAAGTATTTTAGTGTAGTTGAAAGCTGTGTGATTTTCCACACCTCGAGCCATTAATTAAAAATATTATTCGGTGTTATGCATAACAAACTCTAAATCGATGCATAACAACATGCATAACAAACTCTAAAATCGACAGTGTTTAATTAGTACTTTAGTTGATAACTTTAATCCGCAACAATTTTGTGAGAAAATTATGGAAAATATGCTTATGAATTTATTTTGATCCTATTGACTCTGTATTGGAAACTGCACTAAAATTGAGGAGCAGAAACCTGCTCAATCAAAAGCGATAACTGCACTAAAATTGAGTGTGTGATTTGTGATTTCATTTGTAATGCAATAACTAAATTATTTTTTAAAAAGATATTTGTAAAAACATTTTTTTTTTTTTTAATTATCTTCCAAATGTATGCAGTAATAATTAATTAAAGGATAATATATTTTTTTTTTTTTTTTTTTTAAATGTTGACTCATTGTTTCTTGAGTATACTAAATATATACTCAAGGGAAAAAAAAATTAAAATTAAGTACTTCGTTTTCTTTTCAATTATCTGAATTCGAATCAGGGAACCACAACGAAAAAATAAGAAATAATCATTCTTTTCTACAATGATGAGTTAAGTTGTTCTTTTCTTTCTATTCGTGTCGTTGTTTGGAGCTTATTTTCCTTCTCATGGTAGATAAACACTGACAAGCACGATGCTGGCGCCGTCTGATCAATCGGATGCGGAACTATTCACGAGGGGAAAAAGAAGAGGAAAAATCGAGGTAAGAGAAGAAAAGTACAAATTCATGAAAAAAATGAAGACAAGAAAGCCTTGTTAAAAAAAATCCTCTTATTTACTCGTTCTGTTCCGTTTATTTTGTTTGGATGAGGCGGATTTTTGTTTGGCTGTGTATTCATTGTTTTTCTTGGAGCTCGGTTTTGCTGGATTAAATTAAAGTGATGATTGAATTTCCCAAGAAAAAAGGGAGGCAATTGCTAAAAAACAGAATAAGGGAGATTTTTATCCGAAATAAAAGATTTATTGTATGTTTTCGTTCGCAAAAATAATTTATGTACTGTTTAAGTGAACATTTAGGGCACATTAAGTATAATTTATGAAATAAATTATGATGCAGACGTATGTAACTGAAACTAACTTAGGGCGTAGAACATCGCACAATTTCATATTATACTTAATACTGGCCACTGCATTTATATTTGCCAGTAAATATTACGATATCGGCGATTTTTTTCGATACATATTACATTACCCTTTGTTGTAAAATTAAACAGAGGTAAAATAGTCGTTGATGGGCTATGAAAGGGAAGATAACTCTGTGTTAATTATCGCATTTCTACTAGAATTTTGGAGGTGGCGATGTTTAGAGCAGTTAAAAGACATTATTACAGTAATTTTTATCAAAATCATTAGAGCCGTTTTTACAATTGCTGAAAAACATAAATTTTCAATGGCAGCTACCTTATGCCCATGCGCAATTTCGACGAAAACCTTAATGATAAGTCCCATGGCCACCACTAAGCGTTGTTCGAAGGTTTAACATCGTAAGTCAATCTGTTAGGCAGTTATTCTTACAGACGACACAAAGACAGAAATCTTTGATAAACCCTTTTTTTGAACTCTGCTTTCCGAAACATGTAGAAATGAAAAGAAAAAAAGAAGAAGAAAAAGGGGATGGGGAGGGGGGGGGGGGGCGAGAAAAAAAAATGATTTTTCTTTTTCTTTTTACTGAATGGAGACTTTCGTCACCCTATGTAACATATGGGCAACTGGTAGGAAAAATGTGCTTTTGCGTGTCGTTTTATTTAATGGTGTAATGGTTACATTTTTTCGGCTTGATTAACAGCAGGCAGAAACATTTGGTACAACAATACTCTTCAATTTAAAATCTATAATAATAAAACAAGCTGTGTGTCTGTCTGTGGATCTATGGCTGGTTGGTTGTTTTCAGATTATCTGGCGCCGTCAGCAACACGAGGGCTATAATGCGCCGAAACATTCGTCATTAGACGCCGAAACATTCGCCATCAACATACATTTACAAACATTCATGCCTAAGACGGGACTCGAACCCGCAACCTCGCGGTCTAGAAGCCAGCACGCTAACCACTGTACCGTTTGGTCGGCGTCTATGGATCTATAGAAACCTACTTAAAATTGGAGTAGAGCTCCGAAATTTTCAACATAAGTAGTTTTAGCCTTCTAATTGAACTTTTGAAAAATAGAATGTTGAAATTTCAATTAGTTATTTTTTAATTATTTTTCTTAATTAATTAACAAATATTTTTACAAAACAAATTCTAATAGGGCTACAGTTCTGAAATTTTCAACATATGTAGTTTTGGCCTTCTAATTGGTCTTTTGAAAAACAGAATTTTGAATTTTTATTTAGCTCTTTTTTAATTTATTTTTTTAATTAATTCATATATATTTTACAAAACAATTTCTAATAGGGCTACAGCTCTGAAATTTTCAACATAAATAGTTTTAGCCTTTTAATTGGACTTTTGAAAAACAGAATAGTAAATTTTTATTTAGTTCTTTTTTAATTAATTAATAATTAAATATTTTACAAAATGATTTCTAATAAGGCTACAGCTATAAAATTTTCAACATAAGTAGTTTTGGCCTTCAAATTGGACTTTTGAAAAACCGAATTTTGAAATTTTATTTGTTTTTTAATTAATTAATTAACAAATATTTTACAAAACGATTTCTAACTGAGCAACATTTCTGAAATTTTCAACACAAATAGTTTTGGTCTTCTAATTGGACTTTTGACAAAAAAACATTAAAATATTAATTTGTTTTTTAATGAATTTTTAGTTAATATTTTCACAAAAGCGACTTCTAATAGGCTTAGAGATCTGAAAGTTTCAATATAAGTAGTTTTGACCATCTAATTTTGCTTTTACAAACATCACGTGTTAAAATATTCTTAAAGGGGTGCTGTATTATAGTTAATAACGGGGAATTTTTTTTATTGTTTCTCGACAAGGGAGGGGCTTCTAATATTAAGGCTTTACGTAGCAATTAGTTTTTAGTGTGTGAAGCGACTTTATGCTCAGCCCCGTGCTAGGCCGCCGGGACAACGGGAAGTATCCCGGTGCGCCCTCCAGCCTGGAAATTTTGACGCCCTCCTGTTCCGAAACTGACAAGTTTTACGACGAGGCTTATCGTCGATGGCGCCCTCTGGCCAAGGCCGTCCACTGCCCTAACAAGGGGTCCAACACGGGCCTGCATATGCTTATGCAGCAATGAACCTTTCAACGAGTTAAGTAAGCCTGTCCTTACGTGTCAATGACTTTTTCAGCGAGCGAAGAGAGCTCGATTTTGTGTAGCGATGAACCTTACTGCGAGCGAAGCGCCAAAAATCGGGGCCTATACACCAATGACGGATTTCCACAACGCGGAGCCTCACAGCTGGCTGAAATATTGCACATGGTAAAATTTCGTGGCGAAACACGGGTATTTAGCTAGTATGTTAATATAAATACTCAGTCGCAAACCATAAAAATAGTATTGCTGAAACCCTTAACTTTTCAATGTGAGCTCAATTTTCTTCTGAATCATAAAATAGACATTCCACCGAAAAACTTGAATATTGTGGGTATATATTGCAGTCAGGCACCGGCGCCATCAGAAATAGGCAAAACGTTATCCTAAGCACCGAGTCCCCAATTCCTTTTTCAGTAAAACCTCTTTAAAAACAGGAACGGCAACCTCGTTGTCTTTCATTAGACTATCTTAACTCTTTGGTGATTCCATGTCGCCGAAAATTTCTTAAATAAACACAGGGCTGATCTTTTCTGTACCGACTGGACTGATTGTGATGGCACCAGTTGGCCTCTGCTCTGGCACCAGTGTGCCAAGTGTTTTTGTCTTACCTGGAGACCAGTCACTTAAGTGGCATGTACTTATCTGAAAGGTAAGAGGGAGACGCTTCGGAGAATCTCTTTTAAAAGACTACTGTCAGATTTCGAGATTGATTTTGGGTTGTGTTTGTGCGTCTGCCTTAATATGACAGGACACCGCCGACGTTAAGTCTGTACAGAGCAGGGACTGACTTATAAGCAGGCCCGTAGCCAGTCAAAGTTTGTAGGACGGGCAAAAAATTTCCCAGAACGGGCAGAAATATAAATTATTTAATTGGTTTCCAATTAATTTTTACAATTGATTACACGTAAAAGAGTATTTATCAGAGCACTTTATGAAGTACATATAAAAAAAAAAGAAACATTGTTAATGTATTTTTGATGTAATGTTATTTTTTTTTAATTCTTTTAAAGACTCTACACCAGAAATTTTTTTGATAAAAACAAAACTTTCAATTTAAATTTTTTTAAAGTATATTTAATACAATTCTATTCCTTTAAAATATTCAATGCTTGACCATCTCTTAATTTTTCACACATTTCAACTTAAGAATATCTACTTTAAAAATAATTACAAATATAAAAATTAGTACAAGTTACTTTAACATAAAAAGTTTTTTCGAAGTTCCGTTCTTATATTTCTATTTAAAAATATATATTGTTAAACAAATTACATTTTCCTATCATTGGTCTTGTGGAACAGCTACATAACTCTTTAACAAACTTGTCATTTAAGAAATTCTTTCAGCATTAAAAAGTTATTTACATTTTTATATAAAAACTATATCTTTATAAGATTTTTCCAGGTCTGGCAATGCCTGACCTCGCCCCCCTCTGGCTACAGGCCTGCTTATAAGGTTAGGGGCCCCGGACAAAAGAACAATTGGAGGTCCACCACCCCTCCCGACTTACTTTAAAATAAAACTTCTAAATGTGTGCAATTCAGTATACGACGTAAAATAACACAATGAACCATCTTTCATGCAAATGTTAAATGCTACAAAAAGCCTTTATGTTAAAAATTATTGCGGTTTTTTTTCTTCTTTTTTTTCTGATATATTAATAAAAAATGTAAAACTATATAATTAAGAATTGAAGTTAATATTACAGTACCTAAACAGTTTACTGCATACGTTTCTCGTTTTATTCTTTCTTATTTTTCAGTTGAGCCAGATGGGTGTGTCCTGCCCCTTTTATAGTAGTTGATGAATACAATATCAGAAAATTTGGAATAGGATAAAAGTATCCACAAACGGCAAATCCAAGTGCAATTATTTTACACTGTGAACAAATAAAAATTTGGGGCAGTGACTATGCAAAAGATAACAAGCATCATGAACATGCATGAAACATTAAATTGATTCGATTGAATAAAACAGTATTTTTTAAAGAAAAGTAACAAAAAAATAATTGATCAAAAACTTGATTAATTAGTAAATTTATCCTTCTCTTTTTTTTTTTAAAAACTTAATAAGCATTTTTAGCCCCCCCCCCCCACTCTTCCCCATAAAATAAGGACACTGGGGGCAAGTGCCCCAAATCAGTCTCTGGTTACAAAGTCATTGTATGATTTACTAGGGAAAAATATTTAAGCTGAAACTCCATATGTTTATTTTGAGAATGTTTGTTGGCCGTTTTCTTTATATCCTAATTTCATAAAACTTAAATTCAATGAGGTTCAATCTAACTTCCGTTTATTGTGATTCGAAAAATATTATTTTTTCGAAATTTCTGTAAAAATACATGAAAATAATGTGTTTTCTCTATAATTTTGTTATTATTTTTTTCATTGCATTTTAATCGAAATAGTTCTTTCCGTTGTACCATGAGAGTTATCTCTTAAAGAATTAGAGGTGCAAAAATCGAAAAAAATTTGGAATCGCCTGTTCATAAAAAAATCTCGCCGAATGTTTACATTATGCTTCAAGTTAAGATATGTCCCTTCCCCAATGACCTACTAGTTTTTCTTTGGCAATAATAACTGCCGAAGTATTGGTTTAGCTCATATAAATCTTTACTTTATACCAAATATAACAATCAAAATAAAAAATCATTTACAAAACTTGAAGGGAAAATAACTTGTAGGTTTTTTTTATTATTAATTTTAAAACAGTTTTTATAGCTACCTTATCGGAACTTTTTAAAGTGTAATAAAAAATCATCCAATTATTTTCCTTTTGATTTTTACTAATGATCTTTAATTAATATTGTTATTCTCGATAAACTTACGTGTTTTAAAAAAATATTTCGGCAGATACTATGGCCAAACAAAAGCAAATAGATCTTAGAGGCAAGGACAGACCAATGATATTATACTTCTCAACTTCAATACATAAACACAAACTCGCTTGAATAAATTTTCTTTTAATTTATTTTTTGACAGGTTTTTAAAATTGAGTTTTGAAATTTAAATAAATAAACAACTTAGTACCTGTTAAGTTTCTTCCAGATAATATTTTTGTACTGAATTCATCTATACAGAAATCAAGGTTAATCCTGATTTTCTCTTTCAATTTAACTCAGAGGGGCGTACTGGAATATAAAGTCGGCCCGCGGGGATATTAAATTTATGCTGGCCAAATTTTCAATACAGTCAAACTCCGTTAACGTGAAATCGCAAAGCAATTCTCGTACTTAACTTAACGTTAATTTATTTGTTGAACACGAAAGTCGGTTAACGTGAACAATTTCAATGACCCCATCGTCTTCGCGTTAACGGGGTTTGACTGTATTATTAATCAAATTTTAATATTTTTTTTAATAAAATTCCAATAATTAATTGTATAATTAATGTGAATATTTAAGGTATTAATAAGTAACATGTTTAATTATTTATTTTTAATAGTTTCGATAATTAACTGATGGTAGTGATTAGAACTTGAATCTATTGGGCTATTTAAAAAAATGTTAAGAAAGGTAAATATGTACTTATATTGGAGGGGGGGGGGGGGGGAAAACTTCAGCCCGTCCAATTTTTACAGTCACTGACAGGCCTAGTGATTAACACCGGACAACAATATGGCCAGTAAGCCCCTGATTTAATAATTCTGATTTTTCTAACCCCCCGAGAAATCTCTACCCTTCACAGTTCCTCTGATCAAGAAAAAATGATTTCTGAAAGATACACAATTCTACACTTATAACAAAGAAAGGGCAACACAGTTGCATTTCCATTGGTAGTAACAAGCTAACAAGGCCCCATGGAAGTCAAAGCTAATCATTGTACCCAGGATCCACCTGTAGGTAAAAAGCCGGAAACATTAATGTGAACTGGACTTTGACAGGCACCGCGGCCCATACAAAAAGTTACCGAAAAATACAACTACAAAAGCGTCATTATCTTCACCCCACCCCTCTCCACGCACCCTGGGTTTAGTGGAAACCTGTCCCGCCCGAAGCTTCTTGGAACAAGTGAAGAAAGGACCCCCACAAATTTTTTTCCCACGTAGGATGGACCCGCAAACAGGTGTAAGATTATTATAAAAACATTTTACTTGTGGTCTTCTTCGCTTACGTAATTATAAATATCTGGCGGGAAAACCAATCCGAATGAGCTGAATTTATCTTTGTGAAATATAAGTGTTACAAAGATTTTGTGGCAGAACCGTCTTACTTTGGATGTTTGAACAACCGAGGTAAATTCATAGAAGAATCACATTCAAGCCAAAAAAAAAAAAAAAAAAAAAAAAAAAAAAAAAAAAAATATATATATATATATAATTCGGATATGTGTTACTATAGTTGCAGGGCCGAAGACTTGTGCGATCGCACACATGCGATTTTGAGTGTGGCGCCGAAATGAGGAAACATTTAAAAAAAAATATGGTAAAAATTTAAAAATTTTATGCGATAATGGATGTAAACTAGCCTTAACCTATTTAATATCTACTCTTTAGTAAGATAGACTCAGCAAACCTTGCAATTTTGTCCATTGAAAATAATATTTCAATGTCATTAGATTATGATACACTAATAAAAAAACAACAAGGAAGGTTCACTGCTAAAGGTGTATTACAGATTATTTTAATCAATTTTCTGTGATATTTTTTCTATATTAATATTTTTCATGAATATTAAATCAAATAAGACTTTTGTTGCAGTTAAAAAACGTATCTATTATTTTCTACCCGACAAAACAATAAACTAAGTAAAAGAATTTATGAGTTTGTCCTTTGCACAAGTTCAGTACAGCAGGCTTATTGAAGTTTGTAAAAGTCAGTTAAAAGAATTAGTAATCGAAGTCATTTTAAAAAGTAAAAATAATTAAAAGGTGCTAAATACTTTGTTTTAATATTTACTATTTATTACTTCTTGTTAGTTTTAGTTTTAAATCCCAACTTCAGGTATTAAGTTCCAATAAATTTAAGTAAAAGAGCACTCATACTACTTATCGCCTTCAAAAGTGGATATTATAAAGAAGGAGAGAAAAAGTACAAATAAAAATATCGTGGCAAATAAAACTGATAATGTATTTACAGGGAGCCAATAGAAAACGACACTGAATATTACTGTTAAGCCACCAACCACATTGTGTTATTAAATCAGCAGCAAAATCTAGTCTATCCAATCCATAACCATAATCATGCATAAAAATGACAATGGAGCTCAACTCGCTTAGCAATAGGAGGTTGTCAGAATAAAATATAATAATTAGGAGTATTTTCAGCATTTTTGACTTCGATAAAAACTTTGCAATTTCCCTTTCTACTTTTGATCATCTTTGGCAACGCCGTAACTAGATTATAATTTCGGGGAGGGCGAATGAAAAAATATCTTTACCAATCTAGGGGACGTGCATAAACTAAGTCACGCAAAGTTTTGACTTTTTTGACACTCCCTCTTCCCTTGTCACGCCCCTCCCCCCCCCCCCTTTAGTCGCATTTGATCCATCTACCTTCCCTAAAATTATGTCCCGTTTCTGTCACCCTTTCCAGTCTCTTCCTAAATAATTTAATGAATTTCACCATCTAAAATTTAAAAAAAAAAAAAAAAATTATTGTAGTTTTTAGCTTTGAAATTAACTCAGATAAGATAACATCTAACTTATTAAAAATTCATTTTTATTAATGTAACTCTTGGTCAAATGATTAAAACTATTTTTTTTTAAACTTTGAATTAAGAAACGTTATTAAATGTTTCATACAAAAGTGAAATTGTTGTATTTTGCAAGTGATGATTACATCTTCCACCACTCTCAATGTCTCAGTCTATCACGTTGGGCCTACCTCCACCCACCTCTGGGTGTGACGTAAATTATGTACGTCCCCCAACACGAAAATGGAGAAAGTTGTGAAATACCCACCAGTCAATTACCATAGTTTTTATTAAGTTGTAATTATATTCCAGACTAGTCTAATGTATAGTCGTTTAATTTACTGTATGTAATTTATTGTATTGTTGCGTTGTACGGGTTCGAAAGATTTGACGCCAAAGCAGATCAAAACTTGCAGAAATTTATTCCAAAATAACTCTTCACAGTTATCTTACAGCTCCAGAACTTCTCGTTCTAGTAGACACAATACAGCTCTTTTCACCTCAATAGAGCACAAAACAGCAGTTAAAAACTTGACAAACAACTGCTAAATCACCGTAAAAGACAATGCAATACAGTTCGCTCAGTATATCCAGTCAACTAATTCAGTGACTCAAAATCCAAGAACAACTCAAGTCAGAAATACAACTCTCACAATGGACGTTGAGAGACAACTAACTTCAGTCAACTAACGGCTCCGTGACTCAAAATCAGTCAACAACAACTAACTAACTCCATCACCCGCTCCCTGAGCTTTTATAGGGGAGGTGACGAACATTCTTGAGACTTCTAGAGGTAGATGTTTGGAGAACTTTCCCGATAGTAATCGAAAAGTCCATACATGTATATGGGGATACATGTACCTATACATGTACCGAAAATGTTGCCAAATGGTCGCCAAGTTTGGCGACAAAAATTAGTCACCAAAACCGTCGCCAACTTGGCTCTTTCTCGCCAATTCGGCGAGATTCCCATTACCATAATGCTAAATGCCCTGCCCCTTGAAATTCGCTTCCCAGAGTTACCTCTCTAAAACTCGTTATCAAGCGATAACACCTCTATTGCCGGGAAACAAACCATTGCATTGCCTTATGCGGAATGTACAGAAATTTATCTATTTACAAAATTAACACTACGAAATATTTACAAATATACAAAAATTCGTAACAGTATAATATAAAATGGAAATATATTTTGGGAGGGGGAGATGAACCCTTCAAACCCCTCCCCTGAATACGACCATGATTTTCGGCACCACCTTATCTTCACCACTGTTCACAACAAGTAACAAGTCGAGCTTACCACTTTGAGATGGATTTTGACTGCAACATGTCGTCGGGAACAAGGTCTCGCCTAATTGACTGTTCATATCAAAGGCAAGAACAAAGACTCTAGTTTTATAACAGCGAAGTTTTTAAGGCCAATAAGATTTCTTTGAACTGGGTTAATAGCGTGGGATTCCACAAATGTGTATTTAGTTGCAAATATGTTTACACTGCCAGCCTTTTATGAGTGAGCAAGAAACAAATCTTCCGTTTCGTAATTTTGTTCCTGACTTGACCACACCTGGTTTATAAGAAAATTCGCTGGGGAATGTGCAGCTGTTTTAACTGCCGCTGAAAACTCTTCTGATAAATTATACGAATGGCTTGGTCTAAAAAGCACTCTTCTTTGATAAGATTACGGCGAAAATTGATTATTTTAAAAACTATTCTCGGAGATCAGCGGTTCTTGAAGAGATCCGATAACTGATCATCTGCCGTATCAATTGGGAAAGTTTTATGAATGGAACAGGGAGGTTGAAACGCAGAGCTAAGAGGGAAAACAATTTAGATTTATCCGATTGTTAGAGTAAATACACCTTTTTATGTTTCAATTGGCTAAAATTAATTAGACAAATACAGATCACTGAGCTAATATTGGTTTTTGTTCAAATATATTACTCATAAAAGATTTTCTGTTCTACAAGCTTAGTTTATAGATTTACCACTTCTAACAACAAAATGTTCTTATTTTAATTTGAGCTACGCTGTATTTATGCTATATGCAATAAACTACTTTGATATTTTATTGTTGAATTGCAAATTTATGTATGTTTAATTTAAAATGATTTAAAGCATTAAAATTAAAATTTTGACGGTTTTTTTTTTCAGTGCAAAAGGGATTTTTCCTATGAGCGTAACGATACGGGTTTGGGCCTAACCAGAAAAGAAATTTCGGGTCCTCTTCAATTTTTTTTTTCGGATTTGTGAATAATTATTTAATTGATGATTTTTAGCAAACGAACTTTTTGTAGTTTACATGGTCAATGGAGGGGGTAAAAACACTTTTCATACTATTAAGTTGTTAGAGATTTGTATGTTATGAAATGTTATTATATTTATCAAAGATGTTATTATATTATCTGTCCTTTCAGAAAAAGCTAAACACATATTTCTCCTTTGATTTTTTTATTGGAAACTTTTCTTCCAGTTTTTGTGTTTGTGATAAAAAATAGTAGTAGACTTCACCGAATTGTGAACTTCACTGAACTGAGCAAAATTTAAACCATATTCTAAAAACCAAAGAACTTAAATAAACGATAGCCTGAAAATTAATCATTGACTGCAAAGTGAGAATGAAAAATTTAACACTTAACTAAGAATCCACCAAAGAATCATCCAAGAGAAATCTTTTCTCTTTCCTTTCTGCATTAGACTAATAATAATAAATAGCATCACGCACTACTCTTTTTAGAAGATACCTGAAATCACAAGCTCTTCATCGTACAAACTATGTATTTCTTTCGTCCAAAAAACATTTAATGCCAAAAAATACCTTTGTTTGTAAAATAGCAATCCGCTAGGGACTCCCTCTGTCAATGAAATCATAATCGAAAGATTTGCAATTTATGATTTCATTAACTGGGCGAGCAAGTTTTTTTTTTTTTTTTTTAAATTTATTTATTAATTTTTTTAATTATTTCTACGCTTTTCATTGGAATGACAAACTGTGAAAATTATTTTCTAGTTGCTATATTGTTTGAAATTGTCATTATTTTCTTTTCTCTCAGTAGTTAATATTGTTCTTCGCATAATCGAGCCCCTTGTAGGCGCAGCCTCTCCCCCTGCGGTCCTTACGGGCCCGTCATTTACGTCACTGATCGTTTTTTCTCCAATTAGAACGTATTGATATTGTTTAAGGAACAAGCAAGAAGTGCTGAATAGATTAAACTGATATGCATTTATAGTTTATTTGCAGTATGCTCTGTTTTCATTTGAAGGATCGATTTAAATTTGCATCATGTTAATGTTATAGAGGCATATTTAATATCTAAGATATAAATCAAAGTTATATTACTATTTCTTTTCATGTCATTATTATTAATTTTTGTTTATTATTATTAATTTTTGTTTATTATTATTAATTTTTGTTTATTATTATTAATTATTGTTTATTATTATTAATTTTTGTTTATTATTAATAATTATTGTTTATTATTATTAATTATTGTTTATTATTATTGATTTTTGTTTATTATTATTAATTATTGATTATTATTATTAATTAATATTTATTATTATTAATTATTGTTTATTATTATTAATTATTGTTTATTATTATTAATTATTGTTTATTATTATTAATTATTGTTTATTATTATTAATTATTTATGAAAAATAACAATAAATAATAATATACATTACATATTATTATTATTGTTAATATGGATTAACTGATTTATTATTATTTATAATAAATAACAATAAATAATAACAAACGTTAAATATTATTATTGTGGTTGTTATGGATTAACTGATTTTATTGTCATTATTACTAACTTTTAAACATGATTAACGACAAATAAATGTCATATTAATTTTATAAACGTTTTAGACATGATCCATGGTCAAATGACTACGTTCTGTAATTTTACATTTTATTTTAAAATGTATCTTATTACATACTTTTGGCAACTTCAGATTTTAAAATTTATATCAGTTTTCTAAATAATTTTTTTTAATGTTATTTTTTTACAAGTTTCCACTTATTAATTTTGAATTTTGTCAACTGTCATCAAACGTCATTAACTGATCATAATTAAACTGATAATGATCAGAGTTGTAATTGAACTAATGCTATTTAGAACGAACCGCCTTCGGACCCGTAGAAACCAATAGATCTTCGAGAACGAGTCATACGAAAGTCATCGGGAAAATTAGCTCTAAAAGATGCATTTTTTAAAGATTTCTCATACTATCTATTTAAAACTATATTAAGTATTTTTCTTTTCTGGTCTAAAAAAATTTTATTCACAACTTTCCCAATAAGGTTCAGACTGGTGGCTAAAATGTGGACTTTAATTTTCAGACAACCAGTTTCCCATGTTTAAGTCTGACTATTATAATTTTTACACCAGGTTTAACGACAGTACTAAAAGATCATGAACAAAACTTTAAAAAAATATCTAGAGGATTTTTTAATGAATTTTTTATAATCTAGAGCAGCGGTTCCCAAGCTTTTTAGTTGCTCGGACCACCTATTTGTAAAAAAAAAAAAAAAAAAACCTTTGCGGCCCAATAGCTAATAGAATGTGTGCTTCAGTAAATAATAAAACGTATTGTACAAGAAGGATTAAACAATACTTCTTTTATATATAAAGGAAGGAACTTTGTTTTCACTTTTGTTGTCACAACTATAAGAAAACTAAAAAACAAGTGGTTAAAGTAGAAAAAAAAAAGTCAATGGTATTTATGACATTGTTTGTCCCTTATGAGAGTCAATATCTGGATTAAAACTTGATAGTTTAGCTATATGCTATTGAATTCATGCATTATTCATTTCTTACACCATCGAAGAATACAATCGAATAATTCGGTTGTTGCTAATAATTGAGTGACTCGATTGTTCCTATATCTCTACCCCTGAAGCTCCTATAATATTTATCTTGGTTTAGATTTACGACCATTGTCCTGCGGCCCAGTACCACTCTACTCGCGGCCCACTTGGGGAATCGCTGATCTAGAGCATAACATTTTAAAAAATAACATTGGGTAAAAAAAAAAGAAGATTAAGAAATAATAATAATAATGATAATAATAACAATAAACCACCTATTTATTTTCCATTTAAATTTTTTTTAATGATTTTTAAATGCTGTTGTTATACTTAGTATAAGAAATTCATATGTTTTTAAGCAATACTTCGGAAAATATTATGGCCAAAAAATGAAGCATTAGATTTACAGGACAATCGTTAAATGTAAAAAGGGAACATATCAATACGTTTCAAATTGAACATAACTACTTTGAAGCATATGAACTTTTATATTTATTAAAAAATTTGAATGCAAAATAACTAGAGGCTTTTTTATTATTAAGTTTTTAATTATAAGCTCTCTCACACACAAAACTTTTTAAGTGTAATAATAAATTAAATAATAAATTTTATTACTGATGTTATGCTTATTATAAATTTTCTTCAAAGCAATACTCTGACAGAAATTGTGTCTGAAAAAATAACGAATAACGTGTATGGTATGACTTACTGACTATAATAATTTAAATTTCTAGCTAGAAATATAAAAGAATTTTGACTTAATATCGAAGACTATTTAAAAATTAAATATTAAAAAAAGGGATTGTTGAAGAAACAATTAAGTAAGATAATTAGGAGTACCCTCACGCAAAATTTATTGCAGCCGAATCTAAACAGTCCGCGAATGTTGTCCTTCACCTTAACTGAAGTACGAATAGGGAAACCATTAAAAAGGAAAACGACATTTTTGCCGCAAATCGTACAGTTGGCGTGTTGCCAGCTGCGAAGTAAAGAGTGGAGCGGGGAGGGGAAAGCGGGGTCGACAGAAAGAAGCTTTCTATGTTTCCCTTTGATGTGGCCGACACACCGCACGCAAGCTGCAAACAGATGAGGTCGCCAAAATATCGCGAACTACACTTCATGCCGGGTTGCAATTGCTGGCTAACTATCGCGATGTTTTGATTCTAGGTAGTTAGAAAACTTAACATTAAAAAAAATCAAAACAAACCATTCTAGCTGAACAAGTGATTGATAAAAGCTATTTTCCTTTTAAAAAAAGTAATTTTATTTCAGTGTTTAATATTTTGGTGTGGGTCAGAAAACCACAAAATTTAGTTTCGGAATGTAATTTTCTCTTTTTGTAATTAATTTATATTTAAATTCAATCATGGGTTACGGCTGGATCCAAAGGGTGCTCCGAGCCTCTCTATGAGTAGGATTATCTGTAAAGTGTAGGGAAAGGGGGGGGGGGGGGTGCAGATCGCACACAAGGGGTTAGGAACTAAAATATTTGCTCAGATTTTTGAAAAATGGGTTTAGTTGTACTAGTGACATGTTAATAATAATATGTATGTACTGTGCATTATTTTTCTGTTCAGATGGAAAAAAATTAAAAACCCATATTTTACATCGTTTTTCCCCACTTTATTTTTAATTTAAAAAAAAAAAAAAAAAAAAAAAAAAAAACGTGGGAAGGGGTGTAAGTGCACCCCAGGTCCTTCCCTCCAGCGTCAATGCTGTAACCAAATATCGTAACCATAAAAATTTTCCAATGTTCGAAACTGAAGAATGTATTGTAATTTTTTCCAAATATCACATCATCATTTTTGCAATAATTAATTCTAAAAATGACTTGTGTGAAAGTTATTCTGTTATTCTGTAATTTCTGTACTTGTTTCGCAATCGATAATTTTTTTTTTTTTCATGTAAACAAATATAGCTATTTCAACAGGAGCATAAGTAAGTAGATATGTTTTATACTACTCTTGTGTGCTCAATTGTCTTCTGTGGTCGGCCGCTTCGTCCTGTCCAATCAATTCTGAAAATAGAGTTTACAAAGCAAATCCCCGGTGACAGACTGAGAATATTAAAGCATGTAAGAGGTACATCTTTTACACATATGGTCATTGTACGGAAAGTGCTCGAATAATCTGGAGTAATAATTATATTTCAATCACAGAAATGTCATCGGTAGCAACGGAAGCAACAAAAAAAGTAAAAAGAATTATGATAATAATAATACTGTTGATAAAAATAATAAAATAGTTATAATAACCTTATGCGGATGATTATAATAGTAATACCTAAGATCATACGTACGTTTTGTTAATTCAAAACAAGGTTATGGGCACGTTTTGTTTACTCAATATTAAAACAATAAAATAAATGGTTCGGGCACTTTAAAAGAAAGTAAAATTAACGAGTTCAAAAAGACTTTTAAAAAAACAATGAGTTCATAAAGAGTTTACGAATACTAATTCTATAAACATGACATGAATTTTTCTGATTCGTTCTCAAGAACGTAATCATGGACAGATTGCAGTGGGTCTGAACACTTATAATAAAGCCAGTATTTATGCATGTTACTAATTGTTTTCTTCGAGGGACTTTGAATGAATCCCTTTAGCAATGCATATCAAAGTGAAAGCAAAGTGGTCAACCCCACAATTGTGTAAGAATCGTTTCCGCATTCTGTTGCAATGGAAACAATGCACATTTGCTCCCGTTAAGGACAAAACACGACGAATAGTCTCCGCAGAGTAAAGCTTTTTAATGACATCTTATATATTATAACAACAGAAAACTATTTCTTATGCTTTCTATCTTCCTTTCCGCAGTAATTAGTTTAGGCCATAAACTCTTGTACATTACTTACTCTGCAATAAAATCAAGACGCCATTGTTGGCTGGTAAATGCTTTTTGAAGAGATTCATGCATGTTTTCAACTGCTTGGCTGGTAAACACACGAGTACAAAGAAAGAAATGTGGTTAATTTAACTCTTGAAAGAAATGGTTGTTCTTTTTTTCTGGTTTATCTATTTTGAATCATAGAAAATAATTTTTTAATTTCAATCCTCCACTAATATTCTCGCTTTAATAAGGTCAGTGCTACATTATCAGGATTGGCCGCTGCGGTGAATAGCATCTGTGCAGTTAGATATGGCAATTTGCACACTCATCACAGGTCTAATTGAAAATTGTGTGTCTCAGTTTATATGCAATTTGTTGCAGTTGGAAAACCTGATATTGTATCTGAAAAGGCTGTTATTTTTTTATTTTACGACAGTTATTGTTTTTTCAAAAAGGACTTCTTTCCAGATTTTGGAAGTCATTTAATTATCGCTTCAATCTTTCAAAATTTTCTCATTCTCTTTTTTTTTTTTAGTTTCAATTTTCATTTCGAAAAATAAATTTTTATGAGTGACTCAAGCTCAAAACACATTAAAAAGGAAAAAAATCCAGATTTTCTAGTCATTTTATACATTCTGCCATGTTCTGTGGGATCCCAGCTCAAACACTTCTAAACCTCTAAAAATAAGCTTCAAACTACAATAGTGCTACGAAACTCTAAATATTTTAATTCGATTGTTTTAGAAGTTTTTGTTGATTATAATATAATAATACTATATTTTGCCAAATTTTATTTTATGAAATTTCGATGTTTTTTTAAAGAAGAAAACAAACCTTGATGAACTCAAAACGCTGCAAAATTTGATAAATTTCTCATTCAGAAGCAAAACACAGTAAATCCAGATTTTTCCCTTAAAAAAAACTGGAAAACTGTACTACATTTAAGTGGTTTGATTGTTTTGTACGCTCAACGACCTATTGTTGTAAGCAATAACGACTAATAAAGCAGAATCCTACAGTTTAACGTCGATTGCGAATCATTACGAACATCCATTTCTAACCTACGATTCGAAACAAGGCACCTTTGACATGCGAGGTCAGAGCCCTAACCTCACAGCCATCAGTTATGCTATTACTCTTAGGGAAAAAATACTTATGAAATAGAATTTAGAACAAACTGTTGTGTAAACTTGAAATGCCCGATTTTCAGTGGCTAGCTTGAAACATAAACCACAGAATTTTCTTTTCACTTTGTAGAAAAAAATTTGGATAGTACTAAACAAGTTTTGCAACTAGACGAATTGTTTAATATTTGATTAACTGCGTTAATGATAATATTCTTTGTTTGTGTGTGGCGACCAAAATCCACTTGTCGTTATCCAATCAATTTTAAACTTGGCAGATAGATCCGTTGTTGATAACAAATGTATTTCACCAAGTTTTTAAAGAAAAAAAAATGAAGTGTTAATGGCCTGGGATTGATGGTTTTCTTCGAAAAGTTTTTATTTCTTTAGAAATGAGCACAATATTGTATGCTAAGAAATTGTTTGTACACATCTTAGTGAAAAAATGGAATTTGTATGTTTTAATCTTAATTCTCTTTATTGGATTACTAAAACATCATTGACCAAAATAATTTTTAATATTGATGAGATAAAAGTTGACCTATTGGGTACTTATACCATATTGCAAAATTTATTTTTAGCTAACCTATGAGCTGGCTTTTGGCTATTTTTCAAAATATAGTTCTTTCGTACAGGCGCGTAGCCAGGGGGAGGGATATGGGGACATGTCCCCTCCCGAAATTTGTCTTTTCACTATTAGAGTATAAAAATTAAATGATTTTTTGTTTAAAACAGAAAATTTATTTAAAATGTTTTTAAATTTTGAAACATGCCTAGAAAAAATATCTGCTATCTTGATTGTTAAATAAATGCGGTATTAATAATAGAAATGATAATCAAGATTTGCTGACTCTTAATTTAACATCCCCTCAAAAAATCACCCCCCCCCCCCTAAAAAAAAACAATTCTGGCTACGCCCCTACTTTCGTACGATTTTGCACCATCTCCTAATAATTTTGGAACAGTTCTTTATTGAAATATATAAAACACAATAATTCCAAAATATGACTTCTTTAACTCGGATATTTTTTATGAGGTCATGACATAAGTTCCGACAGAGCAAGTTTCACGAATAAACTAATTAAAAAAAAAAAAAAAAAAAAAAAAAAAAAAAAAAAAGAGGAAACCTTTCAAATCAGACGGTTATCTGAAGTGCTTCTCTTAAAATAGGGTAAGGTTGAGCCCACCAGCGGTGTTGGTGAAATAAATGAGAAAATCGTTTGTCTCGCTTCCCATGAACTGAACTGAAAAAATGACATCATAAAAAAAAATCGCACAAAAGCTTCCCTCATAGAATCCCATTTCGTTTATTTGTTATTAATGCAATTTCTCGGAGCTTTTACGATTATGATCTGCTATTGAAAAGACAGAAATTAAAAGAGGAACGATTATCTCAAATAAAAGAATGTTTTATTCGTAGGTCACGGTTGCAGTTCGAGACATGGGATCACTGTCACGAGAGGTTTTCTGCCAGCTCTGACGCAAGAGATGGAGATTATTCTGCTCTTTCATGCTGCCGCCGCCTGGCGACGCACTGTAGCGTAAACCCTAAAAATGAATTCATTCATTAAATAGCCGAGCCCTTTTTATGTAACCGTATTCATAATGTAAACCTTTGGTTGTTGGTTTTATGCTTCGGCGGCAGCTTAAGGTAGCTAGTGAGAGAATTTTTTTTTTTTTGTCTTTTTTTGTCAGGACTCCCACGTAATAAACACAACGTGGGAGGGGAGGAATGCTCTTTGCAATGATTATTCTCCGTAAAAGACCACATATAGACGTTATTTAGTCGCGACACACGAAAAAAATATATATTCAGGTTCAATCTCAATTAGTAGATGCGGCATACTCTATGGATGCGGTCCTTTAGATGTCCCATGAGAAAATAGAGCCTCTTCAACAATTACAAAATCCATCTCTTTCAACATTTTCAAAAGTTTGAATTATTAGTTTAGTCAATGCACATTCAGGCACCTTTGATCCCCTATTGCAACTCCTGGATAGTTTATAAACGGTTTCTGCTCTGCAAGTAGTTGGGCGAATTGAATACTTGACATGCTGTCCGCAATCTAATTTTGCATTTGGTTACCAACAGGCGCTAACTAGTTAGGGAGAGAGTCGTTAACATAGATATCTATAGTGATTGTTATGCCTAATTCTACAAAGCAGGCACTAATAAGAAGTTTCAGTTAAAGACCGGTCTCAGCAGATACTCATATTACTAAGCACTCTTAACAAAATTTTACACATTTTCAAAAAAAAAAAAAAAAAAAAAAAAAAAAAAAAAAGCCCTTCTTTAATATCATATTTCTATCAAAAGCCCTCCCTCGCTGACTACATAGTTTATACTCCCATGATCAGTAAAAAATAAATATCCTTTCCCTCTGTCCTTTATTATAAATATAATATTTTAAATCTGAATGTAATTTTCAAACTGAGCATCAACTTTTCCAAAATGCAGTATATTTTATCCAGCATCTACGATATGTTTAGGTACTTCATCGAACATCATTCCGAATTTTTTATAGAATGTGGAGAAAAGTTAGTAGATTACGAATCCACTGGTGTGCCGTGGCAAAAATAGCCGAAACTGGTCAAAAATCGACTTTGAATAAATTGAACTAAATCCGATCGCCAAATAATGAGCATTCTTTTTTATTTGGTAACCCTTCGTTCTTTAATTTTCAATTAAGAAGGATGCAGTCTATTCAAATACCTTCGACGGCTTTCTTGCATCTTTTAAAAATGAGCCAAGTTGGCAATAAATGGTACGTCACTAATGACGTAACTGATATCGCCAATTTGGCTTACTTTTAAAATATGCTAGTTTTCCGACCCAGAGATCAGAAATCGTTTGCTCCCTTCTTTACTGAAAATTAAAGTATGAAGGGTTACCAAATAAAAAAGAATGCTCATTATTTGGCAAGTTATGGCATATTTGGCTATCGGATTTAGTTCATTCATTCAAAGTAAATTTTTGACCAGTTGCGGCTATTTTTGCCACGGCAGACCAGTGGATTCCTAATCTACCAACTTTTCTCCACATTCTATAAAAAATTTAGAATGATGTTCGATGAGGTACCTAAACATGCAATCGCCTCTCAGTCTATTGGTTAATGTCAGCTGATATTGACTGAAGTTGTTGTGCTATTGGGGTACGATCAATGCAAGTTAAACTTATTTCAAGAGGAATGGAAGAGGCTGTTTAAGCTGATTTGTATAACAGCAAAGAGAGAAAATATAGATCTCTGTAATAGAGAAAGTCTGACAAACTTGTGCAGGAACGCGAAGAGAGAAACAAATACAGTGTTGTGACAACTCCGTTCCTGCCTATACAAATTGATATAACTTTTCTTCATTGTACTGAACATTGAAAGTGTTCAATCCCCTTCAAAAAAAATTTTTTTTTTTTTTTATGCTACTTTGGACTGAGTAGATAATTATTTTTAAATTTAATTTCAGAAAGTTCGTTAAGCAATCATAGGGTTCATTACAAACAATATTTTGTATTTCATTTTGTCGTAGGGATAAGACTGAAATAATCATACAATTATAGTAGGGACAACCCCCTTTTCTCCCTTTAAACAAAACTAAAATTGATAAATGATATACGACTTTAAAGGCTAAGACCTCCGATAATAGTTTATTCACAATTACAAATTGTAGTAAAAAAAATCAATGCACTGGTTGTGCTCGTTAGTTTTCTTTATATCTCTAAGTTTTAATAGCTTTAGTAAATTTTACCGAATAAAATATTCATTTATTTTCAAAATTACTTTCCAAAAGCCAACTTAGGATAACTTACGTCACATTATTGTTGCAAATAACAGCACGAAAAAATCATTTCTTGAGATTTAATTACTTTAGCTGCCTTTATTTTTTTTATTATAATTTTAATGCCATTTAAATATAATTGAAACTTTTGTAAGGCTCCTTTTAAACAACATCAATAGGAGTAAACCTCAAAGAAAAGGCTTCGTGCAAATGGAATGTATTAATTAACTGACCATCAGATATTGAACTTGACACATGTTAGGAGTCATCACCTTTTAGGAAGTAAATTTAACTCATAGTTTAAAAAAATATCTTCCGTCGTCATTTTTTTCTTTTTTCAAAAAGCAAATATCTTACAAAAAATTAAGTTTTTTACTCTTTAGTACATTACTATTCAGCACATTATTTAGTATTTTACTCTTTAGAACACACGTACTTTAATTGGACATCTATACACTTCTTTGTAGTTTAGAATTGTATTTTTCTTTAATACCGTGAGAAGATTTTCAGAATAACTACATTCTTTCTTAAAATACAAATTTTTATGATAACCTTGCGATGTGTTAAAAGTGTACGTAATGATCTGTAAGGAAGATTTATAAAATCAATCGATACTTACATGTATTTGTTAACAGAAACAAGTTTCGTGTCATCTACCTTTTAAAACAGTATTAGATTTTTTAAAGATTTTCGTCAGTACCACAAAGTTTTCTCAATACAAATAGTTCAGGACCACCACAGCGTACATGACATTGCATAATTCTCCGTATTAATAAAATAGAAGCCAAAAAAGAAGAAAAAAAAAAGAAAAAAGAAAGGACTAATCATCATCATATTGCCCACAAAACTCAAATTATTACTATAATAGTTGCATGGGAAACCAGCAGCTTTTGCTATTCACTTCCATCCAATCACTAATTCCGCGACAGTTGAATAACAATTTTACAATAAACAATTCCAGCATTTTTTTTTTTTAATTTTTTTTTTTTTATTCAATTCTATTTCTGCTCAATGCGCTTTTAATTTTTTTTAATTTGTGATCAAAATTACCTTGTTCGACGTTGGCGAGAAAACGACTAATTTCGCTGGCATTGAATGTTACGTCCCGGCTTCGCAAACATCTTGGCTTGAAATGCATCAGCGGAAACCAGATTCACAAGTTTCTCGCAAATCACGCCAACCAGTACGGAATGTGGCAATGGTCTACCAACGCCAACTGTTTCCTCGCCAACTATTTGGCAGAAACCTCATGATAATTATAGAAACGATCGGGCTCTTTACGTCATGAATTTTGTTGACTGTTTTGATCGGACTGTTTTGGCTCGGTTTTGGGGCATTTTCTTTTCTTAATATTTAAATAACTAATTTTTTTAAAGAACTTTTGTTTAAATATTTGGAATCGAAAAGAAATTTTTCATAAATATATACTAATTTCACTCGTTTTTAAAAAATGCTGGCATTGTCCATTATCGCTGTCGGTGCAAGGAGTGGGTGAGGGGGTGGGGGTTAGAGATTCTATACGCCACAGAGACAGCTTGAAACTCCTACAAAATTAATACTGATAAAAACTTTTGCTATACTAAACTTCAACTTAACTAGACATCACTTAGACGGTAGATCGTGACAGTGCTCATAGGTATTTAATCCATTTTGGCGGAGTGAAGACATAATTATCGCCAAACCTTATAGCCTTTTGTTCTCTACAGGGTTGTGGTTTGGCGAACATTATGCTTTCACGCTGCCAAAATGGATTAAATACCTATGAGCACTGTCACGATCTACCGTCTAAGTGATGTCTAGTTAAGTTGAAGTTTAGTATATAATAAAAAAAAAATTTGAAAAAATACTTGATATTTATCAAGAAATTTTTGTTTTTGATAAAAATTAGGGGTGTGGAACATTGCAGAACTTTCAATTACACTATTATAATGGTCATTGCATTAAAATTTATGGTGTTATTTACCGTTTTCATATTTTCACCCATTTAAATAAAAAGTGGTCAGTTTGGCGATACTTTTACACGGGCAGAAAAAAAACAAAAAAAAACCGCCAAGATGGTGAAATTGGCGATGTTATTCGATAGACTTTACATGGTCCTTTCTTGTGCGTGAAATAGGTAAAATCAATTGTTCATGGGCGATGCTCAAGGGCAGAGAGCTCTATGTTAATAAAGGCATAAATTATTTCATGGTAGCAACTCTCTCCCCCCTCACAATTTTGGTGGATGGAAACCTTATGGCAGGTCCCATGGGTTTCATTAAATGAGATGTAAAAGTTGAATATCGTAGGTTAATTTCTTCGGGTGTTATACTGACTACGTACACACAGACAGGCATTTTTTCTAGACAATTTTTTTTTTTTAACTTAGCACGTTCCAAAATGTCTAGAAATATATTTAAAAAAAAAAAAAAAAAAAAAAAAATTGATTTTTTTTTTTTTTGATCGAATTCAATACTTTTTTTTTTACCTTATGTTACATGGGTAATTGAAAGTAAAAAGTTGTTAGCACAATAATTATTTATTCATTGTCTTCCATTTCTTTTTCTAAATTGCAATACTTATAATTATTTTTAAACAATGTTCTTTAGGTTGGTTGGTTGGTTGTTTTCAGATTATCTGGCGCCGTCAGCAACACGAGGGCTATAATGCGCCGAAACATTCGTCATTAGACAAGCCAACATACATTTACAAACACCCATGCCTAATACGGGACTCGAACCCGCAACCTCGCGGTCTAGAAGTTAGCACGCTCACCACTATACCGTTTGGTCCCAATGTTCTTTAGGAGTTTGTCTTTACTCAGTTGAGAGCAACTTAAATGATATCGCATCTGTAATAGCATAGTCAATCAGTAGCGGATCTAGGATTTTCTTGAGGGGGGGGGGGGTGCAACACCTGTGCCTTAGTTAGGATGAAATCGAATATTTAAAAAAAAGTTTTAAAAAATAATAATCTATGCAGTGTTCTAGAAATATACTTCAAGATAATCCGTATCCATTGATTGACCCCCCCCCCCCTCCCCACTTTATCGTCACGTTTCTGACTCGATTTTTTTGCGTTAGTTGAAATGCCCAGGTTATACCAAAATTACTTTTCAGTTTAAAAAAAACTCCCCCCTCTCACTCCTCAAAAAACACCCTTCTATGCTAGATATTTTTATGAACTCTTTTGTTTCTTTATACTCATGACAAATAAAACGTTTTTGCAAAGTTTCATGAACGGACCAATTTTTTATTTTTAAATGTATTTTACCTTTCCTTGGATTTTACATGTGTTTTCGTTTATAAAAAAGAACTGTAACCTTTTTAGATTAGTTATATCGTTTTGCTTTTTTTCATTCGATTCAGCATAAAAAAAAGTACTCTAAAAAGATGTGTCACATGCCTAGATTGCTCAAAAATTAATTTTTCAGCCACAAATGTTATAAAAACATTTTTGATTAAAATCTCTATAAAAATGCCTTTAAAGGTGTTCTAATCATTCCCACCTCCGTAGAAATAAGATGATGCGAACGCCCATCAACGATTGTTTCTGCTCTGTTGCACTTAAAAGAAAAGACAATGCAGTGTTTATTGAAAAATATATCACAATTTTCACCTTTTCAGAGGCATTTTTTTAGAATAATCGCCAAACTGGGCATTTCTTATAAATAATGAAAACAAAATAGGTAAATTATATCAATCCACGACAAATTAAAAAAACATCGCATACTGAAATATTTTGTTCCAATTCTTCAAATATAACTGGAAGAGAGAGATTGTAGGAGGATCATTGTATTTAAAACATTTTAAGAACTTCATTTTGAGTTGCAATATCATTTTATTTTTTCACGAAACTTTTGAACAAGAATCAGAAGTTTCATAAAAAAATATGTTTTATGTATGTATATATATATATATATATATATATATATTATGCCGTAAGAGTTATAATTTCTTATAAAGTGCAATATATATTGCATTACTTTTGCAATAAAAAAAAATAATAATAATAAAAAAAAAAAAAAAAAAAAAAAAAAAAAAACAGAATTTGAAAGCATATCCACTGTCCAGGTGAATATTTGTACAAAACTTTTCAAATTATTGTAAAACACATACACATTTATTTTGTTAATTCATTCGTTTAATTTCGTTCAGGATTTGAAAGCGATATTTTTAAAAATAATTAATTCTGCTACTGTAGTGCTACTTTACACAGATAATACTTCTTACAAAATTGTTTATAAGTCTATTTTATGTAAAAAAACAAACAAAAAAACAATTGGCATACCTTTCCAGTGTGGTGCAAGAGAGGATTGTTAATCGAAATTCAAATATGACGCTTATTGACAAGCCGAAGCAGAAATTAGAGCTGGACGAGTTCTTATGCAGTTCATAAATAACCTTCCTCTTCCTTTCTTTCAAAAGTTTTAAGTTTAGCCTATTACCATGCCCAGTTAAATGGGGGTGGGCATTTCCGGGGGTAACCCAAATAGTCAACCTCCCATTATTTTTTCCCCCCCTGGTTGGCATTGGACATTACGCATGTGAGTCAAAATCTCTTCCTCCCACTCGACAGAAAAGGGATCGGGTATCAGGGGTCCAAGATGTCTTCAAGGTCAAGAGGAGGGAGGTTTGAATACTTGTACTGTATTCCAACATCCGTTTGAATGGGAAGAGAGATGGCTATAATTAGATTCTTGGTACAAAAATAAGCTTTTATTGTTGTTTTTTTCGGAAATTAGATGAAGGTTAAAATATAATTGTTGCGAGAACTTATTGAAAAAAACTTGGGAAAAAAAAATATATATATATTTTTATTATTATTATTTATTACTGTAAATTGTAAAAAAAGACTCCACCTGAGGGGGGGGGGGTGCCCTCCCTGGCTGGATCCGCCATTGGGTGGAGGTTTGAATACTTGTACAGTTTTCTAACGTCCGTTTGAATGGGAAGGGAGAGGGCTATAAAAAGAACCTTGAACCAAAAATAAGTTCTTTTTTTTAGAGAGGGGGCTTTTTTCGGAAATTAGACGAAGGTCGAAATATACTCGTTAAGTGAACTTATTAAAAAAACAAATTTAAATTTTTTGTGTGCAAATTCTAAAAAAATAAATAAAAAAAAATAGTAATAATCTGAGGAGGGGGCGCACGCCCCCCGCGCCCCCTGGCTGAATCAGCCATTGTAGTCAATATGACTAGGTTGGTTGGTTGAGCTCCCGGCTGGGAGTGGAAAGGAAGAACTTTGTGAACTAGCACCTGTCTTCTCCGCGTACATATGTGAGACAACCAATTCTCTGGAACAGGTTGAGGTAAAAAAAAAAAAAAGGAGGGGGGGGGGGTTGTTAAATCATTTTCGGTGCAGAAGGAATTTTTCAATATGACTATTTTATTCTTTTAATTTTAAAGAAACTGCCATCTAGGGAAGTTAATTTTAATGAAAGAGTGTGGAACAGTTGTGATTGCCAGTTTCTTAAATCAAATTAAAAAAAAAAAAAAAAAACGCAAGCAATTATTTAAACGTCTAGCATCTCTTTTTCTTTCAATAAAACTAATCATAATTTTTTTAAAACACATTTTTGCTCGAAATTAATATGTGCAGCCAGTCAAAAATGGGCATTAAAGTGTTTTCAGCCCAAAGCAGGTGGTTTAGACGTCACACTTCCAAACCATAATAAATGTTTTGTTATTTTAAATTTTGGAAATACAATTTTCTTTTAGCTTATTTAAAAACAATACTATACATTATAAATTTTATTCAATAGCTTCATAATCACTGGGCAAATACAAAAATTCTTAAGATTTTTATTTTTCTTAGTCTTTTTTAAAAAGAGAAGTTTTATAAAAATTTTGGTTGCAATCCAATCGTGTTTCTATAGCAACGAGTCATGTTTGTAACCGCGTCTTTTTCAAGTAAGCTGAATCTGAATGTGGTACAAACATATTATTTGTGCATAAAATTTGTAAATTTATTACAACTGGTCTTGTAAAATTCTTTCAGAATTTGTTTCCTCTCCCCCTCTCCCTTCCTCTCAGAGTACAAAGTAAGAGTTAAAAAATATCATAGTAATTTTTGATAGAAAAATGTGTTATATTAAAACTCAACACAAATGTATTATTATTGTATCTTTATAAATTCAACAGTTAGTTTGTTGTCGATAAGATTTTGTGATTAATTTTTTATTCGTTAGCTATTGCACTTATTAAATATTATTTGAACATCTCTTTTACTCTATTTGATTTTCTTTCAGTGTTTTGGGTTTGCGATCTATGTTTGAGCGGAATTTGCATTATAGATACTTGACGATGCTTTTATGATTTCTTGAAAACCCCTTCTCATTGTATTTGAGATGAAAATTGAGAAGTTTTAATTGAAAGGGACATAACTAATTCTAAGTAAAAGGTAGTACTTTGTAAACATGATACATTGCTAAAATTAATTTGTAAAGTACCTACTACAATTTAAATTTTTATTGAACGTCCTAAAACCATTTAACAAAACATGCACCTAATATCTATTCTATCTTTAGTAAAACTTAAGAATACAGAAATAGTGTATAAAACAATTTGAAAACTAAAATATTTTGGGCATATTTCTCACTTTATTTTGTATATTCAAATATACTCATATGTATTTAAAAACTAAGTACTCTTCTAAATAATGTTAAAATTACTTGATTGCTAATTTGTAATATTTCAATGCTTATAAATTCCTCCTAGTTTTTTAACAGTTTTACTTAGAATATAGTCTTTTCCTACATAGTCACATTGGAATATACTAGCATTTTCACACCAATTTTTCAAGTTAAAGTTAAATTTGTTTTAATCATCTAATTAAAGTTAACAATTTGAAAATGTGGCACTGTTATTTATGCCACCTTTTATCATTTTTCAAAAGATAGCATTAATTAAGATAGAAAACATGAACATTCATTATTGTGATTTTGTTTAAAGATCTTAATTATTAATGTCTAATTTAAAGAGACTATTTAAGTCATATTCACTGATTTTGCACTCTCATTTTTTTGCTGCACTTTTATTTTCTTACTAAATACAGTTTTGATCACCAAAGCCAAATGTTGCAAAAGCCAAGAGTTTTAATTTACAAATCCTCTTTAAATTATACTAATCTTAGCCACAGATGCCAACTTTTCACTTTCACTGCAGGGACGAGGTTCGGTGGATAAACTCGAAAGGGAGGGGAGGGGAGATGGGGGGGGGGGGGGGAGATTTCTATGATTTCCAAACCCCACTTTTTTCGTGACCTACCTACTGAATATATGGAATTCACCTCCATACCATGCAACACATTTTTTTTTTCAAACTTTTTAAGTTAAAAAAAGTTTTAAAAGTTATTTGTATGAAATTAGTTTAGAAACATTTTATTGAAAAAGTAAGATCACTAACTAGTTAATTCATTATTATATCAGATAACTTATTTCATTATCATACATTATTTTAAAAGATACACTTTTATGATATTGCTCTAAAATGAAGAAAGCAAATTTTAACAACTCTGCATAATAATGAAAGAAATACCTATATCAGTAATCTTGTCATTACAAAATTACTTATTTTAATATAATACAATACTTAAAATATATAATTTTATGAAATTGCACTAAAGAGCTGCTACACTTGCATGATTCTCATTTGGGGGAGACAAATATTGTGTTGATTTTCTATTTTTATGGGATTTTTTCTTTTGAACATTACGAAATGTCCTTTTCATGCCATATTTTATATCGGAATTTTTTTTTTACTGATTTTTGGAGTGGGGGTGAAATGATACAATTGCCCCTGCTGTTGAGGGAGCACAGAAGCGAGCACCCTTATGTAGTTGGCTTTTAGGATCTTAGCTGAAAAGTGGCTGATCAGAATAGAATCACGCTTGACCACAGCTCTTTATATTCTTGGTAATGAAACTGAGAACTTTCACTAAAAATTCTATTTATTTTAGTTAATAATATAATGGCAATATTGTTTTGAAATTTTTTTAATTAAATCAATGTTAAATTGTGTGTGCCATACAGTAGATATTGTAATAACATTCTTCATTTTATTTATAGAACACTAGTTTTGTCAACGAACAGAAATTCCTCTAAAAAATCAAGTAATGAATGTTAAGAATGTAAGTTTACAAAATGTTCTTTCTTCTTTGTATATAATACATATTCAGATTAAATTTACTTCTCTTAGCCAACACTAGATATTCTCCCAAAAAACATCAATAAAGATAATCAATGTTAGATTTTGATGTAATACTAATACTGTTTAGTATATTATGAAGTATGAATTAAAAGACAAGTTTGAAGCTCCTTTTCCTTTAAAATTTTTTTTTTTTATAATTGAACAATTTTATTTTGCTCTTTTTCTAGAGTACTCAAAAGCATTTAATAATGAAAACTATAGATGTTTCTCCTGTCAAAAGAGAAGAAATAAGATTTATGTCTCAAGATCTTGCCAGAAAACTAATGTAAGTGTGTGGACGGAATCTTATTTTTAAATTTCACATAAAATATATGCAATGAAGATAAAAAATATATTTTTATTGTCTAAGTTATTTAATTTAGGAAGTGGGTGATGAAAATTTTAAATAATCTGGTAAATAGAAGTAAACTAAATATAATTTCAATTTATTTGACTTAATCAAAAATTTTATCATTAGATATTCTTTTGTAGAGTACCCAGAAAAGGACCTAAACATGTAAAAGTACTTATAAATCAAAGAAAGCTAGAACAACTACAAAAGGATGCAAGCGTAACTATTAAAGAAGAGGAAGAAGCTAAAAAAGCAGAGAGAAAAAAGATTACAGACAAACTTCTGGTAGTACTTTATTGATAAGTAAAAAGTAAAATAGAATAAACTGAAGATTTTTTTTCTTTATCATGTCTGAAAAGTCAACTATAGTAATAAGAGTAACCTTATTTTAAAGTTTTTTCTCTGGTTCAAAAGAATTGTTATTATGCAAAGAAGTTCTCCTAAAACTCATATGAGAAGGCATCTTCGGCAATACAAATCCTATTTTTTGTACAATAGACTACTTTGAGTACAGTGTTTGATTATGCCACTTTACCATAAAATTTTCAGTCTACCAGTAAACTAAACTGCACTATTAGTCAATTTATCTTTTAGTCAAAGAATTAACAAAGTCAATGGATATAGAATTATAATTTTTAAAATTACATATTCTGAGTGAACACCTAAATTTTACCATTTTTTAAAAACTTTCAATAGCAAAATAGGAGAACCTTTGTTCCAATGAGATAAACTATTTTGAATACAAATTAATTGAGAATCATCTGGAAACATATTTATTTGGATAATGTCTCTAGTATTATCATTTTGTTCAATAAAACCCTACCAAATGCTAGTCAGTAATAAGCTCCTAGATCACATTTTGGATCCACAGTACTTTGAAGTGCTGAGTGCCGGGATCGCACTCGCCTTAAAATTCCTAATATTCTTTAAATTTTTGTATCTTCCTAAAATTTTTAAATTTTTTTTTTAAAGTTCCTAAAAAAATTAAAATCCTCAAAAATTCTCCGACTTTCCTCGAAAACCCACGATAAAAGATGTAATAGAAAATCTTTTTTGAGATTTTAATTATTAAATTTTTTGAAAATTGGTTGTTTTTGCCGGTATTAAAAATGTTTTTGTTAGGAACCTTTTTAAAATAAATATCTCTAAATTTTTTACAATTACTCCTAAACTTTTTAAAATTATACCTAAAATGCCCTAAAATTTTTGGAATTGTCCCTAAAATTCCTACCTAATTTTTTTAGAAAACTCGCTACACCCTTTTGTAAGTGTGTAATCAAGTACTCATACCAATAAAAAGAGTGTATTTTTTGCAAAGCGTAATTTGTGCAAGTAGGCATCTTGATAAATGAAGATTTATATCTTAAAATAATCAGCAGAATTGTTATACTTAATTGAATCAATAAAATTTTTAAATATTAATTTTATGAGTTATTAGAATAATTGAATAAAATATTTTCCTTTGTCTAATAGAAAGAACAAGAAGCTAGAAGGGCTGAGTTTGAAGCTTGGGATTTAGTGAGAAAGAAAAATGAACCACTTAGTGAATTGGAGGAGGAAGCAAAACAAAAAATGGAATACATGCGTCAGAATGCTAATGAAATTATAAAAGAGCAAAATGAAGAAATTAAAGAAATCAATCAGGTATTTTACTTTGCAACACTTTAAGCTTAATCTTTTGAATTAGCAATTTTCTCACCTTGTTGTATTTGCTGGAAAATATACTTCTTTGGATAACAATTTATAAAAATTTACTTTTTCTGAAAAAATAATTTACTTTCCTGCTTCTAATATGGAAAAATTTGTATGTAAATAATAGTTAATGTCAGTCGCTGCCTTTGTTTATATTATAAACAGTTTCAAGAAAAAACATCCGATTACCAACGAACCGCCAGTTTACTTTATTTTTTGAAAACTGATTAGATACAACCCAAACACATTTCATTACTTTTTTAAAAATACTATCTCGTGCAATAACATTTAAAAAATTATAAAAGCTGTTTGTTATCCTGTGGCTGGTATCTAGCACAATAAACAGATGTAAGCGCATTATTAATTCAGAAACCTTACACCTCTGCTCCTTTGAGTTATATTAAATCATAATTTAAAATAACCAAACCATATACACCCTGAATCAGCGGCGTAGACAGGGAGGGGCCCCCCCCCCCCGAAATGATTAAAAGTGAAAAAATTTTATTCGATTTTTTAAGTATCATGATTGTATATTATTTTTATTTATCAAGTTTTATTCGTTCTTCCTGTAACTCTAACTACCGTCTTTTAAAAACTTAACGATATTTATTTCAAACTTATGAAGAACTTCTAATGGGGGAGCTGTTCTTTTCCGACCGTTCTCAATGGCGGCCTAACCCTCTCCCTCCTTGACCTTGTTGAATTAAAACCATCAAGCAGGTCAGGTTCGAAGTTTCGTAGTTATGGATAACTATTAACAAAGAATTCCACAGTATTACGACGAACACATTAATTTTGACAAACATCAACCAATCTTTCGAATACGAACAGATATTATTATTTTTAGAATTACAGATATTCTTTTTAAAACTTCACTAGAGTCTCCATGGCAACTCTCGCTTTACAATTCGTAATTGTTGCCACTCACTTGTATAAGAACATGGTAAGTAATTAATAAGTAATTTTAAAATATTGAAAAAATATATTCGAAATTTTTATTGCAATAATATTTTAATACTTTGATAATCTACCTGATAGAAAAGTGCACAAAGAAATACCGTTTAGACAAGCATTTGCAAGAGTTAACTTATTGCCAACAAACCAATGTATAAAATGAGTTTGTATGTCGAATTGATATTTTAAAATGGGAATTTTTAAATTATAGTTTTACATATAGTAATTACAGAATAAGTTTTTAAAAAAATCAGTCATTATCCTGTTGTTTTCAACTCTTTATCATCATTATTTCCATAAAACAAGAACTTTATGAATAAAACAAGATTTTTATAAATGAAACTATTGTGTCCTATAACTTTTAAAGAAAGGATTAAAATGAAATATTATTTGGTGTAATTCAGCTGTGTCTAACCCACGAAACAACTGAATTTTATTAACACTAAGAGTACAAACCAAATTGCTTACATGTGTGTTAATTATAGTGTCTGATTTGAAGCCCCGATTTTTATTTTTAATTGGACACTAACTGGTTTTTTTTTTCCTTCTTTTTTTTGCCCTTCTCTAAGCTAAAGTGGACTTATACAAGAATTCTTTGAAAAAAAATTTTTAGGTTAAAAAAGCCATGTTGTTAAATTGGCTAGTGAGAAAATACAGAGATATGCAAATTCTTATGGATTGTCCTGAATTTTTAGGGATTTGTTTCTGAATTTTAGAAATATTTTATGTTATTAGCAGGTTGAATCGTTATAGTGTCATTTGGTATTCTATTTATTAACATTTTAATTTAATGTGTAAAGAAAAATAACCATTTCTGAAAATTACTAAAAGTTGAAGAGGGATGCTTGTGATTATTAAGGAGATCACATGTCTACAAACTGAAGTTGGCACCTCAGAAATTACTAAGTATACAAACCCAAATTATTCATTTATCATGATTTACAATTTTTGCTTCCCCCCCCCCCCCCGAAAAAAAATCCTGGCTACGCCACTGCCCTGAATACCCTCAAAATATTAAAAAGAAAAAATTATGTAAAAAGGAAGTTAAACAAATTGAGTCACAACATCAAATGAAACAGCACAATTAGTTCACCTTGAAAGTCATTACATGAGATACTGTCTCTAGTTCACAGTATCGATAGGGCATCAGCATTGCTCAACTTCTGACCTTTGACATAAGTTATCTTAAGGTTAAAACGTTGAAGAGCTAAAGCCCAACGTTGGAGTTTAGGGCTTTGAGGAACCGAGTCTGACAAGAATACAAGTGGATTATAGTCAGTCATTAGAAATATCTCCACTCAGAACAGTATTGTTTCAGAGCCCAGATGATGGCAAAATTCTCTCGTTCAATGGTGGACCATTTTTTTTTAGCTTCATTAAACTTTTGGCTACCAAATGTTACACGATGGAGATTACCTTCTGCATCAGATTAGCTTCAACACCTCCCTACCGCATACTGCGAGGCATCAGTGTATAAATAGGAAGGCTTGCAAATTTCTGACATCTTCAGTTGAGATGCTGCATACAATGACTCCTTTAATTGCCGAAAAGCAGTGTCTGCATCTTTATTCCACGGTAGCTTATTGGGAACCCATTTTTTAGTAAGTTCTGTTAATGGCAATGCAATGGCTTCAAAATCGGGTATATATTGTCTATAATAGTTGCAAAGCCCTAACGCACTTTTGGTCTTGGCACTTTAGCTGTTTCTTGGTCTTGGGTGTTTGCAAACTGCTTACCCCTGGGATCCTTTCAGGATCTGGACCATGCTTACCAGACCCTACTAAATGTCCCAAATATTTCACTTGAGACTTTGCAAAGCTGCACTTTTTTAAGTTGACCGAAAAGTGTAAGTTATTTATCCTTCTGAAAATGAGTTTTAGATGTCCAATATGTTCCTCCCAGCTGTTTGAAAATATTGCCAAGTCATCTATGTAGGCACATGAAAATTCAGAGTAATCTTGTATAGCCTCTGATATCGCTCGTTGGTATGTGGCTGCCGCATTTCTAAGCCCGAATGGCATTACTTTCCAACGGTAAGGGCCTCTGTGTGTTCTGAAAGCTGTAAGCTCCTTGCTATCTTCATCCATTGGTATCGCCCAGTAACCGTTCAGCATATTTAAAATTGTTATGAAATTTTTCTTACCCACCAGAAATGTTAACTCATCTATATTTTGCATTGGATATACGCCTGGAATGGACACACTGTTCAAGCTTCTACAGTCAATGCATAATCTCATGGACCCGTCCTTTTTGGTAACGCATACTATAGGATGTGCTATCTCACTTTGTGTAGATTCAATGAGATCTAACTTCAATAATTCCTTGATTTGCTCATCAACTTTCTGCTTTAACGCTTCAGGAACTCGGTAAGACTTTGGTTTGATAGCTTCTTTATAACCCTTAATTCGAATAGTATGCTTTCCTGCTTTAGCTCTCCGAATCTCACCAGAAAATAAATCTTCATTTTCCACAATTAATCTAATGAGTGCATTTGGTTGTTCTTCTACCAAATGATTTAGCTCGACTTCCTTTAGATAATTGTTTTTGTTGATTTCCTTAAGGCGTCTTCTCACATTAGGCACCTCGAAATAGGCTATTTTCGCGATTTTTTTTCGAGGATTTTTGCAAACAATTATGGGATAAAATGGATCCTATATAATAAACACATCTTTCAAGTACAAGAAATTTTTTATTTTTTATTTTTTTGAACAATTATTATAATAAAACAGCATCGAAAAACCCGTGTAGAAATGTAATGTCGATGAAATTTCGGAAACTATCCGGCCGATTGTCATGAAATTTGAATGACATATTCTTCATAGTTATGGCTATAGCGCATATCATCAGATTTTTGAAATTTTGATTTGAAGTATTTTTTTTTATAAAAAACTGCAAAAAAACGCGTTTTTTTAAAAACTTTTTCGAAAAACGTGCGCCATTTTTTTAGTTTCGCGAATATCAAAAATCTGATGATATGCGCTATAGCCATAACTATGAAGAATATGTCATTCAAATTTCATGACAATCGGCCGGATAGTTTCCAAAATTTCATCAACAAGCCACGAACATTACATTTCTACACGGGTTTTTCGATGCTACTGTTTTACTATAATAATTGTTCAAAAAAATAAAAAATAAATTTTTTCTTGTACTTGAAAGATGTGTTTATTATATAGGATCCATTTTATCCCATAATTGTTTGCAAAAATCCTCGAAAAAAAATCGCGAAAATAGCCTATTTTCGAGGTGCCTAAAGTGAGAAGACGCCTTAAACGTGGGGGTTTCGTACAGTTCTTCAAACTCTTCATCATCTTCGAACACAATTCCCACGGTCCTCGCTCTAACTACGTATTTCCTGAGTTTATTGGCATGTAGAAGTCTCAAGTTATTCTCTGACATCCTCACGTAATACGAGTCTGGATATTTCCTCTTCACAATTTCAATTGGTCCAGTCCATCTAGCGTATAATTTGTTGGTTTAATCAGGGATCAAAGCCACTACAAGATCTCCCTCTTTGAATTCCTTGTAGCATCTTCGAAGATTGTAATGATGCACATAGCTCTCCTGTTGCTGCTTTGTAATTAGTTCTGCTCGTTGTGTTGCTATTTCAAGTCTTGCTTTTAGCTCCTGAAGGTATGTGGTGCTAGAATTGCTTAGATTATAAGGTGCAGCCATTTTTCCTGCTCATGTAGAATTTTGAATAGCTAGGGGTCCTCTTGGTTCCCTTCTATACATCAAAAGAAACGGTGGTACTCCGGTGGTAGAATTTGGAACCTCTCTATAAGCCCATAATAGGAAAGGAATATGACGATTCCAGTCTCGTTTATCTTCTCGAATTACATTGTGTAGCATATTCTTGAATGTTTGATTCCATCTTTCTACTACCCCGTTACTTTCCAGATGCCCTGGAACACAGAAACGTGGACAAGCTCCCATCTTCTCCAGAAATTCTTTGGTAAAATTTGATGTAAAGTTTGTAGCATTATCTAAGACAATTGCCTTTGGCACGCCCATCCTCCAAATATTTGTAAAAGGGCCGAACAAGTCGTCTTTGCCGTTAGCGATGTTAATGGGACTGCCTCTGGTCACCTCGAATGTTGATCTACCAGGCAGAGCACATATCTGTGACCTCTCGATGATGCTGGATTGATTGGACCAATTAAATCGAAATTCACTACTTGAAATGGAAGTTCCGGTCGATTTACCGAAGCTATAGGTATTCTATCGGTAGAGCGAATCATTTTCCGCATCTGACAACTATGACAGGAACTACAATGTTACTTTATCTCTTTACACATGTTTGGCCAATAAAATGAGAATTCAATACTTTCTGCTGTTTTCCTTGCTCCTAAATGTGCGCCAAACACTGATTCATGAGCTATATCTAGAACTGCTTTCCGTCTAGCTAGAGGCAATACCAACTGTTGTACCTGCTGCCCCATAATCTTTTTGTTCTGGTACAAAAAACCTCCTACAACTAGAAATCTGCCTTTTCCTTGTCTTGCTAACTTCCATTCTTTCACTAGTGTTGCACACGATAGCTGTTCTTTTCTGAAGTTCTCAGCTTCACTTTTAACTTCTTTCCATACCATTGACTTCCATCCATACCATTTTTAAATTCTTGTCCTCTTTCTTTTTCGGAACATATCTGTTCTTCTAGGAAGTCTACAACATTTGCTTCCTCATCAGTTATATCCTCTGCATCTAATTCTGTCACATATACTGGGCACCCTGTCGTATAATTTTTGGCTTGATTCATTAATGCTTTATAAGTTTCCATATCTAGCAAAACGTCAGTATTCAAATCTTTACCTGTAGCCACTAAAGCTGTGATAGTTGGAGTGATACATCCCACACCTTCTTCTACTAAACTAATTTTGATTTCTGCTAGATTTGCTTCTTTTGTTTCACCAAATGTAGGTTGCAACCGAATTTTTTCTTTGTCTCCATCATTTTGTTCTTGCAACAAGTCTTCTCTAAAAACTGTAATCTGTGTTCCTGATTACAATATTGCGTCCAATATCTTTTGCTCATAATTAATCTTCACTATATTCACTGGTGCTATCTTTAGTCTTCTGCTTGTTTGCTTTGATTTTATTGACACTAATTCCCCACCAACTTTTGCTGTAACTACTTCCGTACTATCTTGTTTATCTTCGTCTGTATCGCTTCTTTTACCCTCATATTGTGGTCCCCTTCCCCTGTCGTTGCTAAATTTCTGGAAACAATTCCTGCCTAGGTGTGATGTTTGTCCACATATAAAGCATTCTTGTGGTCTTGTTCCTTTGAAATCTTCATTGCCCCTATGATGCAATGGTGGGCTGTATCTTACACTACTACTCTCAAAACTCACTTTATTACGATTTCTGTTTATGTGATATTGATTTCCACCTCCCAATAACTACTTCCCCCTTTACTCAAAGAAGATGTCCTTACCTAACTTTGAAGGTTTAAACCTATTCTCTCCTTGTTGAATCCTAATGATCGCTACCATTTCTGGGTCTAGAGATTTGAAAAGTTGATCTGAAACTATTAAATCATTTACAGTCTGTAACTCTTGTGCCTTTTTCCGTTCACAAAAGTACAGCCACAAAGCATTTAACCTTGATGTAAATTGCAAGAATGTTTCATTAGCATATCGCCTAGCCTCTGTAAAGTTCTGCAAACACGCTTGTGGAGACAGTTTGTATTCTCGCAACACCATTTCCTTCACAGTATCATAATCCTTAATATCTTCTCCTTTGAGATAAGTCAGTACATTCAACGCCTTCTCACCTAATAAGGTAATCAAAAGTTCTGAGCGAAATTTAGGTGGTACCATTTTGGTTTCAAATGTACGTTCTAATGATTGAAAGAATAATACCCAATTTTCCGCTCTTGCCAGAACCGGCATTGTAAGTACACGAATACTTTTAACAAAACTTTCAATCGAACTTCTCTCTCCTTCATTGCTAATTCTATTGGTATAATCAATCATCCCACCGTCGTTACTTGTCCTTTGTTCTTGCTGCAATCGCGTCATCTGCAGTTCATGTTCTCTGTGTTTTTATCTTTCCATTTCCTCCCTTTTTCTCTTCCCTTTCCTCACTTTCAGCAGCTTTCCGTTCTTCTATTATTGTAATCAAAAATTCTTCCCAAAATTCCGGATCTTCAATATAACGTTGGTTGCTCTCAATATGCTTCTGCAAGTCCACTACTTTCGCGGTTGCATTTGGTGTTTTAACCATTTCTTCCAACACCAGCCTCAAATCTTCTTTCTTGCTTCCTTTAATCGCAAACATTTTCCCCTTTCTATCAAAATCGGTTTCCTCGCACAAATGTCTGTCACTGCCTTTGTTTATGTTAGAAACAGTTTAAAAAAAACACATCCGATTACCAACGAACCGCCATTTTACTTTATTTTTCAAAAACTGATTAGATACCATCCAAACACATTTCATTACTTTTTTAAAAATACTATCTTGTGCAACAATGTTTAAAAAATTATAAAAGCTGTTTGTTATCCCGTGGCTGGTATCCAGCACAATAAACAGATGTAAGCGCATTATTAATTCAGAAACCTTACAGTTAATAAATGTACTTTTTTTATACAATAGTCTGGGATTTTTATTTTCCTAGATTTAGTTTGTTTTAAAATTTTCTTCTTCAATATTTTTCTCCCTCCAAGTTTAATGTACTTGTTCAATTATTTAATACTGTGATGGAATATTTCTTCAATGCTGCATTTTGCCATCAAACTTACTCCAAGAAAACATGTTTAAACTCGTTTAATGAAAGCTGTTTCGAATTCGTCTCCAAAATCTTTACTGCAGTATTTTCATCACCAAATTTACATCTTTAGAAGCCTCTTCTTTTCGCATTGCAGAATATATAAACACTAGCTGCGGGGCACTGTATTGTGGAGACCCTTCATTGTGTATAGGTCCATGCTTTTCACGCTTTACAAACCAGGCTTGTTTAAAGGTTCATTGCTATTTAAAATAAAGCTCGCTTCCTGCGCTAAATTTTCATTTCTATGCAAGCAATTTGCTCTGTAAATACATTACTAGAATCTCTTCTCATTCCTCCGAGAATATTTTATATTCTGTTTGTGAAAAGCATAGGAGTATATAGAAGGAGGAGAGGCACATTTTTTTTATTTTGTTAAATAAATCTCTGGTGTTTATTGCTGAATATGAGGGCATGAGACTACTTATAATAAGAAGAATTTATAAAATGTAAAGTTGAATTATTCACCAAGTTCATAAAAGAAAGTTATGTGAAATTACAATATTGATAAAAGTAATTTTGCATTTGAATGAAAATATTTCTATTTTGATTGGCAGTAAAAGAAGAAAAGAATTATTTTGCGGTTTATAAATCATGACACAGTAGTTTATAAAGTTAATTAGCAGTTATGTACATCTAGAAGCTATAGTTTATAGCATTGATAAATTAAATAAATGTAATTTTATTGCAATAAGAATGGTTAGCTACATTATAGAATTGTAAGGCTGATAAATTCATTTAGATAACATTTATGTAATCTGCTTTTTAATGCTTATCCAATCTTGAAAATATTTTTTCTGAAATCTTCTCTAAAAATTTTTAATAAAAATTGTAGTAATGATTTTAATACAATAATATATTTAAACACCTCTGTTTCAAGCAATATTTCAAAAATTGTAACATTTCTATCATTAAGTTGACTAAAGTTCATGATATATATATATATATATATATATATATATATATATATACTAATTTTAGTTAAATTAAAAATTTTGTGTCATAGAATTTCAAAAATATAATAGATTGTCAAAGTATTTAATTTTTATTCTGACAACACACTTTTTTAAATCACAATTCAATAATGTATTTAAACTCATTTCTTGTATTTATTTGTAGTTAATTTTGTCTGCTAAAGTTCAGGCAATACGAGATGCTCAAATTGAAGAGAAGAAGCACATTCAAAAGAGTGCTGCTTTGGCGGAGTCCACTTTGGATGAGTTGATGGAAAAGCAAAGGAAGGAGGGTGTGATGAAAGATCGGAATATCCAAGAAAAGAGGAAAGAGGCTGCTTATCAGTAAGAAATTACACTGAATTGAGAGATAAATTATTGTCAGCTTAGGGATAAATTATTTCAGCTCCCAACTGCACTTATTTCATCTCCTTATTTCTACTATAAAGCACACTTTTCTCCAAAATGCTTCAGAACAGATATATTTCAATAAAATTAAGCCATGAAAGTAAAAAAAAAAGAAGTTCTTTTGGTGAAAATTCTTCTATTGTTGGAATGAAATCGACTCATATGTAACAAATGAGGCTTTAGAATCTACAATGAGAAAAGACAGTGTCATACTATTTATTTTGGGTAGTACATTATTAGCTATTTTATTCAGTACTAGGGAGTTTCTCCCCTGCTTGCCAACCCTCAAGGGTTGCTATGTAATCAGAATAGGAAAAAAAATAAATATATTATTAATAAATACTCCAGTGAATAATAATATTTATTCACACATTTCTTATATTTCACAATAGAATATTTTTCTTTTCCCCAGAAGCAGCTCCACAGAAATCATAAACTTCTTGCATAGAATCTGTATCATGTTCAACAACAACACTCCTAATGCAAGCTAGGCTGCTTCTATGATATTCCTCATTTCAAAACTTCAATCTACGCTCTCATTTGATTATTGAGCATACTGTTTAATACTTTTTTTAAATGCTATAGTAACATGACAGATATTCATTTTGATTCAACCATTTAGCAACTAATATGTAAACAAATAGTCATTGTTGTCTGTATATACAAATATAGATCCTTTTTAGGGGATGCGTAAGAAAGTTATTACTTAAGATAGTAATCTGTTTTGACTAGAATATCCATAGCTTTACAAGTAGTTATCCAGTTATTCACATATGCTCAACACAATTATCAAAATTCTTTTTTTAATTCCAAAATTGTCAACCATGGACCATCAATTTTTCTCATATACACCGTTCTATATTAGATATTATTTTGTTTGCACTGAAAAAGCTTTATTCTACTCTGAATTCCAATTTTTGCTACTTCAAAGCCCTTGAAGCTAAGCAACATCCCTTTTACTAAATTAAATTAAGTACCAATATTTTAAATTACAAATATTTTAATTGTTTGAAAAATTGTGAACAAAAAAGAAAATAAGTTAGAAAAGTAGTTCAGCATTCTGTTTGTAAGCATTCTGGATATTTCATTTACAAATTAAATTTTATAAAAAAATTATATGTTGTCAGTTATCTTTGAAGAATAACCAATAATTAAAGCAAATATTTATAGTTTTTAAATACCTGATAAAAATATAAGTAATTTTACCATTCTTTTGTAGTTTGATTAAGAAAAATCTATCTCTACATTTTACAAAATTCATGAAATATAAAAATGAAATTGTTTCCTGGTGATAAATTTTTTCCCTGATTTTAAAAATAGGGTGGTTAATTAGTTGCTAAACTTAGATTTCATAAATGCTTTTGAAAAAAAAAAAACGTAGCAAAATATTGTTATATTTTTGCATTCACGAGAGTCATTCTGAATCGTTATTGTTCAAAGCTAATTTTGGAACTAAATTCAACTTATCATTCATAATATGTCCATAACTGTTTTAATTAGTATATAATCATCATAAAGTACTTTTCTTTAATTTAAGAGCTGTTTCAAAACTGCAAGAGCAAATAAAAGAAAATGAGGAGCGTAGAATATTGGATGAAGAAAAAAATATTAAAGAAGGAGAGATACTTTTAAAAAACTTGAAAGAAGAGCAAATGCGAGATTTGCAGGAAATGAAAATGCAACAGCTGAAAAAGAAGACAATATTGGTAGAAGATTTTTATTTTAGACTTTTTTACCATCTTAAATATTTATTCTTACAGTTAAGGTCATCAAAGTTACTAGCTCATTAAATAGGCTTTTTGTAATAAAGTATGCTTTTAAAAATAGCAACTTCATGTGTTTCATGATAAAGTAAAATATGAGAAATTTTATTTCTGCAATTTGATGGTATTATGCAAATAACTGATGGGCACAATGCTATTTCCACTTAGCAAAAACATTTTTTTGCATAAAGTTGTTCGGAATAAACCATTCATAATTCTAAAGCTAGAAAGTAAGATAATTGGTTTGAATGGATATGAAAATTGGGACAGAACAGAGACTTTATTGTTTGACTTATTATTCATTTATTTAAATCAAGAAGCTAGATCCATTGCACTTTTAACCAGATGTAATTGCACTTAATATCATACAGTGGCTCTGGTTTACTTTTCAGCAGTGACGCTGTACAAAATGTTTCTAAAAATAACTAATAAGTGATTGTGGCAGATTGACTTATTATATTACTTATAGAAGTGTTCTAGATTTCTCATGTAATGTGTCAATACAAGTAATCTTTTAAAATGCTTCTGAAAATTATTATTTATCTCTTAACTTCTTAGTGTTAGTAAATAGACGTTTGACTTCAGTGGTATGATTAAAAATCTGTCTTAAATACAATTTACTTTCATCAATAGGAGTTTCATACTAATTGTTAGATTTAATAATGGCTAATATAAAATTTATTCAAAGCTTTTCAAGACTTCTACTTGAAATATAAAATGAAAGTTTGCAATAATATTTTATATTTTGATAATTAATATGGCAGATTAAAGAGTTATAATTTTTTTTTATGGAAATTGATAAGATTAGTATAGTATTGCATTATTAATTCAGGAAGAATTACGGAAATATAATGATGAAATACTTAAAAGGAAGCAAGCCAAAAAGGCAGAATCTGAAAAAGAAGATAAAGTATTGGCTGAATACCAAAGATTGAAAGAAGTAAGAAATATGATTTTATTTTAGATTTTCCAAATGCTGATTATTTGATAGCTTAATTTAAGTACTGTCCTGAATGATGTACTGATTTTGGTCATTTCATAAAGCTTTTAATAGAATAAATGCAAAGTTAATGATGGTTTAAATTCTTAGTTATCACATAATTATAATGCAGCATATCATCAACTTAGAGACCTAAAAAAAGGTGCTAACCCACTTTTTATCTCAAATAACTTATATGTAAATTTGGAACAGAAAGAGAAGAGTCATCAATTAGTAAAAACTTCAACTTGATCTCTGAAATAAATTTATGGCGAGGAAGAAACGTAAAATGGCTAAACTCATGTTGAATTAGCACTTTAGTTTTTTTTTTTTTTGCTCTCCTATAAACTTTGACATATTGGTTAGTACCTTTTCTCTTTATACCAACAATATATTAATAAATTAAATTGTGAAGCGCTTACACACACCATAAACAACATTCTGATTGGGTTATTTTTTTGTGTTTAGCTAACTAATAGCATTTGGACGTTGAGTTTAAGCAGAAGGTAATAAGCAGATAGGTTAAACCTTAGAAATTTCTTTTAGAAGTCTCTTTATATTTTATTAATTAGCTTATGTTATTGTAATCATATCTGATACAAAACTACAATCTCTTTGAAAATTTTTAACAAATTAAAATCATTATAGATAGCTCAATCAAATGTAGAGTATAACTATTGGGATTAGAAGTTAGGACTTGTCAATTAAAAATTGATTATTAACTAAAACAAGATGAAGAAATGGCACAAAAAACAACAGAAAATGATAAATAGTATTTGTTATTAATAGTATAAGTAATAGTATTAAATAAAACAAGTAAAGAACAATTTTTACCTGGGAAATCGGTAAGTATAGATATGGATACCTTATCTACAAAATAAATGTGTTTTGTAAGATATATCTGGCAAAAATTTAAAGGCTTGTAGAGGAGACTGAAATAAGCAGATTTTGTCATGGAATGCGTGTGCAAAAATGGAGCATCTTGAATTGTAAGAAAAGAAGGGTTCTGCATCATGAGAAGGTGTATGAAGCACGGGGGCGGGGTAAGAGCGTGTGGCAAAGGTTGTAGTTAGTTAACAAATAATTGACAGGTATACATTTACCCTTTTGACAGTGATGGGGGTGAAGAAATGTATTGGACGGCCAGTGGACCGTTTTCAGCTACAATCTAAATATGCCCTCTAATATCTTAACGGATCTTTTGCACACACACTTTCCATTACAGAATCTGCTTATTTTGACCTCCTCTACCTGCCTGTACATTTTTGCCAGATATTTTAGAAACACTCTGTATGAAGAACTTATACAGAAGCAAAAAGAAAAGTTTGAAGAAAATATAATTTATTTCGTTTTGCTCTCTTTAGGCTCAGGAAGAAGTTAAAGAAGCAGCTGCAAGAGAAGTTAGAAAACAAAGAGAATTAGAACTGGCCAAACTTGGAGAAAGGCAGGAAAGATCCTCAGACCTATATGCGGAACAAGTAACAGCACTTTTCTATTTTTGTGTTTTAGAGCTCTAAATACATTGAGCATCATAGTCATATAAATGTTGTTTGTATACCTCAATTGAAAAAGTATTTAATAATGGATAAATGTAAATTATTCCTATGGTTTGATATTATGGGGTTATATATTTGACATATGAAAATAAATACCAACATAGGTAAACATTTATGCCAGGTTTTTCATAATTTTTTTTTGTGAAGGATTAAAGTTAAATTGTATTAACTATGTTAATAGGATAACTGTGTTTCAAGTTAACCAAATATTTTTTTAATTAATTGAAGCTAGATGTTATTTTTAATTATTTATTACTTAGTTTCGTATAGTTTCAAAAGATCAAGAGTTTTCAATTATTTGCTTTTAATTTTAGAATCGGAAAATTTTGAATTATGTTTTAGATAGGTATCCAAATAATATCACTATTGTATTAAATAAATAATACAATGAAACATTTAAGATTAAAAACATAAATAAAGGAGTGTTTCTTCAGGCATTCAGTTTAAATTTCTCGACTGAAAATAGCTCATTAATGTACAAACGAATAAGGTAATTTTAGATGTAAAATCCTGGTCATTTATTCATTAGTTACCATACTTTATAACTGCTCTTTGAAAGGAATCTCTTCGAGCTCGTAGAGCTCAAGAAGAAAAAGAGAGACAGTACAGAAAACGCGAAAAGGAAGAAGCATTAAAGAAGAAGCAAATGATGGAAGATTTGAAAAGATCACGACAGGAACAATTAGAACACCAAGAAGGTCTTAGAAGAAGGAGAGCAGCTGAAAACATCAAGGAATTAGAAGCAGTATTACAGTTAGTGCAACCTTGTTATTTTGTATCTTATTTGCAGTATCAAGAAATTCATTCAATAAGTATTGTATATTAATAACATGTTTCACATTTTTTTTCCTGTTATATATCCCTCTTTGGCTTAGATTAGAATCTAGAGTTATGAATATATGTATACTCTTATGTCTATGTTACCACAATTATTATTTTGACTCTTTTTAATACTTGGATAAGTTTTTTACCTCAAAGTCAAATGAGCCTTAATCATAATTGGATAACTTTGCAGAAGGGTGAAAAAAAGAACTTACTGCCCATTGGATCCCTATATAACTCTGTTATAAGTTATGATGCCCATTACATTTAATGACAGTTATAGCTTTAGCCTAAACATATAACTGTCACTAAATGTTTAGGATTTTTTTCACTGAATTTCAATGTTATTGTTCGATAAAAAAAGCCCCTTTAAGACATTATCTGTAAAAAAATTTCAAATTTCTATTTAGGATTAATTGGCAAAGTTAAAGAGTTATTTAATTTCTAATAAGCATATCGTATCTAAAATAACTGTCTGGATATATTAGAAAGTGAAATGTCTATTACTTTTGGTAATTATGTTATTGATTTTTTGAAAATATTAATTAGACATCTTATGATTTCAATAGTTGAAAAATAAATTACTAAACAATATCAATTTCAGCCTACATATGTTAAAATTTTTAAGAATGTAATATTTTTATTGTAAATTATGATTTTCGTGTAATGAACAAACTATACGCAAGTTTTAAATATTCTGATAATAAAATATTCTGATTCAGTTTTATTTCTTTAATAACTGTTTTTTCTTAAAGCTAACAAAGGAGTTTTACTTACTTCTTACTTATTTTACTTCTTTCTCTTTATTAGAAAACTCAAAATAGAAACAGCAAAAGAAAAACGAAAAGATCTGATGAAGAACTTGGAAAATCTAAAGCATCTTGATGAACTTAAACAACAGATGAAACAGAAGGAGGCAGAAAGGATAAATGAAAAGAAAGAATTTTATTTGGATGGCATACACCTTATGCAAGAGGATAAACGTAGAAAAGAAATGCTGGATGTGCTGAAAAGAGAAAAACTGAATGAGCTAAAGTGAGTTGTTTGAAGTTAATGTACATAAATAATAATATAACCCATAAAAACTTTGTTTTTAATATAAATCCTTTATATGTATTGACAATTTTTACATTTGTTAACACACAGCGCCGATTCTGTAAACAGCGGGTGCTTGGTGTTTGCATCTAATTTTAAATATCAAAAACATTTATATCGGCAAAATGTGCAGTAAATTACATTTAAAAATTTATTTATTAAAAATAAATGTCACACTCACATCCAAATATCTTTAATTTATTCTGATTGAAGCAATTTTTTTATTAAAAAAAATTTTGACAACAGGAAAGAGTTTCAACAATGGTCGGTCCAATGCTATTTTAATGCGATTGGATGACGATTAGTTAGTTTATTGGTATTCCATAAAATCAACCTTTTAGTGACAGCCCCAAAATTTGATAGAATGCATTGTCATCGAATCTATCTGCCAAGTTTCAGCCTGATTGGATGAAGGCAAGGGGGTTAATTAAGTATCCGCAAATTTGCCTCCCATCGACACCCACACAAAATCGAAGTTAGCACAAGGGATTTAAAAACAAACTTTTTTACATTGTTTGTGCTAAGAGTTTCTCATTATCTTAATTTAACATTTTTAATTGTAGATACTTTTTAAATAGAAGGGAAGTGGGGTTTTTTTTTGAGCACTCATAAATACTTTAAATATTATGTTTGAAAATCACCCATGATTTAAAACAAAATGGTTGCAACTTCTCTATTTTAGTAAACATTTTGACAACATATTATTAGTTTCTTATAATATAAAATGCTCCCATATTCATCCTGCTACTTTATTTTATAGACTTCCATTAACTGTAGAATGTTACCTAAAAATATATGCCTTATAGTACCCATATATCACATAGAAGTACATCTAAAAATGGCATAAAATAACAAGTGAAGTTTTTTTAGGGGGAAGGGGACTAACAGTTTTCTTAATTTTTGTTGGATTTTTCATCATACAAGGGCATAGAAACATTGCAACAATATTTCAAGGGGAAATGCCATGTGCCTTCCAAGGGGTTTCTTGAGGAGAAATCCCTACATTTACAGCTTGAATTCTCCTGGTCCACTAGATAGCCTACACCCAATCACTGTTGTGTATTTGACGATTATTATTCTCGTTTTAGAGGTGGAGAAAATGTCAGAATTAACAACTATTTCCCTGACAATCCAAGAAGCAACTGTAGGTTAAGGAAGATTTTGCTTATTGTTTGTATTTAACCTTTCCGGGTTGGTCTGGCAGCCCCTTCAAATCCAAATGATTTATGACAGATCAACATAAAATATAAAAATATTGAATCTAACTATTTACCTCAAAATCATTACATTTCACATTTGCTTTTAATATTACAAATTTACAATAAAACAAAAGTTTAAAAATTTATAAGAACTATAAATATAGTAAAAATTTAAAATTCTATTCTTTCACTTGAATTAATAACTATATTAATATAGATTATAATTTTGCAGCTTTCATTTTGTACTTTTTACTATTATTATGCTGAATGTAATTTATATATTCCTAACTTTAGTTGTTTATTTTAGAAAATATCAAGTTCCAGAAACTTATATCAACCACATCAAAAGGAAAGTGAATCTGGAAGATTGAGAAATAGTTAACACATATCTTCTAGTCATTATCACACACATTAGCATTTAAGAACCCAAATTATGTTATATTTGTTATTTATATTTTGGAATTTTAATAAAATTTATATTGCACTCTTGACTTATTTCATAGTTGTTCACAAAAGTCAAAAATATTTAGTGAGTGAAATAGAAAAATTATACGAGCCCAAGAGAGGTATGTAAATAGTTTATCTTTTAAACAGAACACTGTTCGTTTAGGCACAATTTGATTTTATTGGTCCTTGCACTAGTAAATTCTAACTAAAAACGATCACAACAGTTGCAGTCGTTTTTTGGTTAGCTACTAAAAAAATTTTTTTTCATCGAGCGTTTTCATCCTTCGAGTCTAACACATATTTGTATTTAAGACGTACATATGCACAATAAAGTTTTGTACGTTCATAGAAAATTTAGTGTTTTAAGTTTAAGTACCCTAAAAAAAACCAACTATATTTTAAAAACTTTTATTTATCTGTAATTAAAAAAAAGAAGAAATGCTTCATCTAATTGTACTGGTATTTGGCATAGATATAACTGATTGAAAATAGAGTGGGTCATATGTAAAAATATGTTGGTATCTCGAAGTTTCGTTATTTTAATCAATATAGAAAAAGATTTTATTTCAATTAAACTAACTTTGTTTTAATTCTGTCAATTTTTATTCGGAAATTATAATTTACATTGTCTACCTTCCATAAATGAAGAAAAGTATATTTCAACTTTTTTTTCCATCCATAAATATATTGCATTTTTACTTTCGTATTTTACTAAAACAGTTTTGTGTTAAAAAAAAAAAACCTTTATAAATATTTAAAAAAAACTTTGTTTAGAAAAAGATTGTCTTAAAACGAAAAACGCAGGAAAGACGATTAAATATTTCAAATCCCAATTGTGTTGAGTTGCTCTCAAATTAATAATTTTACTTCTAACATTGGATCTACAATTACAACATTGTGTCTTATAAAAGTTTACATGATTTAACTCTTTATCAAGATATCATGAAAGTTGCAAATTTATTATCAGTTAATGAGATATTCAATAAAAATCAATTTTAGTTTTCCAATATATATTTTTATTCTATTGGGGGTACCATGAAATTGTCCTTAAATTCGACACCTCAAAAAATGGTGACATTTAATGCGATGATGACACAAACTCGTGCATAATTAAATGCAACACCATCTTACTTAATTACACAACACTATATATGGTATTGATAATTTGATATGTTTTTTGTTCAATATTTTATTTATAAATCTTGAAATTTTAAATACAAAAATATTACACTAGATTAAATTTGGAAAGCTTTTTTAAAAAAAAAATACATTGCAAATTTCGATTAAATTAAATTAATATAAAACATAAAATTATTTAAAGATGTACAAAACATCTTAATGTCACTATATATACACATTCCAATAATCTGAAGACAAATAGGCTTATTTCTCGCAGCACAGAAAATACACGCCTATTTCTGCATGAGAACAGCAACTTTACCTAATGATAAGGCAGTTCTATTGCTGTCAAAATAAATAAAAGTAAAATAACAAAATTCACTAAGCATCGTCCATTACAGTACGTTTTCTTTTTTTGTGATTCATAACTAAATTTGCAGTTAAAATCTTCTGATTCTTTCGACACTGCCAGTTTTGAAGATCCAGAAGGCTTTTATGCCCTACATTAAAAAGAGCAACTTCCGTTCTGTCTAGGTTTGCAGTTAGAGTGGTCCCTTCTTCCTCCAGAGAATTTTGAGAGGTATCCATAAGTTTTCGAAAGCGATTTCTGAAAGCCTAAAATAAATTATCCAAAAATTAAAACACATAAATGTTTTAGATCAGGTTTACAGTTGATCTTAAAATAGATCAGAGCTTATAAGAGATACTAAAAAAACCTATTTTTCCTAAACCTAATGAACAAATTTTTTTAGCTTTTGCAAACTGATGCTATACTGTTGTTATTTATTTATTATTATTATTTTGTATTTCTGCATCAATCGGGTAACTATTTGAAAAAGTTCAAGAAAGGCAGAAACCTTACATTTAGAAGAACTATTTTATGAATGCTTTTTATATTGTTAAAAAAAAAAAATAAATAAAATAAAATAGCGAGCACACATGTAGCAAAAGAACATTTAAAAAGAATTTGAGAATCTATTGTTAGAGCTATACTTAACTGAAATTCATGTGCACTTTTTATGTATTTTTAAATTTTTTTTCTATAAACGAACAAATTTTATTGCTATATGCAAACATAATTTTGAAAATGCACAGGTGGTTGCTTTCTACAGTAAAAAAAAAAAAAAAGAGTAAATTGTTTCTATAAATAAAACGTTTTAATATTCTTACTTGATTCAGCATCCGACCAATATCTTCCAAATCTTGATGGGTAAATCGTAACAAATATAACCCAAAGTGATAGAAATAAGGACCCATTTTATTGAGATCCACAACTGATGCATCAGCATCTAAAATGTGCCTATACGCTTCTCTATAAACCCTTGGTATCTCAGTTGCAATTATTCGTCGGCTCTGTAAGGCTTGGGCCATCCACAATGGGATCTCAAGCTTAGTTCCTTGGGCAAGATCAGGATTCCCACTTGCAGGATCCAGAAAACCTTAAAAAATAATTACAATATTAAGAGCTGAAATGATTCTAGATTTATTATGCATAGTGCATCATCAAATTTCTATGAAAACAATCTTATTTGCTTATATATTGTAGTTTTGTGATATTTTGTTTCATAAACAATATTACAAAAATATGTAACAGGAAACACAGACAAACTTTGTTAACATACATTTGAAAAAGAACTAAAAATGTGTCCATATTACTACTCGTATAATTTTATTACTACTCAGAACATTTACTTTCAAAGCTCAAATGGAAAAAAAAAACAAAAAAAAAACACCAACAAACAAAAACTAAATGTCATTGTTGTGTGAAAAAGATTTTAGTTCACAAATTTTAAAATTAGACATTTTTTAATGATCGGTACATTTAGTGCAAAAAAAAAAAAGTTCTGAACTTTTTTTAATTGACTCTTGAAACTTAAGTCAATAATGATAGAATACAGTTTAAAAAAAAATGCTATTTTTAAAGCTTTTTGGCTGGAAAAGTAAAAAATTGTATAAGGAAATCGATTAAGAGTTCTTACATAATTTTATGTTAAACACATTCATGTTGAAAGAATAAATATCATTGCAAATTGTGTGCAATTGAACAAGGATAAGCAAAACCATTCAAATTAAACTAGCGGTGTGGAACATCACATAACTTTCAATTACACTTAATACTGGTCACTGCATTTAAATTTGTTACAGACTGATGTAATTTCTTTCTTTCGTTTTCATACTCCACAATTGCCAGTTTTGAAAAAAAAAAAAAACCTGTCAAATCGACTATATGTTTTACAATAAATATTACATTATACTTTCTTGTAAATGCAAGAGAGAAGAAATAGCCATTGATGGGTGATGCTTAAAGGAAAAGAACTCTGTTAAAGACATTTGTTTTTTATCTTTTTCCGTCTTTATTTTACTTCTAAAGAAATTTCAGAGGTGGGAATGTTTAGAGTACCTTAAAAGGCCATAATAGCTAGAGTGATTTTGATTGAAATCTTTTTTGGTAAATGGTGAAAAACATAAAGTTTTTCAATGGTAGCTACCTTATGCATATGCACAATTTTGACGAAAACCTTAATGCCAGGTCCAACAACTACTACTAACCTATACACAAAATTTGAACAGCTTAGGTTAATCTGTTCAGGAGTTATACTGACCACAGACACACACACAGAATTTTTTTCTGACCACTTTTTTCAACTCAGCATGTGCCGGATCATTTAGAAATGCAAAAAATTAATAAATAATAAAAATCATTTTTTTAAAAATCGAATCCAATACTTTTATATTACCCTATGTAAACATATGGGTAATTGAAAGTAAAAAAGAGTCTTACTTTAATGAGTTTTGGCTGTATTACCCTGAATTGCATGTAATATGATCAGGGTTAACACAGGGTTACAGAAACTACAAATAAAGATAATTCTAAATATATACCTGAAGAATCTTTAAATTTCTAAAGGGTTGTGTAAAAATAAATGCAACATACTACAACTATATTAATTCTTCTGGCCAGTTAACAATATACATACATCAGTATATTGGCACAAAATTTAAAAATGATTAATTACTAATTAGGGAGATACCACTACCAAAATAACAGTTATATCAAATGGAACACACATAATCTATTCACATATTCCAGCACATTTTTGTGATGGAATAATACAATATATTTTAAAATACTCTTCTAAATCATTAAAACACACATGTATAAATAAAATGTACTAATATACGGAGTTAAAACATCTTTCTCATATTTTTGCTAGAATTTACGGTACATATGCACTATAGGTTCTTGACGACTCTGTTTGGAGCTAAAATAAAACAGACGTACAATAATTACAGTTGCTATCCATAGAATGGAATTAGATACCAGATTTGAATTGTGCATTTTCCACAATTATATAATGATTTAAAACGATCACAGAATTGGTTGCGGTAGTACCGTGATCCCAAGTTCAAGTTAACGGAAATAATCATATTCTTAAAAAATGTATTGAACATACCCAATTTGTGCACTCCAACTTCAAATCGACAAGGAATTCTTTCATTAGTTGCTAAAATATCATCGATCGAAAAGTATTGCTCTTCAGCAAAAACAAAACTTCTCTTGGTGAAATTCATTTTGTAACTTTGATTCCAACAGATATATTATTCATACAACAAAGTAAGTTGCTGAAAATAATCCTTTACTTCAAGAATCAATTTTAAGTCTTTGATGCAAATGTAAAATGTCAAACTATTACAGTAATCATAATTACACTCAATTTTAGATGTTTTATGTTTACGCGGCATTAATTTTAAATTTCTAAAAACAAAACAAAAATAAGATAAGGTAACTATTGCCAGACAACATAATTTAATTCTGCGAAAACATAACACTTTAAGATTTTATATTTTTCTAAATACAATTTTTTTTTTTCAAAACTGGGAGACATTAAATAAAGTTTTATTTCCAGTTTTTTATTATTTTGCGATAAATAATGTGAATTAAGTTTTTGTTTTTGAGATAATTTATGTGTATGTTGCCATTCCCAATAACAATATTCTTCTTTACTAACGTCACTCTTGCTGAAACTTTCTTTTGTTTATTTATCAGTATGAATTGGTGTCTGATTTATCACGAAGGCCGGTTGGATTGAAGATTAATTTTTTTATCATATACCTGGTAAAGAATTGTGCTTCTGTCATGCTTGTAATATTTTACGTTGCTTAATCATTAGTTTAGGTGTAATATTGAAACAGTAGTAAAAATGGAAAAGAATTTTACTCACAATCTCTTTGGAAAATCTATTAAGGATGATTCATTCAAAGGTACTTTTTTATGTACTTTGTAAAGCATTTAATTTTTTACTCTCTTTGGGGTAAATGGAACTTAAAAATGCTTGATAATATAAAATAAACCTTGTTTCTGATAATTAGTTTCTTTCTATATTCTTTTGAACTTCATCCTTCAAAATGCTTGGTGTGAATACTCTAATAGGAGTGTAAAAATGTGTTCTGCTTGTTCTATTTCAAGCAAAAACTCTTTTATTTTAAAATCTTTGTTTTCTCATTCTTAATTTAAAAAAAGATGTTTCTGCCAAACAAAGGTAGTGGTTTGAACTTATTTTCATAACCATTGGAAATTCCTACTAATAAATAAGTATTGACCAGAGCGGCCACAGAACCTGGAAATCAAGGAGCTTTCTGATTCTGGAAAATGTCAGGGAACTTTTTAAAATTTCACGTAAATCAGGGAAATTTTCATTCTTCTAAAGGCACGTTTCCCCGTTCATTTGTATTTTGATGCCATTTACCCAGAGAATTGTGGCGGTAATCATTAGAAGTTTACTGTCATGGAATAATTTGAATTTTTAATTCCCTCCAAAACTATTTTTTCAAGGTAAAATCTTAGATGGGCCCTCCTCTTGACGACTTATTTCAAATCTCGCCAAGTTGACTACTAATTTAATATTTGTTATTATTATTTTTCAATTAAAAACGATACTTAAAGGCCAGAAATAATAATATTTTATAAAAAAATTAAGACTTACTATAAATGTGTTTGCGAACTCTTTGCCGGCAGAGGGTACGTATTAATGATTTGCCGAATAAAGAATCTCGTAAAACCATAAAAACCTTCTCCCAAGAGACCAGAAGCATAAATGATGGAAAAAAATTAATACATATTAATTAACCAATCAGGTTTCAGAATTTCGTTGCGCATTTCGAATAGTTTTGGTTTCCGAAACGCCGTTGCGATCGGACGTTCAAACAGGGCGCTCAGTAAGATTCTAGACTGTTCTCCTCCATAATCCGTCTAGGTTGCCACATTGGCGATGTTATCGCCACTCGTTTGGCAAGAATTCCAAAAGATGCCAAGAGGTGGGCTGTGCTAAGATCCATCCTTTTTCAAAATTGCTATATTATTTCTTTAACATACATGTTCTATTTGATCACTCATCTGGAAAAGTTGGAAATATTTGAAAAAAATAATTGCCATAAAATCGGGGAATATTTTAGAAATCTATCAAGGAAATCATGGAATTATCAGGGAACTTTTTTTCCTGAATTTGGTGGCCAACCCTGATTGACATATACCACGAATTTCTAAAGTCAAAACAATTCTCCAAACTCTCTGGATATGTTTCAAAGGTAAATAATATAATGATTTAACCATTAAAGTTTACATTTTTCAACAGTTTCATAGCCTGATCAGTCGTTATTGTGCTCACAAATAAGTCTTTGAAGGTACTTCAATCAACTAGGGTTCAAACCTAGTACAGTTTGTAATTCTGGCTTACAAAAATGTTTGTAAATTGTTTTGTGTTTTTCCATTCATAAATCTAATACTTAGCATTAATGGCATCATTTATTTACTTTTCAAAGTAATACCATGAAGGTCATAATATATATATATATATATATATATATATATATATATATATATATATATATATATATATATATATATATATATATATGCTGTTGTTTCTTATCCCACTTGACTTGCAGCAGTATCAGATCAAGTCCATGAACTTGTGAGCTTTCAGAAGAGCAAGAACTTCACAAGGATTAGAATGCAGCTGGTCCTTCTGGCATCCAATATATGCTAAGGCATGAGCAGGAGGGGCCTGAATCAAGTTGCACTCTGGGCAAAGAGGGTAGTAGACTTCAAAGCTTGACACAAATCGTAGAGCACGGACATGACCCATGCAGAGTCTGGCCAGAGCAATCTAATCTCTCATATTGCTTGCCCTAATCAAAGCAGCACCACTGTCACCAGGACGACTGAAATCATACCAATCTTGTAAGGGGGCTATTCTCCAAAAGGAGTTAATTTCCAGTTTGATTCGAGAAGCAAATTCCGAGTAAGAAAGACAGGCTCTGTCAGTTGAACTCTTATGGCTGCCTTCCTTGGCCAGTCCATCCGCAACCTCAATACCGTAAAGATCCATGTGCGACGGTTCCCATTGAAAAAATATATTATAGGCACTCAAACTATAGGACTATCAAAATGCTGAATAATATTTACAGTCACTGTCACCATGTTTATACCATTCAGCCAGGTGCTAAATAGAACTATGGCTATCGCTAAGAATCCAGATATCTGAATTGATTTCTTCATTGAGACAATACCTCAATAACAATGAGTTCCGCCTGAAAGACTGAGCAATAGTTGAGGTTTCTCCTACATATCCTTATGCCATTCCCCTGCTTGATATATTTTTATATAGTATTAAATACTAGAAAAAGAAATAAAGAAGAAAAAATATAGAAGAAAAAAAGAAAACCAACAACCAAGTGAAAGAAACCCAGAATATAGAGACTGATCACTTCATCAGGGGGTATGATCAGCCGCAATATCAAGACAAAACACTTTTTCTGTTATGGGACATACGACATTTGTCTACAAAGTAAGCCCCATTTTACCCCGAAAGCATTTTGAAAAGAAAAGAAATTAAGAAATAAAGAACAATAAATAAAATAAGAACAAAATAGAACTTTTGAAATAAAATGCAGAAAATACCAGATAATGTATCTTATGCATATAAATTAACTTCTATCCGGAGAAAGCATTTAAAAATGAAAAATAAAAAATTACTTTGGGTAAACGACTAAACGTGCAGTTGTAGCACTGATGCACTTGTGAAATTTTACTTTTACTTTTTGACAAATGTCGTGTGTCCCATAACAGAAAAAGCGTTTTGTCTTGATATTGTGGCTGATCATGCCCCCTGATAAAGTGATCAATCTCTTTAGCCTGGGGGTTTCTTCCACTTGGTTGTTGGTTTTCTTTTTTTTTTCTATATTTTTTCTTCTTTATTTCTTTTTCTTGTATTTGTTACTGTATGGTTTGTGCTCAAGTGGCGGCCCTCGAGCATAATCTCAATATATATTTTTTGGTGTTTTTATGTTATTTTGTGTTGTTTTCTTTGTATTTGTATCATGTTGTAACTATTTTTTTATATTGTATATCGTTGTTCATTGTGTTTCGGAATTCACGTTAAACTGGCCTTATTAGCCATTACTGCGCATAAAAATAGGTGTTTGAGTGTAATTAATCAACCAGCCATGTATATAAGACTGTTCTGATGAACTGTCTTAAACAATGATCAACAGAGCATCTGTCTATTGACTGAATTAAAAATACAAAACTAAGGAATGAAAATAGATAAAAAGAAAATAGTATTATGGGATACTAGGATAAACATATATTACAACTTAAATTTCTAACTTAGATGCATATTAATGATACAATATGGATAAGCATGTAAAATAAAATATATTGCATATTAGAGAAACAAACTTTTGTATTTATACACCACATAAAAACAACAATCAATTGAAAAAGTAAAATTAAGATATATCTGGGTTATTGACTGCTCATGTCGACCAGCTCATTCACCTTCGAGAAGAATAGAGAATCCACCATAAAGCCTTAATGCTGTGTGTGCATTAAAGATTTAGCACTTAATCTTTAAATTGGTACAGAATATATATTTATGCGTAATCAACATTTAAAACTTTCATTGCTGCATGTTATTCAATTATTTTATTTCTAATGTGCCATGTTTGCAAATTACAGGTAGCTCGCATACAGTTCCAACAGTATTGATTACAGGTATGTTACATTTTAATGATTCACACTCTGAACATATGAACTCTGATGATCTTTTCTCTTGTGCCACTTATTTTTTTTAAACTGACCTTGACTTTCATCACATTTTTCCCGCCTGACACTCGGGAAGTATTTAGTGTTAAGAAAATTTTAGTGTTAAGAAAATTAAACTACTATAGAATATCTTCCATATCAGTTGATATAAAATGTTAATTATTTAAAATCATTAAATATGTATTAAAAGTGCCCCTCTCTCTCTATATATATTGTTGCGTTGTACGGGTTCGAAAGATTTGAAGCCAAAATCAGATCAAAACTTGCAGAAATTTATTCCAATATAAATTCTTCACAGTTCTCTTACAGCTCCAGAACTTCTCGTTCTAGTAGACACAATACAGCTCTTTTCACCTCAATAGAGCACAAAACAGCAGTTAAAAACTTGACAATCCAACTGCTAAATCGCCGCAAAAGACAATGCAATACAGTATCTCCAGTCAACTAATTCAGTGACTCAAAATCCAAGAACTGGCTAACTCAGAATCACAACTATCTCAGTGATTCAAAATCAACTAACTACTCAAGTCAGGAATACAGCTCTCACAATGAACGTTGAGAGACAACTAACTCAGTGATTCAAAATCAACTAACTGACTGACTCACTCATGGCCGGGTTTATATAGGGGAGGCTGCGAATCTTCACGAACCTTCCAGAGATAGACATTTGGAGAACTTTCCAGACAGTAGTCGAAAAATCCTATTACATGTACATACATGGGATACATGTACCGAAAATGTCGCTAAGTTTGGCGACATTTGGCGATTTCTCGCCAAATTTGGCGACAAAAATTAGTCGCCAAAACCATCGCCAACTTGGCTCTATCTCGCCAATTTGGCGAGATTCCCATTACCATAATGTTAAATGCCCTGCCCCTTGAAACTCGCTTCCCAGAGTTACCTCTGTAAAACTCGTTAGCAAGCGATAACACCCCTATTGCCGTGAAACAAACTATTGCATTGCCTTATGCGAAATGTACAGAAATTTATCTATTTACAAAATTAACACTACGAAATATTTACAAATATACAAAAATTCGTAACATTATATTTATTTGGTTTATTGGGATTTCTGTTAGGTTTCATTGTGTCCAGTGATAAGAAAAAAATAGAATTGTCATGAAAATTAGCAATTCCGAGTATTTTAAAGATTACTCACCGAGAGATTCATTGCTGCATAAGCACAGATTTGCTTCATTCTCTAAAAGTTCATTCTTACTTCGTTCTTTTCTTCTAGAAACCTCAAAATGTAATGCAATGTTTTTGCCATACATATACCTCTCCTTGAGAAAAAAATATATATATATATATTTTCCTTGTTCTCCTCTAAAGGATGGAGTTTTTTGGAACAGGTAGCAATAAGAAATTTTCCCTGTACTGAAACTTAAAAAAATTATTTAACGTTTACTTACTAAAATTTTAACATTCTGGCTGTCCCAAGCAAAATGAGGGGTTAAATACTACTTATGTGTAAAATTTTAGATTTGAAAGTTAGTCTATAGTAGGGCTGGGCAATTTAGAGATTTCTTAAATTGATTTAACATCAGCCTAACATCACGATTTAGTGATAAATCGATTTTACACCGCTGTAGAATATGTCCCTATCTTGATCCCGCCCCGTTAACATCCACCCGTAATTACACTTTTTTTTTTCTTAGAAAAATAATTTAAAAGAAGCGGAATAATGCTAAAATGTGATTGGTTGTAGCTTTTAGTTTAAAAAAACCCACGATTTTAAAGGATATTTTTGATTATGAAAAGGATGCAAATGGATTTGAAATAGTCTCGGGAGATCGTTCAGATATCAGCAAACTAATAATAATAATATATCGAAGTATGAACATTCACCAAAAGTAATTAATTCACACACACACACACAAAATACATTACATGTAAACTGAAATCCTATGTACTAGGATTGAAAATTTCAACTTTAATAAATCGAGCAATCAAGCGTGCGTCTCCTTGAATGAAGTTCTCCCTAATCAGAAATTGTGACGATTTAGCAAGCAGAGCACATGTGCTGCTTAAATCAAATTCTGGAGCGCGGATCGATATTTGGAACATCGCGGCTTTCGTTGTTGTTTTGATGTAGTGCATTACATCAGAATTTCAATATTTCGCAAACGATGTTAGCTCTAAATCGCATCGTCGATATTAGTACTAAATCGATATTTGCATTACATCGATATAAAGCCCAGTCCTAGTCTATAGCTGGATACACAAACTGTTATTTATTATTATTATAGATTTACTTATACTCGGATAGTTACTTCTGGATTTTTTTTGCAGTTGGAAGTGAATTTGTTTTCTGTTTAATGTACAATGTTTATTTTTCTCATTAAAAAGTTTCATTAAATTCATAATTGCAGAGTGTCCAGCTGTAGGGTAATATCTGAGAAGTTATTGATTAAAATGTCAGCGTATTAAAAATTTGGTAAAGATTTTACACGTATCAGGGAATAGTAATATTATAAAAAAATGTAGTTGACAATTTTTCCTTGATGAATAAAATAGCAATCATTTCAACAAAAAGACAGTCTTTAATTACTTTCCTAATGATTTATTTGTATTACAGTAGACTGCAGCTAACCTGTTTGTGACCTAACTATTACAGCCAGTGCAGTACAGATCATTGTGTAAAACCGATTTCTAACAGTTCAAAAAAATTTATATAAAATTTAACTGCATTCAAATTATTATAATCAAGTTTATTCCATTCTTTGTATGGTAATCACTTATAAAGTTTCACTTCTAACTCAATTAAGTTTTTGACCTTAACTGTGACCTTTTGCTGTATAGGGTCTGAAAGACTTTGAGTCATTTTTCGTGGAACTCTTCCACCCCTTTTAATATTTAATCTTTGTCTTTTATTTAAATTTTCCCTATACTATGTTTTTTAAATTGTAAACCAATGTTCACCAATTTGCTTGTCACAATATGGCCCATGTGTTGCCCTTGTGCCAGAAATATTTAACCAACCACAGCAGTTAAAGGTTAAAGTTCATTTATAGTTTTGAATGTCTTTTTTAGTGTTTTTAATGTTGGCAAATAATTGCAATGGTAGGAAATTGCCGAGAAAGTATCACAGAATTTCATACAGATTTCCTTCTGGACTTTCTGAAATGATTTTAAAATAATGCTTCAAAGTTATTTGAGTATATGTGCACTTACTTATGCCTTTTGTTGCAGGTTTTGGGCCATTTAGAAATTTTGTTGAAAACTCTAGTTGGCTGACAGTAAAGGAACTTCTTAACCTTAATATCACTGATTATAACTTGGTAGCTAAAGAATTGCCTGTCGAATATGAAGCTGTTTCACAAATGGTACCTGTTTTATGGGAGGAAGTTAAACCAAAGGTACATATTATACTTCTTTTATCTATTATATCAGTGAATAATTGGTTATGACTTTAAAAACACAGGGTTTGCTAAAAGTTGGACATATTTGAAAGAATCGTGACAAAAAGTAATTGATGAAATGTAATAGTTTTCTTGACAGCTAAAAATGGAATAATCTGTTTCCAGTAAAGATGGATGCAGATGTTTTTAGTAATGCATTCTCAGACAATGTGCAGTGAAAGCTCTCTCCATGCTACAGTGCATTCCTTCAGTGCAATGGCGAATGTTCAAGTGAATGCCTGTGTGTTAAAGTTAGCCTAGTACACATCTTTGATTTTGTTCTTGGCTAACTTTCCTAGTGACTTACCGCGAAATTCACCCTCTGTAAATCACATAAAATAGTAATTTGATCTGATTTTTTTTAAATGGGACAAACTTTTTTTGATGACTCAGTATAAAGGTTTAGTTTTTTTTTTTACTTTTACTGCAATCCATTTTGTATTATTATAGAAACTTTTATTAGCATTTCAACATGTTCTAAGTATGTAACTTAACCCCTTGCTTGCCACGGGCGTATATATATATATATATGCCTTGTTAACTGCCCCTGGCATAAATACACGGCTTTCCAAAGTACAATTGATTGCATTGCAATTTTCAAATATTTTTAATTTTTAAAACAATTTGCTCTTAAAATGGTGCTAAACATTTCCTAAGATCATTTTGGACATCATCCAGTGTTAAAAATAATATTGTCAACCTAAATTTGCATAGTGATAAAAAAAAAAATCAAATTTTTTAATTTTGAAAATTTCAATAAATTTTTGCACTTAAAATTGTTTTAAACATTTCCTAAGATCATTTTGGCCGTCATCCGGCGTTAAGAGTCATATTTTCTTACTTAAAGTTCCGCGGTCCCCCCCCCCCCCCCCCCCGTCTATGCCCCTACTGAGTCGTTAAGTTATGGAATTTTTATGAAAATGATTTGTTTCTAATAGCTTTTATCATCTTTCAGCTTGTTGTCCATTGTGGCATGACAGATCAATCTAACTGTTTGACTCTTGAAAAAATAGCCCGTAAAGGTGAGTATCTGGGTTGTGATGTCAAGGGAAATCTTCCTCCCAACAATTTGTGTTGTGAGGAAGGTCCTGAAGTATTATACACTATCCTAGATATTGACAAGGTTGTAGCTGATGTAAGCTGCTCCGAAGTGTGTGTCAAAGCCAAATCTTCTGAAAATGCTGGAAAGTAAGTTACAAACTTAACATTTCGGTCTTATTATTGTAAAATTTTATCTTATTATTTTACTTTCAATTACCCATATGTATACATTGGGTAATGAAAGTATAGCAGGATTGCCACGGTCATCAAAAGTGCTTAATATTTTTCAACTTGTTTTCAAGGCCTTGAAAATGCTTAGAGGTACTTAAAAGTTATTGAAAAGGTGCCTAAGAGTTAATGAAAATGTTGAGAGGTCCTTAAAAGTCAATAATTTTTGCGGTTATTGTGTGCCCAACTGCGAAATTTATAAAAATACAACTTAGACTTGCTATCCCCGCATGACCACCCCTTATCTGCACCGTATTGGAATTCTCTGACATATTTGTATTCCGCATCCACCATCTTGTAACTTTTTTGGTAGAATATATTTTATTAAAAATTTATATATAGACATGATGCCTGAAAGCAAATTTTCTAAGGTCCTTAAAAGTCATTGATTTTCATTCTGTGTGTGTGTATAGTATTTGGTCAAAAAAAAAAATTGGATTTTTTTCCCATTTCTCCACGTTTTGGTACATCCTGATTTCAAGAGTGATCTTGAAAAAATGTCTGTCTGTGTGTACGTGGTCAACATAACTCCCAAACAAATTGATCTACGATGTTCAAATTTGGTATGCAGGTTGGTGATGGCACAAGGACCTACCATTAAGGTTTTCTTCAAAATCATGCATGTTCATAAGGTAGCTACCATTGAAAAAAATCATGTTTTTCGGTAATTGTTAAAAAGTGGCTCTAACAGTTTTGTTCAAAATCACTGTGGTAATGCCTCTTAAGGTGTTCTAAACATCCCCACCTCTGAAATTCCTTTAAAAATGCTTTAATGGCTTAAAAAGTTGAAAAACGAATGCCTTTAACACAGTTTTCTCTTTCCTTGAGCATACTTCATCAACGATTGTTTTTTCTTCTCTCCTCAGTTTCACTTATAAGAAAAGATAATATAAGAATTATCAAAAAGTATATATCATTTTGAGAGAGTGTTTTTTTTAAAAGACCCATACAAGAACTATGGCAAAAAAAATTGTCAAACTGGCCATTTTTGCTAAATGAATGATGAAAATATAAAAACGGTAAATATCACAAATCTACGTCTGTATTATAGTGTAATTGAAAGTTGTGCGATGCTCTACACCCCTAGTTTTTATTTTGTTTTTGAAAATTTTGATGCCAAAAATTTAAAGGTCAAAATTCGCGGTCGCCAGTCGCCAAATGCGACCAATTCTTACGTTTTGGCGACCATTTTTTTCACTAAAGTCGCCAATGTGGCTACCATTTGCACAACGCTCAACAGCCGTCCTGATTCCCGACCTGAAACCTTTCCCCAAACCAATCCCTTTTCCAATAGAAATCCGACTACTGGTCGCAAGGGTGGGAATTCTGCGCAAATTGCGCCAGCGCGCGCCAAAAATGGTATCCTGCGCCAACCTGCTACAAAACCACATTTAAGTGCAATTCTGCGCCAATTTTCTTTAAATCTTCTTTTAAACGCTCACGCTAAAGCACCAAACCAGCTCCCGCACGTCAAATCTATGCGGAGACGAAATTACGGCAACCTCAAGGGCCGTTTTCGCACGAATTTGCTAAACGTTCGATTTCCCCCCCCAACCGAATGCAATGTGTGGATTATCTCTCTGAAATCGACATTCACGCATGCGCATTCATGTTCAAACAAGCTTTGCATCGGTACAAATTAAAATTGCCGAGTACTGATAGCTGATATCATGTGCGACATTGCGAGATAGAATTTAGGGGGCAGCCTCAAAATTTCCAATTAGCACGGATGGCCATTTCGTACGTACGTACCTGTATTAAGTGTGTTTCGCTGGATTTTTACCACGCCCTCTTGTTCTAAATAAAGAAGAAAGGAATTGCTAAAAAGTTAAAGGTGTATAACCATCAAATGTTTTTACTAAGCATTTAAAAAGAATATTTCCGCTCGGACACGCGTAGTGAGGATGCCTTCTATTAAATTTAGGGATAATTTTTTATAATTTTCTTGTTGACTAATGATCATTAACTTTTAAACGTCCGTTTTACATTTGAAATTAAGTATCACAAAAATGTATTTAAAATCCCGGAATGTTTCCGATTAAAAAAAAAAAGTAATACTTTTTTATAAGTTTACAGAACGGCAATCGCCGTTTTGACGCAGAATTTGACCCAATTTGGAAAATAAAAAAAATTCTCAAAATTTTAGAACATTCACAAAAATTTAGAAACAGTCTTATTTTAATTTTACTATATTGCGATTTTTGCTATAAGAATTGCTATTTTTACACAAATGAGTTTTATAATAATACAATTTTTTACATAAGTAGTTTTGGCAAACGGAATGTTAAAATTTTAATTAGTTCATTTTTAATTTTATTTTTTTTAACAAACTGACTTTAAAGAGAGGTACAGCTTTGAAATTTTCAATATAAGTGGTTTAGCCTTCAAATTGTAAATTTGTGACAAACAGAATGTTAAAATTTAATTAGTTTTTTTACAAATTTTTTTAATTAAAAAAATTACTAAAAGATTTCTAATAAGGCTGCAGCTCAAAAATGTTCAACATAAGTAGTTTTGACCTTCAAATTGTACATTTGTGACAAACAGAATTTCAGAATTTTAATTATTTTTAATTACATTTTTTATATTGTATAAACCGACTTCAAATAGAGGTACAGCTCTGAAATTTTCAACATAAGTAGTTTTGGCCTTTTTTTATTAAATTTTTTAAAAACAGAATTTTAAAATTTTAATTTGTTTTTAATTTAATATTTTTACAAAGCGATTTCTAATAGATCTAGAGTTTTGAAATTTTCAACATAAGTAGTTTAGGCCTTCTAATTTTGCTTTTCATAATTACATGTTGAAATAATTCAGAAGGGTGAGGGGGGTTGTGTTATTGTATTAACGGGCAAATTTTTTGGTTCTTAATAGGGAGGAGGTTCTAATATTAAGGGCACAGATTTTTTGTTTTTAAAGTTTGGCTACCATGTTTTTAAATTTGGCTACCATTCTGTGGGGTTTTAGTAGTCATTGGCTACCAATTAAAAAATTGAGTTTTGAGGTATACAAAAATTATAACTGATAAAAATTTGTAAAAGGTGTACATGCAGCATTACTACTCCATATAGGTTCATTCAATGGTTCTCAACCTTTAGGTGACTGCAGACCATTTCGTTAAAAGACGTGTTCAAAGTGGCTAAAAGTTTTGTATTCTGAAAAATGATACTTGGATTTCTTACTACGATACTAATTGATAGTTACACACTTTATTTTCTATTCAAATGAGCAATTTAAAATTAATACTATACTTTTTTTTTCTGGGAACTTCACCACTTTCCTGCTTTTTATTTTTTAAACAAAAAGAAGGTGAGCAGGGTTCCCACGGTCATGGAAAGTCATCAAAAGTGCTTAATATTTTTGAACTTGTTTTCAAGGCCTTAAAAGTTCTTGAAAATGCTTAGAGGTGCTTAAAAGTCCTTGAAAATGCTTAGAGGTCCTTAAAAGTTCTTAATTTTTGAGGATGTTGTGTGCCCAACTGCAAAAGTTATAAAAATACAATTCCGACTTGCTATCTTTTTCATTTGACCCCCACTTATTTGTACTGTATCGGAATTTTCTGTCATATTTGTATTACGCATCCACCAACTTGTGCCTTTTTTGGCAGAATATACTTTATTAAAAATTTATATGGAGACATGATGCCTGAAAACAAAATTTCAAAAATTCCTTAAAAACATTATTTAGGTCCTTAAAAGTCATTGATTTTCATTCTGTGATTTGAGTGGAAACCCTGGTGAGCAACTGCATCTTCTTGACCTGTGCCCATTTTTCTCAAGTGTACCACTAGTGCTGTAACAACCACTAAGTGATTGATCCTGCAATATGTAGTTTTAAATGTTTGAATACTGCTGTTGTAGGGCTGTTTATGATAATGGTCTCTGATAAGTTCGTCCTATTTTTGGTTTTGAAGACTACATCATTTTATTCAATCAGACAAGAGCTGTCATGATTGTAAGATCCAGAGTAAGAATTGCATTGAAGCTCTTGATCCTTTTAAATTGTGGCGTTAATTAAAGTATTTGCATCACCGCAAGCTTTTCTGACATCAAAAGTTTTTTTTTAAAGTGAAGTGTTCAGCATTTTAATCGGTAGCTTTTTGTTTACGGAATTAGCGAGAAAACACTTTTGATTCCTATATATATACTGTTAGCAGTAAGTGAGGTGTGGAATATTTGTATTACTATAAGATAGTGGATTTTGTCATTTATTGAGCTTGAATATAAAATGACTTTGTGTGTTAAATACACCTCTATCCGACTATTTTCAGATAGTAATTTCTGTTTCTCATCACCTCTTGTCTTACTACACTGTTTAATTATTTTAATTGATGCAGCACTAGTTTTCATCTTCTCACTCAAATTCAGCTGTTTGCTAATAAAACACAGATCTCCCAAACCCTTGGAGGCACTATCACTGTCGGACGTATTTCAACACTTCTACCACTCTTTTTATCATGGTTTGCACGATAAAAAAACCTTGAAAAGTGCTTGAAAAAAAAATCTCATTTTCAAGTGCTTGGAAACCTTGAATTCTGTAAAAATATGTTTAAAGTGCTTGAATTTCATTTTATTTTCTAAAAATATAGCATCTTAAAAAAATGTTGGTCAACAAATTGAGAAAAATCTTTCGTATGTAGTTCAACCAATCAGCTACTAGGAAAATTGCTCAGTTGAACATGCAAAGATTTTGTCATTTCCCCCTTTGATGAGTACAGTGCTGCGCATGCGCAACATATCTGGACTATCCGATTAAGTCACGTGATCTCTTGTTTCGTTTTTGTATCTTGTGTGCTACTTTTTTGCTCACTGTTTAAAAATGGCAGGGAAATGCATTTTCAATTCAAGCTGATTGGAAAAGCCAGAATATAATATCATGGTTTTAAGCCTATGAGTAGGACTCACACTTTACATAATGTACTTTGTGTGTCAAAAATGTCATGATGGGAAAAAGTGGTTTAAAAAGCCATGCAAAGAGCAAAAAGCACATGGATTTAAGTTCTATAAGAAGTTCGATGAGGATTGTTCAAACTATTTCTAATGATAAAAAATATCCCAAAAGCAAATATTTTTTGCTACAATCAACGTAGTCAGCGCGATGGAAGTGCAAGTAATTGAAAATAAGGTTTTAAATACTGAAATACTATGGACAATGAAAACCACAAAAAATCCCAGCTCCTATATATTAAATAAAAATATTAATAAATTATGTAATTGCATGTTCACCGATAGCATGATTGCATTTAAATTCTAAATTTTCATTTGGTGGAGATAAAACTGCATATTATGCAGTATTTGGAATCAAGCCTTCAGAGGGAATTGGAAGGCAGTTTAATTTATAAGACTTTTCATTATTATTTGACAAAAGTCTCAATATGATGAAATAAGAAAATCAAATGGATGTTCACATCCGATATTGGCGTACTTATCAAGTGAGTACTAGATACTTTACTTCTGTTTTTATGGGACATAGTACTGGTTCTGATATATTGGAAAATTATTTTTCTATTGTAACCTTAAAATTTTCGTTTATTGAAACTTGAAAAACATTTTTTTTTTTTTTGTACTTACTCGATCTGAACATGCACGTTTGCCAATAAAAAAAGTTGGATTTTTTTTAATGTATTATTTGTGTTAATAACGGATCTTTGAAAAGTCCTTGAATTTTTTTTCTCCTTCAAATGTACGAACCATGTTTATCTTTTCCCCCTTTCTTATAGGACCTGCAAAGTACCCTAGAATCATACTATACATACTTATATCCCATCGATTTCAAATATTTCCTTTTACTTTTCCTCATACTTTCCAGGTATTTTCATCCACAAAAACAACTATACTTTTTTTTTAGTAGTTATACTGTCTTGCTTTTGTTTTCATTCCTCCTGACGTGAAAAGTGTATTTAATTAAGTTCAAATGTTTGCCAAAATAATTATTATATATGGATCTGCAGTTTGATTTGAATCCCTGTGATTTCTGTTACTTGAAAGATCAGATCCAACAATCTACAAATGACTGTGGAAACGGAATAGTATATATAACACTGCTGCATATGAAGTCATTTCAGATGAAACATTTGCAAATGATTCAGCAAATTTTATTCTGAAACTTCCATGAACACATGTGGTAGATTTCCAGACTGCAGTGCTGCATGTTGATGAACTTAGTAACTAATTTCAAAATTTTGACTAACTAAACATGTAATGTTTTCCAAACCATATTGCATTGAATGCTTTATTTCAATTACTTCTCTCTCTCTTTTTTAAAATTCATCTTTGTATAGGCTAGCATTTTTTTGCTCTGTAAGAAAACTAAATGCCTCTATTTAAAAGATCTGATATACATTTTTTTTTTTTTTTTTTTTTGTATTTTCAGATATTTGTGTGAATTTATTTACTACACATCTTTAAAGATCAATAGAAACACAGCATTTGTTCACATTCCTCCTATAAACCAACCTTACAGTGCCAGTGCAATGGCTCAGACACTGGCTGTCATCATATCAGCAATGCTCAAACAAGTAAAAGAGTCATAATGGTTTAATATTTGGTTTTGTATGTGAAACTGGTTACAAACTTTGCTCTGTTAGTCTCATAATTTTTAATGATTGTTGTTGTTCTAAATAGTTTTATGATACTAAATTCATGTGGTACCTCATAATCCTTGAAGAAAACTTACTATCTCTAACTTGAATTTAAAATTCTATGTCTTTTTAAAGTAAAAGATCTGTTTTTTTCCTGACAACTTGCAACTAACATATATTTATATGTAAATTTAAATCTGATTTATCTTGTGAATGTTTTTTTTTAAATAAAAAATTTATGTATCCTGTAAATCATACTTTTATGAGTAAAACTATGAAATTGGTTACTATTACAATTTTATTATGGTTCTATTAATGAATAATTATTGACTTATATAATCTTTTGGAAATTTTACACTCAATATGCTTTCATTAATTTAGAAAATGTCGATATATTCATAAACTTACAAATATTGAATGAAGGGGCCATTTGCAATTTGTGTAATTTAAATACTTGATCCCAAACTTGTTAATTATCACAGTTCGTAAATATTTTTTAATATTCAGAACTAATCCATTTTCTTGTAAAAAGTGTTTTAAAATTTTTAGTTAGGGAACTAAGTTCTAAATAACTATGTTAAGATCAATTGTACTTTTAACAAGTTTTTATTGTAATGAAATTTGATCTGAACTTCTTATTCTCTGCTGTATGGAGTTTGATGTTTTACTATTAAACAGCTTTGTCTACTTTCGTATTTCTTGCCAATGTGCTGTGAAAATCAAAGGAATGTCTTATTTAGTTAACTTTACTTTTTTAAGTATCGCTGTTTTTTTATATTGCAAGTGAATTTGTATAAAGAAAAACCGAAGCCCCTTCTCCTTCCATTTTTTCCCCCTTATAACAATCATTTTTCTGTTGTAGGAGATAGCACTATTTTACAAATTATAGAATAATTTCCTGTTGTATTTTTGTTTCTTGTTAATAAGTCAGGTAAAATGCTAAGAGCATTTTTTGAAATTTTTTCGTTACATTTATAATAAATTTGAAGAAAGTGTATACTGGATAGCTGGAATTATTTTATTTTATTATTATTCATAATATTCTGGAAATGTTATTAAAAAATTTACATTATTTTTTCTATTTTTCATAATGTCAGCACTACATTGTAATGGGTAGGAAGCTTATGCCAAGCCTCAGTCTGTATTCATGCAGTATTCACTACCAAAATTGCATATGCTGCCATTGTACGTTATATATCAAATTACAGGGCACAATAAAGCCTATAAAATGCCAAAATTCAACCAAAGTATCATTAAAAAAAATCAAAAAAAAAAATCAAAAGCGCATGTAGAAGTAAAGTTGATTATGTGAAACAAATATTTTGGACCTAATTTTGTTTATCTATATGTAATTTTAATGTTATTTGTGATTGTTATGTGATCTTATTGATGTTTTGAAACATAGCAGCTCTATATCTAATAATCTCTTTTGATATTAATGAATTAACAGTATCTTTATTTTATCAGTGTTCTAGTTAGATCTTGTGAAGTGAATAATATCCCAATTCATTAAATGGTGCAATACAGTTTTCTCCTTTTCAAGTAATTCACAATAGTTCCTATATTTTTAATGAAAGATTTGCTTATTTTGGAATTGCTTCGATTGATTGTTATGTAGAAATTTTGTGATGGTCAATATATGAATGTTGTAAATTAGCTTTTTTTAAATGCTTGCAAATTATATTTAAAACCATTTAATGGATCTGTCCAGTTTTAGAGCTTTGTTGATTAAAATGTATTTTAATAAATAAGATCTATTAAATTCAAATTTTTAATATATTTATGGGTATTTTATTCTGTTATCTTAATTATTTCAATTCTTTTTATTGGTAAAATAAATTAAAAGTGATTTCACAGTTTGGGATGAGGCTTTGAGTGCTAATAATAGTGCCTGAAACTCATACTATAGGTCCCCAAAACTTTTTTTGTGTACTTTCTACTTACTGTACAGTTTATATACATAAAAACAGGTTCTTCTGAACCTGTGTCAGAGTAGTAGTGTGCAAGTATGAAAAGTCATGATTTTTCTGTTCAAGCCTCTGAAGCAAACTTCTTTTTATGCATTTTGTTTTTAAATTTCTTTAATATTCAAATAGCAATGCAATTATTTACTATTGTATTTTTATTATTTATTTACGTTGTTATAAGAGTAAAACAGTATAATTTTTCACATAATCTATTGCTGTAAAATATATATAACCGTACTAATACATAAAGTATTATGTGTGGTGGAAAAATAATAACACCAAAAGGAATTGGAGATACTGGTATTTTCATTCACATTCCAATTTTGTTAATACTTCTTAGAAACTAAACAATTAAAAAAATTGAATTGTAAATAAATATAAATATAAGTAATATTCTTATTGATGTCAATATTATTTATAATAAAAATTATGTATTTTACCGCCTAGAATTATTTTACAGTGATAGATTTTATGAAAATGTTGTTTTCACTATTATTCTTACAGAATATTAATCTAATTGATAGTAAAGATTATAAAATTCTATTAATGAAAAATATTTTTATGATGATAGTAATATTTAGCACACTTAAAAATAAAATGCATAAAGAAATTTATTTAAGAAAAATAAAAAATGTTTTAGTACAGAAGTGTGACACTGATCCTAAACCTACAACTCCCACACACTTGGCAATGAAGAACACTTTTAGGCATATAAATTGATACAGAATGTTTGAGCTGCTTTTTCTCGGATCTGGTCCTATGGTGTGAGCATTGCATATTTCGGGCTCCACCATAAGTAGATGCTTATAAGGCTGTATTCCTTCGTTTCCTAAATGGTTGGTTCGCCTCTTTAATTCAAAGTATCCAAGTGGATAATTTGCTTTCTCTATATTTACTAACACAATGAGGATACAAATGTTATTAGTTTCTTTTCTATATTCCTATATCTTTTTTAAAAAGACAACTTCTTTTATAGACAGATTTCTTTCCCACATGGGTAAATTGGTTTTATTTAACTGTGTTTAATGGTAGTAAGATCATTACAAAAAATGCCATTGAACACCACTGTTATTTATTCATTTTCAAAATGTCTATATAAAAACATTTTTTTGTTTTGACACGTCTTTATTTCTCTATGTATTAAAAAAAAATAAAATAATAATGATTGAAATTTTTTCACTTGCATTAAGGTAACTTGACGTGCACTTCCCAAATTTTAAACATAATTAGTTTTTCCCTTTAAATTTTGTCTGAGGGAGAGGGAATTTAAAAATTTTAACTAGTTTTGTTTAATTAACTTTTAAAATTTGGCCATCATGCAAATCCCATGGAAGCAATAATTGTGTGTATCAGACGAGTTGGAATTGCTTTCACTATTCGGAAAACTTGTAAATTTTAAACAAAATTAGTAAACATATAATTTCCTACTTAAGAGCCAGAGTGTCAACATTTTAATTATTTTGCTCTAAGTAAAAATAAAGTTAAATAAAATAAATAAAAAATAAAGTTTTTTTTTTTAAGTATAAAATTTCTATTTTTCTACAATGATGTAATGAAATTTCTATGGGAGAAATAATTAGAGCATGTGGAAAATGCCAAAAGAATATTTGGATAAGCCTGGAAATTTTTAAACGTAAGTATTTAAGCTTTAATTTACCATTTGATAGCCAACACTTTAATTAGTTTTTTTATTCAATATTTCAAACTTATAATGTTAAAGCAATAGGAATTCTCTCAAACTATGCAACATTTTAATAATGTGTGAATAAATATATTAAATATATATTTCTTAATATTGAAAAGAAGATAGTCATGAATTTTAATTCTGGCCCTTCTTCATAGCTGCATGTTTGAAAATTAAATTTTAGGTATGTATTTAATTAAACCTTCAAACTTTTCAGAAAAGCTTTTCGTTCTCTCCTTCAAAAGGCAATTATGTAATTAGAAAAGTGGGGAGAAAATTGCTTCATAATTGGCTAAGGCATAGAGGAATTAAGGTATGATGTTAATAAACCTTAATGATGTAATTTTTGTCTCCTTCATTTCTTAGAAGGAGTTAAACACCCATAAATAAATCTATCTTTCCAAGAAAAAGGAAAAAAATATCTTTCCTGTTACTTACATTCCTGTTACATACATTGATTACTGAAGAACCATGTTAAAGTGAGTTTGCTATATTTAATAATAATGGTGAGAGGGACAGAATTTTTAAAAGCATTTTTTCAGAAAATTTACTTTTTGGTGCTCTCTTCTCAGTTAAATGTCTATACGATAACTTTCTTACTGAGGATATACAAGGTTAGGTTCATTCAAGTATCTACGTAGGAATTTTTTACTTACTACCCATACTCGAAATTTGAAGGCGCCCATAGGAAAAATGATGAATATAACAAACACTTTAATTTAATATACACATAATATTTATTAAAAATTCATTTTTTTTTTGTATTGTGCATGTAAACATTATTTATGATCTATATATATGAAATGATAAAATATTATTTGAAAAAAAAAAAAAAAAAAATGGTTTTAATGAAAAACGTCTTAAAAAACTGAATTGCGTGTGAATTCAACAGATAAATTGAGTACATCGTTTGGATCTTCACTGACAACAGAGTTTGAGAATTACCATCAATCAAATCGATTATCTTCCTATTCATTAACATGGCGCCGATTAAGTTGTCAGCGTGTGCTTTGTTTTTGCTTCTAATTTTAAATAGTAAAAACATCCCTAACACCAAAATATGCGGCAACAAAGTACATTACAAAATTTATCAATTAAAAATTAACGTGAACTTATGCATTCACGTCTAAATATGTTTTATTTATTCTAATTAAAACAATTTTAGCAACAGGAAAAAGTTCCAACACTGATCATAATAATGCTTTCACTTGCTGCGTTACTTCGCAACGCAAGGTTGAATTGCCTGGACCACAGTCCATGATGAATTTATGCATTCATGTCAATTATATTTTATCTATGCTGTTGAAAACAACTTTGGCAACAGGAAAGTGTTTCAACAATCATCGGTAAAAATTCTTTCACTTACAGAATGAGGCAGGCAGGAAGTCAGTGATCAAGGTAACTCTTAAAGTAATGTTAACATAAGGCAATGAAAGTATATTACATTCGGTAAAAAAGAATCGATGGTGCTGAGTTAAAAGAAGTAGTCTAGTACACGTAGTCAGCATAACTCTCAAACATACTGACATACGATGTTCAACTTTTGCATATGAGCTAGTGGTGTCCACATGGGACCTGTTATTAAGGTTTTCGTCAAAATTGTACATGCACATAGGATAGTTGCTTTTGAAAAAAATCATGTTTTTCAGAAATTGCTAAAAAAAAAGGATCTAACAATTTATTGATCAAAATCACTGTGGTAATGTCTCTTTAGGTTCTCTAAACAGTCCACCACCTCGAAATTTTCTTGAATAAATACGATAAAAGCGTAAGAAGTTAAAAAAAGAATGGATTTGGCTTGAGCATCAAGAACCAACGATTGTTTCTTCTCTGCATCATTTACAACAGCGCTAGCCACTACTCGGCCCGCCGTCCTCACACGATAAAAAAAAATTTCATGGTGCGGACTATTTTTCTTACATAATTGTCATTTATCCGAAATAGTATGTGTTAACTATGTAGAATAGAGTTCTCCACTACGTGCTCGAAAAATAGAGATCTTCACTACGTGCTCGAAAAAACTATACGAAGAAGCTTTCAGCGAGGTGGTTTTCACCAAGAATAAATACAGGAAAAATTTAATTGAATCGCATTTGGACAATTTCTTAAGATTGGCTGCAATAAATACTACAACAGATAACGACTCTATCATTAAATAAATTGAACGACTTTGACCGCCATCGTCTCACAAATTATGTCAACTAAAACGGAGTAATCTGGAAGTATACAGTTTAAATTCTCTTAAAAGTTAGGTCAAATCGCATTAACACGTCGAAACGAAGTATTTACTTCTTTTTTAGACTTCAACTTACTACTGCTACTAATAATTATTTTTTAATTATCTCATAAAAAGAATCAAATAATAATTGTAATTTTATTAAGATAAAAAAGTTAATATTTTTTTCAGTTTAATAATTAAAGATACGTATTTAATTGTAACCGGTCCGCGAAAAGCTTCAACATAAGTGATACGGACCGCCTCTAAAAGTTAGTGGTGAACGCTGACTTACAAGAAAGGATATAATGCAAGAATTATTAAAAAGTGCATCGCCATTTCATCGTTTTTTTTCTTCTTTTTCTTTTCTTTCTTTTTCAGACCTCTTAAGAATTGTTGGCAAACTAGTAATTTTTCTACATGAATAAAAATATGAAAACAATGGCGGCCCGTGGTCGAAAATGTTAGAGCAGCCGGAAACGTGCGACTTCTCTCCCTCCCCCCCCCCCCAACCCACCCCCAAGCACGCACACACTTTCCACAATCATTTACAATCACACTTGAATTTTTTTTTTAATTATCATTTTAAAAATCGTTTTTTTATTTTTGCACTTAAAAGTACATAATTAGTGATGATGTTTGCATGACAAAAATTCAGTTTTATTCAAAAATTAATTAACATTTAACTCGTGGCAGTGGTGAAGTGTAAAATAAAAAGGTGGGGGAACGCTAAGTCGTGTCGTTGTGCAAAAGTATACTTTTTTTCTGTGGGAGGGGGAGGTAAGGTGAAAATGAGTACTAAGAATAAATAATACTATTAATATTACTTTAATAATCCTAAAACAGATAACGAGCACTTCAAAAATTGAAAAAAAAAAAGTGTTTACACTTTTTTTTTATTTAAAGTATTTTTTAAACTATTAAGTTATATGGATTTACGAACAATTTGCCTTGCACAACCCATTTTAACAGATTGTTTGACACTTCATAAATGGATTATAAGACATTTTCAAACATATAATTGACACAAATTTTTAAGCAGATTTTTTACGACAATTTCTAAACAGATTTTTTACGACAATTTTTAAACAGATTACCTACAACACATTTTAAACATGATTTATTTTTATTTACATAATTTTTTTTGACAATTTTCATTCAAAAAAAATTTCCTAAGAGATTGAGTTTCAATTCAGACCCTCTCGAAATCTGTTTTCAAAACGAATTTTAAAATATTGCGATTGTTGCAGATGTCAATTGAGACATTGAGAGTTTTACGGATTGTCTCCTTCTCGAGATGAAAACGTAGAGAAGTTCTTCTTGCTTGATAGACCCATCCTTATCTTTTCAAAATTTGCGCCTTTAATAAAATGAAATTAATACCTAGAAGTGTGTTAGCAACTAGTATGTGTTTTGCAAATACTTGAACTTGCTTGCTCAGCTCTGAAATTGTGGATCAAAAACGAAAGCATAGTTCTCAGGAAAGAACTTTTTCATTTTCTTACTTGATTTTGCGTTTAGTGTCAAGTATTGAAAAAATGTAAAATACAAATTAAAAAAAAAAAAAAAAAAATTAGGTGAGGGAACGCCGTTCCTCCTTTAAAAAAGGTAAAGGATCGTCGTTCCCACGCGTTCCCGCTCCACTACACCCCTGACTCGTGGTAATTAGCGTATTTTTGAACAGTGATTACTCGAGTTTTATGGGGCCAAAAAAGATAAATTATGGTTGGAAATTGTTCGTAATATGTATGTTATAAACCTCCAGCTAGTTTCTAGAGTATATAATTTTCTTAATAGAATAATATTAACATTGAAATATAGAAAAAATTCACAATTTTTCTAAAAACTTTTGCATTTAAAAATCTAGCAAAATTTACTTTCTTTTCTAATCAATTTAACTGAGGTTCAAAACATCTAATAGTTAATGTAGATTTTAATTTTCAAATCATTTTTCAAAAAGATTTCATCAAATTTCATCAGTTATCACTGTTTAAAGGAAGTTCCACTTGCCAAAAACACGATTTTGTAGCTATAATAAGTTCAAAATATTCAAATTTATTTTCAGAACAAAATAGTACTTCAGACTAATGAAATAACTCTCTAGCCTTCAGATGATACCATTACATTACAAAAATTCTATCTAGAGATTATTTTAAAGCGGAAAAACTATAAACACATTTGACCTATATTTTTGCGATCTTTCAAGTGTGTATACATACACCTTAATGAACGCAGTGGCGGATCTAGGATTTTCCTGAGGGAGGGGCGCAACAATTTGCCGTGCCTTAGTCAGACAAAATCGAATATTTAAAAAAAGTAAAAAAATAAATAAAAAAAATCTAGTGTTCAAGAAATATACTTTAAAATAATCCATATCCATTGATTGACCCCCACTTCCACTTCTTTCGTCGCATTTCTGACTTGCTATCTTAGCGTAAGGTGGTTAACACTGTCCTTTGGTTTTTCATTAACTATTTTATTTAATAAAAAAATTGTATTCAAAATGTACCGCACATATTAAACATTTTAGCAAGTTACATTTCCAGAGGTTTCGATTATACTGAAGAAATTCCAATGAAAGTGGGAACTTGCTACTTTTATTTGCGACTGACTGACTAAGTATAAATCTTACATTATACTAAGTCTATTTCTTGTAAAAAACTGGCATACCTTTCCACTGTGGTGTTGCAAAGGAGGATTATTAATCTGAATTCAAACATGGCGCTTATTTACAAGCTGAAACACAAGCACGATCTAGAGCTGGACGAATTCTTATGCAGTTTATAAAAACCTTTCTCTTCCTTTCTAACAAAACTTTTAAGTTTAGCAAATTACCATGTCCAACTGAATGAAGGTGGTAATTTCTGAGGAGGGGGGGGGGGGGAGAACCCAAATAGTCATCCTCTCATTATTCTCTCTCCCCCCCCCCCCCCCGGTTGGCGTTGATTATTACGCTTGTGAGATTCAAAATCTCTTCCTCCCCACCCGACAGAAAAAGGTATCTTTGGTCCCGGAGGACGAGAAGAATATTTATTGATAATTCAATCCCAGGATACTTTTAACAGAAAGGGATGTGTTTTGGAGTGTCGTGAAGATGTCTTCAAGATCAAGGGGGTGGAGATTTGAATGCTTGTACAGTCTTTCAACGTCCGTTAGTAGTTAGAAAGTGGGGCTCCGGGGCCATGGCGGAGCAGGGACGGGGGACGATGACGTCACCGGAAGTGGGCGTGACCAGATATGACGTCACAGGAAGTGACATCACCGGATATGACGTCACCGGAAATCACGTGACCGGAAGTGGAGTGGAGTTGTTCCCCTCCTGCTGTTGTTCTAGTTTCGGTTTCGTTATAAGCTGTTTGTGTATGACGTCACAGTGGGTATGACGTCATAAGGTGTTTTATATCAAAGTTTTGAGCGGTGGCAACACTTTTTAGTTTCGATTTACCTTTAGGATGGAGTTGAGTTGTTCTAGGACTGCTTGTAAACGAATAAGTTAGAGTGATAGGTTTTTATTGCGTGACGTCACAGTAAGTATGACGTCATAATTTGTTTTATATCAAAGTTTAGAGCGATGGCAACACTTTTTAGTTTCGATTTACCTTTAAGATGGAGTTGAGTTGTTCTAGGACTGCTTGTAAATGAATAAGTTAGAGTGATAGGTTTTTATTGCGTGACGTCACAGTAGGTATGACGTCATAATGTGTTTTATATCAAAGTTTAGAGCGATGGCAACACTTTTTAGTTTCAATTTACCTTTAAGATGGAGCTGAATTGTTCTAGGGCTGCTTCTTAACGAATAAGTTAAGAGTGATAGATATTTTTACTAGTGACGTCACAGTAGATATGTCGTCATAATGTGTTTTATATCAAAGTTTCGAGCGATGGCAACACTTTTTAGTTTCAATTTACCTTTAAGATGGAGCTGAATTGTTCTAGGGCTGCTTCTTAGCGAATAAGTTAAGAGTGATAGATATTTTTACTAGTGACGTCACAGTAGATATGTCGTCATGAATTGCTTTATGTTAGAGATCGGAAAAATACTTGCTTGCGATTGGTCGGTTTTTAGACACATCACCAAATACTCTCTTCTCATTGGTTGAAATGTGTCACGTGATTTCATTGGCTATACAGTTTATGGTGCTTTGAAAGATTATTTGAAATTGTAAATAAAAATTATTCAATGGAAATATGTGTGTGTGATTTTCTTATGTGAAATAATAATAATAAAAAAAAAATGTTAAAGCAATATCACTTTATTGAATCATAAATTTTCCCACTTTTTAGGTGGTTTTACATTTCGTCTCAACTTTGTTTGGACAATTTTTACAGGTGACTTTAGCAACTTCTTATTTCCGATAAACTGCTTCGGAACATTTAAATCTTTCAAAATAGTATTAAATAAACTTTTCCGTGATACATTACTTTTGGTACTGTACATATAATTGAAAAAGTCGATAATGTTAGAGTTTGGTATTTTTTCTCCGTGAATGGAGATTTGACCCTTGGAATTCCATGATAAGATATCAGGTTGATTCTTGATGAGAGCAAGTGTATTTTCAGCTTTTCTTCGCATGGGTTTAGAAAGTGATGCTAATATAAGTTCTTGATAATTATCATCTTTTTGAAGTTTCTTTATTTCTTCTACTTTCACAGATTCTTCAACTTTCCTCTTATCTTCTATTTTCTCCACTTCTTCTTTCTTCTTCTCTTCAGCTGTCTTACTACTTTGTTCATTCGGACGTGAATTATTAAATTCTTGCAGATTTAAACTTTTCTTCAACAGTTCATGATAGAGGACCAATTTTTCATGATCAGGTAAGTCACTATGTAAAATTTGTATCATTGCCTTATCAAGCTCACTAAGCCTTTTATTGGAAACAGTATGTTTTGTCACCAATTCTTCGGGTATAAGAGCAAACTTCTTAATTTGAGCCATGAAATAATGTAGTTAAAACACTCAAGGCTGCAGGAATAAGTATGTTGAGGAAACCTCCTTTCTGTAAAATGACTTGACGTTTTTTCGGTAAAGACACTTTACGATTACTTAAATGACGCAATATCTTCTTATGTTTAGAGAGCGTTTTCTTCTGTCGTGCAGTCAATGGGATATTTCCATTCAATGTGTTAATGCAACATTCGCATATGGCTTTTATACAGTTCTTATTGAGTTTACTTAATAAAGTTTTTCGTAACCTTAAAGGACAAATTTGCAACAGTCGTAATTGATTGAGTTGCTCCTTCTTAAGCGTCATCTTGCTAAATGATACTTATCTTCAAAGTCATTCACTTTTATATCATTTAAATTGATACACGATCTGTCTTTCAGTAGGTAAAATTTTGGTACGTAATCGTAACTCTTCTGGTGTTTCGGCACGTAAATCTATAAATAAATAGGAATAGGGGTTTTTCGTTGCATCTTCAAAGACTTCTTGAAATAACTTGACATGTCGAGGAAATAATTGTCTTCCTAGATGTGAAATTTGACTCACGTCTCGTCTATTTTTACACAGTATTAAATAGTGTGCATTCAATGTAATGTCACGCATTTCTTTCCCTTTGTAGAAAAAATTTTGTGTTATGAAGATAACACTCAGGTTTAAATGATGACTACCTTTTGTAAAAAGATCAGTTAAATGACTGTTAGCATTTGACATTAAATCATCAATTACGAAGAGTGTATTCTCGCCCAAAAATTCTTTAAATGTCGTAGGTAGACCTTCTACAAATGTCACATTATCAATTTCATCATATAAGGGTTGATGTATTCCATAAAACCAAACAATCTTATCGGGAACAATTGAAAACATCCCCTGTTTTTCACTTATCAAATCCCGCACAAAATAACTTTTACCGCATCCTGTTGGACCGGCGATTACCATCGTAAAAGGATGTTGCAACTTTGGAAATTCCATGTTGAATGAGAGACGAGACATAGTGCTACTGTTTAAATACTTTCTTTATTGATAAAATGGTGCTACAATTCTAAAGTGCTTGATTACAAAATGATGCACTTTGATATCATTACATATTTGATTGGGTACAAAAGACAAGAGAATATCGTTCATAGAACGTCCATTACATTTAGAATATAAATAAAAAATACAATATTGTCCACACACGGAACTCGCATTCGATTGAAGTATCATAGGATTAAACTCTACATGTCGATAACGCTTTACATAACTTGATATTCCTCCGGGAAAATAAGACGGTGGGTTTCCGAACGAATCAAAGAAGCATATTTCTGTAGGTGATTCTATATAAAAAGCCACCCAATGGGTACCTTCTTGATTGGACTTGTCAGTGTTGGCAATAAAACAGGCTGGAAAGTTTCGAACATATGTTGGTAATCGATCACTTGAGAAAACACCCAAGAATATATTCTTGGTTTTTGCATTTCCAGAAAGAATTCTAGTTATTTGTAGGGTATCCATTAATTCGGAAAGTCACACACCACGTGACGTGATTTGGATATTTCAATCACGTTTTGAAACTCTGCATAAATGAGCACTGATAAAGTTTCCGTAATAGCCTCGGAAAATTTAATTTCCACACGTAAATTTCCTTGGTGTTGCAGATTAAAATGTTCTCCGTCGCAAAGATCAGGACTTAGATCAAATGCGTAAAGTACATGACCTCTGGCATATTCTTCTTGAGATAAGTAAATTCCCTTATCACGATTAAATCCGGAAAATAAGCTATGATAAGCCCGAACGTAGTTGTTGGAATCAAAATTAAGCTCTAAAGGCTTGCAGGAAACCGGTTGTCCATCTACATAAATAGATACAAAGTTTGCACTATGGTGAGAAAAGAGAAATGGGTTCTTTGAATATTGCCCATTCATTGCAGCATTTCCTAAACAGGTGAGAATGACACGTTTTGGCACGAGTCCAAGAAACACATTATCTTGTAAAAAGGACCAACTCCCTTTGGCAATGCTATAAGTTTTGCAAATCACACGATCAATTGGATATTTGCACGATGTCTTCTCCAAAGCCTTAGCATGCCCAATAGCAACGGCAGGGCTAACCTTCACTTTTCTTATAAATATAGAAGCATGCTCTAGAACTATCTTATAATCCCCATCCACTTTGGTTGAAATTAAGCAGGAATTAATGAAATTAAGGAATTAATGAAATTAAGGATTTGCTGCGTATCATTTTAATTTTGATATCTACCAAGTTAATCATTAGATGATTTTGTTGAAAAATGTCACAGTGGAGTTGACCAATCATTTCTACGGTCTGGCTGTCTTTGATAAGATTGTAACGCGTCTTCAATCCAGCATCAGCTTTCTCATCTATGGGGTCTATGATATCAGGTTGCGTATCTTTGTAGAATCCTTCACAGGTCAGCAAACTTTTCTTGGCATCTTCCCCATAATTTAACAATGTCTCTATATAGGCTCTAAAAGGATAAGTGTTGCTTGCAGAAGAAATATTTCTCTCGTTTAAACTAACGTCTACTTGACTGAAAAGCGAATGTAGGAAAAGGTTGACGGGAGCAACTGGTTCCTTTTCTGGTAGTTTAGTTCCATCTGCTTTCATCACTTTCACTTTCACGTGTAGATAGGAAGCAGCTAAGTCCACAAATTCTTCACTACTTCCTGATATTGAAAATTCAATCGGTCCACCATCTCGTGCACTTGAAAGGGGATGAAATTCGACAAATTGTCCTTTTTCGATAACGGTCTGGGTTGGGGGAATTGAAAATAAATCCAATTCCGACTTGACGCAAGGAGCAGAGTCTTTGTAGATGAATTAAGCCATTAGGAGAAAATATCATGCGATGTGCACTTCTTCTTGGCTAAACGTGGAATGATTGATTTTTTCTTCTGCATACGCTTTTTATGTCTTTTTCCACTACCAATCATAGTCTTGACTTTGGTGGCGGCTTTATCTGTTAACACATTTCCAGCTTCTTTGAGTCTTCGTTTGGCGGCCATTTTAAAATCTTGACCTTGAGAAACATCATTCATCAGGTTGACACCGCTGTGAAACATTTGTTTCCCAATAGCTTTAGCACCTGATTTCAGTAGCGGAGCTGCGGCACGAAAAAATGATCTGAATAGACCTCCTAATCCATATCCTCTCTGATAAGAACTTCCTTGGTAATAATTCAAGCCTTTTCCCGTCTGCTGCACATAATAATCTTCGAAAGATTTTTGACAACACTGGTAAGGGACATACATTATGAGAGAGACTTCTGACGAAAGTGTAACTTCACGTATGAGCGCCCACGTTCAAATGGCGTTAAACATCCCGAGTGCGTCCTTATAACGATTTCCAAAGTCTCAATAATTTTCCGGTTTACAGGTAAGTAGTGCGGTCTATCATACTGTTCGCTAATCATCTCACCATCTTGTCCTCTCACTCTAACCACTCGAAGGAGAGGTGCTAAGACATCTCCCACAATTTGTGGTTCCACTATATCCGTATAAATCATCAATACGCGATAATGTGCAGAGGGGTCGGCTACGAATGGACCCACAACAGTTGTTTCTATACTTGCGTCAAACGAAGTTATTTCCATAGGTTCAAATCCAAGCATTTCAGCAAGTCCTTGATATAATATGAGTTTCGCATTATTTTTCACAGTTATCTGAACACGCTTAGTTACCGCATTATAACTTGTGACAATTTTATCATCATGTTCTTTCACATAAATAGCCTTTAAAATATCAGGAACTGTCTCATAACAACCCGGAGGTAATCTTCTTCCTACCTCTAACTTTCCACTCGTCTCGAATCCAATTAAATTATTTTGATGATTCACATTATACCAAGTATGCGGATATAAAAACTCTACCGTTCCAACTTCCCATTCTCCTTTCAGTTCAATTGGTATGGGTAAGCGAGTAATAAAATGGGAAATTTTATTTTCAGGAAAATAGGACATGGAACTATCCGAGATGAGTGTTATGTAGAAACTCATGATAGCAAATGAGTCTTGCAACATGTGCTAGTAGTATTTATAGGGCTAGTAAGTTTGAAGTGGGGATCCATTGATTAAACTTGTCGGGGTATCCTCGATATTTCACAAAATATTCCATTTTCTTTTTACGCATGCGTTTTCTTAAAACTTCTTCAACAGGAAATTCGTCTTTCATTGTTACTTTTTGTAACTCTTGTGCGTAAAACGTTCCTTGTATAGGCTCTCCTAATAAATCATTCACTCTATACACTGCAGGTTGTCTCTTGACACACTCTGTTATGACAAACAATTCTTCCGTCCAATTCGTTTCATACCCCTTTTCAAAGGTTAATTTCTTCTTTGAAATGCGAACTACATCATCTACATTAAATACGCATTTGGGTTTAGGTAAATTCTCCATATCTCCATAGAGAGTGAACCAAACATCTTGTTCATTTTCGGCATTCACCTCCACGGGAGCTCTTTTTATACTTGAATGGTAAGTATGATTATAACTTTTCACTAAATCTTGTAATACGTAGCAGTAAAGTACTTCCACATTTTAGTTTTAATACTTCTATTCCAACGCTCGACTATGTTTGCTTTCGACAAATTATATGTCGTGAAAAATCTAATCCCCTTCTTTTTTAACAAGGTCTGAAATAGATTATTCTTAAATTCCGTTCCCTGATCAGTCTGAAGTGATTTCGGAGTTCGTTGATCGAATATTATTTGAAAAGCCTCAACAATATCTATACCTCTCTTTCGTTTCAGAGGAATTAGCCATCCAAACTTTGATAGCACATCAATACAACTCAAAATAAAGCGATAACCATCATTAAACTTTTGAAGACTTGACATATCCACCAAATCCGCTTGCCATTGCTGATCAATGTTATAAACAATCACCCGATTCGTAGGAAATTTATGACGAATGGACTTGTGTAGAGTGTACGCATCCACCCCCTTTAGCCATTTCTGTATCGTTTTCTTGGGAATCTTTCTTCCTGAGGCACGGTATAATGCATCGATACCACCGAAACTTGCTACATGACCCGGGTCTTGATACGTCGCATTCATTACAGCAAGAAATTTTATTAACTCTTATCTGTATCCTAAGTCTTAACATTTTCACATTGAAATAGATAAGTTTCCAGTTTCATTGAGACTTAGCGTAAAATCGATAGCGAATCGATCACTACTACTTAAAAAATAAATAAATAATAATGCAACACATAAACAAATACACAAGTATGCAGTATTCACAACCTCACTCGATAGAACCATACTTGCAACTAACACATTCAACTATAAACTTTACCTTATAAAGAACAAAACTTGATAAAATTAATATCCTTAAGATCATACCAATACTTTAAAATTCCTTGAAACTCCGTTTAAATGCAAAATTCCCACTATATCCCCTCTGTGACGTAACATAAATATTTTTCAAGCAAGAACGCTATCTTCAATTCCCACCACGTGATAATTTTTCTGCAAGTTTTAAAATTAGTTTAAATTATATTTTATAATTATTCATCAACTATTACTTAAATCTTTCCATTTCAACAAGTATCAACGTTAAAAACCCACGTGATAATTTTTCTATAAATAAATATTCATTTAATAAATAAGCGCCAATATCTTATCTGTTTAAATGCTAGATTCCAGCCATATCATCATTATGACGTCATGTGTTAAAAGCCAATGAGTTTATATTTTGCAATCGTTATCAACAACTCAACTCGCAAACGCGTTGAAGCGTGTTGAAACATGCCTAGTCTCGCTCCCCACCCGCTCTGATCGGTTAGAACCAAGCAGCGCCCTCTACCGTGAAATCTGATTGGTCGGTGAAGTCACGTGATCACCCCCCATATATATACGCTACCGGTTGCCGTCTCTCCATTTCTACTTAGATTCCTGAGTGCGAAAGACGTTTATCGTGTTTGCATAGTATTTGCTTATCGTGCTTGCTTATTGTATTTGCTGCTATTATAGCTTTTTGCTGATTTCATCTGAATTATTCGGTAAGTGAATTTTTATTATTTGTGAAATGTTAGTATCTTTTAAGTATTATGTGTATTCAAATGTTTTAAGTAACATGTATATTTAAATGTTAAATTATTTTACTATATGTATTAGGGTAAAGAATCGCGTTCATTCAAATATTTTTCTGTATTACATGTTAAAGGTTTAAGTTATCCGTTCAGTAAATTTAAGATGTATGTATATTATTTAATATTAGCAGACAAATTATTTTAACTGAAGTTATTTATCGTGTGTTAAATTTATATATTGAAATGGACTATCAAATGCATTTGCTAGATTAAGTATCGCGTGCATTGTTAGGCTTAAGTACCGCGTGCATTTGTTAGGCTTAACAATCGCATCATGTTAAAGTAGTCGATTCAACTATTACATAAAAATTATTTCCAACTTGTATTGAAAATGTATGTTTTTTTCTTTCGATATTTATATATATTTTTTCGATTTCAGTTATTTATAATGTCATCATCACGTTCTCCTTCTCCCATGGTTGTCGTTGTCTCTAGTCTTAATGACCAAGTAAGTGCTCTTTTAGTAATATATTTTTAAATTATGTTTGAATGCTTATAGATTGTATTTATCTTAAACTTTTAAAATTACTTACTATGTATCTTAAAGAATATTCTTTAAATAAGATTAAACTTGTTGCTTTTAAGTAGATGAATGTTTAATGTCTAAGATAAATTTTAAACTGTGTTATTTAACGTTGCATAATTGATTTGTTCACTTAAAACTTTCTCAATTACATTTGAAATTCGTCAATAATGGGTTCTTTAAAACTTTTTCTAAATGTTATTCATTAGTATAAGATTCACGCCATAATTTGTATTACTTTTGTACTTGGTATTTTTTCTAAATGTCATTCACTTGAATATTAGTATAAGATTCACGCCAAAATTTTTAATGTTTTTGTACTTAGTAATTTTCAATGTTGTAACTATTCAAAGTCGCCCCAAATTCACGCTGAAATTTTCATTACTTTTTGTACTTAGTAATTGTCAGTGCAGTAACTATTCAAAGTCGCCCCAAATTCACGCCAAAATTTTCATTACTTTTTGTACTTAGCAATTTTCAATATTGTAACTATTCAAAGTCGCTCCAAATTCATGCCAAAATTTTTCTCTGACGTAACAAAAAAAAAAAAAACTTAGAATAATTTCTCAATATCTTATTTTAGGAGGTTGTTGTTGAATCTACTGCTGCTGCTGGGCCTTCTAATGCCTCGTCCACCTCACAAGACTTGCATGTAAGTATTATTTTTATCATTTAAGTGAAATAATAATAACTTTAAAAACATATTACTCAAAGTTTTATTTTCAACAGGTCTGTACCATCTGTCAGAAGGGCTTTAATCATAAGGGACATCTTAATCGTCATCTGAAAATCCATCAGAAAACTGTAAGTATTACATTCAAAGGGTATTCAAAGGGTGTTAAGAATATGTTAAAATAGCTTATTTAAATGTTAAATAATTTTTTCAGGTACTTGCTGCTGGACCCTCACAACATGCTGCATCCTCAATTGCTGGACCTTCCAATGTTATGAATTCCAATGTTGAACCTCATGTAAGTATTAGTTTTTAAAATATATTTTGCAGAGAGAGTTTTTAGATACTTTAATTTAAAATAAAGCATATATAGATAGTTTATAGAAATAAAGTATTTTTAATAAAAATGTTTTCAGATATTTTACAAATTAAGTAATTTTTGGAGAAGACATATTTTGTAAAATGTTTTAGGTTAATATATTTGAAGATTTTCAATCCATTTTTGTAATAAAGTTTTTAGATATTTCTGCAAATAATGTGTTTTCAGAAGAAGATATTTTTAAATAAAGTTTTGGGGAAAAAAATTGAAATAAAGTTTTGTCGATAAAGAAAAATAAAATGTAAATCTGCTTTTTCTTTCCCCCCCCCCCCTGAAACTCATCATAGTTTTATTTTTTCAACAGGTGTGTCACATCTGCAACAAGTCCTTTACGGAGAAGCGGAATTTAACTCGCCATCTCAAGATTCATACTGACACGAAGAATTTCACCTGTGAGATATGCCAGAAGTCCTTCACACGTAATGCAGACTTAATCCGTCACATGGAGAGTCATCAATCCGCCACCCCTCATGCCTGTCCTGATTGTGGAAAGAGTTTCGGTCGTAAGGATGTTATGATGCAACATCTTCTCACCCACCTTCGAGTTGCCCAAGTAGGAGGAAATCAAACTGCACCCTCTGTGCCCAGAAGGAGGAGAGTTGAAGTGAAGACGTCAGATGTCTTTGCCACTCGCCATTTATTCCCGAGTGAAGAGGCAGTTGGAGACCTGCTTCTCTTCATTAGGGAAATCACTCCCCAAGTTCAGGATGTGCTGCAGGAGGAGTTGGGAGAGAAGAGGGCCATTAAGTGGTATGCTGTGTCTAAAATCCGGTTCGTTCGTAAGAGTGATGAGGGAGACGAGGAATATGCCACACCCTATTTCCGGAGTAAGGTGCAGATGGAGCTGGATGACAGCGTCCTCCCTGAACACATCGACCAAGCCTTCGCCAAAATCAAGTCCTCCTTCGATGAATTCATCGAGCGGGGATCTGGATGGGTCCTCAATGAAATTATTCATTTGGAGGTGAAGACTGCAACGTATCAACCTCTAGCCCCTGCTAGCCACTTCAAGTTACCCTACAAGTTGGCAGCAAAGCAGGCCGTCCTCAACATCCAGAACGAAGACAGTAAATGTTTCATCTGGTCTGTCCTGGCTGCTCTTCATCCCATTGCCTATGGTAACCATCCGTATAGGGTCGACCACTATGCAGAATACGAGCAGGAGCTCAAGATGGGAAATGTAAGCTGTCCCGTCCAACCCTGCAAAGTTCGTTTTGTGGAGGCACTGAACAATCTCCGCATTAACATCTATGGCTATGAAGATGATGAGATATTACCTCTATACATCTCTAAGAGGGAGGATCCTGAGGTTATCAACCTACTTTACATCATAGAAGGAGAGAGGCAGCATTATTGTCTAATTAAGAGTATGTCCAGGCTTCTCACCAGCCTCACTAAACACAAGGCTACTAGCTTCTATTGTTATAGCTGTCTGCATCGTTTTGCCAAGGAGGAGACTCTCAAAGCACATGTCCCGTACTGTAACGAGCACTCACCCCAACACATCAAGATGCCGACTCCAAAGGACTGTGTGCTGAAATTCAGTCAGTACAAGTTCACCCAGAAAGTCCCGTATATCATATACGCGGACTTTGAGGCCCTTGTAGAGAAGTTAGACGTCACCACCTCCACTTCCACTATGAAGACAGCTACCCACGTCCCCTGCGGATACGCCTATGTCATTATAGGTCCAGATAGTAAGCCGACCAAACCCATCTCTGTCTACAGGGGAGAAGATGCAGTGGACCACTTCATCAGTTGTATCATTGCAGAGAAGGACGAGCTGGCGGTGAAGCTGACCACCATCATCCCCATGAAGATCACTGCACAGGACCAGCATGCTATTAATGCTGCAACGCACTGTGGGCTCTGCAAGGGCCGACTAGGAACTGATCGGGTGAACGACCACGATCACTTGACCGGTCAGTTCCGCCAAGTGCTCCACAATGAATGCAACCTTGCCTTCAGGTTGCGGAAAATGATTCCCTGCGTCTTCCACAACCTGAAGAATTATGATGCGCATTTGATCATGCAGGGGCTAGGGAAAGTGGCTGACCATGACATTGGAGTCATCCCTACAACGATGGAGAAATACATCTCCTTCTCCATCACTAAGAAACTTGACAAGATCCCGGTGACTCTCCAGTTTATTGACAGTCTCCAGTTTCTGAACGCATCGCTTCAGAAACTTGTCGATAATCTGGAGAGAGACAAGTTTCACATTTTGAAGAGATCTATCGCATCTAACCATGGTACGTAATATAGTCAATGTTAATATTATATAAATGTTCTCTTAACAATATCATTTAATTTTTATTTTTTCCTTAGATCTCTTGCTGAAGAAGGGAGTGTACCCTTATGAGTATATGGACTCGTTCACTAAATTTCAACAAACATCTCTGCCACCTCAGCAAGCCTTCTATAGCACCCTTACAAACTCCTCCATCACCGATGCAGATTATGGTCATGCTCAAGTTGTTTGGGAAGCTTTCGGCATCAAAGACCTTGGCGAATATCACGACCTGTACGTGAAGACGGATGTGCTCCTCCTCGCAGACGTATTCGAGAATTTCCGCCGCCTAACTCTGGACTTTTACCAGCTAGACGCCGCCCACATGATGACGTCTCCGGGGTTAGCGTGGCAAGCCGCTCTCAAGATGTCAGATGTCGGTTTGGATTTATTCACCGACATTGACATGCACCTCTTCATAGAGAAGGGTATTCGGGGAGGAGTCTCCGTCATCACCCATCGTCATAGCCAGGCAAACCATCCAGGCTGTCCTGAATATAATGCTGCTGAGGAGAAGAAACATATATTGTACCTGGATGCCAATAACCTCTATGGTAAGCCTGAATTTACTTTAAAACTGCCATTTTTTATTTAGCTTCTATGTTAATATTGAATCATTTAATTGGATTTTTCTTTCAGGTTGGGCCATGTCTCAATACTTACCTGTTGGTGATTTTCAGTGGGTGAACCCTGAAAACATCTCTACTAAAACCATCTTGGACCAAGCAGATGATGCAGATGAGGGCTTCATCCTAGAAGTGGATCTCGACTATCCTGCTGAACTCCACGATCTCCATAACGATTATCCTCTGGCTCCCGAACGCTTCACCATAAAGCCAAATATGCTGTCTCCTACCGCCCTCGAGATTTTGGAAGAAATGCAGATGAAGCCAGCTTCTTCCAGCGAGAAACTCGTTCCGAATCTTCAGTCAAAGAAGAATTATGTTATACACTATCGTAGTCTGAAGCTATACCTTTCCTTGGGACTGAAACTAACTAAAGTCCATAGAATTCTAAAATTCTACCAACAACCTTGGCTGAAGGACTACATAACATTTAATACGGAACAGAGAAAACTGGCCAAAACATCATTTGAAAAAGATTTCTTTAAACTTCTCAACAATGCGGTGTTCGGGAAAACTATGGAAAATCTGAGGAATAGAGTGGATGTTCAGTTGGTGAACAACCCACATAAAGCCAAGAAACTGGTCGCGTCTCCTGCCTTCCATGCCTTCACTGAGTTTGATAACAGCTTGGCAGCAGTACAAAGAAAAGTGAAGAGTCTCACACTTAATAGACCCATTTATGCTGGTTTCACCATCTTAGAACTGAGCAAGGTTTTAATGTATGATTTCCACTATAATGTCATCATGAAGAAGTATGGAAGTAATGCCCGCCTACTATTCACCGACACAGATTCACTCACTTATGGACTCACCACCCCAGATCTGACTGCTGACTTACAGCAGTTAAAGGGATTTTTTGACTTTTCTGACTACCCATCAGATCATCCCCTACACGATGTGTCTAACAAGAAGAAGATCGGCTACTTTAAGGATGAACTTAACGGAAAATCTGCTTTGGAGTTTATAGGGCTTCGTTCCAAAATGTATTCCATTTTAAGCGAGTGTGGTGAGAAACAAACGGCCAAGGGAATCGCAAGAGCAGCTCAAAGACAGTTAAAACATCAGACCTATAGAGACTGTCTTCTCAATCGACAACCTTCGTCTGTGGTTCAGCATCGGATCGGTAGTGAAAAACATCACATTTTCTCCATCCAGCAAAGAAAGCGAGCGCTCTCGGCATTTGATGACAAGCGATACCTGTTGGAGGATGGTATAACTAGCTATGCGTATGGTCACTACAAAATTCCTTAAATTTAATTCTTCTAACTTAATTTTTCGCAATTCATTAACTATAGTCATTATTTTTACTAAAATATTACATTAACTTAATTTTTATAAAAACTAAAATTAGAACATTTTCAGGATTTTGTTAGTGACCATTAAATTTAATTTTGGGAAATATACGTTCCCACAAGTCTTCTTCAAAAAAACTGGACACTCTTAAATTTAATTTTTAATGTAACTCTATTCTAGAAATAGTTTGTGTCCAACATTAATCTTTTAGACTAAAACTTTAAAATTGTTAAGAGGTGAAGATATCTTCTTAAAGGATATCATCAGATGGTTGATTAGTGACCTCAAGTTTCAAAGAAACATACGTTCTTTGGAATAAGATTTTTTTTTTCTTCTTTTTTTTTTTGTTAGGATGGAGTGAGGCGGTACCAATTCTTCCTAAAAGAGGTATCGGGCTGGAGGTGGGTCCTCACCTTTAACAATTAATTTTTCAAAATTTATTAATTGTAATTCTAAAGTCTTAACTTATTCAAAATTAGTTAGGGAAGGGGGGTGGGTAGATGAGTTACCATGAAGGCAACGTCCGATAGTCGATATTTTAACAATTGTTTGGTAAAATATTGAAATGTCACGTGTAGCTCGGGGTTAGGGTTCTTTAGACCCTTAGCAAATGGCCTTCCTTTTATTAACTTTTCAAATTTAACATTTTTATTTGTGTAACTTTGTTGCAGGTATTTTAACTTGACTAAAGGACGTGTAAGTAACTCGCTAGAAAACCAAACAGTCAATCAGGAGTTAACTTTTGGTCACGTATTTAAAACTTATCAATCACCAGCGAGCATTTAGCTGACCCATCAGAACTCGTTGCCAACACCTGAAAACTAAATTTTGTATATATCCAATGTTATCACCACTTAAAACGTAAATTTTAACATATAATAACGTCATACCCACTGTGACGTCACTAGTAAAAATATCTATCACTCTTAACTTATTCGCTAAGAAGCAGCCCTAGAACAACTCAGCTCCATCTTAAAGGTAAATTGAAACTAAAAAGTGTTGCCAACGCTCAAAACTTTGATATAAAACACATTATGACGTCATTCCCACTGTGACGTCATTAGTAAAAATACCTATCACTCTAACTTATTCGTTTAGAAGCAGCCCTAGAACAACTCAACTCCATCTGAAAGGTAAATCGAAACTAAAAAGTGTTGCCACCACTCAAAACTTTGATATAAAGCAATTCATGACGACATATCTACTGTGACGTCACTAGTAAAAATATCTATCACTCTTAACTTATTCGCTAAGAAGCAGCCCTAGAACAATTCAGCTCCATCTTAAAGGTAAATTGAAACTAAAAAGTGTTGCCATCACTCGAAACTTTGATATAAAACACATTATGACGACATATCTACTGTGACGTCACTAGTAAAAATATCTATCACTCTTAACTTATTCGTTAAGAAGCAGCCCTAGAACAATTCAGCTCCATCTTAAAGGTAAATTGAAACTAAAATGTGTTGCCATCGCTCTAAACTTTGATATAAAACACATTATGACGTCATACCTACTGTGACGTCACGCAATAAAAACCTATCACTCTAACTTATTCATTTACAAGCAGTCCTAGAACAACTCAACTCCATCTTAAAGGTAAATCGAAACTAAAAAGTGTTGCCATCGCTCTAAACTTTGATATAAAACAAATTATGACGTCATACTTACTGTGACGTCACGCAATAAAAACCTATCACTCTAACTTATTCGTTTACAAGCAGTCCTAGAACAACTCAACTCCATCCTAAAGGTAAATCGAAACTAAAAAGTGTTGCCACCGCTCAAAACTTTGATATAAAACACCTTATGACGTCATACCCACTGTGACGTCATACACAAACAGCTTATAACGAAACCGAAACTAGAACAACAACAGGAGGGGAACAACTCCACTCCACTCCCGGTCACGTGATTTCCGGTGACGTCATATCCGGTGACGTCACTTCCTGTGACGTCATATCCGGTCACGTCATATCCGGTCACGCCCACTTCCGGTGACGTCATCGCCCCCCGTCCCTGCTCCGCTGCTCCGCCATGGCCCCGGAGCCCCACTTTCTAACTACTTCCGTTTGAATGAGAAGGGAGAAGGCTACAAAAAGAAGCTTGATCCAAAAATAAGCTTTTCTTTGTTGCTTTTTTCGGAAATTAGATGAAGGTTGAAATATGTTTGATGCGTGAACTTATTTAAGAAAAAAAAAATTGGATTTTTTTTTCTTTCTTTTTTCTTTTCTTGTAAATTAAAAAAAAAAAAAAAAAAAAAAAAAAAGTAAGAAAAAAAAAAGAAAAAAGACTCAAGCTGAAGGAGGGGCGCGTGCCCCCGCAACCCCTGACTGGATCCGTCATTGAATGAACGTAAATTATTTCATACTCAAATCGAAGTTTCGTTTCAATTTGTACAATATAATAACATTTATAACATAATTTTATAAAATAAGAACAATTAATCAAATCCCTCTAAAACATTTAACTTTTTGGCCTCTAAATGTAAGTTCTTGTTGGCTTAAAAACAATCCTGCTTTGATGAGTATTGCATGAAGAGAGCTATCTTTTTGTTTAATCCACTATATCCAGCACTATTTCAAACATTCTTTTTAATTCTGACAATCAAAACGACAAATAAACACAGAAAAAATTCACGTAGGGTTGAAATAATGTGCCTGCACCCCTCCATGTTTTAAAATGACATTCGATTTGAAGGGATTTTCAGAAACTGCTCAATTTCCTTCCTCTTTCACTTTCATATCCACTTTGTTTTTCAAGCAGAACCAATCAGCTCATCGAATTCTCAAGGGCAGCCGTAGTTGGAAAATTCCTGATCTGGTATGGCTGCTCTCGCTATACATTACGTGAAGGGAAGGTTCTATTTGGGTTCATTGGTTACCATGGCTACTTTGCAGCCGAAACGCGTTTCAGGAACACACGGTTGCTGTTCGGAGGAAGATCACCTTAATTGGAAGCGTTTTTCCCCCTCGTGAATTAAGTATTGAGGCAAGAAGTTTGCTGTTTATCGAATATTTTTATACTTAACGTAGAAATTGGATCTTCATTTTAGAAAATTTCGAAATATATAGTTTTAGTTTTGAACTAATAAAGTTAAATGCTGCCCGGCTGTACTGGCTGCAGCTCACGAGCTCGAGCCGCCACTGTATGAAAACCGTATAAGTAACACCATTCCAAGACAAATTTTAATGCAGTGACCAGAATTATAAGGCAATTGAAAGTTTTACGATGTTCAATACCCCTAGTTTATTTACCCATGTGTTAACATAGGTAAAAGTGTTAGTTTCGCTCAATTTTTTTTTTTTTTTACATCTGACATTTGTTGATATTGAATTCGTGTTGTTAAAATACCCACAGAGAGAACTTTCTTAGGTAGATGGTACAAATGCCTCTATGACTTCTATTTAGCTAAAAATTTTACTTAAAATATTTTATTTGTTTTAAAGCATATTTTCCGGATGTCTATTTCTGCCCAATATGCTTACTATGCTACATTTTGAGATTACACAAACGTCATGCAATATAAACGATACCCGTATTAAATTCCTGATTTTTTCTTCTTCTTTATTTGGCTGACAGAATATGGCAATTTTATAGTAAACGGAAGAAATTTCTTCTGTATATTCTGTTTACATTTAAATTTTCTCCGAACTGTATATTTATGTTTTAAATTCTCATTGAAATAAAACTTTTGCTGTTTTAACACATTTTATATTTTAATGGTTTCTTCTGAAGAGTGACTTGCCGAGTAACAACTATTTTCTAAAAATATCAATCAGCTGGGACAGTGTATGGTTTAAATAATATTCTAGTTTCTGTTTCAATTTGTTTTTAATTTTATCTGGGTATTATCTTTTTCTAACTTGTTCCGCTTTGATCTAGATTGTATGACGCATGACGGGAGACTTTCAATGCATGGTTAACAGCCTGTTTTTGTGTAAAAAGTGCGTAGTTAACATTTGAAAATAAAAGCCGTATTTTGCTACATTCATAAACGCTTGGTTAATTTTTTTTTAGCTTACCTCTGATATAGATTAAACTTTTGTGAGAGAAACATTATTTTGAAAATTCACACCTACTTCCGAAGCTGTCAACATTCCAATGTTGATTTTTTAAAATTTAAAAATTATTGATAAATAATTACTTGTTATAATCGTTGAAACGGTCTGTATTGTCTGTTAATAGCGAGACTAAAGGTGGTTCATATACAGTACTATCAGAAATTTGCTGTATTACCAGTTACTGAAGGTCTTGGCTAGTTCACATCCATTAAATAAAAAAAGGTACCATAGATAAAATAGACTAGATTTTTTCCTGCAAATGTTGATACAAAATTATGCTGACAAAATAATTAAAAAAAAAAATATTCTTTTATTTTCATGCAGGTTAATTTTAAGATGAAATTTTTTATAATTGATTTTAATAAATGACTAACTTATTATTTTTATTATTGACCAATTAAGTTTTAAGTAACTCTGAAAAATGTATTTTAAAAATACAGGAAAGAAACATTCTTCAGGAATTCTCAAATTACTATATATGTTCAGGTACTGAAGTATTGAATTTTTATTTTCATTTAATTCATAGTCATGGCGGTTCTCTTCCGTTAGACGGGTACCAGATAAAAATCGCCAAATTGCAAAGATATATCTCATTCAAACTAATAACCTTCAAATAATTTGCAATTCCTATAACAAATGGTCATTGGTTTACTATAACAATGCAAATATGTAGGCTTTGCACCAACCTGTCTATAGGAAGACTATTGTGGGATGAAAATGTTTTTTTTTTGCTGAATTGCTCTTCTTTCTGAGGCTAGGTTTGTATATAAAAACCAACATTTTACTCAAGTTTTAACTTTTATAAAGTCTCACCAAATTAAGCAAATTTTATGTTTAACAGTTGGTAAAATCCTAGATGGGTCCACCTCTTGGCGACTTATTTGAAATCTTGCCAATTTGACTACTAATTGAATATTTGTTATTATTATTATTTTTCAATTAAAAAATGATACTGGAAGGCAAGAAATAATAATAATATTTAAAAAAAAAATTAACACTTACCATAAATGTGTTTGCTAATCCTTTGCTGGCGGAGGGTATGTGTTAATGATTTGCCGAATAAAATCCATGTAGGCATCATCGGCCATCGAATTCTAGATATTTCTCCTCCATAATCTGTCTAGGTTGCCACATTGGCGACGTTATCGCCACTCTTTTGGCGACGTTATCGCCACTCTTTTGGCGAGAATTCAAAAAGACTCCAAGAGGTGGGCTGTGCTAGGATCCACCCTTACAGTTTTTGGATCTCATTCTGAAAAATGTTCTCGGCAGTGTCATGTGACTGAAGTTTTTTTAAAAGTCACTTTCTTAACTATCCCATACCTTCCAACATTTGAGTATATAACTCACTAAAATAGTTCAGGGGAAAAGATGTCTTCTGTACTTTATTGTATACTATAAATAGCACCTAAAATATTTCTGAACACAACATTCTTTTCTTACCTAATCTCGAATTATTTCTATTGAATTTTTTTATCAAAACTCCCCCCCCCTCCCAAAAAAAACCCCACATGATTTTCTGGAATATATTTGTATAAAAATTAGAAATACAAATTTTAAAAATGATTCTAATAAAAAAAAATATTCCATTTAAAATTTCTAATACTATGTTCAAGTTTAGAAGTGATATTTATATTTTGCTGAATGAAGCAATCCATGCTTTTAACTTTTAGTGTGAAACGTATACTATTAAGTAATATTCAAGCTTTAAGTAAAATGAAGATATTTTGTCTGATGGGTTGCTCCAAAAAGCGATACAGAGTTCAGAACTAAAATCTAGTTTTTTCTTTGAAATGGGAAAAAACAAGGAGCAAGCTTCAATTTTAAAGTTTTTGTTTCTGATAACTGTTTATATTGAAGCTTAAAATAGAACTTTCAATTTAGAAAAACCAAGCAACACAATTGTAGCCATTAATGAATGTTCTATCGATTTAAGGAAATCATATTAACTATGACAACGGTATTGTAGTATTGATTGTTGTACTGTTTAGCATTTTTGTTTCTCCAACTGTCTTACTTTGCAGATCTTTCTCGTCTTAACAACCTGTTTTCAAACCGTTTTGAACAAAAATATTTTCTAGACACACTAAGGTTTTGGAACTTCATGTTAATGTCATTTTAATGTATATTTAAAATAATCTATTTCAAATAAATACAAATCTTAACGAATCAGCTTTGTAAAAACGTGCCAAGTTCTTCATGGTGAAAAGTATTGAGATCTAAAGTATTGCCAAGTTTAACGTTAGTGTAAATTACTGGCAATAAAATTATTGAGGTTTTAAATAAAAGATTTTCTTCTCTTTGTTGATAAAATACTCATAGGCCTAATTATACAGTTACAGAAATTTCTGTACGATTTGGTAATCTTCCAGGTTATGTAATTGCCAAGTGTCGCAAATATATATTTTGTAGGGATACTCTGAATTGTGGCGGCCCGTGATCGAAAATGTTAGTGCAGCCGAAAACATGTGATTTCCCCCTCCTCAACCACACACACTTTCCACAATCATTAATGAACGCAGATAGAAGTTTCAAATACTCAAATTGCAGTTTCCTTTCAACTTGTATAAAATAATAATATTATAAAATAAAAACAATTAATCAAATAATTTCGTATACTTTTGATTAAAAAAGCATTCTCTCGCATTTTGAACTCTAAATGTAAGTTCTTGTTTACTTAAAAAAATACCGCTTTGATGAGTAATTGTATGAAGCGTCTATTCAGAGAGCTACTTTTTTGTTAAATTCAACTGTATAAAGTTGAGAGTTTTCTTTAATGTACCAGCTATTTGAGTTTCACTTCTTATCAATTCAAAATTTAAAGAGGTTTTTTAAACGTTCAATTGATTTTTGAATTTCAAGCAATTTTTTGCCATCATATTACCCGGAGTGAGTAAACGAAAATAACAACATAATTGTTAACATTGAACAAAAGAACATGGTAAAAAAATCCTTTGAAAATCGCAGAAGTCACCGTAATTTTGTTCGTTGGATTCTGATTCTTCTGGAATTGATATCTCCCAAAAAATAAGTAGACATTCTAAAAAAGCATGCCAAGTAAAATAATAATCAGTCGAAAAAAGTTGTGAAATCTAATGTTTGTCACCAAGTGGCCGCGTTTAGTTTGTTTGGGGTTCTTGTACACAATGAACTAAATTGTGATTATTAGGGGAATATCCATAAGTACTTGGCATGCTAGAAAAATAATCTCGGTTTAGTGCAAATTTGCTGAAGCGAATGAAATGAGATTAATCCGAAATAACTCTAGCCTGCCAAGTACCCCAAAGAAACTAAATGCGGCCGCTCGGTGGCAAACATTAGATTTCACAATTTTTTCTGACTGATTATTTTACTTGGCGGGCCTTTTCTACAACGTCTAGTTGTTTTTTGGGAGATTCAACTTTTTCTCCAGCATGTAGTTTTTTATGTGGTCTGTCAGTTCTCAACTTTCTCAAACAGACAATAATAATGGGTACTTTTCCATTAAAAGGGAAGGGGGGAGGGGCGTTGACCATTGTTTGGTGTTGGATTTGGAGAAATAAATTTAACCATTTCTGATTGATACTTTTCCATTAAAAGAGACAGTAAAAAATCGCCAAATCATGTGAGCAAGTTCAGATTTTTTTTTCGCCAAATTAAACACAAAATAGGCAAACAGCCCCCTTTAACAGAAAAGTACATAACAATATTATACAAATGTTTTTTTTTTTTTTTTTTTTAAATTTATAGTTCAAATGATTAATTTGCGTTTTCTTTTAGTACCAAATCAATATGCCTTCTACGTTAATGGATAGGCTACCTTTGCCAAGCCTGCGGACATACACAGCCACAAGTGTTTTACTCTTTTCTTGCTCTTTATACTATGCCCTGCAAGTGACCTCAGAGCCAGGTTGGTTTTTAAACGTTACTGAAAATGCTAATCCTTCTGATAGTGGCCAAGATGATATTCTTGCATCTGTTGATAGCAGTAGGCTGCTTCTTCACAAAATGCTTATCAATAATGCCAAGACCAAAAAGCTGTATGAAATGATGTATGTGATTGTGGATGAACCATTGTGTGTTTGGGTAAGTTTTTAGATTTTATATAATTGTAAATTATTACTTTATTACTCTACTTTACAAAATTTTGCCATATATATATACATACCTGCCAACTTGTACGGATTATCCGTACAACCTTACAAAATAGTAAAAATTCGTACATTGTACGGATTATCTGTACAATGTACGAATTTTTACTGTTTTGTACGGTTGTACGAACAACTAAAAAAATCATACGGATTTCACAGTACTTTTCGTTTTTTCCTTAAATTTTTTTTTTAATATTTAAAAAAAAAAAAAAAACGAAACGGTTTTCCAAAGCTGCCGTGTCAGTCAAAATATTCACACTCCAAGGTTGTGCATATGTACAACAATAAAGCGCGTTTGCGGGGATACATGTTTCATCTGTGTTGCCGATGGGATTTGGTCAACCAAACCACTGTTTCGTTGTTTTCAGATTATCTAGCGCCGTCAGCAACATGAGGGCTATAATGCGCCGAAACATTCGTCATTAGACAAGCCAACATACATTTACAAGAACCCGCAACCTCGCGGTCTAGAAGCTAGCATGCTAATCACTATACCGTTTGATCAGCATTCGTTTGGCATTATTTTTTATTATAGGTTAATAAAAAAGCAGAAAACCGAAAGTGCTTTTGTTATTTTATTCTTCCTTCGTTTTAACGGAACTCCAACATTGCGCGTAAATAATAGCACTAAACCACGGTGCCGGGGATGCAGTGTTTTCAATGGTGTTACCGATTGGACCTGGCGAACCTAACAACTGTTTCGTTGTCTCGCACTTTAGAGATTAATAAAGAAGTAGAAAACTGAAAGTGCTTTATTTTTTTTTATTATTCCATCTTTTGAACCGGACTCCAACATTACGCGTAAATAATAGCACTAAATCGCGGTTCCAGGATGCATTGTTTTCATTTGTGTTGGCGGCACCGAACGACTGTTTCGTTATCTCGGACTTAAGTGATTAAAGCACTTTCGGTTTTCAGCCACTTTGTTAGTCTTAATTATTTATTTTAAAATATCCATGCTAAACAATCTTGGTATAAGACTCCAAAAAATAACAAGTTTTTTTGGAATTTTATTCCAAGCAGTTTACTTCAAATCATCATAAATTCAAGCAAAGGAACAAATTTTGCATTCTGCTCTATTTATGCATCTGATATTAAGATTTCTCATGGTGGATTTACTGATGTCAGAGTTCATAACAATTCTAAAAAACACAGTGACAGCATCAAATGTAATAATAAGAATTCGAAAGCATGCATAATTGGTATTTGTGCTTGTGATTAAACACTCCGAGTACCTCCAACTCCTTGTATGTTTCACTGTAGTTTTTGTGTCATAAAGCATGTTATTTGCAGAGTTCATCCTAGAAATGAAAAAAGGCAGGGTGCTATTTTCCAAAAAAAGGGCACTTCCTGTTTACAAGGGCACTTTCATGGCAGATTGCAGAAATATGCGTTTTCTGCCACAATTTCAATATTGTTATACTTTTCTACCACGATAAATAATTTTCAATATTCTGAAGGAAAAAAAATTGTAATGCAAAAATCCGTGAATCAAAAACTCACTCAGAAACTTAAAAGATATCAAAATACTGATAAAATGCTTCAGTCCTAATTCTGCTGGAATGCTACTGAGAAAATTATCAAAATTAAAGTGCAATATACACAGTAAAAATTTCATCAAATAGTAATTTTTATAAAATTATCAATTTATAATACAGTAAAATTAAGATAAGAGTGTTTTAGTATAATGAAAATGTGTTAAGATAAGAACTTTTCACTCTTTCAAATTTTTATAAAGTTTGAATGAATCAACCTTAAACTTCATCGCTTAGTTTTGCTATTGTCAGATAGAGAATAGAGTTTCTCCAAATTTAACATGATTCATTGTGGGATATCAAAAGGAGTGTTCCGACTAAAGAACTTGGACTATGTCCTGAAATGTTTGCATTTTTTTATTTTCAAAATCGGATCAAATTTAGCGTCAAAACGGCGATTTTTTTGCCGTGCATGCCGCTATTATGTAAGCTATAATAGAAGTTTTATTTTTTTAAAAATCGGAAATAATCTGGGATTTTGGTTGCATTCCTGTTATGTTTAATTTTAAATATGAAACGGATGTCTAGAAATTAATTGGTAACAGGCAAATTACCATAAACACACCCTAAATATAACAGGAGGACATCGCGATTACGCGTGTCCAAACGGAAGTATTCTTTTTAAATTCTTAGTGTAAACATTTGATAGTTATAAACCTTTAACTAAGTTATTCAAGTCTTTCAAATTCCTTTCTTCACTATTTTGAAGGAGGCATGGTGAAAATCCAGCGAAATACACTTAATCAAAACACGTACGAAATGGCCATCGGAGTTTACTAATGTGCACTTGGGAAATTGTAAGACGGCGCCCTACAATCCACCTACTAATGAAATGAAGCACGTTATATAGACTATAGACATCTACTCAATGGTTTCAGGTCCCTGATATATACGTTGCGCTTTTGAACATGAATGCGCATGCCCGACAGCCGATTTCATTAGGGGTGATCCACATATTGCTTACTGTTGGGAAGGAAAAAACGAAAGTTTTTCGAATTCTTTCAGGATGAAATTTTTTCTGGAAAAGGGCAGGAAGGGCGCTATTTTTATAAAAAAAGGGCAAGAAGGGCGCTATTTTTATAGAAAAAGGGCAGGCAGGGCGCGCCGCCCCTCGAAAAATGCCTAGGATGAACTCTGTTATTTGGGTGTAATGTAGATTAAATCATAAACCTCACCAGAGATTTCATGGTAAAGTTTAAATTTGATTTATTTCCATTCTGTGCTAAAATGTAACAATTTGTTGCATTTGGGAGCAATTTCATATTATGCATTATTTGCATTTGTAAGTACTATTATTTCTATATTACATTCATAAATATTGTCGCTATTTGACTTTCCATGAATCATAGGAATGCAAATATTTGTTCTGTAAAAATTGTACTAATTTGAAAATGCCAATGTTGGCAGGTATGTATATATATATATATATATATATATATATATATATATATATATATATATATATATACCTGCATATATATATATACATACCTGCATACATATATATATATGTATATATATTTATAATTTATCTAATTGACTAATCTATTGTTAGGATGCTTCAACACTTTGTGATAATTCATATGATAAAAGTATTATAAATATCATGGAAAATTAGCAATAACAATCATTGTCAAAATCGTCTCATCAAGGGCAAATTTATGTAGATAAATTCTTCTTTCAAAGTAGTGTCGGTTAGTCAAGATTAGTAAGCAGAAATTGAGTTAGTAAGCAGAAATTAAAATTAAAAGATTAAAATTTTCTTAGAAATAATTTTAATAAGTTCCATCATTAATTGAATGTAGGTTCTGCACCATCTTCTAAATAATCCTGCCAGTGCCCATGTTAGCAAACCAATTAGACATTATATTATAATTTTTCAGGTGTAGTATTTCAAAAGTAAACAAAGGAACATTCACACACTGTTTAATATTATTGTTTATATTTATATACTTATTAACAATAATATAAATATTAAAATTGTTCATATTTTGATTTGTGTTATTAGATGGATAAATAATTAATTTTTAAAAACCAACTTTAAACCACCTGATTATTGAGATAGTATAAATAATCAAGTTTTAATTTTAGCTGTAGTGAAATTAAAAATCAATTAAAGGGCAACTTTCAGTATTTTCAAGCATCCCTTGCTGAAATAAGTTAATAGTTTTATCTTTGTAATGTTTTGAATAAATACTGAAAGTTTAATTGAAATACATTGAGCAATTTTTACATGGCTTATACTCAAACCAACATTCTCATTTTTATCTATGCTACACCAACTGAATACCCGGTCATCGCTACACAATTTTACCAATTTTCAGCTGCGCTTTACTGGAAGTTTGACATTTGACTATTTCACGTTTGGAGTATATTAAGTCTTTCCAACTTCTTGCGGGTGGTTAGTTCACTTAGTTTTACTGCGTACAGCTTTGGGAAAATGTATTCGCATATTCAGATTTTTGCTTTATGAGACATTGGAATGTTTTGCCTTATTCAAACCCTTAAGGGGTGTAATCATGATGGCTTAGTATTATTATAACAATTTGGCTAATTTTTTCCTCCCTCTTGAGAATACAAATTTGTGTTTTGTTTTAATTTATTTTATTTTTTTCAGACACTGGTCAATATGGTATATTGTGTAATGATACTTCTTGGCAAGTGTATTCAAAAAGTGGTATTTGGTGATCTTAGAGTAATAGAACTACAGGTTAGTACTGTCATCCACTTAATTGTGTGATACTATTTTGAACATAATAGTATATTTAGACATCACTGTTTGATGTCAGGCCAAAGGCCAAAAAAAATCTACTTTGCCAAAACAACCATATGTTGGATTTGGTGACAGCAAAAATAAACCTAAATGACAAAAATTTGTTTAACCAATATCATTATATTTTACTTCAAATTCAGTTTGTATAATAACTATGCTTTTATTGACTTTTACTTCAAAAAGATTTCGAGCAAAAAAATAATCTTTTCAATTGTACTTCTAATACAATGTGTATAGAAGTAAAATTGAACTCTTTTCCTCGGATTTTGTAATTAATTTTAATTATTACTTCAATTAAAGAATTGCATTTCAATTTTCTTTATTTTAATCTAATCAGATACTATTTTTACTTTTGTGTATTTATATTCTAGCATATAAAAGATAAGTTCTGGAACTTTGTCTTCTACAAATTCATCTTTATATTTGGTGTTATGAATGTCCAGTTCATGGATGAAGTGTTGATGTGGTGTGGTTGGTTTTCATTTGTTGGGGCTTTCCATCTCCTCTCAACTTTATGCAAAGATAGGTTTGAATATGTAAGTCAAGGTATAGTTTTACTTGATATTAAGCATAATTTTACTTTTATTGTTCAGAAACCTTGGGGATACTTTTACTGCTAAATTTAAATTTGGTTTTGTAAGTTATTAATTTTCTAATTAATGTAAACATAATTATCAATCTTCTTATGATTAGTAATACCAGTTAAGATGTTATGATTTAGTGACTGTTTACTCTTTGTGGGTTTAGAAAATATAACTGGCCACCAATAATCAAGAATTTGCAAACTGCTTAAAAAATTAGATAGGGGATATTTTGTCAAAATGTAGAGGTTAAAAAATGTCTTATAAATAGAAAATATGTATATAATGCTAATTTTGAAGCTATTTGCCAGTATTTCCTTCTGGAAAATATTTAAAGGAGTCACTAAATATTCAGTGCAAAAGAAAATATTTAGAATAGTATTTTAACAGTTTTTGAGTTTTGTTTCCAGTACACTGTGAAATTTCATTGTTTGAACTAAAAAAAATTGTTTCGGTATATGTAGATGTGTTTATTGTGACTTGGATATTGATATGATTTAAAAAAAAAAACTATTAATACATTATTGCATGTGTAATTTGAATGTTTTTTTTTTTTTTATGAAATTAATTTATTTTACAGTTTCATTTTAAAATATCTAAAGATATCGAGTCAAAAGTAACCTGGAAAATTATTAAATCTGTCATTTTATTATATTGTAAGGTTTTGCTTTGAAAATATTACTAGCATTTATTCCAATAGAAATTTATGGCACTTAGTTGAACTTTATATCAGAAAAAGAGATTAAAATATTAAAAAAAATGTATTCAAAGATAATGTATAAATATATTTAGATTGCTTTTATTTGTTTTTTGTATTTTCAGCTGTCATTTTCTCCAACAACTCCTAAATGGACACATTTACGTTTGTTTTCTTTGATTTTTTTCATTCTGGCAGTCTCTGTGAGTTTGTGTACTGTAGTAGGACTTTATGCCAGCTGGAATATATTCTTTTTCATGGCTGCTGAAGTAAGTTCGAATTAAGAAAATGCATGTTTCTTTTTTTCATCTAAATTTATTATTACATGTAGTTTCATTTCTTTTTCTACCCGGATATTTCTACAATTATGTGGAAGTACAGATTTATCCGTTTTTTTTTTTTTTTTTTTTTTTTTTTCCATATGAAATTTTTATGAATTCTGTCACACACTTAAATACTGTATAAAACGTAATGTATATAAATAGTTCAAGAATTTTTTTAATTGACATTTAAATCTTTCAATGAAACAAAATGCTTAGTGATTATATTTTTTTTATTAATATATACCTTGTAATAGTTAAAACTTAAAATTAGGTTGTTAGTTCCATTAATTAAATAGGCAATTTTCTTTAAAACTATTAATCTCTTCTAAACTCAAATTGTATAAATGGGAATATTTATTGAATTGTTTCAGTAAGATTTCATTTCAAATATATTTTCAGTGGGCCTTGGTGATCATCCGAACACTATATGTGCTTTTAAGGTTAGTACAAGATTAAATTATGAAAATAAGTTTTAAGTTTATGTAAGTAATTATATTTATATATTTAAATTGAGTTTGTTTTTAATTCAGGTATATTATTCATTTGTATGATGTAACTCATCAAGGTATATGGGAAAGAAGAGGCATTTATACCTATTATATTGAACTTGCTGCTGGATTATCTAGTCTTGTGGTAGATTTCCTGCATCATTTGCATATGCTTGTGAGTAAAATTGTTTCAGGTCCTTTTCTGGTTGACTTAAATCATTAATTTATATTGAACAATTGTATTCAAGAAATTTAATCGTAATTTAAAATAAATTATAGTAATGGTGTCAGTGCCATATTAAATTTGTGGACGGATAAGCGTTGAGTTTCAATAAAGTGAAACAGAAGTTTAAAAAAGAAAATCTTTGTTATTTACTATGCCATTTCATTTTTCAACCTCTTTCTTTATAGAACACTACTTTAAGTTACCATTTCATAAAATAAAACATACAATTATAATTTTTAAAGCTTGTGTTCTATGTAAAATAAAACAAAAGTTCAATAAAATAAAATATTAGAAGAAGCAACTTGAGGATGTTTAGTTATGATGCTAGTAAAAACTGATGGAGGATATATTTATCACGTTATAAAATGTACAATTTTTCTGGTTATGTTCAGGGCCTGTTATTGCAGCTTTATAGTTTGATGTAAGTGTGGTTTGACGGTTTTATGTAAATACCATGTAAACCGCTATTATGTGAATTTTGAGAAATTGCGCCGGAAGGTTTTGCCAAAGTGTGCTCTTCTATTTGTTCAGTGGAATTAATTAATGTATTAGAGGGAAATCACTACATATAATTAGACACTGATGAGCTGAATCCAATGGTACTAAAACTATTTTGGATCTTCTCGCTTATATGTTATTTATAAACATATAAGCGAGAATTCTTCTCTTATGCTGCTCTTATATTCTTCTATTGTGCTTGTATTGCTCTTGCATTAATTTCGTTTTACGTATGTGTTTTAATTTAAAGCCTTTAATATATGCCTTTCAATTCACTAGCATATGTTTTTGAAGTATTTGTTACAGGAACCCATATTTAATTTTAAGTTTTTGAATAGGTCTATTTCCTTATTTCCCCTCCATTGTCTTCAATGATATTACAAATATAAACTGATATTAGAAGTGATTTTATACATTCTAAACTTAAAAGTAAAATTTGACTTTCATTTTTAGCTGTGGAGAAATATTTTCCTGTCAGTAGCCAGTCTAGTGATATGCATGCAGTTAAGAGTATTAATATCAGACATTCAACGTAAGATATCTCGTCATAAGAATTACTTGCGAGTGGCTAGGCATATGGAAGATAAGTGAGTTCATGTAACTTTTCATGTTCAATATTGTTTTTTAATTTTGTGCATGTCACTGAGGGTGTTAAAGCTGAGGAGTTGTTTTTAATAATTTTTTCCTTGATATTTGTTGGTTTTATAATTAAATTTCTTAAAATGTATTTCAATCAATTGCAATCTAGTGTCATTCCTGTATCAATGCTTGATATCTTATTTATTAACAGTAGAATAAAAATTATACAAGTATTTTAAATATCCATTGCCACATAAAAAATAATTTTTTGTTGTTGTCTTTTTGTAGTTTTCCTCTTGCTACAAAAGAAGATATTGAAGCAAACTCTGATGATTGTGCTATATGTTGGGATAGAATGGAAACTGCAAGAAAGCTCCCATGTGGTCACATGTTTCATACGTAAGTTAGTTGTACTATTACTTTGTCTTAAATTAACTTTAATATTTGGGTGCTGATGAAATAGAGGTTCAGCATTTCTGCGCATATGGAAAGTCATGAATTTTGACATTGAGTAAATTTAGTTGTGGAAAGTCCTGATTTTGAGCAAAAAAATGGCCATAATTCATGGAAATATTGTGAATTTCATGGATTTCTAAACATTTTAAGTAAAATCACATAACTATGACGTTATAAACACCATGATCGCTATTCTGCTCATCGAAAATTCATCTATGTATTTATTTATGTTTTAATGCAAACAACAGTCACAGTTACAAACCGCGGCTCATGAAGACATTTCTGAGCTTCAAATTTGTGACCTCACACGAGTAAGGTCTCATACGTGGAAAAAAAAAAAAAATTCAAAATATGAAAACTGAAATGAACAGTTTTGATAAGCTTGCGTTTACATTAAATTTTTTTTTTCCTGTCTTCTTTCTTTTGTTTTGCATTGTTAATATCAAAACATTTGACTTGTAGGGTTAAAAATATTTTTTAAGATACAACACTTAATATTATACTTAACAATATAATTACTTATACTGTTCTACAAATCAGTTGCATTACTTATTACACTAACTTGGTTATAAAATACAATATTAATAATAAAGTTCAAAATAAATTTAAAAAAAAAAGTTTTTATACGAATATTGGCTAAGCCACATCTAACGAGTTTTTCCAGTTACACTGGGGAAAATAAAGAAAAAGGCATCTTTCCAATTTCTGATGTTTATTAATTATGATACTTTTGAACTGCCTAGTTAGACCTGCAAAAAATCAGTGGTCAAAACTAATATTTGTTTCCTAGGAGAAATTTGCTGAGTTTAAGCCTTCTACCTGATTTGGTGTTGCCTGTATTTTGAATGCAAAAATTTAAAAGTTTGCTCATTTTTATTAATTCTATTTAAACACCTTTCAAAAATCGGCATTGCTAATAACATTTGTTTTACCCCTCTCCTGCTTGGCAACCTTATCAAATTTGCTTCTCTGTTGAAAAGGTAAGACATTGTCAATTTTTGGGACAATTTTACTGTTTGCAATCAAATAAGAGAAACATTTAATTTGCATCAGTTTCTTTTAAAGAAATTTAAATTGATTACATTTGCTTTTTATTATTTGCTGGTATAAGTATGGTTTGGGTTAAATGAATTTTTAATGGAAAATGCCGATCAGTTTAAGCTGAACAACTTTTTCTCATTTCAGTTCTTGTTTACATTCTTGGATGGAGCAAGTCACCAACTGCCCTACCTGTCGCACCTCCTTTGTGCCAAAGCCACCTTCGGATGCGAATCGTAACAATCTCGGTCAAGATCCTCGCCAACCTCCTCCAACAACAAATCACTTCTTTCACTTTGATGGTGAGTATTTATGGTAAACCTGAAAATATCTGGTCGCCACTCGCCACAGGTCGATTAAACGGCGTGATGAGGCGACTAAATAAACTAATCAACCGGACATCTTTCATTTCTCCCCTCCCCTACGATTTTTTAAAAATTGTTATCAAGTGTACCGAAATTTCCAAATCAGTGAAAATCTTTTAATCACGTGCGTATTAGGGCGTATCGAAAAAATAGAAGTTTATCAAATCTCTTAGCGGTAGTGCGGAAAATTTGTGGACACTCATCAGTAATAAGTGTGTGAAATTTTAAAACTCTGGGTTAATATCTTCTGTCGCCCCAATGGCCCCAAAGTTCCGAAAATTGGGCTAAAAGTGTTTAAAATTCAAATATTCCTAAAAATTTCCATATTTCGTTTAACGATTGGGGATAGTAGTTAAATGTTATTGTTTTACAACAACAGCCATAATTTTTTTAATAATTATAGGTTAATATCTTCTGTCGCCCAGTGAACCGGAAATTCCGAAAATTTGAATAAAAAGGAATACAATTCAATATTTAATCAGCAGTCGCAGATTTCGTTGATCGTTTTGAGGTAGCGCATGATAAAAATTAATTTTTTCAACAACAAAAAGTATGCAAGAATTATTGGTTAATATCTTCTACCACACTGGGTTTAGCGTACTGGCAGAAAAGTAAAGTGGAACGCCCCTATTTTCACCCCGAGAAACAAATCGGAGCAACCAATAAATCACGTGATCATTTTCATTTGTTTAGTATTTAGTCTAACTCTAGAATATTTTCTTTCAATTAGTTTCGATCTTCATATCAAACATATTTGCAGCAATGTAGTCGTTTCTTTTTAAGGAATTTTTTTTACTTGGTAAATATTAGAAATGCAAGAATTATCGCATTCAAAGTTTTCAAGTTGACAAATGCTGCAATGCCCTATTTTTGGAACACCGAAGGATTTTTCCCGCATGCGGCCAACACATGAAGACGTCATAAGATGTTGCTCTCATGAGAGATGGCGTATTGGTAATGAAACTGATGGAAATAAAGAACCATTCTTCTCTGTTATTGCAGAAACTGTTGCTTTGAAAATTGAAAGTTTATACGTCGATTCATCCATTCCTTCTGTTTCACATAAGCATGTTTGTGATATGATACACGCTTATCATAAAAAATATCGTTTAATCATGAAAAATATAAAACGTGTGGGAAGAAGCAAGACTGCTCTTGAAAATGTTGAGAACTTTAAAACGGAAGCAAAGAAACTATTCGACATATCTGCCTGTAAATGCGCTATTTTTAAGGAGTGTATCTGTCCAAAAGAGAGCAAAGTTCCGCCAAATGAGCAGGCGTTCCTCAAAGACCAAAGAACGGAAAGAAAAATGTTCTTTGGAAGTGTTGATGTACCCGAAACAAAACGACTTCAGAAACGTCAAATGCGAGTACAACAAAATGCTGTGCAAAGTAAAAAAAAAGGCGTCTCCTGTTTCTGTTTCAAGCTTTGCTCTGGAAAATGAAGATATGATGGAGGTGGAGGTGGATACCTAAGACTTGCCCTATACATCGTTTCTTCAGCAGGATTCAAAGAGTCTTCAGATGAGTGTAAAATTGGACAACACAATTATTGTCAGTCAAAGATATGGTGTTTCTAACAGAGCCACGGCTGCTGTGGCATCGAGTGTTATGAAAGATTTGGGTTTAATATCGGAATCGAATTCCAGTCTCGTCACAGACAAAAACAAAGTATGGAGGGAAAAATCAAGAGTTTACGAGCAAATGGTATCAAAATTAAATGAAAATCGTTCCAATCTATCTGGCCTTTATTTTGATGGCCAGCATGACAAAACTTTAACATCAGAAACACTCGAGGGAAAGCAGTACCAAAGAACAATTGTAGAAGCGCATTACTGTATTGTATCAGAGCCTGGTTCTTCGTACATGGGGCTTGTTACACCTGAAAGTGGATGTAGTCTTCATGTATCGAACAGCATTTACGAATACGTAACAAGTACTTTTTTGGATGATTTTAGCAAGCTCACAGTTGTCGGGTGTGACGGCACTGTGGTGAATACAGGAATGTTTACTGGTGTAATTCGCAGGCTTGAAATGAAACTTCAGAGACCACTCCAATGGATTGTCTGCTTACTTTATTTTAATGAGTTGCCATTACCACACTTATTCCAGTCAATAGACGGCAAGTCTTCTGGCCCTTCATCTTAAACTGGAGACATTGGACGAAAACTTATAGGATGTGAAAAACTTTCTGTCGTTGCTTTTAATAATATTAAATGCGAGTTGCCACACATTGATAGTAGATTACTCAGTTCAGATCAGAAATACTTATTCGACATTTGTACTGCCATTAGTTCTGGCATTTGTAGTTTAGATCTAGCTAACCGAGAACCAGGAACGTTGAATTTGGCCCGCTGGCTAACAACTGCAAATCGAATACTGAGGTTATGTATATCTACATCAGACCCATCAAATGAGCTACTAACTTTAGTTGAATTCATTCTAAAAGTCTACGTACCCTCATGGTTCCGAATTAAGATTAATCACTCCATAAAAGACAGTCCTAGACATATGTGCCATTTCATAAGCTCATCTTGGTACTTGCCTAAGAAGTATTGTGACGTAATCGATCCAGTTATTTCTCGAAACGCTTATTTTGCTGCTCCAGAAAACATGCTTTTGGCCATGCTAACTGATGAAAGATGTCATGTCAGAATCATTGCAGCTAGAAGAATAATAAAGCCAAGAGAAATTAGCCGAGGTGTGCGCAGATTCGTTATTCCTGATATCAATTTTGAAGCTGGAGACTACATTGATCTCATTGACTGGAAAAATTGTTTTGTGACATCGCCACCAGTTCTCCGAGAGATAAGTTCTCAAGATCTTTTGAAAATGACAGAGGATTGTATGTCGAAGGCCTGCTGGCACTTCATACAATTTCCTTCACATACACAAGCAGTCGAGGGAATTGTGAAACTTGTCACTGCAGCCTCCGAGAAAACAGTTGGGCCTGAAAACAGGGATAAATTCATAAGAGCTACTCTAGAATCCAGAAAACACATGTCGAAATTCAAGACAAAAAAGGATTACAAGTAGTAATGCTATCGTCAATTGTATATTTGAAAGGCAATACAATTTCTGATCCCTTTAAAATGAGTTAAGTGTGACGTGTATTTTTTATTTATTTTTTTGAAATTTAGCCTTTTATTTTCCAAAATTTGGTGTTGCTGAGGTAGCAAAAGATATTAACCTATAATTATAAAAAAAAAATTATAGTTGTTGTTGTCAAAAATAGTAACTAATAAGCACCCTCCTTAAACTTACAGCGAAATCTGGAATTTTTTATGAAATTTTGAATTTTAATCACTTTTAGCCCAAATTTCGGAACTTTCGAGCTATTGAGACGACAGAAGATATTAACCCAGAGTTTTAAAATTTCACACACGTATTAATGATGGGTGTCCACAAATTTTCCGCACTACCTCTAAAAGATTTGAAAAATTTCGATTTTTTCGATATGCCCTAGTGCGTATGCACCGTTAAAATTCATTCATCCACGATATGGATTCATGAGTTGACATAGTGGTGACATAACCGGGAATTCAGGAAAATCAGAAAAATGTCAGAGAATTTTGAAATTTTTGGGTTTTCCTTCTTGTATTCCCCGTGTGAGTGCGGCCGCCGCCTTATTGTTAAAAATATTACTCTGCATCCCTTTTTAAAATTGGTCATACAAAAAAATTAATTTGTCTTTTGCCATGCAACTTAATTAATTGAGGTCTGATGTATTTTCTTTATTTGTAAAACATACTCATTTACAGATTTGAAGTCAAAAACATTGCCAGACACTAAAACATCTAATTAAAGAAACAATGTGATCCCAACAGAGTTTCTGATTATTGAGTTATGCCTTCGGTTTTTTACTGTAAAAGGAGTTTTCTGAAAAGTAACTTTATCTAAAAAAAGAAACAAGTCGTCTGAAAAAATTCGCATCAGTGTAATACATTATTTTTCCTTTTAAATAGCAAATTTGTGTTACTCTGTAAACTACAATTTATTTTATTATTGCTTAATATTGCTATATTAATTTATAATTTTTATATAATTTAAGTTGTCTAAAGATAGTGATTTTATCTTATTTTTCTATTTTAATATATTTATCTATGAAAAAAAGTTTTTTTTAAAGATATTTATGAATCTAATGATGTTTTTTAGGCTCCCGCTATGTTAGTTGGCTGCCTAGTTTTTCAGTTGAAGTTAGTCACACAAACTTGCTTGGAGGCAGACCTCCTGTCGCACCAACGCCCACATCACAGTTGGATAATATGGTGAGTTTCAGTTCTTTATGTTTCAGAACGATGTAGTATTATTGATTTGATAGGTATTTATTAATCAAAAGTCTCATTATACGATGCATAGAAATAAGCTTCTATTTGGGTTTATTCAATTAGTGCGCAATACAATTTACTTACCTCACAAAGAGAGTAGTTTTTATTTAGCAGTATATGCTAGTTATATAACAAAAAATAATATTTAAACCTTTTTTCAACTGGACCTCTTCTAAAAGTTTGCTGTAAAGCGGATTTAAGTTAATATTTAGTTGTTTTGTTGGATGTAGTATACTCTTTAACTATGTAATTGAAACATTGAATAACTAGTATTTTAGATAAACACCTATGCTTCAGATCAATAATTTAACTAATAGATTTAAGTAACTAACCTGTTAAAATTACTCAATTACCAAAAACCATTAAAAAAAAAATGGTCCATTGATGAAACGTGGCCAAAATGTTTCATTTGTCATGAAAGGAAGAATCAAAAGTCTATAAAAATATCAAACATAGAAGGGTGGGTTTTTTTGGGGGGGAGGGGGAGATTTTGGGGATTTTAAAACTGAAAAGTTAATTTTGGAGCAATCTAGGCATGTGACTCATGATTTGGAGTATTTCTTTTATGTTGAATCGAATGAAAAAAAGCAAGATAATATAACTACCCTATAAAAAATTATACTAGTCCTTTTTATAGATGACAGGGTTCCCACGGTCATTGAAAGTCGTTAAAAGTTCTTAATATTTTTTAACTTGTTTTCTAGGCTTGCAAGTACTTGAAAATGCTTAGAGGTGCTTATAAGTCTTTGAAAATGCTTAGAGGTGCTTATAAGTCTTTGAAAATGCTTAGAGGTCCTTAATTTCTGCGTCTGTTGTGTGCCCAACTGCAAAATTTATAAAAATACTACTCAGACTTGCTATCTCTGCTTATCCGCACCATATCAGAATTCTCCGACATATTTGTATTATGCATGCGCCAACTTGTAACTTTTCTGTTAGAATATATTATATATAGACATGATGGTTGAAAACAAATTTTCAAAGGTCCTTAAAAAAAACTTTATTTAAATCCTTAAAAGTCATTGATTTTCATTCTGTGACTTGAGTGGGAACCCTGGATGAAAATACTTGTAAAAGTGTACCTTATTTCATTATTTATTCTTTATCCGTTATACTTTTGTTTACTTACTATTTCAATAATTCATCACTACTTACTTATTTTACTACTAAATGTTACTTTTTCTATTAAATTTTGGATATTTATTAACTTTTTCCACTCAATTTTGGTTCATCACATGTACTTTTATATATATGTATTTTCATCTATAAAATGGAATAAAATTAATTTTCAGTTAAAAAAAACAACAACCTCCCCTCCCACCCCCTCAAAAGCCTCCTTCTACTCTAGATATTTTTATAGACTATTTTGTTTCTTTATTATCATGACAAATAAAACGTTTTTGCCAAGTTTCATGAATGAATCAATTTTATTTTTATTTTTTATGTCCTATTTTACCTGTACAATATTTTTTTTTAAAAGCATATTAGTGAATAATAAGATTTGATTTTTAATAGTGTTTAACTTCAGAGTGTGATTTGTGGATGTTCTTATTTTTCAATGTTGTACATATTTTAATAATGTGTCTGAAACTGGAAAAAAAAAAAAAAATCTTCAATCATATTATTTCGACCTCTTAAATATTTCTTCTGTTATTATGTTTATATGTCAACCTAAAACAAGCGTTTCATTCTTCATAAAATCATCCTGAGGAAAGCTAAAACAGCATGAGTAAACTTGATTGGAATGCAAAGAAATACTATAGATACCATTAAATTTATATATGAATAATGACATTATAAAAA